>CM070680.1:25541943-27011016 GCA_036346265.1 Melocanna baccifera | reverse complement strand
GTTATAAATATTGCACACTTTACTTCCTTTAACAAAATGTGGTTTAGTTAAAACGCTAAGTAGTAGGAATTTCTAATTATTGTAGTTTTTAAATGTTGCCTTAAGTAAATAAAAGAACCAGAGTCTACCTTTGTTGAACTTTACATGTATAAATATTGTATTCTGTGCATTAGCTCATGAAGCACCGTTGCCTGTGCTCACCCTCATTCACCAAAACACCGTAGAATCTAGGGACTAAGATGACTACGCTTACTATGAAGTCCCAAGAGCTGACATGAAGAAGACAGAGTAGCTTAGGCCGTTTTTCCTAATAGTTGGTTCTCACCGCAGTCGGACTGACTTAGTGGTGATTGTGTGCACATATATTACCCAAGTGGGGTGGTATCTATCTCACACAATCTTAACCCCGGTTGCTTGCTTGTGACAAGATGTGACATAACCTTTTTGCTTACCGCTTCATATGTTGTAACGAAACTATTTGGCCCGGCCGGCCTTTATGTAAACTTGACTGGATGTTGTCTATTTAAACAATTTTATGTAATATTAATGAATGATATGATTTTCTCTATGTATGAAATGATTCAGTGATATATCTATGAACACTATCTACTGATTCAGTGAATAGTGCAGTTGTATCACAGAGGATTCTAAATTAGCTAAATCTGGGTCCGACAACTAACCATCTTTTATTTGAGTGCGTTGTTACAAAAACCCTTTGGAGTGAAATTTCTGAAATCCTAGAAAAAGAAATTGGTAATAATTATGAATCAGAGGCTAGCTTATGGATTAGTGATTCTAGAAATAAAGTGGCCAATGTAGCTAGCTCTGCTGTTCATTGGCCCATTTGCAAGTTGAGGAATGATTTGCTTTTTAAGAGTAGGGGTGAAAATGGATCGGATATTTTCCGACCGACCGACCGTTGAATTCGAGTTGAATCGAATTCGGATAGTCATATCAGATAATTATCGCATTCGGAGTCGGATTCAGATAATTATTTTCGGATACAGATTCGGATTCGGAAAAGAACTATCTGACGGATACTGATACTATCTAGGATTTTATCGGATAATATCTGGATATATTTATCAGATATCTTGCCCATCAGCCAAATCATCATTTTCAGCCCATCAACCCATTAGCAAATCCAAATAAATTCCAACAAATCCAATAAATGCAAATAACTCCAAAAAATTCCAGTACATTCACAAAAATACTATAAATCTAGGAGAACTTAGGAAAATAACATAAACTATTTTTAGCTTTTAGAAAATAGTTAAAATAAGTTTTTTCCTCTTAGTTTTCAAATAAAATCTAAGCAAAATCCAAATAAATTTCAACAAATCCAATAAAATGCAAATAATTTTGAAAATTTTCAAAAAAATCACAAAATATTATAAATCTAGGAGAGCTCTGGGAAATAATATAAACTATTTTTAGCTTTTAGAAAATAGTGAAAATAAATTTTCTTGCTCTATGCTTTGAAATAGAATCCAGAAAAATCGATACAAATTCTAACAAATCCAATAAAATCCAAATAAGTTTTCTGGAAGTGTAAAAAATCTGGTGGAATCACCTTTAAAATATTTTCTACCAAAACCCTGCCAAAAAATTTCTTTAGAAATACATGGTGGGTGTCGTGCACACTATGTATGACCTTTGTATTCCTGTGTAATATCCGACTAGATATTCGTTATCGTATGCTAGAAGTATCTCATGCTAGAAGTAAAAAATCTTGGAGCTGCCCAAGATCTGCGGGTTGTGAAGAGAATAAAAACGGTGGAAAAGCAAAATGATGACTTAGGTTGGGTTTTTTTTGGGTTTCTGACTTTTATTTTATACTACAGTAACTAGATTTCAAAAGATGTGTCTTTTCAAGGCGGGGTCTATAAGTTGATTGCACTAGACACTATATCAAATTCATCTATATCAACCAAAATCACACATGAATGTCTTTTTCTCCATACTTTCTCTTGCGAACAGCTAGGATTAAAAATTTTAACCTAAAAGTCATAAGCCACAACCTAAAAGAAACCACCTGGCAATGGGTGGGTGGGTGGGTGGGGGTGTATGGGAGCAATGTGGATGTAGAATACATTATGTGATTTGGGTGATAAATATTTCTGTCAGATGTGATTTGTTACGGGTGGTTCCTAGATGGTGGTGTTTAGAGAGTAATGGTTGAGAGTGCTTTTGTTAATTAGAAGTAGAGGAAAAAGCATGGATGTTAAGTTGTAGGTTTCGGGTGTTAACTGCGCGCCATGGTCGAGAAGATAATTACTTGTGTTGATCTCTTTTCGTTAATGAAATTGGAACCGGGGTTGTTCTAAAAAAAAATAGCGATCGATACGTACAGTACAAAGCACAACAAAAATTTGTAAACACTAGACAGTGAACATGATGAACCAATGAACCATGCGTGCACCAATTCAGTTCGCACGTAGCAGACCCGTTTCCTCACACCGGAATATGTTTGTGCAACTCAACTTAATTACAATGTTCCAATGTTTACTGTTTATACAACTCATTAATTAGAACACAACAAGCATGCCAAAACTGAGTTCCAATGTTGGTAATCCAGATGTACACATGAACATTACAAAAAAGACCAGCGAGCGGCTAGTGCTTCCGCACTTACAGATTATTCCTATGGATCCTCGAAGAACACCCGAAGTAGCGCAAAGCGAGGACTACGGATCAGCACGTAGATGGTGTGCACGCAGTCGATCAGGTCCGTGGGCTTGTACCCGGTCAGCTCGTGCAGCTCCCTGCTCCATGGCTGCACCAGGACGTCCGGCCGGCTCAGGGTCTGCAGCCTCGCGAGGAAGATGGCCGACGCCGCCACTTCGGACGGCCAGAACCTCGGGCAGCCGGGGTGGAGCAGCGACAGGTCGGCCAGCTGATGCGCCAAGCACTGGACTTGCAGGTCTTCCTCTCCTTGGCTGTACCTCGTGAAGTGCTCCACGAACGTGTAGGCCGTGGGGTCGCCGAGCTGGTAGCCAAGCGCCGCGAGCATGGTGCTCTCCATGTGAAGCACCTCCTGCCTCGTGGTGAACCCGCCGTAACGGACGATCTCATCGGCGTTCAGCTTCCGCATGGTGTACTGGTCCTCGTACTTGGCCGCGAGGAAGACGGCCACCGCGCCGAGGAGGATGAGCTGGTAGTCGCTGGTGCTCGCCAGGGCTCTCACCGACAAGAACCGGTCCATGTAGGACACGGCGCGGTGGATCGTGCCGAGGGCGAGGTCGTAGTGCCGGGCGAACTCGTCCATCCAGTCGACGAGGTTGGTGCGCGTCAACGGGCTGATCTGACCCCCCTTCGTCGTCGCCAGGTCGTCAGGGGAGGGTCGCTCCCTGGCGTCCTTCTCCATTTTCCGGAGGTTGGCGTCGATGTCGGCGTCGTAGGGCGCGCACAGCTGCGGGCGCGCCCTGGAGTTCTTGAAGGTGGCGCCGTCGGAGACCGTGGCGGCGCGAGCTGGGAGCGGGGCTAGCTCGGGCGGTACGGGCACCTCGATGGCAGGCTGAACGAGGGCCTCGACGGCGGCGGCGTACAGCTCGCACGACGCCGGGAGCTCCACGGGCGCCTTGAGGGTGGCGACGGGGGTGCCGTACATGGGGATGGGAGGGAAGTCGGCGGGTGGAAGCTGTGGGATCGTGCGGAAGGCGCGGAGGTAGGCGTCGAGAAGATCGGTAGGCTCCTCCGTCTGCAGGGCGGCACCGCCGGAGAAGGCGCCGAACAAAGAGGGTGGCGGACGACGAGGAAAGAGTTCGTACGTGAAATGATCCCTGGAATCCATTGCCGGAAGAGGGAGAGCGAGGAGTCTGGAGGTGGTTGCGCTAAGACGGAGAAGGCAGGGCATGGCTTCGCGTCCCCCACTATATCGTCCAGGAAAGTTGGAAGTCGAGTCGGACTTGTGCCACGCACGGGGACTGCCGATTCCATGTCGGATTCGAACTGCAACCACGGCGGTTGCTTGATTGTTTTCTTTTCTGTTTTACTTTCCTTTTTGCTAGCTTCTCTGGTGCGGCTCCGGCAGGTGACACCCGGGGAGATTGGAGCGGGCTTCCTGCTGAGGGCGGCGCCGAGGGGGCAGCTGGCGCAGACCGTGAGGCCGGCGAGGCGTGCGCTCGTGGTGGAGGCCCGGGGAGGGCTACTCTGACCGGCAGTTCCAGCAACGACGCCCACCGCCGCTCCCCAAGATCGAGGACGACGGCAACCCGCGCTTCGTCATCTTCATCCGCACAGCCAATGTCCGTGCCTCCTAATCCCTCTGCACCGCCTCATCAAGAAGTCCTCCTCTTGATTCCCCATTTGGTTCCCACTGCGAGCAATTCAAGATCGATTTGCGCTTTTCTGTAGGTGTACTTCTGGTACCCGCTCAACATCGTCACCGGCGGCACGACCGCCAAGATTATGCTCGCGGCGAAGGACAACTTCCTCGGCAAGTACATCTACAAGGACACGCTCGCCAGGAACCTTGCCGCCGTCATTTACAAAGTAAGAATGTCATCTGACACCCTGCTTTTGTTTGCCATAGGCATCTATCTAGTTGTTCATGTAGAGCTCTTACATGCGATTGACAATTGATTGCTTTGATGTGTCTGTGCATGATGTATGAAAAAAGGACGAGGATGACATAATAGACACAGCAAAAGAGCAGTTCCGAGTGCTGAGGACCGAGAATGAGTTTCGATATGGCTACAAAGTCGTGGTAATTTTCTGATCCTTAACCCCATTAGGATATAAGTAGTTTGGTTGAGTTTTTATCCTTTGAAATGGACAATTGCAATTTACTTGTCATTTGCTTGAGCAGGAGAATGGGAACCTAAGGGCTGCACTGACGACAAGTAATGTGATCGAAGTACGTGTCTCGCTAATGCATCTCTATTATCATCTTCTCAAGTTCTTATCCCTTGAATTTGCTCGAGTTCCGTCGTAATTTCTTATAGACATGCAAGTTGAAACCCATCAGCAGTCAACCTGGAATCTTGCTTTATGCTAGGCCAACACTTGCGACTTGCAAGACTTAATATACTCTGCCCCTCTACCTTACATTTCACAATACTAGATGCTATAGTACAGAATGCTGTAATATGGACATCAAAATAAATGTCTTGGAAAGATCTCCTGTGCAGAAGACCTCCATATGAGGATGAAAAAAAGAGGCCTTTTTACATGGCAAATATTCATATTTTCAGTAAACATGTGTTATGCAAGCTAGCCTGTCATTAACAGTAAGACTACTTATCTCAGCTTCCAAAGAAAGAAGAGCTCAAAACTGTGGTTGACAAGGTGAAGGACTTCTTCGGTGACGTAACCGCTGGCGCCAAAGAATCCTTTGCGCAGATAACAGGTTCTGTCAGCAAAGAGGCAGAGGCAGAAGGGGAGCAAGCGAAGCCCCGCTCGAAGAGACGAAACAAGAGGAAGCAAAGACAGAAGCAGAAGGGGATCAGTAAGTAGAGAAACGATGCTCCCAATTCTACCAACGCATTGCTGCTTCGTGTAATGCGATTACGTGAAACTCTAGCCTTTATAGTCATCCATACGCAAACTTTTTTGATCCAGTCGCATGATTCCCATTTCATACCCTGCAGAGACGGAGAGCTGATTGTATATCACTCAGCACACCAGGGGTCGTCAAACAAGTGAACTGCCGGCTGTAATTTTGCTGTGTCCCAGAGCTGCTCTGTAGTTTCTCCAGCTTTAAACTTTGCAGAGAGAGTGTGTAACCTCCTTGTGAGTAACGTGCTTTGTTCCTTTCTCACAGAATCTTAGTGGTCGATGTTTGGATGGACTTACGGAACGGCGAAGACTGCAGCTGTATATTGATTTCATTTTTGAAACAGCTAGTGGTTGTGCAGTGTGCAAAATGACGTTATAACTTGACCTTGCACTCGAATTCCCTTGTTGGAAATTTTTCATCTGTCTAAGCAGGCTTACGAAACAGAGAATAACACCTTGCTGAACTGAGGTGTTGCAAATCAGAATACTTTATGTATGTCGAAAGGCTAATCGAATAGCAAGAGCTTATAGTACATGTGAGAGAAACGTCACAAATGAAACGTCCGTGTGATTGATCTGTGTTTTCCTCGTTCTATAAAATCTGATATACATGTCCCGAATTCGCACATCTAACATGTGGTGGGGATGCCCAGCCCCTTTGGCTTCCAATAGAGACTGTTGGGTCTTAGAGTAGGCTCAATGACATATGGGTATGTGTAGAAAGAAATATACTAATGTATCTTTACCAATTGTAATTATTAAGGGTGGAATGGAATTATATATCACAGTTTTCTGGATGCACTGCTTGAATACCAATTGTAATTATTGAGGAGCGGAATAGGAAATTCCATTCTATCCCATTCATGTATATAAACCCTAAGGGGATATGAAGAAGACTAGATCCACTAATTTTACTCATCACCATCTCTCTCTAGATCTTTTGGTTTTATATCCTTTATGGTTCCACTGATTTACACATTACCTTCTCAACCTAGGCTTTGTTGCATCCAAGTCAGATTCATCCTTGTTTATTTTACACCACGGTTCATCCCTTGCCTATCTTCTTTTATATGTAAATGACACATCCTTACACACACATTCTTCACTATCTTCGAGGGACTACTCATTTCGGGCAACAAATACACAAATTGTCCTCTCATGATTTGGTGACTTACTTCGATGCGGACTGGGCGGGGTGTCCCGATACACGCAAGTCCACATCAGGTTTCTGTGTTTTCATTGGTGACAATCTGGTTTCTTGGTCCTCCAAGCGGCAAGATACCGTCTCCAGGTCTAGGGCGGAGGCGGAGTATAGGCAGTGGTAAATTCAATCGCTGAATCATGCTAGATTTGTCAGCTTCTTTCTGAACTTCACCAACTGCCCCCAACGAGCAACGATCATCTAATATGATAACGTTAGCGCCATGTACCTCTCCAATAACCCCGTGCAGCACCAACGCACAAAACACGTGGATATTGATCTCCATTTTGTCTGAGAACACGTGTCTCTTAGCGAGGTACATGTGCTACATGTTCCTTCATCGTCCCAATTTGTTGATGTCTTCACCAAGGGTCTACCGACGAGTGTGTTCCAAGAATTTCATACCAGCCTCAATGTTCATGCAGATCATGTTTCAACTGAAGGGAGCTGTTGGAATATCTCTATTGGTTCATCGCAACAGACGCACCGAGTCCCAAGGGTGGAGTGTGTCCTGTGGACACATCCAGATCTACTGCACGACGTTCCCCACTTTGTAATTTTGTTGTGTGATTCCTTCTCTCTCCCTCTCCTATATCTCATTTGATGTAACATGTATAAATAAATCTCTTATAAATGAATAAGAGAGAGAGAGTCACACTATTTAGTAATTCGTCTTTTCGATTTTTAGATATTTTGGACTTTTTGTATTTTCTTTTTTTTCCCGTATTCCTTTGCATTGTCCGTGATGGGCTAACATGTTTTTTTTCTATTTTTCTATTTTTTTAAATTTAATTATGCCCAATAAGTCAACTCAGCTACAGTAAAAAAAGCCAGCTATATTGAAATTTTAGCCAGAAGCCATCGCTATTCCGAATGCCCCCGTATCCTCATTAGCTCTTGCAGCTCCGTGCTCCACAGCGGGACATCCAGTGGGTTCAGCGTCAACCTCACGAAGTAGATTGCGATGCCGCCACGGCAGATGGCAGGAAGCTTAGGCACCCATAGTTGAGCAACGACTAGTTGGCCGACTGATGTGCGATGTGCTTCACCTGAAGGTCCTGCTCTCCTTCGTTGTACATCGTGAAGCGCTCCATGAAGGTGTAGACTGTGGGGCTGCTGAATTGGTAGCCAAATGCGGGACCATGGAGCTCTCCATGTCAACCACTTCCTGCCTCATGGAGAAACCACCGTACCAGGCGATATTGTTGCCGTTCAGCTTCCGCCTGGTGTGCTGTTCCTGTACTTGACCGCGGTGAAGACGGCCGCGGCGCCCAGGAGGCGAAGATTGTAGTCGGAGGTGTTATACAACATTCTATTGTTTTTAAGAGAGAAATCAGACAAATTTCATACTATTTGTTTTGCACTAAGATTCATGCTTCCGCCCACCTCCATCTCCATCGTCGGTGAAGATCCAGCAAGGATCTTCGTCATCTTCTTCTCAGGCCGCCGCCGTTGGCGTCTTTAGCGGAGGTGCCAAGTTAGGGTTAGGGTTCACCAATTAGGGTTGGGGTTTATCGGTAGCCACTGGGCTTATAGAGATGCCGGGGGTGGCGACGTACCGGTAGTCGACGATGGCGGTGGCACCACCTTGGCCACGGAATTGGAGGAGGGCGGCGAAGGTCGGTGGAGAAGAGAAAACCAAGAGAATATTAGGAGGCAATGGGGGGTGGTGGCGGATCCAGCAGCTACCGTTGCCGGAGACGAGGAAGAAGGGGGGTAGGGCATATGGAGGCCGGTAGCAGCATCAGCTTGGGAGTAGGAATTGGATGGCAGTGATAGCGATAGAGATGGGGGATGAGGAGGTAGATAGTGGCAGAAGGGGAGGGGCTCGCTGGCATGGCATCTGATTTTGGCAAGGCGGATGGGAGGCTCGAGAGGCAAGAGGTGGGCGGCGCTACAAGATAGGATGGATCGGAAAACAGAGTGATGGGATCAGGAAGGGAAGTAGTAGTAGTCATGGGAGGGGAATATGGACCATTGGATCTCTAAAAAACAGCTGATGACGACTAGACATACTTTATTTTTCTTATGAAAATGGTATTTCAGTCCCGAAGCAAAAGCCACGACATCAGTGTGTAAACATTTCGTGCACACAACCACGGGCAAAGGCCTAAGCCCCTTAAGCAGAATTGGCTGCGCTAGTAATATACAAATGGGCAAAATACATGTCTTTACAACTTTATCGAGTACGTCACATCATGTTCGGTATTATGTATTATCAAGCTTGGAGGGCAAGGGCCTGGCGCCAGCTTTGGAGTATTATGTAGATTCCAACGCGCACTATGCCTGAAGGGCCATCTTAGAATGGAGTCAGCGGCAGGTCATGGCCATCTATGAGACAAACATACGCCAAGAAGAGTTAATGACAGTGGAAATAGCAATTGCGTTTCCAACATATTACTCTCACCGGTTCACAAAAACATTTATTTTAGATGCATGCAGTTAAATTTTTTGTAACACCCTGCAGCCTAAAATTTTATTTTTGTCTAGGTTAGATTTTTTTGTCTTTGCATTTTGTAGGGTTCACGAACTTAAATTTATTTTTGTTAGAATAATCCATTTCATTCTTTATCCTAGAGGTGAGGGTGGTTATATTATCATCCAAGAGTTGAGAAAACCAACTGAAATTTAGCAAAATTTCAGTTACCTTATGAATAGACAATCCAATGAATGATAAACTCTCTTATGGCTAATTGTTAGTGGGATAATTTTGAGGGGCACCACAAGTATCATTTGACTAATTCAAATTAAGTGTGCGAGAAAAAGGAGTGTAGAGGTCTAGGTAATCTAAATCTTAGAGATTTGAACCTTTGTTTGCTTGCTTCTTGGTTGAGAAAAAAAACAATCTAGATGATGGTAAATTGTAGAAAAATATCCAATTTTTGTTGTTGTGCTTCTGATAATGTTTCCCTGTTTGCAAGGGAGTTATTTGGGCTAATAGAGCTGCAAAGTTTGGGTATTATTGGAATGTAGGGAATGGTGAAATAAAATCAAATTCTCAAAGATACTTGGCTTGGTAACTGTACATTCTATTAAATGAATAACAAAAAACAATGGTTGAGGCTTGGGATGGGTTTAACCAAATAGTTTTCTTTAGAAGGTGTGTTGATGGCAGAATTATGGGGCTTTGGCTTGAAGTTGTTAATATAGCTGACTGAATGACCATCAGGATGCTATTTTTTGGAATTATCATGCTTTAGGTTTGTGTAGTGTTAGCTTTTTTGTGTTGTCATCCCCTATTCACTTACCTACTTTGCAAAAGGAGTGTATTCCTCCTAGAGTTCATATTTTTTTATTTGGCTTTTATCTCACAATAACCTTCTCACTAGCAATAATTTGAGTAAGAGATAAAAGTGTAGGACTTTACCTGCATGTCCGGTGATAATATGGAGATAAAAGCTTCTCACCGCCGCCACTGCCAAGCTTTCCCTCGGCTGTCGCCATCGCTAGCTCTCCTTGGTGAGCCTCGAACCCCGCCAAGCTATCTCATGAGGACATGGCCTCGGTGGATACAACCATATTAGCAATGCTTGTTCTAATTACAAGAGATCCTACGCATTACTTAAATTATCAGGTGAGCTTGTTTTTAAAAAAACCTTTATATCATATGAAGTATATGATGCTACCTAATGATGAAAATGCATATTTACGCAGCTATACAAGGAGGATTTCATCAACACCACGAGCTCGTAGTTGGGGTCTACCAAAAGGGAAGCCAACCAATATATTAAGATCATATTGATGTCTCCCTCAACTCTTTCTTATGGTCACCACATTACTTTTGGACCAATTCAAACAAGAATTCAAGTGGGATACGTTTTGGAATCCAATTCGGCCTCCAGATCATTTCGGATTCAGCCTGACAAGTTCAACTTCAAACAAGCATAACTTTCACATACGGAGTCCGTTTGAAGTCCATGAGTACTTGATGGAAAGTTTTTCTCGTTCTCTTTCCAACAGATCCAGCCATGCCCGCAAACTCCTGTACGCTCTGTAATCATCAAAAGAAGCTGCTACACCACCTGTTTGGGCCAAATCAGGCTTTGTAATGCATGGGCCTAAGAGGAAGGTGCTACCCCCACTATTCATGGCTGAAATACTGTTCACATGAACAGTAAAGTAGTACCACCTTCTTATTTCTTAGT
Source organism: Melocanna baccifera (assembly GCA_036346265.1). Classification (NCBI taxonomy): domain Eukaryota; kingdom Viridiplantae; phylum Streptophyta; class Magnoliopsida; order Poales; family Poaceae; genus Melocanna; species Melocanna baccifera. The sequence goes on along the minus strand of CM070680.1, from coordinate 27,000,171 downwards.
TTTGTGTGGATTCCACTCCCCTGTTGAAGGAGGTCGCACCTTTCTAGTTTCCTTAGATTTCGTTTATATTTAGTTTGCCTGTGTTGCAACTTGTATTTTCTGCGTGTATCGACTAGACCACCCAGTCAAGATCCTTATTCGGAATCTCACCATATTGAGTATTTCAATCATATCTGCAATTTGAGATTGCTTGTTATCTTGTTCTTGTGTGTTCTTCGGTTGCATGGAGAAATAGACCTTCGTGGTCAGGGCAACCGTGTTCTTGGCACGGTTGATAACGACTCAGAGTGTGGTTTAGCGATTGCTTGGTGTTCTAGTCGTGACCGGTTAGTAGCCGCATCGTCAAAGTCGCTCTCCTCCAAATCGAAGTTATCATACTATTAGAAGATCGGGACCCCATCGCCTTATCACTATCCCCCGAGCTCGCCTTGCTCTCCTCTCCCTCTCACTGCGCTAAATTGGTCTATCTCTCCTTGCAGCTTGCCAGAGCCTCCTTCTTTCCTAACTCTGGTGATCTCTGCCTCCCATCGATCCCGAGCACCGTCGACCATTTATGTCCATCGAGAGCTCCCGTGTGATGTCGTAAAGCCATCCCCACCACCATTTTGGACTGTCGTCACCTGCACACTGCCTATGCCATGCTCCTCCCGTGTCGCCTTGATCCTCACTGCCGGGCTACTTCAGCCCTCCCTGAGCTCAATTGTCCCCTCTGGTAGGTCCCCCTCCCCTTGTAGATGCTCCTAGTACTCTCTTTTAGCTCACCGTGCCACCAAAACCACCACCACCATGGTTGGTTGTGCCTATGCCATGCCCCTCACCATCGTGCCACCTCTCCAGTGCTCCTCCGGTGAAGTCGAAGCCTTCGGTAGATGCGATTTAGCTCCATCATCTCGTTTTTTCCCTTCCCGCTGGCCATCGTGGCTTCCCTCGCCAGCGATGAGCTATGCGCACCATGTTTTGAGGAAGATGAAGCCCGGTAGAGCACATAGAATTAGTTTACATCCCGATTAGTGTTAATGATCTTCATTAAGTTTTGTTAATCTGTCATTGATTAGTAGGCCCCATCATTATTTTAAGTTAGTGAACCTGTAACATGTGGGCCCATCCATTTTTAAATCTAATTAAATCCAGTTAAAGAAGTTGAGTCACTGACATATGGGTCCCCTATACAGTTTTACACAATACTCAGTCCCACTTGTCAACCTCTAACCACCTTGTCCTTTAAGAATTTAATTATAAAAGAAATTAAAATCCTGCCAGCCCCACTTATCAACCTCGTTAGCATTTTTCTAGTAAAGTTATAACACATAAATAAAACAAATCTCATGGACCCTACCCGTCAGTGAGGGAAAAATCTCTCTATTCTGTTTATTTTCATATTTAATTCCAATTTAAACTTTAGAGAGCTCGTTTTCACTCTTTTTAATTTTAATTTTAATAAAATTTGTTTCTAAATTTGCCCAAATTTAAGATCTATCTAATTGTAGTAAAATTATCTAGTTTTGAGTTTCTTTGTTTTCATTTGGATTTATTTGCTTGTTCATGTATTTATTGGTTTTTCGTCGCGTTCGTCCGAATATAGTATGAGGACGTTGAAGAGCCGCAGTTCGAGCCGCAACAAAACTTCTAAGACCACCCTACTTGTAAGCCAGATGAGTCAATACTTTGATCATATTGAACCTATATTTTATAAAAATTTATATTCATTTAAATTATTAAATTATATGCTATTATTTGTTATACGACTGTATATTAAACTTAAGATTAGATATATGCCTACTTGTCACTATAATATTATTATACCTTTCTTTGGATACCTGAATCACATAATTCTTGTCATTCTAGATGCTTAATGGTAATTTTACTTGCTATAGATTCTATGATAACATCCTAATGTAAAACAGTACAACAATAAGTCTATAATAGGTACGATCTGGCTAACTAACCTGCTTTCACCAATGTGGGTCATTGGAGTAACTCACGAGTCGTATCGCTGGTTTGAGGTCATCACAGACACAAGTCTTGTCGTTGGTGTAAGTTGCCGTGTGACACAAGAGGGGGTGGACGTAACTTTACTCTGGTGAAACCTTAGCGGGTGTAATATACACTGGGGGATGCATTGTAAAGGCCTTGTGGTGATCTTCTTTATTCACATGTCGAAGGACATGTGTAAAACACAATAGGTCGATTATCTCTTATGAGTAAAATGTATAGTTTTGTAGAATATAAACTGTTCGAACAACCGTGCCTACGGTCAAGGGCGAGCATAGGAACTTACTCAAGTTAGTTTCTATTTCAAAAACCTTTGTGAGTGGGATAAAAACTCGTCAGGTTGATGTAACCCTGATTTTGGATTTCTCTGGGTGGACGTAACCCAATGTTGATAATTAGATGGATGTAACCCTAATAATCACAAACTAGCATATGGTGGATAAAACCTACACCGTTATAAATATTGCATATTTTTACTTCCTTTAACAAAACGTGGTTTAGTTAAAAACGCTAAGTAGTAGAAATTTCTAATTATTGTAGTTTTCAAATGTTGCCTTAAGTAAATAAAAGAATCTGAGCCTATCTTTGTTGAACTTTGCATGCATAAATATTGTACTCTATGCATTGGTTCGTGAAGCACTGTTGCCTGTACTCACCCTCATTCACCAAAACACCGCAGAATCTAGGGAATAAGACAACCATGCTAACTACCAAGTCCCAAGAGCTGACATGGATAAGACAGAGTAGCTTAGGTCATTTTTCCTAATAGTTGGTTCTTACCACAGTCGGATTGACTTAGTGGTGATTGTGTGCACATATATTACCCAAGTGGGGTGTTATTTGTCTCACACAATCTTAACCTCAGTTGCTTGCCTGTGACAAGATGTACCATAATCTTTTTGCTTACCGCTTGTGATGTTGTAATGAAACTATTTGGTCCGACTGGTCTTTATGTAAACTCGATCGGATATTGTCTATTTAAACAATTTTATGTGATATTAATGAATAATATGGTTTCCTCTATGTATTAAATGATTCAGTGATATATCTGTGAATACTATCTACTGATTTAGTGAATAGTGCAGTGGTATCACAGAGGATTCTAATTTAGCTAAATCCGGGTCCGACAGCTAACCATCTTTTCTTTGAGTGCATTGTTACTAAAACCCTTTGGTGTGAAATTTCTGAAATCCTAGAAAAAGAAATTGGTAATAATTATGAATCAGAGGCTAGCTTATGGATTAGTGATTCTAGAAATAAAGTGGCTAATATAGCTAGCTCTGCTGTTCTTTGGCCCATTTGCAAATTGAGGAATGGTTGCTTTTTAAGAGAATAAAATGGAGTGGTATGTAGGTATTGACAAGAAGAGTTCTACACATGTTGAACACATGGAAACAAATCTGCCTGGCTACAATGTTGTTGTTGATTGACCGTTGTATCTCACGCTAGGAGTAAAAAATCTTGGAGCTGCCCAAGATCTGCTGGTTATGAAGAGAAAATAAAAACGGAGGAAAAGCAAAAGGATGACTTAGGCTGGGTTTTTTGGGCTTATAGCTTTTGTCTTATATTATAGTAATTAGCTTTTAAACGATGTATTTTTTTAAGGCGGGATCTACAAGTCGATTGTACTAGATACTATATCAAATTGATCTATATCGATCAAAATCACACATATTTTTTCTCCATACTCTCTCTTACGAACAGTTAGGATTAAAAAATTTAACCCAAAAATCATAAACCATAGTCTAAAAAAACCTATCTGGCAATGGGTGGGGGGGGTGTATAGGAGCAATGTGGATGTAGAATACTTTATGTGATTTGTGTGATAAATGTTTCTGTCAGATGTGATTTGTTACAGGTGGTTCCAAGATGGTGGTGTTTAGAGAGTGATGGTTGAGAGTGCTTTTGTTAATTAGAAGTAGAGGAAAAAGCATGGATGTTGAGTCGTAGGTTTCGGGTGTTAACTGCGCGCCATGGTCGAGAAGACAATTACTTGTGTTGGTCTCTTTTTGTTAATGAAATTGGAACCGGGGTTGTTCTAAAAAAATAGCGATCGATACGTACAGTACAGAGCACAACAAAAATTTGTAAACATGACGAACCAATGAACCATGCGTGCACCAATTCAGTTCGCATGTAGCAGACCCGTTTCCTCACACCGGAATATGTTTGTGCAACTCATCAATTACCACAAGCATCTTAATTACAATGTTCCAATGTTTACTGTTTATACAACTCATTAATTAGAACACAACAAGCATGCCAAAACTGAGTTCCAATGTTGGTAATCCGGATGTACACATGAACATTACAAAAAAGACCAGCGAACGGCTAGTGCTTCCGCACTTACAGATTATTCCTATGGATCCTCGAAGAACACCCGAAGTAGCGCAAAGCGAGGACTACGGATCAGCACGTACATGGTGTGCACGCAGTCGATCAGGTCCGTGGGCTTGTACCCGGTCAGCTCGTGCAGCTCCCTGCTCCATGGCTGCACCAGGACGTCCGGCCGGCTCAGGGTCTGCAGCCTCGCGAGGAAGATGGCCGACGCCGCCACTTCGGACGGCCAGAACCTCGGGCAGCCGGGGTGGAGCAGCGACAGGTCGGCCAGCTGATGCGCCAAGCACTGGACTTGCAGGTCTTCCTCTCCTTGGCTGTACCTCGTGAAGTGCTCCACGAACGTGTAGGCCGTGGGGTCGCCGAGCTGGTAGCCAAGCGCCGCGAGCATGGTGCTCTCCATGTGAAGCACCTCCTGCCTCGTGGTGAACCCGCCGTAACGGACGATCTCATCGGCGTTCAGCTTCCGCATGGTGTACTGGTCCTCGTACTTGGCCGCCAGGAAGACGGCCACCGCGCCGAGGAGGATGAGCTGGTAGTCGCTGGTGCTCGCCAGGGCTCTCACCGACAAGAACCGGTCCATGTAGGACACGGCGCGGTGGATCGTGCCGAGGGCGAGGTCGAAGTGCCGGGCGAACTCGTCCATCCAGTCGACGAGGTTGGTGCGCGTCAACGGGCTGATCTGACCCCCCTGCGTCGTCTTCAGGTCGTCAGGGGAGGGTCGCTCCCTGGCGTCCTTCTCCATTTTCCGGAGGTTGGCGTCGATGTCGGCGTCGTAGGGCGCGCACAGCTGCGGGCGCGCCCTGGAGTTCTTGAAGGTGGCGCCGTCGGAGACCGTGGCGGCGCGAGCTGGGAGCGGGGCTAGCTCGGGCGGTACGGGCACCTCGATGGCAGGCTGAACGAGGGCCTCGACGGCGGCGGCGTACAGCTCGCACGACGCCGGGAGCTCCACGGGCGCCTTGAGGGTGGCGACGGGGGTGCCGTACATGGGGATGGGAGGGAAGTCGGCGGGTGGAAGCTGTGGGATCGTGCGGAAGGCGCGGAGGTAGCCGTCGAGAAGATCGGTAGGCTCCTCCGTCTGCAGGGCGGCACCGCCGGAGAAGGCGCCGAACAAACAGGGTGGCGGACGACGAGGAAAGAGTTCGTACGTGAAATGATCCCTGGAATCCATTGCCGGAAGAGGGAGAGGGAGGAGTCTGGAGGTGGTTGCGCTAAGACGGAGAAGGCAGGGCATGGCTTCGCGTCCCCCACTATATCGTCCTGGAAAGTTGGAAGCCGAGTCGGACTTGTGCCACGCACGGGGACTGCCGATACCATGTCGGATTCGAACTGCAACCATGGCGGTTGCTTGATTGTTTCCTTTTCTGTTTCTCCTTTCCTTTTTTTTTTTTTTTGCTAGCTTCTCCGGTGCGGCTCCGGCAGGTGACACCCTCAGCAGCACTAGATAATGAGGAGGGGAATTTGGCTACTGGAGAGTACAAAATAAACACTGATGCAGCTCCTTTAACACAAGAAAATTATGATGCAGCAAAGAAGAAACAAGAAGGTCTGAAATAATTCTAATTACTGATGCAGCTCCTTTAACACAAGAAAATTATGATGCAGTAAATACGAAGCTCCAGGAGGTTCTCGATGCTTGGAGAAGTGGAAGAAGGGTATTGTGAGCGATCGAGCAGCTCTTGATGGCAGTGGAATGATTAGACCTGAAAAAACACAAAAAACTGACGAGAAATTGGTCGGTAATTGTGGTGCAATGGGTCTAAACCCAGTTGAACAGCGGTTAGGATCTGACGGTACAAATGCTTGTGTCCAACCAATGCCTGACAGGATATCCAAATCTGGACATAGCAGGACAGAGATCGATCGTTCTGTCAATGGAAAAGGTGGAAGGGTGCTACCTATAATTTTCTATGACTGCTGCAACTATTTTTTTTCTAAAGTTCTTTGTAGTACTGTTAATTGTGGAGGTAAGTTTTATATATAGCATATATTGAATGTATATTTTGTAGGTGCTATTGTTCAGCTTCAAACAAAAAAGGAACAATTGGAACCCGTGTGAAGCATTGTAGGTAGACAAAGGAACAATATTCCTGTGTGTGCCAACCGTGCAGTTCCATGTCAATCAGGTGAAATGATTCTACCTGTTTTTGTTTCAATGTGAAATTAGAGAAGCTTGCCAATTGGATAATGCATTTCTGATTGGGCGCTTAAATTTACCCATGCAGGACAGCATTTCTCCCAACAGGAAGATGGAAAGTCTAGTAATTGTGTGACCCCGGTGGCTTTGCTGCCTGTTAAGGCTGAAGTTCTGGAGTTAGATGATCATTCCTTACTAGAGATCAACTTTCAATTCGGAATTCCTTCTACCACTCAGACATGGCTTGTAAGTTGTTTAGATTCCATAAATGGCCTTTTTCTGCAGTTTCAATATTATTGTTTTAATACTTTAATGTTACTACAATTATCTCCCTTTTTTGAGCAATCAAAAATATCCTTGCAAAAGGAAAATTATGAATGCCCTTTCAAAGATTGGTTCACCCTACTTCATACCACTATTATAGTTGCATCTTCAGATTTATTAGGTTTGAGCACAAAACTGATACAGCATGGATTCCTTTCATTTCAATATGTAAGGCTGCCTCAGATTTTGAGGGACACATTTTCTACATTTTGACCAAATATTGGCCCAGCAATATATAAGTTTGGTCACATAAAAATAGTACCATTACATATGTATTTAAAAATACTTTGACATGATCATATTATTATAATTATATTAATCTACACTACTAAATGAATTAATGGATAAAATTCAATCTTGGTGGCCATGTCAGCAGGAACCAAGCCTTATATTTTTTTTGAAAGGAGGAAGTAATTATCCATTAGCTGTGTTAAATTCCTCAAAATGTCTAATACTGTATCTTGGTTGCACCTTCGTGCTTTCAGATTTGTATCGCTCAAGCAACACTATACCCTAAACACTTGTTTCCCCTAATGCTGTACAGGCATCAAAGAACGTACTTTTGTTCAGCAACAAAACGGAGGCCACCAACACCGTGTGGTGTGAAAATCACCCATCTAGGGTTGATGGTAACTTTGGCAAGGAGATGGATTTGCTATCTTGCTTGCATGCATGTATGGCTGTAGCAGACGACAGTTGGTGGGCTTCTGAAGATTGACACCCTAGACGTGGTATTGTAGAAGTCATGCAGAGACCGCCCCTGATTTAATACCAACTCTAATATCAGTCAATACTGTCTATATTGGTTTAATTGATAATATCATATATACTGATGGAATTGATAATACCGTATATTGATCATATTGAATTATATGTTATATTTGACTCTACTATTATGTATTTAGAGTAATATTACAAGTGAAATTTAGTATGTATATAACTAAACACATACACACACACAGAGATATATACATATATATATATACATATATATATATATATACATATATATACATATACATATATATATATACATATATATATACATATACATATATATATATACATATATATATACATATACATATATATATACATATATATATATATATACATATATATATACATATACATATATATATATATATATATATATATATATATACATATATATATATATATATATATATAAAACTTTGAAACAGTTATACTATTTCAACTAACAAACTAGTATAGCATCTGAAATGGTACTGAAAGTATGCTCACATCACATACGTTTTCCCGTTCCGAGTTCTGAATGTTGGGAAACCTGGATCTAGCTTGCAAGCCTGGCCTATTGATGGCACCCTCCACTTATACTATAAATAGAGGTCTTACTCATTGTAACATACATGTGAACAGAGAAAGAAATAAAGAAAGGAATTCCTCATTTATCTCTCAATGTTTAATTTATCATTTGTAATATTCTGTGTTTGATTCATCTCTTTTGCATAGAAGGAATCGATCGAACAGAACTCGCTAGCGATGGTTCCTCAACATGTTATCAGCACGAATTGCTCTGGTGGATCAAAAGTAATTATCAAAACACTTGTAGATTGAATTATCTAGCTAGATCGCTTTCAATTATGTAAATTTTGCTTTCTAGATGATTTTCTACAATGCAAATCTGCTCTAATCTACCGCAGGAAGACTGGAAGTCGCCGCCACAATATCGATCAGTAGATTACATGAAAAAAGGGCGGATGTTGATTGTACTGTAGATACATTAAAAAAGGAGAAAAACTGAGCACTGCAAGCCTGGAGCCGTGCCACCCCTCGGTTGAAGCCGGCCTGGAACCGCGCCACCGCTGGACCATCGCCCGCATGTGGCATAAGCGTCGCCCTCATGACTGCACCCCGCCGCCAGCGTCGCCTGCACGACCGGCCCGCCGCGCCGCTCGACCGCTCCCGTTGCTCGCTCAAAGCCGCCACTGCACGGCGCGTCCTTGCCCACCCACCGTGCTGTGCTGCCACTGGCCACACCGGTGCCACCTCGCATGGGCGGCCGCACTAGCGCCGCTCCCGCATGAGCATTGCCGTTGACCATGGGCTCCCGTCGCGCCCATTTTGTATCATTATCCAACTTATTTCATGCATATTTACTGTTGTAGGGGTGACCCCCACCTGAACCCAACTAGCCTGTATCGACAGGTTGCAAAGCTGCGAGGAATCCCTCGTAGGCTCTGTGTAAAGTACATATATATATGTGTTACGACCGTTCTTGGACAGACCAAGAGGTCATTCGCTCACCTAACTCTCCACTACCATACCTTTCTCTCTGTTTGGTCTGTAGCCACAACAGTTGGCGCCGTCCGTGGGGACGAACGCGAGCGAATCCTCAAGCCCCAAGATCTCAAGGATGGCACCGGAAAAAGTTTCATCATCGACGACGACAAAGGAGGGAGTCGCGGCGGGGCCCCGCGTCGGCACCGGGGCCTTGACATTGGCGGCCGCAGGCGAAAGCAACGAGATTTGTCGCGCGATGACCTACCACACCATCGTCGACGCGGCGGTCGACCCTTACCCCGCCATCGTCAACGCGGTGGTCGACCCCTACCCCACCATCGCCGACGCGGCGGCCGACTCCTACCCCACCATTGTCGACGCGGCGGCCGACCCCTACCCCGCCATCGCCGACGCGGCGGCCGACCCCTACCCCGCCATCGCCGACGCGGCGGCCGACCCCTACCCCTCCATCGCCGACGCGGCGGCCGACCCCTACCCCGCCATCGCCGACGCGGCGCCGACCTACCCCCGCCATCGCCGACGCGGCGCCGATTTACCCCACCATCACCGACGCGGCGGCCGACCCTACTACCCGCCATCGCCGACGCGCGGTCGACCCTACCCCGCCATCGCCGACGTCCCGCCGCCTCGGCCGCGACGGTCGGGCGGCGCCTGCTGCCGGCCCTCGCACGCTCCGGCGAGAGCTAGCGGATATTCGTGGAACCGTGCGGGCCATGCAAGAGGCTCCGAGCCCGCCCACCCTGAGATCTATAGCACCGAGGAACCGTTTGCAAGCGCGCGCGCGTGCCCTGCGCAGTTCGGGATTATCGCGTCACCTCCGGGGTTCTCGGTGGGGCCTCGCAGCGTCCACGACCGGGTGTAGCCCAGGGTGAGGTCACTTTTGTGCCTGCGGACGCCCGGGGCGTGGAGTTTCTCCACCACGACCCTCTGGTCATCCGCGCGGGCATTGAAGGGTGCGATGTCAGGCGCGTCCTCATTGATGAAGGTAGCTCGGTGAATGTGCTTTTCGCGGAGGTTCTCGGCCGCATGGGGATTCCTCGCAGCCGACTGTGGCCATCGGGGACCCCGTTGTACGGTTTCGGGGGCCAGCAACTAGCCACCGCGGGCCAAATATGTCTCCGAGTCTCCTTTTTCCAAGGCAACAACGTCAGGAGCGACGACGCCATATTCGATGTCGCGGACACCCCAAGCCCGTACAACGCCATTCTAGGCCGCCCCGCCCTCGTCTCCTTCGGAGCGGTCCCGCATTACGGCTTCTTGTGTTTGAAGCTCCCGGGCTCGCAGGGCGTCATCACCGTCCATGGTAGTCAGGACCTCGCCCGACGCTTGGGCTTACGAGCCCCTGCCACAGGGTGCATATTCTCACCGGCAAGCTCAAGGCGGGCACCCCATCCGCCCTGGGATGGACCCCTAAGCCTCGACCGGAAGGCGGCATCAAAAGAGTCCCCCTCCGGGTCGACGGCCACGTCGCCTCGTCTCGGCAAAGCCTCCTTCGGAGGTGGAGCAGCAATTGCTTCAGGTCCTCCGGAACAACGTCGATGTCTTCGCATGGTCCCCGGAAGACATCAAGGGCGTGCATCGCTCTCTCATCGAGCATACCTTGGCGGTCCGTCAGGACGCTAAGCCGGTCAGGCAACGGCTTCGGCGTATGTCTGCCGACCGGCAACAAGCGGCCAAGGTGGAAGTAGCGAAGCTCATGCAGGCAGGGGTCATTCGCGAGGTCCAGCACCCAGAGTGGTTGGCCAACCCGGTATTGGTCAAGAAAGCCAGTGGTGCCTGGCGCATGTGCATCGACTTCACCGCCCTCAATAAGGCGTGCCCGAAGGATGACTACCCCTTACCACGCGTCGACCAACTGGTCGACGCCACCGCCGGCTGTGAACTTATGAGCTTCCTGGACGCCTACTCCGGATATCATCAAATTCACATGGCCAAGGACGACGAAGAGAAAACTAGCTTCATCACCCCGATAGGAACATACTGCTTTGTCAGGATGCCCTTCGGCCTAAAAAATGCCGGTGCAACTTTCACACGCCTCATTGCGCTGGCATTGACCTCCCAGTTGGGGAGGAATGTGGAGGCATACGTCGACGACGTGGTCGTGAAAACCAAGCAATTGGCTGTTCATAGCCAGGATCTACAAAAGACCTTCGACAACCTCCGGAAGGCGGGCGTCAAGCTCAACCCGGACAAATGTGTATTCGGTGTGCGCGCCGGCAAGCTTCTGGGCTTCCTGGTGTCGGGGTGCGGCATACAGGCCAACCCCGACAAGGTCGACGCGATCCTCGCTATGGAACCGCCCAAAACAACAAGGGAGGTTCAGCGACTCGCTAGCCGGATGGCTGCATTGAGTCGATTTTTATCCAGAGCGGCGGAGCGGGGCAGCCACAGGACGCATTGGTAAGTGGGCAGCCGAACTCGCCCCTTTTTCACTAACATATGCCTCGCGCACAGCAATCAAGTCCCAGATCCTGGCGGACTTCCTCGCGGAGTGGACCCCCTCGGCCCAGCACGTCCAGCAGTTAGAGGACCCGGTGTGGACGCTCCACACCGACGGAGCTTACGGCGTCTCTGGGGCAGGCGTGGGTGTCGTGATCACTACGCCGGAGCGACATTCATCGTTGTACTCGGCTCGCCTTGCATTTCCCGCCACCAACAACACTGCCGAGTACGATGCACTCCTCTTCGGCCTTGCGAAGCTCAAAGCTTTGGGCGCGCGACGAGTCCTTGTGCGCACGGACTCACGGTTGGTGGCGGGCCAGGTGGACAAGTCGTACCAAGCAAAGGATCCCGACCTCGCCAAGTATCTCGCAGCTGTGCGAGCCAAGGAGCGGCACTTCTTGGGCGTCACCGTCAAGGCTATCCCCCGTGCGGAGAATGAGCAGGTTGACGCCCTCGCAAAGGCGCCACCAAGAACTCCCCATCCCCGAAGGGGCGTTCTACGAAGTGCTACCTGCGGCGGCCATCGCGCAAGACAACCGCGACGCAGCCCTCGTCCACCAGATCGCTCCGCAAGACGATTGGCGACAGCCCGTGTATGCTTTCTTGCAGGGCATCGCCGAGCCCGATGACCCCACGGAGCTCCGTCGCCTACAGTGCAGCGCCAGAGCCTTCCAGGTGCTTGACGGAGTTCTCTACAAGAGAGGGGTCTACGCACCGCTTTTGCGATGTCTCTCGCGCGAGGAGGGCAAGCACCTCCTCATGGAAATTCATGCAGGGCTCTGTGGCTCGCACCTGGCGCCGAGATCGCTCGTCGGTAAGGCGTTCCGGCAGGGCTTCTACTGGCCGACCGCCGTCGCCGATGCCCAAGACCTCGTGCGCCGGTGTCAGGGCTGCCAATGGATGGGCCGGGTCGTTCATCGACCCCCGGCTGAACTTAACCCCATCCCCCCCGTATGGCCGTTGGCACGGTGGGGTATCGACATAGTGGGCCCGCTTCCCCGCGCTTTAGGAGATTTGCGCTTCGTAGTGGTCGCCCTAGAGTATTTCTCCCGATGGCCAGAGGCTGCGACCCTAGCCAAGGTAACCTCGGCAGCCGTACAGCGATTCCTTTGGCAGAACATCATATGCCGCTTCGGAGTGCCCAGGGAGATCACCGCCGACAATGGCCTACAGTTTGACTCCTCTCAGTTCAAGGAGTTCTGTAGCGACATGGGCATCACGCTCCGGTTCGCCTCGGTCGCGCACCCACAATCTAACGGTGCGGTCGAGCGGGCAAACGGCGCCATCTCCGTCGGGTTCAAAAAGCGCCTCGTCGGGCTGCCAAAAGGCACCTGGCCGGGCGAACTCCACAGCGTCCTCTGGTCCCTCCGCACGACGGTGACGCGCCCGACGGGATTCACACCGTTCAAACTCCTCTTCGGTGACGAGGCCGTGACGCCTGAAGAGCTCCGGGCCGGCTCACGGCGGGTCCTCGCCCAGGCGCTAGACGAGGAGCGCCAACTCTCCCTCGACCTCCTTGACGGGGCCCGGGTGAATGCCACCCGGCACATTGCAATGTACGCACGGCAGATGGTTTGCATGCGCGCTCGCTCGGTGCATCCGCGAGAATTCCAGCCGGGGGACCTTGTCCTCCAGCTGACATTGCACGCAGACACGGTGGGCAAGCTGGAATCCAAGTGGGAAGGCCCGTACATCGTTGCAGAGGCGTTGCAGCGAGGGGCTTACCGCCTCACCACACTCGAAGGGCAGGCGTTCCGTCACACGTGGAACGCGAACAGGTTGCGAAGGTACTACGTTTAACTGTCTATGCTTAATTGCCTGCTGTAATGCACTCGCTCGCTCAGACGCGCGTTTAATAAAGTCGGTCCCGAACTAGCTGTTGCATCCACACGCACTCTACGGAGTATAAATAAGACGTATCGAAGAGGTCCACCTCCGCACGCACTCTACGGAGTATAAATAAGACGTAGCGAAGAGGTCCGCCTCCGCACGCACTCTACGGAGTATAAATAAGACGTAGCGAAGAGGTCCGCCTCCGCACGCACTCTACGGAGTATAAATAAGACGCAGCGGGGGGACGCCCCCGCACGCACTTTACGGAGTATAAACAAGACGTGGATGTTTTCCCTGCGCACTCTACGGAGTATAAACAAGACGCGGATGTTTTCCCTACGCACTCTACCGAGTATAAACAAGTCGCGGATGTCCCGCGCGCGCGTTGGCGTACCCTCCGGAGCTTACCTAAGACGTGGTTGATTGTCCCACGCACGCTCCGGAGTACAAACTAGACGTGGATGTTTTCCCTGCGCACTCTACCGAGTATAAACAAGTCGCGGATGTCCCGCGCGCGTTGGCGTACCCTCCGGAGCTTACCTAAGACGTGGTTGATTGTCCCACGCACGCTCCGGAGTACAAACTAGACGTGGATGTTTTCCCTGCGCACTCTACTGAGTATAAACAAGTCGCGGATGTCCCGCGCGCGCGTTGGCGTACCCTCCGGAGCATACCTAAGTCGTGGTTGATTGTCCCACGCACGCTCCGGAGTACAAACTAGAGGTGGATGTCTTCCGCGCGCGTTCTAGGCCCGACCCTGCTCGCTCGGCGGCGCACGGCGCACTGCAGGCTTGTCTCGGGCACGAGCGCGCGCGCGTCTCTCAACTAGGCGCCGGCTCGCGCCACCCAAGGGGAGGCGCGCGTCTATCCGCCAGGCGCCACCGCCGGAAGGGTAGAGGACGGAGCGCGCGCGCGTCTATCCAACTCAGGCGCCGGCCCGCTCCCACCGCCGGAAGGGTAGGGGACGAGCGCGCGCGCGTCTACTCAACAGGCGCCGGCTCGCCGCCACCGCCGGAAGGGTAGGGGACGGAGCGCGCGCGCGTCTACTCCAACTAGGCGCCAGCTCCGCTGCCACCGCTTCGGAAGGGTAGGGGACGGAGCGCGCGCGTCTATCCAACTAAGCGCCGGCTCGCCGCCACCGCCCGAAGGATAGGGGACGGGCGCGCGCGCAACTAGCGGCAGCTCCGCTGCCAACCGGAAGGCGCGAGCAGCGCGCGCGCGCCACCGCCGGAAGGATCACCGGGGGCGTAGGGGCGGCGCGCGTGCGCGTCTATCCAACTAGGCGCCAGCTCCGCTCCCACCGCTTCGGAAGGGTAGGGGACGGAGCGCGCGCGTCTACTCCAACTAGGCGCCAGCTATGCTGCCACCGCTTCGGAAGGGTAGGGGACGGAGCGCGCGCGCGTCTATCCAACTAGGCGCCAGCTCCGCTCCCACCGCTTCGGAAGGGTAGGGGACGGAGCGCGCGCACGTCTACTCCAACTAGGCGTCAGCTCCGCTGCCACCGCTTCGGAAGGGTAGGGGATGGAGCGCGCGTGCGTCTATCTCGCATGTGTCACGTGTGCTGGCTTCCTCGTCGCCACTTCGCCCACAACGCACTATCACTAAAGTACAAGCGGAGACGACGGATAAAGAGACGCCAGAATCTCCCGTGATTAACGGTCAACTGCACAAGCAGCGTACAAACTATTAAGTACTCGGCACAACGACCCTTTATTTCAGCAGCAAAAAACAGCAGACAACAAAGGCAACAGTAGCGGCGCAACCACCAGCTCAAGCATCACCCTAAGGATCAGCACCGTCGTCGATACGGCGACGAGCTTCCTCCAACCACTGAAGGAAGTCACCTTCCTGGAACAATGTTCGCCGCAACAACACCTTGGCCGCTTCCTCTCCAAGATGGCCCCAGATTCGCTCGTAGAAGTTCTGGACGGCGGGCATGGTGGTCCGGACCGCGCTGCGTAACACCCCGGCCCCGCCTGGTAGGTTCAGCTCGGGAGCAGCCAGCTCGGTCACATGCTCGCATCCCCGAGCGTGGAGCATGGAAAGGGCGAGGCAAGCGCTGCCGAAGCCGCAATGGTCGCCAAAGGCTTTTGCACCTCGAAGCGCCAGGCCTGAGCCTTCCTCAATTCTCGCCAATGACTGCGTCACGTCCGTGGCATCGTGCGTAACGACCGGCACAACAACGGAAAGGCCTCGGAGAGCCTCCTCCAAGGACCCCATGGCCCTCCACGCCGCCGCGGACGCGCCGTCCAGCGCCCGGTCCCTCTCCTCCAGAGCCATGGTAAGCCGGGTTTTCTCCTCCTCCAGCACGCCGATTCGCTCAAGCAAGCCAGCGCGCTCCCCCGCCGCGGCGAGCTGGCCTTCTTCGGCAGAATGTTGCGCCACCATCGCCGCCCGGAATTCCGCCTCGGTGAAGCGATGCGGTTGTCCTTCACGGCGCGCGCGCCTGCGTCGCGCGCGCGAGTTGTTCCTCCAGCACCCTCCGCTCGCGGATGCGCGCCTCATCCAGCGCCCGGCCGAGGGCGACCGCCTAATAGCAGCAGCACATGCCCATTTAGCATGTCCGTAGTTAGCAGCGGTAATGACGGGCTCGGGTGCTTACCTTCATCCCCGCCGCGCCCAAGGCAAGGGCGAGAAGATCCCCACCGCACGACGACAGAGCCCGTCGATCCAGCTTCCTGTCCCCGCATTCCGCGGCCCGCCCGAGCCCGGCGCCTCGCGGCGGGAACGGTCGAAACGGCGAGCCTCGAGAGCCCCGCGACAGCGCCATGCATCAGCGCCGTGTCCTGCGCAGCGTCACCACCGCCTTCGCAAATGTCTCCGCTGCTCGACCCTTGGAATCGCCCGAGCGACTTCCCCTCTCCTGATGTCGACGATGGCATGAGCGAGCAAATGGGAGACAGCCTCGCGAAGTCGCGGGGGAAAAAGGAGTTACGCCTACCTCCGTCACCCTCCACTAAAGCACGGAGAGGTGTCGGCTCAGCCCCCGCCTATGAAGCGGTGGCCACTCCCTCGGTCGGAGTGGTTTCCTCGCTGAACCCCAGGTCTCCGCCAACCGCGCCCGCCACCATGAACTGCCCCCCATGCGAAGGCGACTGCATCCGTCGACGCTTCGCCGCTGGAGAACCCGGCGATGCACCCTCGGCCGCCCCAGTACTTGCGCTGACCGGAGCAGGTAACACGTCCGCAACGACCGCAGCAGGCGATAACGCCAAGCCACGCCGCCGCCCGCCGCTGCACGAGCCGGGCAGCGGCGGGTGATCGCTGCGGCCGCGCACGGCGGCGGCGGTGCGAAGACCAAGTCCTCGCCGGCCGGCACAGACGACGCGGTCTCGTCTTCACCAACGTCGCTGCCAAGGCTCGCCTCACCGCCACCCATGAAGTCGCCGGGGGCGGCGTGACCCCCTGGGCTGTCATGGTCGGACCCACCGCTTGGTACGTCGTCCGGCCCCGCGGCGCACACCGGCACGGCGATGGGCGGGCCAGAAATAGCGGCTTTCGATCGTGATCCTCGCCCCATCGCAACGACGGACCGGACTCCCATCCGGCACTGCGCGCTTCGGAACAGCGAGGCCGAGGAGCTCGCACACCCGGTTTATCCGACCTAGCCCCGCAGGCCCGGTCGCCGCCTCGCGCAGGGCGTGCTCCTTCCGCGTATACAGCCCCAAAAAGACCTCGACAGCCTCCTCGGCGTCTTTCAACGAGAGCACTGCACGCGAAGCGGGGTCTCATTCACAACACACTCACATATGCGTATGCAGCACATAGTTAAAACACATACCACGACTGGAGGTCTTCTGCAACGACGACACCACTGGCCGGATGCCGTCCGGCCGGATATCGCCTTTCCGGTATCGCCACTGCCCGAGGAGCGGAGACACCCCGTACGTGGTGAATTCTTCGGCAAGATCGCGCATGTTAAACCGGAGGGTGACGCCGGCAAGTCTTCGCGCCTGCCACTCATCGTCGCTCCACGGTTCCAGCCCGGGGCAGCAGTTGAAGACTATCGGCTGACCCCGGCAATGCAGCCTACTGCTAGGTGTCACGCGGTAGTAGAACCACTGCCACAGCCACCCTTCCCACTTCTCCTTTGTCGCCAGAGCCGGGACTACGTTCGCGTAGCCTGACCTCACCACGAAGTGAACACTGTCGAAGTTGGACAGTGCCCCTTCTTCGACCTTCTTCGACTGGCAACGCGCATCATGAAGCAGGGCGAACAGGCTCGCACGAGGATGACAGCCTTCCGCCCGAGGCGCCCAAGCAAACACCGCCAAGCGAACTATCGCGTTCAGGGTCAACTGCGCCAGTTCTAGTCCGTAAGCCTTCAAGACCTCACCAACAAAAAGCATCGACGGCATTCGAAGCCCAGCTTCGAAGAACGCGGAGAAGACAATTGCCTCATCCACCGCGGGGTGAGGCTCCACCTCGTCGTGGGCCGGCAGGCGCGCTCCGTCGCGCTCCGCTATCTTCTTCTCCCGCACTAGGGCTTCGAGCGTCTCCTCCGTTGCCAGGCTTCGCCCTAGAACCCCGGAACAAGGACCTTGCGCGCTCTCGGTCGCGTCGTATCGCTTGCGGACTTGCGCGCTTGCGAGCCACGGGAGAATGCCGCGCGGGCGGCGTCGCACACGATTCGGCCTGACGAGGCGCTACCGCTGCGCCGACGACCGGAATCTCCGTCACTTGCCATTTTTTCCTCTTGCACGCAGGATCGCAGGAGCAGGAGGCGTGTGGATTTCGCGCAGCGGCACAAAGTGACCAGACGAGCAAATGCGGGCGAAGGACCCGTCTGGGCGCTGGCAAAGAGCCTTTTATATAGATCCTCCACGTCCCCTGACCGGGAATGCAACCGGCTGGGCCGCATCGCTCTGACTCCCCCACGATCGGGGAGCGCAACTGTCGCGGGGCGAATCGACGCGTATCCCGCTTCTCTCGAACGACGCGACCCCCGCTGCCGCCGATCGCCGACATCCCACAACACGCCAACCATGCAACGCCGCGTGTCCCCTTCCTCGGGACCGTGCGTACGGCGGCCGCAGTACGTCCCAGCACTCTTCAATGCTCCGTGCAATGGCCTCGGCCCAAGCGCGGGCCAGCCTCATCGACTGGCGCGTGGAAAGGCCTGCCTCACCGCGCGCCAAGTGCGGTTTCTACGCCGTTCCCTACACGCTCAGTACCCCCGGCCCCGTTGGATGGCCCCGGCAACAAATGTGGCCCCGGGGGCGGAGCGCTCCGAGACCGTGGACGACGCCGACCCCAACCTAAGCTCCGCGGCTTTAACAACCATCCACGTGTCCACACCCTGCGTCCGAAGGATGCCCCTCCCGTGGAAAGCTCGGGACAACCCCGACTCGCTCCTTGCTCGTGCCACAGTCGTTTCCGCACACTAATGTATCACACGCCCTTCCATGAATGACCAGGTTCCGGGAAGCGCAGCGACAGCAGCCCCGCATCAGCGAAGTCTTCCGCTCCGCAGCGCAGAAGCAGCTCCGCATCAGCGACGTCTTCCGCTCCGCAGCGCAGAAGCAGCTCCGCATCAGCGACGCCTTCCGCTCCGCAGCGCAGAAGCAGCTCCGCATCAGCGACGTCTTCCGCTCCGCAGCGCGAAAACAGCTCCGCATCAGCGACATCTTCCGCTCCGCAGCGCAGAAACAGCTCCGCACTAGCGAGGTCTTCGGATCCACACCATAACGCTTCAACACCGGCTCCGCTGCAGACCCCAACCCCCCGTCTCCAGGGAGCCAGACATACCTTCACGCAACAAACAACTCTCAACTACAACCGCGCAACGTCACAGGCCGCGGGGATGGAGGGGGCCAAAGGACTCGGCAACATGGCTTTGGCCTGTGAAGCCCATCACCATGAGAGGCTCCTGTTGTAGGGGTGTCCCCACCTGAACCCAGCTAGCCTGTATCGACAGGTTGCAAAGCTGCGAGGAATCCCTCGTAGGCTCTGTGTAAAGTACATATATATATATATGTGTGTTACGACCGTTCTTGGACATACCAAGAGGTCATTCGCTCACCTAACTCTCCACTACCATACCTTTCTCTCTGTTTGGTCTGTAGCCATAACATTTACCTATAGTAAATTTATATATTTCCTTCATAGATATGTAGATGACAGACATCATGAACTGGGAGTTCGAGAAGCTATCCCAACATGGCCAAAAGTATTTGACATGGGTTTCTGATGTCAAGATTGTACTTGGAGCCAAAAAGCTCCGCGCTGCCATTCGAATTGGTACACCGCAGGATGCCAAACTCACACATGAGAAAAATGATTAGTCAATACTGTCCATACCAACTCTAATATCGGTCAATACTGTCTATATTGGTTTAATTGATAATATCATCTATACTGATGGAATTGATAATACCATATATTGATCATATTGAATTATATGTTATATTTGACTCTACTATTATGTATTTAGAGTAATATTACAAGTGAAATTTAGTATGTATATAACTAAACACACACACACACAGATATACACACACACACACACACACATATATATATATATATATATATATATATATATATATATATATAACTTTGAAACAGTTATACTATTTCAACTAACAAACTAGTATAGCATCTGAAATGGTACTGAAAGTATGCTCACATCACATACGTTTTCCCGTTCCGAGTTCTGAATGTTGGGAAACCTGGATCTAGCTTGCAAGCCTGGCCTATTGATGGCACCCTCCACTTATACTATAAATAGAGGTCTTACTCATTGTAACATACATATGAACAGAGAAAGAAATAAAGAAAGGAATTCCTCATTTATCTCTCTGTGTTTAATTTATCATTTGTAATATTCTGTGTTTGATTCATCTCTTTTGCATAGAAGGAATCGATCGAACAGAACTCGCTAGCGATGGTTCCTCAACATGTTATCAGCACGAATTGCTCTGGTGGATCAAAAGTAATTATCAAAACACTTGTAGATTGAATTATCTAGCTAGATCGCTTTCAATTATGTAAATTTTGCTTTTCTAGATGATTTTCTACAATGCAAATCTGCTCTAATCTACCGCAGGAAGACTGGAAGTCGCCGCCACAATATCGATCAGTAGATTACATGAAAAAAGGGCGGATGTTGATTGTACTGTAGATACATTAAAAAAAGGAGAAAAACTGAGCACTGCAAGCCTGGAGCCGTGCCACCCCTCGGTTGAAGCCGGCCTGGAACCGCGCCACCGCTGGACCATCGCCCGCATGTGGCATAAGCGTCGCCCTCATGACTGCACCCCGCCGCCAGCGTCGCCTGCACGACCGGCCCGCCGCGCCGCTCGACCGCTCCCGTTGCTCGCTCAAAGCCGCCACTGCACGGCGCGTCCTTGCCCACCCACCGTGCTGTGCTGCCACTGGCCACACCGGTGCCACCTCGCATGGGCGGCCGCACCAGTGCCGCTCCCGCATGAGCATTGCCGTTGACCATGGGCTCCCGTCGCGCCCATTTTGTATCATTATCCAACTTATTTCATGCATATTTACCTATAGTAAATTTATATATTTCCTTCATACATATGTAGATGACATACATCATGAACTGGGAGTTCGAGAAGCTATCCCAACATGGCCAAAAGTATTTGACATGGGTTTTTGATGTCAAGATTGTACTTGGAGTCAAAAAGCTCCGCACTGCCATTGGAATTGGTACACCGCAGAGAACAAGTCTATAAGGTGTACACCAAGCCTATAATGAAGAAAAGAGGAAGAAAGGGCAAATTATGCATCTCGAAATACAAGTCAAATGCTCCACTATCATTAAGAGAACAAGCGTATGCTAAATTGATCGATATCATGTAGGTGCCGAGGCAAACCAAAATGCGACGACAAGTATTATGGTCATCAAGACCAAACCTACTACAAGTGTGGCAAGTGGAGACCAAACCTACTACAAGTGTGGCAAGTCGCAGATTTATAAAGTGCCGCAACACATTATTGATACCTTCTAAGCCAAAAAGAAGAGAGGTGGCAAGGGCTACATGAACCCACTTTGGTTTTGTCGAGGGGGAGAATTCCGAGCAGCTGCCTGCACCAATGGAGGTGGACTTCACTGCACCGCATCCTCTTGATATTGCGATGTCGCTATCATGATTTCTCTAGAAGAGCATCTTACCACTAAGAAGATAGCAGCCGAAGTTTCGTACTTCTTGGCAGATTCAGTCTAATGCACAGAATGCAAATGGACTTAATTATCATTTATTTTATGTGTGAATGGAATAAGTTAGACTTGTAATAATGATACTCAAACAATTCATTCTCGTGATAGTTAGATGATATTAATTCATTCATTTATTCAGTTAATAACAACATGATATGTTCTGATATTTGAAATATTTTATTTTATATGTTGATTGTGTTCTAATATATATTAATAAAGTAGTTTATATTAGAACACGTGTGGTACCCCATGGAGGAAGTGTACTTAGCTGATAGTGGCACAACAAATACTATCTTAAGACAGATAAGATTTTTTCAGTTGATTAGTAAGAATGCTGGTAGTCTTACGACAATCGCCGGTAGTAATGTTTGTATAATAGGCTCAAGAAGAGACAAAATTATACTCCTGATGGACACGATTTTAGTCATTAAAGAAGCTTTGTTGTTCCTAGAATCGACTAGAACTCTTCTAAGTTTTAAAGATATTCGTGCTAATGGTTTTCATGTTACGACTGAAAAAGAGTATGATAAGAAATATCTGCTCATTATAAAGTGTGAAGCAAGTAAAAAAAGGGTATTAGAAAGACTTATTCATTTAAATTTGGGATATACTATACTAATATTACGACAGCCGCATCCTATACTGCCTTAAAAACTATATTTAGAAGCTCTGAACTTTTCTATCTCTAGCATGATAGATTAGGCCACCCAGGTCTTAGAATGATGAGAAATATAATTATTGGTTTTACTTACTTGTTCATATATTTATTGGTTTTTCATCGTGTTCATCCGAATATAGTATGAGGACACTGAAGAGCCGTAGTTCGAGCTGCAACAGAACTTCTTAAACCACCCTACTTGTAAGCTAGATGAGTCAATATTTTGATCATATTGAACCTATATTTTATACAAATTTATATTTATTTAAATTATTAAATTACATGTTATTATTTGTTATGCGAATGTATATTAAACTTAAGGTTAGATATTTGCCTACTTGTCATTATAATATTTTATACCTTTTGGATACTTGAATCACATAATCCTTGTCACCCTAGATGCTTAATGGTAATTTTACTTGCTATAGATCGTACTTAAGTGTTATGTTAGTTTTGCTTAAGTACCAGGGTATTAATTTTCCCTAATTATCATCCTTTAATCGTGAAACTTATTTTGGGCAGTCATTGGAGGGAAATAATTGGAGGGAAATGACTGATATATTAAACTATATTGGAAGGATGATATGATAGTTGGTACGGATGTAGCACGAGAAATGATGGTTTGTGATATGTATTGCTTAGATAACTTAAGGACTGAATCCTATGATGACATTCCAATGTAAAACAGTACAATTACAAGTCTATAATGTGTATGATCTGGCTAACTTATCTGCATTCACCAGTGTGGGTTGCACCATTGGAGTGACCCACGAGTCGTATCACTGGTTTGAAGCTATCGTGGACACAAGTCATGTCATTGGTGTAAGCCGTCGTGTGGCACAAGAGGAGGTGAACGTAACTTCACTTAGGTGAAACCTTAGCGGGTGTAATGTACACTAGGGAATGCATTTTAAAGGCCTTATGGAGATCTTCTTGATTCACATGTCGAAGGACATGTGTAAAACATAATAGGTCGATTATCTCTTGTAAGTAAAGTGTACAGTTTTTGCAGAGTATAAACTGTTCGAACAACCGTGCCCACGGTCAAGAGCGGGCATGTGAACTTATTTGAGTTAGTTTCTATTTCAAAAATCTCTGTGGATGGGATGAAAACTCGTCAGGTGGATGTAACCCTGATTTTGGATTTCTCTGGGTGAACGTAACCCAATGTTGTAAATTAGGTGGATGTAACCCTAGTAATAAAAAATTAGCATATAGTGGATGGAACCTGCACCGTTATAAATATTGCACACTTTTACTTCCTTTAACAAAATGTGGGTTAGTTAAAACGCTAAGTAGTAGGAATTTCTAATTATTGTAGTTTTTAAATGTTGCCTTAAGTAAATAAAAGAACCTGAGTCTACCTTTGTTGAACTTTACATGTATAAATATTGTATTCTGTGCATTAGCTCATGAAGCACCGTTGCCTGTGCTCACCCTCATTCACCAAAACACCGTAGAATCTAGGGACTAAGATGACTACGCTTACTATGAAGTCCCAAGAGCTGACATGAAGAAGACAGAGTAGCTTAGGCCGTTTTTCCTAATAGTTGGTTCTCACCACAGTCGGATTGACTTAGTGGTGATTGTGTGCACATATATTCCCCAAGTGGGGTGGTATCTATCTCACACAATCTTAACCCCGGTTGCTTGCTTATGACAAGATGTGACATAACCTTTTTGCTTACCGCTTCATATGTTGTAACGAAACTATTTGGCCCGGCCGGCCTTTATGTAAACTTGACTGGATGTTGTCTATTTAAACAATTTTATGTAATATTAATGAATGATATGATTTTCTCTATGTATGAAATGATTCAGTGATATATCTATGAACACTATCTACTGATTCAGTGAATAGTGCAGTGGTATCACAGAGGATTCTAAATTAGCTAAATCTGGGTCCGACAACTAACCATCTTTTATTTGAGTGCGTTGTTACAAAAACCCTTTGGAGTGAAATTTCTGAAATCCTAGAAAAACAAATTGGTAATAATTATGAATCAGAGGCTAGCTTATGGATTAGTGATTCTAGAAATAAAGTGGCCAATGTAGCTAGCTCTGCTGTTCATTGGCCCATTTGCAAGTTGAGGAATGATTTGCTTTTTAAGAGTAGGGGTGAAAATGGATCGGATATTTTCCGACTGACCGACCGTTGAATTCGAGTTGAATCGAATTCGGATAGTCATATCGGATAATTATCGCATTCGGAGTCGGATTCGGATAATTATTTTCGGATACAGATTCGGATTCGGAAAAGAACTATCCGACGAATACTGATGCTATCTAGGATTTTATCGGATAATATCTGGATATATTTATCATATATCTTGCCCATCAGCCAAATCATCATTTTCAGCCCATCAGCCCATTAACAAATCCAAATAAATTCCAACAAATCCAATAAATGCAAATAACTCCAAAAAATTCCAGAACATTCACAAAAATACTATAAATCTAGGAGAACTTAGGAAAATAACATAAACTATTTTTAGCTTTTAGAAAATAGTTAAAATAAGTTTTTTCCTCTTAGTTTTCAAATAAAATCTAAGCAAAATCCAAATAAATTTCAACAAATCCAATAAAATGCAAATAATTCTGAAAAATTTCATAAAAATCACAAAATATTATAAATCTAGGAGAGCTCTGGGAAATAATATAAACTATTTTTAGCTTTTAGAAAATAGTGAAAATAAATTTTCTTGCTCTATGCTTTGAAATAGAATCCAGAAAAATCGATACAAATTCCAACAAATCCAATAAAATCCAAATAAGTTTTCTGGAAGTGTAAAAAATCTGGTGGAGTCATCTTTGAAATATTTTCTACCAGAACCCTACCAAAAAATTTCTTTAGAAATACATGGTGGGTGTCGTGCACACTATGTATGACCTTTGTATTCCTGTGTAATATCCGACTAGATATTCGTTATCGTACGCTAGATGTATCTCATGCTAGAAGTAAAAAATCTTGGAGCTGCCCAAGATCTGCGGGTTGTGAAGAGAATAAAAATGGTGGAAAAGCAAAATGATGACTTAGGTTGGGTTTTTTTTGGGTTTCTGACTTTTGTTTTATACTACAGTAACTAGATTTCAAACGATGTGTCTTTTCAAGGCGGGGTCTACAAGTTGATTGCACTAGATACTATATCAAATTTATCTATATCGACCAAAATCACACATTAATGTCTTTTTCTCCATACTTTCTCTTGCGAACAGTT
Source organism: Melocanna baccifera (assembly GCA_036346265.1). Taxonomy (NCBI): domain Eukaryota; kingdom Viridiplantae; phylum Streptophyta; class Magnoliopsida; order Poales; family Poaceae; genus Melocanna; species Melocanna baccifera. The sequence goes on along the minus strand of CM070680.1, from coordinate 26,974,765 downwards.
AGGATTAAAAAATTTAACCTAAAAGTCATAAGTCACAACCTAAAAGAAACCACCTGGCAATGGGTGGGTGGGTGGGGGTGTATGGGAGCAATGTGGATGTAGAATACATTATGTTATTTGGGTGATAAATGTTTCTGTCAGATGTGATTTGTTACGGGTGGTTCCTAGATGGTGGTGTTTAGAGAGTGATGGTTGAGAGTGCTTTTGTTAATTAGAAGTAGAGGAAAAAGCATGGATGTTAAGTTGTAGGTTTCGGGTGTTAACTGCGCGCCATGGTCGAGAAGATAATTACTTGTGTTGATCTCTTTTCGTTAATGAAATTGGAACCGGGGTTGTTCTAAAAAAATAGCGATGTACAAAGCACAACAAAAATTTGTAAACACTAGACAGTGAACATGATGAACCAATGAACCATGCGTGCACCAATTCAGTTCGCACGTAGCAGACCCGTTTCCTCACACCGGAATATGTTTGTGCAACTCAACTTAATTACAATGTTCCAATGTTTACTGTTTATACAACTCATTAATTAGAACACAACAAGCATGCCAAAACTGAGTTCCAATGTTGGTAATCCAGATGTACACATGAACATTACAAAAAAGACCAGCGAGCGGCTAGTGCTTCCACACTTACAGATTATTCCTATGGATCCTCGAAGAACACCCGAAGTAGCGCAAAGCGAGGACTACGGATCAGCACGTACATGGTGTGCACGCAGTCGATCAGGTCCGTGGGCTTGTACCCGGTCAGCTCGTGCAGCTCCCTGCTCCATGGCTGCACCAGGACGTCCGGCCGGCTCAGGGTCTGCAGCCTCGCGAGGAAGATGGCCGACGCCGCCACTTCGGACGGCCAGAACCTCGGGCAGCCGGGGTGGAGCAGCGACAGGTCGGCCAGCTGATGCGCCAAGCACTGGACTTGCAGGTCTTCCTCTCCTTGGCTGTACCTCGTGAAGTGCTCCACGAACGTGTAGGCCGTGGGGTCGCCGAGCTGGTAGCCAAGCGCCGCGAGCATGGTGCTCTCCATGTGAAGCACCTCCTGCCTCGTGGTGAACCCGCCGTAACGGACGATCTCATCGGCGTTCAGCTTCCGCATGGTGTACTGGTCCTCGTACTTGGCCGCCAGGAAGACGGCCACCACGCCGAGGAGGATGAGCTGGTAGTCGCTGGTGCTCGCCAGGGCTCTCACCGACAAGAACCGGTCCATGTAGGACACGGCGCGGTGGATCGTGCCGAGGGCGAGGTCGTAGTGCCGGGCGAACTCGTCCATCCAGTCGACGAGGTTGGTGCGCGTCAACGGGCTGATCTGACCCCCCTTCGTCGTCGCCAGGTCGTCAGGGGAGGGTCGCTCCCTGGCGTCCTTCTCCATTTTCCGGAGGTTGGCGTCGATGTCGGCGTCGTAGGGCGCGCACAGCTGCGGGCGCGCCCTGGAGTTCTTGAAGGTGGCGCCGTCGGAGACCGTGGCGGCGCGAGCTGGGAGCGGGGCTAGCTCGGGCGGTACGGGCACCTCGATGGCAGGCTGAACGAGGGCCTCGACGGCGGCGGCGTACAGCTCGCACGACGCCGGGAGCTCCACGGGCGCCTTGAGGGTGGCGACGGGGGTGCCGTACATGGGGATGGGAGGGAAGTCGGCGGGTGGAAGCTGTGGGATCGTGCGGAAGGCGCGGAGGTAGGCGTCGAGAAGATCGGTAGGCTCCTCCGTCTGCAGGGCGGCACCGCCGGAGAAGGCGCCGAACAAAGAGGGTGGCGGACGACGAGGAAAGAGTTCGTACGTGAAATGATCCCTGGAATCCATTGCCGGAAGAGGGAGAGGGAGGAGTCTGGAGGTGGTTGCGCTAAGACGGAGAAGGCAGGGCATGGCTTCGCGTCCCCCACTATATCGTCCAGGAAAGTTGGAAGTCGAGTCGGACTTGTGCCACGCACGGGGACTGCCGATTCCATGTCGGATTCGAACTGCAACCACGGCGGTTGCTTGATTGTTTTCTTTTCTGTTTTTACTTTCCTTTTTTTGCTAGCTTCTCTGGTGCGGCTCCGGCAGGTGACACCCGGGGAGATTGGAGCGGGCTTCCTGCTGAGGGCGGCGCCGAGGGGGCAGCTGGCGCAGACCGTGAGGCCGGCGAGGCGTGCGCTCGTGGTGGAGGCCCGGGGGAGGGGCTACTCTGACCGGCAGTTCCAGCAACGACGCCCACCGCCGCTCCCCAAGATCGAGGACGACGGCAACCCGCGCTTCGTCATCTTCATCCGCACAGCCAATGTCCGTGCCTCCTAATCCCTCTGCACCGCCTCATCAAGAAGTCCTCCTCTTGATTCCCCATTTGGTTCCCACTGCGAGCAATTCAAGATCGATTTGCGCTTTTCTGTAGGTGTACTTCTGGTACCCGCTCAACATCGTCACCGGCGGCACGACCGCCAAGATTATGCTCGCGGCGAAGGACAACTTCCTCGGCAAGTACATCTACAAGGACACGCTCGCCAGGAACCTTGCCGCCGTCATTTACAAAGTAAGAATGTCATCTGACACCCTGCTTTTGTTTGCCATAGGCATCTATCTAGTTGTTCATGTAGAGCTCTTACATGCGATTGACAATTGATTGCTTTGATGTGTCTGTGCATGATGTATGAAAAAAGGACGAGGATGACATAATAGACACAGCAAAAGAGCAGTTCCGAGTGCTGAGGACCGAGAATGAGTTTCGATATGGCTACAAAGTCGTGGTAATTTTCTGATCCTTAACCCCATTAGGATATAAGTAGTTTGGTTGAGTTTTTATCCTTTGAAATGGACAATTGCAATTTACTTGTCATTTGCTTGAGCAGGAGAATGGGAACCTAAGGGCTGCACTGACGACAAGTAATGTGATCGAAGTACGTGTCTCGCTAATGCATCTCTATTATCATCTTCTCAAGTTCTTATCCCTTGAATTTGCTCGAGTTCCGTCGTAATTTCTTATAGACATGCAAGTTGAAACCCATCAGCAGTCAACCTGGAATCTTGCTTTATGCTAGGCCAACACTTGCGACTTGCAAGACTTAATATACTCTGCCCTCTACCTTACATTTCACAATACTAGATGCTATAGTACAGAATGCTGTAATATGGACATCAAAATAAATGTCTTGGAAAGATCTCCTGTGCAGAAGACCTCCATATGAGGATGAAAAAAAGAGGCCTTTTTACATGGCAAATATTCATATTTTCAGTAAACATGTGTTATGCAAGCTAGCCTGTCATTAACAGTAAGACTACTTATCTCAGCTTCCAAAGAAAGAAGAGCTCAAAACTGTGGTTGACAAGGTGAAGGACTTCTTCGGTGACGTAACCGCTGGCGCCAAAGAATCCTTTGCGCAGATAACAGGTTCTGTCAGCAAAGAGGCAGAGGCAGAAGGGGAGCAAGCGAAGCCCCGCTCGAAGAGACGAAACAAGAGGAAGCAAAGACAGAAGCAGAAGGGGATCAGTAAGTAGAGAAACGATGCTCCCAATTCTACCAACGCATTGCTGCTTCGTGTAATGCGATTACGTGAAACTCTAGCCTTTTATAGTCATCCATACGCAAACTTTTTTGATCCAGTCGCATGATTCCCATTTCATACCCTGCAGAGACGGAGAGCTGATTGTATATCACTCAGCACACCAGGGTCGTCAAACAAGTGAACTGCCGGCTGTAATTTTGCTGTGTCCCAGAGCTGCTCTGTAGTTTCTCCAGCTTTAAACTTTGCAGAGAGAGTGTGTAACCTCCTTGTGAGTAACGTGCTTTGTTCCTTTCTCACAGAATCTTAGTGGTCGATGTTTGGATGGACTTACGGAACGGCGAAGACTGCAGCTGTATATTGATTTCATTTTTGAAACAGCTAGTGGTTGTGCAGTGTGCAAAATGACGTTATAACTTGACCTTGCACTCGAATTCCCTTGTTGGAAATTTTTCATCTGTCTAAGCAGGCTTACGAAACAGAGAATAACACCTTGCTGAACTGAGGTGTTGCAAATCAGAATACTTTATGTATGTCGAAAGGCTAATCGAATAGCAAGAGCTTATAGTACATGTGAGAGAAACGTCACAAATGAAACGTCCGTGTGATTGATCTGTGTTTTCCTCGTTCTATAAAATCTGATATACATGTCCCGAATTCGCACATCTAACATGTGGTGGGGATGCCCAGCCCCTTTGGCTTCCAATAGAGACTGTTGGGTCTTAGAGTAGGCTCAATGACATATGGGTATGTGTAGAAAGAAATATACTAATGTATCTTTACCAATTGTAATTATTAAGGGTGGAATGGAATTATATATCACAGTTTTCTGGATGCACTGCTTGAATACCAATTGTAATTATTGAGGAGCGGAATAGGAAATTCCATTCTATCCCATTCATGTATATAAACCCTAAGGGGATATGAAGAAGACTAGATCCACTAATTTTACTCATCACCATCTCTCTCTAGATCTTTTGGTTTTATATCCTTTATGGTTCCACTGATTTACACATTACCTTCTCAACCTACGCTTTGTTGCATCCAAGTCGATTCATCCTTGTTTATTTTACACCACGGTTCATCCCTTGCCTATCTTCTTTTATATGTAAATGACACATCCTTACACACACATTCTTCACTATCTTCGAGGGACTACTCATTTCGGGCAACAAATACACAAATTGTCCTCTCATGATTTGGTGACTTACTTCGATGCGGACTGGGCGGGGTGTCCCGATACACGCAAGTCCACATCAGGTTTCTGTGTTTTCATTGGTGACAATCTGGTTTCTTGGTCCTCCAAGCGGCAAGATACCGTCTCGTGTCTAGGGCGGAGGCGGAGTATAGGCAGTGGTAAATTCAATCGCTGAATCATGCTAGATTTGTCAGCTTCTTTCTGAACTTCACCAACTGCCCCCAACGAGCAACGATCATCTAATATGATAACGTTAGCGCCATGTACCTCTCCAATAACCCCGTGCAGCACCAACGCACAAAACACGTGGATATTGATCTCCATTTTGTCTGAGAACACGTGTCTCTTGGCGAGGTACATGTGCTACATGTTCCTTCATCGTCCCAATTTGTTGATGTCTTCACCAAGGGTCTACCGACGAGTGTGTTCCAAGAATTTCATACCAGCCTCAATGTTCATGCAGATCATGTTTCAACCTGAAGGAGCTGTTGGAATATCTCTATTGGTTCATCGCAACAGACGCACCGAGTCCCAAGGGTGGAGTGTGTCCTGTGGACACATCCGAGATCTTGCACGACGTTCCCCACTTTGTAATTTTGTTGTGTGATTCCTTCTCTCTCCCTCTCCTATATCTCATTTGATGTAACATGTATAAATAAATCTCTTATAAATGAATAGAGAGAGAGAGTCACACTATTTAGTAATTGCCTCTTTTCGATTTTTAGATATTTTGGACTTTTGTATTTTCTTTTTTCCGTATTCCTTTGCATTGTCCGTGATGGGCTAACATGTTTTTTTTCTATTTTTCTATTTTTTTAAATTTAATTATGCCCAATAAGTCAACTCAGCTACAGTAAAAAAAGCCAGCTATATTGAAATTTTAGCCAAAAGCCATCGCTATTCCGAATGCCCCCGTATCCTCATTAGCTCTTGCAGCTCCGTGCTCCACAGCGGGACATCCAGTGGGTTCAGCGTCAACCTCACGAAGTAGATTGCGATGCCGCCACGGCAGATGGCAGGAAGCTTAGGCACCCATAGTTGAGCAACGACTAGTTGGCCGACTGATGTGCGATGTGCTTCACCTGAAGGTCCTGCTCTCCTTCGTTGTACATCGTGAAGCGCTCCATGAAGGTGTAGACTGTGGGGCTGCTGAATTGGTAGCCAAATGCGGGACCATGGAGCTCTCCATGTCAACCACTTCCTGCCTCATGGAGAAACCACCGTACCAGGCGATATTGTTGCCGTTTAGCTTCCGCCTGGTGTGCTGTTCCTGTACTTGACCGCGGTGAAGACGGCCGCGGCACCCAGGAGGCGAAGATTGTAGTCGGAGGTGTTATACAACATTCTATTGTTTTTAAGAGAGAAATCAGACAAATTTCATACTATTTGTTTTGCACTAAGATTCATGCTCCCGCCCACCTCCATCTCCATCGTCGGTGAAGATCCAGCAAGGATCTTCGTCATCTTCTTCTCAGGCCGCCGCCGTTGGCGTCTTTAGCGGAGGCGCCAAGTTAGGGTTAGGGTTCACCAATTAGGGTTGGGGTTTATCGGTAGCCACTGGGCTTATAGAGATGCCGGGGTGGCGACGTACCGGTAGTCGACGATGGCGGTGGCACCACCTTGGCCACGGAATTGGAGGAGGGCTGCGAAGGTCGGTGGAGAAGAGAAAACCAAGAGAATATTAGGAGGCAATGGGGGGTGGTGGCGGATCCAGCAGCTACCGTTGCCGGAGATGAGGAAGAAGGGGGGCAGGGCATATGGAGGCCGGTAGCAGCATCAGCTTGGGAGTAGGAATTGGATGGCAGTGATAGCGATAGAGATGGGGGATGAGGAGGTAGATAGTGGCAGAAGGGGAGGGGCTCGCTGGCATGGCATCTGATTTTGGCAAGGCGGATGGGAGGCTCGAGAGGCAAGAGGTGGGCGGCGCTACAAGATAGGATGGATCGGAAAACAGAGTGATGGGATCAGGAAGGGAAGTAGTAGTAGTCATGGGAGGGGAATATGGACCATTGGATCTCTAAAAAACAGCTGATGACGATTAGACATACTTTATTTTTCTTATGAAAATGGTATTTCAGTCCCGAAGCAAAAGCCACGACATCAGTGTGTAAACATTTCGTGCACACAACCACGGGCAAAGGCCTAAGCCCCTTAAGCAGAATTGGCTGCGCTAGTAATATACAAATGGGCAAAATACATGTCTTTACAACTTTATCGAGTACGTCACATCATGTTCGGTATTATGTATTATCAAGCTTGGAGGGCAAGGGCACGCGCCACTTTGGAGTATTATGTAGATTCCAACGCGCACTATGCCTGAAGGGCCATCTTAGAATGGAGTCAGCGGCAGGTCATGGCCATCTATGAGACAAACATACGCCAAGAAGAGTTAATGACAGTGGAAATAGCAATTGCGTTTCCAACATATTACTCTCACCGGTTCACAAAAACATTTATTTTAGATGCATGCAGTTAAATTTTTTGTAACACCCTGCAGCCTAAAATTTTATTTTTGTCTAGGTTAGATTTTTTGTCTTTGCATTTTGTAGGGTTCACGAACTTAAATTTATTTTTGTTAGAATAATCCATTTCATTCTTTATCCTAGAGGTGAGGGTGGTTATATTATCATCCAAGAGTTGAGAAAACCAACTGAAATTTAGCAAAATTTCAGTTACCTTATGAATAGACAATCCAATGAATGATAAACTCTCTTATGGCTAATTGTTAGTGGGATAATTTTGAGGGGCACCACAAGTATCATTTGACTAATTCAAATTAAGTGTGCCAGAAAAAAGGAGTGTAGAGGTCTAGGTAATCTAAATCTTAGAGATTTGAACCTTTGTTTGCTTGCTTCTTGGTTGAGAAAAAAAACAATCTAGATGATGGTAAATTGTAGAAAAATATCCAATTTTTGTTGTTGTGCTTCTGATAATGTTTCCCTGTTTGCAAGGGAGTTATTTGGGCTAATAGAGCTGCAAAGTTTGGGTATTATTGGAATGTAGGGAATGGTGAAATAAAATCAAATTCTCAAAGATACTTGGCTTGGTAACTGTACATTCTATTAAATGAATAACAAAAAACAATGGTTGAGGCTTGGGATGGGTTTAACCAAATAGTTTTCTTTAGAAGGTGTGTTGATGGCAGAATTATGGGGCTTTGGCTTGAAGTTGTTAATATAGCTGACTGAATGACCATCAGGATGCTATTTTTTGGAATTATCATGCTTTAGGTTTGTGTAGTGTTAGCTTTTTTGTGTTGTCATCCCCTATTCACTTACCTACTTTGCAAAAGGAGTGTATTCCTCCTAGAGTTCATATTTTTTTATTTGGCTTTTATCTCACAATAACCTTCTCACTAGCAACAATTTGAGTAAGAGATAAAAGTGTAGGACTTTACCTGCATGTCCGGTGATAATATGGAGATAAAAGCTTCTCACCGTCGCCACTGCCAAGCTTTCCCTCGGCTGTCGCCGTCGCTAGCTCTCCTCGGTGAGCCTCGAACCCCGCCAAGCTATCTCATGAGGACATGGCCTCGGTGGATACAACCATATTAGCAATCTTTGTTCTAATTACAAGAGATCCTACGCATTACTTAAATTATCAGGCGAGCTTGTTTTTAAAAAAACCTTTATATCATATGAAGTATATGATGCTACCTAATGATGAAAATGCATATTTACGCAGCTATACAAGGAGGATTTCATCAACACCACGAGCTCGTAGTTGGGGTCTACCAAAAGGGAAGCCAACCAATATATTAAGATCATATTGATGTCTCCCTCAACTCTTTCTTATGGTCACCACATTACTTTTGGACCAATTCAAACAAGAATTCAAGTGGGACACGTTTTGGAATCCAATTCGGCCTCCAGATCATTTCGGATTCAGCCTGACAAGTTCAACTTCAAACAAGCATAACTTTCACATACGGAGTCCGTTTGAAGTCCATGAGTACTTGATGGAAAGTTTTTCTCGTTCTCTTTCCAACAGATCCAGCCATGCCCGCAAACTCTTGTACGCTCTGTAATCATCAAAAGAAGCTGCTACACCACCTGTTTGGGCCAAATCAGGCTTTGTAATGCATGGGCCTAAGAGGAAGGTGCTACCCCCACTATTCATGGCCGAAATACTGTTCACATGAACAGTAAAGTAGTACCACCTTCTTATTTCTTAGTTTTGTGTGGATTCTACTCCCCTGTTGAAGGAGGTCACACCTCTCTAGTTTCCTTGGATTTCGTTTATATTTAGTTTGCCTGTGTTGCAACTTGTATCTTCTGCGTGTATCGACTAGACCACCCAGTCAAGATCCTTATTCGGAATCTCACCATATTGAGTATTTCAATCATATTTGCAATTTGAGATTGCTTGTTATCTTGTTCTTGTGTGTTCTTCGGTTGCATGTAGGAATAGACCTTCGTGGTCAGGGCAACCGCGTTCTTGGCACGGTTGATAACGACTCAGAGTGTGGTTTAGCGATTGCTTGGTGTTCTAGTCGTGACCGGTTAGTAGCCGCATCGTCAAAGTCGCTCTCCTCTAAATCGAAGTTATCATACTATTAGAAGATCGGGACCCCATCGCCTTATCACTATCCCCCGAGCTCGCCTTGCTCTCCTCTCCCTCTCACTGCGCTAAATTGGTCTATCTCTCCTTGCAGCTTGCCAGAGCCTCCTTCTTTCCTAACTCTGGTGATCTCTGCCTCCCATCGATCCCGAGCACTGTCGACCATTTATGTCCATCGAGAGCTCCCGTGTGATGCCGTAAAGCCATCCCCACCACCATTTTGGACTGTCATCACCTGCACACTGCCTATGCCATGCTCCTCCCCTGTGTCGCCTTGATCCCTCACTGTCGGGCTACTTCAGCCCTCCCTGAGCTCAATTGTCCCCTCTGGTAGGTCCCCCTCCCCTTGTAGATGCTCCTAGTACTCTCTTTTAGCTCACCGTGCCACCAAAACCACCACCACCATGGTTGGTTGTGCCTATGCCATGCCCTTCACCATCGTGCCACCTCTCCAGTGCTCCTCCGGTGAAGTCGAAGCCTTCGGTAGATGCGATTTAGCTCCATCATCTCGTTTTTACCCTTCCCGCTGGCCATCGTGGCTTCCCTCGCCAGCGATGAGCTATGCGCACCATGTTTTGAGGAAGATGAAGCCCGGTAGAGCACATAGAATTAGTTTACATCCCGATTAGTGTTAATGATCTTCATTAAGTTTTGTTAATCTGTCATTGATTAGTAGGCCCCCATCATTATTTTAAGTTAGTGAACCTGTAACATGTGGGCCCATCCATTTTTAAATCTAATTAAATCCAGTTAAAGAAGTTGAGTCACTGACATATGGGTCCCCTATACAGTTTTACACAATACTCAGTCCCACTTGTCAACCTCTAACCACCTTGTCCTTTAAGAATTTAATTATAAAAGAAATTAAAATCCTGCCAGCCCCACTTATCAACCTCGTTAGCATTTTTCTAGTAAAGTTATAACACATAAATAAAACAAATCTCATGGACCCTACCCGTCAGTGAGGGAAAAATCTCTCTATTCTGTTTATTTTCAGATTTAATTCCAATTTAAACTTTAGAGAGCTCGTTTTCACTCTTTTTAATTTTAATTTTAATAAAATTTGTTTCTAAATTTGCCCAAATTTAAGATCTATCTAATTGTAGTAAAATTATCTAGTTTTGAGTTTCTTTGTTTTCATTTGGATTTATTTGCTTGTTCATGTATTTATTGGTTTTTCGTCGCGTTCGTCCGAATATAGTATGAGGACGTTGAAGAGCCGCAGTTCGAGCCGCAACAAAACTTCTAAGACCACCCTACTTGTAAGCCAGATGAGTCAATACTTTGATCATATTGAACCTATATTTTATAAAAATTTATATTCATTTAAATTATTAAATTATATGCTATTATTTGTTATACGACTGTATATTAAACTTAAGATTAGATATATGCCTACTTGTCACTATAATATTATTATACCTTTCTTTGGATACCTGAATCACATAATTCTTGTCATTCTAGATGCTTAATGGTAATTTTACTTGCTATAGATTCTATGATAACATCCTAATGTAAAACAGTACAACAATAAGTCTATAATAGGTACGATCTGGCTAACTAACCTGCTTTCACCAATGTGGGTCATTGGAGTAACTCACGAGTCGTATCGCTGGTTTGAGGTCATCACAGACACAAGTCTTGTCGTTGGTGTAAGTTGCCGTGTGACACAAGAGGGGGTTGACGTAACTTTACTCTGGTGAAACCTTAGCGGGTGTAATATACACTGGGGGATGCATTGTAAAGGCCTTGTGGTGATCTTCTTTATTCACATGTCGAAGGACATGTGTAAAACACAATAGGTCGATTATCTCTTATGAGTAAAATGTATAGTTTTGTAGAATATAAACTGTTCGAACAACCGTGCCTACGGTCAAGGGCGAGCATAAGAACTTACTCAAGTTAGTTTCTATTTCAAAAACCTTTGTGAGTGGGATAAAAACTCGTCAGGTTGATGTAACCCTGATTTTGGATTTCTCTGGGTGGACGTAACCCAATGTTGATAATTAGATGGATGTAACCCTAATAATCACAAACTAGCATATGGTGGATAAAACCTACACCGTTATAAATATTGCATATTTTTACTTCCTTTAACAAAACGTGGTTTACTTAAAAACGCTAAGTAGTAGAAATTTCTAATTATTGTAGTTTTCAAATGTTGCCTTAAGTAAATAAAAGAATCTGAGCCTATCTTTGTTGAACTTTGCATGCATAAATATTGTACTCTATGCATTGGTTCGTGAAGCACTGTTGCCTGTACTCACCCTCATTCACCAAAACACCGCAGAATCTAGGGAATAAGACAACCATGCTAACTACCAAGTCCCAAGAGCTGACATGGACAAGACAGAGTAGCTTAGGTCATTTTTCCTAATAGTTGGTTCTTACCACAGTCGGATTGACTTAGTGGTGATTGTGTGCACATATATTACCCAAGTGGGGTGTTATTTGTCTCACACAATCTTAACCTCAGTTGCTTGCCTGTGACAAGATGTACCATAATCTTTTTGCTTACCGCTTGTGATGTTGTAATGAAACTATTTGGTCCGACCGGTCTTTATGTAAACTCGATCGGATATTGTCTATTTAAACAATTTTATGTGATATTAATGAATAATATGGTTTCCTCTATGTATTAAATGATTCAGTGATATATCTGTGAATACTATCTACTGATTTAGTGAATAGTGCAGTGGTATCACAGAGGATTCTAATTTAGCTAAATCCGGGTCCGACAGCTAACCATCTTTTCTTTGAGTGCATTGTTACTAAAACCCTTTGGTGTGAAATTTCTGAAATCCTAGAAAAAGAAATTGGTAATAATTATGAATCAGAGGCTAGCTTATGGATTAGTGATTCTAGAAATAAAGTGGCTAATATAGCTAGCTCTGCTGTTCTTTGGCCCATTTGCAAATTGAGGAATGGTTGCTTTTTAAGAGAATAAAATGGAGTGGTATGTAGGTATTGACAAGAAGAGTTCTACACATGTTGAACACATGGAAACAAATCTGCCTGGCTACAATGTTGTTGTTGATTGACCGTTGTATCTCACGCTAGGAGTAAAAAATCTTGGAGCTGCCCAAGATCTGCTGGTTATGAAGAGAAAATAAAAACGGAGGAAAAGCAAAAGGATGACTTAGGCTGGGTTTTTTGGGCTTATAGCTTTTGTCTTATATTATAGTAATTAGCTTTTAAACGATGTATTTTTTTAAGACGGGATCTACAAATCGATTGTACTAGATACTATATCAAATTGATCTATATCGATCAAAATCACACATATTTTTTCTCCATACTCTCTCTTACGAACAGTTAGGATTAAAAAATTTAACCCAAAAATCATAAACCATAGTCTAAAAAAACCTATCTGGCAATGGGTGGGGGGGGGTGTATAGGAGCAATGTGGATGTAGAATACTTTATGTGATTTGTGTGATAAATATTTCTGTCAGATGTGATTTGTTACAGGAGGTTCCTAGATGGTGGTGTTCAGAGAGTGATGGTTGAGAGTGCTTTTGTTAATTAGAAGTAGAGGAAAAAGCATGGATGTTGAGTCGTAGGTTTCGGGTGTTAACTGCGCGCCATGGTCGAGAAGACAATTACTTGTGTTGGTCTCTTTTTGTTAATGAAATTGGAACCGGGGTTGTTCTAAAAAAATAGCGATCGATACGTACAGTACAGAGCACAACAAAAATTTGTAAACATGACGAACCAATGAACCATGCGTGCACCAATTCAGTTTGCACGTAGCAGACCCGTTTCCTCACACCGGAATATGTTTGTGCAACTCATCAATTACCACAAGCATCTTAATTACAATGTTCCAATGTTTACTGTTTATACAACTCATTAATTAGAACACAACAAGCATGCCAAAACTGAGTTCCAATGTTGGTAATCCAGATGTACACATGAACATTACAAAAAAGACCAGCGAGCGGCTAGTGCTTCCGCACTTACAGATTATTCCTATGGATCCTCGAAGAACACCCGAAGTAGCGCAAAGCGAGGACTACGGATCAGCACGTAGATGGTGTGCACGCAGTCGATCAGGTCCGTGGGCTTGTACCCGGTCAGCTCGTGCAGCTCCCTGCTCCATGGCTGCACCAGGACGTCCGGCCGGCTCAGGGTCTGCAGCCTCGCGAGGAAGATGGCCGACGCCGCCACTTCGGACGGCCAGAACCTCGGGCAGCCGGGGTGGAGCAGCGACAGGTCGGCCAGCTGATGCGCCAAGCACTGGACTTGCAGGTCTTCCTCTCCTTGGCTGTACCTCGTGAAGTGCTCCACGAACGTGTAGGCCGTGGGGTCGCCGAGCTGGTAGCCAAGCGCCGCGAGCATGGTGCTCTCCATGTGAAGCACCTCCTGCCTCGTGGTGAACCCGCCGTAACGGACGATCTCATCGGCGTTCAGCTTCCGCATGGTGTACTGGTCCTCGTACTTGGCCGCCAGGAAGACGGCCACCGCGCCGAGGAGGATGAGCTGGTAGTCGCTGGTGCTCGCCAGGGCTCTCACCGACAAGAACCGGTCCATGTAGGACACGGCGCGGTGGATCGTGCCGAGGGCGAGGTCGTAGTGCCGGGCGAACTCGTCCATCCAGTCGACGAGGTTGGTGCGCGTCAACGGGCTGATCTGACCCCCCTTCGTCGTCGCCAGGTCGTCAGGGGAGGGTCGCTCCCTGGCGTCCTTCTCCATTTTCCGGAGGTTGGCGTCGATGTCGGCGTCGTAGGGCGCGCACAGCTGCGGGCGCGCCCTGGAGTTCTTGAAGGTGGCGCCGTCGGAGACCGTGGCGGCGCGAGCTGGGAGCGGGGCTAGCTCGGGCGGTACGGGCACCTCGATGGCAGGCTGAACGAGGGCCTCGACGGCGGCGGCGTACAGCTCGCACGACGCCGGGAGCTCCACGGGCGCCTTGAGGGTGGCGACGGGGGTGCCGTACATGGGGATGGGAGGGAAGTCGGCGGGTGGAAGCTGTGGGATCGTGCGGAAGGCGCGGAGGTAGCCGTCGAGAAGATCGGTAGGCTCCTCCGTCTGCAGGGCGGCACCGCCGGAGAAGGCGCCGAACAAACAGGGTGGCGGACGACGAGGAAAGAGTTCGTACGTGAAATGATCCCTGGAATCCATTGCCGGAAGAGGGAGAGGGAGGAGTCTGGAGGTGGTTGCGCTAAGACGGAGAAGGCAGGGCATGGCTTCGCGTCCCCCACTATATCGTCCTGGAAAGTTGGAAGCCGAGTCGGACTTGTGCCACGCACGGGGACTGCCGATACCATGTCGGATTCGAACTGCAACCATGGCGGTTGCTTGATTGTTTCCTTTTCTCTTTCTCCTTTCCTTTTTTTTTTTTTTTTGCTAGCTTCTCCGGTGCGGCTCCGGCAGGTGACACCCTCAGCAGCACTAGATAATGAGGAGGGGAATTTGGCTACTGGAGAGTACAAAATAAAGAGTATTTCACCAACGTGCAGCAAAGAAGAAACAAGAAGGTCTGAAATAATTCTAATTACTGATGCAGCTCCTTTAACACAAGAAAATTATGATGCAGTAAATACGAAGCTCCAGGAGGTTCTCGATGCTTGGAGAAGTGGAAGAAGGGTATTGTGAGCGATCGAGCAGCTCTTGATGGCAGTGGAATGATTAGACCTGAAAAAACACAAAAAACTGACGAGAAATTGGTCGGTAATTGTGGTGCAATGGGTCTAAACCCAGTTGAACAGCGGTTAGGATCTGACGGTACAAATGCTTGTGTCCAACCAATGCCTGACAGGATATCCAAATCTGGACATAGCACAACTATTTTTTTCTAAAGTTCTTTGTAGTACTGTTAATTGTGGAGGTAAGTTTTATATATAGCATATATTGAATGTATATTTTGTAGGTGCTATTGTTCAGCTTCAAACAAAAAAGGAACAATTGGAACCCGTGTGAAGCATTGTAGGTAGACAAAGGAACAATATTCCTGTGTGTGCCAACCGTGCAGTTCCACATCAATCAGGTGAAATGATTCTACCTGTTTTTGTTTCAATGTGAAATTAGAGAGGCTTGCCAATTGGATAGTGCATTTCTGATTGGGCGCTTAAATTTACCCATGCAGGACAGCATTTCTCCCAACAGGAAGATGGAAAGTCTAGTAATTGTGTGACCCCGGTGGCTTTGCTGCCTGTTAAGGCTGAAGTTCTGGAGTTAGATGATCATTCCTTACTAGAGATCATCTTTCAATTCGGCATTCCTTCTACCACTCAGACATGGCTTGTAAGTTGTTTAGATTCCATAAATGGCCTTTTTCTGCAGTTTCAATATTATTGTTTTAATACTTTAATGTTATTACAGTTATCTCCCTTTTTTGAGCAATCAAAAATATCCTTGCAAAAGGAAAATTATGAAACTATGAATGCCCTTTCAAAGATTGGTTCACCCTACTTCATACCACTATTATAGTTGCATCTTCAGATTTATTAGGTTTAAGCACAAAATTCATACAGCATGGATTCCTTTCATTTCAATATGTAAGGCCGCCTCAGATTTTGAGGGACACATTTTCTACATTTTGACCAAATATTGGCCTAGCAATATATAAGTTTGGTCACATAAAAATAGTACCATTACATACGTATTAAAAATACTTTGACATGATCATATTATTATAATTATATTAATCTACTACTAAATGAATTAATGGATAAAATTCAATCTTGGTGGCCATGTCAGCAGGAACCAGGCCTTATATTTTTTTTTTGAAAGGAGGAAGTAATTATCCATTAGCTGTGTTAGATTCCTCAAAATGTATAATACATGTCCAATCCCCACTAACTTAGTTGTAATCTCATTCTTCTTCATTGACAAATCGGGATCTGAAGACTGAATATCTCTCTAGATTCATTGATTCACCCTTATTATGCAATGGATGGCAGTTGTTGAGTCCACTGTTGATGCTCCAGGGTCAGTGAGGGTTGCAGGTCGTGGTTCAGGTGGAAACTACGTTTATTAGGGCCACATTACGAGCATCACTTGAACATGTTTAAACTGTAGAATAGCTCCTTGTTGGCAATGCTTTTAGTGTTGAGGCCTGAAGTTCATGTGCTTTAGTAGATTGTTGTGAAAGACATCCATCCACTAAGCTTGTGACATTGTTGATGAATATAACAAACCCATTACGCTGTAACAAGTATGGTAAATATGCTCACCAGTTACCACAAATTCGTATTTTACTACATCAGATCTCATTTCTCAAAATGTTGTTTTTAGAAATGAGAACATCTTCTCCCTCGTTTAATGAGGCTATTAGGTTATTTTGATTAAGTCTTAGTTGACCTCATTCACGCGTTCACCAGCCAATGTATTCCACTCTTGTGCTGTTAATTGTTATCTTCCTCTAGGAGTTGCCCAAGTCGCTTTCCAATGCTTTTCGCCGAAAAGGAAGGCAAGATCGGAACATTATAATGCTCAAGGATCCCATGAAGAGATTATGGCCGGTCTTTTACCATGAGAACCCGCTATTCGTGGGCTTCACCACCGGCTGGAAACCTTCAGATAGGTCTCATTCCAATGTTTATACAACTCATTAATTAGAACACAACAAGCATGCCAAAACTGAGTTCCAATGTTCGTAATCCAGACGTACACATGAACATTACAAAAAAGACCAGCGAGCGGCTAGTGCTTCCGCACTTACAGATTATTCTGTATTTCTGTTCCTACTTCCTATGAATCCTCGAAGAACACTCGAAGTAGCTCAAAGCGAGGACTACGGATCAGCACGTACATGGTGTGCACGCAGTCGATCAGGTCCCTGGGCTTGTACCCGGTCAGCTCGTGCAGCTCCCTGCTCCATGGCTGCACCAGGACGTCCGGCCGGCTCAGGGTCTGCAGCCTCGCGAGGAAGATGGCCGACGCCGCCACTTCGGACGGCCGGAACCTCGGGCAGCCGGGGTGGAGCAGCGACAGGTCGGCCAGCTGATGCGCCAAGCACTGGACTTGCAGGTCTTCCTCTCCTTGGCTGTACCTCGTGAAGTGCTCCACGAACGTGTAGGCCGTGGGGTCGCCGAGCTGGTAGCCAAGCGCCGCGAGCATGGTGCTCTCCATGTGAAGCACCTCCTGCCTCGTGGTGAACCCGCCGTAACGGACGATCTCATCGGCGTTCAGCTTCCGCATGGTGTACTGGTCCTCGTACTTGGCCGCGAGGAAGACGGTCACCGCGCCGAGGAGGATGAGCTGGTAGTCGCTGGTGCTCGCCAGGGCTCTCACCAACAAGAACCGGTCCATGTAGGACACGGCGCGGTGGATCGTGCCGAGGGCGAGGTCGTAGTGCCGGGCGAACTCGTCCATCCAGTCGACGAGGTTGGCGCGCGTCAACGGGCTGATCTGACCCCCCTGCGTCGTCGCCAGGTCGTCAGGGGAGGGTCGCTCCCTGGCGTCCTTCTCCATTTTCCGGAGGTTGGCGTCGATGTCGGCGTCGTAGGGCGCGCACAGCTGCGGGCGCGCCCTGGAGTTCTTGAAGGTGGCGCCGTCGGAGACCGGGGCGGCGCGAGCTGGGAGCGGGGCTTGCTCGGGCGGTACGGGCACCTCGATGGCAGGCTGAACGAGGGCCTCGACGGCGGCGGCGTACAGCTCGCACGACGCCGGGAGCTCCACGGGCGCCTTGAGGGTGGCGACGGGGGTGCTGTACATGGGGATGGGAGGGAAGTCGGCGGGTGGAAGCTGACGGGGCACGCCGTAGACGCGGAGGTAGGCGTCGAGAAGATCGGTAGGCTCCTCCGTCTGCAGGGCGGCACCGCCGGAGAAGGCGCCAAACAAACAGGGTGGCGGACGACGAGGAAAGAGTTCGTACGTGAAATGATCCATGGCATCAATTGCCGGAAGAGGGAAAGGGAAGAGTCTGGACTGTGGAGGTGGTTGCGCTAAGACGGAGAAGGCAGGCCATGGGATGGCTTCGCGTCCCCCACTATATAGTCCTGGAAAGTTGGAAGCCGAGTCGGACTCGTGCCACGCACGGGGAATACCTATTCCATGTCGGATTCGAACTGCAACCATGGCGGTTGTTTGATTGTTTCCTTTTCTGTTTTTCCTTTTCTTTTTTGCTAGCTTCTCATTTCCGCGTGCGTCTGTGGGTCCGTTTATATTAATTTTTAATTTTAATTTTTGATTTTAATTTATAAATAATAATAATTTGTAGAGAAACTTATATAGAAATACTTATATACGATTTTGTCCGATATAAATAAAATCTCTATAGTATATATTATAATTGATCAATAAAGCCTGCCATGAAACGACTTCAGAACTATTCTTCTAGGAACTTGGAGTCTTTTTTCAACATAAGTACCTTTTTTTAATGACAAATGGTATTTTAGTCTCCATGTAAAAGCCACAACATCAGCATGTAAAGTATAAACAGTTACTGTCCAAATTTATAAAACATATTTTCTATTGGTATATAGATAATGATACAGTGAAAATAACTAGATATCCCTAATTATTATCTCTAAGCACTATATTCAATATATGTATTTAGATAATTGAAAGTAAAACTGTATATTTATTAGATATATAAAGGAAATATCACACTAATATACTAATTCTACATTAAAATATAAAATAGATCTTATATCTATAAACAAAACTATTAAAAAATACGTCCCATAAACTTAAATAAAAGGTAGTACACACAAGGCCGGGCAAAGGTCTAGCCCTAGTAATGTACATATATGGGCAGGAAACATCTCTTTTTTAACTTATCGACTATCGAATACATCACATCATGTTTGCGAATGGCACTATAATATTATCAAGCTTGGAGGGCAAGGCCCTGGCGCCGACGTTGGAGTGGAGTGATCCACTGATTCCAGCGCGCGCGATGTCTGAAGAGCCATGTTAGAATGGAGTCATAGGCAGGTCATGGCCATCTAGGCGACAAACATATGCCAAGAGGAGTTAATGACAATGGAAATAGAAGTTGCATTTCCAGCATATTAGTAATTGCTTTGTTTTTATACATTGCTGAAAAGTGAAAATTGAATCAATGGGCGAATATAAAAGACCATAGGAATGGTTGGTTACTAGGTTCTAGTTTGTTAAGAAAGTGTGGACTTCACTGAAAAAACATAAGATGTCGTAGTTAGCTCTTATTGTCGGATAGTAATCATATTATCCAATAACAATAACAAAGTATTTTGTCTCAAACAAGTTAGCATAGACTAGAAACGAAACCTTCTCAAGATTAAAGAGACAAGAGTCTTGAAGACCAACAATGCTAAAATCTTAAGTCATACAACCTGTCAACTGAGCTGAGAGCCTAAAACACTGTCCCTAAACTTTTTTATGATTCCAGTACATGAATCGCTAATTTCAATGTGCTCCTATCCAAAGCTAATTCTTTAGATACATTCTAATATCTGAAGTCTCTTTTAACTATTTCCTCCCACATCAGTCCTAGTTGACCTCTGTCTCTTGTTACGTTTTCAATACATCTTAAAATTCTACTACGTATCAGTGTCTCAGGAGGTCTCAATTAGAGATGTTCAGACCATCTCAAGTGATGTTGGATAAGCTTCTCTTTAATTAGTGCTACCCCACCCTATCACTTATATCATCTTTGCGAATGCGATCCCGCCTTATGTGACCACAGATCCACTGTAGCATCCTCATATCTTATCTTCTGTATATATTGTCTATTAGTCGATAGTAATCATATCATCAAAGAGTGAAATTAATCTTGTCTTCAGGGTAAAATCAAAGGCCATAATAGTCAAATTCAATACGTGTCTTGTGTTGTATATATTTGTTGGTTGAAGGATCCTATAGTATTATGCCTTAACTAAGGGGAAAAGGCACCCTATTTAACCACAATTGCTCTCTATTTCAAGCAGCACACTACAAAGAAGTGACCTATAACAGATATGTATACCCAATAACGATCCAAGTACCTACTGATGTGCATTACAAAAACAAGGATCAGCTTCAGCAATACGAAGGGGGCTCATGTGCGTATCCATTCTATACCAGTAGAAAGGTCCTTATTGCCCTCTGTAAGAGCCGATGCCACGTATGACGGGTGCAAAGCGATCAATATGCAAGAAGCTGCAAACAAGGCAAGACCTACTGACGTATGCTTCAGCATGTTGCGAAACCTCCCTGTATAATAAAATTTCACATTACAATCACACAAATTGGTTACCAACCAAGGTCCTTAAGATGGAAATGTTTCTTCTGATTTTGTATGACCTAGATCTTATCATATCGAGAAGAGCTGGGGCAAGAACTGAGGCTTCTGGATGCATGGCCATACACTTCATACAGATGCCAAGCATGTACATCAATTTACCAAGGACAACAAAGTCCCTATTGAGCAAGTCCACACCATGTCTTCTTTTATCATATCCTTGCATGTGGGAGAAAACAGTTAAAATAGACTTGAGAGATTAAAATATATCTAAAGAATTAGCTTTAGATTGAAACGTATGAAAGTTAGTAATCTACGTATTAGAATTATGACATAAGAAGAAGGTTTATAGGCGATGTTTTAGACTTTCTGTTTAGATAGCAAGATACAGGTTTAGGATTTTTTTTTCCTTGTAGGTTTTATTACAAGGCTCTTATTTATTTAATTTTGAGAGATTTTATTCTTAACCTACCTCAGCTTGTTTGGAACAAAAGGTTTTGTTGTTGCTTACATGATAGGGAGCATAAAAGGAGCAACATACAAAGGAAATCTATTTTTTGACCACTCCATCTGCAAATCTTTTACTTTTCCAAGACCCCATTTACGAGATTTTCCGAATTTAACTTGACCTGATCTAGATGGAACTTCTCTTTCATATCTGATGAAACAAATTCAAAAGTGTTCCTGGTTCTGAGACCTCCCTCCAAGGGCCTGTCCCAGGAGGTCCCCTATCACTAGGAACCAGCCAAGAGGGAGAGGTGTCAGATATCAAGTTTACATGCCGCTGTTATCTCTTTACAATTTTAGTTTCAGCAAGCTCCTGTGCTGCCTCAGTCATGGCATCAATAATCAAAATACGTTGACTTACATCCACACTTGACGAATATAGCATTTTGGTCAGAACATCTAATGATTCCAATGGGCAAGTTGACCAGCAAGGCAACTAATGCCTTCTGTCTCTGTTCTTCAGCAGAACCTTCCTCTCCTTCCGTTGCCACATCAGAACAACAAACATGCACCAGTGCTCGAACAAGATCACCTGAGTTGTGGTGTAGTTCCTCAAGTGATGCTCTCACAAACTTTTTGGCAGAACTAAGAGCATTTTCAACCTTGGGAGAGAGAGGAAAAAGAAATATCAGGATTTTGTTGAGACCTGAATATGTAAACCCGAACTGAGCTTATTGTTGAAAATTAGTACATATTGATTTTTTTAATTATTATCAAGCTTATTTGAGCTGAGGTCGAGCCTAAGTACAGGCTCAAACCTCAACTCAGGCTCGCTCGAGCTCAGTTTATTTACAACCCTACTTGGATATGACTATATATTAACAAAATATAGCTTTTGAATACCAGGAAATGTTAAGCTCTTTGATATGAACAAATATTAGTTTATGTTTACGCACACATCTTTTTTCTTACTATCTTTCTCCAATATTTATACCTTATATGTTCACCATTTCGTGATTTCATTTGTTGCATGACAGGAAACACAGTGAAGGAAAAGCATTAGTTGTCATAGAAAAAGATCAGGGAGGAGCTTATTGGATGTTGACTTGCATACGTGACATCAAAATATATGGTTATGAAGGCATGCTCAGAACAATAATCAAATAATCAATATTGATTGAGAACTATGCCTCATCCAAAGAATTCCATAAACACACACTGGGTAGAAAGATGAAGATTAACTCGTACCAATCAGCATTACAGAACAATCTTCACAGAAAGAAAAAAATAAAATGAAAAAAATGCTTCGTGTAGTTGCCAAATGGGACATTCAACCAAATCCTGGCCATGGAGGCCTTTTGAAGTATGTTTCCCTTCACAAAGCAATAATGCATGCCAATACACAAATGAACTGAAAAGGTAGCTAAGCTACAAATCAAGCACTAGTATTGTTGCATAGAATTAAAATGGGCATAGAGTACTATCTCACCTCATAACAGTTACATGTATGAAGTTCTGGTTAAACAGGGTCCACAGGATCCAGTAAGCCTCTTCATGACTTACATGTTGTGATGCAAGCTGGTGCAACATCTCTTCAGTCAAACCTTTCAATGGAATGCTGATCTCTTATTGCTTCAACCATATTCAACCAAAATCGAGACTGGGAAACATGCTTAATCATGTCAGGAATTATGATCTTATGATCTGATGCTACACTTCTCTGTAAGTGACTACAGATCATAGGAATCAATTCACCAACTAAAATTCCTGAAAAGAACAATAAGCATTATCAGAAAAGCAATGATCAATGAAATGACCTGATGCCTTGCTCTTTTGTACTGATAGCCAAAATAAAAGGTGCAAATCTTACAAAGTACTTGCAAGTTTTACCTTTTGTTAGCCTACGACCTGCCGAGTTCTGGTAACATAACAGGTAACAAGTATTGTCTATTAAACTTATAGACAGAGCTTTTTTTTTTGTGCAAAAAAGCCTTCAGGGACAAATTTGTAAGGGAGCGCTCAAATCAGCTTTTCCCCGCGCGGTGGCGTTCGGCGATTGCTTCGAAATCACTGTGCGCAACTGTAGCAGTTTTGTTCTTTTCTGTTTTTTTTGGTATTTTTGTGTTTTGTTTTTTTTCCCGTATTCCTTTGCACCGCCTGCTCTAGATTAGTGTGCCGCTTTTATTTTTACATTTTTTAGATTTAATTATGCCCAATAAGCTAACTCAGTTACAGTAAAAAATAAGGTAGTTACAGTAAAATTTCAGCAAAAGTCATCGCTATTCC
Organism: Melocanna baccifera; assembly: GCA_036346265.1. Lineage (NCBI taxonomy): Eukaryota > Viridiplantae > Streptophyta > Magnoliopsida > Poales > Poaceae > Melocanna > Melocanna baccifera. Next base: position 26,951,659 of record CM070680.1, on the reverse strand, counting down.
GAACGCCCCTAAAGAGGGTCACAATACCATCTATGTGAACAATTCATGGCTATGAGTTGTCCCGTCAATGTTATATTTTGTCCTACCACCTTCATTTTACGCATTGGCAAGTTCTTTTTGAGTTATAGTTTCTCTCAAATAAACAAATGGAATAACTTCTTTACCGTTGTTTTGAAGTGGTTTATTAAGCTAACTTTTTAAAAATTAATTATTAATTTATCAGTATTTAATTTATTCGTATAAATGATTGTGCTAGGATAAAAAAAATTATATCTGAGACAAAAAAAAAACCCCCCACCCGCTTGATGCACCATGAATTACAGAGACAGATCACAAAATATAGGGTCATCATCATAGTTGCAACTACCAGCGCCTATGTGAGTGTGATGTGACACAGTGAGTATTCCCAAATCGCGAAAACGCGAGGACACTGGATAGGTTCCTTTAGTTTTATGAATTATAATTTACGTTATAGTAAATAGTTTTTAAACAATATATTTTTAGATAAGTTTATAATTTAATCATAGTAAATATTATACTAAATTTATCTATATCGATCAAAATTATATGTAAGCATGTCTCTCTATACTTTTTTTATAAACAATCAAAATTTAAAAAGTCATAAACCCACCCGTTGTCTAAGCGTTATGCCCCCAAAATGTGAATAGGGCCTGTTTTTTGGCTCTTGAAATTGACTTACTTTTGTTATAGTACCTAACTTTTGAATAAAGTATTTTTCAAGATGAGATCTACACGTCAAAAATCTAATATTTATACCATCTAAAATTACAAATAAATATCTTTTTTCGTAATTTCTATTACGAATAGCTAAAACTCAAAATTTTAAGCTGTAAATCTTGAGACATACCTATATCAAACAGGCTTTGTTCGAGAAAAAAACAGGCTTTCATGGCGCGCGACACTTTTCGATGCCGGCGCCCCACAGCCCACCCCAGATTCGAGCTTGCGTTGCGTTCAGCACTTCCCCCTGACTGAAACGCGGGCCCCACCCCCACTCACCGATGGAAACCAAACCACTCCCTCGCGGAGCCGCGTGGTAATTTCCGCTTCGGGGAGAAGGACCAGCAGCGGCGGCAGCCAACTCAACTGGTGCTCTTCTTCGATCGTTTCGCTCATCTTAGCTCGAGAGAAGGCGCACATTGATTTGATGGTATCTCGGCACGGAGGAGAGCGCGATCCTTGCTAGTTGCTCCCCCGGTGCTTTCTTGACCGGACCTGGAGGTGGAGTCTCAGCAGTTCTTTGTGGGCGTTTCTTGGGTGTAAATTTCTCGGATTTTTCTTGGGTTTTGTCGATCTTCGGGCGATTTCTGGAACTAAACGCAGTGTTGTTCTTGGAACTTGGGAGAACTTTCTTGGATATTTTTGTGCAGTGTAAATTTTTGGGGGGGTTTTGGACCCCGTTCGAGTGGTTTCTGGGAGGAAGTTTGGGTTTAGGGGGAGACTTTTCTGTGGTTTCGTGTGAAAAAAATCGGAGGGTTTGTGGAGGCGTTAAGATCATTCATAGCCGCCACTTTGTTGTTGTTGCTTTGAGACTTTCTCAGGTGATTGACGGTTTTTGTGTTGTCATTGTTTGGACAGGAGAAGAAAGGGGATTTTTATGGGGTTCGAGAGGATGAATGGTGCTGTTCCCGTTCTGCTATTACGGAACCTGTTCAGGAGCTTTGACAGTAGGAGGGAGGAGGAGAAGGAAATGCGCAGTGATGACGATGAGGAGGAGGAGAAGATGTGGAATGGTGGCAAGGTGAAGAATAAGGAGGAGGAGGAGATGTGGAACGGTGGCAATGAGGTGAAGAATAAGAAGGAGAGGAAGCTGTGGCACGGTAACAAGATGAAGAATAGGAAGTTGGCCACGGCATTCTTTGAGAAGGAGAAGAAAAAGAAAATGCTGAGCAGTCACAATGGTGAGAAAAAGATTCAGAGTGATGATCATAGGAAGGATAAGATAAGGAACACGCCACTCTCATTGAACAATAATAAGATGCAGAAAAATGAAAACAAGAAGAGGATGGCGCCGACCGCATGTCCTGCGAAGGTGAAGAAAATGAGGCCCAGTGACAGCATGGAGATGAGGTTGCATAACTGTGACAACAAGGGGAAGAAGAAGAGGAATGCACCATCCGTTCTTCCCAAGGAGAACAAAATTCAGACGTCGAGCAATAACAAGAAGGAAAACAAGAGAAAGGAGCCACCCACACTATTCAAGGAGAAGATGCGGGCTGATGACAAGGATAAGAAGGTGAGGAATACTGACAAAATTCAGACCTTGAGCAATAACAAGAAGGAAAACAAGAGGAAGGAGCCACCCACACCATTCAAGAAGGAGAAGAAGATGTGGGCTGATGACAAGGATAAGAAGGTGGGGAATACTGACAAAGGGAAGGGGAAGAAGATGCAGGGTGATATCACCAAGGAGAAGAAGGTGCACAAGGAGGAGAAGAGAAAGGCGCCCCTCGCGTTCTTCAAGTTCATATGCAACAATTTCAAGGAATTCCTGGTATGTGTAGGTTTTAATTACTTTCCATGTCTGATCATGTCCTAATATCATTAATTTTGCTCGTTAGCTGTCTTCATTGTGTTGTCTTCAGTCTTAACTTTAAGGTGTGCTTGTTCTGATTCATATTAGTACCTTTTTTCCCTCTTATTTTTTTGGGTCTTCTTTTTTATGATTATGCTTAAAATTTATGTGCATGGATATGCCTTTTGCAGTTGATACCACCAACGATTGCACCCAAATTGGAGGATTTGACTAATAATCTTGTATATCTTAAAGACTCAGAGGGAAAGTCTTCAAAGATCAGGCTATCAGTGGTGGATGGTTCCCTGGCTTTTCATCATGGGTGGGACAATTTTGCTTCAGACCATTCGATTAAGTGGGGTGACTTTCTGTTATTTGAGTACGGTGGCATGTCGACATTTTCTGTGCGGGTGTTTGGTATGGATTCTTGTGAAAGACTGCATTTCAATGTTGAAAGACAAGGTGGTAGGAAGAATCAGAAAGAGAGTCATACGCCACTTGATGATTTGGTCTCATCTCATAGGGGTCAGAACTCTGAAGACATAGATGATCGTCACTATGTTTCTGGTGAATATCCTAGGAGCAAAGAGCCTAAAACAACAGCTGATGGTTATATTATGAATAATGGCAAGATTGTTTCCTGTAATTTAGTTGCTGAATCTATGAATACAGCTTCAGAAACACATCGTATGACTGCTAATACGAAAGAAAACCCTAGCAGAGTAGCAAGTGGGGTTGGGCGTGGACCCTCAGCGGCACTAGATAACGAGGAGGGGAATTTGGCTACTGGAGAGTACAAAATAAAGAGTATTTCACCAACATGCAGCAAAGAAAAAACAAGAAGGTCTGAAATAATTCTAATTACTGATGCAGCTTCTTTAACACAAGAAAATTATGATACAGTGAAGCTAACTACATTGAATGTAGCTTCAGAAACACATCATGTGACTGTTAATACAAAAGAAGACCCTCGAGGAGTTGCTGGTGGGTCTTGGTGTGGACCCTCAGTGGCCCTAGATAACGAGGAGGGGAATTTGTCCATTGGAGAGTGCAAAACAAAGAGTATTTCACCAATGCGCAGCAAAGAAAAAACAAGAACTGAAACAAGTCTAATTACTGATGCAGCTCCTTCAACACAAGAAAATTATGATACAGTGAAGCTAGCAACATTTTCTCACAAGGAAGATATTAGCATGATAAGAGAATCTGAGACGGAGGTTGCTACTCCAACAAAATGTACAGAAATCCACGATTCAGATGAAGATCTAAGAAGGAAACACGAAAGAAATACCGTTCAATTAGAATGTGCTACAGTAGTGGACAAATGTCCTAATAATAGCAAGATGAATACCAATGGAAATATTTGCAGAAAATATGAAGCTACAGGAGGTTCTCGATGCTTGGAGAAGTGGAAGAAGGGTGTTGTGAGCGATCGAGCAGCTCTTGATGGCAGTGGAATGATTAGACCTGAAAAAACACAAAAAACTTATGAGAAATTGGTCAGTGATTGTGGTGCAATGGGTCTAAACCCAGTTGAACAGCGGTTAGGATCTGACGGTACAAATGCTTGTGTCCAACCAATGCTTGACAGGATATCCAAATCTGGATATAGCAGGACAGAGATCGACCATTCTGTCAATGGAAAAGGTGGAAGGGTGCTACCTGCCATAATTTTCTATGACTGCTGCAACTAATTTTTTTCCTAAAGTTCTTTGTAGTATTGTTAATTGTGGAGATAGGTTTTATTTATAGCATATATTGAATGTATATTTTGTAGGTGCTATTGTTCAGCTTCAAACAAAAAAGGAACAATTGGAACCCGTGAGAAGCATTGTAGGTAGACAAAAGAACAATATTCCTGTGTGTGCCAACTGTGCAGTTCCACATCAATCAGGTGAAATGATTCTACCTGTTTTTGTTTCAATGTGAAATTAGAGAGGCTTGCCAATTGGATAGTGCATTTCTGATTGGGCGCTTAAATTTACCCATGCAGGACAGCATTTCTCCCAACAGGAAGATGGAAAGTCTAGTAATTGTGTGATCCCGGTGGCTTTGCTGCCTGTTAAGGCTGAAGTTCTGGAGTTAGATGATCATTCCTTACTAGAGATAAACTTTCAATTCGGCATTCCTTCAACCACTCAGACATGGCTTGTAAGTTGTTTAGATTCCATAAATGGCCTTTTTCTGCAGTTTCAATATTATTGTTTTAATACTTTAATGTTATTACAGTTATCTCCCTTTTTTGAGCAATCAAAAATATCCTTGCAAAAGGAAAATTATGAAACTATGAATGCCCTTTCAAAGATTGGTTCACCCTACTTCATACCACTATTATAGTTGCATCTTCAGATTTATTAGGTTTAAGCACAAAATTCATACAGCATGGATTCCTTTCATTTCAATATGTAAGGCCGCCTCAGATTTTGAGGGACACATTTTCTACATTTTGACCAAATATTGGCCTAGCAATATATAAGTTTGGTCACATAAAAATAGTACCATTACATATGTATTTAAAAATACTTTGACATGATCATATTATTATAATTATATTAATCTACTACTAAATGAATTAATGGATAAAATTCAATCTTGGTGGCCATGTCAGCAGGAACCAGGCCTTGTATGTTTTTTGAAAGGAGGAAGTAATTATCCATTAGCTGTGTTAGATTCCTCAAAATGTCTAATACATGTCCAATCCCCACTAACTTAGTTGTAATCTCATTCTTCTTCATTGACAAATCGGGATCTGAAGGCTGAATATCTCTCTAGATTCATTGTTTCACCCTTACTATGCAATGGATGGCAGTTGTTGAGTCCACTGTTGATGCTCCAGGGTCTGTGAGGGTTGCAGGTAGTGGTTCAGGTGGAAACTACGTTTATTAGGGCCACATTACGAGCATCACTTGAACATGTTTAAACTGTAGAATAGCTCCTTGTTGGCAATGCTTTTAGTGTTGAGGCCTGAAGTTCATGTGCTTTAGTAGATTGTTGTGAAAGACATCCATCCACTAAGCTTGTGACATTGGTGATGAATATAACAAACCCATTACGCTGTAACAAGTATGGTAAATATGCTCACCAGTCACCATAAATTAGTATTTTACTACATCAGATCTCATTTCTCAAAATGTTGTTTTGAGAAATGAGAACATCTTCTCCCTCGTTTATTGAGGCTATTAGGTTATTTTGATTAAGTCTTAGTTGACCTCATTCACGCGTTCACCAGCCAATGTATTCAACTCTTGTGCTGTTAATTGTCATCTTCCTCTAGGAGTTGCCCAAGTCGCTTTCCAATGCTTTTCGCCGAAAAGGAAGGCAAGATCGGAACATTATAATGCTCAAGGATCCCATGAAGAGATTATGGCCGGTCTTTTACCATGAGAACCCGGTATTCTTGGGCTTCACCACAGGCTGGAAACCTTTTGTTGCAGCAAATAACCTTCAGATAGGGGATCGTTGCGAGCTTCTAAAAGAGCTGGATGAAGAGGAGCCAGTCTACCGGGTTGAGATCTCAAAAAAATGAGTGAAGTGCTGGGTGTACCGTCTTCGGTAAAACAAGCACGGTCCCTGTATAAATGTCTCAGGTGGGTTGCACCTTCGTCCTTTCAGATTTGTGTCGCTCAAGCAACACTATAGATTTGTATCGCTCAAGCAACACTATTTGCTGTGCAGGCATCAAAGAACGTACTTTTGTTCAGCAACAAAACGGAGGCCACCAACACCATGTGGTGTGAAAATCACCCATCTAGGGTAGATGGTATCTTTGGCAAGGAGATGGATTTGCTATCTTGCTTGCATGCATGTGTATGCAGTATGACTGTAGCAGACGCCAGATTGACGGGCTTGAAAATCACCAGGAGTTGGTGGGCTTTCGAAGATTGACGCCCTAGGTTTGAGCACAAAACTGATACAGCATGGATTCCTTTCATTTCAATATGTAAGGCTGCCTCAGATTTTGAGGGACACATTTTCTACATTTTGACCAAATATTGGCCCAGCAATATATAAGTTTGGTCACATAAAAATAGTACCATTACATATGTATTTAAAAATACTTTGACATGATCATATTATTATAATTATATTAATCTACACTACTAAATGAATTAATGGATAAAATTCAATCTTGGTGGCCATGTCAGCAGGAACCAAGCCTTATATTTTTTTTGAAAGGAGGAAGTAATTATCCATTAGCTGTGTTAAATTCCTCAAAATGTCTAATACTGTATCTTGGTTGCACCTTCGTGCTTTCAGATTTGTATCGCTCAAGCAACACTATACCCTAAACACTTGTTTCCCCTAATGCTGTACAGGCATCAAAGAACGTACTTTTGTTCAGCAACAAAACGGAGGCCACCAACACCATGTGGTGTGAAACTCACCCATCTAGGTTAGATGGTAACTTTGGCAAGGAGATGGATTTGCTATCTTGCTTGCATGCATGTGTGTGCAGTATGACTGTAGCAGACGACAGTATCCAGAAGTTGGAACCAGACCATGTGTTAATGCACTGTAGCTGCGAATATTAGTGTGTTTGTCGGTCATCTTCACTTTCCCTGTGTTCCTTGATCCTGGTGAATCAGAATATCGGTTGTATCCAAAAGTTTGTTTTTTTTTTCTTTAACCGCATGATCACTTCCAAAACTTTCGTCTTCTGATAGTAAACCACAAGACTTAAATATTAGAAAGGCCCAACATTAGCCTAACCCATGATCCTAATCAGCCCAAAAGGCAAACGGGCCCTTTAGCCGTCCTATTAAGAGCAGTACGCCGACCAGGTCTAAGCAAAGGCACCAGCACTAACATCCAAACTTATCATTACCATTCTGGTACTCGTCGGTATGTATTATTTCGTCATCTAAAATAGTATAAAGTAGTCATGTATTTTGTATCAGTCTTGATACTGGCTAATACTATCCATACCAACTCCAATATCAGTCAATACTGTCTATATCGGTGTAATTGATAATACCGTATATTAAACATATGGGAGGTGATTTTATGCTCTCTCAAATAGTGAAATACACAAATATTAAAGCACATTTAAGGGTGGATTAATACTATTTACCATTTGGTTGTGCTTTAAGATTTGTGTATGTCTATAGAAGTAGAAAGCATGAAATCACTCCTCTAAACATATTGAATTATATGTTATATTTAACTCTACTATTATGTATTTAGAGTAATATTACAAGTGAAATTTAGTATGTATATAACTAAACATATATATATATATATTATTAAACTTCGAAACGGTTATACTATTTCAAGTAACAAACTGGTATATCATGTGAAATGGTACTGAAAGTATGCTCACATCACATTCGTTCTCCCATTCTGAGTTCTAACTGTCGAGAAATCTGGGCTTGGGCTTGTAAGCCTAACCCAATGGTGGGTACCCTCCACTTAGTCTATAAATAGGGGTTCTACTCATTGTAACATACAAGTGAACAGAGAAAAAAATAAAGAAAAGAATTCCCCTCCTATCTCTCTGTATTCAATTTATCGTTTGCAATATTCTGTATTTGATCCATCTCTTTTGCATAGGAAGAATTGATCGAACTAAAGTCGCCAGCGATGGTTCCTCAACATGTTATCAGCATGAATTGCTCTGGTGAATCAAAAATAATTATCAAAACACTTATAGATTAAATTGTCTATCTAGATCGCTTTCAATTCTGTAAATTTCACTTTCTATACGATTTTCTACAGTGCAAATACATTCTAATCTATCGCGAGCAGACTGGAAGTTGCTGGCACAATGTCGATCGATAGATTACATGAAAAAAGAGCAGATGTTGGTTGTACTGTGTAGATAGATTGAAAAAAGACGAGAAAAAACCGAGCACCACCAGCCTGGAGCTGCTCCACCGCCAGCTTGGAGCCGTGGCATCTTTCGGTCGACTTCGGCCTGGAACCCGCCACCGCTCGGTCGTCGCCCGCATGCGGCATAAGCATCGCCCTCACGGCCGCACCCCGCCACCGGCGTCACTCGCCCGACCGGCCCGCTGTGCCTCTTGACTGCTCCGGCGTCGCCCCACTCAGCAGCACCAAGCGCCGCCCACTCGTGTCGCTGGCTCAAAGCCGTTGCCGCTACACAGCGCGTCGCCGCCCACCCGCCGTGCTATGATATCACCAGCCGCACTGGCGCCACCCCGCATGGGCAGCCACACCAACGTCGCTCCCGCATGAGCATCGCCGTTGACCACGGGCTCCCGCTGTGCCGCGCGCCCCCGCCTCGGCCACTAGCTCCCGCACCATGTGCTCCCTCACGGACCGAGCGCCGCTCCTGCACGGCGCCACCGCATGAGCGTCGCTGCTGCCCCGCACGACCTTTCCACACTGCGTTGCCTCGCACAACGTCTACGCCACCCAAGTCGTCGGCCTGGAGCCGCACCGCACCACCATGTGGTAAACAGGGGTAGGGGGAACCCTACCCCTCCTTCTTTGAATCGATCATGAGAAATCTGGATCGTCCGATCGGCCACAGACCATCCGATCGACCACGAGAAGTTCAGACCAGTCCGAATGATCATGAGAAATCTGGACCGTCCAATCAGCCACAAGAAGTTTAGACCATTCCGAATGGTCATGAGAAATCTAGACCGTCCGATCAGTCATGGATCGTCTGATCAGTCATGGACCATCCGATCGGCCACATCAAGTTCGGACCAATCCGAACGATCAAGAGAAATATGGACCGTCCGATCGATCAAAGCAAGTTCGGACCAGTCTGATCGGTCGAGGGAAGTTCGAATCATCCGATCGGCCACAACAAGTTCGGACCAATCTGATTGGCTACGGGAAGTTCGGACCGTCTGATCAGCCGAAGGCAGTTTGGACTATCCGATTGGCCGGGGGTAGGGGCGCTCGAAATTTTGCAAATAGGCCCTCGGAAAATGGAAAATTATGCATAAAATTTTCTTAAAATTGAAAATTAGCAGAGAAGCCCTCAGAAATTATAGAATTTACTAAAAATACATATTCTAGCATAAAAGGGCCTCGGGAATTCAAATTTTGAGTTATTTTTCGCATATGAAGCTTGTTTAGCACTATTGTTATTATTTTCTATGCTTTTCTGTGTTTACTTACTTTTTTATTAATCGTAATTATTTAAATTGCTTTTAATCACGAAAATTAATAATAAAATTATAGAAAATACGCAAAAAATTTTGAAATATCATGAGAATATTTTGTATCATTATCCAACTTATTTCATGTATATTTATCTACAGTAAATTTATATATTTCCTTCATGCACATGTAGATGACAGGATTCATGAACCGGGAGTTCAAGGAGCTAGCCCAGTATGGCTAAAAGTATTTGACTTGGGCTCCTGATGTCAAGATCGTATTTAGAGCCAAGAATCTCCGCACTACCATTGGGATTGGTGCACCATAGGATGCCAAACCCACACCTGAGGAAAATGATTAGACACTTTACTCCTCCGACACCACCTGTCTCACTCTCAAGAATGAGTACATGGCAGATAAGAGCGCTATAACATTATGGACTGCACTTAAGAAGCGGTTCGAGAAGCTAAAGTACAGCATGCTTCCTCAGGTAAAACTCTGCTCTACATAGAATTTGCTGATTTTAAAACGGTTGAGGAGTACAACTCTGCTCTGCACAGAATTTGTACTAATCTTTAGGTTTGTGGCGGGCAGATCATGGATAAGCAGGAGATTGAGAAGACCCTTTTCACCTTCCACCCTAGTGTAGTACAGTCTGCGCATAACTATTGTCAAGACAGCTATAATGAGTATGCTAAATTGATCGATATTATGTAGGTTGCAGAGGCTCAAGATAAAGTTCTCCATAAGAACTTTTTCGCACAGCCACTTGGGAGCTCCGTTGGCCGTGAGGCCAATGCTGGGAACAACAAGGTGCTGAAGTATATAATGAAGAAAAGGGGAAGGAAGGGCGAAGCCACAGTCCATAATTACAAGTCAAATGCTCTACCAGAGAACAATGCTGGCAAACCAAAATGCGACGACAAGCCCTATGGTCATCAAGACCAAACCTACTATAAGTGTGGCAAGTAGGGGCACTGGTTGCGGATCTGATGCCTTCTAAGCCAAAAAGAAGAGAGGTGGCAAAGGGCACCATGAAACCTACTTTGCTTTTGTTGAGGGGGAGAATTTCGAGCAGCTGCCTGCGCCAATGGAGGTGGACTTTACTCTTGCAGCCACACCCCCTTTTGACATTGCAGCCGCCGCCATTATGATTTCTCTAGAAGTGCATCTCACCCCTGAGAAGATAGCAGCCAAAATCTCATACTTCTTGGCAGATTCAGTGTAATGCATAGAATGCATATATATTTTAATTATCATTTATTTCATATGTGAAAGGAATAAATTAGACTTGCAATAATGATAATCAAACAATTCATTCTCGTGATAGTTGGATGATATTAATTCATTCATTTATTCAGTCAATAACAACATGATATGTTTTGATATTTGAAGTATTTTATTTTATGTGTTGATTGTCTTTTACTACATATTAATATAGTATTTTATATTAGAACACATGTGGCATCCTGTGGAGGAAGTGTGCTTAGCTGACAGTGGCACAATGAATACATCTTAAGACAGATAAAATTCTTTTAGTCGATTAGTAAGAATGCTGACAACCTTACGACAATCGCCGGTAGCGATACCTGCATAATAGGCTCAGGAAAAACCACAAGACATTCGCGCTAACGGTTTTCATGTTGAGACTGAAAAAGTATGATAAGTAATACCTGGTCATTACAAAGTATGAAGCAAGTGAACAAAAAGGGTATTACAAAGACTTTATTTAAATCTAGGCTATCATACACTAACATTAAGCACCCGCACCCTATACTGCCTTGAAAACTATATTTAGAAACTCTGAACTTTTCTATCTCTGGCATGATAGATTAGGTCACCTAGGTCATAGGATGATGAGAGATATACTTAAAAATTCACAGGGATATAATATCGATGTAAAGAATTTTTTGAATTAGGAAGAATTTATGTGCCCACCATGTGCCACCAGGAAATTAATTACCTTCCCCTCTGAAAGTGAAGGATAAAATCCTTACATTCTTGGAACGCATTCAAGGAGATATTTGCGGTTATATACAACCTTTGTCGGGACCATTTAAATATTTTATAGTGGTCATCAATGCTTCCTCAAAATGGTTACACGTATATTTATTATCTATGAGAAATTATATTTTTGCAAAACTGATCTATCAAATAATTCAAATTAAAAATAATTTCCCTGATCATCACATAAAGTCCACCAAAATGAACAACGTCAGAGAATTTACTTCAAATGTATTTGATGATTATTGCATGGCAATAGAAATTAAAGTTGAGCATTTCGTCCCGTATGTCCACATCCAGAATGGACTAGTAGAGACATTAGTTGAGAGGATTAAATCATTGCCCGACCGCTTTTGCAGAATTATAATTTACCAACTACATGTTGGGGACACGCAGTTCAACATGCAATAACTCTTATCAACTTTAGACCATCGACATATAACACTCATTCACTTATGCAACTAGCGTAAGGGTTACCATCGAAAATTTTTCATCTCCAAAGGTTTGGTTGTAAAGTTTATGTACATATACCCTCACCACAGCGTACTACAATGGGCCTCTCTGAAAGTCTGTGATATACATTGGTTATGAGACAGTATGCATAATCAAATATTTGGACCCTTTGACAGGAGATTTGTATACCGCCCATTTCACTGGTAGTATATTTGATGAGGATAGTTTTTCAACATTAGGGGGATGAAATTAACCCCTTGATGAAAAATGTGAAAAAAAAATGCGTGGTAAGCCACAGTAATCCATGCACATGACTCGCACTAGTGAAGCTTGTAGAGAAGTCCAAAAGATCATTGATTTGTAGGCATTACCAAATCAACTGTCTGATCACTTTAGTGATTTAAAGAGTGCATACATCAGAGCTGCAAAACTAAATGGACTTGCCCCGTAACTAGAAGGAACGGTGAGTAAGCAGAAGAACTATAAGAATCATCCCATGATGAAATAGCTATTAACTATGTTCACATAGAAGAATGCATGAATAGAGCAACAGGCAATGTTGATATTTATTTTGTAAAGAAAATTTTCACAATCATCGATCTTGATCTAGAGCCTGCATTGTTCGCTTAATGTAAGAAAGATCATATTGAGAGGATTAAAAAAGATAATAGAAACTGAATTATTATATCTGAATAAAATAGAGGTATTTTGGCATGTAAGCCGCACGCCTCCTCATGTGTACCTCATAGTGCATAAATGGATATTTGTTCGAAAGAAAAATGAGAAAAGTGAAGTTGTAAGATGTAAAGCAAGGCTTATCGTACAAGGTTTCACTCAACGACCAAGAGTTGATTATGAAGAAATCTATTCTCCTGTCAAGGGTGGTATTACTTTTAGATATTTAATCTCGATAGCAGTAAATCTGAATTAAAAATAAAATTGATGGATATGGTAACAGCATATCTTTATGGAAATTTGGATTCAGACATTTATATGAAGGTACATGAAGGTATCATTGTCCCGAACCAAGATAGTAAATAGAAACCTGTATAGTGTAAAACTCAGGAAATCACTGTACAGACTTAACCAATTAGGCAGGATGTGGTATAATCGTTTAAGCGACTTTCTATGCGAGAAAGGCTACACGAACAATGAGGTTGTCCCTGTGTATTTATACGACAATTCCAGAATAAGTTTTGTATAATTTTAGCATATGTAGATAATCTGAATATCATAGGAACTCTGGAAGATATAAAGGAAGCAAACTCTTACCTAGAATCAGAGTTCGAAATGAAATATTTAGATAAAAACCAAATATTGTTTAAGCTTGCAGCTTGAGCATATCCCGGAAGGGATATTAGTACATCAGTCGGCCTATACTCGGAAGGTGTTAGAGAGGTTTGGCTTTGAAAAAGCATACCCTTCAAAAGTACCAATGGTCGAAAGATTTTTGCAGTAAGACAAAGATCCGTACAGACCTAGAGAAGAGGGGGAGGAGGTCTTAGGATTGGAATTCTCATACTTAAGTGTAATAGGAGCACTTATGTATTTAGTAAATTACGCTAGACCAAATATAGCATTTGTCATAAATCTATTAGTAAGGTATAGTGCAAAACCTACCAAAAGGCATTAGCAAGTAAAAAAAACATCTTCCGATACCTCGAAGGAACCAAAATATGAATATGACTGGCTATGCAGATATCAGGTACTTGTCAAACCTGCATGCCGCCAGATCACAAATATGCTATGTATTTCTGTGTGGTGGAATTGTCATTTCATGAAAATCCTCTAAGAAAAGTCTTGTATGACTTCAGCAAATCATTTGAAAAGCGTAGCACTGTACGAAGCCGTACAAGAATGTGCTTGGCTTAATGGATGATTCACCACATCCAACAGTCATGTGGACTGATGTAACACCCCGACCCTCCACAGGATCCAAGATGCTACCACCACAGTGTTACGATCTCACATAGGCATGCCATAAACAGAGTTAACGCCCGAGAACTGTACTAACAGGAGAACCCGTCCTCCTGAAACATACCGTAACTAGAAAAATTGCGTAACCTTCTCAACATATGATTAATCATAACACTCAGTACATGACTAAGCAGTTATCTCACATGTGCGGTGCAAGAGAAACTATTCCCACTCCATGCATGCCGTCATTCCAGATCACCCTAAAAAAACAACAAAGCAAGGGTGAGTCCAAAGACTCAGTAAGCACACGATAAGCAGTATATCAATCCATATTTGTAAACTGTAATCCAACTCTACGGCTGTAAGCTGTAAACCACCTCTATTGTGAACTGTAAAATCGATCTACGGTAAACTGTAACTCACATCTACTATGAACTGTAAATCAATCTACTGTAATATGTAATTTCTCAAAATCAGTAAATCCAATCCATCAGAACTGTAATTCTACCAAAATCAGAATCGCATCTCATCAGTAGTCAGAAATCAGTAAATCAATGCTATCAGAGCCGTAAATGATAAGTCAACTCTCATCAGAATCGTAAATGTAAAATCAACTCTCATCAGAGCTGTAAGCGATAAGTCAAACCACTATAATCAGATCATCATAGCAAAGTGCAACAAAATGCAATACAATCAGAATCGTAAGGCAAATCTCAGAATCAGATCATTGTCTGCTTTCTCTGTTCATGCAATGCAATGATATGCAATGCACATGTCACTGTAAGCTTATACCGGTAAAGCTGAGTGTCCACCCGTCGATGGCCCACTCGTGCCCCGCTCTCTTTCACGCGGGCCACAAACTCCACTTCCGTGGAATACCCACCAAAGTAGGTCTCTCTGTAAGCACCCCGGATTAGTCATGTATCTTTCTCACCGATCTCACCGGAATAGTTACATGACTTCATCTCCGGTTTAGCTTATGCAACTTATGTTATGATGATTGCAAAAATGATGCAATAGCCCGTCAGCAATCACAATTAACTCTCCACTAACTCCACTCCCGTGGAGTGCCTACCGTGGTAGGTCTTTATCCCACCTCCGCGGAATATCTACGCACTATAGACCTTTAACACCAATGTGCAATACGATACAATGCTATCTCAACATAATTAGTAATCACATCCACCTCTTGTGGCAATATAATCAACAAGCAGAGATATCATTTCATAAAATGATATAGAGCATAGATCAGCAAAACAAATATCTGGTATTCACCACAATCCACTATTCTACCATGTACTTGCCTGTCAGCCTAGCGGATGATGCGCGAATAGCACCGAGATCGAACCGCCACCTAAACGAGCAGTAATCACTTCAATTCATTTGCTAAAGTAATACATACACTTGCAAGCAAATAGCATCTCTGTTACGCATAAACTCAGTATCGCCGACCTCCCTCTCACTGGACACAGTCTCGCTGTCCCGGTTTTAATCGGCATACTACTTTACGCGAGAAACTGCAAATAGCTGAAAAGGGGTTTTCGAACCGTTACCCGAACCTGAAAAATGGATCAAACCACGATCTGTCGTCCCTGGACTGGATCTGGCAAATCGGGCACCGGATTTGGCAGATCTGGCACTGGATCAGGCAATCCCCTCTTTTTTTCTCTCTTCCTTTCTTTCCCTTTCTCTTCTTTTCTTTCTTTTCTTTTCTTCCTTCTTTCTTTTTCTTTCCTCACCCGGCCGGCCTCCTCTCTTTCTCTTTTCCTCACACACGGCTGCTCTCCTTTTTCTTCATACTCGGCGGCGGCTCCCTCCTCCTCTCCTTTCTCACGCTCGGCCCCCCTCCCTTCCTTCCCCTTCCTCTCCACATGCTGGCTCCCTCCTGTCCTCTCCCTCTTCTCCCTCCCTCCTCAGGCCCCTGGCTGCCTCTCCGTCAGCCAGCCCTCCACGCCCGTGGAGCGGCGGCGGCAGCAGGGTGGGGAGGCGAGGCGCAGGTGAGGGAAACGGGGTGAGGGGCAATGGCAAGTAGGGAGAGTGGAGGTGGCGAGGCACAGCCGAGGAAGGCGGCGTCGGCGGGGTTCGGCTGGGCGACGGCGGCCCAAAGGAGATAGCAGGCGGTGGCAGCAGCACAGGGGCAGTGGCAACCACAAGAGGACGACGAACAGCGGCGGCGGATGCGACCGGGGGTGGCGGCACCGGCCGCGGGCCGACGGCGACGGCGCGCACGTGCAGGCGACAGCGCGAGCACGGAGGTTGGGCAGGAGTCGAGAGCACGGGAGAGAAAGTAAAGTGGCCTTTTGCTTCTCCTGGTCCCTCCATCCTCTACATATACAGTCCATTGGCATGGGCCGAGTTGGGCTGGGTCTACCCAGGTATCACAACTGAACATCATATAAGCTCCCATAATTATCTATAAAAATAGTGCAACTTATATTGCACAAGTAAAAATGGGTTATGTGAAGAGTCATCTTATAAAGCGTATCAACCATAAGTTCTTCTATACTCATGAATTATAAAAGAAATATGAAATTAAGATACTACATACTAAGTTGTGTGAAAATCTTACAGATTTATTCACTAAGTTACTTTCAGCATCTAATTTTGAAAGATGTGTGTGTGGAATTGAATAATGAGACTTAGAGAAGTGCAGAACTCAGGAGGAGATTCTTCTTGAGTTCACTATTAAACTTGATCACAAAGATCGAGTACTCGGAGAATAAATCTTGTATATTAAATAAAATTAGATGGATTGTACTCATCCTGAAGTTTCTCGGTCAAGGTGTTTAATGACGTAATTCATGCAACACAATATAACATGTATCATATATTTTTTTCTCTGAATTTTTTCTATTGGGTTTTTATGAAGTTTTGATGAGGTATGAACGTGTCAATTTAGTGTCCAAGAGGGAGTGTTGGGAAATCTAGGGCTAGACCTGCAAACTTGGCCTATGGTGGACACTCTTCATTTAGTCTATAAATAGGTATTCCGTTCATTGTAAAGTTATATATGAACAGAGAAAACATTAAAGAAATGAGTTCCTATCTCATCTCTCTGTATTCAATTTATTGTTTGCACTATTTTGTATTTAATTTATCTCTTTTGCATATGAGAAATTGATTGGACTAGATTCATCAGCGACGGTTCCTCAACAGTGACTTCAACAGAAACAAAAGTTTTTTTCTTTTGCCTAATAAATCTATCTCAGAATACTCCTATTCTGTGGAAACACCTTCCAAGTACACTATGGGTTCTTTTTTTTTTGTTCAATTGTGGGATGAATAATTTGGATGCCAAGAGTAACCAAAAGAAAAAAAAAGAAAAAACATGTGACATTTTGATGCGAGCTAACTGAACAGGTAAATGACTTGAGTGTATAAAGTACTTGTTTGTGCTGTTACATATGTCTAAGATTGTGGCACAACACAAAGCGCATGGCTCTATGTTTATGGCTATATTGTCTCGTCCTACTGTGCATGTTGTACTTCTCTCTCATGTAAAGATGGCGCTTTGGGTGCTGCCCATTTCACTTTTAGTTTTTATTGTTTGGTATTGCAGTGGTTTATTTTGTACTATAGATATGGCTGGCTTATTTAATATAATTATATTTAAAAAGTGAAAATAAAAAAACATGTTAACCTACCACAAACAATAGAAAGAAATATAGAAAAAAAAGACAAAAAAACCTAAAAACCAAAAAGTTAGAAAAGGATAAAATTAAAAAATTAGAAACTAGAAACCAAAAACCAAAAGTTAAAACCCAAACAAGCGAGAACAAATTGATTCATGTTAAATTCATCTCAGCAGGTTCACGGTTCAATTTATTTTGTGCAAACCAGTACAACTTCTCTCAAAGAAACAAGTGAGGCGATGCTTATTGTTGTGGCTAACCTCATCAAAAAGTTATTTAAAATGCCCATTAAACTCACATGTCAAGAAGTTTGACCGATTCGGAGGTTGGACCTAACATAAGGCAATGTGCAACCGTTTTGCCTCACTTTATTTCGATTTCAGTTTCGGGGCCGAGCCATTGAACCGGTACACCAGCTCCACCACCGCCCCGCCCGCTATAACGCACCGTACCGCACCGCACCGCACCGCACCGAACACGACAGACGTCAGCAGCATCTCAATTCTCCCAGCCACCAAATCCCCGCGAGAGCCCACCATGGCCGGCACGTGTGCCCACGTCGAGTTCCTCCGCGCGCAGCCGGCGTGGGCGCTGGCCCTGGCGGCCGTCGGCCTACTCGTCGCCACCCGCGCCGCCGTGCGCCTCGCGCTCTGGGTCTACGCCGCGTTCCTCCGCCCCGGCAAGCCCCTGCGCCGCCGCTACGGGCCCTGGGCCGTCGTCACCGGCGCCACCGACGGCATCGGCCTCGCCATCGCCTTCCGCCTCGCTGCCTCCGGTCTCGGCCTCGTGCTCGTCGGCCGCAACCCGGACAAGCTCGCCGCGGTGTCCGCCGAGATCACGGCGAAGCACCCCAAGGCCGAGGTCCGCACCTTCGTGCTCGACTTCGCCGGCGAGGGGCTCGCCGCCGGGGTGGAGGGGCTCAAGGAGGCCATCCGGGGCCTCGACGTGGGCGTGCTTGTCAACAACGCCGGGGTCTCCTACCCGTACGCCCGCTACTTCCACGAGGTGGACGAGGAGCTCATGCGGAGCCTGATCCGGGTCAACGTCGAGGGCGTCACGCGGGTCACGCACACCGTGCTCCCAGGCATGGTGGAGAGGAAGCGCGGCGCCATCGTCAACATCGGCTCCGGCGCCGCCTCCGTCGTGCCGTCCGATCCGCTCTACTCCGTCTACGCCGCCACCAAAGCGTGAGTTTTCGCCTTCTTGTTCTCGAATTACTACTTTGCTTTGTGTTCTTAGGCGTGTACTAAGACATGTCGCTTTTAAATGTTCTTGCTTACAGTCTTATAGATGGCGGTAGAGGTAGTAAACCTTGAGAACAAAGAGCACACCTTTCTTACCTACTTGTACTTGATTTAGCATTTTAAGGTGTTTGTTAGGATCCGGAACTATTCTATGAAGACTAGGATAGGCAATGAAGCGCTTTCGGTGTGAGTTGTTAGTTCTTGTGTCATACTCATATCAGATTCTGGTGCTGGTCTAGAATTAGTAGTTAGAATGTTAGGTGTGTAGTATAGAAATAGTTGGAGACATGAATGGTATCAAAGTTGAGATTATTATAGCTTGATATATGTTTCAGTGTGTTCAGATCTGGTGTGAAATCAGTCTATTAGTGAATTAGAAGGATGTGTCACTCGCATATTGTGACTAGATTGATAGCAAAAAATTGCACTTTTATGTAATGCATACTTAGGGCAGCTTATTTTTCACATGCCTTGATATTTGGAAATTTGTGTACTGTTTGGGCCTTTGGGGTTGTTTCCATGGCTTTATTGCAATTACCAGATGCTATAGAATACTTGGGATCTATTCTCCCGGGACATGGTTCATCTTGTATCAAGGCCCAGAAGTATGGAAATACAGTCATGCAACATATTAACACATCACCTTGCATATTAACACTTTGACCCTTTTCTCCCTTCTTTTTTTATTAGTTTATTTATTACTGCTATACAGTAGATAGTAGATACTTAGCTGGGAAAGACGAATATAATCATGTGAATACTCTACAGCATAATGCAAGCTAAAAGTGCCCTTTACCCTTTCTTTGTGAATGGAACTGCTTGTCCTGTATTAGCATGGATATTTCTACAGTTTCAGGAATTGTCTTGCGGTGTTTCTGATGACAGTGGTATTTTTTTCATTTCGATCCACTGATGTTTATAAAAATAGGTTACTGAACTTTTTTTTTGTTTCTCAGGTACATTGACCAATTCTCAAGATGCCTTTATGTTGAGTACAGGAGCAAGGGCATTGATGTGCAATGCCAGGTAACAACTAGTCCCCCTTTCTCTAACTATCTCTCTTTTATGCAGTTTTCTTGAACTCACTGGCAGATTTTCTGTGGTGTTGAAATGGATTATTGGTTGTTAAGTTTGTTTAGCTAAATTGTCTAGTTACTCATGCTATAGACTTGATTTTTATGGCCATGAACCAGCTAATTGCCTCTTTCTTGTTTTTACATATCTATATCCATGAACAACTGAAATTTAAATGAAACAATGAAATGCATCAGCTTTTCTGATCAACTTCCTGTATTTACTATATATTATGATAGAAACAATCCAGTGTGATGGTGTTCACAAATTAAGTTCTAATCTTTGCAGACTGCTAAGGATATATGTCAATCGCTACATAGATGTGACTGAATGCCAACTAAGGCTTTGTCAATAAAATCTTCATTTTCTCATCTTTAACTGAGTTACTTAAGCTGGTTTCTTTGTTTGATTCGTGCTGTACCTACCTTTTGCCTCTGCTTGTTGATCATTCGAGGATTCAGTCCTCTAAACTGCTCCATCCTTGCTCAAAGAGACATGTAGATATATAGCATATGTAAATGAGAAATGAATTGTGTATCAGTATCATGATGATGTTAGCATGGTAATGCAGATTTGAAGTCCCTTAAGGGAATAATTTTTCATGTCTGTTGCTGTTAGGGGTATTGTTTTGTCTTTTGTATAAACTGCCACGCTCTAACTTGATTCCTGCGATCTATTCAGGTGCCTTTGTACGTGGCAACAAAGATGGCTTCTATCAGGAAATCTTCCTTCCTTGTCCCATCAGCCGACACCTATGCCCGTGCTGCTGTTCGCCACATTGGCTATGAGCCGAGATGCACGCCGTACTGGCCACACTCTGTCATGTGGTTCTTGATCTCCATTCTTCCTGAGTCCATTGTAGACAATGCCCGTCTGGGCATGTGCATCAAGATCCGCAAGAGGGGGCAAGCTAAAGACTCCAAGAAGAAAGCACAGTGATGTTTCAGATGCTCGTTCATGTTGAGATTTACCGTGTTTCTTCAGCATGTTTAATGGACAATTACTTCTGGCTTTGCTGTAGTCACTTTATTTAGTTACATTACCTTCACAGTCTACTAGATTGAGAATGTTGCTGTTCCTTCCATGATTACGAAGCACAAACCTGTAATTTTTCATCTCTTTATGCAAGGCTAGACGCACTCAAGGTGGAAATGAAATTTACTTGAAAAATTTGTGTAATATGCCTTTTTAGAATTAACTTTGCATGTCTGTTTAACCGCTTCTCGTGCAGTTTATGATTTCCTTCTGAGATGGCATTCTTCTTCTCTCTTAGAATTTTAATCTAGACATTGGCTGTTCAGATTCTACTCATTCTAGGCTTCAAGTAATACTGTAGTTTTCCGATCATAATCATAGTACTGTACTACTGTAGTTTCATGTCGTTGCTTTTAGGTAATGCTATACTTCTTTTGAACTACCTATTTCAGCTTGGTGACTGGGCCGGGTTATCCTTGTAACTCCTCCCCTGCATTACTACAAAAGTTAGTATCACAAACGGTTCAAAAACGTCATCACAGACAGTTTTCTGAACCGTCTGAATCTATGGGTCAGTGATAATCAAATGTTATCACAGACGGTTTTTGAATCGTCTGTGGTGTAAATATCACAGACGGTTTTTAAGTAAAAACCGTCTGTGATAGCTGATAATCACAGACGGTTTTTAGTTAAAAACCGTCTGTGATTGATATTCTTTTCTACCTCTAAGTCTATTTCTGTTTATTAGCTAGCCTTAGGAAATGCTAGCTATGCCCTCTGAAACAAATAAATCAACATGTATCGTCTGTAATAGTTCATTCTATATCTAATTTTTTTTTCTATTTTTGAATTAGCCTCAGGAAATATTAACTATGCTGTTTGAAAACAAGTAAATACGCCAACAAACAAAGCAGAGAACATTCTATTTATATTACAATCCACCATTACAACATCACAGGATTACAATTCACCATTACAATAGCAGAGAACATAGCAGAAAACATTCCATTTCTATTACAATTCGAGCAACAGAGAAGAAAGAAAATAGAAGAATCAGAATGGAGCAACAATGGAGTAATAAAGAACAACAGAGAAGCTCATCCCTGATGCAGCTCGGGTAAGCCTTCTTAGTGGCCGCCTCACTGTAAGCTCCCGGACAGCAATGGAGGCTACGATGGAGACCTAAACCCCAGAGAATCAAATATTAGAAGAAACAATGGAGGGAGGAAGCTTAAGACGTATTTGAAGGGAGGGGACGGATGGGTTCGGGTGAGTATTTATAGAGGAGGGAGAGCTACGATCCGTAAGGTGTGGGTTGGTCGGTTTCTATTGGCTGGAATTGAGTTGATGAGGATTGACGGGCCCAGAGGTCAGAGAACAAATTATCACAGACAGTTCTTGGTAAGAACCATCTGTGATATTGGCTATATACATACCGATACAATATAAACAACTAATCTCAAAATACGAAATAACAAAGTTCTGTATGGCTTATATATACTCATTTGAAAGGTTTCGACGAGATCTACAACTTTACAGTTGAGACGAACCCCAAATTTCGAAGGGAAGATCGAAAATTTTAGCAAAAATAGAAATCAAAAACTCACGATTTAAATTTAAGGCTAAAGATGGCCGATTTTGGGGGTCTTCAAGGGCGACTGGTGCAAGCAAGTTATTTTTTTGGATCGGGCTCATCGTTAGCTTTCCAACGAGTACAAGAACATTGAAACGGACACCGTATACAAACGTTATACCCGTTTTACTAAATGTGTGTCGAAATAGAATCATACTCGGCATCAGGCGGGAATTTATGAAATTTTAGAGGATTAGAAGGTGGGAAACACATCACAGACGGTTCTTAATTGAGAACCGTCTGTGATATTCCGCAATATCACAGATTCTCAATTAAGAACCGTCTGTGATATTGGCAATATCACATACGGTTCTCAATTAAGAACCGTCTGTGATATTGGCAATATCACAGACGATTCTCAATTAAGAACCGTCTGTGATAGTATCACAAACGGTTCTTATCAAGAATCGTCTATGATTGCATTTAATACATGCGGTTTTTATGAACCGTCTATGATGAGATATCTAATATAAATTTTTTTGTAGTAGTGCTGAGGCGTGACATGATGTCATGATATCAAACATACAAGTCTCTTCACAAATCATTCAGCGCAACAACTGTGCGAAGGCATTCGCACCAAGGTAACATAAACTCAAAATTCCTGGCTAGGTGCCCAAAAACTCCAGAACAACAAATCAAACATCATATACCAAAAAATGGACATCTCATTTGGGGCATCAATGATACAGGAGGAGGAAACTTAATTTATAAATTGTATTAGTATTTGCAGCATGCAATTCATACAAGGGTGGTCGGGGTTAGCTCGTACACCAGTGTCAACTCTTCGTACACCAGTGCCAATTCATACAAGGGCTCTGATCATCACCTCGGATGCTTGTTTGTTTTCCCTAGCTAAGCACTCAATGATGCTAAGCATTCAATGATGCCAGATGGGGATGAGTCTCCGTCAGGCGCTTTGCATCACTGATCAACAGTACTCGCTTAAAACCAATCGAAGATCGTATTTTTAGGCCTATTGTCAGATGTTATATCTCAGAGCCATCTCATTTTTAAGCATCAGGGGTGATCGGTTTGATTTTTTTTCAGCTTCAGCTTCTAACTTCAGCTTTTTTTTCACTATTCACTACACTATTCACTAACTCAGCTATAGTGTTTTTTCAGCCAGCTACAGTGTTTTTTCAACCAAAAACCAAAAGCCATCGCTATTCCGATCACCCCCTATTTCTGCTTGTTTTCGCTTGTAACACTTCTTTTGGATGACGAAAACCATTTTTTGCTCACCTAAAATTAGGCAATCGGAATTAGCTTTTGCGGATCGGAGGAGTGCGTTAAGAGTAGCATATGCCGGCAAACCGACATTAACTCTGCGAATATGTGGTCTAGCAGCTATATAACATTATAAATTAGTTACACTGCACAAATTTTAAACCATGGAATCATAGCCTGCCTTTTGTAAAATGCGAGGTGAAAATGGCATGATCAACTAATATAGTGTAACCGCTAGAAGTCTAAACAGGTCTCTCTCCCAACATATATAATAGAATACATGGAAGGTATGTATCTATCAAAGGGCAGTACCAATAATTCTTATCTACAGGGAACACAATGCAATCTGCTGATTTTTAGCCAGGAAAAAAATCACCTTAAATGGATTGAACTCATCAAAGCTATTCTTAACACATGATGGAGCTTTCTTCCCATCGTTCTTGTCCTTCAATGAGGCAGGCCTTGATAGCGAACCCTCTGTGAGGAAGATTCATTTGTCCGATATTTAAGCCTAGGCATGTAGATAATTTTTCGGTTAACTTGCATTATTCAGAAGGGACAACACAAGGAGGGTAGGGAAATATGGAATATATCATTTATACCCAGGAAAGCAAGATCCTGGTGCCATGTCAAGTACATCATTTGTATATCCGTCAACGATGGACACTGATGATGTTACATAAGATAGTCCCATGAAAAGTGAGGATTCCTGGCAGATCAACAAAACTGCAAGACTAAGCTTCATGGCTTCATCGGCTAATACTTGATAATAGTATTATGCTAGAAGTAAAAACTGTTTGTTCGCAGTCAATAATTTCTGTGTTTTTTTTTCCTGTTGATACCTGATAAACCACAACAGCAGCATATGCACCTAAAGGAACACTGGAGATGATGGAGGCTAGAAAGGCTCCTAAAACAGCAAATGGCCAGAGAAAAATAGCAAGACCAGTGAATGGCACACAAGCTGTCTCAAGAAAAGGTCCTTCTCTGCCAACGAGATCTTCGATCAGCCGCTTCCATCCTTTGAAAAAGCATCACAGGGAACTTGTAGAAGGCAATTAGTGTGAACATTATTCCATCCACTAAGAGTCCACAAGCAGCAGCGAATATCCTTATAAAAAATAAGATCAACGTAGGGCACTTAAAAATGTATAGCACCAAATCAGGAATTATAGCACGGTGAAATCATCCGTATAGTAAACCCCGGGGACTCTCCGGCTCCTCGCGCGTCCCACGTCGACGCCCCTGCGCTCTGCCTTCGACGCGTGCGCGCGCCCTCGCCTCCGCTCCGTCCGCCGCGTGTATGCGCTCAATAGCAAGCCGCGGCTTATTTCTTCCGTCGTTATCGAGCCGCGGCTTCGCCTGCCCTTGCCTCGGCGCGTGGTTGCGCTGCGTGCGAGCGGGCTAGCGAGGCGCGGCTTTGCTTGGTTGTTGTGCTGCGCGAGGCGCTTTCGCGAGGCGACGCTCTCCCGCGCCCGCATGTCTTGCTGACAGCCGTGCCCCGCTGGTGTCCTCTCTCGCGGAAAAATCGAGACGGCGCTGCGGTCCACTCTTTTTTTGTGGCCTCCGTGCGCGGGTGTCGCTGACGGTTTGGCCCCGCTGGCGTGTTCGTCAGTGCGTCACCGATCTCTCCGGCGGAGATTTCCAGAGAAGGTCCGGAGGCTTCGCGGTGTGCGTCGTTTTATACGCTGGTATCCGTATACACGTTCGGCTGACGGCTGTGCCCCACTCGTTTTTCCCTTGTTGTGGTGCGTTCCTTGTGTCAGTACACTTTTTTTTTGCCTTGTGTGTTGCGCGTGGGACGCGGACTTTGTCAGACCGTTTAGTTTGCCCTTTACGATTACCAGTCGCGTCCGTGCCTTCTTGCTTCTCGGTTGTTCTTCCGTTCTGGTTTCCTTCTTGTGTTCTCGGTTCTGTCGTCCTTGCTTGGAGCGCGGCTTGCTTCGATCTGTGCCTTGATTCAGTTAGTTTGTTGTTTGCCCTTTGGTTGAGAGGTTTCTTGGTTTGCTCTGTGATGTGAGTGCTGCTTGTGAGGTGCTCTCTGCCCTGTGAATAGATGATCACTCTTTTTTGTTATTGTTGCTTTTTAGATGTTGTGCTTTTTGGTTTTTCCCTGGGATTGTTCTGCTTTCCCTCTAAATGCAGTACCGTTCTGAGTTACATTACCACTCGCATACCATTTATTTGCTTCTTTTTTTTATGTTATGTTTGCTACCTTTTACTTCGTTGGTGCGCATTACAGTGAATGCTCACTGTAAGGTGCTATTTGATTATCGCTCTTTCTTGTTGTTGCTCTTGGTTTCTTACTGATTTCTTCTCCTTTTAGATGCAGTGTCATTCCAGGTTGAGTCGTCGCTCTGCACTGCGCCATTAGTACTTCTTTTTATCTTCTACTCGTTTGGTCTGTTGATCACACAGTCTGGACTTTCCCAGGAAGCTGTCGTCATATCTTCTGTGTTTTGGGTTGGTCTGCGCTGGCTGAGCTTTCGTTACACAAGGTAAGGTTCCATTTTGTTAGTTGTTTTGCTTGTGCTTTTTGGGTTACTCCTTCCCTGTTTTGCCTATTGTTAGCGTCTTCCTTCCTTGCATTTTAGTTGCGAACCTAGTTAATTTTACAAGTTGAACTTTTGCATATCCTTTTTTTCAAAGTAGGATCTCAAGTCAAACATTATTTTGTACTTTGGTAAACCTCCCCCTTTTGGTAATTGATAACAATCTAAGTAATATGAATGAATTGAAATGTTTGAATATACACCAAGTTTGAAAAGAAGTTGCATATTCTTGTTTTGACTTTTAGTTTGCAAATAATTCTTGAGATAGACTCAAAATAATATAAAGAATTAGTTGTATTCAAAAGTCGATCAACAAATAAATAAAACTCTCCCTAACCATGTGCATAAGGGTTCATGAAGTGATTTTCATGCACATGTGTGAATTTTTTTAAAAAAAATTTGCGGAGTTTCCTTTATTTATTGAATTTGAAGAAGCATGTTTAATATGACAAGCATGAAAATATAACCATATGAGCATAAACAAGATCATTGTAGCAAGGATAACAATGTAGCCTAACATAACAGTATCAACTTTACAAGTTTAATAAATATGCATAACTAAAACTATTACATCCAAAAGATAAGTCCAAATAGATAATAGAGATAGATAAACTTTGTAGATAATATAGATAGATAAACTTCATCTTGCCTTCCTTCTTCTCCAAACTTCATTCCCTTCTTCTTCTGATTAGACAGTTTATCTATCTCTATTATCAAAGTCAGGAGAGGCATAAAATTGCCTGATCATATCTTTTTGATAGTCACATCAAAGAGCCACAATGTCATGTAATCTAGCTAAGAAGAAGAGATGGTGTGTGCCCAAAAATTGATCAAGAGAATTTAGATGAGTCCAATCTACGTACTTGTGATCAATGAACTATTTGTGGTGATTGTAAATTTGGATGAAGACTTATTGTTGAAATCTACTGTGGAACCTTGGATTCATAGATCTTCTAGGCTTTGTGAATTGATTCATGTGCCATAGTATAGCATACTCATGACTTGTGATTTGCAAAAAAAAAATTAATGCATGGCTCTACAACATCAATCATTTTCTCATCATCATCATCTTGTTCCTCACTTTCTTCCTTGTATTCTTCCTCCTCATCACTTGGCTTGGACTCTTCTTCTTGTGCTTGCCTAGAGGCTTTACCCCTATCCCAAGCCCTCATGGCTTACAAGAATGAGTCAGTCTTAAAACCGTTGTCTTCTCTTTGAGTTGGAGGTGCCCTTGCAGATGCGGACTTCTGGGAGGACGCCTTGTAGTGAGAGGATGAAGGTCCGACATGAGTCGCTAGAGGATCATAGTGATCACCCGGTTCACCTTCAGAAGAGGCATTCTTGCGGATGAAAGTCTTATTCCTCGGCATGAAAAATTACATGGAAGGGTAGGACTTAACCAAATTTACATGAAAAAAGAGCTAGAACACTTTCTGCAAGTGTCCATCGGTATCACCGGCTTGCAATAGTACCGTACAACATGGGTGGTAGTACCACACTTGCATGGGTGATTCTATAGAACGTCAAGATTTTCGAGAGGAACGGATGCGTTGGCAATCTAAATCTGGACTCAATGTATGCCCAAAAGATCGGGATTTTGCCTTCGTTCCCGCTCGGGAAATTCTCTTCGACCGCTAACCTCCACGGAATCAAAACCCTATTGGGAAGCAACTTTTCCTCTTCCATGGCCTTCAACTTCTTCGATCCGAGCTTAGACGTTGGTCAATTGGTGATTAGAACAAACATTTTGGCTAAGTGACAGAAAATCGAAAGGAGATCGAAAGGATTCAAAGCTATGGTCGAAGAGCGCTGAGACAGAGAATAAGACGAAATGTTTTTCTAAAAGTGTGAAACCAATGTAAGACACGCTAGGGGTTTTATAAGGGATTCTCTCCAACTGCTAACGATGGTTATTTAATCCGAAGCCAAATGGATACAAAATCTTTCGGTTTTCTAGGTAGTTTTGAACTTTAAAGTGAATAACAACTATTTCTTTACTCTTTCCATTAAAGGAGTAGTTTCTTGATTGAAATTCAATAGAAAGGAATTCATATTATAAATTCATTTAAAGTTCAAGGGCTAGCTGCTGAGAATTAAATAAGTTCTTAAATACGGCTTTAATATTTAATTAAGGTTAGAGGACCCTTGTGGTCGTAAACCTCTAGAGGTTGCTCGTCGAGTAACCTAGTCAGAGAAAGACTGTGCATTTTGTTCAACTGGATGACCACTTGGAGAATCCATGAACTGGTATCTGGGTCCACTCTCAGGTAATTTCTCTCATGTGATGGATAGAAAACGTACTTTATCCACTAAAAATAGCACGACGTTTTAGTCTTGAGTCTCTGACAACAACTACCATGTAATTATTCCCCACGTTCACCTCTCACTGACAACAACCAACAATCAGGCTTCCTCTCTCTGACAATAACTATCTCTCCGATCGAATAACAACCAACAATCAGGCTTCCTCTCTCTGACAATAACTATCTCTCCGATCGGACCCACTTGCTCCATGAAGCGTCTTCCCCGATGGATAATCAGCGCCCCTTTAATGCTATTTAAGGGGTGATAAGAGAAGACAAAAGGACAACAAAAGACAGCCCAATCAAGACACGTTCAAGGAGATTGAAGATAGATCAAAGCCAAGTAGATTGTGCGAAACATAGTCTTCCATCTAGTAAAAAGAACATAGAGACTATGGCTAGTTTTAAGCCTTTGTAAAGGCATCTTGTAACCAGATCATAACAATAAAGAGCATCCCTATTTTCTTCCAAGGATTTCAGCCATTTTTTTATATTATTTCGTAAGATCGATGACTCAATCATTGACACATGCCCATGTCTTATGCCATGCACACCATCTCTATCCTAATTAATAGACTTCCTTAACTTGCTAACAAAAAAACAATGTACATGCAGGGCTGCTACAGGAGAACTAACAAACTTACCTAACGATCTCTATCCTATCACCATGCAAGGTCATGCATCATGTCCAACACTTGACGTCGCATGCTACAACTCAATGCAAACACAAAGACTAATACCAAAGAATACACACATACATCACACATGTGCACACAATGTGACAAGATTAATTCCAATAGAACCCAACCCAAGAAAGACATACATGCCCACCTCAAAAGATCAGAAAAGGCCAGCACAATTCCAAGCGATCATGAGTAGCTTGTGTTGCTTTTCTCTCGCCGGTGGAGAAAGGAGCACAAACTTTTCACCTATGTAGAGAGAATATTACTAGGTCAACTCTCGCATGCATTCTCGCACCAGGACTAGACCAGGCATTGCCAAAGTTGGCTACATGACAGATAGTATGGAGCTTGCTAGCACGACTTTTTGGAGGCCAATGCAGCGCCTCTAGCTTATGTGTACAAGTTTCTAGGTCATTTGGCTGACTATTAGACCGTTACTGAAAACAAAAATACAACCGTTAATAAGTACTCCTTCGCAGAAAAATATAGGGTGTCCATATATTCTGAGATTCAAAACCTATAAATTTTGATCCAGAAGTAGGGTAACAATATATATATATATATATATATATATATATATATATATATATATATATATATATATATATATATATATATATATATATATATATATATATATATATATATATATATATATAGGAAAAATACTTTCTACAAGGGTATAATTACACCCACCTCTAATGTACCACCTAAACGAACTTGAAATACTCCTTTATCACTTTGGATATACTCATATACTAATTATAAGATACTTCAATGTAAATTACATGAAAAAATTGCAAAGGAGTCTATAGTTTTTTAGCATATTTTGTGTGTATATATATATATATATTGAAAAAATATCTTTTACACCCAGATGTAATTATACCTACCTCTAATATACTACTTAAACGAATTTGAAATACTCTTTATCATTTTGGATATATTCGTATACTAATTATAAGATACTTCAATGTGAACCACATGAAACAATTGTAAGGGAGTTCATAGTTTTTAACGTATTTTGTAAATACCTTCATATATGCATAAACAAAGGGGTATGTCAAAAAAACTACATACCAGTGGCAACATGTAACTATGAACAAAGTATTGTAAAAGAAATTAATGGTTAAAGCTTAATCTTAGAGACCGCTTTAAGTCAAATTACGCCTTACATTTTTATACGGAGGGAGTAAAAAAGAAGAGGTTCTTCATATTTTCGGATACTCTGTTGGAACCGACCTTTGTATGTGGGAGCTGTTGGTGGTTGACCTAAGCACTATTTGCTTTTTTGGATCATAAATTCATGTGTTATTTCATAAGTTTTCGGACACAACCTTTGTTAATTTTGCACTGTTGTCGAAATTTGCTAATCTCTCGGTCGACAAACATAAGGTATATAGTTTGAATAGTTTTATTGAGAGATATAGGGTTGCATGAAGATTTGGTGGGGCTTTTCCTACCACACCCCTATTTATTCTCTCTCGCATGCATTTATTAATTACCACTCGTATGAAGTATTCGCTATTTTATCTTTCAAAGACAATTATGAGGAATATTCTCGCATAACTTTCTCAATTTCACCACCTCATTAATCCTTATGCAAAATCAAAATATATCCTATAATTCTCAACTAAGCGAGTACGAAGTACCAATCACTTCATCGCCGTATCACTCTTGCCGATTGAAAAGTGTTGGTGCTCTAAGCATCAATCTAGCTCAAGTCTTGGTTTGTTGTGTAATAACGAGACTGTGTTTCTGAGACAGCTTATGGATGGATATGCAGCAAGTGTTTTCTTGCTTATGAAGCCAAGTAGTCTTTCAATTTTGTGCCTGATTGATGCTGACAATTGAAGCATGAAAAGATACAAGTGCAAAGCATATTCCCATGCAGCTGAGGGTTGCTGCTGTCTGTAAAGGGGGAACAGTTCAATGGCCAATTTGTACTCCTGGCTGCATTTCACTGCAGTCCAAAGGACTTTATCTGAAATCTTTTGAGCACCAACCACCTTATTAGCACGTCGTATCAGCGGCACAGCATCACGTCGTATCAGTGGCACAGCATAAAAAAGAAAGGACCGTATTTTCCACCTTGGATCTTCCACATGTTAGGTTCCTTTTCTTCAATGTGAAGCGTCATCGTGATTCTTTCTCCATGCAGACATCACAATCGTATCCTCAAAGATCAACAGAAGGCAAGTTTTTTCTTCATGGAAAGGAACACACATTTAGTTTCATTCATTCATGACAAGACAAGACACATGCATATCTTAGTCCCATTCCTATCCATAACCCATGTAGGAATGAGCAAAGACCACAGTACTAGGGACCATACGAGGCCAGCACCAGGCTTAACATCACATCACAACCACCATGGCTGACACTTGCAACTAACTACGTGATTAGAAAGCTCTCGTTCTCACTCTCATATGGAGGGACCCTTTGCCCTTCCATGGAGTGGCACTAACAGTAAACTAAAACGAGGAGTAAAGAACACCCCTCCTCACATTCCGGACATGAAACCTTCCAGAAATTGAAATTTCGTGACTAAACAGTAGCATAGTTTATACTATAGTAGTTAGCACGGTAACAGAGCGGATCGGCCTACACCTGGATAAAAGACTGACACGGGCTCTGCACGACCCGGGTTGACGCGAGGGCGGCCCGGAGCTTTATGTCCTTGAGGGCAGGGTCCTCAAGGAGGAGGACCTTGTCCTTGTCCCTCACCCCGACCATGTGGAGGTGGTCAGTATCCTCCCTCTCCTTGCTCCTGAACAACAGCCTCTGCTCCCTGGGCTCCAGCCCTGTCACCATGGACAGCATCACCTTCAGTTCCCCTGCAATTTGAGAAGCAAGCTTGCTGTTACATTAAGCACATTGTGAAATCCAAACTGGAGTTACACACACACACACATCGTTTGCTTGCTAGGAAACAAAAAAACAAATCCAGTAGGAAGGTTCCAACATGTGTGCAATTTTGTCTGCCTACCAGGCATGTTGTCAGCCACCGGCAGATCCGCAGATGCATACAATATACATACATGAGCATGTGCTGGCAGTGCCGGTGGCAGCCATAAATTATTTGCTTACGTCCATGTTAGCGTGTATGACTTTCGCCTCTTCTGCATCACCATTGTATAGTTCTGGAGTAGGAACAGTTCTGACGGAGATGGTGGTACTTGTCTGTTCTTTCACTATTGAAGCAGAGCGGGCAACCTTCCTAGTTGTCAAGTAGGAGTACACAAATATTGGCATTTACTCTAAATTAAAGTAGGATTCAAAAGCACGGAAAGGTCACATTTGGATTTTGGAGGGTATGTAGGTAAACTGAAGGACTGCATCTGGATGTGGAATCAAGACTTAAATCTCACTATTCATGAGCACCTTGAGGAGCAAAGCTGGGAGTAGAACAATCTAGAAAAGCATTTTGCAAGGGAGGTGCTACTATATTGATGTTTACTTCACACCAAACAGCCAAAGTGTGCGTGGGTGATGGGTTATTGACTGCATCCAACATCTACCAAACAACTACACTCACTAATGCGAATGAAAAAGGCAGTGATGTTTTCTTGTTCTCTTCCTTTCCTTTCCTTTCTATTTTGTGAGGTTTAAGCCTTTTAGGGGTAAATTAAACCTCCCTTAAGCTTACTCTATAGAAGTAAAATACATATAGTGCAAAGCAGTTGATGAAAAGGAGTGCAATCTTAGTCCTGAACTTTATCGTTCCTACAAAAAGAGCATGCATAGGTGGTGGAATTCCCAGAAGGAAAACCATGACCAAATCAAGTTCCAAGAACATAGTCTAAAAATCATCAAAATAAATCAAACATGAAAACTAGTCACATCAGCTTTAACAAAACCAAAGAAAAAAACGAAGAAAGAAAGGGTTTTCAAGAAAACAGATCAGAAGAACATTGTGCTCACCAAAAGTGGAAGTAGCCCCAATGGACACATCATGCCGAGAGAAGCCAGTGGACACCCTCACCGTGATCACCTCCTCGCCCCCTCTCCCCTCCCTCTTCTGCACCAGCATCCCCCCTGGCCTCACCTCCCACTCTATCTCCCCGGCGCCGCCGCCGCCAACACCGACGCCGCCGCCCACATTGTTGCCATGGCCACCACCACCACAGGCACCTGCCTTTGATGAGGAGCTCCTCTTGAACAGCCTCTTGGAGTACCTCAGCTTGATCATTGCTGCAAGTGTAGTTGCTAGTTTCCCCAGTGGTCTTGTTTACATCTACACAATGCAGCAATCAGCTAAGGCTGGTGGTGCCAAGGCAGGGATGGGGAGTCAGCCAGGCTTTAGAAGCGTGCCTCTGTTTAAAGAGGCCAACTAGGAGGCATGCAATCTTTGCAAAGTCCAAAGCGGGCCCCAAAAGAAGCGAAAGAGAGGTCCATGTTATAGTACTACTACAATGCCAATCCTGAGATGTTTTTTAAGAGTTGCATGGAAAGAACAATTGGGGGATTGCACATGGGGGGTTGGCGCCAAAATGATGAGACTTTTGGTGATATGATTGGGACAAGAACATGATAATTGGGGTGGTCGGTTAGCTAGGCCATAAGCCTCTCGATTAGATTAACACCATGATGCACGGCTGGCCACCACAGGTATAGTTTATGGCCTATGGTTGCTTGCCGTTGTGTTGAACGCAAGGAAAGATATATGACGATGATGGTGATGGCGAGAGCTGTACGTGCGTGCACTGCAGTGTGCATGTTTTGAGTCGCACTAATGGTACGTATGATTCCAATGTTGATGACCTTACCGGTGGTTAAGGTGGCTGACGCGGGGCTTAAGGTCTTTCCATTGTCAATTTTCAGTTACATATTTTCATGGACGACCATTTCACACAGAAGCTTAAGGCATCAAGAGAACACCGACGATCTCAGTGTGCTACTCATACATACTAGCTTCAACAATGGCAAACAATTCGAGAGTTACTCTTACTCCTACCCTATTTACTCTCTTAGGTCGATTCGATGACGATATATATCCAAATGATGGAGTCGGCGCAGGATCCTCCAGGAGCAAAAGACTAATCGATCATGCATACATTTCATCTGTATGATCAGTCGCTATATTCCGAGAACTTTCTTGCGGCCATGGGCGCAGTGCCATGTGGCAGAGCTCGCTCCTGCGGAACGTGCGACGCGAACATTTGCGTTGGAATCTTCATTATTCTTCGGCTAAACCAACCCGCTCATGACAGCGAGGTCTCTCGGCCACATGGCGTACGTGGCTTGGATTTGGGCTCCCCCGCTGCATGCTGCGACAATTTAGGCTATTCGGTAGATCCCATTTCGGATTCACGTTCTTCAAAACTATTACCGCATCATGTGATACATGAGCGTGTAAATGAATATGGATTAAGTCGTAGCAGTTCCTTGCATACTCTAACATATGTAGCATGCGGCATGGTTGCCATTTTGTGCATTGTTTTTGAACACTACCCATGGTCTTGTAAATTGACATGGTCTTGTAAAAAAAGTTGTAATTTTTTTTGAAAAGGGGACTCGGAAGTGCTCACCGTGTTACGCCAGCACCTCCCTCCACGCGCGCGCGCGCTGCTCCGCGCCGGCCGCGGCCGGCACACGGTGACCACGTCCCGCTTGCCGTGCGCACAGCGCCAGCGGCACGATGCCGGCGCCGCAACCCCCGGCCGCCATCCCCCCGGCCCGGCTCCCGCGCGCAGGTCGGCGCCGTCCGCCTCCCGCGCGTCGGGCCGGTCGGCGGGCTTCGTTAGGACTCCGCAGCGTCGTGGGCCGCGTGCGGAGCGGCTGATCTGGGCTGAGCGGCTGCCAGTTTTGCGGGAATCAGCTGATTCGGCTCGGGTTGTGGGCCGAAATCCGCACACGCCGCTCTCGTAGACGCGGCGCCGGTGCGACTCGGCCCCGTCGGTTTCCGCCGGGAGGGCAGTAGTAGAATCCCTTTCCTGGGCCGGCATTCCGTGGGTTTTCAGCTGCTTTTGGGCGGCCGGCTACTGAGCCAGCCGGGCCGTCGATCTGATCGCCTCGCCGCTCTGCCCCGTCGGTCTGTGAACTGCAGACGAGGGATGGTGCTGACGCCGGCGAGCACTGCGCCGCGCTGGCCGCCGTCGGGGATTGATTATCTTTTTAGGCTCGGTGTCTGTCAACATGCATGGCACAATTGCTCGTACCCGTTCGCTCGTCTTGCTGGACGAAAAAGCAACGTGTGACCAACAGCACTTTCGAGCGTTTGTGTCCACCAAGTAAGACTGCATCAGGACACACCAATATAGAGATGGTGTGATTAGTGATTAGCGGGCACTACGGCGGGTATTAGTTTTTTAACGTGTACTATAATTAACTTATAGATTATATCTTTAAAAATACTACATTTAAAAGTTAGTTACTGTAGCAAAAGCCAAAAATGACTTTTAGAAGCCGTAAAAAAACATGACCATAGTTGTAGAAGGTTTCATAATTCAACCCCAGTTGCAAGATGTACAGATTTGGGATATTTAGGTGTTTCTGCTGTACCTGTAGTAGAAGCATGGAACAAATGATGCCTATGGCGCCGATCAGCTTGACTTAAAAGCCAGTGATTGCCGCTAGCGACGACTTTTTTACTGTTCATATTTATATTTTTTTTGTTTTTTTGTTTTTTCTGTATTTCTTTGTATTGTTCATGATGAGATAATATATTTTTTCTATTTTTAATTTTTTTTAAAATTTAATTATGTCTAATAAACTAATTTAATTATAGTAAAAAATTAATTAGATATAATAAAAAAAATTATAAGTCATCTTACTCCCAACGCTACCTATATATTCGGAAGAGGCTCTCCGTCTCCTCCCTTTCTGAATTCCCGGACTCGACGACCTCACCACCGTTCCCACCCAGTTCCCAATATTGCAACTCTGCAACCTGCGAGAATCAGATGAACCCATCCATCAGATAAATTCTAGTACGATGATCGGACTGTATCTTAATTCCGTGTGCTCTCGATGTTCCTGGGCTTCCCTTGATTTTTTCCCCCCGCAACTTGGATCTACTTTTTTTTGCTGGGGGTGGGGTGGGGTGGGGTGGGGTGCGAGGCATAAGAAGTTTAGGGGAATCTGATGAAATTGGATCGGTTGTTTGACCCTTTTGAGTCGATCTGTGTGAGATAGGAAAGTTCTTTTCTTTGTCCATGGAGTCTTCGTTAGTTCCTCTTGTTCTTTGATGCCGACGATGTTGTGCGGAGCAGGGGATTTGGACGCTGAATTGGGGAATTGAGGTGTTGGATGTCTTTAAGATGGGATTTTGTGATCTAGGTGTGGATTGGGAATGGAACTGTAGCTTGTGTTGTCATGATCATGTATCATCTTGATTCACCTTGCTTTTCTTCCCAGCTTTTGTTGCATTCTGAGTTGGACATGATCGGGTGTAAGAAAGACCCTTTTGGTGGAAGAATGATCTGTGCTGATCTTGTTTTGGTGATATGGACATGATCGGGTGTAAGAAAGACCCTTTTGGTGGAAGAATGATCTGTGCTGATCTTGTTTTGGTGATATGATCTATGGTCGATTCATGGACTGTCTTGTGCTTATCAGTCTCCCCTTGGCTCTTGCAGTTTATTCTGATGCTAATTTGTTGGGCATGTCTTTGATAAGTAACTCTTGAAGAAAAAAAATCATGTGTTGAATTGGGGCGCATTACTGAACCTGTATGGTCTGTTTGAGCAGTTGCCATATTGATGCATGCTTGTTTCTCCTAACTATTGCTGCTATATGATTAGTCTGTCTTCAGATAACAACTTAGAGCAACAAAACTGTGTACATGATCACCTAAGTCGTCGTTGCTTTCCTTTAACTGCAGTGTGAATGGCTTCTTTAGTAAGCATAAATGCATTGTCACTTAACTGCGAAGTAGCCTTATTCCTCAACTGTCTTGTTATTCTTGTCAGACTGAGTTCTCCGCTCCAATTGATCTACATCGCAAGAGCACTGCAAGAATTAGGCAGTTCCCGATGGATGCCATTGCAAGTGGAACCTCACCTGTGACACAGTTCCACAACATTGCCGATGAGCCAACCTCCCACTCATCTCCGTTGCATACAGCACTGGAACGCTCACAGCGCCATTGCTATGGGAATGGAACCCCAGGTGAATTCCCCCTTGCTGTCAGCCCCTCCATTGTCCTCCATGTGCTCTCGGCCTGGGAGCTAGACCCTAAAGATCTCGCCGCTCTGGAGGCAAGTCCCACAACTACACTCTTATGTTTCCATGTTTTAACGGACGCTGCTGCTGCTGATGAGCTTCTCTGTGTGTCAGGCTACATGTACATTCTTCAGTAGATCTGCAAACTTTGCACCAAACTTTGCGTTATCACTTCCAGAGCTTGCGGCATTTGATATGTGCCAGAAAAGATCCATGTTTAAGCTGATGAAGCAAGAGGAAAGGGAATGTCTGCAACAACGGTGTGGGGGCTCTTGGAAGCTTGTTCTTAGGTACATTTTGGTTAGAGAGAGGAATTGCTCTCGGGTGATCGCCGGGCCGGGCCACAGTATTGTTGTCACCACAAATGGAGATGTATACTCATTTGGGGCGAATTGTTCGGGCCAGCTTGGCCTCGGGGATACAGAAGACCGGTTCAAGCCTTGCCTTATTAGGTAATCTGTTGATTTTTCTTATATAAGAATTATTCACCAATATCATGGACTGTCATCTCCTTGTTAGGTCCCTACAAGGCATCAGAATCATGCAAGCTGCAGTTGGATCAAAGCAGACAATGCTCGTGAGTGACACGGGAAGCGTGTATGCATTTGGGAAGGGTAGCTTTGCGGGTGCGGAGTTCGTTGTGGCTGCTGACACTAGTCACATTACGACTCCTAAGATAGTGGAGTCACTCAAGGGTGTGTTTGTAGTTCAAGCAGCCATAGGTGGTTATTTCTCTGCGGTTCTATCTAGAGAGGGTCAGGTTTACACTTTCTCATGGGGGCAAGCCGAGAGGCTCGGCCATAGTTCAGATCCCTCGGATGTTGAGCCTCGTCTTCTCTCTGGGCCGCTTGAGGATGTTCTTGTTGCACAAATTTCTGCAGGGAATTGCTATCTCCTTATGTTGGCCTGCCAGCCAACTGGAATGTAAGCTTCTGCTCCTGTGCCCATTATTCATAACTTATAGTATTATGATTCTATATATTCTCCAAGTATTGTGGGGAAACAAGAGCATCTAGCTTGTCCTTTGTGTTGCATGAAACTTGACAGAACTTAATTTTCTGGCTATTCTTGGTACTGCAAACTTGTACTTTGAATTAAGGCAGAACGGGGTAATGCTTAAGAGTTTAAAATAGACATCTTATCATGGCACACCAATAGGCTGTTTTGATAAATAAAGTGTGCAATCTGTGGAAGGAATTTGAGGTCATGAATTCTTTGGAATTTGGAGTGTTCATTCTCTGATGATGATAACTTGCTTTCTGCTTGATCATCATACTTTTCATGCCTGGATGTTTTTAACAGTGCGTGCCAATATGCAGGTCAGTATATTCTGTAGGTTGTGGTTTAGGAGGCAAGCTTGGCCATGGATGCAAAAACAACAAGGGCATGCCCAAGTTGATTGAACATTTTCAGGCCTTGAGCTTAAATCCGGTTTCAGTTGCAGCTGGCACTTGGCATGCTGCAGCCCTAGGTGATGACGGGCGTGTGTGCACCTGGGGTTGGGGCCATACTGGTTGTTTGGGACATGGTGATGAGGAATACAAGGCTCTCCCTACGGTAGTAGAAGGATTGAGCAACGTGAAGGCTGTGCATCTCTCCACTGGTGAATACACCACCTTTGTTGTTGCAGATAATGGGGATGTCTACTCCTTTGGATCTGGTGAATCCTTGAATCTCGGTTTCCAGGTTCGAACATTCTCTCTTATTCATACTTGAAAATGTTGACAATTATCTCAAATCAAGAATATCCACCCAATAACCAATTGTTGCCTGTTAAACTGATCTTTACTATAATGGATGGACCGATGGATCAAATTGCACCGGTTTTTTTTTTTAAGTTGACATGGTTTAACCAAGTTACTAGTTCTACTAAGTTACCACCTCTGCACTCATGCTAGTAAATGGGTTGCAAGAGAAAATATGAGCCGTGATCTTGACAGATTCATATTAGTTTTGTGAACTAATGAGCTGAAAAGAGAAAACTTTGCTTAATGCATATATGTTTCCTCATCACTGTTTTGAAATATCTAATGATTGTTCTCAGGAGGAGGACGAAGCAGACAATGCAGATTTTTCGACCCCCAACTTAGTTGATTCCCTTAAGGTGTTGAATGAAAAGGCTGTGCAGATTAGCCCAACAAACGCTTCGTATTGGCTTAACGCAGATACGGGATACTCGCATACATTTGCGCTCATGGAGTCTGGTAAACTGTATGCCTTTGGGGGAGGGATCAAAGGCCAGCTTGGTGTCAAGCTTGCCGAGGGTCAAGAAAGAGTGCAGAACCCAGTGCGCGTTCCCATCGATCTGCGCTAATTCCACAAGCATTCTTGCAGTCATTTGCGATGATATATGTTCCGTTTCAGCCATTCCGATTGCACAGTGAAAACAGTGGTAAGCATCTCCTGACTCCTGGATTTCATAGGAAGGACTCATGTTAGGATGTAAATATTAAGGGGACCTTCCTTTGTTTCATCTGGAACTTTTGATGTAACAAACTGGTTCTTGGTAGCCCCTTATTTGGGCACATACTGATGACGATGATGCTGCTGCAAGTCCTGACTTTGTTTGAACTTAACTTAGCCCCTAATCTGCAGCAGTTCTGTTCCCAGACCTGGTAGATGGTAACCATTCCCAGTGTTCATGTTCTGTATCGGTACGAAAGGTATGGTTCTGTCGTGTATGGTTCAGGGGTGCAGAAGGTGATAACTAGTGGCTTGGTAGTTTGGCATTGAAATACACATACGCGGAAGAGCCTAAAAAGAACTGATACATTCCAGAACTTTAAAATTAATCACGGGTGATCCTACAGGAGCGCGAATGCATCAGCTCTGTTCTGAAAAATAGTCCCATATGAATTGTGGGAGAAGAAAAAATACAATTTATAAGCGTGAGATAATCTTCATCCATCAGGCTAATCTTTTAGAGAGAAGAGGCCCGTACCACTTATAAGTTTGTTGCTTGGGGAGTTTACTTGCGGATAACCCGTGGGCTTAGTGCACAGGGAGCGCAGTTCATTTAAGACCTGAGGACCGGGGAGTGAAACCGGTGGGACCTAGGGTGAGTCCGGATACGTGGGACCTAGGGCAGGTCCGGCTGTAACAATTGGTATCAGAGTTCAGGCACCTAACATCTCCTAAGAGTGTGATGTGCACAATCCATGTGTGAGAGGGAGATTGTTAGGAAAAATAGTCCCACATGGATTGTATAAGAGGAAAAAGTACAACTTATAAGTGTGAAGAAGTCTCAACTTATCATGCTAGT
The DNA here is from genome assembly GCA_036346265.1 of Melocanna baccifera. Taxonomy (NCBI): domain Eukaryota; kingdom Viridiplantae; phylum Streptophyta; class Magnoliopsida; order Poales; family Poaceae; genus Melocanna; species Melocanna baccifera. The sequence goes on along the minus strand of CM070680.1, from coordinate 26,910,921 downwards.
CTTTTAGGGGAAGAGGCCTAATACCATTTATAATGTTGTTGCTTGAGGGTTTGCTTGCGGGCAGTCCGTGGGCTTAGTGTGCAGAGAGCGCAACCTATTTAAGACCTGAGGATCGGAGAGTGAACCCGGTGAGATCTAGAGTGAATCTAGATACATGTGACTTAGGATGGGTCCGACTGTAACACCTGTAATGCGAACTTCGTATGGTAGATAAGACTCGCTCGTGACGCTGTACGCGTGTTGCGTTGGGTGGACGCCGTCCCAGCCAACGTGCTCGTCGGGCCTCGCGCAGCGCACATCCTACCCATTTCGAAGCTGGCGCCTTGGTCAGCGCCGCCCCGTCGAAGCTCGGCTCTCGCCCGTGCTCGAGCATCAGGGCGTACGTGGAGTGGCAGTCGACGTACGTCTCTGATCATTGCGTCCGGGTGTAGCTCGTGGAGCTCCCGCTTGGGACGGTTCGGCTGCGAGTCATGCATCCGCGAGAAGCGGTTGAGGCCAACGAGGCATTCCGCTAGCGCGGCGTGCACCCTAGCGGTAAGTTGCCCGGGATGACCATCCGCACGGCGCCCGTGTCGAGAAGCTCTCTGGCGACGTTTATTAGGGCACTCCTACCTATCCTACGTAATTAGTATTTATAGCTGATTAATATGTTATATAGGATTAATGCTAAGACGGATAAAAAAATTAATAAACAAAAAGAGAAAAGCAGTATCTCATAAAGGACATTGCTTGAGCACATAATTCAATACAAAGACATTAACTAAGACATCTATTGAAGAGAGAAATGATGTTTACTACATTACAAAGGTGTGCTACCGTATTAAACGGTGCATTGGAGAAGAAATTAGAAATAAATATTAAATTATAATATTGATTAATAATAGACATTGTGCATTAGAAGAATGATATTTGACCTGATGTTTATATGAGATAGCAATCTATAAACATTGCAATACAGCGCTACCGTTAAGAATGCCCTTATAGATTCCACGACTTCCTATATCAGGGTCGTTGACTCGAATGCGCTGCTCTCCATCACCGCCGCACCACGACGGTGATGGTTAACCGGTATCGCAGATCCTTCGTCGCAGGCTTCGCAGCCTGCGGTGACGCGCAGCCGCGCGCACCAGGATCTAGGGCACGCACAAAGTTCATCCAGAGTTCACGGGGAGAACAAAAGAAAAAACATAATGATTATCATGCCAGCACGTAGGTCTACAAGGAGCAATACCAAATTATCACCAACCAAAAAAACAATGTTAATGTTACACCGATGCTCGGATGGAGTGAGATCACACAACAGCAATGCCGCTCGCATTACGCCCACGCGGCTGATCAGCGCCTGCCAGCCTCATCCGGCCATGCACGGCGTGTCTTTGTTGCTCGGCTACCAGCATCATTCTAACAGACCAACATCGAAAATGTACCAACGTAACGTGGTCTATCTATGCGCACGCTGGTTTTGTACAGAGTCCTACAGCGATGCTCCAATAGAACCCCTCGGCAGTCTGCCCCCACAATGTGGAGTTCTACCACGCTAGCAGGCGCAGGTTGACTGCGTGGGGATGCCATTTGGGATGTCCAGCTCAAGGATTTGCTCTGCGGTTTAGTACATCCCCTCGAAAACATGATCTCATCGACGGATTCAGTACATCCCTTTGAAAACAGGGTTTGATCGGCAGATGCTTGCACCGTACTCTTCGTACTCTGCTTTTGTGTGGCAAGCCTGGTTGGGGAAAGAATTGCCACGATTAGCTTACCTCAGATAATGGAAAAGGAAATTTTCGAAAATGGCAATAACGCTTCAGAAGAATTTTCTAAGCTGTAGGGTCCACTTGCAAGAGTAAATATGTTCACACTGCAAATTTTTGGGTGATATGGATTTTCATTGCTAATGTGTAGAATCAAAAGTTTGAATACCTCGTAGAATTCAGCGGTAGAAGCAAGCACAGATCCACCGAACCAAACCGCATATCTTTGAATCGGATGACTAACCACATTAACTTCTATAGGTTGGGCCTGAAATCAATAGAATGTAGCTGTAATTTCCAAGTGCTAGACCACAACAAAGTTTCCAGTGTGGTCAGTGCTTTCGTGCAGTCAGAAAGAGAACAAGAGCAAATATGGAAAGTTTGTACCTTTGCATCTCCACCAAGTCGAGCGTTAGATGCAAGGACCCGTGCATCCACTATCTTTTTTAGGTCCCGCTGTAATCTTCTGTGGAAATCCTTAAACATAGTAGATCCCCCAGACAAGACAATATTCTGTGCCGTTGACAACAGACTCAAACTCTCTGCAACATCTTAAAATAATAAAAACAACATTTTGATCATACAAACCTTATAGAGAGCCCTCCTTGTGTCAATTGGGGATGATTGGATGCACTTGTCAATAACAACTTGCAAAGGACTGGTAAAGTCATTGTTGTAAATCTCAGGGTGGAAGAAGATCTGCACACATTTTTTGGTAATGTGAGAGGATTGAATTAAAATGAGCAGTGAGATCAAAATGTATAGCAAAAATGTTTCAGTACTCTTCCAATGTACAACTGTTACATTCATGACCATAAAGCTTGAACTCAAACTAGTTTGCATTTTTATTTATCCGTGAAGTGATTTTTTTAATATCAGTGAAATAAAGCAAACTCAGTTAACAAAAGGGAGTAGTTCTGCATATCATGGTAAAGAAATAATCGATTAAAAACTTTAATTTTCGAGCCTAAAACAGACGTTGCATTGCAGAAGTTACTATAGATGGTACACATTTATGTAAAAGCAAATACCTCAGGCCCCAGGAAGCGCTCATATCCAATGTCGCAGGTGTATGGAGCACCAGTTTTTGGTTTGACGCCAGTCCAGTGTTTTATGTACTTAGAGGGCTCCCTGTCATGCTTATTAAATTCCTGAAATAACAAGAATAAAGGTAAATTATGAATATCTTTCCTTTTGGGTGATCTCTTCCATTAAAAATTCCATGGTTTAAATCTGACAAGTACTGAGACATAATATTTTAAAGAAAACGATCACCAGTGGCAGAAAAAGTGAAACAAAAAGCATATGCATTATTTGACATAAAGCACGTTTCAAACAGTGTTTACATAATTAGATCCTAGCTAGGTGTTAAATGCCAATGCCTCAGTGGAGTGGATGCTATTCTAGCACACAGGCAGCAGACTGCATTGCTATGAAGAGGTAAAATAAACATCCTTTTAATCACCACCCACCTTTCTTCGAAAACCAAATATAACATCACAGGCGCTTAATGTAATTAATACCTTCACAATGTCTGAACAAGTATAGCAGTACATTTCTTTTACCCTCCGTGCTACATCAAAAGATTCTTCTGGTGGAATATGCTCACCTCTTTCCTGCATCCAAGAATTGGAAGCTCACTGACTTGTAAGTATACTACAGTTAGTCGGTGTCACTTTATACAATAAGATTATTTCAACTAAATAAGAAGCAAACTTCGTACATCCTTCCTATATATATCCAAATATAAAGTCAATTCACCCTGCAGGTCAAATGCCAATAAAAAAAATTAAGTGATCTTCTTTTCACATTAGATGTGGATGACATCAGTTTCAGTTTGTCCTTATTTTGATCTAACCTTGAGTGCTCATTTATTCAGAATGGCATAACTGAGATCTTTATTTGGCAACTATGGTTAGGCAACTCAAAGAATCTAGAAGATGTTTACAAAATGACAACCTGGCCTAAGGTTAAGTGATAGTCCAACTGCTTAAGTGTTGCGAAGAAGTAAGCAGAAATAGTTTGTTCCTTTCTTTAAAATACCTTTATGACTGAATTGCATGCTGCAGCTGTCTTTAAAATTTTCAGGTGAAATGCTTTGTGCAATACATCATTAGATGAGGAATGACATGATAACCACTTCTCTTTTAATTCCATCTCTAATTCATATTCCATTCCCTTTTATTCTATGTTTCAACTATTATTTTCCTACATCTTTCATTTCCTTATATTTGGCCTTTTGGATTTTCAGCTCTATTGGTCCACAAATAACAAAGGATCACTGGCATCTGTTAACAAATGAAAGTTGAGTACTATCTTGTGACAGTCCACAAGAAAGCCGTGGGAAACTACCTTTAAAAGTTGCTGAATAAACTGGGTAACATCCTTGCCTGTAATTGGAATAGATCTGATACTGCTCCCAATGACATAACCATCAGCAACGGGAACAATGTGGGTAGCTCCATCGCCCACGTCAACTACAACACCTGTCATTTCACACTGAAAACAAAGCACTAAGTTCCCCATAAATACCCAGAGTCTGATGATCACTCAACAGGTATGAAAGGAAAAGAATGATAAGAATGTGGTGCAAACTGCAAATGATGGACAAAACAACCATAAATGCCCAATTCTCTAACCTAAAAAAGAATAATTTCCCACATAGTTGTATACTTGCATTACATTGAAGTGGTGCTGGGGGAAATCAACTTAAAACTGGCCCTTAGCAAAAGAACAGTAGGATACTATTTGGATATTTGGGTAAAAACAATAGAAAAGGCAGGTTAAAATGACCCCAAAGTATACATATACAAGTGGATCAAGTAGGATGTTACCATACTGACAGTAGATATTTTGGTTGGCTAATATGTACCATATAGAGTGAATACAAGTTGATCAGGTCCTTTCAGGGCAATGTTGGCACGCTCAAGAATTGATTTCCGTTGGACTCTTAGAGTACTACAGATAGTAGCAAAGCAGCGTCATGTCTTTAAAGTCATGTGACGGACCAGGTAATTAGACATAATATGCATGAAGACTGCATGTGATGGACCAGGTATTTAGACATATTATGCATGAAGGCTGAGTTGACCTGAAGAGTTTTGGGCCAAATGTGCAATCATACGGTGCATGTTAGATGTTACTTCTGAGCAGATTAAGTGAACATATTAGTGGGTTTAGCGGGACAGTTGTATGCTGATTTTGGAGCTTATGGTTGACTGGCCACATATACTAAGTTGTAGGTTCAAGTAGTTCAAGTGTCAAAGTATGACTAGAAATTAGGTGTCAGCAACACATAGCAAGTTTTCAGATACTCAATATTACACTATAGCAGTTGAGAATTCTGAAAAATTGGTGCTAGTGAAACCAACAAGAACCACTTAGCAATAGCATTAGCCACTTAGTGATACCCAATATTACACCATAGAAGTTGAGAATTGGTGCTAGTGATAACAAGAAGCACCACTTAGAAGTTTGCAACAGCATTAACCAATTAGTTACTCATAACACGAGCAGAAGCTTTAGCGACCCTCCAGTTTAACACTTACTCCAAATGGTTGTACTCATTGTTTTCCCCAAGACACATGTCAAATTATCCAAGAAAAGAGATAAGCTAGAGCATTTTGAAACAACAGAATAATCAGGAAGCTAACAAATGAAGCAACCCATCAAAGAAAACAGAATCATTATGGTCAATAACTAAAACATTACTTATTGGAAGCGCACAATAAAGGCAGTTAAGTTGCACTGAAACATGGCCTTCGCAATGCCATCCAGCTTCAGACTAAGAAATTCTTGCGCTCAATATCAATGAGACTTAAGCTCTGACCACTAACCTTTGTGGTGGTGTATCCTGCAGCGAGGGCAAGGACAGGTTGAACCGCTATGTACAGACCGGGCACATTGAACGTCTCAAACATGATCTCCCCGGTGTACTCCCGAGTCTCGGGAGCAGTCAGTGGGCTCTCGGTCAGCAGAAAATAATGATCTTCTGGATCACACCGGAGGTAATTGAAAATGCACTGCTGCCAGAACCTCTCCATGGTGTCCCAATTCTCGACCTGAACGGTCCGTTTCAGCTCGAATCAATCGAATACGGTAGCAAAAACAGTCGCATTTTGCACTGCAGTACAGTTGGGTAATTCGCACCCACCTGGCCGTTGTGAATGGGGTAGCTGAGGCTGTACGTGCTGCTGGAGCGGGAGCGAGCCAGAGCATCCTCCCCTATGAAGAAGTCGAGATCGGCCATGACGCCCGCGCTGTGCTGCGCCAGCCAGTTCCCCTTGGTGGAGGCCCTCGTCTGGTGGGAGAAGGAGTCGTTGACGGCGACGACGGTCGGGGTGATGAAGCATGGCTCCACGTTCCCGGCGAACCCCATCTTCGTGTACCTGCCACGGTTACCTTACTTAGATCAGCATCGCGCGTCACCCGCCACGCCTTCCGCGCACAGATCTGGTCAGAAAGGGAGAGAGACGGGTACCCGGTGCCGTTGTCGATGACGACGGCGGGGCGGGAGGCGGCGTCCATGGCGCGGCGCGGTGCGGGGAGCGGGCAGGCGGGCGACGTCAGCGGCGGCACCACGGGTTCGCGCCGGGCGAGGAGACGTGGGTCTCCCCCGCTTTTAGAGGCGGCGGCGGGGAGCGAGAGCGGGCGGCGGTCGCCGTCACGGCGGGCATCCCAGTGTCCCACCACCCGGCCAGCCACCCACCCAACGCCACTAGCGAGCAGTAACCAACCAGCAGCACCAGCCGCCGAAGGGCGATGCTTGGAGGACGATACTAGAAGCTTCGAGAAGAAGGGAGGTATCGGGATGGGGTTGGTGGTGGTGGAGAGGAGAGGAGAGCGTAGACTGGAGCGAGCTGAGCTTAGCTTTCCTCTGCTTTTTCTTTTGCTTTTGCTTCTCTTCTCTCGGTGGTGTCGGATTTGTCTCGGGGCGTTGTTGGCGTAGGCTTGCACTAGTACTGGGCTTGCTAAGGCGTTGTTCTTTCTCGGGTTGGTTGTTGGTGCGGTGTGGTGTCGTGCGGGATGATTGCGACACCGCCACCGACGCCTCCGTGCCCTATCCTTCACGCATCTCCGGTACTGCACGGGACAGTGGCCACCGCCCACCAGTGACGTATTCGGGAGTGCCGCCCGTTTGACAGGTGGGCCCTTCGTGGCGGTGAGGGGGGTGGCGGTGGTGTTCTCACTAGCCTGTGGTTTAAGTTTATACGGTGTTTTTGTTTGTGACCGAAATTTATAATGGTTATTAATTTTTAAAAATATTAAAAAATTAAAAAAACTGTTATATCGTTATGGACAATTAAAAAGGACAAGAAAAAAAATGAAAAGACTAAAAAATCAAAATAAGCTGAAATTAGAAGTTAACATGTTCCAAATGGTTTTTAGTTTGAATAAATCGAAAACCAAAAAAAGTTAGAAGATGAAGCTGTCTGAAGCGGGAACATGCCAACCGTTCAAAACTGTTTTTCTTTTCTAAAAGAGCGATTGAATATGGCGCTCTCAATTCAAACTCAATGGGTTCATAAAAGTTTAATGAAGTTTCATCAAGTTTTAGCCAAAAACTAGAAAAGAATTTTAGCAGGTTTCGTGAAAAACAAAAGGATGAAACTTGGGCTTTGGTGGGAAAATGGGAGCCAAGCATCATCGAAAATAAAAGGAGAGATAGATTTGGGAGGGGTAGGAATTTGCAGCTTCGCCATGAGAGAGGGGGGACGCATGGGAGAGTGAGTGAACAGGGCCTATCTGTTGTGTGTGACCGAATACAACGGTTGTGCCATTGGAACGGTATACTGTTAGGTAGCTTCTCTTAATCTAGATGTGTGAGTTTCTATGAAAAAAAAATCCAAGTTTTACATTGATTTCCCTTAAAAAAACCACTCCATTCACTGGAAGCAGCTAGGCCACGTAGTTACTATAAACAAAATAATGCTTGATTACCTTTTGTCGACCCAAAAGGGTAAAGCAGCCTTCTCACTACAATTAGCCTCCGAGACTCCGAGTGCGTGTGCTAGAGCAACTAAAATACAATGTGGTTGGTTGAGTGAGTAGAGCTTACATGAGAAGACATTGCCAAGAATTAAATTTAAAAAAATAGGAAAATATATTAACCTATCACGAACAATGCAAAAAAACACGGAAAAAATATATAAAAAAGTTCAAAAAATCTAAAAAAATTCAGAAAAAGACGAATTACTGAATAATGAAAAAAAGCTGAAGCTAAAAAAAACTAAAATAAGCAGGATCTTAAACTAGTTCTGCAGCTGCTCTTTGTCCCAGAAGGATAGGGTGGCAACTAGCAACCGCAACGAAGACTTGGTAGTTAACCGAGGAGCTCCAGAAACAAGAGATTCTTCTTGTAGGACATGTAGTTCTTGAAAGACTAATTTAGCCAAACAAGGCCAAGAAAGGTCAAAGGACAGAGGTATTGTACCTATGGCTCTACTGAAAATCAAACCGGGCATTCGGAATGACGTTGGCTTTTGATTTTTTTTACTGTAGCTGGTTTATTTTTTACTGTAGCTGGGTTGGCTTATTTGGTATAATTAAATTTAAAAAAAATTAAAAATAGAAAAAATACGTTAGCCCACCACGAACAATGCAAAAGAATACGGAAAAAAGAAAATGCAAAAAAGCCAAAAAAATCTAAAAAAAACTTAGAAAAAGACGAAATTACTGAATAGTGAAAAAACAGAAGCTAAAAAAAAGTTGAAATGAACAGGGCTGCTAGCTTGTGTTGAAATGCTCTGACATGAGCTCTGGGCTATATATACACACAACACATGCTCAAAGGTAACACTCAGTTTGGCGTTAGCTTATGACTTTTTTACTGTAACTAGCTTATTTTTTACTGTAACTAAGTTAGCTTATTTAACATAATTAAATTAAAAAATAGAAAAAAATATGTTAACTCATTATGGATAATGCAAAAGAATACGGAAAAAAAGAAAAGAAAAAAATCTAAAACAACCAGAAAAAACGAAAAAAATAGAAGTCAATAGAAGAAGTTAGTTTTAAACCGTTTTGAACGGTGTTTAAAGCGAGTAAGGCAAAATGAGGTTCCTTGGTCTTGTGAGCTTGGTCGGTTTAATCTTTCTCTTGAGCTTCAGGTCTCTGCTTCATCAGCAAGTGCTTGTTGGTAAGTAGTCATTGCCAGGGTTTCCGAAAATCAGCCGAAACTCGTCCAATTTTCCCAAAAATCGGAAATATTGGCCCTTCCGGTAAAATTTGGTTTCAGCTAAAAAAGTTAGTATTAGTTTGAATTTAGATAGCCTTAAAGATTCAAAAAGATCCCATCTATGCAACATACACTGTATAGCCCAGTGGAAAAGCTCAATCTTTACAGTGCATGTTCTCGGATCGTGTCCCGGCGTTGCAATGTTTTTTGGAACCAACTTTTGCTCTGACTTGCGGGTCCCACATCTGAAAGATGGAAAAAATAGAAACGGCAAAGCAGGAAATCGACCCCATAACCGCCTCGTACGCGCGTGTGCGCCGAAGGCACTGGGCTGCAGCGACTTTTTGACTGCCTGCGATGTCATATGCTACTTGTCCTTAATTTTGAAATTTAAATTTCAAATTTGATTTGAATTTTTTCGTCCAAAAAGTTCAAAAAAACCGATTTTCGCTTCTACAATGTGATGGAGAATTGGTAATCCAATTAACACGTTCATCATTTTGGATGATTGCAATTTACTAGAGCCAGTGCAGTCTGCAGGATGTGTTGACGAGTGAAATCTGAAGATCTTTTTTCTTTTAAAAAAGATTTTAAAAAGGAAATATTTTCAAATGCACTTATTTTCATTTTGAATAGCATAGACGCAATACAACCCTTCCTTTCTTTTAATCAATCTTGATGAAGGATTTTTAAGTGACAATCGCAGTGTGGTTCTATCCTATAGTTCACATAGGTCCTTGCTCTTGTTGCACTATCAAAACTAAAAGGTAGCATTGATCATAGTGACGTACTGACGATCACATGGTTTTGTCTAGGGCTCCGTACTAGACTAGGCAGCGTCAGTTTCACGTTGACTTATAACTTTTTTATTATAGTTGATTTTTTTACTGTAGCTGAGTTGGTTTATTTGGTATAATTAAATTTAAAAAATATAAAAAAACATGTTAGCTCATCACGGACAATACGAATACGAAAAAAAAAGAAAAAACAAAAAAATCCAAAAGATCAACAAAATACTAAATTACTAAATAGTAAAAAAATAAAAAATAATAATAGAAAGTAGTTTTAAGTCAACTTGAAAGTCAAGCAAGGTAGTAATTAGGCCTTTGAACACGGATTTACGCAAGCTTCAACGAAAATTATTCAGATGGTACAGTACGGCTTGGTTTGTTTGGTAGGGTATCTGCTGTCTCTTGTCAGGCACTATGTAACGCCCTCGTTTTTTGGAACAGGAGCGTCGTACATCCCACAACAGCCCAGGAGTTCTGTTGCGGACAGAAAAAGCATCGAGCCTGCTTATGAACATTTAAAAGGATTAGTTTGGCAGAAATATGACCTAGTGGTCAATTTTAACATTTTTATGGGCGTTGAAGCCCAAATTATACCTTACAATCAAAAGATCCGAAGAAAACTCCCACAGGAACGCCTGGGTGCGGTCATAACCCTAACACGAACACTTGAAACACACTGTCTTCATCTGGTATCTGGGTGGGGTAATTATAGCAAGTTTGAGTACAACCAACCGTACTCAACAAGTTACAATGGTAAACCATAATTTAATACATGCACGGAATTTCAAAGGAAGGGAGGATACTGGTTTTAATATTTTATGTGGATGCAGTTTTATTTGTAAACAGTTTAAATCAATAACTCCATTATACTTAATTAAGTAATTGGGGGTCTCAAAACATTTCTTGATCATTTTTCACAGATTAAAATACCAGAAAACTACTTATGCCTCGCTACTGGAATCACCCATCAAACACAGCTCCATTAACCGGGAGCACGGCGTATTTGAATACATTTAAATTCATTCTGCAGAGTTGCTCAGCTTTACCCACAAGATTTCTCAATTACCAATGTCATGCAATAGACACGCTCAGCTAGCGTGCGACTGAATTGAGAAAACCGGATCTTTAGCTGCTCAATTTAATATATAGACCCTACCCGGTAGGCACCTTCACCAAACTGAGTATCCACGGCCTCGGGCCAATGTGGAACACATACGCCACCGCACAAGTTTCGTGAAGACCCTACCGTTGTGTGTGTACGGCGAGACCACGCCCAAGTACCACACCTGTATGGCGAGTTACGTATTACCTTGATAACTCACCCATACCACACTTCATACTCCTGTAGGGGTTCAATTAAAGTGAACAGTTAACGGACCAGGACTGACAGTTCAATGCTTGTGGTTGAGCGATTAATGTGCTCTATACTCAGCATAAGGGTCTAGTCCTGATCTTTCTCCACTGAGACTGCCAACCATGATCAGGTCCCGTCCAATACTTGTACCGGCACCCAACTGCTGCACTTCTCCACCCTAGGGTAGGGTGTGGACTCGTCCACTACTGGGCACTCCACGACTTCCGCCCTACCCTAGCACATTTTTTTTAACAATTTTACCGGCGAACTATCAGGCTACCCGATAGCTCGTTATTTTATGTAAGATCATGCGATGTTTGATTATGCATTAATTAAATATTGCTAAATTTGTCAAGGTGAATATGGCCTCAAAGTTAATCAGGGCATTTGTACAGTGGTAGGACGTAACTAAATGTAGCATGTTATTCTTAAACATTTAATTTTAATCAGATAGTTTGAATAAATAACAGTAATGCAAATAGCGTACATAGAATAATAATCAGGAATTCGTAGGTTCAATATGTTCAAAAATTTTTAACTTGCCTTGCGTATCCGAAACTTCCGCGATCTCATAAATTGTTTGAGTTGGCTTGGGGTCCTGAACAATCGCCTCGGAAACCTGCTCGGAAACCTGGGACAGTCGCCTCGAACTCCTCGTAAGCTAACGCAAAACGCACCAAAAACAAAATCAATCCGGGCTTGCATCTATACAAGCTAGGAAACCTAAGATAACAACTATTAAAGGAAATAAAATGAAATAAATATTCAAATGGCTTGGGTTTGATTTTTGGCAGTGGAGTTTGAGGAAATAGGCATTAGAAATGGAATCGGGGCTTGAAATAAATCAAACGAGATATCATGCAACAATCGGCTCTGGAAATAAGTGCAGGTCACTGTTCATGCTACAGTGTTTGGCCGGCCCGGTCAACGCGCAGGAAGCGCTGGCGCGTGCGCTCGGGACTTCAAAACCGGCCGGTGGGCCGTCGGGCGCGGCCCTCGCGCTACTGCGCAAGCGCGCGAGCGAGGGGGAGAATCAAGCGGTGAGGTGGGCCGTCGGGGCGAGGCCCAAGCCAGCGTGCACGCGGCCGATCAGCCCGGCGACAACGCGCTCGCTCCCGGGGGTCGCCGGATCGCACGGCAACGGCTCGGACTGTGCCACGTCGCCGAGGAGGGGAGGGATCGATCGAACCGGCCAAACTTAAAGTGCGAGCGCTCGGGGGCTGTTGGATCGAAGGCGAAGGGTGGGGGGTAGCCACAACACGCTCGGGGGGGGGGTCTTCTTCCTCCTCAGTCGGCTGCGGAAGGGGAGAAGACAGGGCGCCGCCTCTCCTCCATGGCCTGGCCTTGACGGAGCTCCTCGGGGCCAAGATCAGTACTAGAGGGTTCAAGAGGGAGAGGGGGGCACGGTGGAGACACGGGTTTGGCATGCGGAGAGTCCAAGCAAGCTGCCCATGGAAAGGGGCAATGGCCGGGGAGGAGCACATGGTGCGAGGTAAGAAGAAAGACTCTCACTCAAAATTGGTTTGTGAAATGTGAATGCGGGGCTTTGGTGGGGGTGTAGCCGAAGTTAATTGGATTTTCAGTGGTTGTGGAGGGAGATCGGGATTTCGGCTCACCTGACCAGGGGAAGGTGGTGGCGACGCTAGGGGTAGTGAGAGTTCAATTGGTTTGCTGTGGGAGTAGAGTGGGGTGGTGCGAAGCTCCCTGCAACGGCAATTGGAGTTTAAAAGACAGAGGAGGCGGAGAGAGCTAGCGGGGTGCTCGGGCGCACAGAAACGGAGGCGGGGGAGGCTTTGCCCGGGGGTGAGGAGGTCCATGCCAAGTTGTTGGACGTTGACTCCAGGGGTTTGGCGGGGAGGGCTGACTCTGGGAAAGAGCAACGGCGCAAGACCGGTCCGGAGGGGGCGCCGAGCGGAGGGAGCGCGTTGCACCCGCTGGGCGTGAGGGAGGGGCGAGGGGAGGTTGGGGGCGGTGTCACTGGGGCGCAGGGTCCACCGGCAGGTGCTGACGCGGGCGGAGTGATGGGAGAGGGCAAGTGGGCACGGCGGGGAGTATAGGCGAGGGCGGGATGCGCGGCCACAGCGACAGCGCAGAGGGGAAGGGGCGGCTTGCGCTGGCGCCTACGCGAGGAAGAAAGCGGGAACCAGGGGGAAAACGGCTTCAGCCGAGGCGCCAAGGAAGGGAGGAGTTGGAGTGTGGAAGTGAGGGTACTTAGGGGAGGGATTAGGAAAGGATTAGGGAGGGGTTAAGGGAGATTAAGGAGCAAAACAAAATTAACAGCAAACAAATCCGAATTTTGAGTTTTCAGGTTGTTTCACACTAGTTAAAAACTGATATGTGCCTAGTATGGTCCACTTCACATCACATTCGCCCGCGTAGTATCACCATAACTGAATACGTAGCAGAAGTTATATACTAGTACTCGGCATAAAGTGTCTCAAGAATATCGTGTGTTATCTACCATGGTGAGGAGCTCAATGTTCAGTCTACACAAAAATCTTCAGCAAACTCAATTTCAGAGGAAGTCGGTGACGTTTTGTTTTCACGTTTTTAAGGGGGTGATCGGAATAGCGATGTCTTTTAGTTTTTGCTGAAAAAACACTGTAACTGGCTGAAAAAATAATGTAGCTGAGTTGGTTTATTGAGTATAATTAAATGTAAAAAAATATAAAAACAAAACCGAAAACAAAAAACGAAAAAGAAAAGTATAAGTAAATTTTAAAAAAACAAAAAAATTTTTATCAGAGCGCATGCGGCGCCGCTGATAAAAATATCGCTCGTCGCCCGTCGCCGCGATGGGAGAAGCTCTTCTGAGCGGGGCGTAAGTCCATAACACGAGGCCTGTGCTCACCAAACCGTCGCCTATCCCCTAAAGCTGCTTTTTCTTATGGTACTCGCTACTTGTGTGGTACGAAATGTTTGGGGGGTTTGCCAGAATTGTTTTGCCCTCGGTCAAGTCAAACGAGGTAGTACGGGTAGTAGCTTGACTGCAATGGCTTGAGCCATAGAGCTGTCTAGATAGGTCGTGTTGTTGCGGACCGACCCATGGTCTGTTATTATAGGTCCGGTCCGAGCACGGTACGGTCCGTTTGGACGATGAACCATGCTGGCACGGTCCGACGGATCGGTGTAGGATCAAAGATAATCGACTAGAGGGGGGTGAATAGGAGGTTACAAAATTTTTTATCTAATTAAACAAATATTGATAATTGAATACTAGACAAGCACTCTAGATAAACCAAACATATTCAATTCTAATCACTCTAAGCAATTGATATAATAATTAAATCACAAGTGTAAATAAATGATGAATATATCAAATTGCTCAACTAATAATGTAAAAACTAGAGAAAGGTAAAAAAAGATCATAATGAGACACGCGATGTTTTCCCGTGGTATCGAAGACTTGCCGGTCTTCACTAGTCCATGTTGAGGATAGCCCAAGCACACTTGGACTGACTCCACGAATTAAGCCTCAGCTCCTCAATCACTAGTGATTGCTCTTCCTCTTTTCCGGAGATGACGAGCACCAAACCACTCATAATTTGCTCGGGTCTCTTCACAATCTTCTTGAAGAGATCACCTCGCGATCAACCTTCAAGCCGGCAAGTACCAAGAGAATAGACCAATAATTCGCTTGACGGCGCTCAAGTGCAAATGGATCAATCTACGGAATGTATGCTATTGAAAATTCCATAACTTCTCAAAATGAATGCACAAATGAGAAAAAGGAGTGGAGTAAATGCTCTATACTCAAGAATGTTCAATGTGAGTTCAGCACCTTGTCCTTGAGCTGGTGGAGAGGTATTTATACCCTCACCAACCAAAATTAGCCATTACAAAAATTTATTCTGAAAAATCAAAAAAATCAAAACTACTGCCGTTGTAAGTGCGGAACTACCGCACTTCACTGTAGCACACAATAACAGCTATATCAGAGCGTCAGAACTAGCCATTTTAAATTCAGTGTGGAATTACCGCCGTTGATCATGCGGTATTATCGCATTGTGGTAGTTCCGCATGTCGGCGTGGTATTACCGCACTGCGGTTGTTTCACTGTGCTAAGTCCGGTACTTTCGATTTCTGATCAGTTAAGTTTTTCGGGGAATACTTTATGGAAAAAACATACCGCATGACAAGTCGGTACTACCAAAAATCAGTAGTTCCGCAGTACCGTGCGGTACTACTGCACTGCAGTAGTTCCGCCGTTAAAATTCCGGTATACCGATTTTTGTGAGTCAAAATCCCCTTCGAGGGTGCTCTCTGGAAAAAACGTATCACCGAAAATCCGGTACTACCAAAGGCCGGTAGTTCCAGAGTTTACATGCCAGAACTATCGCACTCCGGTAGTTCCGCGGTTATACCGACGGTACTACCGATTTTACTGAGAGAGCTCATTTTGTTTTTAAACATAATTTCATGTGCATACATGATTCTAAATTGATCCAAATGACACATAAGCATGCTATCAAGATATTTTCAATGATTCCTCTTGATAGTACGGCATCTATCCTATAATCCAGTTTTCTACCTTTTCACTTAAGACCAGTAAAATCAAAAGAGATCATATATTTCATGTATCTTGATTTTGATCATTTTTGATGTCCATTTTTAATGCAACTTGTTTTTGTCCACTGCTCACTTATGAGATTTTGTTTATACAATTCTAAACAAACACATTAGTCTCATATTCATAAATCGTCATTAATTACCAAAACCCGATTTTAGGGGCCTAGATGCTTTCAATCGGGTCATTGCTAATGAGGTGGTTGTATGAACTGAGACTTGGAGGAGGTTGCCGTGTTAGCTACAGATCAGGAAGCAATAGGAAGAACGAGTTGCTCCTTTTGAAAAACAATAAAAGAATTCTGGTTTTTCTTTCTTCCCTTTTCTGAAATTGCTAACATGGATCCACATATTTGATGTGTTTTTTCTTGGATATTTGTCAGTGAAGGAAATGGAAAGGAAAGTTGAGAAATGCCCCCTGAACAATGTTTATGGTCCACTGTACATATTGTTATGTCTCACGTATTTGAATACTTCTCATTTACTTTTTTGAAAAATGAAATGCACAGCTAGAACCAACTCTGGCACATGCAGTTCGAGGCTAAGAACCTGCTTGGAATGCAGAAATTTTATAGCAATCAACATTTCCTGTAGAATACTCAAATATCTCATTTTGGCATTTTAAATACAAAAAAAGATCAAAAGAAGTGCGATACAGCTCCTTCTAACTCAAATATCTTATTTTTGGCATTTTAAGGTTCCAATAAGTGAATTTTGTAACTTATAATATAAAAATGCATATTCTCCCCCTTTATGCAATTTTCTTCTAGTTGCTACAAATTATGCTTTTTTTCACCAAATATTCTCCCCATTTTGGCAGTATTGGCATTAAGGAATAGGGCTCCTCTCAAATTATGCATGACACCACTTGGAGCTAAAAGGCATAAGAAATAGAATGTATGCATAAAATGAGGATTATCAAAAGCTTTGAAGATTATCAAAAGTGAGGTGAAACCACTCATAAAATAACAAGCAAACATTGCCACAAAGCTATATCAAGTATGCCAAGCTATTAAGGTCATCTCTAGACGTATATAACCGATCTAAGCGAGATAGCATAAAATGAATCATTCAAGCTTATCACAACTTATGCAAAGCTTCAAAATTAGCTAGTTCAATTTAATGCATCCATGTAGGAGTCATGCCATATAAAAAAGTCCAAATAAGATCAATAAACTAGAATTAAACATCTAGTGTGCTACAAGTTCACAAATGAACTATTTTTCTCAAACATCGTTGCATATTAGCAAATTAACATTTGACACCTTTAAAATTGGCATAGAGCATATTTAGCCCGTCATACTTGAATTTAGTCAAAAATGATTTGTGACCTCAAGCTTTTGTCAATCACCTCCAGCATTACACTAAAGAAAATGATCTTGGTCATTCAAACTCTCTCTAAGTTCATGCCAAATACAATGACAAGCTAACTCATACGAGAGGATTGGTGAGATCATATTTTAAGAAAAACATACACATAATTCAAGTTGAACACAAGATTAAAAGAGCATGATTTACTCCTGAGTCTGTAAGCTATACCTGACCTGAGTTGCAAACGCCTAGGAGAAATAACTCTATGATTCAAGACAGAATTAACATAGCTCAAGCTAAAACTTAAACAAGTTTCAAGATCTAACAAGGCATTTTTGATATCTCATATATCATACAAGGATCACTAGAGAAGCAACTAGCCAAAAGATCTAATAATTTGTAACCATTAGTTCAACTTGCTATTTAGGTTCGCTAGCATAGCAAAGTCAAAATCTATGTATGTAGAGATATAACACAACTAGCTCAACGGTGAACAAGACATGGCTATGAGCAAATACAATGAGGCACAACATCACATATGAGTAATAATCAAGGGTCACATCTACATGAACATATTTTATAATGCAAATGTGATGTAAAGAGGGAAACAAGGAGAGCAAACTCCCCCTAAATACCACAAGATACTACTTGCAAGAACAAAAAAGATAAAACTCCCCCTAAACACAAGTTGCAAGAGGAAATATCTAAAAGCACTCGCAAGAGAAAAAAAGAGGGCAAACTCCTCCTAAACACAAGAAAATACAAAAAGGATCAATCTTCTCCTAAACACAAGCTACAAGAAGAAGCAGCTAAAAGCACTCGCAAAAAGTCACTCCCCGGACTCTCTCTTCACTAGGAGTGGCTAGAAGGACTAAAAGAAGAGGGCTAGGCTCTATAATCCACATGGTCTCTAGGAAATAGATAACTCACAGTTAAGAAGCTAATCACCAACACTATCTCCATTATTAGACACCAGTGACTAGTGAAGCAAGCTTAATCTAGACTGGAGAAAGAAGGAAAGAGCAGCCTAGAACCCCAAAATATGCCTACAAGGGACTTGTACAAGACCCAAAATATGCCTATGAAGGACTTGTACAAGAAGTGAACCTAATCTCAACTCAGTCAACCATGAAGCCCCGAATTATATGCAATCAAGTATCATACGTAAATGTAAAGCACAGAAAACAAAACCTTCATTACACAGCTTTGTGGTGAGATGTAGTCGAAGGAATAGTAGTTGACTCGTACTACACCCTAAAAGTAACAGCCATCACCAAATGCAAAAATGAGGAAGAAGACCCAAAGGTTGAATGGTGCACCATATAGTCTCCCTCTCACTTTGTAAAGCCTACATCAATGGGACAAAGGATATTTGTGCCTCAAAACTAGGGTTAGTAAGAAATAACATACAAGTCCAGTCCTATAACACGACAGCAGGAATACTAGCATATGATCTAAAGTGAAAGTCACTTGAGGTAGGCATTCAAGAGTTCAAAGTTCATATAAATATAGGTAATAATTCAGAGCATAAACAATGCTCTGAATAAGGTATGGCAATGACTAAATCATGAATACTACATGCTAGGGAGATGTGACAAGATCCATGTATTTGTAGTACACAATAATGCATATGAGCATGTAAACATGAGGCATAACATGAGAAGAATAATTGAAAATACATGCTATCATGGATATCAAGTAACTATATGGATACATTGAGTAAAATATTAACAAGAGCATGATAATACACATGTCAATAACAGCAAATACTCATGATGACAAGTCAAAACTTATACATATATAGAAATCATGATCAATAATCTAGCATATGCACACATAAATATAAATACATGGAGCATGCCAAAGGATATGTCATGACCAAAACATGCTACTCAGGTATGATAAAAGCGTAAAATATCCATAATCCATAATAAGGCATAAGGGCAAGTAATCATATAGCATAACATATGATAAATCAAGAGTAATTCATGCTAGTAATGATATAACAAATTCATATATCCACCATCAATATAGTACAACACCATGTAAATCAAAAACATAACATAGAATAAATCATGAAAATACATGGTGCAAGGATATCAAGTAAGCACATAGATACATAGATCAATATATCAGCAAGAGCATGATAAAAGAAGTTCCAAGAATAACACGTGCTCATAGGTATACAACAAAACTCATACATCTACAAATCAAGAACAATTAGCTAACACATGGATATACAAACAACATACTCAAAAGGCATGACAATGATTGTAACAAGAATAACTCATGCCAATATGATACAAATAAGCACATACATAGAAGCAACATGCCAAGAGCAGGTATCATCATGAATGTAAAAGGTATGAGTGTATAAGATAGCTTACAATATAGGTGAAGACATTATACATAAAAGCACATGTCTCTTGGAGGTCATCAAAAGGTACGGAGAACTATCAAATATCCCGATCATGTGATGACACAAAAGATCAAAACTCATCAAGTATATGTTCTCCAACCTATGTATCGGTATCTACATATGAGAGGAACAATACACTCAAATCTTGGATCCCAAAGATACTTGGGAACTCAAAGTTTGGACATGCAACCATTAGAAACATTTGAATAATTATATGAGTTAGTATGATGCAAATGATGGTTCATACAAGAAGATCTAGTAACATTCTTGGAATATAAGAAATTGACAAGCACTCGACAAGGACAAGGTTGAAGACTATTTACGCAAAATTTATCTTTTCATATTTTTCAAATGCGAACAAGTTTCATCTGAAAATTTTTCATTGCTACAGAATATATGGTCCTTTGCATCTGCAATTTTTTTGTTAATTTTTCAAAAATTTTACGTTGGATACACACAGCGGATATTCTCTCAATGCTATTCGACACACACGAGCAGCTTGCCTTCTTTCCCTTCGTTTCAGAGAGTCAGATGAAGCTCAGATCGAGGCCCTCGCTTCGTCCCCGATTCCTCTCAGAGGGCGACACGCGACGGGAAGGCCGCGACGCCTGCCCGCTCCTGCAGCCCGAGGCCTCTCGTCGATGGTAAGACATGTTGAAACTTCAGCAGATCATTTGAAAAAGGTCTCGAATCACACTTGATATTTGAAATGCTTTCAAATACCATTTGAGGGTTTCCCAAATTGGAGTTGAAAGTTCATACTATTTTTTGAAAGCTCTCAAACTACATTGGAAAAAAGTTTTCCCAAATCCGAGTTGAATGTTCACATTGATTTGTTGAAAGTTCTCGAGTTTCTCTAGAAAGTTCACAAACTGGAGTTGAAAGTTAGTCACACAGGATCTGTTCGTCACCAGCCGTTCCAAGGAGCGTGCGTCTATTAGACAGACCCATATAGAGGACACATAGAGCCTAGGCCCAATTAGATTTTAGGCCTCCTTTAGGCCATTTTGATTAGATTGGGCCGCAAATTGCAAGTGGCCTCGAATCCACTCGATAGAATTGAACATTTGGACCGGACTAGAGTCCAACTCCAAACCAGTCCATTATAGCCTCTTACTCGAACCAAACAGGCCCTAGATCGTTCGCTCCTCGGGCCTCGACGTTACACCGGCGCCGGCGCCTCCACCGTGCCGGCTCCCGCTCCCCAGCGCCGGCCGTCGCCTTCGTCGGCCTCTCTCGCGTAGCCTCTCCATCGCCTCCCGCAACCTCCCCACGCGCACCACCACGCCACCTGCACCAATCCGTCTTCGGATTTTTGTTTTGTTTTAATTTTCCTCTGCCCGCTCTGTGGCGGAGCGTACTCCTCAGGCGACGCGCATACGCACGAACGCTGAAGAGCCAGAACGCCGATCACTGAGCGCCGCCTCGCCGGGGACGACTCTCAGGCCAGAGGCGCCGGCGACGACCGCCATGTAATCCCGCATCACCGTTTCGCACCCCCACTGCCTCCCTCCGGCTGCTGTTCGTCGAGACTGACCTGCCTAGGCTCTGCCTTTCTCCTCGCAGGGGCTTCGCGCGCGTGGAGCTGCGGTGCCCCAGGGCGCTCGACCCCCAACTGAGGACCCTCGGCGACGTCCTCGCCGAGCTCGACGCACTCGAGGCCAACCGCCGCGCCGCGCCGCCCACGCCCCTCAAGCAGCCGCCGGAGTGGTATCTCTCATCTCTCTCGTAGTTTCGCTCGCTCGCGTATGGTGTTGCTGTTAAGCTTTGGTGATTTGCCGCTGCAATCGATTCTAACTGTTTTGTTTGGTTAATTTAGGGCTAGCGGTGGCAGCGCGAGGGAGAAGGCCTTTGTGATGCGGGTTGAGGAGGAAGACGACACGGAAGAGGAAGACGACGATAATAGCGATGAGGAGGCCCGGGGTCTTGTGGCCAACGGAGCTAGGTTCTCATATAATGATCTCGAATTCAGGTGAGAATTTAAGACTGCAATTTGGTCCCTGTATTTGCATTTTCATGAAATTTGTGTGTCGTTGTTTGTCAATCTCACCGGATTGATTGCTGCGCTATATGATGAATTGGACTTCTGACATTTGGTAAGTTTGGAGCGACAGGGCATATGCTTGTAAGGAAGATAGCCTTTGGTCTTAGGACAATGTGAAGCATAAGGATACCATTGGGCCATTAACTATGGTCTGTAGCATGTTTTTTTGCTTTGCAGAACTGTAGAAGTCTGCCTAATGAGTTTAATGATTGTATATTTTATAAGTTATCTACCTTTTGTTTCTTCCTAGTGACTTTGAAGAATCAGAGGACGAATTGGATGGCAAGGTTGCACCATACCACCTGATGGAGAAAAGGAGCCTAGAGAAGAGCATTCTGCTTGAGCTGGAACGCGAGCACCATCTCAAAGTTCAAGTGTGTACCAGGAATTCTACTATGTTATTCCTTTCTCTAATAAATGCAGTACTTATGTGATAATTTTGCTTTGATGTGTCGGTAATATACCATTGAATTTTTGTCACTGGTCCTCAATGCAGTTTAGGGCTATCATTAGTTGTACTGTGTGAATCAAATTTATTTTTTCTGCGAAGTTTTGTGTATTACAATGGCCTTTTTAGTGATCCAAGCATGCAGATACTGCACATTATCTTTTCATCTGTCTAATGCTATACAGTACGAAATTCCTGAATGGAGCTTGTTGGTTCCCTTTAAGCTTACTGGAGATGTCATATTGTTAGTGTTGGAAGAGTGTACTTTCGTTAGTTTGCAACTTGAAGCGGAATTTTTGAATATGGGGCTACTTTTGCATCAAATTGAAGATTATCAAAGAAGCAAAATAACAGGGATGCCAAAAGAATTAAATCACTAACTATTGCCTTGTACTAAAATATTATTCTAGCAGATGTTGATATGCCTATTCTCCATACTTTTCTTGGCTTTTCTTTTGGGTGTGTGTGTGTGTGTGTATCTCTTGGATTATAGCTGTCTCATGGAGTACAGAATTTTTTCAGTACTTTAACAATATTGTTAAGCTGTGAAAGGTTTTATGTGATACTACTACAGAAAGTATGAAAATGCAGGCACTAGACATGTATTTCTGTGATGACATTTTTTCTTTACTGGTGGAACAACGTTCCTTAGGTGATTTTTAATGAATTTAAACATTCCTTCAATTGTGGTTTTGTCTTGCTTTGACCATGATGAACTGTGGTACAACCCTGTTTTTTATCTTTTTAAATTGTTTGCTTGCTTCAAATAGTCAAATGTGATATTTGTTCTTCAGGAGGAACTTAGAAGCAAGCTAGCTGTATTGGAGGTATTCCACCAAAATGAAATCCAGAGAACAATTTCTGCATTTGCTCAACTTCATAAATATGCAGAATCAAGAAAAGAGATAGATAGAAGACTAGATGTCCACTTCCAGAGAAAAATGTATGTAGTTATTTAATTATTTCTCTTGTTCTTTAAAAAATCTACATTCCATTGCAATATTCCTGTTTTTACAAATTTTAGAGAAAAATGTATTTTACTGGATCTTTGGTGAATGGCACTTAAGATACAAAGGGCGTTCTGGTACTAGTCCAATGTCTGTAACCAAAATGATTAAACTTCGTAGTAGCAGGTTCTCTTTTGTTAGTGGTGCATTTTGGTATATAACAAGCTAATTGCGACTAGTTTGTCAAGACTGCATTGTTGGTAATGGTGGTTCCTTCGTAAAGTTATCCCATGGCAATTTGCAATGCCTCCATTTGTTTCATGGTAAAGAGGGTTTATGAATTGGAAATCAGTGCAATTTATTTCCAATTTTCTATTTCAATCTAGTTTATGATTCCTGAGCTTGCTTTAAAAGTGATATTTTTAATGTATTACTACTCTACACAACTTTGGTGAAAAACCATAGTTATATGCACAACTTCTATACATTATCTCCGTTAAATTGATCAGAGGACCATGGATTAATGCCAATATGGTGCTAAGTTTATTAGTTTAATACTCTACTTGGTATTTCTTCCATCATTACTATAGCCCTCACCATAATTTGTTTAAGTGTGCTACATATATGAGCAAGAAGAAAATTTCAAGTCCAAGGTTTGAAGTTCATGTACATATCGCAGTAATTTATGGAATGAGTTTTCTATTTCTTGCTTACAAGTTACAACTGGTCGAATTGTGCAATACATAATATACACATACTCAATGCTTGTAGTGCGGGGTTTGGCCAAATGATGAGAGTATGAGACATAAGGTGCTGGACAGTTCACATTAATGTTTGGTTATCTAATTAATCTAGCTTGACAGTTCGCATTAATGTTTGGTCATCTAATTAATCTGTTCGCTTTGGTACCATATCCGGCTTAGCATCCTAAGTAGTCTTCTGTTGATGTCTTGATGCCTTTTTTCAAGTACACCATTTGTCTTCTTGTTTTATGAATATGTTCTGTTAAACTAAATGTTATATGATTATACTAATTATGCAGTTCTGTGCATTGATACTAGTATATCTGCCTATGGCATTGTTTACAGCTTTACATTCCAAGTCATTCATTAGATTCCCAAATAAAAGTTTATATAGACTTTGCTTGTTAGTGTTTGTAGATTGATTGTCCTCTTTTGTATGTCACCGCCTCACAGGATATATGTTGTACAGCTTTATAAGACTTTTATTTTTTGATAAAATTTTGTTGGATTTAGAATCATGTTATCTTATTGCCTTCTTGTAGTGCAGAAGTACTTGATAAACACTTGTCTATGGTCCAAAGGGATCATGAACAAAAAGCCCAGATTGTAGAACGTAGAATAACAGATGCAGCTATTGAAGAAGCTAAAAGAAAGGAGCAAGCTATCAAGGAAGAAAAAATAAGGCAGGAAAGAGCCAGACAAGAAGCAGAGGTATGTTTTCCCAGATTTGTTGCTCACTTGATCTGTTTCTGTACACATGATTTGATATTTTGGGGGCTTAATTCATTGTTGTAGCAATGTTGTTCTGGGACCATGGGGTTGGTATGGATTAAAGTAGACTATGAGTTTCATCTGGTTTTATTGCATCTAATTTCTTGTTGATTGTTTTGCTTTTTCGTTCAGCTATGCATGTTGCTTTTTCCTAAGAGATTTTTTTACTACCAATTTTATTATTTCAGGAACCAATTTTACTTACTTCACTGGCACTCACGTAAATGCCTTTGCAGTTAACCTGAAAGTTCACGAACTGTGATGCAGGACAGGCAGAAGGCAGCTGCAAAATTAGCAGCTGAAGCACAGAAAGCAGCATATGAGGCTGCTCAAAAGGAAGCTGCAGAAAAGAAAACTGCTAAATTGAGGGAAGCAGCAGCATCCACATCTAGCCAAATTTCTCAGAATAGTGTTGTAGGCGCAACAATAGTAAAGAAGAATGAAATTAGATCAGAATTACCAGGTACTTCTCACTTCTACAGAACTGATTTGCAAAGTTAATATTTGTTCATTTATAGATGGAGCTGTTCTGAAGTTTTGGTGATTGATATGGTTAGTAGGATCATTGGGGCTTGTTCTGTACTATTGCCAGTCCGTCCTGTTAAGTTCATTTCACAGGAATTTAGTACCAGTAGTATCTGTTGTGCTTTTTTTGTAAAAAAAAAAGTTATATCAGTTGGGCTGGCACTTGGTTGTATAAACTGGACTGGTAAGTGTGTACAGAACTACAGATGATAAGCGTTTGTACATCAGATGGTGCAAAGCCTATGAACATCTGGATAATGCCAGGCTTATGAACATCAAATGTTGCACATTAATTTCAAAAAATAAACTTAAGGAAAAAGGTTATGATTTTTCCTACATATATTTTAGGTTATGGGCCTTATGTCTTATTTACAGTCATAGACGTCATACAAAAACATTATAGCTGTTCCAAGATTTTTACTTGGAAATACTAACCTTCTTGGTCTCATTAGTTCATATTTTCAAACTTGTCAAATGGATACTCATCCATAACTGAACTTCAACTATGCGAAGCCCATCTTACAACCCAGGGGCGGAGGATACTTAGGGCCAAGGTGGGTCAAGGCCCCTGCAGCAATTGATTTTTTTACATGACACTAAGTATGTGGTAGCATTTAGTCTCATGTATTTCCTATGGCTACCCCTGCAAGTCCATAAGCCTGTTGAGTCCAACGAAGTCTGTTCCAGCTTTTCCCAGCATGCCAGGAATCCATGAACCAATTCCATTTGATTACTCTTTTCCACTGATTTAGCCAATTAGGTATAGACAGTTACACATTTGGTAGCTGAGGCTCACCGCTTTGCATGCTGCTCCGTGCTTGTTGCCTTTGGCTTGTGCGGCAGTGAAGTGCAAGCGGAAAGCCATGAGACAACTAGATGAGGAGTTGCGCTGGTCGGCGGAGCACAAACCATCCACATGCAACTAGAGTTTGAGAGGTCGAGTGGATGGTTGAGTCCATCAGCAAAAAAAGCCGCTGCTTGCTGGCACATGGCAGCTAGCGCCCCTTTCTCTGCTACTCTTTTGGTTTTAGAATAGTATATACGTATATCTTGATCAAACATGACATTTTATAACCCAAATGTGGACAAGAGTACAAGATTAATCCACAGTTCTCCACTGGCTATAAATTCTACCATATCTTGATAGTACAGTTTAGCATCACAAGTAACAAGTTATATTGTTCCGATCCAACATATGAAATTTGTAATGTGCAAGCTTGTATTATATAATCCAGTGTATTGGGATATAAGAACCATTCTAAGGATTGTGCAGCTTTTGCGTGAAACACACATTTGTGCGCTTAAAGCACACATCCAGAAAATAAATAGAAAAGAAAACTCTGGTACTGTTTTGCACATTCATACATGTACAGTACACCAATGATTCCATTTTTATTAAGTATTACTATCTATGCTTGTCGTTAACCTAACTACATCGTTTATCTGTTGTAGCTTTATTTGTAGGGATGGTAATATTATGATTAATTGGCTTATCTATACCAGGGATCAAAGTTTTTGTTGATAATTCTGCATTAGAAGCAGAATCACGGAGGTGTGCATTACATGATCAAGTGCCAGCAAACATTCATGTCAGCAAGGTCTTATTTTTTGCTGAAGCATCTAAATCTCAGTTGCAATTTTGAACAACTTGCTGCAATTTGGTTGATTTGATAATTCTGTTGAGTGATGATTGTTTCCTGATTTCCATTCTTCTGCCATGTGTAGCCTCTGACTTATATACGCGCATGCTGCTAACCTGTATTTGATTGATGTACATTGTGCAGGAGTTCAGCAAATACGACCGTCAAATCGCAAAATCCATTAGTAAACTTATGCCGACTACTGACAGTGTCAAGTGAGTATATTACCAACATATTTTGACTACTTAAATCCTATATAGCTCAATGCGAATAAGGACATGTAAAATACAAGAAAGGTACACTATTGTGACAACTGTGAACTGAGTTGATCAGGCAAATATAAAATTGAAGAGCCATCCAATTAAATGCCATATTTTAAAATATGACAGCCATTTAAGAATGCATGTTTATAAGTAATCAAGTTTGAAGTTATTTTCAACACTTTGTGGGTGTTACATAACGTTCCCTCCTAATCATCCTGCATTGTGCCATACTGCCATGATGTTTAAGTTGTTAAAATAAGCCTTGTAGACATCATGGTTTTGTGTTATGCGCAGTTGCGCACCTTTAGCCATCATAGCTGGCAAAGTAGGTCTTTGTCACAAATGTTTTGAATTACTCTGGACCAGAATTGTGGGAACAGCTGTGTCTTAGAATAATAATAAGCTAGCTTGGCTCTGTACTGTTCACTAGCAGGGGCGAAGCTTTCCCTGGTGTTTGGGGGTGCTGGAGCACCAGTTCCGCCTGCCGCACCCATAGTACCCCCCACTACTAGCGCATATTTATGGGCATTCGGGCCACACTATCCAGTAGCGAGGTGCTGTCTTCACTGTATTTGCATTTTTTTTCTAGTTATGTATGAATTTGGATCGCACAAGACCGTTTGATGTATGTTTAGTAAGTTTGTCGCATGTTAGCTTTATCCTTAGAGCACCCCCTCTATTTTTGTCCTGGCTTCATCACTGGTTACTACAAAGAATTTGTTTCTTCAAGAAAAATGCTTCTGTGCTGTTGACTGTCATTGACAGTAACATAATTGTCGATTGTGTTAAATAGGCTGTTATTCATATTTAAAACAAGTGGTAGATCTCCTCAAAAGTGAAAGCACGACTTTTTATGGAAAATTGAGGGTCTAAATTGTGTTTTATTCAGTGCAAGAAGATAACTATAGATTTTAGTGATTCTGATATGTTTGGGAAGCATGTTAAATCGTTGCTTTTTATAACTACATAAGACACCATCATGGGATCAACATGTCACCAGAATGACCTAGCATTGTTTATCATCACGTCCGCAACGCAAGTTATGTTTATCTGACATGGCTAGTTAACATGTACGATTTAATTCTAGATAGGCAACTCAAAGTTGTGGATGCATGCTTCTAAACAACTACTGCTGTCAATTGCATGAGCATGCCCGCAAGGTTTTTAGTTATGATTTATTGTTCACTTATCCTCCTTTTTCCTCCATTTGACACACACGATAAATACTTCGTCTGAGCATTTATTTTTAGGTGAATTCTTCGTCTGAGCATTTATTTAATTTGAATTCTTACTTCTAAACTGTTCCTCGCAGAGCAAGGGCTAGTGAGCTTATTAAAGCTTTAGATGGACAGGATTGTCCCCGTCCAATCGCTTGCCGTTTATTTGCAAACAAGGTAGCTACTTTTTTGTCTGTTATATCTTCTGTTTTAAAGAATAGCATAGTATATGTCTGGAATGATAATTAACTTCTCATGGATAAATTCCGAAGCTTCTAAGTCCCAGAATGTCATTAGCAGAATTATTTTTACATCAGGAGATGTGGTTGACCGCATTGCCAAATTCTTTCTGCTAGAGGCAGTGCCTCTTAATTACTGAAACTGTTGGCAGTTTCCATTTTACTTTTCTTTACAAAACTGTCCATTCTAGGCTACAATTGTGAGAGCTCTGGTAGGAACTAGGGAGTTATGAACTACTAACCTAACAAGCAACTTATTGTTTTGAGTTGATGTAAAACTACAATATCCAAGAACAAAAGAAGTTGATACAACTCTATTATCCTTATTTCCAAATTTATTTCCATTGGAACATCTGTTGTTGCTATGTAAAATTTAGATACTCCCTCTGCTTCCAAATTGAAGTTGTTTTGGACATTAACACATTCTCCATGGTAGTACCTTAGTTGCTAATAATACGGTACATGTTCGAGGACTGAGAGTAGGGCACTCGCCCTTGATTGGTCGGCCATGCCGCCACCAAGACTCTGAGGCTTGTTGAAGAAGAGAGGGAGACTAGAGAACTTTGTTTATTTCTTTGCTTAATGATAATAGGTACGATGTTGTCTCTTTTATAGGGATGACTAAACTTGACCCTAAGAAATATACCTCTCTATTAAGAAACTAATCTCTAATAATAGAAAACTTATCTCTAATACATAAAAATAATTTAAAAGGAAACAAACCCAAATAATGAGAAAATTGCACCCGCGAGCTATTCACTCTCACAGCGCTACAGTAACGTGTGGTACTGTCACAGTGCTACAGTAGCACACAGGGTGCTGTTCGTCCGGCGCTGCGGTACCCCATGGTATTGTTCGCAAGCCTGCTACGTGCATTGCTGGGATCCTAGGCCATAACAGCTAATTTCTACCATAATATGTTATTACAAATTGCAAATTTCATATATTGTGAAAACATATTACATGATGAACCTAGTCATAATTCCAAGTTGTCAATCTAGATATTTTTTCTATATTAATGGCCAAACCTTTTGTTTTTACCGGAACAGATTTTTTTAAGGCAACCAGAACAGATTATAGGACTCATATTTGGAATAGCAGGGAGTATTGTAGTAGCATTTGGTTGTAAGTCGTGTCATAATAAAGGTGGAATGGATCAGATTTCTCCATTAACTCAAATTCTGTGTTTATTGACTTGTGTTTGTTACATGGTTACACCCTCTGTTGTATTGCTTATGACACACAAGGAGAGCATTTTGAATTGTGTGGGGCTGTGGGCAACTGGGCATACACATTTATTTAAATAACTGAGCATAATAACATTCAATTAATTTAAATGGTATTTTACTATTGAGAGTAATTGCTATCTAATTGCCAATATGATTTTAAGGGTGCTCTATCATTCCTAATTAGGATTTCCTGGCCTTCTTATCTAGTAGGCTTTAGAATCCTATAATTTGTCCTTCATTTTCTCACATATTGAAATTTTACTTAGTGTTTTCTGCTTAAATAAGTGACCTGATATTGCTTTGCAGATTATTTCAATTGTCAAGAGTAGAAATACAAAGGACAAAACCTTTGGAAATTTGGCCTTCGCTTGTGGATATGTCATGCTACTGGTCACAAGCCAGGTTTTTTTTGTTTTACACAGTATTAGTCATTACTCATTATTGAATGAATGAATTCCTACAATTGCTAGTTTCTTGGTGTTAATTTATTATTTAACTAACCAACATTATAATGTAGTTTACCAAAATTTAATTAACTTTTTGAACAAATACTGCATTCGCAGTCTTCCATGTAAGTCTGATACATATTGTCGATATTTCAGGAGGCACGAAGTGCAGATGTTGCGGTCTTGGTTAGCAGAAGTTATTGTGATACTTAAAATTAGTTGGTGGTAGTAGGGAAAGAGTATTTATTGCTTACATGATAGCTCAACTTGAATATTGTGGAATGGAAGTCTGACAACGGCACAACAATTAGTTTTTGTTTCATTTTATGTTAAGTTTAAAAGTTGAGACTGTTCCTGCCTTCTCACGTAAACATGAAATGTTCATACCACAAAATGTTTATATGCAATCATGTAATAATAGCATGGAACCTCACAGCAGGAGAAGGTGAGTGTTATGCTTCCTTCAATTTGATGGTGATGAATTGTGGAAGGTTTAAACTCCTATGAAGCATGCTCAACATGCTCTTTGTGAGTACTGACTACTAAGTAGCTTGGATATAGATGCCACTTGATGCTGAAGAACATAGTGCCGCTGCAGATACAACAACAACAAAGCCTCTTGTCCTAAACAAATTAGGGTATGTTAGAAATGAAATCTCCTCGAGATGAGAACGTTGAAATAAAATCTATAATGTTAAAACCCTAAGCCATACTTCCTGTCATCTGAGTCGAGAGCCTAAAACAGCCCACCTAAACCTTTTTATGGTTCCGGTATGTGGATCGTTAACTTCCATATGCTTTTATACAAAACTAATTCTTTAGATACATTTTAATTTTTCAAGTCTTTTTTAACTGATGCCATTATATTAGGGTTTAGAGTCAATTTGCCGTCTGAAATTTGCATCCTCATAGTGCTAGGACAATGTGATTTTTCCTATTTTCTATGGCCTGGGACTCGTGCTATCTTTGCTGCAAGGCTAACATATGGCAATTAGTTCCATATTCCACATTTCACTCTATCTTTAATTGAAGTTTAATAAACATTACGAAGACTTATATATTCAATTTTTGATCATATGGTTTGTCATGTGTATGCTCAGGTACCAGATGCAATGGATTATCTTCTAGCTGAGTTCCACAAAGTTTGCATATACACAGTTCCAAAGCATCTGCATGCTTTGAATGTAAGTCTGCATGTCCCTGAACCTCACTATGTCTTTGTACTTTTTTTTGCTTATATATCAGCAGTGGTGAAAAAACAGAGAATGGCTTCTGTTTTGGTGCTGCCAAAGTTTTTTTTAAAGGATGTGCCCAAAAGTTATAAAATATATTTTCTATCCTCAGAACTATTTATATGCTTTTTAACTATTGGATGCGGAGGATTTTATGGTTCAAAATGTGTGTTATGTACTATTCTGATATTATAGCTTATACATTTGGATTATCTTATGATATATGTAATTGTTTAGGCACAAGCACGAAACAGAGATTATTATCGACTGATTGGCTACCAGGAAGAAAATGGACAACTCGAGAGCACTGAAAGTTATTTGACATATGTCGTCGCATATATCAAACTGTATGCTGCAATGATTCAGGTGTGTACAGTCCTTGTCTAAGCATTACACGTGGTAAAAACAGCCATTAAGGCTGATTAATCATTGGTGGTGGGTATGCATTTAATGGTTTTGAGTGATATAGGCCGTGTTCCTATCCATTAGTTTGTGGCTTTTAGCGATGGCTTCTGGCTAAAATTTTATCATAGCTGTCTTTTTTTACTATAGCTGATTTGGTTTTTTTGGGCATAATTAAAATTAAAAAAATGTAAAAATAGAAAAAATATGTTAGCTCATCACGGACAATGCAAAGGAACACAGAAAAAAAAAGAAAAATGCAAATAAGCCCAAAAAATCTAAAAAATTTTTGAAAAAGACGAATTACTGAATAGTGAAAAAAAAGCTGAAGCTGAAAAAAAAGCTGAAATGAGCGGGGCCATATGTATGCGCAGTGATGTACACAATTTGTAGCATATAGAGAAGTTTACACTAGAGAATACAATTTATGACTTACCATGTTTTATGGCCTGATAATATATGATAGCATTAACAAATTACGACTTACCATGTTTATGCTGTCACGGTAATTAAATAGAAGGTAACTGCTGTTTTGCCATAGAACATAAATATGACTGCATAGCTTTGTCTACAGACAGAAATCAAGGGTGTGCGGCATCCGCATGGCTTAGCTGATGGATGGAAATGGCTTGCTATGTTCCTCAATGCTCTCCCAGCCACCACAGCCACTGCCTGTGCCCTTCATGCTTTCCTTAAGGTAGAAACCCGCTTCAAGACTTTCCTCCTGTGTGTGTGTGGCTAATCAGGATTCTGCTCTTTTCAGATGGCTGGCTTTGCGCTTCACAAGAAATATGGATCACAGTTCATGAAACTTCTGGATGTAATATCACGGTGCTTTTTACCAGCTTTGAAAGAACAAGGCTCTAAAGTTCAGGCAGAGGCTGTCAATAATTTACAGAATTATCTGAACGACAAAATTTATCTCAAGGAGCCAGAAGGGCAGTACCTCGCCCAGCAGCTGCTATCGAAAGAGTTGTTCATGTGAAGATCAACATGGAGCTGTGGCGTATGGACGTTAGACAAGTTCGTCACCCGTGATCATCATCAGCAGCTGCCAGCTGGGGGCAGGGGGAATCCATTTGTTTCTCGAGGGAGTAAACTGCACGGTTAATAATTTATAGAGAAGCCCAAATTTGTCGTGAAGAATATTTATAGATAGTCCTCCAGGTGCTGTCCCCCACCCCTACCACCGTCCACCGGATTTCTGATATTTTTATGTGGCATATATGTGGGCTTGAACACAATTAGGATAGGTGGAGATCATGCGATCTGTCGTATGTCTGTACTCTGTATTGTGAGGACAAATCTACAATCTGTTTGAAATAGAGGTTGTTCTGAATGTACGTAGGGCATCTGTGTGACTTGGACTTACGTTGTCTGGTAGGGTTTGCTGGCAGCTTTACAGATGACTGGTGTAGTTATTTCGTATCTTGCCTTTGAATCATTGTCAAGTAGCATCCAGGCCTCGAGGGTTGTGTTCAGTGCAACGTCTCTCTGTCCCAATTGTCGTGTTGTCTTGCCCCATGCAAGTGTTTCAGGCTTCAGCATCCAGTCCAGTACTACTTCCAGTGCTCCAGTCGAGCGGTCCCCACCAAGCCTGCAGTCGCACACTCCCTTAACCAATTGCACCGCGGGGCACGAGATGCGCGGATAATAAGTCTTATATTCCAAACAGGCTTTTGCTTTTAGAATATTGCTTCTACGCGAAGTGACTTCTATAGACTGTTTATAAGAGTTATTGTATAAGCTATTTTAAATAAAATGGTTTCTTAATAAGAGTATCCTTTACTCGCTTAATCTTTCTCTTATTTAATTAAAAGTTATAGTCAATAGCCAAAACACTTTTGATCAGGCTAAAGCTACAGCTAAAAGCCTAAAAACTGAAACAACTCAAAAAAATTCAAAAGCTAGTTTGAATCTTTTGCAAACTTTATTTGAAAGCTCAGTCAAATCCCAGCCATTGATCTTGTCTCGAGATTTGTGCCCCCATCTCCCTTGCCTTCCCGTTCTCTCCCTCGCGTTGGCGCCCTCGCCCGAAGCCGCCTTCGCCCCTCTTCTCTCTCCCTGCGCTGGCGTGCCCGTGCTCGTGCTCTTGCCACCTCCCCCTCGCGTCAGCATCTGCCACGGGGGCCCCACCTCCACGTCCGCGCTCCAACCGCCCCTCGCTCCTCCCTCGCGACCAGCGGGCGCAGCGCCCCTCCCTCCGTGCGGCGCTCCCTCGGACCGGTCTTGCGCCGACGCCATTTCCCGAAGCTCTCCTTCCTTGCCAATCCCTCGGAGACAACGCCCACCCACCCAGCATGGCCGCCCTCGTCCTCAGTGCGGCCTCCCTTTCCTTCTTTTTCCGTGCACCATGGCTGCCTCTCCCCTTTTTCAGCTCCCCACCTCCCCGAGCTATAAGAATCCAATTGCAGCCGCGGGTGAGCTTCTGCTACTCCTCTCTCCCTCCTCGAGCAACTAATTTAAGCTCCCACCCCCTCCAACCTCGCCGCCGGCCACCCCTGGTCCCGGTGAGCTTTTTCACCGATCTCCCTCTCCCGCCCATGAAGATCCAATTGCTGTCGGCTAGAGCTCCACCTCACCGTCGCTTTCACTATGCCCAACTCAATTTGGCACTAGCAATTGTCTGTTGGCCTCGCACCATGCACCTCCCTCTGGCCACCACCACC
This sequence comes from Melocanna baccifera, assembly GCA_036346265.1. Taxonomy (NCBI): domain Eukaryota; kingdom Viridiplantae; phylum Streptophyta; class Magnoliopsida; order Poales; family Poaceae; genus Melocanna; species Melocanna baccifera. Next base: position 26,876,737 of record CM070680.1, on the reverse strand, counting down.
CTCCCGTGGCCAGCCGAGCTGGACTTCTCCCGAGCCAAGCCAGTGCTTCCCCCATGTTCCCCTCCTCCCCTAGATGGTGAAACCTCACCCCATTTCGGTTGATCATCTTCACAACTCCTCCAAGCCATCACTACCTCCACTTTCTTCCTCCCCGCCGACGACGACCACCACAAACCCTCATCTCGGTCCAAACTCAAAAAAGGAATCCCCGCACTCTCCCGAACATTTTGATACCAGTCTCGCGCCATGGAACTCCTCGCCGAGGCCAGAGCGTCGGTGGGGGTGGCGCCCTGTTATTTCCCCTTCGCGGCCGGCTGGAGGAGGAAGACGACCCTCCCCGGGCGACGTGGCATCCCCCTGGTTGTCCCTGCTTGATCCAGCGGCGCCGAGCTTAGGCGTGAAGTTTTCAGCAAAACGGTTCGGAGTTGGGGCGACCTGGCCGCGTATCCACCCTCCGCTCCTGATCAATCGGTCCCGGGTCGATTATTTTAAAGCCTGGCCATTTCGGCCGTTTCCCCCCTTTTCCTCGGCGACTTGGCTCCTTCTCGTGCGTGCGTGAGGGATCTGACGGTCATCGATCGTGGGCGCGCTGTCCCCGCGCCGTTCGGCCACGCCGCGCATCGATGGGCCGAGGCCCGTCAGCCCATGCCAGCATTTAAACGCGCGCCCGCGCGCGTGAGCGCTTTCCAGCGCCGCTCGGTGGGCCGGCGCATTACTGTTCATATGAATAGTGCACTTTTGCATTTTCTAGAGCTGCTTTTTGGTGTATAATATGTCGTTTGATTCGTTTCGAAGCTCCAGTTCCAATTCCGATGTCCAATAACCCCCATTCCACTCTCAAAAATTCAAGTCCAAGCTCTTCTCTCATTTTTGTTTTATTTAAATTGCCTTTTCATAATTTATTTCTTTATTTTTCTTTCCTTTAGTTTGTTTAAAAACAAAAGACCTTATTCGTTATTTTATGTGTTGTTTTGCGGTAGCTTGCGAGGAGTCCGAGGCAACGGTGCAAGGTTTGGAGCAAACTTCCACGCACTACGAGATCGTTGAAGTGATCGACTAGCAAGGCAAGTTACAAATTTTGACACATATTGAACTCCTAAATTCCAATATTTATTATATACGCTATTTGCATTATTGTTATTTACGCAAAGTAGTTGATTAAAATAAATTGCTTCGAATGACATGTATAATTTGTAGTTATGACCTACCACAGTACAAATGCCCTGTTTGCTTTGAGGCCACATTCACCTTGATAAACTTAGTAATATTTAATTAATGTATAACTAAACCTCGCTTATTCAATCACATGAAATGACGAGCTATCGAGTAAATTTGATAGTTCGCCGGTTTTCCAAATGATTTAAAAATTTGTCTAGGGTAAGGTGGTAACTGTGGAGTGCCCTGTAGTGGACGAGTCCACGACCTTACCCTAGGGTGGAGGGTGCAACAGACGGTGTCGATACAGGATATATCGGCTACCGGTTGTGGTTGGCAATCTTAGGAGCAAATATAAGGACGAGACCCTTATGCTGAGTATAGAGCACAGAACCTGCTCAACCACAAGTATTGAACTGTCAATGCTGGTCCGATAGCTGCTCACTTTAATTAAAACCTTACAGGAGTTTGGCGAGGTGGTACGGGTGCGTAAGCACCGTATACACAACGATAGGTCTTTACGAATTTGGGCGGTCGTGTTCCGCATTGGCCCGTGTATACCCAATTCAGTAAAGATTGCAACCTATCGGGTAGGGCCTATATATTAAATTGAACAGTGAAAGATTTGGTCTTCTCAATACAGTCGCACACTAACTGAAGTGTGTATATAGCTTGATATTAGAAATTGAGAAGTCTTGTAGGTAAAGCTGAGCAACTCTGCAGAGTGAAATTAATTGTATTAATGTAGTATAAGTAGTGTTTGGATGGTTTAATCTGTGAAGTTAAAGCATTAATATTTTCAGACCCCCATTTCCTTAAGTATAGTATAATGGAGCTATTGTTTTCGAATTGTTTACAAATAAAACTGCATCCACCCAAATTAATAAAACCAATATACCCCATTCATTTGAAATTCCATGCATATAGTAAAGTGAGGTTTACCATTTTTACTTGTTGAGTACAGTGGTACTCAAACTTTCTTAACCACAAATTCAGAGAATGCCTGTCAAGGAGAAGGACAAGAGTATGAAGAGGATTCGGAAGGGCCCGATGGCGCCGATGATCATTGGTCGTAGGTTTTAGCCACCCTCAGGCGTGATCTTGGGAAGTCTTTAGTAATGTACATTATTTAGGCTTACCGCCCGCTCCGCTAAAACTTGGCCGATGTGCCATATATTGTAATATAATTTGGATCTTGTGTGTGTAAGCTTGTTGGCTGTGATGTACATTTCTGTACGGCACACCACAACTGTACGGATCTCGGGCAGTTGCGGACCTCCGTACGCTCCCGGAAACAGGGGCGTTACAGAAGCGGTATCAGAGTACACCTACTTGACTGTAGGTTAAAACTTAAGGCTGATTAGGAGTGCTATTTTATGGTAAAATTTTAATTCAAAAATTTTAAAAAAAATTACATAAAATATAAGTAATATTGCTGTCTTTCTCCTCTCTTGTGCTAACTCATCTGTCTTAGTTTACTTTCTGCATAAGTTTTGCTTTTGCAAATTATTTGTACCTGATCTCTTCTAACTTCAAAATTTCGTCGTTTTAAGCAGATGGTGCGATGCTTCCACTCCCGACCTGAGCAGTTGCCCGGGTGGCCCTCTGAGTTGTGGGCCATGCAGCAGTACCTCGAAGCCACCGAGGTCCACAAGCCCGTTTTCCACTCGATCAGACACTTTATCGACGACGAGAGATTCGAGTGGAGGACCTCAGTTGTGTTGGAGCCCTTACCTCTCTGACCCGATCGACGCCAGCGATTCCACAGCAACAGGATCATGTCTACTCACGGTCATTTAAAATGAGTTAGTTTGATTAAAATATAATGTAACGGTCAATTTTAACAACTTTACAGGCATCCAAGCTCAAAACTTATCTTACATTTAGAAATACTGAAGACATTCCTACAGAAACATTTGAGTGCGGTCATAACCCTAACACGAAAGCTTGAAGCATTCTTTCTTCTTCTTATATCTGTTCTGGTAGAAATAGAATAGCATTATGTTTCTTTAGCGTGAAGCCAATTTGTCAAATATCATACTAGTTTCTAAATATATGACTAGCCATTTTTAACTAAAATCAAAATATCCAAATTCAATTAACTTTATGAGATCAATTCTCCTCTTATTTACCATGACCAGTCCATGGACATCATTCCATATTCATTTCTATACCACCATACCATGTCCATAAGCACTGTTAACCAGTAACTATTTTGTGAAAACTATGCACTGAGTATTTCCACACTTTGCCCATGACCGAGGGTACAACTATTCGAATAGATTATAGCACTTTGCATATGTTGTGTAACTTTACATATAAGATATAATTATCTCATAATATCGGTTATCACATGCTTTCGTAGACGTGCGACTAAGAAATCATAGTAAAGCCTTTATAATACTTAGTCCCGATGCTTTCCCCTACTCCAGAGGTATAACCCTTAGCGCTGAGATACCTCCATTGTTAGGGAGTCTCTCCCTCATTGGTCGAGTGCACACTCCATGTAAGGGTAATGACCTTTTGGATCCCTCCCGGGCAGTGACCCCTATAGGTTCACTCCCATCATATTTTATCTTGGCAATGACCTTGTGGGCCATTCCTAACTTTGTTACGAGGGCGTAGGAGTCCACACCGAAACCAAGCAAATTAGTTGATTAGGTCCATTCCATACTAAACTTATGGTTGCTTGATTGGATGTAGAAATGAGTGTCCACGGATTTAGTTCTTAATTGACTCAGGCAAGACAAACCAACAAACCTAAATCTGGTGTTGTCCCTACACTAGTCTCGTATCCACCACTTGCCCGAGTCTCCACCATTTTATAGAATATTCCCTGTTTTCAGTGGTAACCCACGTTACCACTATCTTATCATGTTTCAAGTTCAGTTGATAATGTTTATATTGTACTTACTTTTACCTCTAAAGCATATCTAAGCATAATCATAATATGGCATTATTACTATTATAAGCATCTTATGGTGACAAGGGAAAAGTATTATCAAAGAAGGGAAATATGAAGTGTCAACTATCTGATGTAGCTTGGCAATCTACATAAACAACAATGACAAGCATGCACTTGTATTTTAAAGAAAAGTATTATATTTGAAAACTAGCTTCAACGTGATCAATTATAAGAACTTGCCTCCTTATCCAGTCTCTGATTATTTCACTGTAGGCTTCAGGTTTGACACCGACTATTTTAATTGCTCTTGTAGCTCTTCCATTGACCAACTAGCTAAATTTAGATGCTAATGCAGAAGAACAAATTCAAATAAATTCTTGTTTTACATAATACAAGCTGAGAACAAAATACAATAAAAATAACCAAAAAGACATAAAGAAAAATGAGTTTGGGCGGATAGAACTTAAGTGGTGCTTGGCTTGGCTGAACAGAGTTGATAATATGTTAGAGGTGTTCGAGACGATCGAAATGGATATATTTGTATTAAGTGGGTTTATGTGGACATCAATAGGTCTAGGACAAATATCAGTTTTGGATTGAAACAGTATCAATTTTGGGATGTGAACAAGGCTGGTTTGGGTTTTATCAGAGCCTATTTAGGCTAAACAGAGTCGAGAATGGGCTTTACGAGGTCAAAACTGTCAAAATGGAATGTGCCTATTGGGTTTTCTATGAACAGTAATGGGTCTGCACTATTCACTACAAATCAGGTTGGAGCAGTAATGGGTTATGAACAGTGGTGAGTTAGATATAATATAATACGCAAGGCTTACCAATAGATAGCTGAAAGGTTATTTTAGAGAAAGCAATAATTTAAAGTAAATATAATAAATAGATTAAAAGTGATCTTTAAAGAAAATGATAATAAGTAACTAATCAAAGGAATTGAATGAATCATAAGTGAACTAACCGTCCACCTAACGAACCACACATGAACTAACTAGTCACGTAAATAACTACCAATGAACTAACCATTCACTTTTCAAAATTAACCAAATCAAGTTTTTATAAAATCTTTACCCTTCGTGTAAAATCACCGAACATTATTCATAACCGAGGACACGACTATTCGAATAATTTTACATTCTGCAGCTGTTGCACAGCTGTATCCACACGATGCGATCAACCCCGCGCTAAAGGAAATCACAACAAGACTTTTACAATGCTTAACCTCAACTCAAATTTTCCTACTAAGATTTCGTCATCGAATAGATCAACCACCTAGTCGATAATTGAACCCTCTTGCACCTCATGAAACATCTACAACCATGTTCAACTCAATGGCGAAATTAAAATTAAAATATCATAAATTAATCAGTCAGATCTATCCCATACTAGATATGTGGTTTGCACGATAAGCCTCAGATGAATGTCGCACAAAGTTAAGTACTTAAACATTTTCCAAATGAGATTTCCACATCTCTCGAAGTGAATCCACACTTTTCTCTTTACTGCACGATCACTCGTCTAAGTGAAAACTAATTTCGTATAACCAACACCAATGACACACCACCAATGTCATGGCACATATATTTTTATAATTATGGTACCAACCACGGTTCAATATCTCATTAAGTCAAATTAATTATTTAATCACATGTGATGATGAACCCAACAAAACTATAAGCATGGCTAAGTATAGTAAACGTACAACCCATGTGACATTTAGTATTGCATCACTAAATAATTTTTCATCTTATGGTGACAATGGAATTAGGGCATTCAAATTTTCAAGTGAGAGATTAATCAATTTGGACACTAGGTACCTGTAGGATCGATTCACACTAAGATAGGCAATCAGAGGGGGGGTGAATGATTGCGGAAGCTAAAAATAAATTTTTAAGATTCTCCTCTAAACACAAAACCTATTTAAGCCGCGTTTAAATAAACCGGACAGAACACTGCGACCTCACTAAAAATGATCTCAATAAAAATCCGTAACTCCGATGAACCTCAAACTTTGACAGAATAAACTAGAGAAAGTTATTGAACTAACCCAACTGGAATCACGTCAAACGGAGGTCTAGAACTCGAGATATAAACTAAACAAGATCGCTAGTATAAATAGTGCCGAAAATTAATTAAACCTTAATTACCTTTTGCTAATACATGCATGCATGCAGTTTTTCTAGTAGCTTCCACGTGAACTACTACTACTAGCTAAAAGCTTGCTTTATAATTCATGTCCAGGAGCTAGTATTCTAACGGTTGTTGTACCACCTTAGCTTCGGAAAATGTAGTCACTTAACATTTGTATTCCAACAAAGAAATCAGCTGCTTCTTATCACAACTCCAGATGTTCAAGTAGTCAAGCTAAGTAACAACCAAGAGATTGCAACTGAGTCCACAAAGTTGGAGTAAACTCTCAGAATCCAACGATCATTGCATAATTTCATATCTCATTTGAAGTAGAAACAAGATTCAATAGACAAATTAATGAGATGTTAACGTAATATCCTGTGATAATAGTAACTATGTATGTATTAATGAGATGTTAACGTGATATCCTGTGATAATAGTAACTATGTATATATGCAGTTTGATTCTCTTTATGGATTGATATCAAGAACCATGAGCAATACTAATCATAACAGCTGTTGATGAAAAATGTGAAACTAGTGAAAGAAAGTCACAAAGGTAAAGTAGATCTATACCGAGAGCAGCAAAGCGAATTCCATCCCCAGGCAAAAAACCAATTCAAGATTGCTTTTCACATACACCTCAAAGGTTCACGGCCGCCACAACTTATCTCGTCGCACCCTTCTTCAATCTACCCGATCAGGAAAGCTGCACTACCAGAACAATCGTCGCAGCCTGTTCTTTCTTTGCTTCGCCTCCGCCTCGGAACAAGCCGCCCTGATTCTTTTCTCAAAATCCCGGCCGCAAACAACAGCTGCCCGTCCAGAGCTTTCTTTTTCAGATCAAAGCCATGATGCAGCCTTTTTAATCTTTCGAACAGTGCAGCCTTTTCTCTACGGAAAACTCGTCACGCGATTGCTTTTCGCAGTCACCACCGCGCGCCACCAAAAACAGCCGCCAGTATTTTTTGTCTTTCCAAAAGCCACAACCGGCCAAAATCCCTCTATATGTTTTCACGTGGCTCTCCTGGGTTACAAATCACGGCTCGGACAGCACACGCAGCTGCCGCACCCCCTTTTTATCCTGCTACATAACTACCTACTCCAATACGGAAACGCACCACACGTAACCAAAACTGCATACAACTCGTCCTGGGCCTTTTTGCCTCAACTAGGCTTTTGACCCTTTGTTTTCAAGGACCGAAACCCTTCCTAACACGGGTTTTTCACTTCCGATTTTTCTAGCCTTCCACGTGTCGAAACCTCCAGGATCGCACCTCCTGTATCTTCTCCACGCATCATCTCCACGCGCATTGTTCTCTAGCCCGAACATCCCGCATGACATCATTGACCGATAGGACCTCAGTTCCTCCCTGAACTTAGTCCCGAAACCTCGATTCCACGAACCTAGTTTCGGTCCGTCATCGACGACGTTCGCCTCAAGCAACACCTGCACATGAATAACCACACAACCGCGTACGAGCACAAGTCCACGACTTGACTCAAGTCAATCCGCACAATACCTCACACGAGCGTATCATGCAACACACCACAATTAATATCATAACCAACGTTGTCAATTATTCATCACCTAAAATATGCTAGACATGGCCACATGGTCTAACAATCTCCCCCTTGATGAATACATTGACAACACATTAAATTAACACGACTTCCAACAAGTCTAAGTGAAGAACTGAAGTCAAACTCTTAAAACTCTCCCTCTCAACACAAGAGAACCAAAAAACTCTCCAATCTCTCAAATTTCTCTCCCCCTTTGGCAATGTAATCATCAAGTAATTTTAGTGGGTAAGAATAAATCTAAGAAAGAGTAATAAGAATAAAAATTTAGAAGCTTTGTAGATTATCCAATAAATCAACCAAGTCATATTTTTGAGTAGAGCTATCTAGATCATATAAAGCCATATATTATATAGCAATGTCAAAACAAGTCCGTCAATATGATTAAGTGATTTATATTAGCGACAGGCATCGCAACAATGACCAGACTAATTATAAAGAGCACAATGAGATATCACAACGAAAAGTTAAAGCCTAAAAGTGAAGCAAATCTTAACTCTAGACGGGCTAGCAGTCTCATGTAACAACTTATTGCTCCACACTCAATTCTTAGGCATATGGCATGCTTGTAGCATACTTCTTTCTTTTTATAATAACATACTTTTTCCTTTTTTTTTATGGTACCATATACAAAGGTTTGTAATAAAAAAATAATATATGATATTTAAAATAAAATAAATAAATAATAGATTTAAAAACTAAGTTTAACATGATCAAAAGACATGATTTACCTTGGCCTTACTCAGTTAATTACTCTTGATCTCCAAATCTTGCTTCAGTTTCGTCAAAGGCGTGATCTAACAAGAGAGAAAACACAACAAAGTACAATAATAAATTCAAATAAACTCTAAAAACTTCAAAACTAGAATCAAAAGATATATCTCAATTTTAGATTAATTTAAAAAAAGAACGGGGTCAAACAGAGTTAGGACGGAGGAGAACAAGCTCTTGTAAGATTTAATCTAAAGAAAAATGCTAAAAAAACAAAAATTCTACAATGTTGTGGACTCGGTGCACGAAATAGTGGGTCTACGGTAAACTTGGTACATGGAACAGTGCACAGTGCATGGCTCAGATGACATGGCTGCTGACTAGACAACTAGGGCTGATGTGGCAGTGATATGGCATGCTGACGTGACACCGAGATGGCTTTGTTAGCTAATGTGGCATCTATGTGGCATGACACATGACAACCACATAGGATTAGAGCTTGCGTGGCGGCTGAGATGGCGGCCGACTCGGCTAGGGTGATGACGATCGGGCGATCCAATGATGATCGAATAATCCAGGGGGATAAGGATGTTTGGACGGCCTGAATGGAACGATGATTAGATGGCTGAGGAGTGACAACGATCGAACTGTCTGAATGACGACGACAATCAAACGGTCCAACGACAATCAGACTACTGGGGATGATCGAACTGGCCGAAGATGTTCGGATCGGCCGAAGGAGTGACGATGATTGGACGATTTGAATATGATCAAATGGTTTAGAGGGCTGAGGACGTTCAGATGGTCCGAACGGTGACGGTGTGTGGCGCTCTATAGTTGGCTGCTAAAGACGAAATGACTGTGGCTGGGCTGGACAGTGGATAGGCTGGACGGGGCGGGAGACATGGTGGTGCTGCTCACCTTTGGTAAAGACGAAACCGATGATGATGGACGGCAAATGCGAACGAAGCAAACAGCAACAACGACGAGCGAGCGACGATGTTGGAGAAGGCGGAGCAAACAGCGGAGAGCTTGATGACAACAACGATGGCGACGGCTGAGCTCAGCGAACGGCAGTGGCAGCGAACTCCAGTGAGGACGGCAGCGCATGAGCGAGGGCGAACGGTGGCAGATGCAGAACATGAGGGGTGGCGCTGCTATATATGCATAAACGCCAAGGAGTCCATGGGCAAAACGGGATGGTGCCATCTTGGACATGGAAATCGAGACCAGAGCGAAGACGACGGCGAAATCATGAGGATGATGAACAGTAGCCAAGCGCATGGATGGACGACGCGTGACTCAGGAGAAGAATGGACTATCGGCAGTGGATGGCACAGATGAACAGTAACAGGGCCGGACCATTTACTGTTTTAGGATTTTAGAGATTTTTCTATTTTTAGAAATTCATATAAAACCTTTTGAGCTCTAAAAATAGCAAATAAATCCAAAAAAACCCAGAAAATTCCTTGAGACATAAGGAACCCAAATAAAATATTTTTTAGCAAATATTAATATTTATTTTAGTCATATTAAATTATTTTAATTTCTAAAATTTCAATTTAAGCTTATATTAAATCGAGAAAAATCTAAATGGTGAATTTTATTTTAAAAACTTTAAATGAAGTCTGAAAATCAGGATGTTACAGGGTATGCTAAACAAAGTTCTAGTTACCATCTGCGGCCCATTGTGTCTTAATTGTTGCTCTTGCATATTCTGTACAAGCTTTGTTCTCATTTTTAATCATTTAAGTTAGCATAGAGGATTATAACATTGAAATGTTTTTCAATGTAGACACTCCAGACTGGAGACTGCACTGATGGTTTTGTTTTTATGTACTCTTTGACCATTGACGATCTTTTTGAGGATCATATACACTATGCTAGTAGTGAATGTAACACTTTTCATGCAAAACATGCTTTGCTTTCTACTCTAGATGGGTGTTCTCTGTTGTGAAATTTATTTTTCAACTCTTAGATCAACCCCTTTTGTAATTCGAGAGTTTTAAGCGACTCAACTCTCTCATGACTGCGTAGGTGGCTGGTGGAGTGGCAGCTCAACAATGTCATTCAATAAGTATGCTTATCGTCAGCTGAATTTACGCCTTGCTTGATCTTCTTTTTTCAGAACCAATTAGATTTACCGATTGTAGATCAAATTGCTAGGAACTTTGTACAACAGGTTGAGGAGAAATTTCCAAAATATACAGATGTCATACCGGTGTGCCAGAAGGGACTGAGGTGATTCCTTGCACGTTGCCAACTGCCAACACATATCCATACTTTCTCACCTTGCTTGCCTTCTGAGAAAGTTAAATTCATTCTCATGTAGTCCTTTATGTATTTTGGTGCGATGTCTTTGGATCATACATCATCTCAGACTAACCATGTGAGAAGAAAGTTCTCAACCTTTTTCCTGGACATTAGCTCATACTTCATCTTAAACTTGAGGACTGTGTATTGATAGCACGCTGTTCATATTCACAAGATGCTATTTCTACATCCTAAATATTGGACAAACTATTGTTCTTCCTGTCATTCCACTGAAAAGCTAGTACTTGCAGTGACATTAATTTAAGGTTACATGTGCCAATTGTATTGGTGCTACATTCTAGCGTCAATCATGGAAAATGCGCAATTTAAGATCTGGTGTGGTCCGTGTGGAATAAATGAGAGCGTCTTCTGCCATTTTTTATTTATTGTCTCAGTTTCCCCCAAAATTTGGGCAGGTCAACTGCCGCTTGCGAAAAACTTTGCAGTGCTGGTTTCCAAAGTTTATTCTGGGTACAAGGAGGACTGGAAGCTGCTGAAGATGAGGTAGGACTCTGGAAATCATATGACCTTTCTTCTGTATTTGGACCATTGGCTATATTTGTATTGACTTTTAAAAGCTGCTTTTCTATAGTAAATGATTTCGCTACAATAACTAGTTTTCAAACAGAGTATCTTTTCAATGTAAGATCTACTATTTGATTGTAGTATATACTATAGCGACTTATTTATATTGACTATCTATAAGCTGTTACTATTCATAATCCAAAGCCTACTCTGATCGCGAAGGTCCCCAGCCTTTCAAGCTTGCTGGTATTGGTGGGGTTTCTGAATTTTTGTGGGTAAGTTCCATGACATCAACTATTTCACCTATCGTGTTATTTTCTGACCACAATGCGTACCCAAGCTCTTCTATTAAGATCAAAGTGGTTTTTTTGGGTACAAGAACAAGATAGTGAGATACAGGCTATGAGTTTGCCGCCAAAACTTCACCGATCATATTACATTACACATGTAGATGAGCATGATAATTGGTTCCATAGCATCCCATGAGGGTACAAATCCCAAACCTTTCTTAACAACAACTTCATTTCAGCTGGACGGATCAGCAACGTGCACAGGCTGCGAAGGATGGGGTTATCGGCTTCTTTTCACTGGCCGTTTGGTAATTCAAATTCAAGAACGAAGTTACTCAGACTAAATGTTTTTGTAAAGGAAATGCCTCTTACATTTTCTTCGTGCTACAAGAAGCTTTATTTCTCGGCGCTCAAAGGATTGGCCCTCTAATTCAAGAATTGCAGTCCCGTTAGCTTTTGGGTATCTGAGCAAACTGTTCTTGTGGAGTTCAAGGCAACTTGGAGTGGCATTCGGCTGATCATCTTGAGCTGTTGCAATTGTGTGTCGTGAGAGATCCCGAGCACATTGTACATGTACTAAGACACTAAACAAACTATTTACTTTATACAAAAATATTAATTAAAATAAACAAAATATTTTACCTCACGGAAGTAACGGAACCTCTCTTTCTTCTTCTCCCTCTCCTCTCCCCTCTCTCTCCCTCTCCTCTCCTCTCCTTCCCTTCCCTCTCATCTTTTCTCTTCTCTTCTCTTCTCTTCTCCTTTCCTTCCCTTTCTTTTCTCTGTTCAGTTGGGCGGCTCAAATGCGCTGTGTGGCCAGAGCTCGGCTACGCGGCCGACTATATAGCAGACGTAGCCGCCGAACAGTTGAATGACTACATATGCAGTCGCTCAACGGTTGGACGATAGGTCCCAGTCGCTCTACTGTTAGGCGACTGCAATTATGTCTCCCAACGGTCCACCAATTACATGCGTATTGTGCGGCCGTTGGGCGATATGATCCAGTCGCTTAACGGTTGGACGACTGGATGTTATTTTTGTAAAAAAAATCTATGTGAGTATATTTTTGTAATTTAGAATTAAAAAATAGATTATTTTTAAAAAAATTTATTGTAATAGACACTATAGTAACTTCAGTTATACCAGCCGAAATCGTATACAACGGTTTCTCTCTCTCCGTACTCTCTCTCGTATGCGAACAGCCAAAATTCAAAAATTATAAACTACAGCCGAAAAGAACAAATCCAGTAATAATCAAAAAAATGAGCACGCATGGCTCGATTCAGGTGATGTCGCTGAATAATTTTGGGAGCAAATGATATCCGCTCCAGCGTGACCGGATAAACCTAAGCTAGGAGCTGGCATTTTGCTGCATGCTTTGTGAGGTACCCTCACCAAGTCCAACCTCAGCCACAGATTTGCTCGATTGGACAGAGCTAGCAATGGTAGAAACAAAGTACTTTGTGCATATAATCTCGCAGGTAACTAATTAGGTGCCGTGCCTAGTAATTGTAGTGCCTCAGTTGCTCACGACGGCACGAGGCTTGCATGCACAGACCCCAGACAAGTTTTAATTTTTCTTACTTAGAAACTAAATTTACATAGTATACATTCACATGTCTAAAACTAGTATCTTCATAACTTACAGCCCAACGGCCATGTCAGCAGGTGGACCAGAACTTCTCCCATGGACCCATGTGGTGTGGCCTAGCTAGCGCGCGGCCACACCCATGCCAATCGCCAACGACCGACTGGCTCGTTTCACCTGTTCGTCTATTAATCCAGATGCCCGCAAGTTGCCAACGCCCCAAAACGGCCAGATCTGACGTCTTACCTTCTCTTGTTCGGCTGTTTTCCACGCATTTTCCTTTCCTCCTCTGCAGCGGCGATGATAGTCCAATGTCGTCCTGGTTACAGGCTTCATAGCTAACAATCAGCCTATCAAATAGGTACTTACTTCAATCTCCTATAAGATTCCTCTGTTCCTCTCAATTCTACCTATTTCTTTTAAAGATAGGGACTAAATTTTGTGATTTAGATTTTAGGGTTTCAATTCCATGATCTTTAAAATATTTGTGGGTTAGAGTTTTAATATTAAAATACCCTGTTTCGATTTTTGCAACAATTGAATTAGTGAATTTTCAATGTATTTTAATATCTAATTTAGTGTGTTCTAACTTTCAATAATTATTATCTCTCTATGATAGATAGTCCGTAGTCATGGAACGACTTCTAAAAAGAAAGAAAATAGGTTCAAACACAACTCACATCATTATTGACCAACACAATAACATCTTATTAAAAAAATCCAGTTAAGCCCAGCAGCTTGCAATGTACTCCAAAGACCAAACAAGGCCTAAAAAACGTATCATCCCCTCAATAATTCTGTTCCTCTCTGATTACATTATATAATCCTGATCTGCCCAGTTGTTGGTCATTCATCCGCACCTCCTGCTCTTGCTCCTCCAGTCACTCTCGTGACATCTACAAGTTGGTATCGACAAGCTGTATTCCTTCTTATTTTTACTCTGATGGAGGCAAGTCAAACACAAATAATGCACCTCGTAACCCTTACCCATTGCTAAGGGCCACATGACCCACAACATATCCTCTTTCAAGTTTTAATTGCTTGTGACGGTTTTGCCGTGTCATTGCCGGCATGCTGTTGCTATCAAGTCACCAGCCAACAAAAATCAGATGCACTGGAATTAGAGAAACTCGAAAATGGCTGGGAATTTTGCGTCGTAACGGTGAAACTAACGGCTGCAAAGTTGCACTCTTTGATTGCTGTGTTGGTGCATGCTGTGTTGAGCCTCGGATGGCAGTATATGTCTGGATAAGAGCAGCAAGAACTGAATACTTGCAACAAGACATGGAGCTAGCCAAGCAGATAAGAACCGGGCATGTACATTTCGAGGCCGTTTGAAACGGCAGGCCGAAAGCTCAATCAAATTATGGCTTTTGGAAGTGGCTTGGGGGAGCTTTTGGAAGCGGCTTGGGGGAAGGGGGGGTTGCTTGATCGCCGCACCACGCCGTCATGCCACACGGTCTACCGCCGGTTGACGGCGCTGCCACACGCAGTGCCATCGTCTGAAGGCGCCGCCACAAGCTCCACTTCAGCCCTAACGGCATCACCGCGCGCTTCGGTGCTGCCATGAGCTCTACCTCCACCCCAACGGTGGCACAACGCGCTCCGATGCTGCCCCAATGGCGCCACCACGAGCCCTACCTCCGTCACAGCCCAGGCCTCCTCCTCCTCCCCCACCATCGTCCTCCTCTTCTCAACCGCTTGCACTAAATCTGGTAGCCTCCACGTCGAATCCGGTGAGGGCGAGGCCGCATCCGTCATCCCAGTGGCCTAGGAGGTCATGGAGAGCACGCACCAAGAGGCAATGGCAACGACATTTGTTGTGATCTTTTTATTTCTTCATGCAACTTGTTGCACATTCTTGCAGATGAAAACCCTAAAATGCAACAAAATAAAGTTGTGGCATTTTTTCCTTGCTTTCCTTCAACATGAAATCCATGTTGCAATTTCTTCATGATGAAATCTGCAAATTGCAACTTCTTGCAATGTTTTGAATATAATTTCAAAAATTCTCGTTTATTTTCCCAAGGGAAATGTTGTATTGTAGCCTGTGCAGATCTATTTTTTCGTCATTTCCCCTTTTTTCCTCTTTTTTCTGATATAGACTTGTTAGGGTAGGGTCCCCGCGCTACCTCGTGTCCATGACCACGTGGGAACGATGGCACCCGTTCGAGGATCTATCCCGACCTAAGTCCATAAGTCAACCCTAGGTGAGGTGCGCAAGGCTGAACCCGGAAGGGTCTAGGGCCAACCCCAAGTAAGGTATGCAAGGTCGACCTTGGTGGGGTTTAGGGCCAACCCCGGGTGAGGTACGCGGGGCTGATCCCATAAGGGTTTGGGGCCAATCCTGAGCGAGATACATAAGGCCAACCTCAGAGGGGTTTGGGACCAACCTCAAGCGAGGTACGCGAGGCCGACCCTAGAAGGGTCCGGGACCAACCTTGGGTGAGGTTACACAAGACCGACCCTAGAAGGGTCCAGGGCCAGCCTCGGGCGAGGTACACAAGGCCAACCCCGAAAGGGTTTGGAGCGAGCCCCGGGAGAGGTATACAAAGTCGACCTCGGTAGGGTTTGAGGCCAACCCCAGGCGAGGTCTGGGGCCAAACCCTGGACCAACCCTGAAGTCTCGTGCGTGGCGGAGCCCACACAGGGCAAATGACATAGATACCCCTAGGAGTAAGCTAGGCCCTGAGGACAAACTTATAGCTTCATATGCCCGCCTCTCTTTCCCTGTAAATAGAACCCCTTGTGATAGGAGATAGGGATGTCATTTTGTAACCCTAGCCTCTCATATTTAATAAACTTGGTGGTTGAGTGCTTCTTCTTGAGTCCCTTCACATCCTCAACGATCTTAGTATCCGACCAGGGGTGTTTCTAAGTTTACAGTCCAGATTCATACCGACGATAGTTGATATCATCCGTGGGGACCAAGCAAGAAGCCACGCTGTTTAGGAAGATGAAGACACGAAAGGTTGCTAGGCAAGTTCGGGCCATCGCGAACCCTCCAAGGGTGGACGGACTTGAGCACCTGGCGTCGCCCTAGGCTCACCGCCCATGCATGCCCTGAGCCTCCTCGAGGTTCACCTTCTACGCGCACCCTAGCCTTGCCCTGGCCTCTCCCTAGGATTCGCCCTCCCCATGCACCCCAGGCCTCCCTGGGGTTCACCCTCTGCGCACGCTTCCCCAGCCTCATGATGGGCCTCCCTAGGGTTCGTCCCCCATAAAATCCTCAGGCCTCCCCGGGGTTTGCACTCTTTTCCTCCACGTGTGCCCCAGCCCTACCCCTGCATGAACCCCGGCCTTGCCATAGCCTCTCCCCGGGGTTCGCCCTCTGCGTGTGCCCTAGGCCTTACCAGGTTTCTCCCTCCTACCTCTTTGCCACCCTGGGGACCCTGTGCTTCGCCACCCTAGCCTTGGTCCCTACTCGCCCAGGGCTTACACAAACCGGCCTCCATCCTTGGCCACCCAGGGGTTGGGCAGCCCGCCCTCATCGATTGCTCATCCGGGAGGCGTGAAGGCCCAGCTTTGGCTCCTGTTCACCCAGGGGGCATCACTGTTCACCCAAAGTAGACATTGTTCACCCAGCGATCAGGAGCCCCGCCCTTGGCGTCGGTTCCTATGAGGCTTGCAAAGACTTTAGCCTTAGTGCTGTTCACTCCGGGGGGCACTGTTCATCCGGGGGCAACACTGTTTCATCCGGGGGTAACACTGTTCACATGGAGGTGGCACTGTTCATTCGAGAGGGGCACTGTTCACATGGGGGCACTATTCACCTGAGGAGGTGGCACTGTTTATCGGGGGCACTATTCATCAGGGGTGCATCACTTACCATAGGCAACACTGTTCATCTGGGGTGACACGGTTCATCTGAGGGGCACTATTCACCCTAGGGGCAATACTGTTCACCGAGAAGACACAATGTTCATCCGAGGGACGCACTGTTCACCTGAGGTGACACTGTTCATCTAGGGGCACTATTCACCAGGGGTGGTGGCACTGTTCATCTAGGGATGACACTGTTCACCTGGGGGCACTGTTTGCCCAGGCACCCGGAGCGGCACTGTTGACCCAGGGTGGCATTGTTCACTTGGGTAAGGACACTGTTCACCTAGGGTTCAAGAGTCTTGTCCTTTCCCTCGGTTCCTGCGTGGCTCGCGAAGACTTTGGCCTCGGTGCCGTTCACCCCAGGGGCAATATGGTTTACCCAGGGGTCGTGAGGCCCGTCCTGGGCCTCGGTTCTTGTGGGATGGTTTGGTCTCGATAGCTTTTGCCTCGGCCTAACTTCACTTTGCCACGATGGTATCTCCTCGACTAGGGGCTCCCCCTAGTTCGACGGACTCACCTCAACGAGCTCCAACACGCCTCGACGTCCTGGCCTTGGCGTGGTTCACTTTGGCCTTGATGGCTTCTGCCTCAGCCAAAGTTTGTTTTATCTCGATGATGTCTCCTCAACTAGGGCCCCCTAGTTCGATGGGCTCACCTCGGCATGCTCCAACACACCTCGACGGCCTAGCCTCAGCGTGGTTCGCTCCGGCCTCAATTGCTTTTGCCTCAGCCAAACTTTGTTTCGTCTTGATGGCATCTCCTTGACTAGCGGCTCCCCTTAGATCGATGGATTCACCTTTATGATCTCCAACACGTCTCGATGGCCTAGCCTTAGTGTGGTTCACCTCAGCCTCAACGGTTTTGCCTCAGCCGAGCTTCGCTTTGTCTCAGTAGTGTCTCCTTGACTAGGGGTTCCTCCTAGTTCCATGGACTCACCTCGGCAAGCTCCAACATGCCTCGATAGCCTAGCCTTGGTGTGGTTCGACTCGGCCGAGCTTCGCTTCGCCTTGATGGTGTCTCATCGTCTAGGGGCTTCCTCTAGCTCGACGAATTCACCTCGGTGAACTCTAACACGTCTTAATGGCTTGACCTCGATGTTGATCGACTTAGCCTCAACAACTTTACCTTTGTCGAGCTTTGCTTTGCCTCGATGGCGTCTTCGTGACTAGGGACTTCCCCTAGTTTGACTGATTCACCTCGATGACCCCCAACACATCTCGATGGTTTGGCCTCAGCGTGGCTCGACTTGTCCTAGACGGTTTTGCCTCATCCAAGCTTCACAACACCTCGATGGTATCTTCGCAACTAGAGGCACCCCCTAGCTTGAAGGATTCACCTCAACAATCTCCAACACACCTTGATGGCTAGGCCTCAACGTGGTCGACAACCGATGTCCCCCTCTTCGGGGTCGAGTTAGCAGTATCCCCCTCTCTGGGGTCGAGTTGGTGGTATCCCCCTTTTCGGGGTTGAGTTGGTGATAACCCCCTCTCTGAGGTCGAGTTGATGATATCCCCCCTTTGGGGTCAAGTCGATGATATCTTCCCCTCCAGGGTCGAGTCTTCACTGCCTTACATCCACCCTCTGGGATCGGGTCTCTAAGAAGTGCTATCTTTTTCTTTCAGATAAGGAGACTCTGATGTTCCCTCTTCCCTGACCGATCGTAGGAGACTCTGATCTTCTTGATGACAAACTGATGTGCCTACTCCCACGATGGTCGAGCTTAGTCCCCATTTGAGAGAGAGGGTCGGGCTTACTTTTCCTCCTCTAGGGTCGAGCTAATTCTTCTCTCTTGCCGAGGTCGAGCTAACTATTTTCCCTCTTAGGGGATGAGTTCATTCTCCTCCGTCGGGGTCGAGCTACTTCATTATAATACAACTCAATATATGGGTAGGATTGTAAATGAGCTGAGCCCAAGTGAACCTAGCCTCCCAAGCTAGAGCTCAGTAGGAGCTCAAGCCAAGCTCAAGCGAGCCTAAGTTAGGGTTTGAGCTGGACCTAGGCTTGAGCTCGGCTTGGTTCAAGCTCGAGTTCGACTCAAATAAGATTGATAACAGTTAAAACAATTTAATATGCACTAAATTTCAATAATAAAAAGGCTCGAGCTCATGCTCGGCTCAAATAAGCTCGATAACTGTCAAAAATAATTTAGCATATACTAATTTTTAATAATAGAAAAGTTGGAGTTCGAGTTCGGCTTGAGTAACCTCGATAAAAATTAGTATGTGTCAATATTCAAGCTCGAATCAAGCTCTAACGAACTATTCGAGCTCAGCTCATTGGAGCTCACAAGCTCAGGATTAAGCTCGAGATCAGGTCGTTCAGAGTTCAAGCTGAGCTCAAATCGAGCCTAGAGCAAGCCGAGCTCAAGTGGCTCGTGAGCCTTGAGCTTTTTTTACATTCCTATATTCAGGGCATTCCCTCGAACAAGCTTGGCTCAATCTATCGGCATCTCCTCTATTATGCGCATATGTTGAATTGATTATTTTACATCAACAAGCATTAGCACATCACTTCTACGTGGGGTGATCAGCCTCGAGGGCCATCGTTCGATAGAGCATGGATTCACAGGGGGCACTCCTTACTTCATGGGCCACACCTTCGAGAGTTGAGTGCGTGGCATGCCACCAAGCTCCTAGCACCATGCCTCGCTAAGCCGAGTAGGCAATGGCTTAGCACGTACCCCCTCACCTTGAAGGGCAGACCTCATTCGGTTAGTCTCAGGTACGCTCACCAACCCTGAATATCTCTGTGTGTTGGCACGCATCGATCGATCACGTCCAGAGATATCGTCCAACTCGGCATCGCCAATCAAGCTGACGCATAGGGATACATACGCCCAGCCAGCTTCCTTGAAGCTCCATCACACCTCAGGCTTGCGATATATCCACTTCCATTCCGATGAGTTTATGAAATGACTCGATTACCCAAGGACTCTTCACGTCTTGATTCGGCAAGTTAGGCGCTTGTTTCTAGCATGTTCACATAGGTCAACCTTTCGCACCCCAGGGTTCTATCATCCTTCGGTGGCCATCCCTAAGCAAGTTGAGATTCATATTCCCATGCATACCTTCACCTCTCGAACGCCATGGGTCGAGAACTGACTTCATGAGGCACTTCTTTGGATTAAGTTCTAACCCCACGCCTCCATGTAATTTCAACATCTAAGCGGTTGGCACTTGACTCCACAACTATTCATGGCCTTGAGTCCTTCTGTGCAACAATGAACTCCCTAATACGACCCAAAATCAGCTGAGCAAAGCAATGACCCTTTGGCGAACACCAGGGGAACCCAACTCGGAGGCATGGGCATGACCTATCATCCAAGGTTTTCACAAGGACTAAGGTGTTTTAACATGTTGTCAAAATGCATTGAAGCCTACCAGCAGGATCGTCGACCCAAGGTAACACACCAAATCCTTTTGCAAGTCAGTGCACGAGCTCGGGTAGGCAGTTAGCGACCACCCAAATCAGCAAGGGGCCACTGTTGGGGGAGAGTTTCCGTGCTACCTCGGACCTATGACTACATGGGAGCGATGGCACCCATTGGAGGATCTACTCAGAGCTAAGTCCCCAAGTCAACCCCAAACAAGGTGTGCAAGGCCGACCCCGAAAGGGTCCAAGGCCAACCTCGGGTGAGGTACGTAAAGCAGACCACAGAGGGTTCGGGGCCAACTTCGGGCGAGGTACGTAGGGTTGAGCCCCAAAGGGTCTGAGGCTAATCCCAGGTGAGGTACACGAGGTCGACCGTAGAAGGATCCAGAGCTAGCCTCGAGCGAGGTACGTAAGGCCGATCCTAGATGAGGTACGCAAGGCTAACCCCAGACGAGATACGTAGGGCCGACCCTGGAAGGGTCCAGGGCCAGCTCTGGGCAAGATACGCAAGACTGACCCTGGAAGGGTCCAGGGCCGACCCTGGACCAACTATGAAGTCTCGGACATGGCGGAGCCCACGTAGCACAAATAACATGGATACCCCTAGGAGTAAGTTAGACCATAAGGGCAAACTTGTAATTTTCCATGCCTGCCTCTCTCTCCTTATAAATAGGACCCCTTGTGATAGGAGATAAGAAGGTCATTTGTAACTCTAGACACTCATATTGAATAAACCTAGTGGTTGAGTGCTTCTCCTTAAGTCCCTTCGCATCCTCAACGGTCTCCGTATCTGACTAGTGTGCTTCTAAGACTGTCCGAATTCGTACCAATGACAAAACTAATTACTAGTGTACAAATGAAATTGATTAGTTATGTAATCATGTGATATGATGATTATTGTTAATATTTACTAGTGTAATTATTGGTATCAAATAAGCCATTATTTGCCTTAGAGGCAATTGAGATGCTATTTGCCAAATCAGTTTAGTTAAAACACCAACTGAGTCAAACATCTCCAGCTAGCCGCCACTGTTCTAGAACCAAAAGCTCCACGGTTTCAAAGGCGCCCTTCGTTGGATCGATGGTTGTATCGTGTCGTCTCTCTCGAGAGTCCGCACCATGCATGCAGGCCGACAGCGCCCACACCATGCACTGAATATTTATGCTCCCTCACAGACAGCCGCCATTGTACGCAAGTAGGAGGTGCCGGCTCCATGCAGACCGGCAATGTTTGGAACATCGGATGAACCATGTATGGACGGATTTGGCATAGCTTTCTTGGAAAAATGAAGTGTATCAACTACGATCTCAAATTCATGTCATAGATTTGAGTTGTTGCAACGGTACTAAATCTTTATGAATTAGTTTTTGAAATCTTATGGTCTCCAAGCTATAACTTTAATCGTACTTTACATTAAGATATACTACTAAAATTATAATATTATAAAAATATTTTTAACAATAAATTTAATTATATAACTTTTATATAGTCAAGCTTGATAGTTTTAAATCTATAGGTAGTTAAACTTTAGAAAGTTTTGTTAGATTGATCTCTCCCCGATTAGCCCAACGGCTAATCGGGACCTTGATCCGCGCCCTGATCGAGGGCGCTCAGCCCAACTATTGGCTAATGGGCCCCCGTCGCGCTGCGCTATAAATAGAGGGTGGGGGCCGGTGGCTCGACTAACGAGGTTCGCCTGAGCCGTAACCCCACCCGACAAACCCTAGACCGATCTAGAGAGACGCGCAGTCAGCGGCGGGAAGCTCCATCGCCGTCCCCTTCACCGGATCTCCGCCGCCGTCACCGACCTCCTCTTCCCCGACCGTCGCTATCCGTGTGCAGACTTCACCGAGCCAACCAGCGATGGCCAACTCCTCCTCCAATGCATCGGACGGTCGGTACCCCTAATGCTAATCCTCTCTCCCTCTCCCTCTCTCTCTCTCTCGAATCCGAACAAGAAGGGACTAACAAGTTTTACGGTCCAGATTCGACGACGTCAAGTAAAAAAGAACGGAGAGATTACTATGTTTGGTTTTGCATTCAATCTGGAATTGACGATGGCCGTGTAAAACATATAGGGGTGTTTTCTCATGCATGTTCAACCAGCCGGGTTCAATGGTTTGGATGGATCGCAAGTCACAAGGCAGAGGAATAGTACGACGAAAAAAGGCTAGAAAAAAAAAAGAAGCTGACAGGTATAGTCAACAAAGCTGGCTCGCACGTACACGGAGCCATTCCGGTTGCCGGTTTGCGGTTGCCGCTTCTCACCGTCGGCCGGGCCCTTTGGGGCTCCTGCAAAGCAAATCAGAGGCCAAATTGAAAGCCGAAGTTAATTTTGCCCTCGTCAAGATATCTGACTTGGGATCGCCTGACTGGCTAGCTTACCCTAACCAATTACTTAATTAGAGTGCTGGCTACCTCCTCGACCCCACGAAGCAGCAGCGGCTACTCTCCTCGCGCGGTCAACTCAACACCCCCGTGTCGATCGCGCCCATATATTAACCCGTCCGTGCTGCTCCCAACCTCAGCGTCATCGATCGATCGCCTCCGTGTCCGAGGAGCGCTCTCACGACAAAGAATCTAGCAAGCCACTCCAATTAAGCTAGCCATCAGAAGAAGAGGATCGAGGAGGAGGAGACTGATAATGGCGAGGCAAGAGGTCGCAGCCCTCTCGTTGCTGGCGGCGGTTCTTCTCGTCGGCGGTTGCTTGCCGAGGCCGGCCGCGGCGGTGCACCTCTCCGCGCTGCCCAAAGCCCTCGACGTCACCGCGTCCCCCAAGCCCGGCCAAGGTAAGCATCTGCTTGGCGCCTCCACTAGCTAGTACGTACAGTACTTCTTGACGTGTTAAGAACGTTCGACTGCAATCCTGCGCCGACCTGCATAGATATGTTCTGCCATTTCTTGTGATTGCATCCGATGTGTGCAAGATTGGTCATGTTATTTGCTTCTTTTTGTACCGACTACGATGCGTGCAAACACTTCTATTGTACCGTGAAGAAGCGAATGGCACATTCCTTTCGGACTGCCTTATTATTTTTATCAAACAAATAAATAGGATAATTTTTTTTCTTTTTTTAAAAGTAGGTTATCGGAACAGTCTTTTCAAAATAATTTATCAGTTTATCGGTATTCGATTTGTTCGTATAAATGCTCGCACTAGAGCCAAAAACCATTAACCATAGCCTAAAATAACAGAACCAATATCATGCATGATAGGGGCTATATGCGTGACTCTTGTTTAGTCATTTCTGGCTAGAGTTTGATGGAGAACAAATCAATGACATTAGAGAATATATGGTATTGCTAGCGTCTGGACGTCCGATCTGGATGCTAGCGTTGTACGCTCTGTTGAAACATTTGATGGCAATACTTGCAACATTATATACAACATGTGCAACAAAATGTTTCACAAAAAACTTGATATTGCACTAGTTGTTGCTGATTGTTGCATACATAAAATCAAAATATTGCAATAAAGAAATACAATACCGAGAACATAGATCCTACAACAAAATGACCAGATCCAGCCACTGCTTTACCTATGGTGGCGATAGCATCGAGCGAAAAGGCATTCAAATCATGAAAACAAATTTAAGCAATTAAGAATAGAAGGGAGTAGAGAAGGAGGTGAGGGTAGAGAGAGAGGACAAGGGAGAAGCCACTTAAGGGGTCAGCACCGACAGTGAGAAGCTGAGATGGCAGTGGAGTGTGAGAGCTAGAGGTGGCACTAGTAGGAGACGACGCCCGACGATGAGCGAACTGAAGAGGGCGACCACGGTAGGAGCCAAGAAAGGCTCGATGGCGCAGCTAGGGTTGCAGTCGAGGGTAGCGCAAAGGAATAGAACCAAGGGTGGCCAGGCAGTAGTTGGAGGCAGAGGAGGCACGGAAGTGCTGGTAACCGACAGCGCCAGGAGAGGTAGCACCGTGGAGGCGAATCAAGGAGGGGAGAGCCAATGGGGGAGAAGTGAGGAGAAGGGGGAAAGTAAAGAGAGGATAAGGCATGAGAGGAAGAGCCGTAGGCATGCCTCGGATCATTGGATCCATGTCAGTTGGTGGATTGCACTATCCGATGATGACATCCGGATCGAACGTGTTGGACTTCTGAGGGCAATTAGGTAATTTCCTAATTTGAAAAGGGGAAAAAAGAAAGAGGGAGAGGGTCCCACCTATTGGTGGGATAGAAGAGGAGATAAGGCCCAAAGCCTTTCTCGCGTGCGCTGGTGGGGAGGCTCTCAGCTTGACCGCTTCATTCGGCTAGCCGAGTCTCGCAGAGATGGCGATGACGCCAGAGGCACCACCGGCTCGAGTGCTTCAGCGCCAGCCATTGGCTATAGCTCATCGGCTGCCTCCTAACTCCCCTATAAGAGGCGGCCTCCCTCTCCTCCTTTTGGCACTGAATCGAGTGAGCCCTCTTCCATCTTGATCTCCTACTCTTCTCGGCTAGGACGTCTCGGTATTTGGTTTGCTCTGATCATTGGAAGTTGCTATATACATGGCTTGCTGCTCACTATGTAGTCTTAGTTCTGTGCTTTGTGATCTTTTCCGGTTACTAGAGTTGACATCCGAACTCTGTTATACTGTTATAATCAATATTGTTCATCTCATTTGAATATTAGATTGATTATTGTGTTCTCATATGTGGTCCAGCAAGATTATATTCATGATATGTTAGTTTCTTTAATGGCAAAGTTTGATTTGAGCTCAAGATTTAATCTATAAGTTGTCATATATAATCAAGATTGTATTTTCGTCATGGCTATAGGGGTCAAGATCAAATATTATGCAATTAGAATTCTGAGAGCAATAAATAACATACAAAATCTTAGTATTATGTTGTTTTTAGATATTCACATGATATATATGTTGGGCATAAAATTCTGCTTGAATGATTTAAAAAGTTTATATGTGTACATCTTGATTAAGTTAATTTTATGCCTCTAGTATCATGTTTGTATATTTATTAATTATGCTGAAATTAATTCTAAATTTATGCTAAAACCACATATTTTACTACATGACGTAGGAACGGTATCAATTCCGGAGAATATATTCCAGCCCCTTCTTTCCTTTCTTGCTTAGGCAGCTAATTAATTAGACGACTACGGGACAGGAATTGGTGCAACTCCGTATGTTCTTAATTTTGTGGCTTGCGATCGATACATCCGAAGAGGGAGACATGTATCCTAGCTAGGCCGGCCAATGAGTGCAAGGCTTTTGGAGAAGAGTAGAGCCACTTTTGAACTAGCTAATTAGATTTTATATGGGTTTTTGTTTTCTTCCTAATCGGCATGCTCAAACTCAAAGTTAAACTTTCGTTTTTAACATACTGTACTATTTGTTGCGTGTATGTAACTGTGTGATATTTAAGTGCGCGTTAGGTTTCTTTACATTTGTCCGCGAGATTATCAAATTGAGTAGGATTTGTGCGTTAGTTTGCTTAGGTAAGTTATGAGTATGCATTCTTTTATGAACTACTTCTACTCGTAATATTGGAGTGCTAATTAAGCAAATTCCATGGCCAGTTCTGCACGCCGGCGAGGACACGATCACGGTGACGTGGTCCCTGAACGCGACGGAGCAGGCCGGCGCCGACGCCGGCTACAAGTCCGTCAAGGTCAGCCTCTGCTACGCGCCAGCGAGCCAGAAGGACCGCGGGTGGCGCAAGTCCAACGACGACCTGAGCAAGGATAAGGCGTGCCAGTTCAAGGTCACCCAGCAGCCGTACGCCGCCGGCGCCGGCGCCGGCAGGTTCGAGTACCGCGTCGCCCGCGACATCCCAACGGGGTCCTACTACGTGCGCGCCTACGCGCTGGACGCGTCGGGCACGCAGGTGGCCTACGGCCAGACCGCACCGGCCGCCGCCTTCGACGTGGCGGGGATCACTGGCATCCACGCGTCCCTCAAGGTCGCCGCCGGCGTGTTCTCGGCTTTCTCCGTCGTCGCGCTCGCCTTCTTCTTCGTCGTCGAGAACCGCAAGAAGAACAAGTAGAGGCCGCGCACCGTACGCGCGCGCCAGGCGTTCGTCCATGCCTGGGTTGTCCTGGTGATCTCTTGCTCTATGTAACAGTGGCAGTAGCCGGTGTATGTTTTTCCTTTCTGTCGTGTGCATGGAAACATGAAAATAGCTCGGTTGAGATAAGTCTGTCTGGTCTGAATTAATGGGCGTGTCGATCGTATGCAATTGTTCAGGTGAGCAGCAAGTGCGAGCAAGAACAAGAGATGACTTCACACCTGTTTATTCTGTTTCTGTAGACCCAAAAAAGAGCCTTTAAAATGGCCAAGCATGTCAAGCACTTTCTGACAGGATTGTGTACATGCTAGTACCCTAGAAAATATAAATGGAGCTGTGTGCTAGTACCATTTGCAGATATGTATGAGCGGAGAATTATGTACTCTTGACAAAGATATTCTGATTATTAGGAGAATTATTGAGCTTACACCGGGCATATATACCGGGATGGCTAGCTCATTGCCACCTATTGCACCTCATAGTCAAGTGTGTAAACCGTAGTGTGCAGATATGCATCTGATACTGCTTCAAGCAAAATGAAAGGCCAAGAGGACTATATGGCATTGTTTTTCTGGCAGTTAATAGGGACATCGATGAGTTAACGGGGCAAATTTCAATTTCTAAAAGCTTGCGTTTTAGTTTTTCTACAGTAATTAGCTTTTAAACTGGGTATCTTTTTAAGATAGATCCATAAATTAATTGTAATACACAATATAACGACTTCATTTACATCTGCCAAAACCACACGATTTTCTGTTACTCAATACTCACTCTCACAAATAGACTAAAAGCCATAAGCTGAAACCAAAAAGAATATGGCAGTTTGAGGGGTAAATTAACAATGTCAACGTAGCAGAAAAATTCAATGATGGTGGATTAAGATAACTATGGACCTATTATTTTGGACTATGGTTTATAACTTTTGAATGTGACTTATAACTTTTGGCTGTTCATGAGAGATAGAATACGAAGAGTCTCATGTACGATTTAGTCTATATAAATAAAGTCACTGCAGTATCTATTACAATGAACTTATAGATCTTACTTTAAAAAGATATTTATTTAAAAACTAGTTATTATATAAAAGCTAGTTTTCGTAGAAAAACGTTTTTTAGAAACCGAAAAAAAAAGCATATATATGCTAACACATATCCTGCAAATTTATGCCATTATGAGTTGTACCTTGAACGCAGCTCAGTTGCTTTAATCCTCAAATAAGCGTAGGTTTCCCTTTCAAGAAGTTTCCGAGACGGAAGGAACCGCTGCTCCTTGTTTCACATGCAAAACAATTTAACTAGTAGCCAATCAGTGATCCTTCTGTATTCACAGATGCACACGAGGTATCCCAAGGGGTAAGGAGTAATTCTCTTCCATTATTTCTATAAACGATCATTGTCTGTCAAGCAACACAAACCATACTAAGCAATGGATTATTATACACAGCAAAGCGACATATCTCTTCTGCTGCAAGAGCCCCTTCAAACCATGTCTCCCATCTCTCAAAAATAATGCGCATATATAGGGTGTGCGCACACGGAAAAATTACAAAATATGCGCATATACACGCATCAATAAAACACAAAACTCATCGTGAACAGATAAGATAAACACAAGACATCCATGCCAGAATGGGAATGCTGAAACATAATCATGCATGAAGCAAGAACAATAGTTAGTGTATCAAAGGTTGGTAACACTTGTTTTGACATGGAAGAGGGGAAAAAGAAAAATAAAAAAAAGAAAAAGAAAAGAAGCAGAGGCACCACCATAGAGGTGGTAATAAATAGCTTGGACCCTTGTTTGTCCATCATCCTCTCCACTCTTCCAAGGCAAACAAAATGGGAGTCAAGCAGCAACAACATAACAGCTTATTTGTCCATTGTTTAAAAACAGAAGGGAAAAATCCGTTCGAGAAAAGAAATGCCAAAATCAGTGCTTCACCATCTCTGCCCTGTGAACGACCTGAAAAGCAGATAAATTAAAAGTTAGCATGTGCCAACAACTAAAAATTACATGACCAAAGTTGATAGAAAGATTTGTAACAATACAGTTCCAGAAAAAGAATATAAATGAGAGTATGGTTTCCACTAGATGATGCAAAATGAATGTACGGTTATTAAGGGGTCTATACAATAGAACTAATGAAGGAAATGAGCAGCAACCTCACGGATGAACCATTCAGAATCCTAACAGTATATAATACAGGACAGAAGAACAATTATGCTTACCAGCATGGATTAGATACATACTGTCTTAAAAAAGTGCGTACCAAGGTTACTGTGATCGATATTCATCACAAACCAACAAAGGTGCAAGTGTGTATGGCTGTAATCCTATTTGGACGGCTCAACCAAATCCATAATAACATCAAGCACAGCACAAAGGTAGGAACGAACCTGTCTGAACTTCTGTTTCCACCAAAAGAGCCTTTATCTCTGCTCCCCTGAAATCCCCATCTTTCTTCCATTGGTTTTGGATATTGATCTGTGCCGCTACGGGAACGTGGCCTTTCCATGGACTCTGCAATTTGAGATAGCTCTGCCGAATTAGTTGATGGCGGTGCAATAACCCTGCCAGCTCCAGAACCAGGCCTTTGCCCAAATCGAATCTTGTCATCCAACTCGATTGTAAGAAGCTCTAGATCCCTTTCCATCTGAGATATCTTCTCAGACAAACTTTTTGCATCCTCCTCGCTTATCTTTGCTTCATTTTCTTTTAGTTCCACCTTAAGTAGGTTGATGTCTTCTTTCAACACCCTCTCTTCATTTGTCTCCAGCCTGAAATATTCAAGTCCATATACTTGTGTTCAAATCAAATGGGAAACATAGAGGGCACATACATTATAGGGATAGACCCTCTGTATACAAGATATTACGCCAAAAACTTGAAAAATACAAAAAAAAAAAAACCTTATAGGAATATCAGGTATGAAGTTATGGCTCCGCAACTCGAAAACATCACTTACAACTACAGGAATAAACTTCAGCAGGAAGGCCCAATTGCATGTATATGTATTTTAACAGGATTAAGTAGCAAAGTCCATTTACTTCAGCAAAGCATCTTGAATGGACTTGTTTAGTTGAGGAATAAATTAAACGGATCACCAACGACCATTGGATCTTTTATCTGTCACCTAAAATATTCAAAACATTAAATGATAAGTAGTTCGCCAGGTTGAGGTTCTAAAGGATTGGCTAGCCTAAATTTGAGTTAAGGAAGGTTCATTTTTTCAGACCACCTAGCCAAGTGTTAAGTTGATTCACCCTTGAGACTGGCTGTGCCAAATATTCACTTATTAATCCTTCTAAACACAAAAGCAACAGACTTTGCTACCAATTATTAGTACATTATTGAAGGCAGAGATGTAAAAAGGGGTCCTGCGGTCCACAAGAAAAGTAATGGATTATAGACCTCTAAGGTATCTAAATTAAAGAGGAGCTGAAGTTATCTTCAGTAAACCTCTCAAAATTAGGTACTGCAAGGTTCTTTCTGAACTCTGAAGGGGGTCCAAATTATCCAAGGCCCTCTACATCTTAATATGAAGGTCAGGATAGTGACAGAGAAGGAGCAATGTGTTCTCCATAAGATTCGAAGAAAACTGACAATTGGAACATGCATGATTCAGTGCCAATCCTAGACAAGTGAATGACCAACAGTAGCCTTGGAGTAGACTGAGTAGTCAGTACTACAGCATCACACAGTAACCAAAATCTTGTCATCAGTTAAAAAATTGCAAAAGCATATAAACTAACGAAGTATTTTCTAGCAATGATGACAGACATTATCAGATAATATGGCAAAAAATTCTAAAAACAACTGGTGCAACCAGTATAATTAATGACCTTGCTAGTTGTTCATAGTATTTACACATATGCGGCAGGAATGATGATCCAACCTACAAGATGAAATGTTAGGAGCAAAGGCAGGTGATATAGGTAAAGATTTCTTTCAATATGGTGGGTTGATAGACAATGGGAAACCCATGACTCGAACAGGGTACTATTAGGCTTCCGGCAAGTGATAACAATTCAAAGATGTAGGGTAAGTGCGCAACCAACGAGATGATTCAATCAATTAACATCACCTTGCCATCCAAAGCAGAATTACACATTAACGCTATAAAAAGCACATGTAACAAACATTTTAATTTTCATGAAATTGAAGAAAAACGTTGTATGAGAAACACTGCTAAACATATCACGGAGCCTCGTTTTATGTCTCTAGCTTTAATAATCTCTGCCAATATTGTACTAACATTGTAACATATCTCTGGAATTTCACAAGCCTTTTGCTATTGGTCACAACCTTTATCCTTACGTTTTTTACTGAAAAATAAAAAAAAATGCTCAGGTCCCAACCAAAAATGGTTTGGAATTAGTAATGTAACAAGTGCCAGTGTCACTACATTCAAAACATGCAAGTAAAATTATTTATAAGCATGGAAATATTGTGGATGTGAATGTCATTACTCATTATGTACTTCTAACAATCAATTCAAGTAACTTGCTAATATCCATCATCGTGCCATACTGCCATTATTTCATACCCCGGAAATAACCAGGTCTCTTATGCACATTGCAGATGATTTTGACAAAAGAAGCACAGAAACAACTTTCCAAAGCACAACAACTGAAATGGCAAGCTAACTTGTGGTTGGTTGAAACTATTGAAAGGTAGTTACTAAAAGCTTTTGCCAAAATTGTTATTTAGGCGCCACTAGCAAAATATATAGCCATAAGTCTCAGCTAAACAGAATTCCATATCTGTGAATGGACACAGCCTTATTAACCTTAGTTGGTATTGGATTCACAGGTAAATGCTAAGGGTGCATACTTTGCAACATAAATTTTGATATCAAGAGGCAGTTCCATATATTACGTACCTATCAATACGGCGATGCTCCAGATCGAGGTCAATCTTCCTCCAGTCCTTCCCTTTCTCTTGCAGAACCACCTCCCTTGGCTTCGCGTTCCCAAAAGGATTCACCTTTGGTCGTGCCCTCGGTGCGCCTTCACTACCCACAGCCGATACTTGTGATCCAGGGCTCCCAGGACGTGAGGAGTGGGCACTGCCTGGCCTGCTCGATTGTGAGCTGGTAGGACGGCTTGTCTTCTTCTCATCAACCTCAGTCTCCATCTTCCTCCAGTCCAGCCCTTTCTCGGCTAGCACGTCCTCCCGGGGCCTCGCAGCCCCAAATGGGCTCGGCCGGCTGCGTCCCGCCTCAGCAGGTAGCGTAAGGGTTGTCGAAGATTCGCGCTTGGGCGGATCGAGCACGAGGCGTGGCCTCTCGCGCACGCCATTGTCCGTCGCGGCACGGGACCAACGATCGGAGCCGGTCGAGGCAGGCGAGTCGCGGAAGCCACCGCCAGAGCCGAGGCTCGGGTAGCGGGAAGGCAGCGGCTTCTTCCCGCGCGACCAGTCGCCGTCGTCGTCAGCGCGGCCGACGGGAGCGACCGCGCCGCCCCCGAGGGATCCGTACCGATTCCGGGGGCCGGAGTCGGCGGGCGACGGCGAGAACGACTTCTTATTGAGCGACCAGTTGCGATCCTCGTCGGCGCGGGAGGGCATGTCGAGATCCGAGGCCCTGCCGGGCAGCCTGCGGCGGCCGTCGTCGTCGACTCCGCCGCCGTGGCGCTCCCCCGAACCACCAAACTCGGAGCCGTAGGAGCGGAACCCGCCGCCCAGGCGGGACCGATCGAGCTCCTCCGCTGGCCGCTCCCGCGGGCCGGTGGGCAGCATCATCATCTCCTGCGGCGTGAGCCCCTTGGGCTCCGCCGTGGCTGCCCGCCGCCCCGGGGCACCGCCGGGGCCGTACGTGGCGAACTCGGAGAGCGACAGGGTGGTCCCCTTCTTCTTCTTCGACTTGGCCCCGCCTCCCGCCGCGGTAGCCTCGCGGAGGCTGGGGAAGCTGGCAGCCCCGCCGGCAGCGGCGGGGAGCTCGGGGGCCGGGAAGGCCGCGGCGGCGGTCTCGCGCTCCTCCTCCTCGGCGCGCTCGGCGTCCAGCGCCCAGGCGCCGGCGCCGCCGAGGCCGCCCCAGGCCTTTGACATGGCGGAGATCTAGGGTTTGGGGTCGGAGGAATGGAGGAGGAGGAGGAGAGGAAGAAGACGCCTGGTGTTGGCGAGGTGAGTGGGGCAAAGGCGGAGGCCGGTGCGGAAAAAGCGTGGCGCAGCTGCGGAAATGTTGATGCGGCCGTGCCGCGCCGTGCGTGCGAGAGGTTGGTGGGACTGGGGGCGGGAGATCGAGTGGGAGGCGTCAGGCGTGCCGTCGGGGGTGGCTTGGCCTGCCTGCGTGAGTGCGTGACTTTTTAGTTCGGGGGTTTCTCCGGGTGCGCGCCGGGGGTATGAAAGAAGGCCTGTTCTTTTTTCTCCTGCGGCTTGTGTCGTGTGGATTATAATTTTTAATCTGTTTATGAAGAAAAATAAAAAAAATAAAAAGTAATAGAAATTTATATGTGATTTTAGTCAATATAAATAAAATTATTATAGTGTGTATTATAATTAACTTGTAAATCTTACATTAAAAAGACACTCTGCTTAAAAGCTAATTACTATAAAAAAAATCAAAAAATAACTTTTAAAAGCTGAAAAGAGCAGGCCTAAAATTTGTAGCAATGGCATGGTGGTATTGGATTGGCGACTTGCTTAGCTGGACGGGACAAGGAGAAAAAAAAGGGATGAACGATTAAAAAAAGTGAGAGAGATGCATTCGTGTGATGGGAGCGAGATGAGTAGAGTGAGTGACGTGCTCATGACTCCTTACCTTATCCTCGGAGCGAGATGGTACCGAGAGAAGTGGAGAAATAGTTTCGAGAAACCAGATGTTTGTATTGGCTTCTTAGCTTTTCTAAATGAATCCAATACGAACAAGCCATAAGGATATCACTCGTGGGGTGTTCTTGATGTCTGCAGCTAATGGTTTTTGGCTAAAAATAAATAGTTGTGACTAAAAGAAGTGTTTTTAGAAGGAGAAAATGAGTTATGAGAAAAGTGAGGAAAGATGCATGTACCAGACAGGGGTAGAAGGAGTGAGAGGGTAGACGCCTATGACCTTCTATCTAAGTAAAAAATCGAAATCTAGACGTTTTCGGTACTGTTAGCGTACAAAAATTCCAAATTTAGCTTTCTTCGTACAAAAATTCCAAATCTAGCCCCCCTCCCCACCGCACGATTCGCCAGAAAAGCGACACGTGGCGGAGTTGTGCGGTACCGGACCGCACAACTCACCAGGAAGCGACATGTGGCGGAGTCGTGCGGTACCGGACCGCACGACTCACCAAGAAGCGACACGTGGTGGAGTCGTGCGATACCGGACCGCACGACTCACCAGGAAGCGACACGTGGCAATCGTGCGCTCCTACACGACTCTAAAATCGTGCCACGTGTCGCTTCGGTGAGTCGTGCGGTCGATGCGCGCACGACTCCGCCACGTGTCGCTTCCTGGCGAATCGTGCGATCCGGTACCGCACGACTCCGCCACGTGTCGCTTCCTGGTGAGTCGTGCGGTGGGGAGAGGGGCTAGATTTGGAATTTTTTCATGAAAAAAGCTAAAATTGAAATTTTTGTGCGCAACAGTACCAAAATAGTCCAGATTTCTAAAAAATCTGCTTCAAAATATCAAATATTCTTAGTCTCTGCTTTTTTTTAAACAAAAAATAGAAATATAAGTTAATATGGACACCCCTTATACAAAGTTGTCACTTCGATTTAATGATTTTTTATGTCGATATGAATCATAGGAGCTATAACACCTTTGGCTCCCAGTTATTAGCCATGGAAGCATGGGATTATATTTTAATTCCAATGATGTGGTAGTTTAGCTGCCACATGGAATTGCAATAAACGATTCCAAGCCAATTTCAGATGGGAAGGAAGCACCTGGAACCAATTTTTAGGTGGGTTCTTTTTATTTATGATCTATAGTTTATGATTTATAAATTTTGATTGTTTGTGAGAGAGATTACAGAGAGAGATACTCACATGCAATTTTGGCAAGCACATATAAAATCAGCACAATATGTACTACAATTTATTTTAAGATCACGTCTAAAAAAACACACCAATTTTAAATAAATACTGTTTATCCGTACATAAGCAATAAGCAACCAGCGGTTTTAGACCCGCTCCTTAACTCCTCCCCGTCAATTGTATGGAATCGAATCATCACGCTCGACTCCTGAATCTACCATTAGCAGCCTCGCTACAGCCGAGAGGCGGACCTATCGTAGATCATGGTTGCGCAGTCGAATATTTAAAACTTTTGACAAAAAACTAATATATATAAAATAATATATAGAGAATTGGTGTATGGGGGAAGTGAGGCGATTGCCCGGCCTCGGCGGCGGCAGGACGCCTGCCATTCTTGATTGGGCGAGCTCGACAAATTGAGGTACAAAAGCGCGAGAATTCTTCTGAAGTTCGCCGTTGATTAGAAAGAAAGAAAGAAACCCCTTCTAATTCCGTGTGACACCCAAACATAAAAATTGGAAATGGAATGGGCCTGAATCAAAATCAAATTCTACTAGAACATGAATTTGAATCTAATTCCAGGAATCAATTTCAATCGATGGGAACCAAACAAGGCCTGAGAGATATTCTAAAGATTATAAGCTCTTGTGTACGAGTTAGGCCTCGTTTAGAACGAGATTTTTTACTGTTCTCGCAAGAAATGAACTGATTGGTATGATGTTTATGTGGAATCCATGTCATCTAACACAGTAGGATTAAAGTACTCCTAACAAATTCTAAACTGCTTGGTATGATATTTATGTCGAATCCATGTCATCTACCAGTACCACAGAAGGATTAAAGTAGCCCCAACAAATTCCCAGCCACCACTGGAATAATGCTCCACGTGCTAGTGCAAGATTTTATTTTCTCCTCTCCATTCTCCTCCCTTGTGCAGAGAATACACGATTCCGCGGCAGGGCCCAAGGCCTGGAAGACATGGCCGTGTTGCCGCAGCACGGCGGCGTACGAGTAAACGGCCGCCGGTGTAACAGAAGCAGCGGTCTTTCGGGTGGCAGCGGCTGCCCGGCTGACGGTGTGACGCGTGGAAATGCTGTGGGCGACCATCTCAGCTCACGCTCTGCAGTCTGTACTGTGCTCCCCTTGTCCTTTTCCCCGTTTTCTGAAGGACAAGCCTTTTTTTTTAGCATCTGCCTGTTGAAGTCCATGGAAATTTCTGCCTTTCTTTGGGTTCTGGAATAAAGGCCGCCTCGTAGAACAATCTTCTGGGGACCGTATCTGTTGATTAGCTCGCTGGTTCGGTAGAATAACTTATGCTTGGAAAACTTCCCACTTCAGAAAGTTCAGTTCAATGCCCGAGCAGGTCAGCGTCCTTTAGTTGGGAAATTTTGGTTGCCTTTTGAGCTGCAGTTGCATTTAGTCCTCTCCTTTAAAAAGGAGGGGTCAAGAAACACGCTAGCATCCTCGCAAAAAAAAAAAGAAAGAAAGAAAGAAAGAAAGAAAAGAAAAAGAACACACGATAGCACAGAGGAAGATAACCTCACAGAAATTCGCATCACTTCTACAGAAATAGAAGTAAAGATGGCCATCAAAATTGTTCCAAAATTATAGGAGAACAGATAAGGCTGCTCAGCCAACTGAAAAGGAAATGACAGCACAACGTGCAGCCGTTGGAGAGAACTTCCTCACCGTGAAGTAGACATTTTGAGAATCTGATCTAACCTTATTTCTGTGCATCATAAAACGAGAACTGGATACTAATATGGATAGGTTTTGGTCAATCCCAAAGTAAAGTTTTCAGTTCGTGACCGCGTAACTTCAGACACAACGTCAACAAAAAGGGAAGACGGCGTGCCAAGCAGCAGTGCTCAGCAATGACGAGCAGCTGAGCAACAAAAATGGATGGACAGAAACCAGCCTGTGAGGTACTTTTCAGTTAATGAAGCTTGCAATAACAAGTTCTGATATTACATGTTTTCAGAAAAAGCTGTGATAAGAGTGAACAGCTCAAACCAAGGCTAAAACCTCACATAAAATATAATACTTTCTTATGCACATCAAAATGATTTTGTTTAAAGGGGCAAAAATGTAATACTTTTCGGCATCCTGAACTAATTTTCCCTTAACAGCAAAGATGAGAAGCGACTCCATGGGCATCTCCCAGTTACTATACAAGAACGACAATTCCAGTCCCTACTCAATACTGGTCTGCTGCTCACAAGAGAGGTGGTCAGTTTCCCATTATTGAGCATTTCTGAAACAAATTCCCAGCTACTGTCTACTGAACAAGTGATCTTCTCCATAATGTTAGTCCAGCTTCAGAGCCATAAAAACTTGTTATAAACGTTGGGTGAGGCAAATGGAGTTCACGTTTATGGTGCAAATGTCAGAAGAGGTGAAGGCATTGTAACATAACAGGGAGCTAATGAGTAACACTCTAGTCCGACATGAAAAATTGAAGCAATCATCTCTCTGGGAACACCCAAAAGAACACAACGAACAGTTGATTACGGCATGCAAAGATTGAGATAACCACCTTGGCAGCTAAAATTGCTATATACACTGACTTCCAACAGACAATTAAGCAAGTTCATTAACAAACCTTCCATGAAAACAATAACATTGACCCATAAAAAAGAGAATAAGCAGAGACATGATCGCTGCAAGTTAAGTTGTTAACCAGCAGATAATTCGTATGCCAAGCAAGCATAGCAAGCAAATCACTTTCCACTTAGTGCTAGCTTATACTCTGAAGTAGGAAATAATCTACAATCATACGCCTGTAACTCTACAAATAATTAAACACATGACAGTAGATGGCACAGCTCTCAGCCAAATAAATTGCAAACAGACATATCTTTGTTGTGAATACCACAAAGCATGCAAATTCACTTGAAAAGAAAAGTACCATACTACAACTTCACATGAGCAACCCCTAAAACTCAATGCATAATAACAACTACAGAGCATTTTGCAAAGAGTAAATGAGGAAAATTCTCATGGTGGATGCGCTCCATTCAATTTACTGAATGATCGAATTGATGACACCGGCACCGACAGTCTTTCCACCCTCACGGATGGCAAACCTCATTCCCTGCTCACAAGCCACAGGCTGGATGAGCTCAACAACCATCTTGACACGGTCACCAGGCATGCACATCTTCGCCTCCTCATCCTTGTCATTCATAATCTTTGTCACATTTCCCGTCACATCAGTAGTCCGCATGTAGAACTGCGGGCGGTAACCAGGGAAAAACGGCGAGTGCCGGCCACCCTCCTCCTTCTTAAGCACATATACAACAGCATCAAACTTAGTGTGCGGTGTGATGGAACTGGGCTTTGCTAGCACCATGCCTCTCTCAATATCGTCCTTCTGCATACCACGGAGCAGCAGACCGACATTGTCCCCAGCCATGGCATCATCCATGGTCTTCTGGAACATCTCAACACCAGTCACCGTGGCGCTGCGGGTCTCCCGGATGCCAACGATATCGACAGGGTCCCCAACCTTGACGGTGCCACGCTCGATACGGCCAGTAGCGACCGTACCACGACCAGTGATGGAGAACACGTCCTCAACAGCGAGCAAGAACGGGAGGTCGGTCTGCCGCTGCGGAACAGGGATGTAGGTATCCACCGAATCGATCAACGAGAAGATGCCGTCCACCCACTCGTTGTCGCCGCGCTTGATGGCAGAGTTGGCCATGAGGGCCTCGAGCGCTTTCAGGGCGGAGCCGGCGACGATTGGCACATCGTCGCCGTCATACTCGTAAGCGGAGAGCAGCTCGCGGACTTCGAGCTCGACGAGCTGGAGCAGCTCCTCGTCGTCGACCTGGTCCTTTTTGTTGAGGAAGACAACAATCTTGGGGACACCGACTTGCTTGGCGAGCAGGATGTGCTCCTTGGTCTGCGGCATGGGCCCGTCAGCGCCGGAGACGACGAGGATGGCGCCGTCCATCTGGGCGGCCCCGGTGATCATGTTCTTGACGTAATCGGCGTGGCCGGGGCAGTCAACGTGCGCGTAGTGGCGCGTCTCGGTCTCGTACTCGACGGTGGCGGTGTTGATGGTGATGCCGCGGGCGCGCTCCTCGGGGGCGGCGTCGATCTCGTCGTACTTCTTGGGCGCGCTGCCCCCGACTGAGGCGAGCACCATCGTGAGCGCCGCCGTGAGAGTGGTCTTCCCGTGGTCGACGTGGCCGATGGTGCCGATGTTGATGTGCGGCTTGTTGCGCTCGAACTTTCCCCTCGCCGCGCGCACCACCAGCAGCCCCGCGTGCCGGCCGGAGCTCCCCGCCGCACCCGCGCGGCGGAACCGCGCGGGCGCGGCGAAGCCGAGGGAGGTGGAGAGCGGGAGGCGGGGCTTGGAGGAGGAGGTGGAGGGCGGGAAGAGGAGGGAGTTGGAGGCGGAGGCGACGGAGGCCATGGCTTCCTTCCCTGGAGGCGGAGGCGGGGGATTGGGGATGGATAGGGAGAGGCGAGGAGATGGGTCGAGGGGTTTGCTCTGCTTATCTAGAGGAGGAATGGGGATAAGGGAGGGCCACGGATTAGGGGAAGCCCATCGTGAGGCGCTCGATGCCTCGCTCGCACCCCAACGCTCCGGGTGCCTCCGCCTCTCGGTGCCCTGTCGAGAGGTGAAAATTTATCGGGGTCGTCTTGTTGGCGCGTTTGGGCCAGAAAAATCCGGGTGAGGCCCCGGATTCGCCTCGTCGCCGTGAATGCCAGCCTCCACTCCTCGACATGATCATTCGGCCACGCCACGGGGGAGATGCATTTGATCATCTCGTGGGTAGCAAGTTACACACGAGATGAATATGGATGAATTCGGCCACGCCACGACATGTTGCCTATGATTTTTTATTTTTGTTACAGTAATTAGTTTTTAAATGATATATCTTTTTGTAAGATAGAATATATAAATCGATTGTAGTAGATAATACTATACCGATTTCAGCTACGTTGATCAAAATCACATACAACTGTCTTTCTTTTTATACTCTTTCTCATAGACAATTAGAGTTCAAAAATTATAAATAAAAAATTATAAATCATACCTCGGAAAATGCTACGATGGTGACTCTAGTAGCAAGGAAGAGACTAGAGAGAGTAAATGTGATTTTTTGTGCATAAGTGCGTCCATCCAAGGTTCAGAGTCAAAACTAGGGACGCTTGTTACGCTGAAATTAGAAGAAATTCTCGTGTTGCAAGCATGGTTTTACAATGTTTTTTTTCTTCGGACGTTGCACACGTTGCACTTTTTTTTACCCATGGATGTAGGTAGCGTTTAATTTAACGTTGATTTATAACTTTTTTACTGTAACAGATTTTTTTACTATAGCTAAGTTGGTTTATTTGATATAATTAAATATTAAAAAATTAAAAATAGAAAAAATATGCTAGCTCATCACAGACAATGCAAAGAAATACAGGAAAAAAAAGAAAAAACAAAAAAAACTAGAAAAGAACGAAATTACTGAATAGTGAAAAAAAACAGAAGTCAAATATAGAAGCTGACTTTAAATTATTTTAAACGGTGTCGTATAGTGACACTCTCAAACTTTTGAGTTCTTTTCCACTTTTAGTTTAGTCGGCGGCTTATTCCTTAGCAAAGTGCTCGAAACTTCTATGTTCCTGTTAGCATAGCTATCATGTCAAAGTTGTACGTACCCCTCATGTTGGAGGTGTATTTTTTGTACTTATTATCATAGCAAGCATGTGGGCGTCTTGATTATTGTTCTCTTTCGTTGATTGTGTCAGAGAAGCCATTTCTTGAGCTATAGCAAACAACCGATCCGAATTATAAACGAAAATGTAAATCTTTGAATAGTCGGAATAGATAGCTTAAGGGGGTGATCGGAATAGCGATGGCTTTTGATTTTTGCTGAAAAAATATTGTAACTGGCTGAAAAACACTGTAGCTAAGCTGGTTTATTGAGTATAATTAAATGTAAAAAAAATATAAAAAGAAACCGAAAACAAAAAAAAGTATAAGTAAATTTTTTAAAAAAATGAAAAAACCGAAAAAAAATTTACTGTAGCAGGTACTGTAGCTACAAAACCTGCTACAGTGTTTTGTCGCCCATCGCCCACCGTCCACAGCCGTTCGGAGCAGGGCCTAATTTGTATTTAATCATAGGGAGCTAGTGAAGCCAAAGTCGAGGTATCAAATAGCTCATAAAAAAATTCTCCTCGTTTAAATCAGATATTTCGAATTGTTGATATCAAAACCCTATTTCAATTAAGAATTTTTAGTTCTCGTCCATTATATTTTGCATGCATTTCTCATACTTCTAAAATCAAAAGAGTAGCTCGTAATCTATCTAAAAAATAACTAGATGAACCGGCTAGTTGGCTTGGTGCAAGCCCTAGTTTCCTCTCTTTTGCCATCCAGAGTGATTGTAATTCCTTTCTTCAGATGATTAATGAAAGCTAGTAGCTTCCTAAAAAATATGGACAACCAAACTAAGTATTGAAAGGTATAGGCATATGGCATACTAGCAACACAAGAATCTTTTAAAAATAATCTATTTTATTCCGAATTACAGAATGACAAGAATAGAGTAATCTTTAAATTATTATGTCATTATATTTTTTAAATATACTGCTTATTGATAAGGGAGAAATCCCCTAAGGTGGTCATAAACTCTTCTGCGACCATCTTGCGGTTGTAAGCACCTATATGACTACCTGGTTATAAATACTCCTACAATCATCTTATGGTTGTAAACCCTCCTATGAGCATAAGGTAGTCGTAAGTTGTCTTATAACTACCATATGGTTGTGTACCTTTTTATGACCAGTACACCTCCAACTGGTTGGTCTACAATAATCTACTACGTCGTGGGTTTGTCTGACAAGACAATTATAATATTGTGACGCCAATTATCATTTCCCGTAAAGAAGGTGTCATGAACTTGTTACCGGGTGTTGGGCGTTTACACCCGAGGTCCGAGCAGTGCGCTGGCCACCATAGTTCCAGCCAATGAACATGGGAGAAATTTGATAAATCTCAAAATACCATCGAATTCCTTCAGATTTACATGAACACGATTCGAGTAGCGGGAGGAGGAGAGCATGTTATGGTAAACTACCTTTTGACCATGTTTGAAGGATCTGCTAGGTCGTGGTTACTCAATCAACCACTCAAGTCGATATACTCGTGGCAATATCTCTATGGCCTTTTATTGGCCAACTTCCAGGGCACGTACAACCATCCTAAGAAAGGGTATGACCTGCATCGAATGTGGCAGAATAGCAATGAGACCCTACGACAATTCATCAGGTGATTCAGTCAGGTTCGTAATTCAATTCCAGAGGTCTCTGATGCTTTTGTCATCAGGGAATTCAGGTAGGTAGGTCCGCAATAGGAGGTTCACAAAGGACATCGCCTTGAATCCTCCAACCACTGTCGCCGAGCACTTTGAGATGGATGATCGGTACGCGACTGCTGCTGAAGTAGTCGAA
The DNA here is from genome assembly GCA_036346265.1 of Melocanna baccifera. NCBI lineage: Eukaryota > Viridiplantae > Streptophyta > Magnoliopsida > Poales > Poaceae > Melocanna > Melocanna baccifera. The sequence goes on along the minus strand of CM070680.1, from coordinate 26,834,897 downwards.
TGGACTAAAACTGTTGATCAGGTCAACCAAAATTTCAAAGAAGAGGGCAAAGGCAGTAAGAGGAAGACTAAAAAGTCAAAGAACTAGGCCAAAGGTCTCCAACTCCGGTAGGCTAATGCAATTTCTTTGGCAATTTCCATGCTCAAGTTTTCTTTGGCAACCAAATAGGTCTTTCCCATGTTGCAATTTCTTCGCAAACTAAACACAAAAATTGTAATTGGTTAACAATTCTAATTTTTAGTTGAATTAGAATTGGGACTTTAATTCTAATTGCCAATTCCAATTCATAGATTCAAACGGATCTTTAGATGCCATAGTAAGTCATGCAGTTTATTTTGAATCGAACAACATGGCAAGGGCAAAATAATAAATATTTTAAAAAGAGGTAACTATTCGTATAAATAGCATTGTAGTCACTTTTTTCTTCCAAATTTGACTCCTGGACATCTGATTTTGCAAATTTAATCCCTTTTTGTACCAACCGAGCTAGGGACCCTAGTTCGGCAGGTACAAGGAGACTAGATCTAGCTCGTCTGGTTGCCAGCCGACCACATTTAATTAGCATGTATGCTTAATTAGTGCTAATTGTATTTGATTAGTGCTAATTATATTTAAGCAGTGCTAATTATGAAAAATTAAATTGCTACCACAGTAAGGGCTCAGTAGCACCGACAGGCTCATGTAGCACGGCAGGTGATATATACTATCTATTGCAGCTGGAACGGAGCTTCTCTGTCCCTTTGTGGGTGTTCCCCTCAGTGTGTCCTCGATCGTGACTGATCACGATCGCGTGGCGGTCCGATCAAAAGCGACAGGAAGGAACACCCACAGAGGGACAGACAAGCCATTTTCTTGCAGCTGCCGAGCACATGAACGGGACTAGATTTGAAAAAAAAAATGTTCGGGCCGAATTTAACCATTTTCTTTTCCCTTCCTTTCCAGCCCCGAGCCCCCGATCGAATCCACCCCGAAACCCCAGCCCCAACCATGGCTCGGCGACCCACCCCTCTTCTTCGGCGCCTGCTCTCCCCACCCCCCTCCCCTCCCCTCGCAGGCGCCGCCTCCCGCCGCACCGTCACGTACATGCCGCGCCCGGGCGACGGCGCCCCTCGCGGGGTCACGCTCATCCCGGGCGACGGCATCGGGCCCCTCGTCACCGGCGCCGTGCGGCAGGTGATGGAGGCGATGCACGCGCCGGTCTACTTCGAGACCTATGAGGTCCATGGCGACATGCCGACGGTGCCCCCCGAGGTCATCGAGTCCATCCGCCGCAACAAGGTCTGTCTCAAGGGCGGCCTCGCCACCCCCGTCGGCGGAGGCGTCTCCTCCCTCAACGTGCAGCTTCGCAAGGAGCTCGACCTCTACGCTTCCCTCGTCAACTGCTTCAACCTCCCCGGACTGCCCACCAGGCACGACAACGTGGACATCGTCGTCATCAGGGAGAACACCGAGGGCGAGTACTCGGGGCTCGAGCACGAGGTCGTGCCCGGCGTCGTCGAGAGCCTCAAGGTATGGCGAATTCCGCGTGCCCCTCTCTATAGGAGAAGCACTGACCTTGTTGATATAGTTTGTGCTAGCTAATGTGTGTGTGTGACGCTTTGATCGGGTTTACTGGTTTTGCTAGTAGAGATACTCTGGGAGTCTGGGTTCCCCCATTTGTGCTGAATCCGTGAGGAATGGGAGAACCCCAGGGGGAAATTGACTTTCCAATCTTATTGGCCAATCGTTATATTATAGAATTAACAATGTTTGGCCAATGCACTTAGAACAAGCTTATTTAGCTTATTGCGTGTTACTGCCTTATTGGGTTGGTAGGTTTGTTGTACACACTTAATAACCTGCATATTTGGTTAAATTGTTGAATTTAATCTGGGTATTGATGTATTGTGAGGTTTTGGTGATTTGTATATTGGTTATTGTAGACATTTGTGATTGATTTGTTTGCAATTGAATATGCTTGCTGTGGGTTGAGATGTTGGGGATGAATGAATTATATTGAACATTTAGTACAGATATTTCGAAATTGAGTGAGATTTACTTAATTTGTGAGATCATATGTAGGAATTCATAAGTCTCTGGAATGAATCCAGAATGGCTTATGTTATTCCTGTCATTATCGGTAGTACTGAGATAGTGGGATCTTTGCTTAAGGAAATGTTATAATTTATATATTAATATGCTTGCAATTTGAAGTTTTGAACTGTATATAAAAAAGATTGTCATATTAATGGATTGTGTATACATGGTTTACGAAAGCAGTAGTCTTTGTCGAACATTGATAAAAAATTATTTAATGGTTAACTGTCAAAGGTGTTGCACTGCTGTTCATAACTACGTATTGACGATTTGAATAATGGACAATGTGAGCAAAGGTGCACACATGTTACAGTTTACAAGTTATGGTTATTAGTGGAATTGTTGCCTCCTTAAGTGTTGATTTGTACGCATTTATTCTTGTGATGTGATTATGTATTGTCCTTGCAGAGGATGAATTGCAGTGCATTATTGTCCTACATGCATGCATAATACACACCAATTGAAGCATAAGAAAATTAACAACTTATGGTGCCCATGCTTTGAGAAGCGAATATAATCATTCAGTAATATATCATTTCTGTAGAATCCATTTTGAATAGGCAAACACGATTTTTTATGTATCCCAAGACATTTTTCTTGGGGAATTTGATATCAAAGTATGAAATTTTGGCTGTTAGGTGCATGCCAGGAACTGTGTCATTAAAGTTCAAACGGTTCTTGTCCTTGGTTAGACCCTTATATTGCTGAAACAGAAACCATGGCATGTGCTAGCATTTGAGTTGAATGTGGAATAGTTGATTTGTTATATTGACACACAAAATATACCCACTTAGCTACCTGAAAGTGTTACTCTGGTCAATTAGATGGTATATTTTCAATGCTTTTGCCTACATAAATGGCCTGTCAATGGAGCTATCAACTACAGTTGTATTAGTTGTATAGTTGTTGTTGGATCCTATTCTAAGTCTACTTCATATTTTCTTACTGTATATTTGTGAGTTTGCGGCTTTGCTCTATATTCCGCTTCTGAAATAAATGCATGTAAAATTGTTCTCTATTATCATTTTGTTGTCTAAAAGCTTTTTTTTCTCTCGTTATTACACTCACCGAATGGATTTTCTAGGTGATCACAAAGTTCTGCTCTGAAAGGATTGCCAAGTATGCTTTTGAGTATGCTTACCTCAACAATAGAAAGAAAGTGACAGCAGTGCACAAAGCAAACATCATGAAGCTTGCTGATGGTTTGTTCTTGGAGTCTTGCCGTGAGGTTGCAACGAAGTATCCTGGAATTCAATATAATGAAATCATTGTGGACAACTGCTGTATGCAGCTTGTTGCAAAGCCTGAACAATTTGATGTTATGGTATGTTTACGCCTTTCTCACCAAATGTCACGCTGTTTGTAATGTCACCATATTCTAATTGCTCACCTCGCTGATCTTTTAATGCGGTTTTGTCATGTTATAAAAGCGAGGTAAAATATTTTTTTTCTGAGCTTTAATCTTGGAGAAGCTCCTTGATGTATTTAACTGAGTTTCTGTAAATGTGATGCACCATCTTATGTTTCCTCCTTTTGTTGGAAATCTCAAATTTTCCTTTGTTCTGCATTACATTCTTAAGGACCTTTTTCTTGTTTGCCTCAAAAGTCTTCAAATCAAATTTCTTATATTACTTGTGGAATTTGGACTTACATTTATTTTGTTCCTTCTATAGGTCACCCCGAATCTTTATGGCAATCTGGTGGCTAATACAGCTGCAGGTATTGCTGGAGGCACTGGTGTCATGCCTGGAGGTAGAGTTTACTCTTTCTGATTTTTTATTTTAGCCCTACAAATAGCCTACATAGTTGTCATTTTGTTCCTAATGTAAAAAAAAGGGACTGGGATGCTCGCATCTGCAATTGCCCATAATTCGATAGTTTCTTTCTAATATAGTGTTTAGCATGAGGTGTTATGTTGTATTGATACAATTATTCATTGTTTCCATGTTAGAATCTGTTAGCGATATGTATGAACACCCAACTTGTGCATATTTCAGACTTTGTCCACAAATGTAAGCCATCGTGGGTTCCGTGCGATCAAGTTTTGACCATTAATATATGTTAAATATAGATTGACTACATGAAAATAATATAATTGGATTTGTCTTTCAAAATTCTTTCATTATATATATATATATATATATTATTATTATTATTATTATTATTGCTAGTATGTTATGATAATAAATCATAGTCAAAGTTTTGCATTGGAGACCCGTAAAAAGTCAATAACAACCTACATTTGTGGACGAAGGAAGTATTTTAGCATTAGCAAAAAGTGAATGTCTCTAAATTTTTGTGCGCTGCATCATTTCAGGTAATGCGGGCCAGGACCATGCCGTCTTCGAGCAAGGCGCTTCTGCAGGAAATGTCGGAAACGAGAAGATTTTGGAGCAGAAGAAAGCTAACCCTGTTGCTCTGCTTCTGTCGTCCGCCATGATGTTGAGGCATTTGCAGTTCCCATCGTTTGCCGACCGGCTGGAGACAGCGGTAAAGCGTGTCATCGCAGAGGGCAAATACAGAACCAAAGATTTGGGCGGCAGCAGCACCACCCAGGAAGTCACGGATGCAGTGATTGCCAAACTCGATTAACGACCAGTTGCGTGCTTTTGAAACAAAATTTTTCCTTGGACTAGGAGGCTAGTCCCGACTGATTTTCGTTTCTTATAGCCTTTATATCATCATTTTGTTCAGCCCACATCCTTGTACAATCTTCAGATATCTTGTTTCTGGTTTTGCTTCAGAGTAATGGAGCAACTCACCTGGAATCCAGGATTGAATTTCACGCAGTATTTCTGCGTTGTTAAACTGGAAATAAGAGAGGTTATAAAAACGATTCTCTTCTGCATCTTGCCGCTGGCTACTGCGTCTGCGTGGATGGATACTTTTGAATTACGTGATTCGTGAATTAAGTTGAATACCGATGCATTAACGATTTGGACTTTTCCTACAAATTTATACCTGATCGATTTTAGAGAGAAGTCGTTGTGAAGTCCATCAGTGCAAATTGTAAAGCATCAAAACGCATTAAATGCCTTGCATAAGCCCTCGTACTTGTGGTATGTTAAAAACAATTATTCATCAGGGAAAAATTAGAAAGAAGGATGGAAATGTAGGAAAAGGCATATATTAATTGGGCCGGCCCAAATTGTCGCCAACCCTAGTTCCTAGCCCGTCCTGCCCGCCGCCGCCCCATCCGCCGCTTCATACAAACCGTAAACCCACCTCTTCACACGCCTCCGCCTCGCCCACGCAAACGCTAGACGGCGAGACCCTAGCTCTCCATCTAGCCCCCCGATGGCCTCCCACCTCGACTTCCGCTACCTCGACGAGGGCCTCGGCGGCGAGCGCGGCAAGCGCAAGCGCCGGGAGGCCGAGGCGGAGGCCGCCGACTCCATGGACCTCGACGCCGACGCGTCCCGGCCGTCCAAGCTCCGGGCCGTGCCCTCGCTGTCCGACCCGTCCAAGCCAGCCTCCTTCGGGCAGCCCACCTACGACGGTGTCATCGCCGGGCGCGTCTCGGGGCGGCGCTGGAAGGAGCCACGCACGCGGCGCGCCTCCGCGGTGGTGGCGTCCCGAAAGCCGACCCCGCTGGAGCAGCGCGTGCGGGAGAAGTCCCTGAAGCGGGCCTACCAGGCGCGCGTGGCGGAGCTCAAGGAGGAGATCCGGCAGAACAAGGTCGCGAAGCGGAAGCAGCGGGAGGAGCGGGAGAAGCGCAAGCAGGAGAACGTGCTGCGCACGGGCACCAAGCTGCAGCGGGTCACCAACCCCAAGACGATCCAGAAGATCGCCAAGTCCAAGAAGCGAAAGCAGCTCAAGGTCGTCCCCGACGAGCTCCTCGGCGGCAAGAAGTCCGAGGCCAACCGCCGCATGCAGGTGCCCGGCCTCGACAACTGAGACGCCTCAAATCTTTTAAGTACCTGTGATACTTGTGTTACAGTGCAGCTTAGTTTACATTGCGCAACGACAATTTTGCACTGCTTTTGAATTAGTATGAATTTGAAGTACTATCAATCGAGCGACTGCATTGGTATGAAATATGAAGGTATGGAGTGCTGTTTGGTGATTTTGTTCCCCAATTTTGTTGGAGTGAACTAACTAATTTATGGGACAGTTGCTTCATTAGCGCGTTGGCCAGCTTGATTGTTTTTAGGTGGTGAACTGGTGATGTCTTTACTACTTTAAAAGAAGGAGTTGGTGGTTGATGAGTCCTCTCCTATATCTCTTTTCAGCCATTTGATCTGAACAATAAAATCTTAACCGCCCCTTTCCTCTCCCCCCCTCTCTCTCCCCCCTCTCTCTCTCGCGATCTAACTGCTAAAGTTTTTTCGTTGCAACGCACGGGCACATAACTAGTTATCATTGATATGCCTTTGATCAGCCTGGGCTCAGGTTGCTGGCTTTGGGTAATGTTGTTTGATACTTAATAGACGGTAATCTGTGACCTCATGCAGCCTGGTAGGAGATTTCGAATCCACTTTGATTTGGTTGATGCTCTAACTATGATGCTTGACTTGGGCTGTTGGTTGTAGTTTTTTTGCAATCTTTTTTTTATTTTTTCGAGGAAACATGAGCAACTGAGGATCAGGCAAAATAGCTACTCATATATATCTCATATTCTCTCGAGAACTTGAGAAGTGTGTTTGTACTTGTGAGATCGGTTGTCTAAATACCAGATGTTGTTTTGGAAACATGCTTCATGATTGTAGAATTTGCAATCAATCTTTAGACAGGACTTGCTTGATTGTGCCCCCGGTGGGGCATTTGACAGTGATGGAACTAAGAGTTATGATTTATGAACCATCAAGCTTCACATTCGTGAGTCGTTTAGTATATAGTGGAGTTATGAACCCATCAAGCTTCACATCTGTGTGCTGTTTAGTAGATAATGGTGCATCAGTGAGCTGACATTTGACATTGCACATTTGTATCTTCGTAATGTGGACGAGAGGATGGCGGTCAAATTTTACCTGTGATACTTGTTACAGTGCAGTTTAGTTTCCATTGTGCAAAGACAATTTGTACTGCTTTGGGATTATTGTGAGTTCTAAATATGGCCAATTGAGTGATTATATTGGTATAGTATATGAAATTATGAAGCTCTGCTTGGTGATTTCGGTCACAAATTTTGTTGAGGTCAGCTAATTGCGAAATCTGTACTTCGTTGATGCATTGGTCGGCTTGATTGTTGTTTTGGTGGTTATGTTACTCGATATCTCAGGTTTCTGGCTTTGGTTAATGTTGTCTGGTATATGTAGTTACTAGTTACCCATCTGTGTCCTGTGTACTTTTGGACTTGGTGGTTTCTTGCTTGGACTTGTGGTTTTTTGCTCTTGCTATTGATCGATGTGAGATTAATTACCTGTTGCAATAGTGTAGTGCGAAGGCTGTGAATATCAAATTCTAAACCCACACTAGGGTTTGAAGAGGCTCTTGACTGTGCTGTTCGTCACATGTGCCGCTACGGGCACCGCGGCGTACGCGCACAGCCAGCGAGGTGATGCACAGGCACCAGGCCTCGCGCTCACGGCGGACAGACGACAGAGAGACACGCGGGCACGGCAGCCACGCGCTGGCAGACATCAATGTCGACGAGGCGGCATACGGGCGAAGACCCCCCCCTTTTTTTTTGTGTGTTTTTCTTGTGATCAGACATTTTGGTTCTCCCGTAGTTCTCCAGCGGCATCGTTCCTGAGAAAGAGACAAGGACCTTCCTCTCTCCCCCCTCTTCTCGGAGGCCCTCTCCATAAAATACTTTTCTTGCTTTGGCGTTTGACTTAGGTCTACAAATTAGTTGTAATAGATACTTTCAGCTATATTGATCAAAATTATATATAATTATTTTTTCTATATTCTCTTATACACAGATAAAATTAAAAAAAATATAAAACAAAAGTTATAAGTCATAAAAAAACACAGCCGTTCACACTTCACACTTCTGGATCCAACCCAAATCTTGCCCGAAAAGACAAGGCAAATTACAAGTGACAACCCACCCGGTCCAGGCGAAACGCAGTGGCGGACCTGACCTGGGCCGCCGCTATACCCATATTTTCGAATTGCCGCTCACCCAGACCCAGACCCAATTCCAAATCCAAACCCCCACCGGCCACCGCACGCTCCCCGCACCACACCGCCCGGCCCCTCCGAAACCCCTCCCCGCGCGGCCGCGTCCAGATCGCCCCAGCCGATGGCGGCCACCGCCGGCGCAGGCGGCGAGTGGGAGATCTGCAACGATGACGGCTTCGTCTACAAGCGCCCCCGCGGCCTCTACCCGACCGACCGCGACGGCGCCGGCGCGGCGGTGCCCTCCACCCCGGCGCCGCCCCCCGAGTCCGTCCTCCTCCAGCGCCGCCGCCGCGCGCTCCTCAGCCTCCGCGACAAGTACCTCCTCGAGCTGTCCCGCTGGGAAGCCCTCTCCTCCGACGTCCTCGCTCCGCTCCCCACTCCCTCGGCATCTCCTCCCCGAGCCCCTCCCGCTTCCCCGCTTCCAGTCGCCGCCTCGGCTCCCACCACCTCCTCCGACCGCGTCGTCCTCGACGACCTCCTCGCGCAGGTAACTTACTTCACCAGTCGCTTTGGTTTTTACCCCTTCTCGCGGCTAATGATTTTGTTTCATTTTGGGCGGCTGTGCAGGCGGAGGTGCAGGAGCAGATGCTCAAGAAGCTGTCGCAGATGTGCGACGAGATGGACGAGTTCTGCAGCGCTCACGAGGCGGCCCTCGTGGATGCCGTCACTGCGCTGCCGGTATGGGGCAATCCACGGGAGCTTGTAGACTCGTTGTGTAGTCCGGCTGAGCAGGCTGTCCCTGGTACCAATTAGGCTCTTCACAGCTTTGTTAGTGCTTTCTGTACTTACCTAGATAGTTTGCTTTGTTGTGGTTGGTGAATTGCAGTCCAAATGGAGGCAGAAATTAGGTTGGTAGTTTGTGCTTGCGATGGCAGAAATTGCCACCTGGTGTACCCGAGGATTGGGGAAATTGGCATTGTGTATCTAACTTAGGTTACCTTGAGTTGAAATATGTTAAATTATTTCTTATGAGATGCTATCCTAAGTGTTGGAATGGTAGCTATGTATGGAAGTGCTTTTGTGGCTGATTAGCACAAGTAATGTAATTCTTGCCCTTCCGAACAGGATGTATTATCGTTGGAACTCAGCAATTATTGGTATAAATTACATTGATAATGTCTAATATTGCAATTTTGAAATGCAACTTGCCTAGTAGGCAAGTAGATACTTGTGAAAATTTGAATTTCTGTTGAGGAGAATGTACAGCTAAAATCAATAGGTTGGGAAAGTTTAGTCTTCCATTACCATAAATCTTGAATTCAGGTGGCACCAGATATTGACTGACTGCCATCTCAGTTGCTGCGTGACCTGCTTTTATGATCTATTTGCATATGTACTCATTTGAGTTTGTGGGGAGAGGAATTGAGAAACCCTGTATTAATGGCAGCCCAGTATAGCAGCCCAAAGCACATGTCATACACTCCAGGCTCTCTTTGTTGCCTTAGCCTTTGCTTGCCCACCGTGCCAACTTAGTGTTCATTTGCCATCAAAACCTTATCCCAATCTCTCCAATTTGTTGACCTATTGCTACTTAGTTGAAAATGTGAAAGCCTTCAAGCTGGGCCTCTCAAGACATTGGCCGCTTCTTTGTCCCAGATCTCCTGGTATGAGTCTTTGTTTCAACAAGCAAATGCAAACTATGACGCTATTTTGTTAGGAAAACACCAACGTTAAAGATACAGATGGTGCTTAGTTTTTTTATATTGTAATCAGTGGTTTTTTTTATGTCGAAATAAATTTCAACCTGATTATAGCATTTTCTGCATATTTAAGTTTGTCTCTATAAATTCCAAGCAATCAATTAATTATTTTCTACCTTGTTTCTTTTGTTACAATAGAGATGGTTGGTTAAAGCCCTCAACGTGCATCATTAAATCTCTGCGGATCGAGGGGAATTCCTTTATACCCCCCCAAGATCAACAGACCCAGCTTGGCAGTACATCAGGCTTACTAAGAAGAATTGTCACAACTCAGTGAAGTGCATGTTGTGCAAAAAATATTGGAAGGCAGGTATCAATCGTATAAGGAAGCATTTGGCAGGCATACCGGGTGATATTCAACCTTGTGAAGCAGCGCCATCATAGATACAGAAGCAATTTCGAGATCTGGTAGAGAGTGTAATGAAGAAGAAAGAGGACAAAAATCAACAAGAAGATGAGCCGCAAGCAACATGAAGCTTAGTTAGTTGCCTCAGAAGAGTTCCTTGCTTCCGATGGTGATGTTGTGCTGGACGAGTATTCGGAGTAACAGGTTCTCTTGGTCCATTACTTCATTCTGTGTACGTGCAACTAGTTCTTTTGATTGTCGGTATGTCAATTCTAGTCTGTGTAACTTTGCTTGCTTATCCTGTGAAGATGGCTTAAGTATTGCAAATGCGTGACAATCATGTCTGTGTTTCCAAAAATTCTAAAAAAAACTGTTATATATATAGGGGAGAACATGTAGGGCTGTTGTTTGAGTCTGAGTATGTGAGACTAATAGCTTGGAGATTACTCAAAATTTTTGTAAAATCTGTTGAAGCACTCACCCAAGGACTCACCAGCTAATATCTTGAATTTGTTGTATTCTAGCTTGTACTGGTCCTGTCAGACAGTCTTGATCTGGTTGGTACCCTCATGATATGCATTGAGGGTCACCTAGATGTCGAACGTCGACATGAGATGAGAGATGCGATCAAACTCACTCCGATTAAGACCTTGAATGATGATGTTTCTTGTCTTATCATTTGCCTTAACATTTGGTATATTCATAGTCGTGATGTTATCCTTGGCAGAAACGACAAATCTGGTCTTAACGTTGTTTCAAATCGCATAGTCTTGAACCTGAATGTAAAACTACATCTTACTCTTCCAAAAGGGATAGTCGATCTCATCGAAAATAGGAGGCTTGGTGGTATACTAGTCTACTGCTATGATTCTTCAGACTGGTTAAGATTTATGTGAAGAGTTAACCGGGCTCTGATATCAATTAAAAGATCGAATATGGCAACAGAGAGGGGTGAATGGTACCAACTCAGAATTTTTTCTCAAATATTCAAGTTTTTATGTTCAAACAACTACAAATGTGTAGAATACAGAATCTTCAGCTAAAAATCAAACCATTTAGTCTAAATCAATAAAACATGGAACCTAACCCTTTTCGGCAGTCTAACCGGCCTTCAAATGGCGGTATGACCGGCCCGGACTGTTTGATCGACCTTCTAATGGCGGTCTAACCGGTTGTTACAGTAAAATCAGGGCGATAAATAGTGTTTTAAGCCCGACTTCAAAAACCAAAATCAAGAGAACTTTTGATCCATAAATTCAAATGATATAAAATTTTGCATGGATCTTCTCTAGATTATTGTGAACCTATTTCAACGAACGCTCGTAAAAATTATGACCAAAGTTGGTACTTTTTTTAGTTTGTTGGAAGATTGTATCAAAATCAAGCTAAAACCCCAAACGGTGAATACAACTTGCTCATGGGTAGATGATGACCAAGATAGCTCTAGATGTATTACCAATGTCACAGCAAGCTAGAATATTGAAGAACACGATCCAAAAACTCTTGAAACAAGAAGTTACTCGACAAGCCTAAAATCAAACAAAAATGGGTTTTCTTATGAATTTTGCTATCAAAGTGTCTAAATAGATGAAAATAGATTTCCAAGGATTATCTACACCTCTTACACATCCATGGCATAACTTGATCACAAGAAGAAAAAGAAGAGATTAAAACCAACCAAAAGACAAATACATCAATCAAATATAAGATAGACTTAAGAGATACACAAAGATTGATGTATTGATTACTTGAGAAGGTAGATTTATAGCCACTCTACCTTAGAGGATAGAGCACACTATGCACTCCAAACTCTAACCCTAAAATATGAAGGCACAAGAGAGATGATTTGGGTGGTTAACCATATGTCTTTATCCCAACCCTTTTTTATAGATAGACAAGCCAGTCCCATCCATCTCTTAGTGGATACTATTCACTTAGCACAATGAAAAAATTCTGTTAACTCTACACACAAGGTTTTAACTCACATATTACTTATGCACGCTTTTTAAAACATATAAGCCCGTATCTGCTAAGTTCTTTGCTTTGATCCGTCTCAATCAAATTAGTTCTATCTTGACCTAAACCTCTCTCCAACTCATCGTCTACACGCCGTAGTTTTGATTCAAGCTAGTTTATGATATACCAAACTATTAAAATACCTCTCGCTAACTCGATCATCACCATCCATTGTAAGTAATCGCTATGTTTGCCACGTGTAGGTGTACCACTAGCTTACCATGTGTCGTCGAGTCTTTCCTGTTCTGGTTCTATCGAACCACGACTCACTTGGCCCATTCAAGTCTCATGGTGTCATCCCGCTGTTTGAACTCGTCTTGAACATTTCTCGTCTTTCTCGTATCATGCTTGAATTCATCGTCTCACCCAATATCCTCGATTGTTCTAGGACTCAGCTCCTCTCTTAGCCTAGCTCTGATCTTCGCCGTTGATTACGGTTGAATGCAAGCGACCCTGCACATCCAACAACAAAAAAATCATTTTTGGGTACATGTTCTACACAACTTAACCCACGTTAACTGTAACATAGCTCATGCAAAATAAAACCACTGACCAAAGTAACCAAAACCCATTCCGTGACTCAAATATCACAAAATAAAAACTTGGCCAAAATTGTTCTATCCAGCCGGTCTGACCGTAACTCAATCCCGGTCAGACTGCTGGAACCATCAGGTTTGACAGGAGTTCTCATTCGGTTCAAACCGCTGCTTCTGCATGTTTACTTTCTGTAATCCAGACAAGAAGTCATTAATTCATAAGACTTAAAAGAGAACCTCACGTGTAGCCATCAAGACACATCTATGCATATAACCTCTATTAATTAATCTCTTTTCTCAAAAGCACATCCAAGCATACAACTCACTACCTGGAGTATTATTAAAGGCATCTCCAATGATCCTAACTAGTAACTAACTAGAAAATTTCCACATTATTTATATAGTACACACTAAAAGCTAGTATTTCAAAGGACTATCTATAAGGATAGCTATTTGATGTTGACATGCACACACAGTCATTTATAGAGGCTGCTTCGTTTTGCGTTATAGACTAGAGATGAAATAGTAGCTAGCTGTTTGTATTTTACATACTCTCTTTCCTCCACATAGGATATATGCTGATGTGTACATGTAAATAGCTAGCTGACTCAGCACCATTGAAGATGCCCTAATAAGAGCAGAAGACATGCATATTCAGTAATAAACAGTAGTCAATAGTAGAGCTTTTGAGACCATCCGACAAAAATGCAAAAGATTGCACTTTCAAATTTTATTTCTCTAAATTGACAATGATTCATCATAATAATATTTAGAATATTTTCACATGATCCTTTATCATCATTGCTGACTGAATGGATGGATTGGAGATTCATCGTTCTTTCACGGTTAAAGTCTGATTAGCAATGTGATTCAGGATTATGCTGGAGCTAGCTCTATTTGCTTAATATTTTCAACGTAAAGATGTTTTCTTTATCTGAATGCATTAAAATATGTTGGATCATAAGAGCCTTCTTATCCTAAAAACTGATCATTAAGAAAAAACTTTCCAACTTTTAAGTTAAATTCTTTGCCCTTTCATAGAACTTTTCAACAATTTCTCCGTTCACATATTGGTGTCTCTGAGCCGTTCACCGCCTCTTCATCGTATACTGACGATCTCTTAGGGTCTCTTTACCGTACACCGACAGTCTCTTAGAATCATAGTCTATCAGACGTTCACACACTAATATCCATTAGACCGAAGATGTTACAATCAAACTCTGATACCACTTGTTGGATTGTAAAGAATTTCTTATCCCAAAAGCTAATTATTGAGGTGAGGGATTCCTCATTTTTAAGTTAGATCTTTTGTCCATCTATAATTAATGTGGAATTATTCCAACAAAATAACTGTGTTTGAGAAAGCTTTTAACACTTACAGCATGTAGCTGTGTGAACTTGCAAGATCACTGCCTAAATTTTTCAGACAGTAGTATCGCCTAATGGAGAGAGAGAGAGAGAGAGAGAGAGAACACTAGCTGCTTGATTCCTCGAACCTCCGGTGCGTGTGGGTCGCCGGTGTCGGTTTTGTGTTCGGCTTGGGCGGCTGGTGGACACGTACGAGCGGTTAAGGTTTGAGCCGGTGGTTCGGCGTGTCCGGTCATCCTCCTCGCGTCACCCGTCGTGCATGAAATATGTCTGAAGCGTAGGCCGTGACCAAGATACGAGCATTAGAATTTCTTTAATATCTATCACAAACAGTCAAAATTTAAAAATTTTAATTAAAATTCATAAAACAGCCACGTCAGACAGACCCTGTATGCGCATGTGAAGCTGGGTCAGCTACGCTCGAATCGACCGCGCCATTCGTCGGAGATTTTTCGGGTCGTACGGGCACGCCGCTGCTACGAAGTTGCACAGACGAACACCATCCCAAGGAATGTACAGTACCTGCAATCAATCTCGAGCTTCTGTGGGCCCGGCTTATCCTCTTGCGTTGCGTGCGCCTGTGTGCGGCCATGGAAGTTTTGTCGAGCGTGCTGGACTCGGGAGTGGATTTGATTGATGAGAGCGAAGGGATGGAAAAGAACAGGGAAAGGAGATGCGTAGATGCCATGGTATTACTTGACAGGCTGATATAGCAGAGAAGAGCCTCTCATGTCTATCTGAACTCTTGTTTTAGTGTTACTAGTTTATATATGTTCGTTCACTTTCTTTCAGTGAGCTCATGTACATGCAACATCAGGGTATGTATTGTTCTCGCAATATAAGAAGCGATAAGCTTTTAATGTTAATAGTTCGTATGTCCACTTATTAGTTGGAGTGCATCGTGCATGCTGCCTTGTCTTGAAATTGCACTCAGGCGAAAGTGCAGCACTAAGTGGAAGCCTTTTTGACGAAACAATTGTTCGCCGGACAAAAAAAAAAGAGGTAGTTTTGAGCCATTGAGTGAACATCGACGTTCAGCTGAAAAGGATAACTCCAATTAAGTAGAGATCACCATGACGAAATACAGAAAAGTCCACGGTTCCAAACTAAATCATGACCGAGTAGATCCCCATTTCTCATTTTTCTCTGCTAGTGGGGCCAGCACACACAACAATTCAACACGGTGATGGAGAAGAGGCTAATGGCCACTGCCATATATTTGGTGACATGAACACTCCAAAGCCTCCAATGGTACACAATTGAAAGATGCATGCCATTAGCGAGTAAACTCTTCCTATCCAGAGAAATTAACCAAGCCTTTCCGGGCAAACCTTACCAAAAAGATCAAGTCTTTGATCTTAGCTATGAACATTCGAAGCTTGCTACAATTGCAACACTTGGATAGTCTCAGATGCTGGCATGCACGGCTTGACTATACTGTTCGAAAACGTAGTCGTATCAATTGCCATCACATCTAGGTCGATCGACCGATGTATTTTGGATTGAAATGGATTGCTCGGAGTTGTCCGGAGAGATAGGTAAACCAGTAGGCCTAAGACGTATGGTTTGTTCGTACCTAGTGGAGGATGAGCACATGATGGCGACCACTGCGTCCAGTGCATTAAGCTCCAGAGCCCAGAGGAATCCATATCTTGCCCGGACCATGTAGCCTTGCTTTGCTAAGTCGTCGTCCCTCTCCGGTCGCCACCAAACACGTGCATCACACAGAAAAGTTCGCTCTCTTATAGGAGTGCTACTTCTCCACACCAATTCTCTTTCGTTCTCTCTTTTTGGCATCTGCAGTGTCTCTCTTTTTGTGTGGCATGATACACGTTTCAGCTAATTTGGATCAAGTTGTGAAGAACTTGTGATCAAAAATAATTTCTTGGTCTTTAGATGTGCAAGGATGCTTGAAGTCAATCACAGTCAACGACGAGGATCGAGACTATACTCATGGAGGAGCCGAGGCCCAAAATGATCAAGAATTTTAGACGAGATGGCTAAGCTCAAGTATGGCACATGGAAGACAAGAAAATATTGAAGATAAATTCAAGCAACGAGTTGTACCAGTGACTTGGTTGGTCCAAATGAGAAGTGATCCAATAAAACTGGAATGAGAGATACTTCCTAACACGTGGCAAACCAATTGTGCGTCTATATGGGGCAAATATGACGATTGCTTGCAAGGAGAGATGAAGACTGAGTAAAAGAAGATTATTTTGGTAAGTTGACAAAAATACTAGAAAATACCTTGAATCAAAACTGCAGTGCTTGAAGATAATTTAGGTCAAGGAGGAGCAGAGATCATTAAGTGGATCAAAGGCTAAGAACTTAGCGGATTCAGGTTTCTGTGTTTTGAAAAATATGCATAAATGTAGTATGTGTGTGTGTAAAACCTGTGTTGTGTAAAGTTAATAGTTTTTTCTATTTGTGCTAAGTGGATACTATCCATTAGGATTAGATGAGACTGATTGTATTGTCTATTTAATAGGTTAGGACGAAAACTTGCTAGATAACCATCCCACCATCCTAAATTTATTCATGGAAGCCAAGTATTCTAGGGTTAGATTTTGAAAAGTGTGAGTGCTGTGGTGTGCTCTCTTGTACTCTGGGAGGAATAGCTATATAACCTTTATCCTTAAGTAGTAATATATCAATTTTATTTATCTCTCATGCATCCCTTCTGTTTTGGTTAATTTGCTCTAGTTTTGCTTGATTTTGATTTTGCCTCTCCTCTTTCATGATCTTGTTGGATATCAAGGACGAGTGAGTGATAGAGACATATCATAAAAATCAATCCAGATCCATATAGGCATCATGCTTGATAAGTTTTTGAAGTTGTTCGGTTTTTGCTTGATTTGGTCTCTTCAAGTGATTTCTTGATCCAATTATTTTTGTCTCGATTCCTTGGGTGTCCTAGCTTTCTAGGGTATGTTAGAATACATCTAAAGCCATCTTGTTCATCATTTACCTATGAGCAAGACATATTCACCTTTTTAATTTTTGTCCAGTTTTGGTGCAACATTCCTTCAAATAGAAATATACAAAAACTTTGGCAACGATTTTGTTGATCGTTAATTGAAATATGTTTCTGACATCCAAAAAAAGGTGCATACCAAATTTCAAGTGATTTAGAGATTTTGTTTAAGAGTTAGTTCAATTTGTGGTTTTAGCCCAGTTTTGGTGCAGTAGAGTTTCATGAACAAAAAGATCTCAATTCTGTTAGTTTCTTTCAAGATATTTGGTTAGGATAAGTTCTTAAGGTCATGATTTAGTCTTGGTTCAAATTTTAACTCTTTTATATCTACGGATCAATGTTACATAGATTTCTGGATTTAAAATATTGTTGTTTTCCAGTTCACCAAGCTGATTTTATTGTAGCGCAGTGAATTTTTAGAATTTTAGTTTCTTGATTTTTATAGTTTCTCATAGCTATTGAAGTAATGAATTGTGAATACTTAGGAAAAAAATTTGAAGGTACCATTCACCCCCTCTCTGTTGTTATATCGGTTCTACAAGTGGTATCAAAACCCAGTTTGCTCTTCTCATATATCTTCACCTGTCTTAGGAGCTATGGCATCAAACAAGTATTCAATCAAGTGACCTAATTTTGATGGAGTTGATTTATTTTATTTGAAAGCTCGTATGTAAACATACATCAAGGCCCAAGGGTATGTAATTTGGATTAAGGTCAAGAATCCTCATATTACGTCGGCCGATGATTAGGTTACACCAGATGTAGAAGACATTACAATTCATAGGAAGGGATTGACAATGAAGCCATTGCACAATTCAACATTTGCATAGTTAACATAACATTTAAGTTTACATAATGTTCATGACAAGACAAAGCATAACATTCACTTAAACATCACATGGTTCATTACACCATACTAGTATTACATAATATTAAAAGATAAATTAGAGGCTGAGGCTAATTGCTTGTCTTGACTTGTCCTTGACTTCTCCCCTTTTTCGTTCTTCTTCTTCTCCTCCTTAATCATCTCCCTCTTTGAAATTAAAATACCGAAAAGACTACTCCTGTGGTGCTTGAGGAGGACCACGGCAGTGGCGACGGCTATACCTGCACTAGGGAAGGAGGACGAGCTACTGTATGCTCAAGTGAGGAGACACTATCGCTTTTTGTTGTAGGAGCGCCCCTTTTTGCCCTTCTCATGGCTAGCACTTTGGTATGAGCGTCTCTTCATGAACCTCTTCATCCTTCACACAAGGAGAGTCAATTTCTCCTCGAAGTTCTCTTCATCATCCTCGGACTCATCGTTTGATACCACCTTAGCTTTGAAAACGGTTATCTTCTTGCCCTTGGAGGAGTATTACTCCAAGAGCTCCTTCTTATCCTTCTTGTACAACTTATTGGTTATGAGATTTTTCAAGAGTTGTGTTGGCGTCATTTTTATCAACTCGAAAGAATTGAGGAAGAGTGTCACTAAGGTTTTGTACTTCTCCAGCAACGTCCTAAGCATCTTTCTTACAACTTCAATATCCGTTAGTGATGTGCCAAAGCCCTTGAGGTCATTCACAATGTTGTTGAAACGAGAGTACATTTCATCAGTACCCTCATGTGGCAACATTGTGAATATCTCATATTTGACCCGAAACTTATGCAATTTGGCTTCTTTAATCATGGATGTTCTCTCATGGATTTCCGAGAGAGTAGTCCAAATATCATGAGTAGTTTTTAAATGACACACTCTATTGAACTCATCTGCATTTAAAGCGCCAAATAAAGCATTCATTGCTTGAGCATCTAAATGAGCGTTACACGCTTCTTGTTCCGTGGGATATAGTGGATCAAGAGTCATGACATAACCCTCATTTACAATCTTCCATATGTTCGGACTCATGACCTTAACGTAAAGAGACATTCTAACTTTCCAATAAGCATAATTAGAGCCATCGAAAAGAGGTGTCTTTCCTATAGCAATTTCTTCACTAGACATCATTTTCTTTCTAGATAGTTAAGTCTAATGAATGAGAGATCAAGCTTTGATGCCACTTGTAGGATCAAAGATAATCAACTAGAAAGGGGTAAATAGGAGGTTCTAAAAATTCTTACCTATGCTAGATTACAATACAGTATAATCCTACACAATTCTAGTAAGACTAATGCACCACTAGCACAACTCTCTCTAAGAATATCTCTAGCACAAATTAAATTGAAATACAATGATCCCAATATTCTAGAAATACAGGAGCAGGAATAGGAGACAAAGAGACAATCACTTGACACACAATGTTTTACCGTAGTGTTCGAAAACTAGCTGGTTTTCCCTAGTCCACGTTGAGGAAAGCCCATACACCTTAGATCGGCTATACAAATTAAGCCTCATTCCTTGATCACTAGTAGTTGTCCTTCCTCCGCTCCAGAAATGGTGGATACCAAACCACTTATAAAATGGCGTCAGGTTTCTTCAGAAGCTTCTTGAAGAAGTCACTCCGTAACTCGTGCTAAGCTGTCTATGTGCCGGCAAGCGCCAAGAGTAAAAGATCACGCTTTGCTTGACAGCTATCAAATGCTATAGATCAATCTAGAATGAGTGCACTTAATTTTGGCTCAACTTCCTCAAATGAATGGAATGAAAGCAAATGAGGTGTAGAGTAAAGATTCTATACTCAAGGATGTTGCAATGAAGTATCTCATATTGACCTTGAGCTGGTGGGGGGAGTATTTATACTCTTACCAACCAAATATTATTGTTATAAGGCAATTCCTAAAGAAATCAAGGCGAGTGGAAGTACCGTAGTTCAATGGTTGGTACTACCACTTCTGTTCTGACACAACAGTAACATCTATTCCAAAACTACTGAACAAGCCATTGAAAGTCAGAGCGGTACCGCCGTTGTAAGTGCGGTAGTTCCGATCTTCGGTAGTTCCGAATTCTTGCACGGCACTTTCATTTGTCTCAAAGCCAAAGCTTGGCACATCTAGAAAAATGTACCGCCCAGATTGTTAGTGCTTCCGAGTTCTGATAGTACCGCTCAAGGGTTGTAGTACTACCACTCTAGGTAGTTTTGCCGTTAAAACTTCGGTACTTCTGTTTTCCAGAGAGCCAAAGGTGATTCCAAAGGTGCTCCCTAGAAAAAATGTATCACTCATTTTATCGGACCTTCCGAAAATGGAAGTACCGCAATTTACACGTCGATACTTCCAATTTTTCTAACAGTGCACAATTTGCTATCAATTTTAATTTTAAGTGAATGCATGATCCCAAATCAATCCAAATAGTACAAGAATATGATATCAAATTACTAGCCATAATCTCTCTTAATAGTACGATATTTAACCTATAATCTGGCATTCCACCATTTCTCCTAAGACCGGTAAAAACAAAAGATATTCTAGACTACTTATACCTTTGTCTTAAGCCACATCGATCTTCATGTCGACTCTTAGCATGCATTTCCAACTTTTCACGTTTACCGTTAGGGACTAAACCTTTTAAATATTTAACAAACACATTAGTCCCATATTCACATAGTGTTATTAATTGCTAAAATCATTTTTAGGAGCCTAAATGCTTTCAACCAGACTATATCTCACTTGGACCGAACAAGCTACATGGTGCAACCTATGTTTGAACTTTCACTTTAATATTTCCCACATTCCTTGTGCGATGCTTGAGCTAAGCCATCTCACCAGGCATTCTTGATCATTCTGAGCCTCGGCTTCACTATGAGTGTAGCCCCGATCCTCACCGTTGACCATAGTTGACTCCACATCTCTGTGCATATCCAAAGACCAAAAAATTATTTTCAGGTATAAGTTCTTCATAACTTACCCCACGTTAGCTAAAACATATATCATATAACATTAACGCACTAATCAAATAAATTCAAATCACCCCATGACCAAATTTTTCAAAAACACAAATTTCAGCCGAAGTAAACACCTAGCTGGTCAGACCATTGGTGTCAGCCGGTCAGACCGCTGGGCTAGAAACATATTCGGAAAAAACTATAAATTTTGCAAAAATTTAAAATCTAACTCCATACAAATGACAATGGATCATCATAAATCAATCTAGACTCTCTTACATGGTCTCTCCGTAATGAATTTCAGTTGTTAATCATTCTACATGAAGTGAGGATGATAAACCTAAGCGTTAGTAAAGACTAGGCGTCGTCGGATGCTGTAGTAAATGTATCAGAGACTGAATACACACAACTGATGTTGGTGCCCTATGTTATTGAGTTACTAAATTTGATAGGCAGATTAGGACTTCGTCCTAATCCCGACCACAGCTACGTCCAATCAATCTAAATACTAGAAGCGGTAGCGCGGCGTCACACGGCGCGCTAGCTATCGTGTGGTCCAAAGTAAAAGAGCTGACAATTCGTGGGGAGAGTTTTCTCGGAAAATTAAGGACTCGTACGTAATTTTGAAAAAATCGAAGGTCTTATCCACAAAAAACTAAGGACCAATATGTAATTTTAAAAAAACTATAGAACTTTATCAAGCAAAAGGAGGGCTCCCCTGAAATTTAAAGGTCCATACGTAATTTTGAAAAAAATAGAGGGCCTTTTCATGAAATTACTGACGTGACATAGATTTTTTTTTTTGTAAAAATCGAGATCATTTACGCTATTTCAAAAATCTAGGGGGAGCCTTTTTGTAAAATCGCTGATGTGGCATGTGGCGGAAGCCAGAGTTCCCCAGCTCTAATATATGAAGTATCCTGGAAAAAGAAAAATACAATACTAGTTACTATTCCGGAAATAGAAAATACAGTACTAGTTACTACTTTCTGAGTGCCGACTATGCACACATACAGTACATGTTGCGTGTCAAATGTCGCAGTTGCGTATGACACATGCCGCTTCTCAACTCTCATTGAACGAGTGCGTTGATGGATCAAGCAGGACCAAATCCATGCTACAGATGACAAAGGTGAAAGATCTTGTCAAACATCGACTTGAGAAGAACACATTGGACATGGCACTTGAATCGTGATCCTGTTGGACGTCGATTAGCTGCCCCGGTTGAGTGGTTTGGCCATCTGATGATCCTGATCCACATGCAAATAATAGGGCATCAACTGAACAGCTCCAGACGAATTCAAATCTCACAGATTCCTCCTCTCCAGCTCGCTTCTGGTGCACCTCCTTATTTGTTGTGTTGGGCACGTCATGCACCAGCTTCACAAAAACAAAGGTTTTAGTTTCTTTTTTGTTTGAGATATCTACGGAAGATTAATCGAGGAGTTTGAAGCGACGGAACAAATATGCCGTTCGACTCTGTCTATCTGTGTGACGAGTGACAAATCTGGATCGGGAGGGAGATATGATACGATAATCTGGATATGCTCTGACTTTTCACTCTCGGTGGTAATACACATTACAAAATCCCTAGCACTACTACTACTACTACTACTATAAATCAAGCCGCGCTGCGTCAGAAAATGACACGCTTAACTACTGTTATTGCCCGGTGTTGTTTGGGTCCGTCTATCACTATGTACAGACTGTAAACTACTGCTGTACTTCGGATAAGTCTGGATAGGCTCTGACTTTTCACTCTCGGTCGTTGGACTGCATCCAGTCGAGGACCAGCTTCAAAATTGTAGTACACATTACAAAATCACTAGCAGTACTACTACTACTACTGCAAGTCAAGCCACGCCGCGTCAGAAAATGACACCCTTAACTACCGTCGTTGCCCGGTGTTGATCGAGTCCGTCTATCACTATGTATATATTGTAAACTACTGTTGTATTGCGGATAAGTCTGGATAGGCTCTGACTTTTCACTCTCGATCGTTGGACTGTATCCGGTCGAGGACCAGCTCCGAAACGGCAAAATTGTAGTTCACATTACAAAATCACTAGCAGTACTATTACTACTGCAAATCAAGCCGCGCCGCGTCAGAAAATGACACGATTAACTACTGCCGTTGCCCGGTGTTGATCGAGTCTATCTATCACTATGTATAGACTGTAAACTACTGTTGTACTGCGGATAAGTCTGGATATGCTCTGACTTTTCACTCTCGGTCGCTAGATTACATCCGGTCGAGGACCAGCTCCAAAACGACAAAATCGTAGTACACATTACAAAATCACTAACAATACTACTACTACTACAAATGAAGCCGCACCGCGTCAGAAAATGACACACTTAACTACTGCCGTTGCCCGGTGTTGATCGAGTCCGTCTATCACTATGTATAAACTATAAACTACTACTGTATTGCGGATAAGTCTAGATAGGCTCTAACTTTTCACTCTCGGTCATTGGACTGCATCCATTCGAGGACTAACTCCAAAATGGCAAAATCGTAGTACATATTACAAAATCACTAGCAGTACTACTATTGCAAATCAAGCCGCGCCGCGTCAGAAAATGACACGCTTAACTACTGCTATTGCCCGGTGTTGATCAAGTCCTTCTATCACTATGTATAAACTGTAAACTACTGTTGTACTGCGGATAAGTCATCTTAGATAACTGCATTAACGTTAATCAAGTTGCAGGCTTGGAGCGTCCGGTCAATAACGCAGCAGCCACTCGGATATGGAACCACGGTTTCTCTGTAGGTAGGTAGATGGATTAATGGGCAAGTTACATTGTTCTTTTAGAAGACTTCGATTAATTAGCCTTGACTTCGATAAGTTCATTTGCAAGCCCCGATTGCGAATATATTATGAAAGTAATATTTCATGATAAATCAAGTAATTAATAACAATTTTATGTGGCTACTCTAGATACATTATCATGTATTAATGGTCAAACTGAAAGTACGTGATCGACGTGGATTCTAGGATTATTTATATTTTCAATCGGAAGTGATATTATTCTGTCAGACTACGATCACATGATTATCTGTGGATGCTGATTGTTGTAAAAAAAATACACAACAAATAATAGGAAAAGGAATTTATCGTGCAAAATCTTTATTGGATTAATCACGAGCGCACGAAGCAATAAGGCTATTTGTTAACCCTACCATCTACAGGGTCAAGGATAAGCCCTGCTCAACTCAGTTTTTTTCAGCTTCAGTTTCCAACTTCAACTTTTTTTTTCACTATTCAGTAATTCGTCTTTTTTCCTATTTTTTCGATATTTTAGGCTTTTTTTTATATTTTTTTCTATATTCTTTTGTATTGTTTGTGATGGGCTAATATATTTTTTTTCTATTTTTACATTTTTTTTAAAATTTAATTATGCCCCAAAAGACAACTCAGTTACAGTAAAAAAAGCTAGTTAGAGTGAAATTTCAACCAGAAGTCATCGCTATTCTGAACGCCCCCAAAACTCTACGTGGAAGGAGAACTCCAAGTTTAAGAATAAAACAAATCCTAAAAAGGAATTTGGAGGACAAACTCAACAATGCCTTCAGCTAGCACTGGCCGCTTACAGTCTTACGCCCTAAAGAAAGCGAGGAAAATGGGATAACTATGTAACGGGCCATTTTAAGAATAGGTCCGTCGTATTTTTTATAACAATTTAGGAGTTCAGTTACGGATAGAAATAATGATACGTCAACTCATGAATATTAAAAAAAATTGTTTGATTAAAATGTGACATAATGGCTAAAATATAACAGTTTTATAAATGTTTAAGCATAAAAGTTAACTTACAATCAGAAAAATCGATGAAATACAACAGAAACACTTGAGCGTGGTCGTAACCGTAACATGTTAGCTGATGCATCATTCCTTTTTCTGGTGTCTATTCTGATGAAAAATAAGTAATATTGAGTACGCTAGATACTCAGCAAGTCACATGGAAAGGCTATTTAACTGCCATACAAGGTGTTCAATTGGACAAACTCATAGGTTATAATATGATAAGAATAGATGCAAGTTTACTTGATAAAGAATTTTACACTTAAAATAGTAAAATTGTATTTAATTAATAATAGGGTTTGCCATCCATAATTTTCACATTAAAATTAATTTCAAATCTACTTATATCTTGTTGTTGGAATCATTCATGAAACACAGCTCCATGGATTAGGAGTACAATTTATTCAAATACCATTTATTATACTCTACATAGTTACCCAACTTTACCCACAAGACATCTCAGACTTATAATATCAAGCTGTAGACACATAACATGTTAACGTGCAACTGAGTTGAGACAACAAGATCTTTTCACTACTCATTTCGTTCTAGTTTCTACCAGGTAGGTTCAGAGCCATTCAACCCCATCGAGAATCCACTGGCTAGTGTGAAAATCATGACTCGATGTTGAGTGGACCTACCATTGTGAAGAATGACAAGTAGCCCAACTTCTATCTCACCCCTTTCTCATAGACCATTCCAAAACCCTGGGACAACGATCTTTCCTATAGACATTCGATCGGATTAAGCAATGTACTAGACTAGTTGACAAATCAAACTTGTGGTTAAACGAGTTTTGTGTTATTTACTTGGCACAAGAGTTTAATCCTTATGAGGCTATCATTCACATACCATGTGCACATGGGTACCACACGACCGTAACATACCAAAGCCTCGATATCAAGATAAGATCATAGGCTCTAACTATCTAGTGGCTTCCTACAAAGTAGCCTTAACCTTAGTACCATTTAAAAGTATATCAGCATGAAGCCGAATTATTCTTAGTAGTTCAAGTAAATCATTTTAATTGTACCATCTACTAATAGCTATCTATACAGTAATTAATTACCAAAGTTATCAAGAGGAATATAGCCTTTATAAATATAACAGGGCTTTTCGGTGGTAGGGTCCAACTATTCATTCTGTCATTTCAAACTATTGTTGTATGTAAATAAGAGTGCTCAAATAGTAATGATGAAAGTTATGATAATTTAACAATATGGGAATAATATGATCAAAGATATATGACTTGCCTTTTTATTCAGAGTATTTGATTACTTCTTTGTAGGTTTCAAGTTTAGCAACATCTAACGTTGTAGCTTCAATAGCTTCTTCGCTGGTCAACGAATTGAATTTAGATACTAGTATAAAAGAACGAATTCAGATAAATTTTTGCTTTGCATGATACAAGCAGGGAACAAATATAATAAAACATCAAAAGAAGATACAAAAGAAGGTGGGTATGGGTGGATAGGGCTTAAACTAAGCTTGGTTATGTTGAATAGGATTGAAAATGGATTAGACGAGCTCAAAATGGTCGAAATGAGTATAATAGAGTTTAACGAGTTGTGGGTGAATAGTAATGGGCTAGGTGAATAGTATTGGATTGGCATTATTTCTAATGGGTTGGGTTAATAGTAATGGGTTTAGGCTGATTTTAACGTGCTGCACAGTAACGGATTGGGTTGTGAATAATGTTGGACTGGGCATAAATAATAATGGTCTTTGAATAGTATAGCTGGTCCATTCAGCCAACTGGACCATGAAGTGCTTTAGGATGACTCAGCCGGCCCAACTAATTGGCCTGCAGAGTGTAAGGCCCACTCTTCATGAGCTCGCGCTCATGGCTGCCCAAGCAAAGGAAAATGATGACGACTGTGAATTCAGCGTGGTGGCGTGGCGAGCTAATTTAAGAACAAGTATTCCATTTTGGGATTGCGCACGGGTGGAGGTGATATGGAGAGGGCTGGTGGCGACGCTGCTTGGTCGGAGTAGGACCGTGGCACGACAGCGCTACAGCACTGTTCCAACTAAACTAAGGGCAACTTGAGCATCTATCGTGCTACGGCACTGTTCCAACTAAACCAAGGGCAACTTGAGCATCTACGATGTAAGTAGAGTTTGGCAGTGACAATGTCTTAGCTTGAGGTGGCTTGTGCGGTGTTAGCAACGTCAACTGTGCATGGCTGGGTGGTGACGCATGGCACCGGCGGGCTAGGGATGGTGAGATGGGTTGGGAGGGCGGGGATAGTCTTGTGGTGCTAAGAAGGTGCTATAGGCATAATTAATTTGATGGAGTTGAAGCTATTAGGAGAATTTGGTTTCAGAGCTCATCGGCAAGAGTTCGATGGTGACAGTGAGTCTTGGTCGTTGAGGAGGGAAAAAGCTTCAGGATTGAAATGTGGCATGAACAGTGGTGATGGTTTGATGGAGCCATTCACCTTGGCTTTAAATTCAATGAAGGCGGTGGCGCCAGGAGTAAGGCGACAGTGTGACCGACGCGTGGATGGCGGCATGGATGGTCGAGGCGCTTCGACGGTGTAGCAACGGTGCTTGCAGTCGCACTAGCAGCGAGAGGTGCACGACATTTCACTAGCGCGAGTGCACAAGCTGGTGAAGCAAATTGCGGCGCCGAGCACGTGTCGAGCGGCTAGTAGCGGGAGGTGGCAGCGGTGAGGTCTGGTGGTGGCCAAGGATGGTGCGTGGCTTGGCATGATGTTATGGCAGTATGATGGATCGGCTAGGAGGCGTAGTCACTGTGCCTCCATTGACGGATTTTGCAATGACAAGCATGCGCAGGCGAGCTAGTGAGTGTGAATAGCAAGCTGGTGCGCGCTAGAGAGAATAGGTGAGGTGGCGCTAGGGCAAAATGCGCTAGGGAGGGTGAAGGCGGGTTTCCTAAAGGAGAAAGCGGGAAATCGAGGTAGTTTTCCTAATTTTGCAAAATTTTCTAATTCAAGGAAATTTTAAATAAATTTATTATTTTATATTTTTTTGGGTTGTTTCAAAATACCACCATAAAATGCTTATTTACGCTTCGTTGCAAGTCTACTAAGGCCACGCTCAAGTCCGCTTTTCCTGTGCGGTGGCGATGGGCTGTGGCGATGAAATCACTGTGCTACACTGTTGCGTTTTTGTCTTTTTGCTTCTTTTTTTTTCGAATTTTTGTGTTTTATTTTTTTCTCGTATTTCTTTGCATCGACTGCTCTAGATTAGCGTGTCGCTTTTATTTTTATATTTTTTTAAATTTAATTATGCCCAATAAGCTAACTCATCTACAGTAAAAAATCAGCCAGGTACAGTAAAATTTCAGCAAAAGTCAAAAGCTATCGCTATTCCGAACATCCCCTAAGGACGGAGATCTGATTGCGACAGCTCAGACTTTTATTTCTCCCTCACCTCTCCATTCCTCCTCCTTTGACCGATTAATTGGACCAAATTAACGAATAATAAATTGGCTAATTAAGCACTCGAGGCACTGTCATGTGGTCAGGTAGGAGGCTTAGCCGAAAATTTTGCCGCTCGGTCGTGTACTGTATACCCACCAGGTCAACAGGTCTTATGCGAAGTATATATAATCAGATTGAAACGCACGTATGTACTGTTGAGACAGATCGAGGCAAAGTTGATTGCTGACGCCGATCGAGCTCGTTCGAATCATCCCAATAAAAAAGAAAAAGAGCTGAGCGTGTACGGAACTTGCGCTGCTCATTCTTGCGTACCATACGGAACTTCTGAATGGATCCTAAATGTCAGAGATCGATAGATATCACCGGTTATTTCGCACGCCGGCGTTTAAAATCATTCATGCGTAATCATGTAGTTACGCTTAAATCAGCTGATTCTAACTTTGGTTTTTCTTTCGTAAGGTGCTCTTAGGTAACACAACCATTCGAAGACTTAGCTTACGAGAGGTCGCTGGATGAAATTTCGTAAGATATACAGATGAATCCATCTAACATACAGTTAACTGTATGAATTCCCTATGCAATTGTGCATCTAGTTATTAGACTACATATGTTTATATTTGAAGATAGAGCTATATTTATTAGACAAATCTAATGTGTGAAAAGTACAATTATATTTCTTATATAACTCTAATAACCCTAATATAATATCCGATCAATATTTCTTATACAATTGTAATAGCCCTAATATATATTTTAACGATTAGCAACATTATAATCTAAATCCACCATAATTGACGAGGTAGATCATTCTCTTTTTCTCCCATTATAATGGTGATTTCTACCTTTTAAAAGTGAATGTGACGACTTATTTTTTTTATTATAAGAGATGAGCAACAATGATGCCTTTTAGCTACGTAGCACAAATGGCAAACCAAGTGGACTAGCTACTCTACTTGCAACCCCAACTTGATTATTCCGGTAAAACTAAGAAGAAAAGGCAGAGATAAATTCATCATGTCGGGGACATATATGGTGAAAATGGCTAAATGGTGCAAATTTCAAAAAAATTGTTATATATGTTTTTTTAAAATCTTTTAAAAAGTATGAGAGATAGAGGGGAGGGCATTTTATAAGACCATATAAAATAGGATATTGCTACAATGCATACGTACAATACGAAGTATCGCATCGGCCGCATCGTCTATCCACACACCCACGCCACACGTCTCAAGCCATCCAGTCTCCCCTCCCACATCTTCTTCCACAATACTCCAATCTCCTCATCTAAAAAATCCATCTCCTCAACTACACCACAACTCCTCCCTCCCCTTCCCCACCCCCTCTGGTGGCCCATCGGTCAGAGCTCATTGCCGGAGTCCCATCTGCGATATGGACCATGAAGGAAAATTTGGGGATGAATTAGAATCGTAATCCGGCTTGGTATTGTGACGGTGACTCGACAGGCACACCGATGTCCCCATTCGAGGTCGCAAGGAGGTCATCATTGCTCGTCCTCACAGAGAGTCACCGGAAGCATCATCCTCAAGGACCATCCAAGCTTCACATGCCGCCGGGCATGGCATCCCTAGCTTCATCGCTAGTAGCGACCTCCTTATGCGCTAGCTCTCGAGTTTGGCAACAAGCCACTGTTGCCGCAAGTGCCACCTCCCTCAACTCAAGCAGCATGGTGGTGGGGCTTGAGATGCCCTCTACTCAAGCAGCACCAAGGATGTTGCAACAGTTAAGCCGATTGTAATTTTTTTTGTTGCAGCATCTTTGGTGATTTGTTGCACATCCAAAGTGTTAGAAACACATATTTTGGTGTAGGTGTTCTCTTAATCTTTACTACTTTAAAAGAAAGAGTTGGTGGTTGATGAGTCCTCTCTCACTTTTTCTTAGCCATTCGATCTGATTATTCATAGCATCTCAACCGTTCGTTTACACATAAAACCTACCCCGCACGCCCCGCCTCCCCTGCCTCTCTGCTCTCCCCCCGCCGCCTCGCTCTCTCCGCGCCGCCACCCCGCTCTCCCCCCGCCGCCTCGCTCTCTCCCCGCCGCCACGCTCTCCCCCCGCCTCCTCTACCCCTGGCGCCTCCTCCTACTCGCCAACCCCGCGCGCCTCCTCTCCGTCCCCGCGTCGCCGCCTCCTACTCCCCCCCCCTCTCTCCTCCTCCGCCGCCGCCTCCTCCTCCCTCGCCCGCGCGCCGCCGCCACTCCTCCGCGCCCCACCCTCTTCGCCACCAGTGCTGCAGCCCTCCCCCTCCGCCTCCTCATTCTTTGGAACGAATGATCTTTCATTAATTTACATCTAATGCTATTCTTGGACTAAAAGATTTGATTTAGTTTCTTGTTCTCCTACAAGATCTTTTATCTAATTCTTTTCAACTAGCTGAATATGTTATTATGTGCACCCTGCTTTGCATACGAATTATCTAATGTGTTTTGCTTATTTTCAGCCTTACTGCACCTTAGATGGTTGGTAATCTGACCAATATTACTTCAAATCCAGGTTTACACCTCAAAAGATCCTCTCTCTCTCTCTCTCACACACATAGATCTTCTGTTAATGTTGTTGAGCACTTTCTTGAATGTTCGTTTACCTGCTGATTTGTTCTACTATGACTCATGGATGCACTTTTTGGCCTTTGTTTATTGCCATTTTCTCAAGATATCCTTCAACTCACTAGATTGTATATGTTGCAAATGCATAATTCTATATGATTTGTATAGTACTATTGTATATGTTGCAGCACTATATGATTGTATATGTTGCAATTGCATCCTTCAACAAGATATCCTCAATATCATTTGTTCCTTTGCAAAATGAGGGAAGAAAGTTGCTTAGTGCTTATGGGAAGGTGGGATTCTCTTGTTGTGCTATTATAACGTGTGGTGAAGCAGATGGTAGGCACTGATTGCCATCAATGAGAACCAAAGAATGTAACCCCCATTATGCTTCTGATAAGGTTCAATTTGGGTTTGGGATACTTGTTTCCATAGGCAAGTTTGTTTGGTTCTTTTGCTCGCATTGCGTACTGCACCTGTTCTAGATAAGGCATATAAATCAAGGCTACAGCTGTTGCAAACTGCAATGCTAAATACGTGAACCAACAATACCTTTGAAGCTGAATCATGTTAACATTAGATATAAAATATTTTGTCTAATCATGTTGTATGTCATGGCCAGCAATAACAGATATTACTTATGTTGAGATTATGTTCAGCTGTCCTCAAGCTCTATTTTGAGCTTTGCTGAAGTGTATGTGACCGAATGAAATGTAGAACATGATTGAAAAGTTTATCTACTTTACGATAGTTGAAGAACTACTTATTGACATGGATATTCTTTTGAGATCTACTCTATATATTATTGATTTGCCTCTTTCTGTGACTTACTTTTTTTATTATCCAGCTGATGGACGTTAATGAAAGCCATGTTTATCTTCTCTTGAATCCTGCAATCAACCTCTCCCAGAAGGATCTCCCTTTGACTATTTATGAGAGTGGTATGTAAATCTGATCTACAGTTTGGATTATCATTGAATGTATTGCAATTGACTTGTCTTGTTTCTTGGTTCTACCATGGATTGATTTAAAAAGGTTTTTATATGCGCTGTATTGAGCTTTGATTTCAGGTCCACGTCACTTATACATTTGATTATTTTATACTGCTTTTTTTCGATAAATTAGCTATCA
The DNA here is from genome assembly GCA_036346265.1 of Melocanna baccifera. Lineage (NCBI taxonomy): Eukaryota > Viridiplantae > Streptophyta > Magnoliopsida > Poales > Poaceae > Melocanna > Melocanna baccifera. Next base: position 26,803,092 of record CM070680.1, on the reverse strand, counting down.
CTGGTATAGCACGGGTAACCTTGATTTCTCTCTTCTGATTAGATAACTTACTGAAACCAGTTTGGAGCTTGTTCATTATACTAATGTTCTTTTCTCATTCCCTTTCTCCGTCTGTTTGTGCTGGTAATTCTTTCTTTATCATCTTTCTGTAATTTCAAGAGTTGCATGTTATCGATGGGAGTCCTCAGCTCATCTTTGTCAGATCAAATTACACAATTGAGGTGAGTATTTTCCTTTTCTATGTATTGATCTAGCTATGAATCATTGTTATTAACACTTGACACAAGTACCTTTGATTAAAGACTGTAGAGGCAGAGAGGATATCTGTAGACCATGTTGCCCATCTCAAACCATCTGATGGAGGCTCTGCAGCAACTCAATGTAAGGATTCTTTGTTTAACATCACTTTAACCCGAGTCATAGATTTGTACTACCTGAGGTATCTTTCCAGAGTTCAGACAAATAATACTAACATATATATTTGAGCAGTGGCTGCTCATCTTACAGGAATACACAGTGCCATCAAGATGCTTAATAGCAGGGTCCGTGTTATCCATCAATATCTTGTTGCCATGCAAATAGGTTTGTCTTTTGTCACTGATGTGATGTTTTAGTCGTCCTCCAAAATATGGCTGCCGTTCATCCATGTGATTTAAACCCAGATCCTCAAAATTTATTTTCCCAAACCAAAGAGGTTAGTCTTTTGTCACTGATGTGATGTTTTAGTCGTTCTCCAAAATATGGCTGCCATTCATCCATTTGCTTTAAACCCAGATCCTGAAAATTTCTTAGCCCAAACTTGCCAGTGTCCTTGTTGAAACTATTTAACTACAAAGCCTTTTCCCTCACTGCAGGTGATATTCCACTGGATAATTCATTGCTTAGGCAAGTCTCAAGCCTTGTAAGAAGACTACCAACTATGGAGTCGGAAAAATTCCAAGATGACTTCTTAATGGTATGGCATGCTAAATCGTCACTCATATTTGACAAGATACTTACTCTTTTGATATCTAGATGGCCCTTTTGATATTAAAAGGGCTTTTATATTAGCCTATAGTGACTATTTGAAGTTGCAAGCCCAGTTATGTTGATCTTGTCAGTTGTCAGTGAAGTTTGGTAATATGTATTCTCCTTTTTGTTGTGCAACCTTGCATTTTTATGTAATGATGATTCTCTTTGTTGTCAGGAATATAATGACACACTCCTCATGACTTACCTTGCAATGTTCGCTAACTGTTCAAGGTATACCTCAATTTCTTTTACAGTACTTTTTGATACGAAAGAATGCCACAAAAAACACAAAATAGAAAAATAATTTAACTCCACATCTGAAGATATCTTAATAATGCTCGTTTGAGATTGCACCCATGTGTATGTTGATAGTGATGATGCTGTCTTGTGACTTACAGCACAATGAATGAGTTGGTCGAGAAGTTCAACACGACCTATGAGAGATCCACTGCCAGGAGAGGAGGCCGAGGTGCTTTCATGTAGCTTTTTTCCCACCGTGCTTCTGCTGCTGGTTATCTGCTAAGATTTTGGAAATAGTTTCCAATATGCCAGGCAGTTTTTGCGTACAATCTATTAGGAAATATATCCATCAGCCCTCAATTTACTTCATACTCCTATGTTCTCTTGGTTCGTAAGCGACATGGCAAAAATGTTGCTATTGTTGATTCTGTACCTAGGTGATTGATTATCCCTCTTGTGCCAAAGTATTCATAATTTATTTATACTATACTAAGATACCATCATTCCTAGAATAAACTTGACAACTTTCAGCCGTTCAACTAATTAATGGAACCATCTGATCTATTTATGACCTCACAAGTTGATATTTATTATTCAGTTTGAGATAATATTTGATAGTATGCACCACTTTTATTTGGTTTTCCGTTGCAACGCACGGGCATATAACTAGTTTGTTGAAATAGGTGATCTGAGATGTCGCAACTATTTATAACAGATGTCCGACACAAGTGGAACTATCAGACACAACATTGGCCACTCCGACGAGATCCAACAACACCCACCTGCACACCCATTATTGCTTCAGGCTTTCAACCCCACGTGTCCCAGGCACCACCACACAATCCTCTTCCTCCCAAGCTAATTGGGGGTGATCGTTTCGGCTTCAGCTTCTAGCTTCAGCTTTTTTTTCACTATTCACTACACTATCCACTAACTCAGCTACAGTGTTTTTTCAGCCAGCTACAGTGTTTTTTCAGCCAAAAGCTAAAAGCTATCGCTATTCCGATCACCCCCATTGAGCATATCAGCTTGCTCTCTCTCTCTCTCTGACAAGCTTCGGTTGGACAAGCCGCACCAACTTCCGGTGAGCTCCAGCCCTACCTAGTCTTTCGCCTTCGATTGCTACCTCGACCTTGCCCATTGCGAGCTCTAGTACAAAAGTGGTGTTGGCGGTTAACAAGGTTTTGGACCAGCCTTGCCCCACCAAACCCTCGCTTGTCGACATCAAGGTTGCCTCCTCCATCAAGCTTGCCTGCTCGCCAATGGCCGTCGCTTTCTTCTTTTCCGGTAGGTCGTTGCAGGCATTTCCTCATTTGTTGTAGGTCCTTTCTAATTTTGTTGCACAGATTGTTTCACTTTGTTTAAGCCTGGCAATAAAAAAGGTTGCATTGAGTTGTTTTTGTTGCAATGGGTTTAGTGATTTGTTGCACACGGGCATTTTTGTTGTTGTAATAGGAGATTGTGGTTTGTGGTTTTGTTTTTGCAGTGGGTTTTTATTGTAGCTGGATGGAATTTTGTTGCGTGCTATTAAAATCTTTGTTGCACTCATGATGATTTTTTGTTGTTCCGCATAAAATAAGACATCGGGATGAATGTCTAGCAATAGTGTAACTTCTTTTTTTAATTAGATCCAATTGTTTTGGGATTTTTATATCATTTTTAAACATATCATGCTCTTATACTATATAAGATGTTCACTACTACTCAAGGTTTGTTGAATTTATTGATAAAATGAGAATTATTAAATGTTTTTTATGTTGCCACTTATACTTTGTAATGTTGCACATGTATACAAAAGTTATTATAGATGTTGTATGAAATTGTCGCACCGATCTTGTAGATCGTACGATAGGAATGCTTCCATCGTGCATCCAAGCGCTAGCAACGCCTGTACAATATGCAAGATCAAATTCAATTGCACCTGCGAGGTAAAAAATACATATGGGTAATAAACAACACAAAAATCACTATTCACTAAGAACTTGGCCTTTTCATATCTCTGAAATTAGTTTGATTCTTCCATTGAAATTTTATAGAGATACCAAACATGCCCTCTATCTCTAGTAAATTTTTCAAGAATATTTTAAAACTTTCACACCTGATTTTTCAGGTAATAGGAACATTTAGCATTTTCACCGGGTATTGACCTGGTCATGTTAGCAATCTCCCATAACTTTTCGAGTTAAATTATTTTCACATCTACGCTTAGGTTTTTCCCGTGATGATTAGGAGAGACACGTGTGAGTGCGTGATCACTCTAACGGACCATTAATTAATGGTACGGTAGAGATACGATCTCTTCGGTGACTTGCTGCTAGTTAAACAAGTCAGCCGCGAGAGCAGTAACGACCAACGGCTGCGGTGTTGAAGCGCGTAGCCTCCCTGCAAAGCAATCAAACACCAACGAAATATACGGCTGATGGCTACTAGGGCTGTAAACGAGCTGAACTCGAGTGAGTTTGATCTGGCTCGACTCGAGCTCAGTAGAAACTCGAGCCGAGCTCGAGCGAGCGTGAGATTGCATCGAGCTTCAAGCTGGGCTCGAGCTCGGCTCGGACGGCTCGTGTAGGCTCGGCACGGCTCGATGCCGAGGGCCGGAGGGCGTACCTGCTGCGGTTGCCGGTTGGGGGAGACATTGCCGTAGGAGGCGTGGCCGAGCTGCAAGGGGCGGACCGACGAGGAGGGCGCCGCGCGGGGAGAGCGATCCGCCGGATCCGGTCGAGAGGGGCGCCGCGACCGGGTGGCGGGGAAGAGGCGAGCGCGGCGGCGGGCGGGTGGCCGGGGCGGGAGAGGAGGCGGCGGGGAGGCGAGGAGGCGCGGGGAGAGGAGGCGGCGAGGGGAGGCGAGGAGGGGCGGCGGGGGGCCGGGTGGGAGAGGAGGGGGACGGGGGGCGAGGAGCCGAGGAGGGGCGGCGGCGGGGGGCGAGCCGGTGAGTAGGGGCGGCGGCGATGGGGGGCCGGGGGGCGAGGAGGGGGACGGGGGGAGGAGAGGAGGGGGACGGGGGGCGAGGAGGGCAGCGCCGCGAGGAGGGGATGGGGTGGGGACTGGGGAGTTAGAGGGACGGGAGGGCGGGGGGTGCGAGGAATGGGCGGGGGGCGCGAGGAGCGGGCGGAACAGCGGGATGGGGAGGGCGCAGGAGCGAGAGACTAGAGAGCGGGCGGGATTGGGATTTTGGGAGCGCGCGCGTGGGGTGGGTGGGGGGCGGGATTTGGGGAATAGGGGCGGGATATGGGAAACCGGAAACGGACGCAGGGCGGCGCGGAATAAAAAAACTAAAGCTCGCGAATAGCTCGTTAGGCTCGATGAAAGCTCGCGAGTTTGAGGATAGGCTCGTTTGGAGCTCGAGTCGAGCTCGAATCGAGTCTAAAGCGAGCCGAGTTTGAGTAGTTCGCGAGCCTCGAACTTTTTTTACAGCCTTAATGGCTACCGAACAAATAAACAGAAATTATTTTTTTCTTGTTTTTTAAAATAATTTATCAGCAGTTTTTTGAAATAATTTATTATTTTAGTTTATTTATATAAGTGCTCGTCAGTTACAGTTGAAAAAAATCAAACCCTTAGTGCTTTCACTCGCGACATATCCTCGCTCGCGTGCGTTTATTGACCTAAAAATCTGTAAAAACAAAGAAAGACAGTACTTTCACAGCTATCAAAACTACTCCATCCATCTGAACTAATGAGTAATACGAAAACGTTTTAAAGGCTTGATCTTGCAATTTGGCAGGCGTGTCCGGTCGGCAATGGGGGGGGGGGTTTGCTTTAGCTTCTGGTTTTAGATGGTGACTTATAACTTTTAAACTATTCATAAAAGAGTGTACAAAGTAATAAAAATTTATATGTGGTTTTGATCGATAAAAATAAAGTCGCTACAATATATACTACAACCACTTTGTAGATCTTATCTTGAAAAGATATTTTATTTAAAAATTAGTTACTGTAAAAAACCGAAAAATAAATTTTAGAAACTGAAAAGAAAAAGGCTAATAGCATACAAACTTGGCTACCGCGTTCTGTCATCCCTTTTCGTGGAATTCTTTCGCTATTTTAGATGATAAAGTGGAGGGAGATCATGCGCTAGACAGACGAGAACGGAGCTCAGCTCACTTCTACTCTCCCGTGTTTTACACTTAACATAAACTAACATCAATAGCGGAAAAGTGTGAAGTTACCTACGTAATCTGCTAATAAAAATGTTGGCCGTTTTATTTTCAGCCTATTGATTGTGTCTTCTCACAAACAAACGAACGATAGATATTTTTTTTTATTTTTTCAAAATGAAAAATCCTTTCGACACGATCTAAGAAGACCATCTGCCACAGTAGTAAAGAACTACCCGTTCTCTGGGAACCAGTGATAGGCAGGGTACACATGCCGGTGCTAATTCGTACACATTTTTGTGCAAATTATTTCTGCACACCGTACTTGTGCTGTACAGGAGAAAGACGCTGGTGATCTTTTAGCCATGGTTTTTAAGTTTTTTTATTATAGTTAACTTTTTTTACTGTAACTGAATTAGTGGATAGTGTCGTAAATACTGAAAAAAAAGCTAAAATTTGAAACTGAAGTCAAAACGATCATCACCTAAAAGAGCAGTTTAAAACTACGGTGTGACCGGAGAACACATTCGATCGCAACCGAGCGAGTTGGCTGCTTGGCTTTGGTCGGAGAAGCGCCGGCGAGTTGAGCGATGATACAGCGCAACGCGGTTGATGACATGTATTATTTTCTCCTCTTTTTTTTTTCGTCCAAGGCACGGCGTACTTTGCTGTTCTCTTCTGCATGCCCTTGCTTGCACAAGGGAAGGGAAGAAAGCATCAAAACAGAGCATGCAAGCAGCGTCGACGAGTTCCGTTTTCAGGGGGGGAAAAACGAAAACAAAAACGCAACTTGAAGGGCCGCGGCTTGCTTGTCCTGTTGACCGACTAGTTGAATGACTCGTTCAATCCTGTTCTTCCTTCTCTAATGATATGATTTGTTAATTGAATTAGATATGATGTGCTAGTTGAGTTACAGAGACACCTAGCCAGTTGTTTACCCGACCGTAAATAGTGATTCTGCAAATGGTGGATTTTTTTTTCAAAACAAGAGCTCATATGTCATTACTCGGGGAAAAGGGGTGCAACCATGCAGGGAGCAACAAGGAAGTTTGTTGTCTGGTTAAGCCAAGGTACCACACGTTTTCCTTGATAAAATACTGTACATGTTGGGCTATTCTGGGTTACTAATCTAAATTCATAAGGTATTTTTCATCTAAAGTAGTAGTTGTTTCGTAACATTTTGACATGCTCAGCTACTTTAAAGGAGCGTTCAGAATGACGATGACTTATGACTTTTTTTACTATAGCTGGTTGATTTTTTACTGTAGCTAAGTTGATTTATTTAGTATAATTAAATTAAAAAATTTCAAAAATAGAAAAAATATTAACCCATCACGGACAATGCAAAGAAATACGAGAAAAAACAAAACACAAAATAAAAAAAAGGAAAAAAGAAAAAAATTAAACAGTGAAAAAATCGCTTAACATGGAAGCTGAACGCTGGCTTCCGCGTCACTGAGCGCGACCTTAAGCTTATAAAATATTTTACCAAAAAAATTGGGTTAGTAGCATTTGTGTGGAGAAAAGGTCACACGCTAGACCCCAGAGACTGTTATGATTCAGTCTCACTCTTTATCAAAAGAAGATAGAGGGGGATACAGACATCACTACAGCAGCATTTAGGAAGCACCTCGCCGAGATGCCTTATTGCCCACTGAGCTTATTCTTTTTTTTCTTCGATTTATGGTTGCAATTTATAACTATGGTTTATAACTTTTATGTTATTCGTAAAAGAGTATAGATTAATAGAAACTCATATATAATTTTAGCTAATATAAATAAAGTCTAACGCTGCAGTATATTACAATCAATTTATAAACTTTATATTAGAAAGATATTCTATTTAAAAATTAATTAATATAAAAAAATTAAAAAACAGTTTTTAGAAACAGGGAAGAAAAGACACATTACATCTCATATCCTTATAATCAGGAACTTATTCGAATCCAACCTACGCAAGCTGATTAGTGTGAATTAGATGCCAAACACGTCTTTGATCACACCCAGCTCTCCTAATGGAGAAAGCCAAGCAAAAAAAAAGAGCAATTTTGTTCCATCGTTGCTGAAAGCACCGTGTTGAATTACATTGTGAGATTTTTTTTAATCTCGCTAAGAGTATTATCATATCTCATGCTACTGAGAAATTGCTTTATTACCCAACTCAGAACTGGCAAAACCATGAGCATAGGCAAAACCATTAACCATGTAAAAAAAAAACGCCCCCAAAGACGTGACGCGGTCTTATATTTGGCCCTTTAAATAACTCTCAAAGAATGCCCCTAGCACGAGGACAAACAAAGACGAGGTCTTCATCTCCTCGGCCAGCCACGCGCGCCCCAAACGGCTTCCTCGCCTCATCCCCCTTTCGCGCTCCCACCGCCCGGCACACCCCTGTAATTCCAAACACACCCCTGTTACGCGCATCAAGGAGGCGAAATACGCAAATAGGAGAAGGCTTCGAGGGCGAGAACGCAAAGTAGCCAGGCACCGGGGCGAGGGCGGCGATCACCGGCGAGACCCCGGCGGCGGCGGGAGGCGATCGACGCACCATTGGAGCGCGCGGAAAGCACGTCCCCTGTTGACGGCAGCTCCGCGCGTCTGGGGGGCCACGGGCGGCTGCTGCTGATTTGTTCCCTGTGCCCTCCTCCGTACACGGTTGGGATTCTTCTTCTTCGCCACGATGGAGGTCGGGGCCGGCTACTACAACTGCAAGAAGACCGACGGCATCTGCGAGGGCGTCTGCAGCGGCGAGGTGAGAGCCTGCTTGTCGACATTAAGGTTGCCTCCTCCATCAAGCTTGTCTGCTCACAGACGGCCACTACTTTCTTCTTTTTTGGTAGGTTTTTGCAGGTATTTCCTTATTTATTGCAGGTCCTTTCTAATTTTGTTGCATAGATTGTTTCACTTTGTTGAAGCCTGACAATAAAAAAGGTTGTATTGAGTTGTTTTTTTGTTGCAATGGGTTTAGTGATCTGTTGCACACGAGCATTTTTGTTGTTGTAATTGGAGATTGTGGTTTGTTGTTTTGTTTCTGCCAGTGGGTTTTTGTTTTAGCCGGATGGAATTTTATTGCGCACTACTGTAATCTTTGTTGCACTCGTGATGATTTTTTGTTATTCCATATGGCTTTTGATTAGATGAATTTGGCACAGAAATGGAGGGCAAGTGTCTTTAGGATAGATGATTTAGTGGTAGATGCTCAATTTTTTCTGCATAAAATGAGACATCGGAGTGAAGGTCTAGGAATAGTGTAACTTCTTGTTTCAAAATTAGATCCAATCGTTTTGGAATTTATATATCACTTTTTAAACATATCGAGGTCTTATACTGTGTAAGACGTTCACTACTACTCAAGGTTTGTTGAATTTATTGATAAAATGAGAATTTTCAAATATTTTTTATGTTACCACTTATACTTTGTAATGTTGCATATGTTTGCAAAAATTATTATAGATGTTGTATAAAATTGTTGCACCGATCTTGTAGACTGTACGATAGGAATGCTCTCATCATACATCCAGGCGCTAGCAACGCCTATAAAATATGCAAGATCAAATTCAATTGCATCTACGAGGTAAAAAAAATACATATAGTGAATAAACAACACAAAAATCACTATTCACTAAGTACTTGGCCTTTTCATATCTCTGGAATTAGTTTGATTCTTCCATTGAAATTTTATAGAGATACCAAACATGCACTCTATCTCTGGTAAATTTTTCAAGAATTATTTTAAAACTTTCACACCTGATTTTTCAGGTAATAGCTACATTTAGCCTTTTCACCGGGTATTTACCTGGTCATGTTAGCAATCTCCCATAACTTTTCGAGTTAAATTATTTTCACATCTACGCTTAGGTTTTTCCCGTGATGATTAGGAGAGACACGTGTAAGTGCGTGATCACTCTAACGGACCATTACCTAATGGTACGGTAGAGATACGATCTCTTCGGTGACTTGCTGCTAGTTAAACAAGTCAGCCGCGAGAGCTGTAACAACCAACGGCTGCGGTGTTTAAGCGCGTAGCCCCACTGCGAAGCAATCAAGCACCAGCGTCCAGCGAAATATATGGCTGATGGCTCCCGAACAAACAAACATAAATTATTCTTCTCTGTTTTTTCAAAATAATTTATCAACAGTTTTTTAAAATAATTTATCATTTCAGTACATTTATACAAATACTCACACTAAAAACAAAAATCATCAACCATAATTATAAACTGTTAAACACAGTCGATACGAACAAATCCTTAATGCTTTCACTCGCCTCGCTCGCGCACGTTTATTGACTAAAAATCTGTAAAAAAAAAGACAGTACTTTCCCAGCTATCAAAACTACTCCATCCGTCTGAACTGATGAGTAATACGAAAACGTTTTAAGGCTTGATCCAAGCAATTTGGAAGGCGTGTCCGGTCGGCGATGGGTCTATTTTTTTTTCTTCAGCTTTTGGTAAAAGCTTTGGACAGTGATTTATAACTTTTGAATTGTTTGTGAGAGAATATATAGAGTAACAGAAACTCGTATATAGTTTTGATCGATATAAATAAAATCATTATAATATATACTACAATCAATTTATAGACCCCGTCTTGAAAATATATTCCGTTTAAAAGCTAATTATTATAGAAAAACTAAAAAATAGCTTTTAAAAATTGAAAAGAAAAAACCTAATAGCATACAAATTTGTCTACCATGTTTTGTCATCCCTTTTCGTGGAATTCTTTCGCTAGTTTAGATGATAAAGTGGAGGGAGCTCATGTGCTAGACAGACGAGGACGGAGCTCAGCTCACTTTTGTTGTCTCCCATGTTTTACGCTCCGCATAACCCCACATCAGTAGTAGCGGAAAAGTGTGAAGTTACCTACATAATCTGCTAATAAAAATGTTGGACATTTTATTTTCAGCCTATTGATTGCGTCTTCTCACAAATAAATGAACGAGAGATTTATTATTATTATTTTTTCAAAACAATAAATCTTTTCGACACGATCTAAGAAGACCACCGACCACAGTAAAGAACTACCCGTTCTCTGGGACCAGATAATGATCGCATGACAGGCAAGGTACACATGCCGGTGCTAGGGCGTACATATTTTTGTGCAAATTATTTCTTCACACCATAATTGTGCTATACAGAAGAAAGACGCTTAACCCGCTTAACTCGGCTTTTTTTAGCTTTAACTTCTAATTTCAGTTTTTTTTATTATTTAGAAATTCGTTTTTTTCTGATTGTTTTTAAATATTTTGGGTTTTTTATATTTTTTCTTGTATTTCTTTGTATTGTTTGTGATGGTTAATATATTTTTTTATATTTTTATATTTTTAAAATTTAATTATGTCTAATAAGTTAACTCAGTTATAAAAAAAATCAGCTACAATAAAATTTTAGCTAGAAGTCAGAAACTATCGCTATTCGGAGGAGCAATTTAACTACGGTGTAACCGGAGAACACATTCGATCGCAACCGAGCGAGTTGGCTGCCTGGCTTTGGTCGGAGAAGCGCCGGCGAATTGGGCGATGATACAACGCAACGCGGTTGATGACATGTATTATTTTCTCCTTTTTTTTTCCCTCCAAGGCACGGCGTACTTTGCTGCTCTCTTCTGCATGCCCTTGCTTGCACAAGGGTAGGGAAGAAAACATCAAAACAGAGCATGCAGCAGCGTCGACGAGTGACCGACTAGTTGAATGACTCGTTCAATCCTGTTCTTCCTTCTCTAATGATATGATTTGTTAATTGAATTAGATATGATGTGCTAGTTGAGTTACAGAGACACCTAGCCAGTTGTTTACCCGACAATATCTAGTTATTCTGCAAATGGTGGATTTTTTTTTTCAAAACAAGAGCTCATATGTCATTACTCGGGAAAAAGGGGTGCAACCATGCAGGGAGCAACAAGGAAGTTTGTTGTCTGGTTAAGCCAAGGTACCACACGTTTTCCTTGATAAAATACTGTACACGTTGGGCTATTCTGGGTTACTAATCTAAATTCATAAGGTATTTTTCTTCTAAAGTAGTAGTTATTTCGTAACATTTTTACATGCTCAACTACTTTAAATTTAGAATGACGATAGCTTATGATTTTTTTATTACTCTATTTAAAATCTAGCACTACAGTATGTCTATAGACTTTATATTAAAAAGATACTCTATTTAAAAATTAATTAATATAAACAACTAAAAACAGTTTTTAGAAGAAGGAAAGAAAAGACACATTGCATCTCAGATCCTTATAATCAGCAACATATTCGAATCCAACCTACGCAGGCTGATTAGTGTGAATTAGATGCCAAACACGTCTTTGATCACACCCAGCTCTCCTAATGGAGAAAGCCAAGCAAAAAAAAGAGCAATTTTGTTCCATCGTTGCTGAAAGCACCGTGTTGAATTACATTGTGAGATTTTTTATCTCGCTAAGAGTATTATGATATCTCATGCTACTCAGAAATTGCTTTATTACCCAACTCAGAACTGGCAAAACCATGAGCATGGGCAAAACCATTAACCATGTAAAAAAAAAAACGCCCCAAAGACGTGACGCGGTCTTATATTTGGCCCTTTAAATAACTCTCAAGAGTGCCCCTAGCACGAGGACAAACAAAGACGAGATCTTCATCTCCTCGGCCCAGCCACGCGCGCCCCAAACGGCTTCCTCGCCTCATCCCCCTTTCGCGCTCCCACCGCCCCGCACACCCCTGTAATTCCAAACACACCCCTGTTACGCGCATCAAGGAGGCGAAATACGCAAATAGGAGAAGGCTTCGAGGGCGAGAACGCAAAGTAGCCAGGCACCGGGGCGAGGGCGGCGATCACCGGCGAGACCCCGGCGGCGGCGGGGAGGCCAGTCGACGCACCATTGGAGCCGCGCGCGCGCGCGGGAAAGCGTGTCCCCTGTTGACGGCAGCTCCGCGCGTCTGGGGCGGCCACGGGCGCCTGCTGCTGATTCGTTCCCTGTGCCCTCCTCCGTACGTGGTTGGGATTCTTCTTCTTCGCCGCGATGGAGGCCGGGGCCGGCTACTACAACTGCAAGAAGACCGACGGCATCTGCGAGGGCGTCTGCAGCGGCGAGGTGAGAGCCTGCTCCCGTCCCCACGGCCCCCTCCCCAGATCCGTCCCTTTCTCACGCCGCGTGGATTTCTCGGGGGATTACCTGGTCCACGAGAAGCCTCGTTCTTGGCGGCGCTTGCCTTTTTTTCTTCCTGTTATGTTATCGCGTTTAGTCGGGCTAAAAACTGCTTGCTTCATGCTTTGAGTGCTCCAATTGCTCTGTTCGTCCTTCTGTTCTACCAATCTCGATGAATGTTGGGCGCTGGTTTCTTGGGAGAGCTCCCGTTTTGGATTGGTTAGTTTGAGATTTGCTGGGTCCGGGATCGGAGGTGCTTGCTTAATTGCTTTCGTGGAATATTTTTTATCTGCTCCCGTGGTGGAGATGGGGATGGATGTTCGAAGCTTGGATGCTTCTGGTGCTGCCAGAATCTCGCGAGCTGGCCGAATTGGGTGTTGAGCCTAATCCCGGAATCTTTCTTTTTCTTGATGTGCGGCTGTGAAAAGTATCGAGCCTTTTGCAAAATTCCGTTCTTGTCTTGCCTTTTGCAAAATTCCGTTCGGCTGTGAAAAGGAAATAAATTCCAGGGTGGTTTGGTGTCTATGTGAATTTGTAGATAAACAATTAGCTGCTTGCTTTCTTACAACAAAACAATTGGTGGATCTGCATTACCCTATCATTGATAGGAATATTATCGTTCTTTTTACAAAATAATTATATATTCTGCTGATTGCTTGTTCCTACTATGCTTGATCTTATAGTAGTAGCATTTTTAAACAAAAGAAATATTTTTTGGTTGCCACTACGAAATTGGTAGAAAATATTAAGAAAACTGGGATCTCAAGCTTGTGTGCTCTATGTTGCGGTTGGCTTCCTGATGCTACGTGTTATAGTAGGGATTTTTTTTGGCTTTGTTTCTCAGCTTTGTGCTTGCATCGTTGTAAGCGCTCAAACTCTTTAGTGAAATTTCTAATTTTTTCCTGTTTTTATCTAGTGCCACCCAGCTTTTGCTGAACACATTCTCTGATATTTTTTTTAAAAAAAAAACCTTATTTGGCCAAAAGTTTATGTTCTGCAATGTGTTCTTACGTTTCATCTTCGGTAAGCTTTACTAATCGATTTACCCATAAACTGATGTCCTGAGTTTGGTATAATCAGTGTTGTTGCGCTGTTGCGTATTTTTGTAGTTTGTACAGTTCATTGGGGTTCAGATAGTTGTGTGAATAAGATGGGTGTAGATTGCCTATTTACTTTTAGCTCCATCCATGCTTCTTTGGGTTCCCATTGACTGTGATTTCTCACGTGCTTTCTGAATTCCTTTGCAGCACGGTTCAAAGGCAGTTCTCAGTATGTCAAGGCTGAAGTGCGCACTCCGGGGGTTTGATTTGAGGGCTCTTTTGATCCTCTTGATTGGTGTGCCAATTCTAATCTTTGTCATATACGTTCATGGCCAGAAGGTCACTTACTTCCTCCGACCGATCTGGGAAAAGCCCCCAAAGCCCTTCACAGTACTTCCTCACTTCTATCACGAAAATGTCTCGATGGAGAACCTCTGCAAGCTGCATGGATGGAAAGTCCGGGAGGCTCCACGGCGTGTTTTTGATGCTGTGCTTTTCAGCAATGAGCTCGACATTCTGGATATCCGTTGGCATGAGCTTAGCCCATATGTGTCAGAATTTGTGCTGCTTGAGTCCAACTCAACCTTCACTGGCTTGAAAAAGGATCTTCACTTCAAGGAAAACCGCCAACGGTTTGAGTTTGCTGAGTCACGGTTGACCTATGGTATGATAGGGGGGAGGTTTGTGAAGGGGGAGAACCCATTTGTCGAGGAGTCATATCAGAGGGTTGCTCTCGACCAGCTTATTAAAATTGCTGGAATCACAGATGATGACCTGCTGATCATGTCTGATGTTGATGAGATCCCAAGTGGGCATACGATCAACCTGTTGAGATGGTGTGATGACATTCCTGAGATACTCCATCTCCAGCTCAGGAACTATCTCTACTCATTTGAGTTTTTCCTTGATGACAAGAGCTGGAGGGCTTCAATACACAGATACCGAGCTGGAAAGACGAGGTATGCACATTTCAGGCAAACAGATGACCTTCTGGCCGACTCAGGGTGGCACTGCAGCTTTTGCTTCCGTTACATAAATGATTTTGTCTTCAAAATGAAAGCTTATAGCCACGTCGATCGGATTAGATTTAAGTACTTCCTAAACCCCAAAAGGATTCAGCATGTGATATGCCAAGGGGCTGATCTTTTCGACATGCTTCCTGAAGAATACACATTCCAAGAAATCATTGCCAAGCTGGGGCCGATTCCGAGTACATATTCTGCTGTTCATCTTCCTGCTTATCTGCTGGAGAAAAATGATCAGTACCGTTATCTTCTTCCTGGCAACTGTATGAGAGAAAGTGGCTAGGCGCTATGGTTTGCATCATGACCTGATGCGCACCGACATCGCTGATGTCCCTTGGAGAACGCCATGCCGTAGTGTGGTTGTATCTGATATGATTGGCTGACTTAGTTGAGCGATCGCTTGGCAGTTGGGTTGAGTTCATGATTTTGTACCCTGTAATTCAAACATTGGAAGGCCTAACACCATAGCGCATGCTTGGTCGCTGCGTGCTTGTTTTGCAGCGGAGCTCAGCAGTTTGTGTGCTTACCACCTGAGTTTTATTCATTACTTCCATGATTGATATATGAACTCAGAAACTATTGTAGATTACAAACTGAGTGACATTTCAGGTTTTTTTTTTTATGCTGTACAATGTCATTTACTTACCAGATGAATTACATATGCATTTGTTCTCATTTCTGACTTTGACTATTGTCATCTTCATCTCAGTATTGGCAGTGTCTCTGCATTCTCGTTCGACCATCTCAATTCTCTGACGTGAATATTTGACGTTCTACTTAAAACATTGAATTATGTATTTGATTCCAACTGACCTTTGGCAAAATCCTCAAAGTTGGTCCAACAAAAGGCAACTCCATAGATTTCCAAAGGAGGATGCGTTTTGGTGGTGGTTGCAGGTTGGTAAGAGCTGCATAGGCTACTGTACAGTACTAATTAATCTTGTCCTCCTATCCATTTGGTGAAGAGCAGTTTGGCAGGTTGAATTGGGTGATCCAAAGAGAAAAATATCCATCCCAGCTTCAGAATTAATCATATCATCAATGAATAGCTTTGCATCTGCAAATGCTCCGAGCTGTTAAGCGACCTGTGGACGCTGCATTTGTGGGTTAAGAGTTGGTGGGAACAGGCTGTTCCTGTCGGGAGCCCACCTTAGCCAGATTGACGAACATGCTGCGAATTGGCTGGTAGTAGCCTCTTCCTCCCTGTGCGACCCTACGCGCTTTTGTCCCGTTGCTGCACTGCACGTTGCTGCGAGATCGATCCGTGGTCCAGCAAATCATTGTACACTTGTTAAATAATTTGAGCTTATGCAGAAACGGTATTATGCATTCATGCCATGAATCTACGCCTGAACCAACTTTAGGGTCCGCTCATCTAGGTTTAGACTTTTGGTTTCTGATTTACACAATGGCGAGGGTTAAAGGTCACTATTCTGTGGTTGCAGTCCCACCGACGACACGTTAGACGGTTCATTTGTGGATTTTCGGAGACGTGATTCTACGACCTTTGAACTGCAGAGCCTTGAAGACAATTGTCGCAAGACAACAATTTCGTAGTAGCACTGGGCACTTTTGCTGTACATCTTGTGCACCATCCTCTGATATTTCGTCGGATTTTGGCGACGCGCCGTGGCATCGCTGCCATGATTTGTCCTCGTCATGGCCACTGATCGGGCCGTTTTCCGAACGGATGATGCGTGGGCGGCATGTTGGTTGGTTGGTTCGATCGGATCAATCGTTTTTCGGGCAAACGCGCCTCGGTTCCTTCGCCGCGGCGATTTCTTGACCCGCGCAGCGTCGCACCCGTGCGGCCGCAACTTTTGCCGCGGAGATTGTTTGACCCTTCCGAATACCGCTATTCCGTTCAACCACATGACCGGCGCGCATTCTTGGTTGGAACAGGTCGCTCGTAGTCGCGCCCTCCGTTTCCTTTCTTAATAGTAGTTATATAGTTTTTTTTTTTGGGGATTTGAGAAGAGTCTTCGTGCGCTAGTTAAGCTGGATTAGCTTGAGCTAAGCAGCTAGCCCTCTTAGTTGACGAATACCCGTCGGACCTTCTAATCTAACCCGGCATGCACTCACTCTGTTGATGCGTCCAAGAGGACTCGAATCGATCGATCACATGCGCGGGATTTGTTCCGGAGGTACGTGGCTAGCCTGCCAAGGCGAAGGGGGTGACAACGACTTCGTTGGAGAGCACAAATCTGCAGGAAGTCATGCCAGAAAGATAGCTCGCTTTTGTCGCCTGTGGATGGAAGATCTTTTTATAAATAATATATTTTTATTCTAAATTACAGAAATATATCCGAGCAAAAAAAAATTATAGGTATGACTTCCAGTCGTCTAACCATTGGACGACTGGATCCTGTCGTCCAACGGCCGCACAACATGCATGCGGCCGTTGGACCATTAGGCGACATAATTGTAGTCGTCTAACAGTGGGCGACTGAAACCTATCGTCCAACCGTTGACAGACTGGAGATCCAATCGTTCAACCGTTAGACGACTGCGCCAATTTATAATCCTCCGAGCGGCCGAGCCCCCGGCCGCTTCTCATTCGAACCATTGACGCCAAAGGGGGAAAAAGAAGAGAGGAGAGGGAAGGAGAGAGAGAGAGAGGGAGGGGAAGAAGAAGAGGAGAGGAAGGAAAGGAGAGGTTCTACTACTTCAGCGAGGTAAAATATTTTTGTATATTTTAGGTAATATTTTTGTATGAAGTAAATAGTTTGTTTCGTGTAAAATTAGGATCTGTAGAAAATTTGGTATGAAGTAAATAGTCATAGAAAATATAGTCAATATAGTTATAGAAAATTAGCATCCTAAGAAAATTTCAGGTATAAAAAATTTAGTCAATATTATAGCTGTAGAAAATTTAGTCAATATAGTTGTAGAGAATGTGCATCTGTCAAAATTTATAGTTGTAGAAAATTAGTATACGTAGAAAATCATAGTTATAAAAAATTTAGTCAATATTATATACAAAATTAGCATCTGTATAAAATTATAGTTCCAGAAAATTTAGTGAATATTTGTATATGCAGCAAATAGTTTGGTTTGTGTAAGACATTGTTACATACTATTTATGATTAATTACGAATGAATTTAATGTCATTAGTACATTAAAAATGTACATGTAGCGTTAGAAGTAAATATTTTATTTGTTTTAGTTAATATTTTTGTATAAAGTAAATAGTTTGTTTACTGTAAAATTAGGATCTATAGAAAATTTGATATGAAGTAAATAGTTATAGAAAATATAGTCATTATAGTTATAAAAAATTGGCATCCTTAAAAAAATTTTAGCTATAGAATATTTAGTCAATATTATAGTTATAGAAAATTTAGTCAATATAGTTCTAAAAAATTAGCATCCGTAGAAAATTATAGCTGTAGAAAATTAACGTACGTAGAAAATCTTAGTTATTAAAAATTTAGTCAACATTATGTATAAAATTAGCATCTATATAAAATTATAGTTGCAAAAAATTTAATAAATATTTGCATATATAGTAAATAGTTTGCTTTGTACAAGACATTATTACATAACATTTATGATTAATTAGGAATGAATATATTGTTGTTAGTACATTGAAAATTCACACGTACCGTTACAACTGTGGCATTTAAATCAGTATATCATATAAATTGTCAAACCCATTAGAAATTATTTACAGTAGGAGAGACCTTGAGCAGCAAGAGAAGAGCAGCGTCGGTGTGCGCGGGAGCAGATAGTGAGTTGATGTATATTAAGGCGGAGGAAAGAGGGCGGTGTCAGTGCAAATGAGGAGGGGCTACATTATGAGAGTAGTGTAGTTGGTTATGATAGATGAATGATCGTAGAAATGTAGATTATAGTATAACATTACTTCCATAATGTGCGATGCAATTTGACTAGATACAACATTGAAAATATTTACAGATAGACTTCAGTAATACCAATACTTACTACACTGAAAGTGCATTACGGTGTCAGCACTGTTCATGAAGGTCTGAACAGTGTTGAATTGAGCAGTTTTGTGCAAACCACTCTGGTATACCTGGACGACGAGAATGCTCTAATCGCAGATGTGATGTACTGGCTCACCCGCAGCTTCTCCTAGGATCCTAATGTTTGCAGCATTGTCATACAAGGGTTTTGGAAAACAGTCTCCCACAGACATTAGATGGGAGTTGGGAACATTGATGCGTACTGCTGCGTGGAAGGGTTTTGTGCAAGACTGCCAGTGCCATAGATACGGGTGCGTACTATTTGTGCAACCTTGCCCAATAGAACTTATACAAGGCCGTGCCAACAACAATCATCTGAGTGGTGGGAGCAGCTCGAGCGCCCAGCATGTTGGTCAAGAGGAGGACCGGAGGCTGGTGTTAAAGAGGTTACGGAGAAAGTTGCTCATGATAAGACCGATATGGTATATGGAGGAGAGAAAGAAGGTTCACAACATGGTGAGCTTACAGGACAGGCTAATGAAGGGGAGTATATGGAGTACAAAGTGCATCAAATGGAGAGCAACGACCAGATGGCCTGGGCTGAAGAGGAAGTTGTACAAGAGGACAACGAGGACAGTTCCGATGAGGACGAAGCTCCTATCTCGCAGGGATGGAATAGGTTTGATGCTGAGAGTGTTGCTGTGCATGCCGAGCACGAATTATTGTGGGAGTGTCATGGCACAGAGGTTCAGTTGCACTTAATATTTGCTGACAAGGTATCGTTAAAGGATTCCATCAAGCTATGGGCCCAGTCCAAGCAGCAGTCTTTTTGGGTAGTGAAATCTAGTCAAGAGCAGTACACTGTGAAGTGCAAGCAGGCCGGTAGTTCTTGGAGGGTGCACGCACGTAGACCGAAGTATGAGACTCACTGGATTGTCTCAAAGGTGGGAGCCGTACTCCTGCATTCTTAACAGTGTTTTACCAAGGCATTGTAACCTAACTTTTGTCTTTATAGCCAATTTGATGTATAAAGAGATAGTGAAGAATAAGGACATTGAGACCATGCACATCATAGTGGTTATCGAGAAAAAAATTGAAGTACAAGATTAGCTACACGAAGCGTGGCATGCGAACCAGAAGGCTTTGGAAAAATGATTCAGGTCTTTCGAGTTAGCGTACAACAATCTTACTCGTATGATTCAGGTGTTGCGGGATAGGAACTCGGGAATGTACACTGCTGTGAAGGACAAGCTATCTACAAGAGCGTCGAGTTTTGCATTGTTGCAGAGGGCCTTCTTAACCTTTGGTGCGTGCATTGAGACATTCAGGCATATGCTTCCCGTGAACTCAGTTGATAGGACCTTTTTGATCAGCAAATATAAGGTTCAAATCCTTATGGCCATTGGCGTTGATAGAAACAATTAAATTCTGCACCTGGCCATTGCATTTGTAGAAAGTGAGAATTATAACACCTAGTTGTGGTTCCTTCGACATGTGAGGATTGGAGTTGGCGGTGCTCATTCTGGTGCATGTGTAATCCATGATCGCCACGCTGGGATGGTGAAGGCTATAAGAAAACTTTAGGAAGACCCCGAGGAGCCCTTCCTTTGGTCAGATATAAGAAATAGGTGGTACATTCGTCACCTGGGGGCCAATTTCTTCAAACAGTTCCCGAAACAAAACGTTGATGAAATTGTTCAAGAGGCTAGCTATACAGAATCAGATACAAAAAATCAACGCTTTATGGGCGTTATTGAACGAGTACAGCAGGAAGCACATAGTCTCACTTGCAATTAATTCCTTTGTATTATGGATTATCCTATATAACAGCTGGTGTTCCTTGCAGGTACAGTTCACACACATTCAGGTTACACGAGCATATCTGCCCTTCATGGAGCAGTTCAACTAGCTCATGGTTGACGACGTGTGCTGGGAGCTCTACTCCCTTGAGGCACTGGAGAGCCACGCTTCTGATGGGGTGTCCTCACTGTGTTGGAGCGACCGGGCTTTCTAGCTAGCGCGGAGGAAGCTTGTGTTTGACATCTTCATGGAGGACCATGTGGTGCATCGTGTCATGCGCCAATTCGGCCTACGTCAGGTCATTCTAGTACCAGTCAGGTCCCCTGTGCTTGACAACATCCACACGTGAGTTACCACTGCAGATGTCTCTCCTTTTACTGTCGTCGCGTTGCACAACTTCTAACCAAATATTACCTCCTACAGGCACTCTAGGAAGGGAGTAAAACGCATCATGGACTGGACGGCGAAGATAGAGGCGTGGATAGCCGAGTGGGAGGGCCCGTTGTAGGACTGTGTGCAGGAGGCTACCTCCTATGACCGTAGTGCGTATAGCGAATACCTTTGCTGGTACGCTCCTCAGACATGTACCAGGCTGATACATGTCGTTGACCCACCCCCACCACACGTCGTAGCATCGACCGACATGTACCCTACGTACCTTGTGAGGGACGTTCACCTCGTGGTGCATTATATTATATTTCTAAATCTTCACTTTTGGCAATCCCACCAATAAGTTTCACCCTTTCATATTTTCCTTGTAGGGGGGCATCGGTGGTGTGATTTGGAGGGACTCTCGTAGCATAGGGAACAGGGTCACCAGCGGTGTGGAGTTCACACACGAGGAGCTAGTCCAGGCATTTTTGTCATGTGTAGGCCTTGGGAGCACATGTCGTGGGAGGTCGACACGCCAACGCTTGGTGCACACTCGCTGCATCCCCCAGCACCATCCTGTCGGGCATCACACCACGTGGGAGATTCTATGCAGCCTCATCCACCACACCCTAATGAGGCCAGAGGGTCGACCGGGGCACATATGATACCAACTCGACTTGACGAGACTAAGAGGTCAGCCTGAGCATGGGCGCGTACACCACTAGCATAGTAGTTCGTGCATCCTTTCAACTATTCCGGCTTCCCCACGCAGGGCTCGTACAATGTGTCGTACGTCCGTCCAGACGGCTTTGACTACACCGTGGCACTAGCCGAGGGTATGTCGTGGCTTCTTTTGACTACACCATGGCGCTAGCTGAGGGTATGTCGTGGCTTCTTTTCTTTTCTCCCATCTCTTTACCTGTCGAACTAACGATACTTGCACTGCAGGTCTAGTGCCCCCACAGGGGTTTGGGGTCTCCCCGGGCCATGAGGATACAGACTGGTACTTTGCAGATTAAAGTGACTAGACGATGGGCTCGGGACCTCAGCCCACACCCCTAGAGGATGTCTCTGGGTCACAGTTGAGCAGTACACCAGTAGCCACACAGGCAGCACTGCAGTCCACCCCTCTAGCTTTGGGACCTCGTGTGCGTAGGTCTATTGAGTGGCTTACCTTGTCAGGGTCCCGACACTCGGCACTGAGGAAGATGGACAAGCGGGGCCGTAAGGGAGGACACGAACGCAGAGACAGAAGGGGCCAGGGTAGCGATGGAGGGGGTGCTGAGGGTGCTATTGGGGGTTCTAGTGCTGGCTGTACTTTTATTATTCCTGTAATACTTATATTTCTTACTTACTATATGATTTGTTGCAATACCATTATGTTCTTATTTGTACTCTTTTTTATGATGTCCGTTTGTTCGATTCATGTTGACACCTCTAGTACAATGCACGCGACGCACTGCTGGAACAGTCCACTCATTAAATCATAACCACAAGATGCATCAACCATTCGATTACATGCTTTAGAACATTGAACAAAACCATTGTAGGATCAAGAATAACCAACTAGAGGAGGGTGAATAGGAGGTTATAAAATTTTGCCTTCTTAAAATTAATTACAACAATTCAACACTAGGCAAATGTACTAATTAAATACAACTTATTCGATTCTAGTAAACCTAAGGTACCATAAGCAATAAATATAAATGCTAGAGGAAAGTAAAGAAATAATCACAAGGGGACTCGCGATGTTTTTCCGTGATATCGAAGACTTATCGGTTTTCACTAGTCCACGTTGAGGAAAGTCCAAGCGCTCTTGGACCGGCTCCACGAATTAAGCCTCAATTGCTGTATCACTATTGGTTGCTCTTGCTCCTCTCCGTAGATAGCGAGCACCAAACCACTCACAATCTTACTCGGGCCTCTTTATAAGCTTCTTGAAAAGATCACTTAGCGATCAACCACCACACCGTCTAGATGCCAGTAAGCACCAATAGTAAAAGATCACGCTTCGCTTGACGGCGTATAAGTGCCAAGGATCAATCTAGAAAATATATGCACTTGAAAATGGCTCACAACACCTCAAATGAATGCACAAGAGATAAGGAGGTGTAAAATGAATGCTCAAGACTCAAAGATGTTCAATGCTAGCTCAGCACTCTGTCTTTGCGCTGGTGGGGGGTATTTATACCCTCAACAACCAAAATTAGCCGTTGCAAAATTTTACTCTGAAAAATCAGGAAAATCGGAACTACCGGCGTTCAAAGTGCGGTGCTACCGCAGTTCACTGTAGCACACAGTAACGGCTATGTCAGAGCGTCAGAACTAGCCGTTTGAAAAAGAAATGCGGTACTACCGCCATTGTAAGTGCGGTACTACCGCGCTACGGTAGTTCCGCATGCCGGTGCAGTACTACCGCACCACGGTTGTTCCGTCGTACATTGTTCGGTACTTTCGATTTCTGCCAGCTTAAGTTTTTTAGGGGGTATTTTCTATAAAAAAAACGTACCGCTGGAATAGCCCGGTACTTCCCAACATCGGTAGTTCCGCCGTGTTATATCCGGCGCAACCGATTTTGGCAAGCCAAGTCCCAGCAAGGGTGCTCTCTGGAAAAACGTACCGCTGAAATTTTGGTACTATCGTGGTTCGGTAGTTTCGCAGTTTACATGGCGGTACTACAGGACTCCGGTAGTTCCGCTGTTAATACGGCGGTACTTTCGATTTTTGAGAAAGAGCACAGTTTGTTTTCGAACTTAATTTCATGTGCATGCATGATTCTAAATTGATTCAAATGGCACAAGAAAATACTATCAAGCTACTTTCAATGATCTCTCTTAATAGTACGACGGCTATCTTATAATCGATCTTCCAACCTTTCCTCCAAGACCGGTAAAAAATAAAAGTGATCCTACATTTCATGTACCTTATTTTTATCTATTTTTATGTCCATTTCGCATGCAACTTGCTTTTGTCTTTTGCACACAAATAAGACTTTGCCTATACAATATTCAACACACATATTTGTCATATATTCATAAATCGTCATTAATTATCAAAACCAAATTTTTAGAGCCTAGATGCTTTCAACCATGTACAACAGGGGAGAGTACTATGGTACAATCTTCTCTGTGTGTGCCTATTGGTAGAATGTGCCTTACGCTACCGACATGGAGTGTTGCGGAGGGGACACTTCAGACGTGGCTGGTCGTTGTTGTAGTGGCACGCACATATACAGCTAGGGTTTACACAGCAGCATGTCGGATCATACGAACTTCTTATATTGACGACCTCCTTGCTGCTCCTCTCACGCTATATCTACTAACGGAGGTTATTGTTCTCCTTTTTGAGACTTTAAATCCGCGCCTCCAAGTCAAAGATTCGCTCCCATAATGTATCCACGTACCTCACAACGTAGTGTTCATGGGGAGGATCGATCCAGCGGATAAAGTCGTATTTCCCCACGTACCGAAAAGGAGGGTTAATATCTAAACTCTATTAGTAGAAATAGAAAATGAATGATTGTCTAAATGTACCCCCGAGTGTGGGCATTGGAAGAACTATCGCCTACAAACGAAATAGCCTTCTGCGACCTGCACGTCCGCATCCTCTCTGTGTTTGCATTTTGCCAAAGTATGGCATGTGGATTGAAAAGCATGACGTAAGAACTCCCTGCAAAACAGGACGTGACAATACTCTGCCTCACCAAATTTTCATATCGACTTGACAACAGTGACCTCCTCAGCTTTTCGAACAAATAATAAGGGACTCTGCAAAGCAGGACGTGAATGTTCTGTACAACGTTAGCCGTGACAATACTATGCCTTATTAGCAACTTTTTGGAAAGACAAGACAACATTGTGCCTCACAGGCTACTTATATGAAATTAACCACACCATGTCAACCCTTTGGCTTACGAAGTGAGAAGCTTACACGGGCCAGTTTTGCGCAGTGACAAGGCCTGACGGACCAGTTTTGTGCAGTAAGAAGACCGATGGGTGCAGCTTTGCAAAGTCAGAAGACCAGACTGGACAATTTTACACAGTGACTAGACCAGACAAGGCAGCTTTGCACATTGATAGAATCAGACGGGGCAGCTTTGTGTAGTCAGAAGTTCAGATGGGACAACTTTACACAATGACAAAACTAGATAGGGTAGCTTTACGCAGTGACAAGACCAGACGGGGCAGTTTTGTAGAGTGATAAGACCATTCGGGGCACATTTACGTAGTGACTAGACCAGACGGGGCAGTTTTGCATAGCGATAAGACCAAAGCATCCAGATTTGCATAGTAACAAGACCAGATGGGGCAGTTTCTCGCCAGCAACTTTTTTGAAAGACAAGGCAACACTTTGCCTCGCAGGCTACTTACATAAAATTAATCACACCATACCAACCCTTTACCTTATAAAAGAATGTGGAAGAGATCTAAAAGAAAACACTACACAGTCAAATCTAACACTACACCAAAGCTTGCTTCACCACATCAGGATGGATAAGAGGCAGAAGAAGCAATGGGACAAGATGATAAAACAATGGGAGGAGACCTACAACCTAGCAAGATCTGCTACAGCCCGCGATGAAAAAATAAGGGCTACTGCGTCCCAGACCGAATAAGCTAAGCATACCAGGAGGTTAGCTCCCCACAATGATGGCCTCCGTAGCAGCAACCCTATCCCAAATGTTCCAACCGAGCATTCATCGCAATACCCACCCGAGGGGGAGACACCGCCCTCTATTGGTGCAGGGACCCATGCAAATTCTTCAAGTCTAAGCAGCGGCTCAGCCTAAGCATGCGTTACTGGGGTTACACAAACTACTCCTATGACTCCCGACAACCATCGGGACACGAGTAGCTATCGACAGTCAGTAAAGACCAGTTACAGTGTGTTCCCCTACTATTTCTCTTTTAAAGTATATACTAACAACCTCTCCTATCTACCCGCAGATCTCAGAACTGCTATATGGCTACCGCAAGTGGATCAATCTAGAGATCCACCCATATAACTAGTGGGCTCTCGACTTCGAGGAGTGGGATGTCAAAAGGGTCTACGAGATCCGGGAAGAGGATCACTGCAATGATGAGCAGACCGAGTGTATACGTCGGGAGACAAAAGCTCATCTCGAGGCTTCACGTGCAGGGAGCGCGAGACTTGCGAGAGGGAGCG
Source organism: Melocanna baccifera (assembly GCA_036346265.1). Lineage (NCBI taxonomy): Eukaryota > Viridiplantae > Streptophyta > Magnoliopsida > Poales > Poaceae > Melocanna > Melocanna baccifera. The sequence continues at coordinate 26,777,289 of CM070680.1, read as the reverse complement.
CAAGACAAAGAGGGAAATGGTGGCTAAGGCTAAAGAGGCCAATGAGGAGTTCAACATCGAGCTCGCAAGAAGGGGAAAATGACTTCGGTTCATGCAGTAGTTCAGGACATTCTACCCTAGTACCCCAAAGCTCGAGTTTATTTCTATTCCAAAAAGGCACATATGTATCGTAGAAGTAGTTTAGTTTTTTGCATCGTGCATGATGCTCTTTCTTATGCATGTAACCAAACCCTACGTGCCGTGTTATTCTCAGCTTTATTATGAAGTCTATTTTATTTCACAAAAGCATATCTCCTCATGTATGAATTCCCGGTTGCATCACAATATCACTTACTGTCGTACTTACCAATTGTTGCTATCTCATCACAAAAATTTTTATAAAATTTCTTGCACTACAATAAAATAGGATAATCACAAAATGTTATTATGAATCTAATAGATTTTGTACCATTCATAATCTACGAAAATTATAAATAGATCAACCGGCATTACCTTTTGTTATTTTTTCCAAAATAAATACAACTCATAGATAAAATATGATAAATGTTACCTACCTATAACAACTATCATTTAACTCCATACGCAATCGGGGGGCTAATTGCACAAAAATAGGCTAAAATTGTAGTCGCTCCACTGTTGGATGACTGGAGCTTGCAGTCGCCCAACCGTTAGGCGAGTGGTCTCAATTGCCCAATAGTTGGGCGATTGCAACCTGTCGCCCAACGGTCTACGGAATGCTTACGTATCGTGCGGCCGTTTGGCGACAGATTTCAGTCGCCCAACGGTTGAGCGATAGATTCCAGTCGTCCAATGGTTGGATGACTGGAGGTCATTCTTGTAAAAAAAATTCACGAGATATATTTCTGTTATTTTGAATAAGAAAATATTATTTTAAAAAACGTGAATGAGACTTCACTACGATGATACCCTCTGCTTGCAAAGGTCAGGGTAAAAAATTATTATATCGGGAGAATCAGAGACATCAATTCGTGCACCTATACGCTTCATGTCTGACCCTTCACCAAGGAACTTTAAGGCTACATTCAAACTAGTTTTTAGTGGGTTTATGCTTATACTGTTTACAATAACTAGTTTTTAAATAATGTGTTTTGTAATACAGGGCTAATAGAAATATTATAGTAAAAGTGTACTGAGTTTAGTTGTATCAGTCAAAATTATATACGATTATTTTTCTATATATACTATCTCTTATAAATAATCAGAATTCAAATATTTAAATCATAAGTCATAAACCTAAAAAGAGCCACCCTAGTGGAAGTTAACTCATCTTTCAGTCTTCTCTGAACAGATGTGACTACTGACTATCTTGTGCAATCAATCTTTGGGCCTGTTCTTTTCAGTTTCTCAAAACGGCTTTTGGCTTTTGCTACAATATCTAAATTTCAAACGGAGTATTTTTTAAGATGGAGTCTATAAGTTAATTATAGTACACGTTAAAAGCCTAACATCTGTACCATCCAAAATCGCAAGCAAGTATCTCTCTCCGTAGTCTCTGTCGTAAACAGCTAAAATTCAAAAATTTCAGCTAAAAATCATAAATCGCAGAAAAAAAAAGACCCTTTGTGATGATGTGCCAAGCTCACGTACGTAGCCCTAGATTTTGTTCATTTTGGGAAGCAAGAACTCTAGACTCTAGTAGTGGTAGACGTCGCCGTTGTCAGGTGTCGGTGTGTCGCCATATTCCCAGTTGGAATTTGGAAGACAGCAATCGCCAAATCAATGCCTTACACCTTACACACACGAGGAAACAAATTAGCCAGAAAAAAAAAGAAGGGGGGGGGGGGGGGGCAACGCAAAGGATGGCGATTCTTATGAGTTTGGGCCCAAAGCCCAACCGTGAGCAGATGCGAAAATCCGGAGGAATTGGGCTGGGAGAGTGCTCCTGCGGAGGTAGGCGGGTTAGGCTGGGCTGGGTCGCGCAAGGCGGGCCGCCGCACTGGGCCCGTTCAGGGATGGCGAGCAGGCACCAGCACGTACATACAGCAGCAATAAATAAGGCGATGCCTTTTTTTTTGGAGACTGCGTGCGGCTTGCGAAGGAAGGAAGGAAGGAAGCGGCAACGCGCACCGCACCGCGGCGGCGCCGGCAGCATTCCAGATTCCCCAGACAAAGGCAAGCAAAAGGGCAGAGAGAGAGAGTGTGTGTGTGTGAGTGTGAGACAGCTTCCCGCCTCTGCCGCGAGCTTTCGCGCCAAGCACGCGGCACCACCACCACCAGACCAGTGTGCTACTAGTAATTGGTGGTGGTGGCGGCGGTGTACCCTATCAGCGAGGAGGGAGGGGGAGATTGATCGATTACTTCGCTTGGCGCGAGAGAGAGAGAGTGGGCGACGCGCGCGACTCGGCTGAAAGAAACCGGAGGGAGGTTGCAAGCCGGAGAGCCCTCGCGCCGCCGCCCGCGCCGATTCCCAACCCCTCGCGCAAGTGCCCGTTTGGGCGTCCCGATCGTCACCGGGACCCGACGCCGCCATGGCGAGGTAATCACCCCCACCTCACCAACCATATTGTTTAGGGAGTAGGGCTTGTTTGTTCGTTTTGTACATACGGCAAGGCATTCATATGGAGTCATGGGCTCACAGTTGCTTGATCACCCAGAATATATTTATGCATGTCAGGTAAAAGATGATCAGCTGCGTTTTGTACTTTACTAATTTCTGCCAGAATACATGCAGCAATGCGGATGTGATGAAAGTATGGAGCTGGAATTTATTGGTTGTTTCGCAAACTTGTTTGTGCTTGCTTCGCTCACATTCTAGTTCGAATTGGGTTTGCACAGCAGACCGCCTGCTGTTCCGGCTTGTGGACGACTTTTTTTGCTGGGATTGATTTCCACATTTAGTAAATGGAACACAAAGCTCGATTGTCTGTCTAATCATTGTACCATGTTTAGTGAACTGGAGCCCAGCCCCCAGCATTTTAAGAACAGGGCATCACAACGATTTAATATCTTGCTACACTACACATAGCCTGCCAACTACCTTTGCATTATGTTCAAGTAGTCTTGGTATGAAGAGAATTGTGTGCATAGCTTGTCCTTATGACCAGGCAGCAGCGCCGTGTTATTACGTACTGGTCTTCCAATCAACGTTGTCCTGGACTCTTGGTTGTCTTCTAATGTTGCTGCCGAAGTGTTTATGACCAAGTACCAAAGACCAACATGCTTCTCTTGCTGCAGGTCGTGGCTTATTACTGGTAGGGGGGTTGCTAAGAAGATAAGAAACGCGACTAATTGCTCTAATCGCCAGATAAGTGAATTGGGCACAGAAGCATGGAGGGAATGTCCCAACTGCAAGCATCTGATTGATAACAGTGATGTAAGTGCATTTAGACTTTTTAATGACCACCTTCTACTTTTGTAAGTTCATACTTTGTAAGGAGGACTCTGCTTCTTAAAATTTTGGCGCATCCTCACCAGAAACCTGCTTTTGGTACATGATCAGTTTATAGATTGTATTCTTTAGTTGATAGCTGGCTAAGATACTTCTATTTTAAATGGTAACAACTAACAAATGAGGAAATATGGAGCAATAGGACATAGTAACCGGCAGGGATAAGCTATTAATTTGCTTGATTCCAGAGCCACACCAATATATGGCTTTGAACTAGAATAGTTAGTACACTCCTGTATTAACTCACAGAAGCTACAGCATAACAGCTGCATGCCTGCATGCAAAATGTAATTCATTTCAGCTCACATTCAATAGTAGAAAGTTGTGCATTCTAAGGAACATTTTGCTACATTTCATCATTTGCAGGTTGCTATACAGTGGCCTGGTCTGCCTGCTGGTGTCAAGTTTGATCCATCTGATTTGGAATTGCTCGAACATTTAGAGAAAAAAAAGGGCTTGGGAGGTTCAAAACCCCATATGTTCATTGATGAGTTTATTCCAACTATAGAGAACCATGAAGGAATCTGCTATTCACACCCTGAAAATCTTCCTGGTAGGGAATTCTTATCTTGAGACGGTATAGGTGTTTATGAATTCATTAGTTTGTTCATGTTCTGAACTAGGTTCCTATTCATCCTTATAGGTATGAAGAAGGATGGAAGCAGCGCTCATTTCTTCCATGGAGTTTCAAATGCATATGGTTCTGGCCAACGCAAGCGTCGAAGGATCAGCAAAAGTGATCATACTGTTTCTGATGAGCATGTGAGATGGCACAAGACGGGTAAATCGAAAACCATATATGACAACGGTGTTAAGAAAGGTTGGAAGAAAATATTGGTTCTGTACAAAAGTTTGCAAAAAGGTGGCAAACCTGATAAAGCTAACTGGGTGATGCATCAATACCATCTCGGGGAAGAGGAAGAGGAAAATGACGGAGAGCTTGTTGTTTCCAAAATCTTTTATCAATTGCAGGCAAAGCAGATGGACAAGCCTGAATCAGAAACTGCTTATGAAGAATCTGATGCATTTGCTGCAAGGGTCGGTCCAAAAACTCCAAAGGCAAACACCCCACAGCCATGTCGCCCAAAGAACAGTACATGCAAAACTGAGCAGAATGCTCCCATCTTGCAGGACCAGGTAACTCACATTAACCTTTTGAAATCATTGACATGTATGAAATTTGCGGTGTAGATCAAGACCTTTGATTAGACCAGTTTTCCGTAAGAAATGATTGAGGGATGACCAATAACAATGGAGAAAATGCTTGTATATTTGCAAATAGGGAAACTGCGCATTTGCGCAACAGCACAAGTCTTTAAGCAATTGAGGAGTTTAGCTGATCTGCATCTAGCCGTTGTTCATAATCCTGGTTGCCACTAGAGACCATTTGGAAACTAGTACCGGTGTCCTGGTAGGAAACATAATCAGGTCTCAGAGTCCACACCCAACCAATAGTAACCATAGTCCATAGATGATTTAGAGTTTGTACAGTTATTCTTTTACAATGTTGTATAGAAGCATTAATCTCAATATCCTGGAAATAGTACCTAACTCTTATCGAGACAGTGAATACATTTGAGCTTTTCTGTTTTCATTTCTCTTGGTGCTTTGCTGAAATATTGTTCAAGTGATCTGTTGCCCATTTCAGACTAATAATTTTTTCCTTCTGATATGTCGATTACTGCAGGAAGTAGAAACAGACATACCTATTGTTAGCCTGAAGGACAACGCTGAGAACCCTGCATGGTGTGCCAGAGCGCCTCAGGCTGTCGAGGCAGCAACTCAGGCTTGGTCTAACCTGGACGAATCCCTGCATTGTGACGAGGTCTTGGATTCCTTCGATCATGAAACATTGCTTCCTTTTGACTGCCCAATCCTGTCGCAGAGCAGGAATGAGGCGCTTGACAAGAACCTGGATGAGCTGTATGGATTACCTGATCTCCAAAATGTAGACCTTGGAACACCCCCAGATCTTCAGCTCGCTGTAAGTTTATCCCTTTCATCTTCGTGGTGCCCATATGTTCGTTATGACAAATTTAATCATGTCTTTCTTTCGTCTTGCGACAGGACTTGCAGTTTGGTTCACAGGAAAGCATTGGCAGCTGGCTGGATCGCATCTAGATCGTTTAATTTCAAGCAGCGGAAAGAACTGCACGATCGAAGACCCATCTTTTTCCATCGAGCTTAATGATATGGTGGCAACTTTAAACTCTGCAAGGTAGAAGTTGCACGTTCGCATCAGTAACGTGTTGAACCTTCGAACAGTCCCAGAAACGCATGAACACCACCCTCCCGCCCCAACTGAAAAAAGACATGTAGCGCGGTGAGCCATGTATGGTGGAAACCTCGAGTAGCTTTCACGGCTGCATGTAGATGTAGCCGTTTCTTACTTGGACCTGTCGCAACTCGCAACTATGGTTTGTGCCTCCTAAAAGATGGTTATGACTTATGAGAAGCCATGCAATTTACCTTGGTTGAAGGTTTGAAGTGAACCACATGTGATAATGTGAGTGTAAACCATAAGATTCTTAATTATTTTTTAACCATTTTCAGATTATTTACCATAAGAAAAGACACATTTGCCTTTGGGCCATTTGCTTGTTCTCCAGCCCTCAACCAGGCGAGACATTTGGCCCCTCCTCGGCCGACCACAGAACAAGACTATGATAAAAAATGTTTCGCCTGGGTTGAGGGCTGGAGAACAAGCAAATGGGCCAAAGGCAAATGTGTCTTTTCTTATGGCAAATAATCTGAAAATGGTTAAAAAATAATTAAGAATCCTAAAAACCTCTCAAAATGGCAAATAATCAAAGTGTCAATGTTAAGAGTGGCATTTTATAGTGGTCATTCTAAAGAGTGATATTTTGTCGAAACCCACCGAATAGGATGGTAAAGTATCAATTTCCTCCACACCGTGGCCGCACCCTCCACGGTTCCCACCCACGCCACCTTCCCCTTCCCCCACCTGCTCCTCCGCCGCCTCATCCCCTCCCTTCCCACCCACGCCTCCTTCCCCTCTCCCCCACTTGCTCCTCCTCCGTCGTCGCCACTTTGCCGCCTCACCCCCTCACCAACGTGGGATCTAGCCCACCCTCCATCGTGCAATACTGCCGCACACCCCCAAGATCCCTACCTGCGGCCAGCACATCTGCAACCTCTTGCTCCCTCTTCCCTCTCACGCCAGAGCTCCCCCACCTCCACACCTCCCTCTTCCTGCTGCGCCCGCCGGCCATAGTGGCCCTTCTCCCTCCCCTCCTCTCAACATCGCACGCCTCACCGCCCCTGTAGCCCCTCCCAACTCTACGCAGCCTCCATCGCCGTGCCCTCCTTCTCCCTCCCCTCCCCTCTGTACCACGCGCCTCGCCGCCACTGCCACCCCTCCCACCTCCACGCAAACTCTACCACCACGCCCCCTCTCGACCTCTCCATCCAGCCCCCGCCCTCCCGCACTCATCGTTGCTTCCCTTCCCGTGGCCTCCTTCGCTCGTGACCGTGCGGAGGACCTGCAGGCCAAGGCCCATGTCATGGCCCGCACCGCCAATGCCACCGTCCCCTATGGCAATAGCAGCTTCTACCACCGGATCTAGAGAAGAGAAGAGAAAAAAAACAGAGAAGCAGCGAGAAAACACCAAGGATTCATGGAGCCCGATAGGTCCAAGGAGGCGGCGAAGCAGCCGATGGAGGTGGAGACTGGATACTCAGTAGATCCCTGCAAAATAGGTAACTTGCTAACCCCCTTACTTCTGCTTTAGATGGCTAATGTTTCGTGTAAACTTATTTTTCTTCCTCCTCCAAGAACCAATGGTGCTTGGTCTGCTCTAATTAATGCGCTAAAGCAATACCTCTGATTTGCCATTTTGGTTTGTGCTGTCTCTAATTTTGGTTTGTGAATCACACAATATGAGTATGAACAACCTATGTTACCAGTCTATGTTGGCGCTTATTTTATCTTTAGATAGGATTTGGTAGTGATTGATTTTACGTTCTTAGCAGTTCAGCGTGTACTTTGTCCCTTGCATCCTTGGAAACTGAATGTAGCCTGGTAAAACTTGGATATCTCTCATCCTTTTGATTTGTGTGCTTTTACTCTATTTTTTCAGTAGCCATCACTAAAGAAAAATAGTGCTTTGAATTTTTTTGAGTTTCCAAATTTAGCATCATTCTGCACTACATGTATCTCGATTACAGATGAGAACTTCTACTGTATGATATGCTTCAACTCGTCGTGTTTGAGTGCTTAATTCACTGTTCCGCCTCGTATCCTGTAAACCTCTTCAGTTGTGAAAATATTAGTTGTTTGTCTTTGCATTTATGAGAAACATTGTTCTTATGAAGTGATCAAATACATGTCTTGTCTGATTTTTCATCAGTTGAAAGAGTGATACCCGGATCACCTGTTGACATGGCTGTTGAGAAGATTAAATTATGTATTGTAGCATGTTGATTTCCTGAAATTTGTTGAATTAATATGTTGCTATGTCTTATTAAAATTTGACAAGAGAAAAGTGATATGCTTCTTTATTAATATGTTTTGAGTCTCATATGAATTGAAATTGATATGAATTAGTTCTCACATGTACCTACTTGTGCTAGGTCTTTGTTATTCCATAGCAACGCACAGGTACTTAGCTAGTAAATAGTAATTACTGAGAGAAATTAAAAGTCGCTGAAAAACCAAAAAGAATTAGTTACTGAGAGAAGTTAAAAGTCGCTGAAAAACCAAAAAGAACAGATGCTGCGAGCAAAGGGTTTATATATTTATAATAAAATAAGTTGAAGGGACTGTTATGAAAAAGTTGCACGGCAACGTCTCCCGATTTAGACCCCGCTCAGGTTGGCTTTTGCCAACGCTGGTGATGGGCGATAAGCGGTCAGATTACTGTAGCGCGTACTGTGCGCGCTACAGTAAAAAATTTTTTGTTTTTTTCCCGTATTCCTTTGCATCGTCCACTCTAGATTAACGTGCCATTTTTATTTTTATATTTTTTAAAATTTAATTATACTCAATAAACCAACTCAGCTACAGCAAAATTCAAAAGTCATTGTTATTCCAAACGCCCCTTTAATGCTGACCGTCGGACTATGATCTAACCGTGTGAAGGAGACGCAAAAAAATGGATCGCGGATAAAATTCGCATCCGATTTGGGACCACGGGAAACCAATAAATTAACCAGAAAACCTTTACGTAAAATTGCATGGGAGATTTTCTCTGCACCCATCTAGACCGCGAACGCTCGATCGGACGGATCATACGGAACTCGGTTTGGATTGCGCCTGAGATGCGCGACCAACTTTCAGGCCTCCGTCCAACCGTTGGATCACAATCGAGCGGACCTTATCTAGAGCCGCAGGACCCCAGTGGCGGCGGCGCCTGGCGCACGGCGACCACCGTCGCATGGTACTAGAGCTCCGTTCCCATATCGCCCTCCGCCACCGCACCGCCAAATACCACTCCAACGACTACCTCCCGCGCGCGCCGGCCGCTTCATGCCCGACCGCTTCGGCTGGGTCACCACGGAGTCACGGACGCCGCAGCCGGCGGCGGCTGCACGGCCACGCTCATCGCAAGAGCAACGGCAGCGTCGACGGTGGAGACACGCTCGCCCGCGCCATTGCCGCCTTACACGAACAGGCTGCTCAGATATCTTAACATTGGTTAGAGCAAATCAAGAAAGTAAAGGAAGCTTTGTTTTGATACGGCAATTTTGATCTAGGCTTTCGTGCTAGCTATCTTGTGACTTAACCATGCGCCATGCTTGATCCTTATGATTTTAGACTTTGCACCATCATAGATGCTTAGTTAATGCACTAGAATAGAAAATTGGGGACTCTTTGCCCGCAATGGCTGCCTCGGTACGTGCGTTGAACTCTTTGCCTATGAAACTTCAATTCAAGGTGCAGTATTTCTGCCGGGCCTCTTGAGTCAGCAATCATGATATATTCACAGCACAACAGGACGGTTCGTGAATAGATACGATCGAAACTGTGACAAATCTAGGGCAGGATCTTAAGCCGTGAACCTAGGCGTCAGGCTGTGGCCGTCGGCTCCGGCATTCTTCGCTGGCGAGCGATCTATCGAGCCCACGGTGCCGGCGCAGTGCAGCAGCAGGGTGGCGCGGTGGGGGGCGTGCAGGCCGGCCGGCATCGCTGGGCAGTCGACTAGTGCAAAACACGGGGACATGGCACGCATGTGTGATGTGTGGACGTACTTGAAGGGGATCGGTTTGGTTCTATGATTGCGGCGTTGCTCCTTCTTTCTTCCTCCTCGTCTTGCCCCTTTCGTTTTCTTGGCGGCGACCGCAAGGAAATTATTGCTGCTGTACCAATGGTACTTGCAGTATATGTCGTACTGCCAATCATTAATTGATGCTAGCTAGAGTCGTGTGCAGAAAGCTGTGGAGCAATGTGTGGCGATTTTCGTGCTAGTCGGCAGTGCGGTTCGGTAAAGGTTGGTGTCCATGGCGGCTGCTGCAGCTCTTCGATCCAGCTGATCTACTTCTACCTTCTACCAGTGCATTCTTGAAATTTAACTTCAGGTAACTTGCAGGCACGCCTCACCGGCGCTGGCCGCCTGAAAGGTCATGTAGCGGCACGAGTTCGCGCGTGCGGGCCGGACACCGCGGAATCGATCTCCGGCCAGCATGACGGCGACCGCTCCGGGACACCGAGAGATGGCACCGAGCCTCGGACAGCTTCGGCGTGCTGTGCCCTAAACCCTACATGCGAACGCAGGCGCACGCTGCCCTGCCCGTACATGCGCCCAAAATCGCTCACATGTACGGTCCTGCAAGACGCCCGGTCGCCTCATGATTTGGAGCTCCTGTTCACTTCCTTCTCCTTTCATCCCTAGGAAAGTTTTATAGTATATTCTACTGATAGTAAAAGAATAGTAGTAGAAATTATATCTGATCATTTATTTGTGATCGTCTCACATACGTGTGCTACCACAGTGTTTCTGAAAATTATTCTTACACTATATGTTGCATTTACAATTTTACCCTTTTTAGGATTCTACTACTAATACTACCAGTAGTAGTATAATTAAATTCTAATTAATCTGATCCATTGTTTTAAAAGAATGGATGGGCTGCATTTATTTTAAGATACTGTAAAAGAGCCCTTGCTTTATTGGAGCCAGTTAGCTAAAGATAGGTAATTTATCTTATATGTGTGCTCCATATGGTGAGAATTGATATTTTTTTTCTTTAAGTGCATAGCAGCACACGTGTAATATGGATTGAGTTACCTTTGTTAGATATGGTTATCACTTTTCTCAGTTAAATGTATACCTTCGCGCACGAGTTGTTCTCCATCATTTTCGTGGAAAGTTCTCATCGTCAGCTGCGTAGATTGGTGGCTTTGCTAGGCAGCTAGAGGTGCCCATAAGACGGTGTTGCCTGTTGGGATGGATTCCATCCTGACGCTGACATGCAAGTTTCGAGACTCGTCAGATTGCATTTGCAGTGTACCGCACCAATCGCACGCGATGCTTCGTGTGTACGTACCATGGCCAGCTGATCACTGCCATTTAGAGTTCGCTCGATTGAGCTGAAATTTGATGATTTATAGCCTAAATTTGATGATCACTGCCATCACTCGAAAACAGAGTACGTACCGGCGAAGGCAGGCAGGCCCCATACGAGCATATATGATCGATCGAGTCGGGTTTGCCAAACTTATTCCTAGCTCGCTGACCTTCCTTCCCTCAAGCGATGCTAAACATCAGTTCTGTTACGTGCAGATCGATATAGAATTTGATGATCGATGGTGCATGTGTCATGCGGATAAAGAACCTGGAGCTCGTTACTTCGATCGCCGCGATCGAGCGACACGGCGGCCCATGCCTTGGCGCAGATCGTCAGATCACATGCGCGCGCGCATATATACACCACAAGCAGCCAGCATGCAGAGCTCGATCGTCACCATCACGCGCCCTACCGTGTGCACCGATCATGCATGGGCGCATGGCGCGCGTTTCCGAAGTCATACGACGGCAATGTCTTTCGATCGGGTTCTTATACCCTTCTTATTCTGTATTGATAACAGCAGTCTGATTTGTCATATGATCTTAATGTTCCTCTGAAGATAGCTTTTTATTTAGATCATTTCATACTCGACAGACGGTATATGTTTATGAAAACACCATTGATATGAAATTCTAGATTCGCTCCTGTTCCGAACGACGCAACGGGGAAGCTGTCGTGCGGTGCAATGCCGTGCCGCCGACGTGCGTCGCTGTCGGCGGTCGGCCGGCCGTGCGCTATCTGTCTCCGTGTGGCAGCAGCAGCCGCGCAGGCACGTTTCGCGCGTACTCGTCGATCACGTACGGCGACGTATGCTTGGCGCATGCAGCGGCAGTGCTGCCGCGTGGGACGAAGCCGAGCACAAGGCCGACATGGACGCATGCAATGTACGTAAGCTGCTGCTGCTAGGCTTAATTATTAGTGCCATGCCAAGCTGCCTGCCTGGCCTGCCATGGCTGCCTGTGTGACTTTGGGCCCGGTGGAATTGGTTTATACAAACCACTTTTCTACGGTAAATAGTTTTTCTATAATATCTAACTTCCAAACGAAATATCTTTTTAAGAAGGAATTTACTAGTCAATTGTAATAGACATTGTAGTGGTTTGTCAAAATCGCACACAAATATCTCTTTTCATACAATTTCTCTAAAGATGTTGCTATTTATAAATCAAAACCAAAATCTATCAGCAAAGTACAAATCCAGACACATGCATGCAACAAATTTAGGCTACACACACTTTTCTTTTATTAGTCTGTTATCCTATGTCTGCCTCTGAGAGTTGTCAAAACTGACCTTTTCTTCTAGTACTAGAACAGAGCCCGGGGAGGAGGGCTGCAATCCGTGGCTTGTTAGTTATTTTATAGATTTTTTTGTTACAAATATGTTGTAGCGAGTGTTATTTTCTTAAATAAAAAAATAAAAACACTAATATATCTTTTGAGATAATACAAAGAAATAAAAAACCAAAAAAATAAAAAAAAGAAATTAAAAAGCCAAGGACTAAAGCAAGCGGAGACAAACTAGGTCCCAATTACTCAGGACCTTACAGCCCACTGGACCAATTTCGACTTTGGGCAAGAAACTTCGTGCTACTCCTACGTCCTACTACTTATTTTTCGTCCATGACTGTATAGATTGGACATTTGTTGGAATTTGGACCACTTGGGATTGGGACCCATGAGTCCATGCCTCCTTGGAGTTAGCGCTCCAAACAGCTGCAGCGGTAGGTTTGATAATAGCTTCTGTCTTCATACGTATTGTAGCAGATTTGTGTCTTTTACTTTCTTTTTTTTATTTTTTGGTATTCTTGTGTTTTATTTTTTTCTCGTATTATTTTATATTGTTTGTGATAGGATAATATGCAATTTTTATTTTTATATTTTTTTTAAATTTAATTATGTCCAATAAGTTAACTTAGTTATAGTAAAAAATTAATCAGTTACAGTAAAATTTCAGTCAGAAATTATCGTTATTCCAAACGCCTCCTAAATGGCGCTATCGGATTGCTGGGTTTGTCCCCTGCAATTTCTTGGGGTACCTATCTTGTATATGTACATGTACACAGAGTACTGAAAGGGACATACTATGGGAAGATTGTATTACATATCCCTTTGTTCGATTTTGCTCAACTGAGCCTTTCCAGAAAAATTTCGTCTAACCAGATACATCTTTTTGCCTTAAAAATCCACTATTGTTCAATCGAGGTGCGTATTTTTTATCAAATAATTAGAGACTTAAATAACATAAGGAACTCTGAGTTAAAAAAATAAACATAGGGAACTCTACAAAATGATTACTAAATGATTGTCCCACGGTGGAAATAACATGTGCAAGACGCCTGCTCTAAGACAATTTTGGTTGGGAATGGCTTAAAACGAGCAACTAGAAGAGATCCTAAACGATCCGAATCTATCTAATCCCCAATGATTTGACACTAAACAATCATGAACAAATCCAAACGAGTCTTGCCTTGATTTTGGACAAAAGCTTTGCAAGTTGTTGCAGTCTACCAGCTCTCTCTCTCTCAAGGGACAATCAAATCAAAACGGTCTGAATGATCTGCATGCATGTATTGTCAAATAATTTCAGACTAAAAAACTCTCAGAACTGTATATTAAAGGATTGCTTGGAATACAAATTTTGTCAACATTAGATAAGCAGTGATCACTTTAATTCCTGCTGCTTTTCCCAAACTTTTCTCGGCAAGAAGATCATTGTGCCAGTTTATGGCGAATAATTAATGATATTGTGTGAGGTATGTGTCCACCAAAGTTGATACATCAGTTGATACCTTAGGTCCCGCTCAGAATGGAGATGGTGGTGAGCTTCTGTGATGGCGAAGGCTTTTTACTCAGTGTAGCACTTTTTGTTTTTTTTATTTTTTAGGTTTTTTGTTTTTTTTGTATTTTTTTGTATTGTCCGTGATGAGCTAATATGCTTTTTATATTTTTAAATTTAATTATACCAAATAATCTAACTCAGCTACAGTAAAATAAATCAGACAGATACAATAAAAAAGCCATAAGCCACCGCCATTCTGAATAGCCCCTAAGTGGGGGCATATATGATTTTGATCTTGGATTTCTGTTTTTTTTTTTTGAACTAATTCTAGGCCTAATAGAACTATTTTTGTTGCGCCAGTAGATGCACAAATGATAAAATTTTAATTGATATAGATGTAGACTAAAAGTAAAGTGGGCCATACCCCCACGGTGTTCTTATTGGGTCCACCCCTGGACACAATCCAAATTACATTAAACTAAACCTGTTAATCTCACCAAAGTGAGCTGTTAATGGAGTAACTTTGTACTTTTGATCCATCTATTAGGGGTGACCACAAACTTAGAAAAGGAATCTTCTAATCACTAGGCTAATTGTTTAATGATGGTGTTATCATGTATAACTACTGCCTAGCCTCTCGAGAGTTTGGACTTTGTTGTCTAGACATGTTCCACCAGTTGACCTACAGGTGGGAGATATGTTGTGTTTTTCTAGGCTAGCCTAAGGCCCGACCGACCCCGCACGGCCTAAACACAACACGAGCACGTCACATGGTGAGCCAAGTCAGGCCTAGAAAGCTAGGGTGGGGGGAGGGAGGCCGGGGGAGGAGGGAGGCTGCCGGGGGGAGGAGGCGTCAGGATGGGGGAAGGGAGGCGGCTAAGGGGAGGGGGGCGCCGCTGCGCCGAGATGTGGTGGGGGTGGGAGGGGGAAATGAGGAAGATGAAATGGAGGGGAGGCTTTGGCCGAATGGATAAGAAAGAGAGATAAAAGGGAAGAAGAAAAAGAAGGGAAAAAGAAAGAAAAGAGAAGAAAAATAGGAAAAAGGGAAAGAAAAGATTTAGCGCACACAGAAGAAAATTCATATTCGCAAATCCTTAACTCGAGAATTCCAATTGCATGTTAAATTAATTTGTGAAACTTGCTAATTGTAGTAAATTTTGAAACGTTATTATTAGGTTATACGGTTATATATGCCTGTTTGGAACTCAAGAATGCATTCGTATTGGGTTTTGCTGATGGTTTTTGGCTGTGGTTTATGGTTTTTAGCTAAAATGAATAATAATGGCTAAAAGAAGTGATTTCTAGAAAGAGAGAGCGACCGGTGAAAAAAGTGAGAGAGAGATGTGTGCACGTGAGAGGAGCGAGAGGAGTAGGGTGTGTGATGCACATGTGACACATACCTTATCCTCGAAGTGAGATAGTAGTGAGAGGAATAGATCGAAATATGTTCACCTTTGGCTATCAACATATTTTAAAGAGTAAATTGTACTATCACCAAATTTTGTGATCATGATTTCACTTTGCACTAGGTTTAGCCCCCCTCTTGAGCTCGGCAGGTTAGTAGGACGTCGGTCGACCACACTAATAATTAGTGCACATGCTTAATTAGTGCTAATAACATTTAATTAGTGCTAATCATGAAACCTAATTACTTGCTAATGTTGGGGCCCAGCAACGTCCTATTGTCAAGCAACTGTGACTCAGCAGATGCTACTGAGCTCCGGTAGCTCGGCAAGTGACACGTGTCGTCTGTCGTAGCTGGTAAGCTCAGAGAGGGGCTAGATTTGCATAAATGGGTGTTTGGGGCAATTATTTTTTAAAAAAAGTGGCTACGGTGCCATTTGTATGAATAGCCTACATGGCTCACGACATTGAGTCCCACCTAGCTGACTTGTTACTCTGCCCATGGGCCCTGCATGTTAGGCTATTAGCACAATGAACAATTTAGCCCACTTAAACATTGGTTGGTGCAAAGTGCTACTCTTAATACTCAAACCCAGTGTAAAGTGACACAATTTGCTAAACTTGGTGCAAAGTGGAACTATAGTCACAAAACCTGGTGCAAAGTGTAATTTACGCTATTTTAAAGTATCTAACAAGCCCCCACGCACAAAAATTTAGACTCGTGGACATTGAAAAAATTTAACCATGATTTGTTTTTCCACTGTTTGTCGTAGCGGATCATAGCCAGGTGGTGGACTATGTCCATGGCCCAAGACTACGGCACACACATCATGTCAAGCGCATGTTGTCTATGTGAAATGCCAAGCCTTGCATCATGCTCATCTCATAGTTTGAGGTGAACAAGTTGCCATGCCATCAAGTGTTCTTTGACCATCTGATGTCAAAGAGGAATTGTTTATGTATTTGGTACTGTAGCTATTTTTTTGCCCCCCCCCCCTAATACCCATTTTTGCAAAAATTCCCTCCTTGAGCTCAAAAGGTGCGACAGGTAACACATGTCATTTGTTGCACTTGGGGAGCTCAGCAGGAGCGGTGGTGTGGGCGAGTGCAGCAACAAACAACCAGGCGTGGCAAGTGGGCAGGCTCGGGCGCTACCGAGTTGCAACTGTTCGGCAGTAACCAGCTGAGCTGCCCCTACTTGGTAGGTTGCTGCCGAGCTACAGCAACTCGGTAGCTGGCTGGGAAGGCGAGCGCAAGCAGGGGGCCAGGAGAGGCTCGAGGTTCGGGACACTCGATTGCAGCAGTGGCTTGGCAGTGTCACACGATAAATTTAGTGTTTTATAATTAGGTGAATACCCATACAAACTAGTAAAAAGTGCATGCTTTGATTTAAGACTGCTACAAAAAATGCATGATTTTTTTACTATACTTATCGACAAATTCCATTTAAGACTACTACAATATGAACAAAGCATTAATAAGTACATAATTAAGTTCAACCTGCTTAGATTGAAGAGCTAGCACTGAACGCAGCAAGGGGTCAAGGGTTGTCTCCTGCTCACTTTCTCTAGCAGCGAAGTTGGTACTAAGGGAATGTCAATTTGTCCGGGGAACGCCGTACGTCATGCAAGTCATATTGCGATGGTAGCCGAGTGGGAACCGATGCATTGGACAATTGATTGAGTCTAATCTCTTGAGTGGTGAACATTTACTGCACCCAGTATTCCATGTAATTACTAGCGTCCTGTGAAGGGAAACATATTTTGTTAGGCTAAGGTAAGGTACAACTGCAATGAAGCCCTGTAATTGTAAGCACCAATGTTATGTGTTGTGCGGACGATGAATCTCCCAGGTACTCCGGTCCACGGTAGTTTGTTGCAGCGAAGCCCGCACCATACTAGTGGACCATGTAGCTGTTGTATGTCCGATCATACCACTCGTCACACTGTCAGAGATGCAGCTGGTCCACGGGTGCGTACGTGTTGTACTGCACCTCACAGTCTTGAATAAGAGAGTCGATGTTGCTACCTAGGGTGTCTTGCATGTCGGGCTATCTCTATAACAAGTTCGAAAGTAGAGTGGTCCCTCATCCCCCTCTCATCGGCGAGGGAGGTCTGGGGTAGGGCTACCCCACAATGAATACGACAGTAGGGCAGTGTTAGTGCGAATTGTCCTGCACGAAAACGACATGTATGAAGAACAATGAAAAAATGATATCTTGCGAATTGTGGCAAAATATGAAATTATCAAACCTGAACAGTAAACTATGTGGACTGGGAACAGCCGAGGCTAGAGGAGTATGCCAATGAGTTAGGACGTGCAGACAAAGTTATTGATGGACGATGCTGCGACTCATAACCCCTTGGGATAAACACATCGCTAGCATGGTTGCAAGTAATGACCCCTAATGCATGTTTGGTATCGCTAGCATCGCTACCATGTTTGGCCATCTGCGGTGCAGTGCGGCTCCACCCTCAGACACGATATGGTACAAGCAATCGGCATATAAAGATGGAAAAAATGTTGGGCGTGTATGCTCAAATAGTAGGGTACAACTATGAAATTTATGTTTTTTTGCCATTTCATCATGCCGTGCCACACGGTATCGGTCTGGGCCGAGAGCCAGCCTGTCAATGTACGTGGCTTACAGGCTGCATAGGGGCCTTCACAAGGAGACGCATCAGTCTGCAGTAAGTTCACGCCACGTACCACTCTAAGTACGCGGTGTACGTGTCCGAGTTGTACAACCGTCACTCCTACTCGACCTCCATCCTCACTAACTTCTCCCAGGCCTTTGTCCACGACGTTTATGTCTTCCTCCACTCGTCGCTCTTTCGCTCCTTCTTTGTTTGCCTATGAAAAAATATGGGTACGCAATTGTTACTTCAATAGGGGGAAATAAAGCATACACGAATGGTACGCAATTAATTGTATATAATGACATAACAAATAAATTTACTTACATGTGAACGTGACCGGGTAGTGGTCGACACGATGCTAGTAGCACCTGATGGTAAAGCTCAAACTATCTCATGACCCATTGGGGGAATATGGCCCCACCGTATGGGAGAAGATGAGGTGGTAGGTCGAGAGTTAATAATCTCTGTTTTGCTCACATTGCTCTGACAATCCAAAATGAGCTATCTCAGAGATAAACTTTGTGGTCCACACCGTCCACACGATGCTACCCTTATCCAAGGTCTCAAATACATTGTGAAAATCTAGGTAAGCTTGTCATGGCCTCTCCCTGGACCATCCTTGCTCGCTGACAGTCCAATGAGTACACATGGTGGGTCTGTCCACCGGATCTTCGCCATCATCATTACCATAGAACCGTGCCTCCAATTGGTATAGATGCACCTGCACCCAAAAGTACAGCTGACCAACAGGAAAGTACTCCCACAACTATGGGTCTGTTCTTTTCAGCTTCTTAAAATAGCTTTTGACTTTTGTTACAGTACCTAACTTTTAAACGGAGTATTTTTTTAAGATGGAGTCTACAAGTTAATTATAGTACACGTTAAAAGCCCAACATCTGTACCATCTAAAATCGCAAGCGAGTATCTCTCTCCGTAATCTCTATCGTAAATAGCTAAAATTTAAAAATTTCAGCCAAAATCCATAAACCACAGTAAAAAACAATAGGCCCTATAGCTGCAATAAGATATAGCAACTATCAAGGTTTGGCTCACCAGTGACGCGTTGTGAGCCATCGCATAAACCCCTATAGATCATAAATAGAACAGTTGAGCCCCAGCTATACAGTAGGACCTCATCAGGCTTGGTGTCAACTAGTGATTAAGTGATATGAATATAGCTAGAATACACCTAGTCTCCCTAAGCCATAGGAAACATGACCCAATTGAACATGAAGAGTAAGTAAGCAACTAGGTGGGACCTCACAACCTGTGTAGGCGCGTCTACTGGGCATTGCCTGTACCACCGTAGCTATGAATATGGTACTCCATGGAACTTATCCGGAATGAGATGACCAAACCTGTGCAGCATATGTGCCTTCCAGCCGAGTGATCTAGGGGTGGAACCACGGGATGACCCTGTGTTGGTAGACCAATGAGACACACAACATCCTATAGGGTGAGGGTCATCTCTTCCTACCGAAAGTGAAATGTGTGGGGTCTCTAACCTCCACCGGTCAACGAGTGCCGATAGAAGCGACAAATCTAGTGCAAACGATCGTCCAATGTGTATCATCCTCGCTATGGGTAGCTCCAGCCCATCGCAGAACTAGAACATACCGATCGTTGAGAGGCCAGTCCTCTCGAACTCCCCGAAGAACAAGGGGGCGGTCCATCACCGCTCAACCACGCCCAACAATGATGTTGCCCATCCCAGGATAGGTCTAACAATATGCCACTCCCATGAATGCCACCAGTAGTCATTCCTTGCAGTATAGAAAATAATATGACGGTGTCAAACAGTGGTAAATACAATTGACCATAACTGAGAATAATCATGCCGCATACGTATGTATATATTTCCTAAATTGTGCGCGCATGAGGAACACTATGAACAACGATGCATATTTTCTTTAGTTATATACAAAAAAGGGGAAGTGTTCACACAATGTCACTGTAGCCACTTTTTTTTCAAATTTGGCCCTCGGACGTCCTTTTTTTGCAAATCGCATTTAATTAGTACTAAACTAATAATCGCATTTTTTCTTGCTCTAGTTTACTATAGTGATTAAATGCACACTACTTAAATAAAATATGAAGCATTTAATGCTTTAATTAGCACCAATTGAAACACTAATTAAATGCGATTAATACTAATTGATTATGATTAGTACTAATTCTATGCAATTGGCGCTAATTAAAATGTTAACTAAGCATGCACAGTGCGTACTAATTCATCATTTTCTACAATTTTTTGTAATCGCATGAGAGCAATAAATATATATGTGCAGATATACATGCAAATATTGTAGCTATTTTTTGGCCTGTATTTTTGCATCTATTTACAATAAATAAACACGTCTAATTATATAAACATATCTCTCAACTAAATATGGCTACCTAACGTATTCCACATTACAAAATCACAGTTACACTAAGGAAACGCTAACGATATATTAAGCATATTGCTCGCAAGCGAATGAAGCATACATTTTTCTGAAGCTCTTCACCCGCTCCACAATGTTCTCAACTGCAAAAGATCGTAAATTACAGCTAAACCACCTCGAAATTGTATTACAAACTCGTCTTTCAATCTCTTTCCTTTCCCTCCCTCCTGTGCTCTCGCTCGGCAAGAAATCTCTCTTTCCTTCTCCTCCCTCGCTGCGCTCTTGCTTAGTAGAAAATCAACTATGGTTCCCATTTTATACGCACAAGAATGTGTTTGCAATGATATTCTCATGTGAACGCACACGAGCATGAATGGCAGTACAATTAACGGGCTAATAAAACGAGAATCTAACGTCGCATCGTGTTGCCGCATCATCGCCCACGCGATTCTGTCCGCGCCAGTAGCCAAAACACGCTTGTGCCCCTACCCCTGCCCGTGATTCCCTCTGGCCCCCACCCCTGCCTGTACTCGCTTGCCCGGTGAGCTGCTGCAGCTCAGCAGCACTTGGCCCGCTTGCCTGCAGCACACCACCGCTCTTGCCAAGCTCTCTAGGTACGGTAGGTGATACGTGTCACTTATCATGCCTTTCGAGCTCAGGAAGAGAGCCAATTTTACTAAAAAGATGTTCGAAGGCTAAAATTGAAACAAAAATGACTGCAATGCTAAATATGTGAACAGTACGTCAAAGAGAGATGTGGGTCTGGATGCTGCAAAACGTATGTTCCCACTTACAGCTAGTAGTTTGAGCGTAGCTGTCCGTGCTGCCCACAGGGGAGGCCCCCGGCAGGCCCTGGTCCACACCATCTTAGGGCTAAATGGCAAATACACAACCATTTTCTCAGTTCATCCAGGGGCTACCACTCGCAGTACGCCGACCACACCTCGCTATGTTTTTTAACCACTGTCAATGACTTTACGGCTGATGATTTTGTCTATATTTTTAAAAAATAACAGTAGATAGCGGAGATACCGATATGGATGGTGTACATGATTTTGAGCTCGGTAAACCGTTTAGAGAAGCTGTTTCGAGAAGATGATCTGTTTAGTTTAGCTTCTGAAGAAATCAAAATCAACAATCATAAAAAAAGTAAAAAAAAAAGAATAGGGCCTAAGTCTTCTCTAAACCAATGGTCTCAAGTTGAACGGATCACCCATGCACAAAGACCAGGATTAGTTTAGAACTCTTTGGTTGGCGGGTACCATGCATGCTCATGTGTGGCTGTTATCAGGACAAATAGCTAGCTAGCTCAGCTCTAAACTTTAAGTTAAAACTTCATATTGCTGATTCTAAGAGTTCTAAGGGCATCTACAGTGCTTTCGTTTTTTTTCCCTCTAAGAGGAGATGGCAGCAGCTTGTTGGGCATAAATGTTAGAGAGATGTGTTAAGGAATAAAGATGAGAGGGGAATTATTTTTGCTTTTAACATATTCATTTATGGATCCCACGTCAGAAGCTGCTAAATATTGCAAGAAATTGCTTAGAGGCAGCGTAGCCCCCAAACACTATGGGTACCAAACAGGCCGAACTGATCCAAGTTTACGTATCTTAGCTCTGTGTAGGTCGAGTCCGGTCGAGCCATCTCGAGGGTGATCGAACAATGATGATTTTGGTTTTGCTGAAAAATATCAGAGTGATGAAAAAACATCAGAATGAGTTGGTTTATTGAGTATAATTAAATGTAAAAAATTCAAAAAAAAACGAAAAAAGTATAAGTAAATTTTAAAAAAAGGGAAAAAATGAAAAAAAATAAATTGTAGCAGGTACTGCTGTAGCTACAGTATCTGCTACAGTGAAAAATCGCCACCGCTAGCGACGGCCAAAGCCCAGTTGAGCGGGGCCTCGAGATCTGGCTTGCCGTTCTTCTTGGAAGAGCTGTACTAGTTTAATTATCTTTAATTCAATCCAGATAGTCGTATTAGTGGGAGTGCTTTTGTGCAGTCAGGAAAATATTCTTCGTACGTGGGCTTGTCTGGTGCCTTTGTAAGTAAAAAGGAAAAGGTGAATCTGCAAAAAAAAACAATTAGCCTTTTTCCAAAAAAAAAAACAGCGATGGAGACTATGATGTAAGAAAACCGGTACTTGCTCTCTGCTCGTCGTTTCTGCTTCCAAATTAAGGTGCCTTCAGCTTTTGTGTCGAACTAGTCACTGTGCCAGCAATTCACAAATCAATTAATTCATTAATCAAGAGCAATATTTGGAACGTAATTGAGTGATGCTTTAATTGAGCATGCACGTTCCAGATCATAAGTAGTGGAGCTTGCACGGCAACTTCCCAATGCTGCTGCAGCAAAACTGCCTCACGATAGACACCTCTGCCACTTCTGCTATATGCAACAAAAACTGAAGCACTGGACCTTATCATGAGCAGGTTTCACCGGTACCACTGCTACTCAGATATTAGTTAGCATCGCAATATATATGATCACCGCTCAATTTAACTTCTGATTTTTATTTTTTTCACTATTCATTAATTTTATCTTTTTTTGATTTTCTAATTTTTTAGACTTTTTTGTCTTTTGTTTTTTCTGTATTCCTTTTCATTATGCATGATGGGCTAACATATTTTTTCTATTTTTAAATCTTTTAAATTTAATTATATCAAATAAACCAACTCAGTTACAGTAAAAAATAAACCAGCTACAATAAACAAAAATCATAAACCAACCATCACCGTATCAAATCGTCACCACATCAGCACAACAAACCACGACAAAACCCGAGGCCATCCAGGATCAAATCAAAGATAAGATCGTGTCGCCAACGCATCGATCGGAACATTACGAAACACAAAATTCAGCAGAAAGGAAAGGGGAAAAAGAAAAAAAAAAAAGAAAGGCTATACATGGCCTATCCATATCTACGAATTAACCTGCTTCCTATCTATCTTTATGGAGACAGCCTCAGCGGAGTGTTGCGTTCTCGCAAACCAACACGGACAGCACAGCAGCAAGAAACAAACGGTAGGAACAGGGATGGAAGGCGACGATCGATCGAGCTGGTAGTGTGCACCACATCATGCGTATCACATCGCGCAGTGCAGATGCAGGCGCGCGTGTGTGGCAGGATGGAACCGAGGCTAGCTGGTTTTGGATCCATGCCTTGTTGTACAAAAGGGGAGGAGCCCACACAGGGACAGGCAACCAGCGGCTTGGATGGAGTTGGGCGTGCACACGGATCCGGACCCCGGGTCCACCTCATCAGCTGTCCGATCGGATACAGATTCGCGTGTACCTTCCTCCGAGATACTTAGACTTGTGGGTGAGCCGGTCGGTATCCTAAACTTTAAGGAATATTACTAAATATTAAAGCTTACAGAAACAATATGGAGACTAGAACACCAAGAGGATGATGAACAAGTACTAGAACACTTGTTGACACCTGTGAGACTATGTAAAGATCATCCTATGTGTGATGAATGTTTGACTTTGCTCGCACTTGTTGTCAAAGTTTGAGTTTGGTTTTGTATCATTTGCTCTGTGATTTTGCTGTCGTGTGTAGTGGTCTGACTAGATGTTGTCTGACCGGCATGGGTGCCATGGTCTAGACCGGTCCACTGTTACCAAGAGGAGTAATCGGTTTATGGCAGTTTGATCGGCCGTTGGTTGGTAGTCAGACCGGTCAGTATCGAGTTGAGAGAGTTGAGTTAGTTTCGGTTGTGTTAGTCGTAGCGTGAGTCCATGCAAGTGTTAGTCATTGCGTGTATTCATGCAAGTATTAATCATAGCAGGAGTCCATGCATTGTGGAAATCTTGATGTGGGTGTCAAGTAGTGCATGATTGCATTGATTATATTGATGAGAGTCAAGTATATATCACTTATACTTGGAACGGTTGCTTTTTCGATCAACAGTAAGACCAAAGCTACGATAGGTGCCATGAGGTTATGATGTGTCACATAAGTTCAAGTAGAGCATCATCTCAAGCAAAAAAAGTACGGGAGAAAAATAATGATCGTGATGAGGCAAGTGTATACATATGGTGTGCTATTGAACTTGAGCGTTTCAAGTAGTGATAGTCCTTGGAGCAGGTGTACGATCTTGACAGCAAGTCATTGGGCATCATAAACTTTCTGTGGTGGTTGTTTTGAGGACAAGCACCATGAAAGATAGTGGGTGGCAATTGAGGAAATTATCCGATACCAAGTGAAGAGGCGGTTTGTGAAACCACGACAATAGCCTAAGGTAGTTTAGATCACGTCTTAAAAGATGGAGTATCTTATCAGGCTATTGGAGCCATGTGAAAATCGTGTTTTTGAAAAACATGAAAGTATATATAAGTATAACCTATTTGTATGTGGGTTATCAGGTTTCCCTATTTATAAGTGGTTGTATCCACTAAGAGTTGCTGGTTGTTAGGATTTGATGGTAGATACGAAGTTTTTACTATATAAGCCATTGTGTGTATTGAGAGAAAATATCTCTTGGGTGTTGAGGAGAGAAAGGTTAAGGTTTTTTGTGTTGAAAACTTTGTGTGTGTACTTTAGGCTTAGAGTTCTATCTTTTATAAAAGAGTTGCTGTAAAATATTCCTCTCAAAATAAAATAAACATCCAAATTTCATCCAAGTAAGTTGTGGTATGGACTCCTCATTGTGTTTTTTATTTCTTAGTTTTATTGATTAGATTTCATCTCTGCTTGATCTCTCTTGGTACTAAGAATATGTAAGAGGTGGAGCTATTTCTTAAAGATTAGATCCCATCAATCTAGACACTTTCTATAGAAAGTTCTTGTGATTGTTTGGTTTTTCTCAAGAGATAAGTGATTTGGGGGTTTTGATCTTTTATGTGTTTTGGCTTAAATTCATACTGTGATCTAACTTGTTATGACACATGAGAACACACAAGGTTATCTAGATCATCAAGTACTCATGAGCAAGAGCAGATCGAGATTTCTCTCTTTTGTCCGGTTTTAGTGCAGTTTTTCTTGTTTTGGATAAAAGTCAGGACTTTGGCATTGATCTTCACGATATATGATTAGAATAAGTTTCTAACATCCTAAAGAGAATTTGTATCAAGTTTCATCATATTTGGATAAGTGGTTTAAGAGTTAAGCTTTTTCTTGTTACTGTGTTATACTGTCTTTTAGCTTCTATTTGGCGAGCGATTAGCCATGACCCGAGCGGTTCGACCGCCCTAACTAGTCCTATCGGTGTAACACCTGCGGTCAGACCAGCTTAGCTATCCTACCGCCCCTAGCTAGCGATCTAATCGATGAGAGTGTTGTCTCAGGTGATCTTTGTAATCTTTAGCTTTTGGTTTTGGGAATAGCTTGTGTAGGCTTGAGCTTTCCACTGTCATGTGTTGGTAATACTAGCGAGAATATTTTGAGATGTTATTCATCCCCTTGTTGACTCAGTGTATCCGATCCTACAACACCTTAATTTGCCATGCCACGTACTCTGGAGACTCTTAGGGGGTGTTCAGAATGGTGTTGGCTTATATCTATTTTTTACTATAGCTAACTTATTTTTTACTGTAAATAAGTTGACTTATTTGACATAATTAAATTTAAAAAAATAAAAATAAAAATATTAGTCCATCACGGACAATACAAAGAAATACAAAAAAAGAAAAAAACCTTAAATTAAAAAAATAAATAGAAAAAGACAAAAACTTAAATAGTAAAAAAAGTCGAACATTACTGCCAACACGGACGGTAACATCCGGTTGAGCGCGGCCTTAACTTACGCTCCACCATACGTCTAGCTTCTTGTATAAACCATGCAAAGCAGCTACGATGAATCTTAAACCAACTTATATCATTGGTCATGTTTAGTTGCACGTACGCTGGATTGCTTGCCTTTTGGTGCACATGCATACACTTGTACTTTTCTGTTCTTACAGATAAAATTATGCTACAGGCCAGGAAAACAACCTGTGGCCAAGGTTATGTGCTGGGTTATGCCAAGGATCTCCCTTACAAGGCCAGAATATTTAACCTCAGAAGGGGCATAAGGAAGCAACACAAAAGCTCAATGATGCTCTACTTAACTATGCAAGGTCCCTTGGTCGAATTCTAGAAAGGTTAAACTGAAGCTCAACAAATATTAAAACTCTAGGACATTTCTGAGCACTTTTGACAAGCCATGCTGGAAGCCTGGAGCATCTAGCTAGCCCTTTGTACCATGTTGGCTTCACTCTAATATATAGATGACCACCGTCTTATTGTTGTCGTATGAACCATGCAAATGTTATACTGTTCTAAACAGCTTCGACTTTTGAAAGCCTCTTTTAAAAATCAGAAGTTACTTGGGACACATCAGTTTCTTAATTTTAGTTTTACTGGTTTTTAGCTTTTTAGCCTTTTCTTTTTCTCTTTATTCCTTTGCATTGTCTTTTATGAAATAACTTTTTTCTTTTTTCTTATTTTTAATTTTTAATTTTTAATTTTTTAATTGAATGATTCAGAAAAAAATTGATAACCACTACAGTGCACTTTTAGCTAAAAGCCAACAGCCATAGCTAGAAACTGTGGTTTCCTACTCAATTGGGCTTCAACTTTTAGCTTTCTTAATTTCATATTTTTCTGGTATTTTGATTTTTTTGATTTTTTTTTCTGTATTTCTTTGTATTGTCTGTGATAAGATAACATGTTTATTCTATTTTTTTAATTTTTTTAATTTTTAATTACATTGAAAAAGCTAACATCAACTATAGTTTCTAAAAAAACCTCAAACAGTGGGGGAAAAAAGCTTTAAACTAGTTGCACGTACACTGGTAGTACATTATTTTTCTTTCTTGTGCACATGCACATGCACTGTACTTTTGCTCTTTTACAGATAACTAAAGAAGTACAAGCCAGGAAAACAACCTGTGGCCAGGGCTTTGTGCTGGGCTTTTGCCAAGGATCTTGCTAACATCTCCAGCATAATTAATCACAGAGAAATCCATAATGAAATCACCAGAAGGCTCAATAATGCTGCTTAATTATACATGTGGTCCTGAGCACAACTCTGGATATTTCTGCTTGCAACTATGCATCCCAGGGAGATCAAATCAACTAGCTAGCTAGTGTTGATGCTTCCAATTGAAGTGGTGACTTCTTGGTTGGTTTATTGCCTCTACAGCTCTCTGCATCCCTGTCGATCTGCACCTCTGTGCCATGGTGTGCGACAGTGGCGATGCATGCAGTGTGTTCCCTGTGCAGCTAGGCAAGACAAATTCTGAGGTCATTTGATTATTTCCAGTTGCGTTGATGATGATGTGGAGCGATTAATTTGTACATCGGCCTCCACGTTATTTGTCGGCCTGGGTTGCTGATTAACGTCGTCATCAGCAGGGGGTAACAAAGGTCTCAGCGGCCACATGCGTAGTTTCGACTTTCAGTTTACACCATCCATAGACCTCCACTGATCTCATTTCTGCCTTTTTCTTCTTTTTCTTCTTCTTTTCTTTCCTTTTCTTTCTTGGTTTTGTTGATTTCGCCGTAATCGATTTTAAAATCTCGAATGTCTTATTATTCGATGATACAGCTGGAACAGAAAAATCGTGTACCGATCTAGTAACAATGTTGGCAGGGTGGTGACAGAGATAACCTAGGTTTTCGTGGGAGTATGGCAACAAGATGAAGAGGGAAGCGCCGGGCTCTGATAGATCAGCGTGTGATGATGGCTGGTTGTCTAGCTCAGAACTGGTAGGTTATTGTCTGTCCTGCCTGCCTAAAGGTCCTTGTCGGTCTGGGCGTCTTGTAGCGAGCGTCCGTGTGCGATCGATCGGTGCTGCCCTGCCCGCTGTCGAGTGCTCGCCCATGGAACCGTCGACCGTGTGCACGACTTTCCCGCTTAAAATAGTAGAACTAATACAGATAAAATTTGCTAAAAATCAAAAGGCTATGATTTGAAGATAACGAGGGGGGCCAGCTCAGCCCCCTCACCCCCCGTGCACCTACGCACTCCACCACCCGGAGCTGGAAGTGATTTTCTCTCGAAGAGGGACTGACGTGTGGCCCTTTATCCGTCATGGTCTGGTGAGCCCCCATGTCAGATCAACAGTGGATGAGACCCTTCTCTTATTAGATTTTTTTTCTCTGGAACTGGTTCTCATTTAGGTCCCAATCGTGCGCGTGACATGATAGGCAGGGCTGGTGAACGGTTGCGAAGTGAAAGATTTAAGCCACTGCTACG
This sequence comes from Melocanna baccifera, assembly GCA_036346265.1. Lineage (NCBI taxonomy): Eukaryota > Viridiplantae > Streptophyta > Magnoliopsida > Poales > Poaceae > Melocanna > Melocanna baccifera. The sequence goes on along the minus strand of CM070680.1, from coordinate 26,748,966 downwards.
TTTGAGCAGACGATTTTGAGAGAACGCTTGATGGCCCGGCCGTGCACGTGTGTCTTTCGTCTGTGAAAACACATGGTTAAATTGTGATTTTGGTGCTTGACGGTTGATAGGTCTGGAACAAATGACTGTGCATCCCTTTGCTTTATATTGTAGACTAGCCAAAATCTTGCGCGATTGTATCGCCATGAGGCGGCGGTTATTAAGGGGGGTCGAGGTTGATGCAATTTGTGGCCTTTAACAGCTAGATCGATCAAGATGGGAATTACAGGAGACAATTTTGTGGGGAAGAAAATCAAGAATAAATCCGTTTAGGGCGCAAGAACTTCACAAGGATCGGTTCAATTACCAAAGGAGTCGGGAAAACTTCCAGTGTCCTAAAATTTGTAGGACAACAACGTATAGCAGCATTAAGCTAGGTGAGGTGTACTCCGGTGGAAGATTTTCTCTGGGGCATGGCATACAAAAAATCCTCTGAAGCGAACGCTGGGGCCCGGGGCGGATGAGCCTGCCCCATGCTAAGGTCGTAGGTGGCTACAAAAAGGCAGCCCATGCTGACCTGTTCTTGCTCAGTGGTTGCTGACCCAACATTTCGAGCTGAGGTCCTGTCGTCCTCTTAGCTTTTTGCTCTGTGCGACAGCTCAAGTGCTGGGGGCGAGACGAGCGTTAGGAGTCACCGCTTAATCTGAATCTTCTTCGTTTTTACTCCTTTTCTAATTCATGTTGATGGACTGCTCTCGCTGCCTTCCCGCCGGTTTCTGTCGACGTATAAGTGAATTGTCCATCTTTTCTCATCAGCTTAAGCTTTTGGGTGAACTGGTTAGTGCATGCAACTCAATATGGTATCAGAGCCAAGAGGTCCTGAGTTCGAGACCCGGCTGACGCAATTAAAAAATAATAATTGCATTCCACTTCTATTCCACGTCTTAGGCCTGAGAGAGCCTACATGTGAGGGGGAGTGTTGAAGTATAAGTGAATTGCCCACCTTTCCTCATCAACTTAAGTTTTTGGGTGAACTGGTTGGTGCATGCAACTCAATAGTTTCTACCGTGCTTCTGTATTGACATTCGGCATTTTCGTGCCGCTCCTTACCTATTAATGCAATGGCGTGCACCCCTTCTGCACGCTCCCTAAAAAAGATGGTATCATCCCATCATTAGGAAGAAAATTGTATGGGATAGGGCCTCCCATCTCATCTTTTAAGGGCTTACTCAAGATCTTGCAACCTAGCATCATCATCAATCTCAAAGCCACCTTCCCACTAACCCTCCCGCATCTCCCTAAAGGCAAACTGGATGACGTCGCAGCCATCGGCCTCACCGAACATCTTGGTGAGGACAACGAATGCGATGTGGTCGGGCTTCCAGCCGCTGCTATGCGTGGTCAAAGAGGGCAAGCACCTCCTTCATGCCGAGCTGCGCGTGGACCTTGAGGACGATGGAGTAGGTGACCTCGTTGGGGAGGATTCCACCGGTGGCATACATGCGCTCGAACCACACGATGGTCTTGGTGAACTAGCGGTAGCGGCAGGCAACGGTGATGACGGTGGAGTAGGTGATGTTGTCGAGGGGTCACCTGCGATGAGCATGTCGAGGGTGAGGCGCTGGGCATGGGGCCACTGGCGGGTGGCGTGGAGGGACTTGAGGGCAACGTTGAAGAAGATGGTGTCGAAGGGGAAGGCATTGGCATTGTGGAGGGACGCGGAGCCAGCGGAGGAGAGAGAGGGACTTGCACCAGGACGGGTGGAGGTAGTTGAGGAGGAGAAGTGTGTCAGAGGGGGAGGGCGGGGACTGTGGTGGGAAGGTGTTGAGGGTGGTAGCGAGGTCGACGTCGTCGGAGAGGGCGTGAATGGCACGGAGGAGCAGGGTGGAGGAGGGATGGGAGGAGGGGGAGTAGCAACGGTTGCAACGGCGGTGGAGGGAAAGGATAGTGGGCTTGGGTTTGGACAGGTTGACCTAGGTGGGCGTCGTGGTGGGGCACAAGGTGTGCTACGTGGGCTTTGGCTTGTCATAGAGGAGCATGCGGGAAAGGGGCTTGAGCAGCTCAAAGAGGGACGGCATGGGGGAGGAGAATCCTAATGAGGAGGAGCTGACGTGGATGGGCTTTGTGGCAAAATCTTTGAGATTGATGATAATGCTAGGTGGCAAGATCTTGAGTTGGGCCTTAAGAGGTGGGATGGAAGGCCCTGTCCCATACAATTTTATTTCCCATCATCATGTCATGCGCAGCATATGGCCTGGCCTCCTTTTCAACTTATGACTTATGGTTTCTTCTAAACAAACAAATAGGATGACTTCTTAATCATCTTTTCGAAGCAGCTTATTGAGACAGCCTGCGGCAGTGGGGCTTGGGAGATTGGGAGTCTAGGAGGCGAGCGCCGACCGGTCGACCGCCGACGCGCCGTAGACCGCAGACCAGCAGGCTGTAGGCATCATTCGAGCGGGAGGGGGTAACGCCGGCGCTGGCCGCCTGGCCGGGAGGTGGGCGACAACATTACAACAGCTTGATCTGCAATTCTGCGACAGTGCGGTGCAGCGGAGGACGATCTTCCCAGACGCCGGACGCGCGCGACGGACGACACGAGGAGGAGGATCGGCACGGGAGGATGAGGGGCGGGCCGGCAGGGATCTGGGACGAGGGGGGGCAGCGGGGGGGGGGAGGAGGCGGGCGCGCGCAGGAGAGGAGGAGGCGGCGGGAGGATGGGGGGAGGAGGAGGAGGCGGGGCCGGCGGGGGAGGAAGGAGGCGGCGGCGGGGAAGGGAAGGGTGGTGGGGGAGGAGGACGAGGAGGGGAGGCGGGGGGAGGAGGAGGCGGCGGGGAGGCCGGGGAGGGGGAGGCGGCGGGGCGGGTCGGGAGGGGGAGGGGAAGAGGGGGGCGATGGGGAGAGGCCAGGAAGGGGAGGGGGCGGCGGGGGGAGAGGGAGGAGGGCGGCGGGGGGAGAGCGAGGGGGAGTGGGGTGCGCGGATCTGCAGAGGGGGAGGACGGCCTGGTGATGAGCGAGGGGCGGTCGAGCGAGCGCGTGATGGGCTGACGGCTTGGCGAGATGTGGGCTACTTGGGCTAAATATTAGTAATAATACCCCGGGCTGAGCTGAAAATATCTGGGCTATACACTGTATATTTTTTCATGCCCCGGGCTAAAGCCCACCTTGCCGGGGGTTCAAATCCGCCCCTGGATAAGAGATATGGCAAACAATTAATCATGGAGGTTTTTAATCGTTGCCAGTCGAGCAGAAGGCAGCCCATTCATTCCTTCACCATTAGCATAGAAGTAGTAACCTGTGCAATTCCTGTTTATTTTAACAATTAAGATTACAACTACATGGAAGGTACACTTAGCCTTAAAACTGTAATTATAAGGAGAAAAAAGAAGAACTGAAGAAGTAGAAGAAGATATTACAAAAAAAAAACATAATGGCTACTGGTTGCTAATGCCGCTCGGTGGTGAAGCCTCGGGCCAGCGGCCACAGCTTGCTGAGCATCCGCTTCGGCTTCCCGGCCGGGATGGCGCAGAAGGCCCTGAACCGCAGAGACGCGCTGCGCGCGAGCCCGGCCTTGCGGGCGAACTCGTCGTCGTCGGCGCCGTCGTGCTCGTCCTCCTCCAGCTTCATGCGCAGTGTGGCGATCTTGGACGCCGCGCGCCGCAGCCCCTCCACGCTCCAGTCGTCGCCCGGGGACTCTCCGGTGGCCAGGACGCGGAGCCGCTGCTCGTCGACCCGGTCGGCGTCGTCCTCCTCCGACCCGGACTTGGACAGCAGCGCCTTGATGTTGCTCGGCAGGTCCGCGGCGGCGACGTGGCCGCCCGACAGCGCCGCCGCGCGCGCGTGCTCGAAGAAGAGCACCTGAACCACCACGCGGAGCGGGAGCAGCTCGTTCTGCGCAGCGTGCGTGCAGGCCTTCTCCGACAACTTCCGGCAGTTGAGCACCCGGCACAGCCGCTTTCTTGCGATCTTGCTCATCTCCGGATGCGCCTGTGAAAAACATACCCCAAAAAAAGTTGAGATTTCTATGTACAATCAAAGCCAGAACAAGATTGATAGATTTGATCAATGTTTAAGCAAAGATAAGTTTTACATATCAAGTTAAGATTTTTGTATAAGAGACAAAATATTTTGCAATTTGTACGTGTTCCAACTTCCAATTAACAAATAGGTTAACATGCTACGACACATGGAAATGGAGGAGTGAAAAAAAAACTCACCTTGAGGTATGTGTCGACGACTTTGTAGAGACCGTCGTGCTCAGGGCGGGCGCTGTCCGGCAAGGCCTCGGCAATGACGAGCAGCTTGTCCAGCGGCAGGTTGGGGTCCTTGGCCACCTCGATCAAGAACCCGTCCACCAGCCTGCCCACCCTCCCCAGCGCGCCCTGCGACACGGGAGCGGCCGACGAGGACCGCCGCGCGCCGTCGAACCCCACGCTCTCAGCCGACCTCGACCGCCGGTGCCCGCCCGACCGTGCCGGGCTGTCGTCGGGGCTCCCCAATGGCGCTAGTGCCGGCGCGATCGCCGCCGCGTGCCGGAGAGCGAACTCGTCGAGGATGTTCGCCACGGCGTCCACGTCGTACAGCGTCTCGCTCACGCAGGACAGCGACGGGATCAGCAGGTCGCCGACGCTGGCCTCCTCGAGCTGCCACGCCACCCGCCTGATCAGCTCCTGCTTGGACGCGGCGGACGCCCTCAGGATGTTCTCCGCCTTGAGGAGCTTGAGGAGGAACCCGCAGGAGACGGCGTCCTTCTCCGCGGGGAGAAGGCTTATGATCTTCTCGAGAAGGAGGCGGTGCCGCATGGTGATATGCTTGACGCTGGCATTGGCGTCGTCGGTGGCATTGCCGACGTCATCGAACGACTGCTCCGCGGAGAGCCCGTCCTTGGCGACGTTCGGCAGCCACCGACGCGCGTACGCCTTAAGCGCGTCGCCGACTGTCTTCTCGTGGACGGCGCCGGTCGATTTGACGGCCACCATGATGCGCCAGAACGGGTCGACGCCGAACTCAGCGATGTCGTGCGCCCACCACGGCGACGCCGAAGTCGACTTGGCGGGCATGGCGGCGGCCGGGTTGGCGATGAGGGCAGCGACACCGTCCACGCCGCGGGAGGTGAGGCCGAGTTCCTCGCAGAGCGGCGCGTAGTGGCGCGTGGAGTGGAGCACGGCGAGCGCGTCTTTCCAGCGGCGGAGGAGGCAGGAGTCGAGGAACGTGTCGAGCTTGGCGGCGAGGTTCCCGCGGTCGGCGGCCTCCGACATGCCGAGGTGTGCGGCCGCGCAGCGGAGCGGGACGAGGTTGCGTGCGCTCACCGTGACGGTGATGCCGTAGCAGAACTTGGCGCATGCCTCGAACGCCTCCGCGCCGCCGGGGAAGCCCGGGAGCTCGATGACGTCGCCATTGCCGCCGCAGCCGGACTCGGCGCAGAGCGCTTGCAGAAGAAGGCATTTCGAGAGCAGAGGAAACTGCCACAATCAAGGACACACAAATGCCATGAAACTTTGAATCCTGCCATGCTTCGATAAGAAAAGATTGAAACTAAAAACAAACGCCAAGAAATCATTGCATCGTATCGCAAGATTACCGCAACAAGTTAAAGCAACAGCTCATTTCAAGAAACTTTCCCAAGAACAACAACTTGTGATCGTAATAAAAATCCATTGCTTGAGGCATAGGAAACAAGAAGAATCTTTGCTTCTTCCATTACCTTGTGAAGATGATACAAGCAGTTGTCCACCAAGATTTGCAGGTCGGTGGCCACCTCTGTATAAACAGACCTGGAACAAAAACCACACGATTAGGCAACACAAACACCTTGAGAGGCATATAATTTTTGGGGCACTAAACCTAACAAGATTGCAATCAGAATCAGCACCTCACAGACTCAGAGGTGAAGAAGGTGTCAGGCCGGGTACCAAGTTTCATAAACTTCATCTTGGCCGAATCCCTAGTTACTTACTAAAAAGGGAGTCTGAAACTTTCACTTGGAGGTTGGTTATAACCACTGGGCATAACTTTGTGTGAGCCCTTGGAACTGGTTCTTGGTGGCTCTACTTATACCATGCCGAAGTGGTTGGGGGAAGAGAAAGAAGGTCTGAAGGGGAGAGAGAGAGAGAGAGAGAGAGGCCAAGACCAAGGGCCAAAGATGAAGTGTCCTCAGATTTAATATCCTAATTTGAGGTGTCCTCAGATTTGGTCAGGAGTGAAGGGAACATGCAGTGCAACTATGCACAATTGCACATACTCATATGTCACTCATTGATGAACCTTGAGCGCTTGCAGCTTGCAAGACTCTTAATTGGGATTGGGATTGGAAGGGGACATGTGAAACAGGACCAGAGTGGCATGCAAAAGTCAAGATGGATGGGCTCAGAAATGAGTAGGATCTTGCAGGATTTTGCTGGGGATCAGATGAGCAAGATGGGCTCCTAGCTGCAGGGTTGGGTCGGCTTCACTAATCAATGCATGCTTCTCGTCATAAAATGGCTAAGAACTGAATTTACCTTTCTTACCTATCTTTATCCAGGGGTAGGTGAACATTATGATATGAATATTGTGTGTATTGATATAAGGTCCAAAGGACCATATATATAGGAGAGTACAAGGGGTATATGCCATATAGAGATAAGGCATATATAGAATAGGATACAAACTCTATCTCCTAATACAACTCTATCTCATCTCCTTAACACCCCCCTCAAATGCAAGACGTATGCAATAGTACTGCATTTGAAAAGAGTTATTACTAAAATAGTAAAACAAAATCCGAAACACAGAGGGCAGCGGCCGGTGGGTAGGTCGAAAGAGGACGACGCCGCACACAGAGGGCAGCGGTCAGTGGGTAGGCCGACGCACGGAGGGTCTTGCACTACTCTCTGAATTGCGCTTCTCTTGGTGGGTGGGCCGAAAAGAAGACGACGCCGCACACAGAGGGCAGCGGTCAGTGAGTAGGCCGACGCACGGACGGACTTGCACTACTATCTGAATTGCGCTTCTCTTGGTGGGTGCGCCGAAAAGAAGACAACGCCGCATACAGAGGGCAGCGGTTAGTGGGTAGGCCGACGCACGGAGGGGCTTGCACTACTCTCTGAATTGCTCTTCTCTGAGGCGACACACGGAGGGCGGCGACCGGTGGGTGGGGCGACGCGTAGAGGGCGGCACCGAAGGCAGCAGACGACGCTGGCAGCTCAGATCCGAAGGGTGAAGAGTACCCGAAGGCGGCACACGGAGGGCGGCGACCGGTGGGTGAGCCGACGCGCAGAGGGCAGCATCGAAGGCAGGAGAAGGCACGATCTTCTCTCTGTTTTTTTACTTAAACTGGTCCAGATCGGATCTGGAGAAAGAACTCCAAAAGAGGAAGCGGCCTGGCGACCGGGTGGGGGCGGAGGCCGGGTGTGGGGCGACTGGCCTGGGGGCGGGCGTTGGGGAGGCGTGCAAGAGGCGGCCGGCACCGGGCCGGGCAGAGGAGCACAGCGGGAGGGGACACCGGAGGCTGCGTGTGAGGAGGGACCGGCGGCGCGACCGGAGGAGGTGTTGCCGGAGACTGGGCCTTGGGGGCGGGCGTCGGGGAGGCGCGGGGGGCCTGCGTGGCTGGCCGACGGTGCACCCGATGGAGGCGTGCAGGAGGCGGCCGGCGCCGGGCCGGGCAGAGGAGCCGCATTGCCGGAGGCGGGGTCGCCGCAGAGGGAGGCCGAGCCTGGGACGCCACCGCGGGGGCCACGCCCGGAGCCTACGCGGGGTGAAGGCCAGCGGAGCCCTCTTGGCGGAGGCCGTTGAGGTCGGAGAAGCCCGGACAGTGCAGCGCGAGCTGCACGGCAACGGCGGGGAAGGAGGACGATTTGGAGTCGAGCTTGAGGTGCTCGATGAGACGTCACCGCGGGATGAGCTCCGGCAGGCGCTCCTCGTCGCCGGAGGAGATCTTGGGGAGCGCGAGCCGCCGCAGCCTCGGGCACTCCGCGGCGACGTGGTCGAGCTCGGCGGCCGGCGAGGCGAGGAGCGGCGGGAGAGTGTGCTCTTCGGCGTAGCCGCATGCGCGGACAGCGCAGAGCCTGAGGAAGCTTGCGAGCAGCGCGGCCGTGGCCAGGCCCTCGAGCTCCAGCCACCGGAAGACGTGCACGAGGCAGTCGCTGGGGTGCTCCATGGGTTGGGTCTCAAGCTCTCGCTTCCTACGGCGAGTTGGTGGTGTGGTGCGGAAGGCTCTGAATGAAGAGCACGGCGGAGACGGAGATTTGCGTTTCCCAACAAGATGGCCGCCCTCGGGAGGGAGTTCATCCTCCCGGGGGCAGCAACAGCGGAAGAAGATCGAGATTAGGGTTTTTTTTACCTAAGCTCTGATACCATGTTATGAATATTGTGTGTATTGATATAAGGCTCAAAGGACCATATATATAGGAGAGTACAAGGGGTATATGCCATATAGAGATAAGGCATATATGGAATAGGATACAAACTCCATCTCCTAATACAACTCTATCTCATCTCCTTAACAATCACGGATCAAATGTTGCATGGAAAAGAAAAGTGGTGTTCACAGTTTGGTCACAAGGAATTTCTTCTCAAGATTAGGTTATTCGATTGGATTCTTTTTGGATGTAGATAGCCTATTAGTCTAATCGATTGCGCTTGCGTTTTTGGTCTTTTTTTCATTAGCGGCTAAGGTTGGCAGGCTATGTAGGAGGAGTACTTGCTTTGTTAAATGGAGTGGAGGTGGAGCACCTTTGATCCAGTTCTTGTCACCACTTAATTAAAGACGCGGCACTTAGAAAAATCAAGCTGTGGTCCAGATGAGAGAGGAAAAGGTTTCACCGTCACTCCCGTCAGCCATGCGTGTTCATCTTCTGCGCCCAAAAATGTTCAAGTTCATGCGAAATGTATCTTTTCTTTTTAATAATAAAAGTTTTCGTAGACCTAAAACAAGCGAATATATGCACTATAATATGGCGTTGCTGTACCCTTTATCTCCCCTTCTTTTTGTGTTGGCAGCAATTCTTTTACAGTCCATGTTTAACAAGGCTTTGCATACTGGGCTCATCCAGTTGCCAATTGCTGCCGGCTGTGGAGACTTTCCAATTGTCCATATGCAGATGACACATTAGTGGTTACTCTAGCCTGTGCAAGACAACTCTTTCTGTATCACCTGGCAAAAACATTTCGTTAAGTTGGTACTTACCCTTTCGCGTATTTGGGGTTGCCTCTTAAGTTTGTCAAAGCCTAGGGTGGAAGATTTCTTTCCCCTAGTTCAGAGGATAGAACGAAGACTGGTCAGCTGTGCATCGTATCTTTCCTATGGGGCTAGATTGGTCATGGTTAGCTCAGAATTTTCACAGTTGCCCACATTTTATATGTGCACTCCTAAATTGCCACTAACTGTGATCAAGCAAATAGACAAGTATAGAAAACATTGTCTTTAGAGAGGATCAGATATCAATGCAAAGAAACCCCATCTTGCAGCTTGGAAGATGGTTTGCAGACCAAAAAATCAGGGAGTACTAGGTGTTCTGAACTGAAGCCCAAAATGATGCTTTGCTCTTGAGAAACTTACACAAATTCTTCAATAGGAAAATTTTGCCCTGGGTTCAGCTTCTGTGGAATACTTACTATAGTGAGGCTTGTCCACCCATTGACCACAAAGAGGGATCATTCTGGTGGAAAGATAATCTAAAGCCGTTCGATTATTACAAAGGAATAGTACTTCAGGAATACTACTTCAGGAACTCTTCAATCTCCCACTTTCAGTGGTTGCTTACAATCAATTCCTTCGGTTAGAAACTATGACCTCAAACTTGGATCTCCCAGGTGGCCATGATATTTGTAGTTATACTTGGAATTCAGCAGCTTACTCTTCCGTGAAGACTTCGAACTCAACATGTACATGCTTCATTTCACTGGCTTTGGAAGTGCTCTTGCCAAACAAAGCATAAATTCTTCTTTTGGTTGCTGCTCAAAGATCAATTGAATACCAAAAATCTCCTTCGCCGGAAGAACAGACACCTGCCTGATTATGAATGTGTTCTCTGTCAAAGAAAGGTGGAAGAAACTTTGCATCACCTCTTCATGGACTGTCCTTTCGCACATGCATGCTGGGAATTTATTTGTCCTTCGATTCATTTCAGTGGGTCAGTGTTTGATGCGCTTAATACCATCAAAGCCAGCCTAAGGCTTTCTTTCTACATGGAGATAATCATCATTTGCTGCTGGAGCATTTGGACAACAAGAAATGGCAAAGTTTTTGAAGGAATTACACCAACATTTGCCATTTGGAAGACAAAGTTCAAGGCTGAATTTGCAAAAAAAGAAAAAGAAATACTTTCCACAAATTCAAGATTGGCTAGATAGTTTTAACTAAAATACATTTGTTTATTCTTCTAATTTTTCTTTGTAATTACCTAAATTCTTATTAATATATTATATTCAGTCGGACCACCTTGGTCATACTGTTCTCCTCAAAAAAATAAATGGTGTTGTTTGGTTGGCTGAACGAGTCCAGCATTGCTCTTCCCCTTAGTAAGGATGAAGATTTGCGAACCCATCTCTTTGTTAGTGTAAAACCCATGAAAACTAGGTTAAATTAAAGTCTCCGAGCGTGGATGTAACCATGATCCCAGTGTTAGTAGTATCTCCTCAAGTATCAGGCTGCTTGTTTCTTTTCACAACCTATGTATTGGATCAAGCGCCTGCCACTTGGTACTTTCCTCCTTTCAACATAGAGGGCAGGAAGATTATTCCATTTCAGCAAATTCAGAGCTCACATTCCCACAACTAATGAAATGTCTATGTCTGATATGAGGAAATGGCTTGAATTCAGTACAAGTCCGAGGGTTTGACCTAGCTGTTCCAAGGCTCAGAACTTGCAGTTAATTTCCCTAGTCATTCAGTGGACCATTTCATCGGTTAATGAGATGGGCATCCTAGGCTCTGTCATTCTGTCTTCGACTTCTAGCAACCGGAATGAATGCGCCAACATCTTAATTTCGCCTTTTTTTTTTACTTTTGTTTTGGCTTTTTGCTTTTTTATATATATTTTTTTCTTTTGTATTGTTTGTGGAGATATAACGGTATTTTTCATTTATTTTTTTCATTTTTATTGTAAATAATACGGTTTTAACATAAATTCAGAATTAACCCTAGCGTAATTAATAAAGACATAAGTATGATACAAAAGGCATATAAATAACCTAGCCAACATATAAATATATGAACTTTTTAAATCATTGAAAACGAAACTTATGCCCAATATATATATCATGTAAAAGTCTAAAAACCAGCATATTGATAAGATTTGTAATATTATTTATTGCTCTCAGAAGACTAGTTGCACAAGATTTAATCTTAGCTATCTCTGCCATGACAATCTTAATTATGTATGACAGCTATAGGTTAGATCTTGAGCTTAAATTAAACCTTGCAATTAAAAAGAAACTAATTGATCATGGATATAGCTAGCTGACAATATAAATGATCCCAAAATCAATCTAACATTCAATTAACATGAACTCTATTGATTATATCAGGATAACAGAATTCGGCAATTAGCTAAAGTGACCGAAACTTAATCACAGAATTGAGATAACATAATGAATAACAAGTAACGTACAACAACTTCAATGATCAGAGCAAGTAAAATAGCAAACTAGTTGAAAGCTCAAGATCCATCTACTCTCAAATTCATATATAATATCAGTAACATGTCATTTCATCATCGAGCAATTGAACCCACCAACAGTACTTTGCAATTTTCAATCAGTGATAACTCATAGATATCTAAAATATATCACGAAATTGCAAGAAGTAAATAACCAAAAACTCACAGAGCCGGTGATACTCAAAATTATTGAGATGAAACCATACAAGGCAAGGCACGCACAAAGCGTTGTCCAAGAAAACCAAGCGCCTCCCTATGCCACGCAAGGAGACGAGGTAGACAGAGATACAATGCTGCACTTCAGACCTTGGGTCACCAAAGTAGGAAGCCGAGGGTCGGAGTAGATGCCGCACAAGACCGACGAGTGCTCCAGCTAAGAGCACCTAAGAACCCAAACCTCGAATTCTCCTTTCACCACTCAGCAAACAACCAGCCGAATCCACCCTCTAGTTCCAAGTCCCCAAAATCCTTAATACCAGAAAGGGCACAAGGAAATCACACAGGGAAGGATCCAAAGGGGGTGATTCGGACTGCACAGCCATCGACGACGGGAAAGAGCTCAACAGAGTGGCTGCTCCAACACTCAATTTGAGGACCAGCCGAGGGGAATAGGAGATCGAGGAGGAGAATAGGTCTCACTGCTTTTGGGTGTACCGAAGAGGAGAGGGGAAGTCACCTTTTATAGGGGGAGCAGAGTGGATACCAGCAGGCTGTTGCCACTGCTGGTGGCGCCTCCATCGCCGCTGCTTGACTCAGCCGCCGCAGGAAGAGATCATGCTGAACCGTCACCCCAAAGCCGCACGTGAGAAGGAGATGGCCTTTGGTCTTATCCTTTCATCCACCGTCCCACCGATAGGTGGGACCACTCCTCCCTCTTCCCTTTATTTTTTTCTTTTCATCAAATTGGGAAATTATCCAATTGCCCTCAGAGTCCAACAATTTTTATTTAATTGAATGATTTAGAAAATACTACCAGCAGTTACAGTGCAATTTCAGTCAAAGATCAATAGCCGGAAACTTATCAATAGTTTTCCCTAGGTTGTCTACAAATCTGGTGAGCAAGCACAGAGATTATGGAAGGCTGTTTAAGTATGGAAAATTTTAGTACTCACAAATAGTAGCTAGCAGCATTGTATACTACCTGAAGTTTGTCATTGCTCTTAAACTGTACCCCCATGATATTGTGACTACTGGATTGGAGGGGCATACTTGCTACTGAGCTCAAGATCTCTCCAACTAGTTTAGTTTATGCAAGAATAGCATTAGCATAGCACCTGAAACCATGCTTTGGAGTCCAAGAGCTCATCATTGCAAATGCAAAGTCAGGGGCACCCCCTGTTTCTTTCTCTTGTTTCCCCCTTTTTCTTTTTGGTTCGAGCTTTGTGCGCCCCCATTCCTTTTTTTCTTTTCATCATCTTTGGAATTTAGGTCCCCACGTAAGTCTTTTGTGATCATAAGATAGCACGAGCTAACCCAGGGGTTGTTCGTATTGATTGCAGCTATTGGTTTCTGCTGTGGCTGATATATTTTATTCAAAATAAATAGTAGTGGTTTCTAAAAGAAGAAGACAAGCAGTGAAAGTGAGTGAGAGATGGTGCGCAAATGGAAGTAGCTTCTGACTTCTCTAAGCATTAGCCAATACAATAACCCCCTAGTTCTATTCCACCTGTTCAAGTTTTATAGTATGGAGAAGTGATCATTCGGAGGTACTCATCATGGATAATCATAGGAAACCAATTCGCCACCTAAGTGGAGTAATAATGCAGTAGCAGCTCTACTATCTTGTGCTCTGAAGATTAGGGGTGAAAATGGATCAGATACCTTCCGACTGACTACCTGTCGAATCTGAGTCGGATCGAATTCGGGTAATCATGTCGGATAATTGTTGAATTCGGAGTCGAATTCGGGTAGTTATTTTCGGATACGGAATCGAAATTAGGAGCGAACTATCCGACGGATACGGATACTATCCGAGATTTTATCGGATAATACCCGGATATATTTATCGAATATCCGGTCCATCAGCCAAGTCATCATTTTCAGCCCAAGTTGCCCATAAGCCCATTAGCAAATCCAAATAAATTCCAACAAATCCAATAAATGCAAATAACTCCAAACAAATTCTAGAAAATTCATAAAAATAATATAAATCTAGAAGAACTTAGAAAAATAATATAAACTATTTTTAACTTTTAGAAAATATTTAAAATAAGTTTTTTGCTCTAGGCTTTCAAATAAAATCTAGAAAAATCCAAATAAATTTCAACAAACCCAATAAAATACAAATAATTCTAAAAAATTCACAAAATACTATAAATCTAGGAGAGCTCTGGGAAAATAATATAAACTATTTTTAGCTTTTAGGAAATAGTTAAAATAAATTTTCTTACTCTGTGCTTTCAAATAAAATCTAAAAAATCCAAACAAATTCTAATAAATCCAAATAAGTTTTCTAGAAGTGCAAGAAATCTAGTGGAGCCACCTTTGAAATATTTTCTACCAAAATTCTGTTAAAAAATTTCTTTAGAAATACATGGTGGGTGTCGTGCGCACTATATATGCTCTTTGTGTTTCTACGAAATATTCGGCTAGATATTTGTTATCGTATTTGCAACCGCTCCGTATTCATTCTGTATCTGTAACCGACACTACCCGAATTCGTATTCGACTCTGAATCTGAGAAAAAAATATAGAATAATATATAAAATAAATAATATCCGATCGAATTCTATCCGTTTTCACCCCTCCTGAATGAAAATGGACTACTCCGTTGCGCTCTGCGTCACGATTCACGCCACACCAGCCAAGCAACAACGGTATCACACAGAAGAAATCTGACGAAATGGAAGGCCGGCATGTGTTGGACAGCAGCGCCGCTGCTGTGCTGAGGCAGTGTGCGTTCGGCCCAATACAGGAGAGGGCTCGGCCCATCACAACGCGGCCCGGGCGCGTGCACAAAACCTTCTTGGGCTGTGCTGCCGCAAGCCGATGTTTGAGTCCGCGGATTCTGTTTGGGGGCGTGCTGGTGCTGCACAACCAAGCCGGCCGGGGCCTGCATGTGAATAGGAGTCGGGAGTTTCTTGTACTAGGTCGTCCTGCCGCTGTAATGCAAGGGCCTTATTCCAGTAGTACTCGGTAGATACAGAATCTCATGCGTTTTTTTTTTTTTTTGGAATGAAGAATCCAGTTCATCTTTTGTAACGAATTTGCGAAAAATTACAGTAACTTGGGCAGCTTGGGTTATCTAGAGAAAAAATTGAGGATTTTTTGCCACTGTAAACATATGTATTTGAAGAATTGTTGTGCGTTGCCTCGCTAACATGCAAATTTAACTTCAACCCATCACATCTAGAGTAGCTGAGTAGGTCACCAAAGCTTCTTCTCGGCTCCACTATTTTTGTAGTACTAATGGGAGCTTCAGCTTTTAGTTCTAACTTCTTCATTTCTCCTTTTCTAGCTTTTCACCTTTTCTTGTTTTCTGTATTTCTTTGTGCTGTCCGTGACAAGCGAACTTATTTTTTATTTTTTAAATTTAATTATGTTAAAAAAAATTTACATTAGCATGATACAAAAAAAAGGCATAAACAGTACCAAAAAAACCCCAAAGCCAAAAGCTTACACCAACTTAAACACAGCCATTAGCATCCCATAAGCATGATTCTAGAGTTGCTCTCTTTACTTACCATGGCCTGCAGGAGCCGGCGAGTGCGTGATGCAACAGTCAAGTTTTGTCCCCATCGTCTTGAACTCACCCGATGCCCCCCTTTTTTTCCACACACACACAAAAAAAAAAACCCGGAAAGCTACATCACGCAATACACATCTGTCCGGCCGTGCCTGCCAATAAAGTTCCTCCTAGCCCCTGCAACATGTCAACCGGAATACGACAAATGTGCCGGAGAAGCGCAGCAATACCCACAGCGAATTTACACCCCAGATTGCACAAATGGAGTGCGCAACTACTGCACGTACATACACACACTGCTAGTACTGCATTAACCGCGTGCCCATCCTACCAGGGTCAGGAGTTAGACCGTAGGCAGATCAGAGATGAGATAGAGAGGGACAAGTCCATGTGAGAAGAGCCCTTGGTTTCCAAACCCTAAACCCCTGCGCTGCAGGGAATTCAATGTCTTGTGTGTGCTCATAAACTCCAGCCCAGTCACACCCCATGCCTTCCCTCTCTCTCTCTCTCTCCCTCCCTCTCTCTCTCTTCTCTCTCCCTCTCTTCTCTCTCTCTTCTCTCTCTCTCTCTCTCTCTCTCTCTCTCTCTCTCTCTCTCTCTCTCTCTCATGTGGCAGCGAAGAAATCTTGGCCAATGAGGAGGGCTGGAGCCATGCATGGACATTGAAGGCACACAGGCCTTTTTGGGAGCAGAGGGGGACATCTTCTGGTTGCAGCCAGTGCTGTAATCATTCTGCCCAAAGAGCTAGACCGGCTTCTACTCCGTGAGGTCGATTAGTATATTTGTCCTACGCTGTTCTCTGGCTTGTTCTGCGGATAATTAAGCAGATCGCTAGAGCGATCCTTGCGTGTCCATCAGACCATCACAGGTTATGAAGAAGACTCGCTGACTGCATGCATACGGTTTTTAGGTTTGTCATGGTGTAGTTTCATGATAGCCACGAGTTAAATGTGCTAATTTATACAGTGCCAACCATTAGCTCAACTAGATCCAAGCTTGATCTTACCTGTTTACAAAACCAAATTAATACTTGTCACAATAGTTAAAGATTACATTCTAGGTAGTTATCTTGTCGTGTCCCATTCTCTTTTTTTAACTCCTACAACAACGGCTCGGTAATGGAAAAACTAATCCCCTGGAATGAAGATATACAAATGAAAGAACTAAAATGATCGACCATATCCAGAGAAAAATTGAAATCCTCATTCATGTCCCATGGTATATATAGCATTGTATTTTTTTTTTCCCGATCGAGTGTAAAGGGATACAAACGTGTGTAAAAATGTGTGCCAAGCATATTGTAACTAAAACGGGATTTTGCTTCAATGCACATCTCTTATAAAAGTTTATGAATCTTAGAGCAAAAGTAAAGTAGTTAACATTATGTGATGTTAAATTGGTATCAATCTATAAAAAATAAATATGATTGAAGTTTGCATATAGATGATTCTTGAATAATAAGAAGGGGCAAATCATCAATTTCATTTTTTTTAGATTATCACATTTACTTTAATATAACATTAGCTGCTTTGCTTTAAGATTCATAAATCTTTTTAAAAGGATGTGCACCGTAGCATACCCCAGCTAAATTGCATGCTCACAAAGAAGTAATTTCACAATCCTAAAGTATTTGCCCCGTGGGGGAGGAGTACCGGGGACATGGAAGATTTAACACACCTACAGGTCCTGGAACAAATGCTACGGTGGATAGAGAATGGAAAGAATTTATGGTCTGTCCTCGGCATCGCATCGCCTGATCTCTTCGTATTCTTTGCCCTGTCAGCGGCAAACAATCCTGCCATGATTCGTATCTCTTCGTACTCCGCGGCCGCGTTGCAGGGCTTCTTTTGAGCCCGGCAGCACTTGGTTCCCTGCCATGCCTGAGTTTTCAGAACACGATGCATGGTCTCTGTCCGGCTGGGTACTAGCTGCGTGCACGCTCCGTCGAGCTACCCCCATTCCTGCAGTACTCCTGTAGCTCTTCCTGGTGCGGATGCATGAGATCATGGCGCCTTTCAGCCTGTTGCGGATGCATGAGATCACGGTCCGACCGGGCGCCGATGCACACGCGCAGGCACGTCGGAATCTACCGCCCAGATCACTCCTCCCCCCTGTGCGCCGCCGCCCGCCGGGGCTCGTCGCAGCGGAGCGGGTTTTTTTTTTTTTTTTTGCCGGGAGCCCGACAGGGAAGCCTTCTTCACGTCAAAACACAGTACCGCCGCATGCCGCTTCCTGTGCAGCCGGGAGAGACAGGAAGGGACGCGCTCGCTGCCTGAGCACGCGGTCCGGGCTGGGCTGCCCTCCACGCGCGTGGCACGGGGGGTTTGCAACAGCGCTACGTACGGGTAGCAGTACTCTAGATCTTCATGGATCAGGGCTTTTACAAACCCGTGCGGATGCGCTACAAACTCGTGGATTTGTTACACCGGCCGACAGCAGATTTGGATCGAGCCCTAGCTGTCTCCTGCCCAACCAATTGTTAAGTGTGAAGGTTGATTGATTCACCAGGCATGATTTGGTTACATCCTTGAGTAGCACTCGAGTGTGTTTTTAGGATGGGGTACTGGAATTTCTCACCGCATGGTTTTGCCTTGAGACATGAGGGCGTTCGTTTTAGTAATGGCTTTTTGTTTTTTGGCTGAAATTTTACTGTAGCTTATTTGACTTTTTAGGTATAATTAAATTTTTAAAAAATATAAAAATAGAAAAAATATGTTAGTCTATCACGGACAATACAAAGGAACACGGGAACAAAAGAAAATGCAAAAAAACCCAAAAAATCTAAAAATTCAGAAAAGACAACCATGAATAGTAAAAAGCTAAAACTAGAAGTCAAAAAAAAAAAAGTGAAATGAGCGCCCGACGAGCAAAAGTCTCGTGGTGGCTTTGACAAGTTAGGGTTAGGGTTCAAGTTGAGTTTATTGGAGCACCCTAGATTTAGAAAGAGGCTAGGACTGTGGCAAACTAGCTGTGGGTGGTGCCGGCGGTGGGGTGGCGAGGCAGCGGTGGCTTCACCAGTGGGCGGTGGGCAGTGGAGTCAAATTAGGTGCAGTGGGGATGTGCAACGACAAGTGGCATCGCTGGTGCCCTCAACATCGGTAGCCGCATCGGGAGGCTGAAGCGGTGGTGGGTAGGATGTGGTGAAGGGAGGGCGGCATGCTCGTAGGGTGGGGGTGCTGGTCGGGGGAGGTGATGCAAGTGGTTGGGGAGAGAAAGGTGGAGAAGATAGACACCGGTGGGGCTCGCCGG
The DNA here is from genome assembly GCA_036346265.1 of Melocanna baccifera. Taxonomy (NCBI): domain Eukaryota; kingdom Viridiplantae; phylum Streptophyta; class Magnoliopsida; order Poales; family Poaceae; genus Melocanna; species Melocanna baccifera. Next base: position 26,730,415 of record CM070680.1, on the reverse strand, counting down.
CATTGGAGGTGACGTCGATGAGGTGATGGGAGAGGCGACGAGTATGACGGTGGCGGCACGGGAGGAGTGTAGGGTTTTGGGGTGGAGTGAGGTAAGGAAATTTATATAATTGAGGGGGTGGATGTGGTCCACTGGATTTGGATCCAAAGACTTAGTAGACCTTGCTCATTTCGGTTTCACTTCTGGTTTTTGGTTTATTTTTTACTACTACTAAATTTTTTTTTCTAATTTTTTAAGCTTTTTACCAGTTTTTTGTATTCGTTTGCATTATCTGTGATGGCTAACTTGTTTTTTCTATTTTTTAATTTTTAAAAATTAATTATGCCAAATAAACCACTATTAGTTACAGTGTAAATTCTAGACAGGCTTTTTAAGCTCAAATGAACGGCCCCTTAAAATATAAATGCTCTTAAATAAAATATCACTTAATTTTTAGCTAGACATCGCAAAAAAATAATAGCGAAGTCATAAATAAAAATGTTGTCACCATGACCAAGAACTCCACAGTCCACACGGTTCACTTGAACGGTTGAACCCAGCAGCCTGTACATGCACACATCATTGGGAAGAAAACAAGTCAACGCACACAAAACCTCCAAGCCACAGAAGATCGTCACGGCAACCTATTCCATGCAGAATTCTCGCACACCCCACGGTCTCTCTAATCTTTGCGCTAAAGAAAGGGCTTTGCTTTCGCTCCCACTGAGCAGTGCTGGCCTTACCTTCGCATCGCAGCGCGCCAGCCGCCGCGACCGTGTATGCCTACGCGGCCACGCGATGAGAGCAGCGGTGCATACAAACACCAATTTCCCTCCAAACGACCAAGGCTTTCGAGCAAATTGGGAAAAAAAATACTCGGCATTATTCATGTTTAGCTTTGACTTTGAAAAAAAATACAGAATATAATTTCTCTGTATCCGCTACTCTTATTGCACAAATATTGTTCAATGTATTATGTAAGCGACCGAAGGCTTTTGGAGTAAAATCAAAAGGAAGAAATAGATATCATATCTGATTATAACTTTGAGGAAAAAAATATGAAACAAAATACAAAACGAGGATATCCATCTATATCCCCTCTGGTTGCACCCCCAAATGAGAGTGAGAGAGATACATACTCACTTTGTTCTTTTTATTTGATGTTATTTAGTTTTTTTTTTATAATCTTGATATACGACTTTGACTATGTTTTTATATATTTAAATTCTAATATACTAATAAAATTATAATATTGTAAAGATATTTATAATAATAAATCTAATAATATAGTTTTAATAATAGATTTACATAGGATCGGAGGCACACGGATACCAAGTCGTCAAATAAAAAACCGGAGGGTTATCATTTGCCTTTGCACTGTTAACCATGCATGCTTGTTTGTTGCGACAAGGAATTCTTTAATAATCTGGCCAGTGGCGTCGGCAGATTTGGCTGCTGGACTCTTTAACCAACTCTGGAATCTGTGCCGGGCGCAGCCCACAGGGAACAGGAAATTTATCACCGCAGTCTGCGACTCTGCATCCCTGTGTCCCTGTGCGCGCGGGCGCACGCGCAGAGAATGAACTGGACACTCTGGTCCTGCGTCGAGCTTTTCTGGGACCCCGTTGGAATATAGCTACACGAGTTTCATGGAAAATTTGGTTGGGATTTTTACAAGAAATTACTCAATTTTTGCAGTAGTTCGAGCGCTTCATATGAGGCCGTAAGGGCATCATCCATAATGTTTGGATATTGCAAAGGAGCCAAGTTGGGATATGGCTGTGATGCCCTGGGAGGAAATAGCTAGTGTATAGCATGTTCAATATGGCAATGGCGGGAGTAGAGTCTAGAGACGGTGTCGGCACCAAAGGCAGATGTCGCCATCGCTACCGATTCAGTCGTCTCCAACGGCCCCATCGACGGTGACGGATGGATAAAGGGAAGCTCGACCGCGGAGGAGTGAGGGTGGATTTTAGGGCAACGGCGTTGAAGTCGACAATGACACAGTCGGCGTCAACGGCGGCCGACGTGATTGAGGTCGACGGCGGCGCAAACGCAAGCATTAGTCGGCCGAATCTTCGAGCGGTTTGCGGCGTCCGTGATGGTGATTCGCCGACGAGATATGGAGGGGTGATCCGGTGAAAACGGTAACCACCAGTGTCGTCTGGAACCAGTTTGGATGCACATTGGAGAACCGGTTTAGATACACATTGGGATGTACCGAGACTACATTCACGGACGGAGCCAGGAATCGAGCATGAGAGGTCGGAGGTCTAAAGGCTATACACAGTGTAGACGGTGTCAGATTCGATATCTCCTTATCACATCACATTGATGCTAAATTTGCTTTTATCCAATAATGTTTAGCATCTCTTTTACTTTTTTTTAAGGACCCACTACGTAATAAAAAAGAAGCCTCTCTCCCACACACAGCACACACATGGTACTCTCATCCAACGACGCTGATAGATAGACCATATGAATTTTTTATTGAGCTAGGGGTGATCGTTTTAGTGATGGCTTCTGGTTTTTGGCTGAAATTTCACTGTAGTTGGCTTTTTTTTACTGTAGCTAAGTTAGCTTTTTGGGCATAATTAAATTTTAAAAAATGTAAAAATAGAAAAAATATATTAGCCCATCACGGACAATGCAAAGGAACACGGGAAAAAAGAAAAATGCAAAAAAGCTCAAAAAATCTAAAAAAAATCTAAAAAAATCTTTAAAAAAGATAAATTACTGAATAGTGAAAAAAAAGCTGAAACTAGAAGCTGAAGTTGAAAAAAAGCTGAAACGAGCGGAGCCGTACATACATGGATTCCAGATTTTTTTTTGGGTGCTAGCACCTTCTCGTGCAGCACTGCAGCATGTGAACCGGTGCTACAACACTCTCTTTACTTTTCTAGCACCGGTTTTTCACCACGCGGTGAATGGCCTAAGTCGATAACAATGGTAGACAGAATTGTGACATGGCAATGTGTTCATGTCTATTTTAAAAAACATGTTCAAGTTTTAAACACAGGAAATTGTATTTGGCCAACACAACAATATATTGCATATCTGTTGGCTTCAATTTAGATGTACGGCGTAATTTCATCAAATTAAGCCTCGCGGGTGATTTCCTTTCGAAAACCAGTCACTTCGCCCTGGTTGCTTCTTCGCTTCTGCTTCACCACGGCGGCAAAGCCGCTACATTGTACCTTAGCTTGATTCTAGTTAGGTGGTATTCAGAATGATGGTAGATTATGATTTTTTTTATTATAATTGATTTATTTTTACTATAACTGAGTTGATTTATTTAGTTTAATTAAATTTTTTAAAAAAGTTAAAAATAGAAATATGTTAGCCTATCACAAATAATGTAAAGAGATACAAAAAAAACTAACAAAAAATAGAAAATGACAAAAAAATAAATAGTGCAAAAAAAAAGCTGAACGCTGATGTCGGTAGCAAACGCCGAACGCTGATTCCACAAATGAGACAACAAAAGGAAGAAAGTTTAGAGGAACGCTAGAAGCTGAGAGACCATCTTTCCTTTAATTAGTGATGCTATATATCTCCAATTTAAAATAAAATACAAAAAATTATAGCCTCAAACTCTACAGGGCATTTAGCCTTGGACGTTAGCACACACCAAATATTATATAGGGTGCCTAATGTGTATGATACTATAGCTGCATGGAGAAGTATTATGTTCATATTGATTTTGGCTGATGGTTTTGGCTATGATTTATGATTTTTAACTGAAAATAAATAGTACTGGCTAAAAAAGTGCTTTTAGAATGAGAGAGCGAGTAGTAGAAAAAGTGAGGGAAATATGCATGCGCGTGACGGGGAGCGAGAAAAGTGAGATACGTGATACACCTGTGAGCTCTTCCTTATCCTCGTAGCGAGATAGTAGCGAGATGAGTGAAGAACCTGTTTTGAGAAGTCAGATATTCATATTGTCTTTTGGTTTTTTTAAGCAGAATCCAATACGAATAGGACCTAAAGCCATTAGTACATACCAGATCCTACAACAGTTGTTGATCGATGGGGGTGCCATCGTGCCAGGCCCCTCTTCCCTCCGCCGTTGTTCTTTTCGTATACAGCTTATGAATACAGGATGGATTTTGATCTAGTGCGAGTGTTTATATGAACGAACCGAATACCGATAAACTGCTTCGAAAAGATTATCCCGATACGTCGTTTCGAAACGGTAGCTAACAAGCACTCCCCTTTATTTATTTGAGAGAGTCATAAATCATAAACTGAAAAGAATTGGATACTAGGGCTGTTCTTTTTTGCCTTTTGTGGTTTTTGACTTTGGCTTATCCAGAAGCCAAAAACAAACACGATAGATTCTCTACAAACAGCTTCTCAAGTTCAAAATTGCGTGCACCGTCCATATCAGTATTTCTATCATTTTAAAATATATAAACAAAAGAAATCAATCATAGCGAAAAGAATAGGACCAACATGTTTTGTTGAACTTTACAATACTCCACAGAAACAAGTAGGATTTCTCAACTTGTTTTTTTTAAGGTCAATCAACTTGTTGACTCATCGTGTATTCGAAGACACGTACGGTACTATCCTCGGCCGTCTTTTCTTGCTGAAATGCATCCCATACTAATAATAATTCCATCATAACAGGAGCATAACGTGATGGAAACCGACCCGGTCAGAGCTCATCGTGAGGATATGTGCACGTAAATTGAAGGGCATCAACTTCTACCTGCCAATCTTCCATAGCGTCTGAGCGTTAAAAGCGTTCCGATGAGAAATCGGCCGTTTTTGAGTAACAACGCGTGTCCATCATGTTAGTGTGGTAGGTTAGTTCTTTTACGCTAAAGATCTATGATTTAAATATTTAAATTTTGATCATTTATATGAGATAGTATATAGATAGAAATAGTTATATATGATTTTGATTGGTAAACTGAATTCAGTACATTTTTTACTTTAATTTTTCTATTAACTTTACTTTTTGGGGTTTAGATCATATACCCTCATAGTTGGGAAATTGAGGATTTATCCTCCCCACTCAATGACATGTGAGATCATCGTAGGTCACTGATACGTGGACCAGAAGGGTAAATCTTCAATTTCCATCTAAATGGAGGGTATATGATCAATAATTCCTTACTTTTTAGTTACAACAGTACAAATATAAGTTATATGTAAACTAAAAAGAACCAAACAGATCCCGGATCGATCCGCCGTTGCTTCAACAGTTCGTGCGAGTAGCGAGCAGCCGCCGCAGCATGCGGGTCTTATCCATCAACTACAGGGGATCGATCAAAAGGCGCTAGCCTAAGCAGGATCGCACGACATGCCGACGGCGGTGACGGCATATTTCTTGGACACAGGACGGAACCGGACATGCGTTTTCCTTCTCACTGGTCACGCCCAAGTGTGAATCCCACAAACCCCACATATGCATCTTTTTGGCAAGAGATTTAACGAAACACCCACAAAGAGCTCTTCCAAAAAAAAAATAAATAACCACAGGTATAGGACAAATCAGAGTGAAAATCCTTAAAGCATCACACCATGAAAGGAGGTACTAGCTGACCGTAGATCAAGTTTCAAATAAGCTTAATTCCATGCAATTGCCAGTTACCAGCCCAGACATTAATGCTCCCTTGTTAAACTAGTACACAAAACACCACCAAACACACGCACCATGACTAGATAAGAGGCAGATGTAGAGCCAAGCAGTCGTGAAGCAAAAAAGGCTCCGGATTCTCCAACCCTATGCATGCATGCATTCATGCACGCGGTGAGCGCCGACCGGCCGGAGGCATCACCCCCTGCGCCTGCGGCCCGTGGCGGACGGCGCCGCGACGACCTCCAGGAACGCCGGGTACTGGATCACGTCCTCGAGGAGCCCCTGAGGCATCGTCGGGAACTCGTCCTCGTCGCCGTCCTCGCCGTCGCAAGAAGAGGCCACGGCGCCGAACACGTCGTGCATCTCCTGCTTCGGCAGCACGGCCGCCGCCGCCTGGAAGTTGCGGACTTCGTCGCGCGGCCGGCTGCTCGGGTAGAACCCGTGCAGCACGTCCTGCAGCAGCCCGGCCTCCGGCGGCTCCCGCCGCAGGAGGCCGCCCCACTCGTCATCCGCGCCCGGGGCAGGGGATGCTAAGGCCGCGGTGGAGGCCGGCGTGTCCATGGCAGTGGCGGCCGAAGCAGTGGCAGGAGGCGGCGGTGGCAGTGTGGGGGCGGGAGGGGGATGCGCGTGCGCGTGGGCGGCGTGGTGGAGCAGGAGGCAGCCGTGGGGCGAGGAGCTCATGAGGAGGTTGTGCAGGAGGAAGGTGTCGAGCGGCGGCTGCTGATGCGCCGCGGGCTGCGGCGGCGGGCCCCACGACCAGTAGCCGCTCGGCGAGGCGGGAACGGGGAAGTTGGTGCGCGCCTTGGTGCCGCGCATGGCGCGCGCGGCGACATCGTAGGCGCAGGCAGCCTGCTCGGCGGTGTCGAACGTGCCGAGCCAACGCCGCTCCTTGGACATGGGGTCCCGGATCTCGGCAGCGAAGCGTCCCCACGGCCGGCGCCGCACGCCGCGGTAGCGCGTGCCCGTCGGCTCGGCGTCGCCAGCAGCCGAGGAAGGGCGCTTGCTCCCGTGGTGGTGCGCGTGCGCGTGGCCGTAGAGCTGCGCGTTGGCGGCCGCCTCGTCCATGCTGCTGCGCGATCGATCGTTGGCTGTGTGTCGCGTTGATGGTTGCGCGTCTGGAGTGCGTGGGGGATGATGAGGCGCGCGCGCTGCTTATATAAAGGGCAAGGGAAGTGAAGGGAAGGGCTAATGCACCACTGATCGTGCCATGTGATGGGTGTGCGGCCGGCCATTGTCTCTGCCCTTTCTTCCGCTAGAACACTGAGGACCGGTCCGTCTATAGGGCTGCTCTCTGCGGTTTTTTAAAATAGCGAGTATCTCTCTGTAATCTGTATCGAGAATATCCTATAGTTCAAAAATTTTAACCAAAAGCTATAAATCATAACTATAAACCAAAAAAAAGAATAGGTATATACGCTTTTGACTATGATTTTTGGCTTATAAATAGTAATAGTTTGTAGAGAAATTTGTAGAGAGTGACACTCATATATAGTTTTTACTAATATAAATGAAGTCGTTGCAGTGTATACTACAATCAATTAGTACACCTTATTTTGAAAATACACTTCATTTAAAAGATAGATATTATAAAAAAACTATTTACTGTATAAAAGCAACTTTTATAAGATATAGACATCACTGTCGTCCTGATTTTGGAATGGAAACAGTGAATGGCAATGAAACATGCTCTGTAGATGGTAAACATGGGGGGAGTTTGTACCTGAAACTACGTGCGCTTGTTGCCTAGCACTGGTACTAGTTTCCTCGCTCGTGTAGGGACTTGGGTTCAAATTAATTGATAAAACACACGAATTGGAGAGTCATGTCCTATGAATTCCTATAGCAATAGTGGGTTCGTTTGTAATCAGGGATTCTTCTTTTCCGATTGATGAGGGTGTGAAAAGCAATGTTTGGCTCTACGCAACCACCTATCATGGGTTGCCTTCTGTATTTATATTGAAGATTTACACATTGCTAAATGAATCGGGATTACATTGGTTAGCCGAATACACGACAGCTCACAACAGCTAGACGATGTACAATAACTGAATTATATCTTTAGAGATAAGGAAAGGGTATCTTAACAGAGGGAATTGGATTGTTTCCTGTAAATTATTGTAAAACTTCAAAAAGTGTTGTTTAGACATCACATAGGGAAAACAAAAAAAAACTCAATGCATTAAGAGAACAAAACATGATGTAAGACCACATGTTATTTTCCCTCCAAAATTTCTATGGAATAGCCTATTCCATATGAATTTTGAAGGAATTAACAAGCGCCATTCCTTTGTACCAAACGGCTTCGTAGGATTTTTTTTGCAAATATGATTCAAATCTTCCAAATGTCCTCCACATTTCCTTGGTTCCAAATAGGGAATCGGAGGATTTACTGTTTTCATGCCAAAAAAACCTGTGAAATTGATGTACGACAAGATTAGTTCATGTTTTGTTTCTTGTTAAGGGCCTCGTCGAAATGCAGGAGATGAAAAATACAAAAAGATGAAAAACATGGCAATTGTATAGGAGTACCGATGCAATCTTGTAAGAACACAAAACAGAGGAATGGTTCAAAAGCACTGCTCAAATGTGGTAGGGGATTTTTGCAACATTTTTTAGTAGAGAGGGTACATGCAATATACAAAAAGGGGGAATTCCTCCCCGCCATTCCATAGGAATTTTATAGGCATTCTACGAGCTTAATCCTTTTGTTTCAAAACTAAATATAGGAAAGTTTCCTTTAGCATTGGATTTTATAAATATATTTCAATATAACATTGCTGGTCAAAATTACATTTTAGGGCCGATTATCCGAAATGATTTTATAGTAAACGCGTTGGGATGCTCCAAAAAGTCAATAAAGAGGGGTAGAAGCTGCTGCAGCGCCACTCGTACTAGTTACCACAATAAAGAGCGGGTAGTTAGTGGAAGGAAGGAATTGGCTCTTCCGTTACCGTGATTATTTTGGGGCTGTGAATACGTGGCGGGATCGACGGAGCTGCAGTCGTAGCCGCCCAGCCCGTGGCCAATGGATGCGTGGCAGGTTGTTTACGGTTATTAATCACCTCATCATTAGCTCGCGCTCTCGCGCTGCATGCATGCATGCCGCCATTAACTTTCCCCGGTCTAGCTAGCCCGGCCACACGTCGTACGACGCGCGGTGCGAGACGCGCGCACGCCGCGCCGTGCCTCTTGCCATAGCTTGGGCTAGCTAATCAGGGTCGTACGACGTGTACTTGACATCGTGAAAAAGCTCAATAAGTAGTAAGTTTCCCTAAGGGTATCTCCAATGGTCTGAGTCAGCTGGCTATTTGTATGTACACATCAGCATAAATCCTATGTGGAGGAAAGAGAGTATGCAAAAAAAATTGAGCCGGCTCTTCCTTAAGCACTAGGCTATAACAGAAAACGAGGCAGTCTCTATAAATGACTGTGTGTGCATGTAAGTATCAAATAGCTATCCTTATAGACAGTCCTTTGTATGCTAGCTATTTGGTTGATGATGTGGAAGTCTCCTAGTTAGTTGCTAGCTAGGACCATTGGAGATGCCCTAAGAGTATCTTCAATGATGCTGAGTCAACTAGCTATTTGCATGTACACATCAGCATATATCCTATGTGGAGGAAAGAGAGTATGCAAAACACAAACAGCTAGCTACTATTTCGTCTTTAGTCTATAACGCAAAACGAGGCAGCCTCTATAAATGACTGTGTGTGTATGTAAACATCAAATAGCTATTCTTATAGATAGTCCTTTAAAATACTAGCTTTTAGTGTGTACTCTATAGATGATGTGGAATCTTTATAGATAGTACTTAGTTAGGATCATTGGAGATGCCCTAAACTATCGTGCATACCGTTGAAAGGCCTGTTCATTTCGGAGCTTTCTGAGGTGGCTTTTTAGAAGTCAGAATGGATAGGACGATTTTTCAAAATCACTTTTTAAACGGTTTCTTAAATCTATTGATATATATATCATCTATATTAGCGTCTTGAAAAGCATAACAAAAAACTATCAGCTGTAGTCAAAATCTATCGACCGTGATCTAAAAAACAGCTAAAAAAGAATAGGGCCTAACAATTAAATAACTACGTATTTAAGGAACTGTTATGCTATTTCCGGAAGCTCCAGAAGCGCTATATAAATCAGGTTTTAACGTTCCCGTCGATTGCAGCAGTTCCTGTCAGCCAAGGGCCAGCTACATGCTCGGGTAACTCTAGCTGTTGACACGAAGTATGCATTCTTTTTTTTTTTCAAAGAAAAATAAAGAGGACGCGGGGTGTGCAGATACGGGGAGGCCGGTCTCTTGATCTGATGTGCCGATCATGGCTAGGCAGATAACTAAAAGGGAGGGCGTCTTGCCAGAGATGATCAGAACGCCTTTCAGCCTTGGGATCGTGCATGGGACAAAGGCTCGATCCTCTTGTCTCCTCGTCGCGCTTCCCTATGCGTGGCGGCGTCGCAGATATGTAGAGATCCAAAGCACGCTCTCTCCAGTCTCCGGTGTTCGCGCGCGTACGGCTACGTTCCTACTGTTTTCTGTATCCGGCCTCAAGCTAATATAAATATCTGATTTTTTTTCTGCTCTCACTCTCAATTCAAATATAGACACAAAGCATTTTATTTCTCTTGCTTTTATCTTTTATACATATTTTTTTAACTTTTTATATTGCTTATATTATCTTCTTAAAGTTCACTTCTTTCTATCCGTCGTGAGCCAAAAACTATGGGCTAATAAAAAAGCATCCGCTGCAGCCCGGTGGCCAATATAAACAGACGCTATGTGTCGCTGGCCGCGCTTGCATGCGTGCATCTGCCGCGCGCATGTCGCAACGAGGAGAAGGCTCCAAAGCCTCCATTTATGAGCGGAGACAAGAGCCCGCGGGCACAGGATCGAGGCGGCTGCTTCCTTCCCGTGCATGCTCCGCGTAGGCTTAGCTGCTGCTACGACTAGTATGCGTAGCCTCCACGATTAATCCTACGTATACCCATCCCTACTGCATGCATGTCTGCATGCTTTGCGTTACAGTATAGGACTCGTGTTGGCCTGCATGCAGATGCAGGCATGCAGCCATGCGTATGTATGCATCTAGGGTTGACCTCAGCACCTAGATATACGACCTGCCGCATCCTGTGCGTGTATGCACAGCGTGGCCTGCGACAGCACGCGTACGTGCGTACGTAGGACACTTACGTACGGATGAATATTATCTGTATTATTCGGTTATCGTATTCGATATGTTTTTTCATGTAATTAATAATTTCTTTTATAGTTATATTCGTATTTGAATTTGCATGAAAAATATGGATACGAATATGATAGATTTTGGGTCTGTTCTTTATAGCTGCGACTTATAGCTTTTGGTTGTTTGTGAGAGAGCGTATGGAGTAAGAGAAATTCGCGTAGGGTTTTAGTTGAGACAAATAAAGTCGCTACCGTATGCACTGTAATTAATTTATAGACACCGTCTTGAAAAGATACTTCGTTTAAAAGCTAGTTACTGCAGAAAAGCCGAAAAATAATTTTTTGAAGCTAAAAAGAATAGGTTTTTTTTACCATGTGAAATATTATTTTATCCAGACTATTCGTATTTGACTAAACAATATACATATTTTATTACAATATAAGTAATTAGTTAGACAAGTTTTTAATTCGATGTTAATTCATGTTTATTTAGGTGAAATAACAAAATTAGAATGATTAAACGTGGTTGTACGAGGATAAAATATCATTAATATAGTTATACTACATAAGTTATGTAGATATCCGGATCCAACCGAATTGAATGGATATTTGATTTGAATTCATATTCGTTACAATATTCGATTCGTATTTGTATTTGAGAATATTTAAATTTATATTTATTTATAAAATACGAATACGGTAAAAATATTATTCAATTCATATTGAAGTCGTTTCCACACCGGTATGTAGGAGTACATATATGCGTGCGTGCATGCAGAATACAGTAGTTGGCAGGGGCGGACCGACCGGTGGGTCAGGGGGGCTTGCGCCCACCCTACCTCACGCCAGAGCGTGGGTACCCCCTGTAGCCCCCCTACCTCTGGCTGGACGCTGCGATGGTCTGGGCAAAAGATCGGCGATGGTGGTCTGGGCAAAAGGCCAACAACAAGAAGGCAGATAGATTTCCAATTAGGTCTTAATCGGCACACCGCACACGCACAGCCCAGTAGCCCATCAAGAAAATACGTACAGTAAATACGTACCGAGGCACAGTATCGACCACCGAGCACCCAGATCCAATTTGGAGAGGCCGAGAGGGAGGCTGCGACCTGCAAGGCGGCGGCGTGAGCTCGGGGAGGGGAGGCCGGACGCGGGACCGCAGGAGGGGAGGCGGGTGGGGAGGCCGGAGGCGGGACCGCCGACCGCGGGAGCCGGGAAGGGAGGCCGGAGGGCAGAGGCGGGTGGGGAGGCGGGACGCGGGACGCGGGAGGGGAGGCCAGAGGCCCAGAGCCGAGAGGGGATTGGAGATTTGGAGGCAGGAGGCTGGTGGGGAGGCCGGTGCCGTGGCCTGCGCCCTGCAGAGACTGGCAGAAGCGGCGTGCGGAGCAACGGAGGGACTAGGAGTAGGGAGGCGGTCCACTGTTAATTTAGAGCTTCAAGCCGATAGCCAAGAGGTTCTTGCTTATATTATTGAAACAGGGTACTGAAATACCGGATTGAAATATTAATAGGTATGGATTGAAACATAGATTCATTCTTTTTAATTTATGTAATTGTGATTAATTTGATATTTTAGTAATTGTAATTGTGATTCATTCACTAAGTTTACTAATTTTGGTGTGCAGATAATTGCTTACATATATTTATGGGCATTAGAAGGCACATTATCTATTACTAAGGTACAATCTTTATTGTATTTTGTATTTTTACTATGTCTCTATTCTAATTATGTATGATTTTGGATTGCAAAATATAGTTCACTTTATCTCTAGTGTGTTTATCTTTTATACATTATGTCCCGTTAGCCTCTCCTAAAATTTGGCTGCCACTGGTAGTTGGTAGTAATTGGAGGTATCTTGTTGTCCTTCTTGCTACCCAGAGTAGTATATAGAAGGGTGTTCTCTCCGTTGCAACTTCAAACTCACTATGGGATCGATCGATCCCTGGTTGTGGGATCATCTGTTCTCATTGCTCCAGATGTGTGGCATGTGATACGCTGTAGTACAAAAGGTAATTAAGAAAATGAAACCAAGACTGTCATGCATCCTCACGTGAAAATTTTGGAGAATTCAGTCAAATTTTTTAGCCTTTAATGGATGTGCTTGAAGATTCGTTTCCGTCTCCGGTAAGCATTATTCGGGATGTTCATATATAAGAAGTAGCTCCCAAAGTTGCATATAAAAGACCGTAGTAGTATCCAAAACGTCGTACATGCTTAACAGAGGAAGCGCATAAGGTGGCGACGGTTGTGTGATGGCACAAGACACGGCAGCAAGTAGGGCAAGAGACCGACGCAGCACAGAGGAGACATGCAAGCGGCGCATGAGGAACGTTGGGGGATGGATTGTAACACCCCCGTTTCCAGGGGTGGTACGATACTGTTCATCTCGCAGTAGCCCAGGACTGTTCAACTGCGAGGTACTGTATATGAGCGTACTTCAAAGACAACACGTACTTAAAAGGGTACAAACCAGCTTTATTACAATATAGAGGCTTTTATAGCCAAGCCTAGTAGTGGGCGACAGCCCTTACAATACATAAACCAAAAGGATGCCACAGGCAAGCCTGAGCGGAGAACAACCCTTAAAACCAAATATCGACCTCGTCGAAGGCATCTCCATCGTCTTCAGCTTCTTCGAAAACTTCAACGTCGTGCGGACCGATTTCTGTTTATGTTGTTTCAGCAAGTATGAGTACAACCACAGTACTCAACAAGTCGCACGGAAATATACTGAATAATTATATGCAGGGGAAATCTCAACAGGCACGGGATATTAGTTCTAGTATTTGTGTAGATGCAGCTTTGCCTTTATAAAACACTTTAAATTCAAAACAAATCAAATATAACCTTCTTAATTACTTAGGGTTATAAACTTGAACATATACTTTTACATATTACCAAATTCATTCCAAATCTACTTATGCCTCATTAATGGAGTCACCCAATTAAACACAGCTTCTTTCACTGGAAGCACAGTGTATTCGAATACCATTTAAGTCACTCTGCAGAGTTGCTCAGCTTTACCCACAAGATTTCTTAATCCTCATGACTGAATTAAGAAAACAAAGATCTTCGCCTACTCAGTCCCGTATATAGCTTTTACCCGATAGATTAGGCACCAACACAAACCCGGGGATCCGACTGGCCATAGTCAGAAAGAGGGACCCGTTTTGTGAGGATCTATCGTTGTGGCCCAACAGTACCAACTCTTTTCTTTAATAGTAAAGATTCAACCGAACTGAGTAGCTACTAGTCTAGGTTTGACGAATCAACACTTGTGGTTGAGCGGGTACTATGTTTTTCATTTGGCATAAGGGTCTAGTCCTTGAAAGCTTGCCGAGGCAATTCCACTAGTATCTCCTGATACTAGTAAGTACCTTATCGCACCTTTCACGATCATGCCTCCTCCTCTCGGGATAAGGTCGGGACCCGCCAATTAATGGCTTCCCGTGATTACTCCTTACCCTCCACATTTATTTTACAAAGCCTACCGACAAGTGTCGGATCACTTAACAGTACAAATCATGACTTCCTGAACTATCATATGGTATAATTTATTCTATATTTCATGTACTAGGTTCACAAATGAGCAGGTTAACAAAATATGAATCGGTTTAATTATCGGTGGTGGGATTATAGCTAAGACATGTCATTCGAAATATAATTGTACATTAAATAATTGCATAAAAATAACGTAATAAAATAATGCGTATTTAGCTAATTAAAGAGCATGGGTTCAATATGATCAAAAATTAATGCAACTTGCCTTGCGAATCGGGGATTTCAACTAACTCGTACTCCGGCGAACCTTGAGCTGGCACTGGGGCTTCCGCTTCTTGCGTCAATGGATCAGCTTCGTCGGGGACTAGCGCAAAAGTAAACAAATTAGGCCCGCTTTTTCGAAGGAATGAAATCGGACCGGAAAAATGAAAATTAAAATCGGACAAAACTTTAAAACAAAGGTTTTGGGTTAACAGGGGTTGGTATGGGGAAACGGACCTCGGAAATGGACTCAGGGGCTCGAAACGGTAAAAATGAGTATAAACTCACTTTTTGGGTTTTCGGGTTTTGGGATGAACAGTAACGGGCTAACGGGTACACTGTTCATCGCGGGCGGCACTGTGCGCGCGGGTTAGCTACAGTGTTTGCGCGGCCCGGCCCGCTTCCACCTGACCGGCCTGCCTCGCGCGTGCGCGCACACGCGCCTCCGCAGCTGTGGGCCGTGGCGCTCGGGCCGGCCCAAGCGGCTTCCCGCGCGGTGGGGCGACCGCCCGATCGCGATCGGACGCCCGGGCACGCGATGGCTTAAGGGCCGTTGGATGGCTTGGGGAGGGACGAAGGGCCATGATCAAGCCGCGTCTTCATCGTCTTCCTCCGGCCAGCTGCTCCGGACCGGCAACAGAGGAAAGAAGCGACGGTGACTGGCTGCGCTAGGGGTTCTCGCGACACAAATCAAGGGTGGGAACGGGTAGAGGGGAGTATTAGGGTTCCATTTTTGGGCATAGCTTCGCCTACACCTCCGACAAACGCCGGCGGCGGCGCCATGGGCACGCTCGGGTCTCTAGGGGCACAGGGACAACCTAGGGGCTCTCGGGTCAAGCAAACTCGGCTTATGCCTCTGGGGAACATGACATGGCCAGTGGTAGCACTGGTTTGGCCGGAGGGTGGCCGGTTTGGGCTGCCCACGGTGGCCACTAATGGCCGCGCGGCGGCGCTCGCGGACAGGGCAAATGGGGCTATGGGAGCTCAAGATAGTACTTCGGGGAGGGCGCTAATGGTCTAGGGATGCTACTCACGAAAGGAATTGAGCTCTAACTGCTTGGATCAACGAATTGGGAATTCAATCATACCTCGGAGTTTTCGGGAATTCGGGCGACAGGGGGAGCTCGGAGGCAATTGGGCGCGGCTAATGCCTGCTGGTGGTGTGCGCTAGAGGGTGGAAAGGGTCGCGGGGCTTAAATAGGCGAGCTAGGTCGGTTTGAGCTTGTCCTGATCCCGGCGGCTTGCGGGAGGGGCTGGCCGGAGTGGGTAGGTGAGGGAGCTGGCAGGGGCGAGTTAAGAGGGGTGTCAGGGTGGATTTGACGGCAGTCAAAGCTGTCAGAGGGGTCTGGTCGGCTGTGAGGGAGGCGGTCAGCTTGGGCGGGAAGGCTCGGGTGGCGGCGGCCGATCTCGACGGGGCGGCGCGACGCCTGGCTGGGGGTGTGCCCCGAGGTGTCAGAGAGGTTGACAGGTAAGTGTACTAGTGTTGACTCGAGCTGAAAGCTGTGGAGTGCGGAGGAAGACGCGAGAAGGCGTGCGCTGGCAAAATCCAGAGGCGGCGGCGAGTTTTCGGACGAGCTACAGTGCCCGCGCCAAAAACAGCAGCAGCAGCGAGGGCAGAGGCAGCTCTGGGCTGGGTTGGGTCGGGTCATGAGCGGCTTAGGGCTGGGAATGGCTGGGGAGAGGCAAGAATCCAAGAAAAGCAAGAATTCAAGATTTTGTAAAATTTTGAAAATTCAATTTCGTTTCATGGATGCATATAGGAATAGGGCAGGGGAGATTCGAGTGCACTAGCTCGATTGCATGACTATATGGTCACGCATAGTTGTCTTTTTTTTTTTTAATATTGTCTCTAGTTCTTTTAACTTATCTAAAGACAACACTAAAAACTACTTTTTCAGTAGTAAATAATTTCTCTTATACTATTTTTATCATAATTTTTTTGTATTTTTAAGTCGTTTTTTTACATAAGAGACAAAATATTATCTCTCATCACCTCATCTCTTCTTTACATAAGATTTTACTTATTAAATATAGATAAGAGAAAGCTAAGATAGCACTATTTGTGATGCCCTTATGATTGTCTCTAAAAGCTTCAATTCATTTAGAGACATCACTAGAGACAATATCTCCAATAATTTATCTCTAACATCATTCATCTAACTTTTTTTTTATCATTTTCATCATAACTTCCTTACTCACATATCTCACTATTCACGATTTTATGTACTAAAGTTATCTCTTGTATAAGAGGCAGTATATTCTCTTTTCTAACGTTATCGCTCCTTCATGTAAAAATTTATTGATATGATATGACTAAGGGGGCGTTCGGAATAGCGATGACTTCTGGCTTTTGGCTGAAATTTTACTGTAGCTGACTTTTTTTTTACTGTAGTTGAATTGACTTATTGAGCATAATTAAATTTTAAAAAATACAAAAATAAAAGAGGCATGCTAACTATCACGGACAATGCAAATGAATACGAAAAAAAACAAAATACAAAAATTCGAAAAAACAAAAAAAGCAAGAAGACAAAAAAATGCATAGTAGTCAAAACGCTGCCGCCGACCGCTGCCGTCGAACGCACAGTGGTCGTGAGCGGTGCCTAAGAGATAACTAAAGTGGTACTATTAGAGATTGCCTAAGTTGGTAGAAGATGTGGGCATCCACCCCTAGCACTCAGATCGAGTCCTCTTTCATGGAGACTTGGGTGTCTTTCTTACTTTTAATGAAAAATATATCTACCTGACTAGCTTCTCCAAAGCATTCTTTTTTAAGCGTTTTAAAAAAAGAAAATTGGATTTTGTTTTCAAAAATAGGATGTCAAATAAACGGTCCTTATGAAATAGGCCTATAAGCCATGTACATATTGAATACATCTATATACACATGCACTCTTGTTCTCTTTCTTATACCAGGGATGGCCATCGAGTGCAATAGGCATGGACAGTGGTCACACATGCCTGTACCCACCGGGCAATTTTTCACCAGTGGGCAAGCCCCCACTCGCAATGGGCAAAGATCCTTACCTTGGATGCCTCTGTCGCTTTCCTGCCGCAGACCTGTAGCTGGCGATGCGGAGCTGAAGACGACGTTGAGGACGAGCGGTGGGCGGTGGACGGCAACGGGATTTGGACCCAGGTGGTCGGATCTAGATAGCAGCGGCAGTGGAGGATGAGGATGGAGGAGCCAGGGATGTGTGGCTCCAACAATGGGGGAGGAAGGCAAGGGGCAGTCTGTGGATTCCCATCCTCCCACACGCGCTGCGCTTGACCGCCACTTGCCTGCCTTGGGCCAGTAGCCAACGATATAGAGCTGGAGACATCGTTGAGGACAAGCGACAAGCGGTGGATGGGAGCGTGACCTAGACCCAGGTGGCTGGATCCAGAGGGCGGCAGCACCGGTAGGCAAGCATTGGACTGCCGGTCATGGAGGAGGAAGGTGAGGCCATGAGAAGAGAAAAAGAAAGGACGCACCGTTGCAGGAAAAGAAGAGAGGAGGAAAAAGGAGGGAAAGGGGAAAAGGAGAAAAAAAGTAAAAAAGAGGAAGGGAAAGAGAAAAGGAAGGAAAATGCTCAAATTTAAGTATTTACGTAAAAATATAGACACATAAATATTTGGGGGAAGTAAAATTTTCTTGATATTTTACAGATGCAATAATACCGTCTCATTAAAAACCTTACGCTCCAGAGTAGGGTTCTCTTAGTAAGGAAAAGAGTAGAGCAACAACATACATATGTACTAACTACTCTCCAATGTCGAGATTGTTTATGCGTTCCAGGTTAGCGTACACGGTACACCTGTATGATCCTAGAATCCTCTCATTGATGCTGATGTTGCTCTTTTGCCAATTCTTAGTCCTTAACGCTCGTGATTGCCTCTATCATCATGGGCGTGAGAGATGATGTACTTTCTACAATTATTCTCCCTACCATGACCACGTTGAACATCACTTCTGAAGAAATGGTGGACAACGGAATCAGTAGAACATTCCATATGAAAATGGCAAAGCATAAGAAATACCTGCTTGTTACTCTTCCACCACTCGAGCAAGTTTATCTTGTCTCTGCCAGCAAGATCAAGATTGGTGTTTGCGAAATCATGTTCCAGGTAGTGGTTTAACTCTAAGACAGAATTCCACTTGGGAGCATCTGAGACCAAGAGGATAAAGAACTAGACTGGCCCTTTAGCTTTTTCCACAACTGGGCTATTAAGTTTGCCTTGCCTTGTTGTGCCTACTATGAGGCCTTTGATCTCGCACAGCTACCTAACTTAGCTTGTCATCATACAAGCGAAAAACACAAAAAAAAACTCCTTTTTGACATGTTTGAAAGCTTCAGAGAAATCAAGATCGAGACATTCGCCTATTCCCTCCATACTAATTTGCAAAAATGCTATCTTTTTGTAGGATAAAAAAATAATAGTAAAATAATATAGATGTGAAAATGATCCAAAAATATTTAACAAAGTTTTTCTCTATTGCTACAACAGTATGTCCAAAAAGGCGCCTCCTAGATTTAGCAAACTTGTCTACAATTAGCTAAACAAAATCTATAAGAAAGCAAGAGTTGGGTAGTAAACACGGATAAAACCTTAGTTGCTTTATAAAAATTCTTAAAAACTCTCAAAAATGATTATCAATTTGTTAATCTGAATTAGTAACTACCGATTCATTATTCTGAGAGTTAAAATTATGAAAGACATATATAATATGTTCATACCCTCGTACCTTCTTCAGCATGATATATGTTAAGTTCCACCTCACGTTTATGTCAAGACAAAATTTTCTTAGATCCTTGCCATTGATTGTGTAGTTCTCTGCGAACCTGGCTACCACTTGTGGTGAACTTACGAGATAACGAAGAGCATTGCGTGTTCAAAAATTTGCTAATCATTTGCATATCGTGTTGCACAACAAGATTCAAGATATGACATACACATATCTGGTGGATAACATATCCACCAGTATATGTTTGCATTCTTAGGATGGGGATATTCATAGCCATCGTATTTGTTGATGTGTTATCAAGAGTTATAGCAATAATGTTATTATCTATCTTAAATCATCCATTACGTCTAGTATGCACTCGGCAATGGCCTATCCTATATGTGATTCATCAATTAACTTAACCCTATGGCTCTCTTGTTTAGCTTGTAATTGCCATTTAAATAATGAGCTATAATACTAAGGTAGACACTTATCTAGTATGATGATGTTTAAATATCTGAAGTTAAAGCAAAAGAGAATTAAACTTATAGGAATATTTCTTGTAGTGTTGCTAACTCCCTATGATAGATCCGTAAAATACCAGATGCAGTAGCTTCCCTACTGATATGTTGGTATTTATGGCAAAAGCTACATTAGATCATTTTTTTGAACGCGTGACTTCCCCCATCATAATTGGTTGATATTAGAAAATAATATATTTATCAATTTTCACACAGACAGAAAGAGTGTTGTATAACCAAGTACTCATAGAGCCATTGGCTTCAAAGTTCAGCTGCATCTTGACTCCTCCCCCTCGCCTGTGTGTAGTGGCAGATCCAGAATTTCACCACACCTCGGGCTGAACTCTAATAGTCTAACATCCTAGAACTAAGGTCAATTTATACCCATGCCACGACATAACAAAATTAAACAATAAAAACATCATTGACATGAAATTTTAGCTCAATATTTCAACAGAAAATATAATAAGAAAAACATTGCAAACCATAAACAATGTAGCATTGTAGAGACCCGATTATTTCAAAAAGAGATTGGTTGGAGTTGGATTGCATTCGTATTGGAAAATAAGCTGGCAATGTCCTGCTTCTCATTTTGTACCCCTAATTCCTAAATAGAAAAATGCAAAATACATAGCATTGATTTTATTTTGTCATTCAGATTTTATATCTAAAGGGGGAGGAAGGAGTAGGGAGTACCAGATCTGAGCACACCACGGCTGGCTCGACTGGACGATCGCTGTGTATGGCAGTGTGGTGCCTGTTGTCTTGGGACTAGGAAGGCCAGAGGATGGAGCCACGAAGGGGAGGACAGAGGTGGCGGAGGCAGTAGCGCCAGTGCTGGGCCGCCGTGGGTGGTGTGGGAAACGTCTGACGTCAGACGTGGGTCGTGGCCGGTGAGCCATGGCGTGGGGCTTGGCCGTGTGGCGCGTGCACGGCGGTGAGGCATGTGCACGATGGCGTGACGCACTCTACAGTCACACAGTGTCGAGTGAGCCAGCGAGGGACGACGATGCAACACAATGTCCTCGACTCGAGTGTGACTGTGCAAGTAGGGTTGAGATGCTGACTCATTGAGTGCTAGAGAAGGGACTGATGGGTCGCTCGGTGATGGTCGCTGATGAGTTGGACTGTGGAGCTGGGCCATACGCCTCAAACTTAGGCTAGGCCACTGATGAATGCGATTTTTTGGGCCTATGTATTGTGAGTTGCACCGTTAAAATTTCCCGGCCTCGGGCATCAGTACACCTAGCCTGAGGCCTAGATCCGCCTCTGCCTATGTCCTCTCATCTTGTTCAAACATGCTTTGTAATGGTAGTTCAAGTGCCCCGTTTCTCCACTTGTGCGAGCAGTTAATTGAGCTTTGCAACAATTACAAGTTGCGATCTCTACCGTTTGGCCATCTCAGATTTCCTAGCTCTAGGACATGTGCTTCCAGCAAGGCACCCTTCGTCCAGCGGTGCTGGACCCAGACCCACCAACGTTGCTATGTATGGATTGGGGGAGGGGGGAGTTTGGTGTTCCCATCGACTCTGGATTGCCTTGGTACTCCTTGTAACCCTTCATACCATCCACATGACGGTCCTCCATGTTATAGTCTCCCATGCTTAGGGAGTGCTGACGAGCATTAATGGGAGTTGAAGCCAAAGGAGGACTAGGCGAGCCTCGGTGGGAGCGTTTGCGGCTGCACCCTGCTACTGCTTTTGTGCTGCAACTCCTCGATATCATACCGCTATTGAGCTTGGCCACTCCCACCGCCGCCTTCGTGTTGTGAATCATTGGTAGTATACCACTGCCGAGCTTTCTATTGTACAGACTATTGAGACTACTGAGTATAGCAATGAGAGAATAGAAGGTTGGTGCTTTGGTGATAAAGAAATAAGAAGAGAAGGTGGGTTTTCTAGCCACGAAGGAGGGAGAACGTTGCATTTGCTCATTGTTTCTCAGCCTCCACTACTCATCTTCCTTCTTCCTTTGTTTCGTCTTTCACTGGAATGGGTAGACCACCATTGCAAAACCTGCTTCCTAGCCGTTGCCTCCCTCCATCCCCGTCTGTTGCTTCTCCACCCCGTCTTGTCACTTATTTTCTGTTGATGAATTGCTAATTTTGGAATGGGGCTGAAAATCCAAAAAGAACAAGGCCTACAACTAGAGAATCATATGGTGCAGAAGTTTTTTTATGGCTTTTCACTTCTTTTCTGTTGATGAATTGATAATTTTGGACAAGAAAAGTGATGTGAAGTTTTTGCCTGTTTGTTTCGACAAATAATGATGTGTCCCTTTCATTTCAGCAACTCACAAGATGTTGAGTGTATATTTGTCTCATGAGAATTGTTTGTTCCAATCCTTTGCCCAAATGTATTTGTTTTTGCCAATGCTTGATTGGAAGCTACATGCCTGATGTTTTTATTCATTAAACTGCTATGTAAATTTATATCAGATAGGATGAATTTCAAGGTTTTAATTTGTTAACAAAAACAAGCCTACAACCTTGACAATGTTCCATAATTTTGAACCATGGTAATTTTAGAATGTAGAAACTGTTAAAGCATAATTCATTTGCAACCTTTTCCAAATAAATCATCATATTACAAGTGAACTGACAAGACTTTCATGGCATAAACTTTTTTGAGACATGAAATCAGTATTAGCTTACTCGAACAAACTTTGTATGCGGATAAAATCAAGCAGCAGCTTCCTCCAGTACTTTGTCAAGATGTTGTGTATAAGTGCACCTACAAAAGCCGTTTCAGGATTGGTGTAACCTTGTGAGCAATGCTTTTCACATGTGAGAGCATACTGTTCTTGCTTGTGTTTCTGAACCAAAAAAAAAACAGGAGATTAAACATACTTAATAGTTAAGACAACAACTACAGGCCATCCTTCATGCAACAGCCGCACAAATTGACGCTCTGACTGAAAAGTAAAGGTTTTCCTCACTTGCATATCAACCGAAGTTACAAATTGACGCCTGATCAAAAAAAGGTTTTCCTCACTTGCATATCAACAGAAGTTGAGAAATCATCCTATCAAGAAACAACTCGTCCGCCATCTTTGAGTACACCAAGATTTCAGGATGGCAGAAGAAACCTGTAATCTTACAGAAATGAAACAATAAAAAGCATTTGATTTCAAGACCAATGTCTGATACTTCACTTCACAATCCACAAACAAATAGAATCGATACAACATTCCAGAATCCTAATTCTTCTCAAATCTCAACAAGACATTATCTCAAGTTGTGAATCTAATTGAAGCATGCGAGCTTATCGGCAATTTGACGAGTGTGGAGGTGAGGCCGAGGAGAGAGGAGGCAGCCCCGACGGGGGTGACCACGAGGAGGGAGGAGGCGGCACCTTCCGAGGCGACGGCCGACGAGGGAGGAGGCACCTTCTGGTGGAGAGGGAGGAGGCGGTGCCGATGGAGGAGAGCTCAAGGAGGACAAGCATAAGGAGGAAGCGGAAGTCAAGCGGGGACGGAGGTGAGTGCATGGGCGAGGGAGGGAGGGCCGAATGGGTGAGCCGCTGTGTTGGAGAGTGGAGACCAGCCAGGAGAGGGAGCCAGAGCTGTCCAACGGGCCGGCACGGCACGGGCCTGAGATCGGCATATCTTGTTTACACACGACTTATTTAGGCATAGCTAATAAACGGGTTGTGTCATACTAGCTCATGGGCCGAGGGTTGGGCTCAGGCATGGCTCGTGGCTGTGCCGTACCGGCACGGGCACGGTTAGTGCTAAATGGGTCGTGCCGGTATGACACAGTCCGTTTATCCTGAGAAAATTCAGAAAATAACAAAAAAATTATAGAAAAATATAGTAAATTAAAAAAATTATAGAAAATTATAAAAAATTACAAAAAAATTATAAAAATTATAGACATTATTAATCATCAAGGTAATTATTATCAATGATATAATGAGATTTATTAACTTGTTAAATCACATTACATGGCTGTCTCGTTAAAAATTTTACCAAGTAAAAATTCAACTTGAGAAAACCTTGGTAAAGAAAAAAGAGTACAGTCTATAAAGCTCACTAGTGAGTACATCTGAGGAAAAATATTAAAAATCCTATTTATTGCTATCTAAATACAAATTGTCAAAATATTCTTCTAAGTCTGTATTATATGTAGTATGTTGGAGTTTTGATTCAGTTTGTTCCCAGTCTTTAATGGTCAGAAGAATTTTGACCATCTCGTTGGAGAGACTTGTTCGTCGTCTCTTGATTATTCTTCCAGATAGACTAAAGGCTGACTCTGAGGAGATCGTAGAGATAGGAACAGTCAACACATTCCATGCTAATATGGATAGAACTGGATATGTTACTTTCTGATTTTACCACCATGAGAAGATGTTCAACTCTTACTTAAAACTGACGCTATCAATGATAAGATAGCTTGATAGGTCCCTGATGCTTTGTTGCCTTACTCCTCTTAGATGATGTGTACTTGCATGAGAACCTCGAGAGGAAGAACCAAATATCTTGCCCCATTGCATAGTCCCCACAGAGGTGCTAGGGATTACCTAGGGTCTTTCCAAACGTACAGACCCAAATTTATTTTTGTATTTCTCGTATATCTCATGTAATTTATCGTTAACTACTCTGTAGTATGTACAATAATCTATACCAGTAGCATCACTTGAAAGTTGTAGTATATTTGTAAATCCTTGGATTTTGGCTCTAGGATCTAAAATAAAGACGAATGCATATAAAATAGGAATTTTCCTCCAATATTTTAAAAACTTAGTTTTCATGGCAACTACAGCATCTCGAAGTATAGGATTATTTTCAAAAACCTTTGGTGAGTGGAAATTTCAAGAATGTTATGAATAATTAAAGGAGATGTTGGGTAGTATACTATAGAAAGACAACGTGTAGCCTTATGAAAAAATTCTAAAAAAATAAATATTTTTAAACCAATAATCCAATCGTCCTCAGTAAGTTTGGGGTCTCTAACTTGGGTTCTACTGGAGGAGCTACGAGATTGATAAACTTGGGTGTGAAGAAAAACAGATAGTATGCTCTTATATAGCAATATATGTTTAAGTCTAAGGTAAGTAGAGTTCCAACTAACAGACATGTCTAAGCCAAAATTTCTAGGACAGACATTCATTGCTATACAAAAACTCTTATATGCGGCTATTCTTTGGTTAGAACAATTAATAAATAAAATTACATCCTTAAAAGAATCAATCCAAGCATTTAATCTTTTTAAACCAGATTTAACAATAAGATTAATAATATAACAAGCACAACGTTGATGTAGTAAAAAAATTGTGCATAAGTATTAAATAAAGGAGTAAGAATTTCCATAGCCTTAGTGTTTGCAGCTGTATTATATAAAGTTATAGAAAAAATCTTATCCGTGAGGCCAAAATCTTCTACAACTTTAATAATGCATTATGCAATATTTTCAATAGTATGTGAAACATTAATTAATTTAAATCTTGTAATTCTTTTTTTCATTACTCAATCATCATTAACATAATGAGTAACAACACTAATATAATCCCCCCTAACTCTACCACTCCATATATCTGATGTCAAAGCAATAGAGAATGTACAAGTATTAAATATTTCTTTTAAAATTTTACGACAGTTGTTATGATATTAAATATTTGCCTAGATACAACACTAAATCGAGGATTATGAGCTATCCTAATATATTTTTGAAAAGTAGTAGACTCACCAAAATTTAAAGCTAAATCTTGATAAACAATTAATCTGCAAAAGGGATTCGCGGGCTACCTCTGGATTGTACTCCCAATTACGTACCAAGCTGTCGGGGTTATATTGCAGCTATGTTTGACGCAGTTGTATCCCCTGCCTTCTTTTTGTAGCTTTGCAGCATGCCATTGTAGGTGACCCGTCCCACCTGAAAATTTTACAGTTAATTCATTACCATAAATTTTACAAACAGCATACCTTACCGAATTTTCATCATACTCGGTTCTAAACTTCCTATCGAAATCATTCCAGACTCCTGATATAGTAGATTTTGATTTTTTTGAACCGTGCTGTGGGTTGTGGATGCACTTGTTGAGCTAACATAAGATGAATCGATTGGACCCTGCATTGCCGGGCAGGCCGCTTCTTCTGCCTTTACATTTTGTTGTGGAGGTGGACCTTCCGCAGATGGATATCCTTCTTGAAAGGATTGCATATCCTCCGCCGTGAGGCCAAATTTGGAGAGTTAAAAATTATTGTTCTCCATTGAATTAACTGTAAATTGAAATAGTAATTAAGTTATTAGCTTATTATTCAATCAAAAAATAATATGAAAAGTTAAAATAAGACAGCATTATTACCTTTTCTGCAGTTCTTCGAAAATTCCTTGAAGTTTTTTGAATTTTCTGAATTTCCCACAAATTCTCACTAATTTTGCCAAATTTCCACAAACACTTTCGAATTTTTCACAACTAAATAGAGAGATGAGAGTGAGGTTTGAGGTATGAAAAATAGAGACCGGATGCCCCCTATTTATAGAAAAATGTTCATTTTTTTGAATTGTTTGCTATTTTTTTTCGTAATTTTTTACACCCCCACGGTAAAAAAGGTCGAAAATGGCTATTTTGGCCGAGTCGGGCTGTACCGGCACAGCTTGTTTACGCCCGTTGCAGGCCTTAGCCATGCCAGCACAGCCCGTGAGCTAAACGGGTCGTACTGTGCTGGGCTCTCGGCCCAGGCACGGCCCGTGGGTTGACCCGTGATGGCATGACCCATCTGGCCAGCTCTAGAGGGAGGCGATGGCCATGGAGCAGACCGGCTAGTGCATCCCCGAGAACAGAGGACTGGAGTCGGGGCTACTGGCTTCATTTTGGATAGTTTTTGGACAACTTCCACTAATTTTTTAGATAGCTTCGAATCTGACGGATATCTTATTTTTGAATTGGTTTCTGTATATAACAAAAACTACCTAGACCTTAATTTGTTATGCTCCTAATAAATCTAAAATTTTTTGGACAAGCAATAAGAAATTATCACTCTGTTTGCACTCTACTTATGGGCACCGTGGCCGCGAGGAGGAAAATGTGCTGGGCCAGCCACCACACGTCCACACGTAATGGATCCAGCTACGCGATCGTGCGTCACGAGGTGGGTGTGGGTCTGGAAGGCAAGTCCATGCACGTTGTGGCTCCACAGCGGCAGTGGGACACGCAATACCCCGACCGGGATTCTCTACATCTGGCCTGTCCTGTCCGGCACGATCAATGGGGATCCAAATGTTGAGAAACGACGTCGATCGGCGAACGGTAATGCAATACACAATATGATCACCACAAGCAATCCAATAATCACACACAAGACACAGGGAATAGAGTACCAAGTAGAGAGCTTTATTGATCTTGTAATTGTTCATCTATTACATGGCTCCAAGCCCCATATATATAGAAGAGTAGTGTAGGGGTATTTTGGTATTTGCCCACAATTGGATCCTCAAGTTTCGTAACACTCCCCCTTGGGCGAATATCACGGTATACACATGCATCATCAAAAACTCTTCCCAAAAACCCAGTGGGAAAAATGGATAGAGAAAAGAGTACATTGCATCCGTTACTTGTGACACCTGTTGCCTCATTAAAAATCTTGCGTGAGAAAACTTCAGGAAAAACTCACAAAGTGAAAAAGAGTGCAATATTTAGATCTTTAGGATCATGTAAATCTTCTAGTCTTACATATGGGCTATGGTTCAGAGATTCGCTCCCCCTGAATTGTGTAACTCTCTAAGTCGTCTCATACCAATGCCTCGAACACACTTGTGGAAACTAGTGGTCGATAGTGATTTTATGAATAAATCTCCTGGATTATCACAAGACTTAGCATTCAATGTCTTTGTCTTCCCATTCTTTGGAGCTCATGAGGATAAAAGAATTAGGAGAAATATGCTTCATGATATTGCTCTTAACATTGCCCATTTGTATTTGTGCGACACAAGCGGTATTATCTTCATAGATAATAGTGGGGTCTGTAATGGTGCTCATGCTACATGACTTCTGGATGTGGCTAACCATTCGTCTAAATCAAATACATTCTCGTGAGGTTTCATACCACGATATGCATGTCTCACTAAAAACTCTTTCCAAAAACTCGGTGGGAGAAAAGGAATGGAGAAAAGAGTACATAGCACACGTCAAATTGTATTGCAATTGTTACCTCATTAAAAACCCTTCAAATAAGAAAACCCAATGTAAAAAACTTATTAAGGGAAAAGAGTACATAGCAACGCTTATCAGGATATATTATGATCTTCAAGACCTTTATTATGTCGATCAATTGGACTTATATAGACATGTTATAGAACCTTTAAGGTCGTGGCTTTCAAGTCAATACCTTCTGGGTTTGACCGAAGTTTAGATTTTCTGAATCTCATACATAACTATAAAGTTAAGTATATGCTCCCCCTGAAGACCACTTCCGGTGAAGTCTTATTGTTCCACTGCCTTTAAGAAATGAGTGTAGGCCAGTGTACTTAGCAGGATATGGGGGTAATTAATTGCAGTATCATATTTCTTCAGGATGTGAATTATCGAAACCTTTCAGGCTCTTTAACATTTAGCAATCATCTCTGAGTAATACCATATGACCAAAAATATGTTATATAGAACTAAAAGCATGATCATACTACCACAGAATCTATATAACCCGTCTTAATTTTGGCACTCAGGGGATTAATAAATTTGTCATTAACACCAAATATGTGATACCTTCGTGGTAATAGAGGATATTACCACTCCATTAACTTCTGGTAGGAGATGCACTTCATATGTGCTTATATGGCGAACTTCTGGTTCTTAACCTCCTCGTTTCATTTCCTTGGGTCATGGATCGGTCCTTATCCACTTCGTTGGTGTATTTTCGATCAACTGGTAATTTAATTTCTCTTCAGGAAAATGCTATCTCTTTTGGGAGATAGTCTTTCTTCAAGTAAGAGTTTATCAAGTCAAAGTTTTATATACATGTATATACATGTAGCAATTTACTTTGTTAGAACACCGAGTCCTTCAGGGATCGAGTTTTGGGTTCCTTCTGGGATCCCATCAAGGATTTACAGAATCTGATAACTGCATATCTTATTCATGTCATCTGCCAGAATTATTATATAACGGAACATTATTTCATTCATAACAGGAGAATGTAGATCTCTATAGGGATCCTTGAACCATCGCTTTCACCACCTCATTATTTCATAATGACCCATCAAGTCTGAATGAATAGGTTCCAAGACTTTCATCCGCGATTATGGTTCAGCCTCAATTGCTTTTTTTTTCATTTTGACCCGACATGAACACTTCAGGTGCTCAGCCATGGACTTTGGTTCTGGATTTATGTTCTCATGCGAGAAACTTTTAGCAATTTTAGAGGCAAACTGGTTGTCGACAACTTCTCTCCAAATATCCTTATATTTGAGTGTCTTCCAGTGTTAACCAAAACTTCATCATTTCCCGAAACGAAGGTCTTTTGGTGGTTCTGTGTTCCCTAGTAGTATAGTATGCGCGCGCCTTATTACTGGGTTTTTATCTTCAGGATGAACTTCTTCAGGAGGTATTTCACCTTCAAGGTGAATTTTCTTCTGGAATATTCAAGGATTATTTAACGATTATTTTGACTAGTGTCACCAAACCTTAGATCCACAGGCGTCCTCATAGAGTTTAGGTCATTGACCAGTAAGTCAATTTCGTAAAGATGGAAATTCTATTCAACCCGGGGTATTCCAAACTTAGTGACATATTTACTTCAGGTAAATACTATGTAACTCCTCCATGCAATGAGCAAAGAAAATATGGCAGTCGCTCTGCTTCTGGCGCACAAGGGTATCGACTAAATTTATATTTAGCTTAGTTAGTGTGTGAACTATATAGGAAAGATCTTTCTTCAGGAAAGTATCTCGGCATTCAAATATTTTGAGCATTACTCTCCCCCTAATGCCGAGATGTGATCTTGTTTAATAGCATACTTTAAAATCCCCTCGGTATGCTGTGGTGGTGATATCATATGGAAAATGATTGGTTCTCATAATACGCACTAATCTTTGATTGGGGGGTTCTTTTTTCTTAATGCAGTGAGCTAGATATTTATTGATGCAGTAGCATGGAAAAACTGCATATCTCTACTTCTGGTAGATTTTTCCAAATATCTGGTGGATTATTAATCTGATACAACTGAAATATTCTAGCTTCTTATTTATTACCCAATATTATGATCTAGTTACTCATGCTTCTGATTTCAAATTTGGATAACACAAAACTTTAGGTTTTATGTTAGCACAACATGTTCTGATCTGGTCAAGGGTATTATGTTTTGACAGCATAAATACATCTTCAGGATACTTACAAAAGTATAAATATAACACTGTCACATAAAACATGCCCATTGATTAATCTGCATGGAATATATATATATATTCTGCCAGAATATATTTTTAGTTCAACCTCCCAGATGAAATTATTCTTCAGGAATATTTGTGATTAATTTAGGAGGTAATTTATATGCCTATTATAATTTATAACGCCAAATGAAT
Organism: Melocanna baccifera; assembly: GCA_036346265.1. Taxonomy (NCBI): domain Eukaryota; kingdom Viridiplantae; phylum Streptophyta; class Magnoliopsida; order Poales; family Poaceae; genus Melocanna; species Melocanna baccifera. The sequence continues at coordinate 26,700,159 of CM070680.1, read as the reverse complement.
GTAGTATATGTAGATCATTCAGGATCATTAACATCCAATAGGTCATCTAGTATTTGAGAGTGATGTTTGCTTCAGGCAAATAGTTATAGCTTCCAGTGGTATATATTCCAGTGGTATATATGCGGTAGCTTCATTCTACCATGTAATACCTATGTATGTGGTCGCATACTGGCAACTAGATTACTAGGGACAAATCAATTACCCTTCGAGGATTGCAATGATTTGCCAACAGTGAATAGTAAGTTCAATTATCTCTCAAATTTACAGCTTCAGGCTTATTCGCTTCTATATTTGACCTAGGATATGCCTTGGAGGTTCCAATATTCCTCATATGCCCAATTCCTCCCCCTTTTCACGCCAGCCACAAAAATTGCAAGTGATAGCGTATGCTTCTGGCATGTGTTTCAAATTAACTGAGAGCTTTAGCAATAAATTATTATTATACTACTTCAAGAGTATAACTTTATTGGCGTGAAAACAACCCACACTTGGTAATATGGAAGAGAGGGTTATATATAGACGTAAAGTCGTTAAGGTTTATAGCATTTTCTAGTTGAGGTAATCCTTCTGGGATCTAGTATTTGACTAGATTTCGTGTGTCTTTAAGAAAGACATATTTTCTATTGCCATTTGGGAAATAATGAACTGAGGCATATATTATTCTTTTCAAATATTAGGCGTAATATTTAAAAATATTATTCTATGCATGATTAATAAATCTTACGTCGGGTAAGATGTGCTACTGGCAATGAGTTGTAATAAGCATCTATTCGGCAGGGGTAAGGATTTAACAGAACAACTTAGATCAACCAGATCAAGTATTTATGGTATCTGGGAAACGATTATTTAATGCATAATTTTAGCAAAAGGTAAGATGTGCTCTTCAAGAGCAAGATCAAGTTCGGTAGGAGCTATATTTTACAATTGGTGCTACTAATGTAAGAAAAGGACATCTAAATAAAGCTAAGGGATAACTAGGAGAATGCTTCTGGTCTCCATATTGTTCATCGTAGGCATATTCTTGCTTATAAGTGCACCTGTTTATCGGTCACATATGAGTTACCTAAACTTGGTCCAAAGACAGTGTGGTGCAAGGTGGAGTAATACTCGCATGCGGACTTCTGGTCCTACAACGAGCAATAGACCCTAGCAAAGTACCTTCAGGGCTACCAGTAATACTCCGGAGTAGAGTAGAGGCGATACCTCACCAACTACTAAGGTTTTTACCTTTTAGCGGTAAAAGGGTACAACTACGTCAGCGTCATGCTTGATAGCGGTATGACTGTATGCCAATGGAATAAGCCTAAGTGATACATTTGCAGCCATTCAGGATGTGCAAACATCCACTTAGTGATGCCCAATATCGTATAATATTCATGCGATTTTATACATGCTTACTTATGGTAAGCAATCTCGACTGCATAAAATGAGTGCACAAGCATAATAATTTACTTTTATCTATTCAGTAGATAAAGTATAATTTTTTCAGATTTTCCTAGCAATCTTTTGGGATTTCCTGATGATTATTAGGGCATTTAAGCAATTTTTCACAATTACTAACCCATTAAATAAATCCCCAAAACACACAATGCTAGGAAATAAATCATAAAAAAATATGATGCTTCCAAAGTGTACTAAGTCTAAAGTCTCACAAATTTACGGAACCTCATATATCTAAAACCATTTTTGTAGGATTTTCTAGAATTTTCTGAAAAATTTCTAGAATTTTAGAGCAATTTTAATGATTTTCTGCTAATCAATAAATAACTTTCAGAATTAATGTCTAAGCAGAAAATCCATAGGCTGAATAAAACAATTCCATAAATATGAACAACATGTGCCATCATATTAATTGAATAACAAAATAATTCAGTAGATAAAATGGATGGAATAAATCAGTTTTAGTGTCCCAAAATTTAATTATTACATACAGCAGGGTCATATTCATAATTTTGGTTTCGGTTTCATTATATGTATGCTAATTTAACAAAAACCGGGGCCGAAACTGAAAAGTGTCAACGCATGTTACTAATTTTCCCCAAAAACGGGGGCCCTTTTGCAAAATTTCCAGCCACCTCTCTCATCCCTACCGGCCATCGAGATATTTTCCTTTCCTCCCCATTGTTCGGCCGCACAGTCTGCTCCACCTCCCCATTTTCTGGTTGCCCCTCCCCCACCATCTCCACCTCCTCCGGCCGTAACGGCCCAACACCCCCCTCTCCCCCGCTCTTCACGGCCAGCGCATGGGCCACCACTCCCACTTCTCCCCCTCCCAAGACCAGGGCCACGCCCCCACTTTCGGATCTGCATGCGGGCGCGGGAGCGGCATCGGCTGCGGGCCGGGCATGGGGAGCGGCGGCAACTGCAGGTCGGGCCAGGTGCAGGAAGCGGCGGCGGCTGCAGGCCGGGTGCAGGGAGCGGCGGCAGCTATAGCCCGTGGTGACAGCAGCTCAGTGCAGTGAGCGGCCAGCGTCAGGTCCGATTGGGGTCAAATCCGGCCCGGTGAGCAGCTCAGTACGGTGAGCACGAGGCGTGGCGCGCCAGAGTAGCGGCGCCGGCCAGGTGTAGGACCCGTTGCGCAACGGAGGTGCTGGCTTCGAGCGGCGCAGCGACCGGCTTCGGGCGGCACAGCGGCGGTGGCCCGCTTCGGGCGGCGCAGCGGTCGGCTTCGGGCTTGAGGGAGATGGCAGTGCCGATGCCATATGGCGTGGCTTGCGGTAAGGCAGCTGCAGGCGCGTCAGTGGCCTTGAGCCCGGAGCCACAACGACTTCCGACGTGCGGCTTGAGTGGAGGCTTGTGGGCGGCAGCGACTTCATGCACGGCGGCTCCAGTGGTGCAGCATACTGAGCTGAGTGCCAAGTTTGGCCATCAAGCCAATATTCATCAAAGTGAATTTTTGGAACTACGTGTTTACGGTAGATCTATTGTGCTTACAGGTTGAATTGATCAAACTCAAAACCTATCATGCCAGATCCAATCCAACAAAGTTTGATCATGTAATAATGCAAGAATACATTGGTAATAGATTGATGGAGGGTCATGAAGCGAACTCACAGAAAACTCTCTGTGGATTAAAAATTTGGTGTCAATGGATTCTGTAGCGGCATCACGTCTTCCTCCGTCGAGTAGGTGCAATGGAGTATCGATGATAATGTGAACTCCATAGACACGGCTCCTCGTTGATCATGAATGCCAGTTTGTACATCATATTTGTACATGCACCGAATATGAATCAATATATGATTAGCATCAAGAAGAATAAACCGATCTGACTGAGAATGTATATGGAGCGACGTACCGTGCATTGCGAGTTGCATACCGTACACCTCGTAGAGCTTCATGCTGATAACGTGTTGAGAAACGACGTCGATCGGCGAACGGTAATGCAATACACAATATGATCTCCACAAGCAATCCAATAATCACATACAAGACACAGGGAATAGAGTACCAAGTAGGGAGCTTTATTGATCTTGTAATTGTTCATCTATTACATGGCTCAAAGCACCATATATATATAAGAGTAGTGCAGGGGTATTTTGGTATTTGCCCACAATTAGATCCTCAAGTTTCGTAACACCAAAAACCACGAGATACGGCAGGTACCTAGCCTTTGTCTCCTCCTTGTGCGCTATCATCCTGCTACCCGCATCGTAGCCGTTGTCTCCTCCGATTACTGCATTGCTTTTCTTGGAAATGTTATGCGGTCTAAGCTCAACCCATGGATGGAAGTGGCGCCTTCTTGTTGGTGGCGGTTCGATTACGTACTCTCCATCTCAGACTCAGCCCCCGTTTTAAATGCAGTAAATTTTTAAGACATCTATGAAAATTAAACTCTTATATGTAAAAAAATGGGCGAATTGCGTAGGAAGCATTTAGAAGCACCTTTTGGGGTGTTTAGAATGGGCGAGTTGTCGCCTATTTTTAAGTTAGGTCTTTTATCTTTTCACAATCAATGTAACACTATTCGAAACAAATTTCGACGAAACTTTTTGAAAGAAAAATCCAAATGGGCCCTCGAGTCGACCAATTGCGTAGGAAGCATTTAGAAGCACCTTTTGGGGGTGTTTAGAATGGTATTGGTTTATGACTTTTTCACTATATCTGGTTTATTTTTTTACTGTAACTGAGTTGGTTTATTTGGTATAATTAAATTTTTTTAAAAAAAATTAAAAATAAAAAATGTTAGCTCATCACGGATAATACAAAGAAATACAAGAAAAAAATAAAATCTAAAAAATAAAAAACTAGAAAACGAAATTAATAAATAGTAAGAAAAATCAGAAGTTAAAAGCTAAATTAAGTGGTGCCTTTTAACTGCTGCTTCCTTAGATCATCAAACTGTTCACGTAGCACGCAAGGACGGCGATGGGCAAGCAGATTTGGATGAAAGGAAAGGCAAACGGGACTGAGGATCTCGGCAATTAATCGCAAGATTTTGCAAGCGTAGGCTGCAATGCCAAGAGTCGACGGCTTCATGTCTTCCCTGCCCCCCTGCTTGCCGACACTCGCACTCGTTTAGCTCTTGACTTGCAGAACATTCTTCCTCTCGCCCCTGATCAAATCACGGCACTGTTCAGAGATCACGCGTGGTATTACCGCGTCAGTGGCGAAGAAAACAAATGGCGAGTACTCATCGGCAAGTTGGCACCCGCGGCAGCCGCGCATGAAGGGGTGACGACACGATGTTTCCTTTCCCAGCTCGGACCCTGTAGATACAATGCAATTGACATGTGCTGCACTTGTCGAGGGAAAGTCACGGGTGTTTTAGTCCTGTTTGGAAAGTTCTCAACTTTTTAGCAGGTGCTTAAAATAGCGATGGCTTTTAGTTTCTGATTGAAATTTCACTGTAGATGATTTTTTTTACTGTAGATGACTTTTTTTACTGTAGATGAGTTGGCTTATTAGGTATAATTAAATTAAAAAATAGGAAAATAGGAAAAAAAATGTTAGTCTATCACGGACAATGCAAAGGAATACGGGAAAAAAAGAAAATACAAAAAACCCAAAATATCTAAAAAAATCAGAAAAAGACGAATTACTGAATAGTGAAAAAAAGCTGAAACTGAAAAAAGTCGAGTTGAGCGGGGTAATTTCATCTTTAAGCTTTTTGGCCTTTTTACTTTATTTTTTTCTTATTTCTTTATATTGTTCGTGATAATATAATTTTTTTTATTTTTAAATTTAATTACTCAAAAAAAGCTAATAGCCGCTACAGTACATTTTCATCTATTATAGTGCAAAAGAGTCAGAAGGCACGGCTTATAAGCCAATTGGGGTATCGCCTTAGGTCGGACCTTGTAGATACAGTGCAATTGATATATGCTATTCTTATCTAGGGAAAGTCAATGGTGTTTAAAATATAGGAATTTGATAAGATTTTCGTATGAAATATTTCGATTCTTGTATTCCCGTATTCTAAACGGGGTCTAAGATTTAGCTGATGGAATACTTTAACCAGTGTGGCATTTCAGTCTCATATGTCGTCTGTGAAGGTTAAAGCCCTGTGTGGAATGCGCGGTTTTTTTTTTCTCTCTGATTTCCGCGGGAACTGAATGGTTTCATAAGAAACTCCAGCGTTCACTAAAGTATTATCAAACTTTAGTCAAAATTCAAATGGAACATATAGCTACTAAGGGTATATACATAATTTTGAAAAAAAAAATGGGGGTGCTAGGGTATACCTGGCAGTGGGGTGGAAAAAAGCTTATTAATAGGGCTTGTTAGTTTGATTTAAAATTGTTTTAATTGTACTTGTCAATTGGTTAAACATCGAAAGAATCGATTTCGAATGAAATTAAATATTACTTTGGCTCGACTCGGTTCAGCTCATTAGCTTGATTCTAAGAATACTTTCAAACTATCAATAAAATAATATTTAATTAAACTATATTAATTTAGAAAAAAAAACTCGATAAAATAAAGAACTGGCACGATATCAACTCCTCTCACCCTAGCTGGCTCTACCCCTGATTTCAGATGTGTGGAACAGACGATTTTTTTTTTCTGATTCTTGTAGGAATCGAATTGTTTGTTTTTTTTTTTTGAAATTCTCGTATTCCAAAACGGTAACTAATGCCGTGTTTTGGTAGGTGCAAGGCCTAAGTTGTTGTTCGAGTCTCTTTTGCTAGGCCTTCAATATACGCGCGGCTGTGCTTACCAACAGTTCCCGTTCTAAAAAAAAGGGGCAAAAAAAAAAAACTTGTCACTCATACATGCAGTCACGTAGATCTAGGCGGTCAGTTTTTAATAAGAAGCATCGACTGCTAATGAGCACTGCCTACTGTGCTGCACTCGCAGCATAAATCTTAGCTCCAATACAGGCCGGCAAAACAGCACTGACAACGTAAGAAAAACAAAGCTTACACAGAACGAACACAGCCTGCAGTATCCCTTCCCAACAGAGAAGCTGATTAATGCCGATTATTACTATACGATGGGCGGGCAATTTGGACATGGAATACCTAGACGGTACCACGGTTCACCGGAAATATACGACAGAACTATTTTCATCGTTACTAGCAGGAGCCAAAAAGGTTACTCGATTGATCCTGCCGATATGTCAAAACATGTCAAGAGATGCAGGGGCGGCGGCCAGATTAGCAGAAACAACGGTTCTACAGGAACTTGTGCCATTCTTTGGGTATGGACTGTGGGCACTGAGGCCCGATCGGCGATCAGAGTCGCAGGGCATTTGGTGACGATGTTCTTCCGATATTTGCATCCTCTCGGGGAGTTCCCTTGCCCTGTGCGCTAGCTAGTAGCACTGGCTGAAGCAGAAAAAGAGGCCCCTTGGCTTGTCTTCCATCTTGCCTTTTGGTGTGCCACCGAGATCACCTCGAGAAGCCATTAGTGAGCTTGTTCCAGGGGATTCAGGGGGTAGAATTGCGTTCTCCGAACTGAACGCACGAGGCGGCGCCAAAGGTTCTGGTGGCGAAAGGGTGGAGAGGTAGTGGAGAAGCATTTGCACGATCTGTGTGAAGTTTGGTCTGTCGTTTGGGTCTTCCTTCCAGCAGGATGTGAGGATTTCTGACAGCTCCTCCGGCAGATTATCCGCACTTGGTCTGATGTTCTGCAGAAATGAGGGGCTTTCACCAGGTCAAATTCAAGTGTAAGATTGAACAGTAAAATCTAACCCGACCTAGCATAGTGAACTCCAAACATATTGTGGCTACACCTTTCTTTCGTGCACTAGACTGAAGTATCGGTGGTTACCTTAAAAGCAGCAGCATATGCAGCTTGCAGATTAGACATGCCCTCAAAGGGCAGCTTATTGTGGAGGAGTTCCCATAGCACAATTGCAAAGCTGTAAACATCTACTTTATGGTTGTAATGCTTCTTTTCTCCATGCCTTAATGTGACTGTGCTGTACAACTGCAGATATATTTCGGGATTAGTCAAATAATAGCACATAAACAAAAGGATTCAATAACGGACAAATATGAAACTGCAGTAGCAGAACCTCTGGAGCCATCCAACGGTATGTTCCTGTTTCCGCAGTCATCATCTCTGTTAATGTCTCTTCTCTTGCTAAACCAAGGTCAACAAGTTTGACTGTTCTCTGGTCTGCGGTCAACAGCAAATTCTCTGTACGAAGGGAAGGACAAAAACAATGGAAACGTTATTTGAATAAACATGTATCCTCCGGCGGATCATTAGAGATCGACTTGAGAAAAGATAAGCTCCCAAAAGATGAATACGGAGTAACAGCAGACCAAGGAAATGATAGATGAACTAACAGTAAAACAAGGTGTTACCCTTGCTGAAATAACAGAGCTAATAAAACAAGGTGTTACCCTTGCTGAAATAACAGAGCTAATAAGCATTGATTCATTAACCATATCTGGTCTGAACAGATTCAGTAGAATTTGTCCATTGATGAACAGGACATCTACACTGCAGTACGCATCTTCAGACAGCTGTGTCAGTGACTACGTCAACTCATTTATATTTCCTGGTGCTTTCTTGACAGAGGAAATTACAGTAGTTTTTTCCTTGTGGTTGATCAAGTTTTGTGCTAGTTCAACCATGTGCTGAAAGATTTGCTACTTGATACATTATACACTAAAACTCGGCACACACAGAATGGCTTGTAAGCCGTAGCTAACTGAGACATACTAACAAAATGCAAACCAGTTTTGCACAAAGTCACCTTCTACTGAACAACCATATTGATTCCTCTTCCTCTATCTCATGCACCTCCATTATCTTGCTAAAATTCATCTGTGAACAACGATGAATGTGTGACTACCTGTTTAACTATATCCATGGCTAGGCATCAATTATCTGCTTGATATGTAAGCTCCTATGTTTGTTCCATGCATAGTGCTTCTATTATATCTTGAACTGAGCAATCATCTTCTATGTGGGAGAATCACCTCTCCAAAATGATCCGCCCTGAAAAGATGGCTATCAGAATTGAAGCTACCTTTCCAAATCTTTATGATGCTCTCTCTAAAGAATCAAACGACGGATCATACTTACCAAGAAACCCTCAAAGCTGCTAGTGGATGCTATCTTGATGTCTTAACCTTGATTCTTTAAAACATTGTGTTTGATAATTAACAACCTTCCCAATGTCAGCACCATGACATCTTGATGAATTCTCCATTGTATAACTAAACAATGCTATAAACGAATAACAAGCAAGATTGCAAGACACAATTCGGTTCTTCGTGCCTGTGAAATTTGCTGATTGGGATTATACTGCTGCCATACTCTTGCAGCTTGAGCTTTTGAAATGTTCAATTGGTGCATGGAACACGTATTCACAACGAAGCAAGCGATTCTTGCTTCTAAACTAACATTAGCCATTTTATCTCCATTTCTAGCTTGTTATCATGTATTGTGAAGTTTAGTGTCTAATAACCTACCCGCTACCTGCCACTTATAGTAACACATCTAGAGTAGTAATATAAGCACTAGAGAGTTAAATACACATAGATGAGGTAACAGGCTATTTGATAGAGAGCATGTGGTAACTATAGTGTTAATTGGGGGGCAGATCCATGCAGAGATGATGACTGCTGGATGTGTCAGTCAGATTCATGGATCGTCTGATCTTTGTGTATCCAACAGACAGGAAGAGAATCCATACATAAAGTTGAGCGATGAAGCAAAGTTCAGCATCCACACTTATTATAGCAGCATAGAACTTTTCCCTCCAAAAACCCAAAACATAAGACTCAATTTGGTCCAATAGTATAAAGTCAAATGTCCAAACACAACAAAAAAACACTTACAGAAGGAATAGTTTCTCCTAAAAAAAGGGCCAAGGAGTCCTTTAATCCTAGATTGTTTATCCTAGACCATCAATTTTGTTAAGGAGATATAGTTGTATCAGGATATAGAGTTTGTATTATATTCCATATATGGCATATCCCTTTGTACTCTCGTGTGTGTGTGTGTGTGTGTGTGTGTGTGTGTGTGTGTGTATATATATATATATATATATATATATATATATATATATATATATATATGACCATTTGGATCTCATATCAATACACACAATATTTATAACATAGTATTAGAGCTTAGGTTAAAACCCTAACCTCGATCTACTTCCGCTGCCGCTGCCCCCGGGAGGATCGATCTCCGCTCCCGGGGGCAGCCACTTTTGTCAACTCAGATCCTGTTCGTCAATTCAGATCTAGAGCGAGCAAATCCTTGTAGCTTCGCAGGACACTCCACGCAATTCGATCCGCTCCGCGCGAATCAGAGAAACCAACCGCGCGATTCGATCGGGATCTCGCGGGGGATCAACACGGATTTGAAGGACACGTTCAACCCGCCGTTCAAGAGCTACGTGGTGGAGGGGAAGGCGACCTGCATCATGTGCGCCTACACCGACATCAACGGCGTCCCCTGCCTACGCCGACTCCGACCTCTGTGCGCCACCTCCGCGGCCAACGCCGCGACTCCGCCTTCGACCGCTGCCTTGATGACGCGCAGCGCGCCTTCTCCGGGGGTCCGCCCCTACTAGCTCGTCGACACGGTTGCGCACCTCCACACGGCGCTCCGCAAGGAGGCGAGGAGCCTCCACGCCCTCCGGGCCGCGCTTGAGGACCTCGAGGACCAGAAGGGCGCATCAGCCGCGGCGGCAAAGGCGGAGGCGAGGAAGAGGGCGAAGAGGAGGGATGACAGTTGGGTGTCCGCAAGATCTACGTCATCCTCTCCGTCCAGCTCGCCATGACCGCCGCAATGGCCGCCGTTGTCGTCAGGGTCTGCGCCGTCTTCGAGTGCTCCGTCTCCGTCTCTAGGCAGATCCGATCAGCCTTCACACGTAGCACCAACGCCTGCTTCTTCCTGTCTCCCGCCATGTTCCGGATCCCTCCCCGGTCGCCGCCCCAGATCTACTTTGTGAGGGAGACCACCTCTCCCTCCGCATGCGTGACCTCCATGACGCGCTCCGCCGTGAGGCTTACGACGACGCCTTCGGCATCCTTGCGGGTGTCTATTTGAGCGGCGCATGGGAAAAGGACGAAGGGGATGGAGTGAGCGGTAGGATGGCTATGTTTCTCTTCGAGCAGATCGAGCTAAAGATAAAAGACTGGCGCGAGTCCCCAACCCCACCGATTCGATCAGCAAAATCCCAGCCCGTGGATTTTTTTCCTGTTCTAAGGAGTCTAATGCTTTGAATCTTGAATCTTTTTTTAAGTCTTCCGTTGCGTCCATCTCAAGTCCGCAGACTCAACCTTTCAGTTCGTCTAAACCATACAAGTCCACAAATTTATTGTTAGTTATAGAAGTAGGTATTTTGTTTTGCATGACAGCAGCCGCCGCTCTTCTCTCTGAGCCGCGTGCAGATCGTAGAAGTCGTTATGATGCCGCCGCCCTGAGCTTTTAAGGCCGTCGCGCTTCTCCTACACCTCGTGCATTGCGTCGCCGCTGTCTTAGGCTTCGATCTGCTGCTGCCATGCTTCTATCTCTTCCATGTCAGCCGCCGCCGCTCTTCTCTTTGAGCCGCCGCGTGTAGATTATAGAAGTCGTTATGATGCCGCTACTACTGTAGCCATCGCCCCGAGCTTTTTAGGGAGCGCTCAATCTAGCTTTTTTTGGCGCGTTGGCAATCGGCTTTTGCTTCAAAACACTGTAGCGCACTGTAGCGCTTTTCTCTTTCCTCTCTTTTTTTTTGGTATTTTTGTGTTTTTTCTCGTATTCCTTTGCATTGTCCCCTCTAGATTAGCGTGCCGTTTTTATTTTTTCATTTTTAAAAATTTAATTATGCCCAATAAGCTAACTCAGTTACAGTAAAAAATAAACCAGCTACAGTGAAATTTCAGCAAAAGCCAAAAGCCATCACTACTCCGAACGCTACCTTAAGGCCGCCGCGCTTCTTCTGCACCTTGTGCACTGTGCCACCGCCGTCTTGGGTTTCGATCTGCGTCGTCATGTTTCTATCTATTCCTCTTCGACTTGATTCGACAATATTTTTTCAAGAGTTGCACGCTACGACAACATAATCAAGACTCGGACTTCGAATTTTGTTTACTATTTTAGTAACAACTCTTTTCAAATGCAATGCTATTGCATACGCCTTGCATTTGAGGGGGGTGTTAAGGAGATAGAGTTTGTATTCTATTCCATATATGTCTTATCTCTATATGGTATATCCCTTTGTACTCTCCTATATATATGACTTTTTGGGTCTCATATCAATACACACAATATTCATAACAAATTTAATACACTATTTGGTTAAAAAAAACTCAAATGTGTAAAAAATTACAACAAAGTATTCATAGGTCCATGGATCTAACAAATTTTTCAGAGACATGCACACATAGCAAGATATAGGGAAGCCAAACCTTTAATCCAAGATCCAACAACTCTAGAAACTAGTATGCTCGTATCATGTTCTGATCTTGCTGTGTCATACTCCCCCGGTTCTCAAATAGATGTGATTTTAGAAAAGTATATAGATTTGTCATATGGGTCATAAGTACTTCCACATATTATGGGCCTGTTTGTTTCAGCTGTAGATTCTGAGAAGCAGCTGGTGAGTATCTAGCTAGTCAGAATCTGGAGAAGCTGGATAACCCCAGCTTCTGGCTACTAGTTCATTTTCTGGATTCTGTAGCTTCTGGCTACTTAGAATCTGGATGAAAATCTGGACTATTTGGGGGAACTGTAGATTCTGGGAGTAACTGCAGCTGCCAGAAGCTGAAACAAACAGGCCCTATATTTTTGATAATTTTTATAACATATAATTAGAAAAGGTAATGGTCAAAGGAGTGTATTGGAGACCGAGCCGATGTCAAAAACGACAAGTAAAAAAGAATGGAGGAAGTACTAGAGACACACATATCGGTCAATACTGATTTTTTTTCTTAATAAGAAAAGAAAATTTTAAAATTACTAAAGTAGGCGATAGTTTCTGACTTTGTGTTAATCACAAAAAAAAAACAGGACTCTATTGCCCAAAACTGAAACAAACTTGACTGCCTAAACAAGGCACATGCAACAGGAGGAAAGAGATGGGAGTATGCATCGGGTTCCAGGGTGGATGCTCAGTCTCAGTGTAGATCTGTTCGTTGAGAGCCACAGCTTCCTACTTATTTTTGCAAATGACTGTGTTTTTTACTATGTTTGTATTTTTGCATTTTTCTTATTAATAAAGATGATCAGCAAATAGATGTGGAATTGTGGATAGAAATCATATACTCATTAATAAGAGTTGGAATCAGATCATGTTGAGCATTAAACAATAAATTGCATAGATCTAAAATTTAACTATTGACACACTAATCCAACCAACTCCATAGCCCAAATATTTATGGTCTCTTTTTTGAAGTTTTATAGAGAGATTTCAAGATTATGAAACTTGCTTTAGTCAAACTGGCTTCAGATGTTTCTACACATTTACAGCATGTGTATACATTGAGCACAGCTGCATTGGTCCACTAAATTCTCACTATCTGTAGAATGTACATGAGCTACTTCATTAATCATTTATTTCGATGTATCATCCTGCACCTTGGTACTTGTTTCCACAGTACATGTAATAACTGAGGAACGTATAAAATGCTTCAACATCTAGAATAATACGCAATTATGTTTAATTTGGTGACAATTAATAAAATTCTTCGATAGGTATATCACCCAGAAGAGTGCAGCTTACCTGCTTCCCCATGCTTGAGCTCCATTGCACCTACAATTGGTGCTGTTTGCACAAAGTATTCAGGTGTGTGTTTCCCAAAATTGGACTCGCCCATAATAGCAGCAATTGTCGACGCAATAGAACACAGGCAGAGGGGTACAAGCAAGTCATGAACCGCTGCACACTTTTTTAATTAACTTCCTAGCATCTCCATAACTTAGTTCTGCTCATAAAATTTAACACAAACTTGGACGAAATACAAAATATTGCTCAAATAATAGCGATAAATTTAAAAATAACAGCACAACACTTCAATTATACCCATGAAAATACACATCACTTATGCAATATGAAACCTGATGTGCAATATCATGAACATTTAAGCGAAGGTACATTATAGGTCAGACCCTCAGACATTAAAGCCTGTGATATCAAAGGCAGAGTGCAATAGAGTAGACTAACTTCTCATCCCCATGTTACTTACAAGAACATTTTCATATTGATGTCAATCTTCAAGAGAATTTGGTGAATTGGTGAACTCGCAATAATGCCGATTATATGAATTGGTGAACTCGCAATAATGCCGATTATAACATCCATTTCTAAATACATGGGTTAAGTAATCAATACTAAACTGAAATATAAATAACTGTTACAAGTTAATTACACAGCAAAGAAGGTAATAAAGAAAGATATACGAGACAATGTATGTGTTGCTTACTGTATAAATTGACTTAGCAGGGGAAGAGGAGAGTGGAACACACACACCCCCAAAACCCAAACGCGCACACACAAAAAAGAAATCCTAAAATGATCCCACCTAGTCATCAAAGAATAGAATAGATAGCATGACATAACCAGGTTGCTTTGAATGTGAATTTAGCCAAGCATGCTGGAATATTATTGGTATTAATTGGGATAATACAACAGATACTAAGCTCAAAGTGGAGAGAACCAGATCAACCTTTAATTCTATATTCTTAATGGAAATCTTTATCATTGCTGCTTGGCACATTTGGAAGCAAAGAAATAGCAGTGTGTGAGAGAATATCATGCCAAATGTCACAAACTGGAGATGTCTGTTTAAGAATGAGCTCGCATTGCATGTGCACCGAGTCAAGGAAGAACATAGACAGAAAATCTTCGATTGGCTAGAAACAATTGCTTGATGATATTTGCTCCTAGAGGGCTGTAATATTTTTTTTATCTTTTTCCCTTGTACAAAAATCATCTTATATTTTTATTTATACACAGTAGGGGCCTCCCCTACTGTTTACTCGTCAAAAAAACATAACCAGGTTGCAAAAATGGCAAATCTTACCAGGCTTAAGATCACGATGAATGATCCCATGTGCATGCAAACATTCCATGGCTCGGGCAATGTCCAATGCAAATCCCACGGCTACACGAGGCTCCAGGCTCCTAGGCCGGAAAGCAACCAAGTACTTGCGCAAAGAACCCCCCACTAGTAGTTCAGTCACCACCACCATGACAGGCTCCAAGCAAGCCCCAATAAACTGAATAACAAGCAGGTATAGTTTTCAATATCCAAAAGCATCCAAAACTTCCAGCCCAAGGAAAGAAACGATAAGAGTCAGCCAAAAGAAGCAGACCTTGACAAGGTTCTTGTGCTGCACCCTTGACAGCATTGTCACCTCTCTCAAGAACCTCCCCTCCCTCTTGGCCATCTCTTCAGGGGTGTCTCCCTTGTGCACTATCTTGATGGCAACGTTTTGGTTCTTGTACCTACAAATCCCGGCATCAATCATGAGCTAAATTAGAAGCAAATCATTCATACAAATCAGCAAATTGTTGATGATAGTGCAAAAAGATGAGCCTTACTTCCCCTCATAGACCTTTGCATGCGCTCCCTCACCGATGCGTGGCCCAACAAAGAGAAGTTTTGGGTCGATGAGCCACTTGGGGTCGATGTGGAGACCTTCGCCCGCATAGAACGCACTCCCGGATTCCATCCCCTTCGGAGTGGATCCACTTTGGGTCCCGTGGGGTCACACAACCCCACTAAACACTTAAATAAAAGATCAACTTTTAGAAAATACTCAAAAGTGGTAGAAAAGTATATCATGAACATGCATACAGCACCTCACAGGACATAGGCGTGTATTCAACAAATTCTACATTTAGAAAGTATTCACAAGTTGGTACAAAAGTATATCATAAACACACATAGAGCGCCTCACTTCACTGGACATAGGTATTCGACAAATTCTACTTTTAGAAAGTATTTGAAAGTTCGTATAAAAGTATATCATGAACACGCATTGAGCAACTCGCTGGACATAGGTGAAAAGTAGAAGGATCAAGGATCTCGCGTATTCGACAAATTCCACTTTTAGAAGTATTCAGAAGTTGGTAGAAAAGTACATCATGAAGACATGTAGAGCACCGCACTGGACATAGGTAGCAACTAGAGGGATCCTGTGTATTCGACAAGTTGTACTTTTTGAAACCATTCAAAAGTTAGTAGAAAAGCATATCATGAACACGCATAGAACCTACTAGGCATAGGTATAATCTGGAAGGATCGCTCATATACCGACAAATCTACTTCTCAAAAGTATTCAAAACTTGGTAGGAAATTATACTACAACATGCGCAGGCTCCTCACTGGAAAATGGGCATAAACTAAAAGGACCCACTGCATTGGACAATTTCTACACAAGGTTCGCATGCCACCATGATTTCTTCTAAAAGAATACAGCAAAAAGAACCTACTAGAACCTTGTTTGCAGCAAGAAAAATATATACATATGGCTATGCAGTACTAAAAGTCTAATAAAAAGGGCATTTTCCATTATTCCCTATGCGTTGAAGATGCATGAATGCAGTCCAACACAAAATCACAGCAATTTAAAATTAAGGCATTGTTTGCCATCACTACCAACTCTTACTAAAAGAAATAGCAACCGCATTGCATCACGACGAAATCACCATGGCATCTTGTACTACTCATGACCTGCTTGGTGCGGCTTAAGCTGAGCCAGCCCCGCACGATCCTGCCAAAAGGGGAAAAAAAGCCACCTGAAAGGGCGGCTTCTACCATAAGCACAAGCACAGAGCCGCCACGCCCACAGTTCGACAACATGCTAAAGCCCAATTACCCCACGCTTAATTTAAAGCCCGTGTCGCGAAGCTTTTCTCCATCAGAAGCGGCAGCCCAGGGAGCGATACAAACCAAGAAACCGCGTACGGCGTCGCAATCCGACGCCACGCCGCCACGACAGTGCATCCATGGACACTAGCCTACACTAAGGGCCAGCGACATGACCGAGCTTGCAGCGAGCACTATTCCACCGCGAGCACGCATGCAAGAACCGGAATCGGGAGGGATCAGGCGGACTGGCGCGGGAATTAGGACAAGACGGGAGCAGAGCTTACCAAGAAACCCCGGATCTCCAATAGGCGCACGCCGGGGCAGCTAGGCCAGGCGTCCGGGGAGCTCGCCTCCGGCTCTGGAGCAGCAGCAGCAGCTCGGCGCCGAGCGCCGCATCAAGGGTACGAGAAGCCCAGCCGCCGGTGAAGCGGGCAGAGGCAGAGCAACGCGGAGAGAGATGGAGATGTGGAGAGAGAGAGAGGGATGTGGGGGTGTGGGGTGTGGCGGTCGGTCGGTCGGAGCGAGGCAGCGTGCAGCCCGTGAGGGAGGGAGGGGTGAAACGATGGGCGAGATCGAGAGATTCTAGTGTCCTGCCGCTCCTCTTTCTCCTCCCTTCCTTCCTCCCTCCCTCTCCTCTCTCTCTCTCTCTCTCTACCACCCCTCTCTCTCCACTGTTAGTAGTAATGGCTGCTGGTCAGATTTGGCTTTTGCTGGTTACTCCTGAGACTTCAGGAGAGTCAGGCCAGTCCCTCTCTCTCTCTCTCTCTCTCTCTCTCTCTCTCTCTCTCCTCTCTCTCTGGCTGATTCGTGTGGGATTGGAGAGTGGGGGGTGCCTGTGTAAGAAGCTGGAAGTCTCAAGACTACCTTCCCACTTTCCCAGAATTTTCTTCTGGTTCGTTTGGTGGTATAGTGGGGGGCAGCGGTGCAGTGAAAGCATCTTTTAACGAACCCATGTATTATCCACTGGCAGGCAATGAAATGAGGAGAAAGCCCATTATGCTGCTAGATTTTATTCAACCACGTGTGTCAAAAAAAAATCCTCCCAAGCTTCTTTTTTGTTCTTAATGTTTTTGACATTTTTACGATTTATGAGGTATGATTTAATTGTTACTTTATTATAACTTTACGTTAAGATGTACCGATAAAATTGTAATATTACAAAACTATTTTTAACGACAAATGTAACAATGTAATTTTTCGTTTAGCCAATGCAGACAGTTTTAAACTTATTTGACGGTAAAAGTTGACGGCACGAATTCTATGTCGTCAAGTAAAACTAAAGGAGTAGATAGTGACAGAGGTGTCTTAAGGTGGAATGGTATCATCATATATGACGGTGTAACTGAGGGTTTGTTCTTTGCGGTTTTTAAAAGCTATTTTTGGCTTTTGGTACAGTATCTAACTTTTAAACGGAGTATTTTTTTATGATAGGGTCTAGAAGTTAATTATTGTATATGTTAAAAGCTCAATATTCGTACCAGCCAAAATCGAAAGTGAATATATTTCTCTGTAATCTCTGTCGCGAATAGCCCATAATTTAAAATTTTCAACTAAAAGTCATAAGTCACAACCATAAACTAAAAAAAGAACATGCCCTGAGTACTGATTACTAGTATTCACTATGCTTAAGCTGCTGCCTTCCCTTTTATGCATATGTGCTGCCTTCCCTTTTATGCATATGTGCTGCTATATTAACTGCACCATGTCACTATGGTGATCATCTCCTTTTATGGATGGTAATAAACACTATATAAATCATAATTGTTATGTATAAGTTTAACGAATTTTTACTAAGACTGTTCTGACGTTCTGTGTGTCTCAAACGGTGAAAACAGAGGTCCAACATGAAGAGTTGCTGATCCTACGAGGGTAGAAGCCGGCAATAATAAGGGCGCCAATTTATAGGTTGTGCTAAAGAATACTCCCTCATGGGAAAATCAAGAAATATTTGGGGACGGAAAAATGCGCTAGGTGGAAATAGTAGTAATCTGGTGCCCTAAGATCTTCTCAAAATCACAGGATGGAAAACGAAAGGTCCAGAAGGTCCAAACACGGCATGGTACAAGTCTCATTGGGGCTTCTCTAAATGTTAGGATAGATTCTTTTGGATGGTGGTTTATAGTTTTTTGTTTAAACTTTTGAATTTTAGTTGTTTGTAAGAGAGAATATGTGGAAAGATATTCGTGTGCGATTTTAACCGATATAGATTAAGGATAGTGTCTACAATCGACTTATAGACCCTCACCTTAAAAAGACACTCCGTTTAAAAAGCTAATTTGTATAAAACTAAATATAAACTAAAAAGAATCCACCTTAAAGCTAGTTAATCATTAGGGGTCACAATACAGTGGAATTTATATATAAAAAAACTATATGCGACACCTACATGAAACGGTTCTTTGGTAGAGATTGTTCCAAGGTAGTATTTGCTGATTCGGTTATTCTTGGTGTAGGGTTTCGGCGGTACCGTTCAGGATATGTAAATGTTTCACACTGTTTATTGCGCGATTATTGTATGAACAACTCAACTTGTTTTTTTTAACTAACCTTATATTTTTTATCCTTCCCATCTTTCCGCCGAAATTATTTTCCAATGCGTTACTCCCTCTATTTCATAATATTTATCCAATACTCGTATAAAAAAGGCGACATGGTAAGCTACGGCCGCTGATACATCGAAGCTATAGACAATGGTCATGTTTTACTTTACTACAACTGATGATTTTGTTTTACTTTTTAAGATAACAGTAGATGACAAAAACATTAACACGGACAGTATATACGATTTTAAGTTCGGAAAGCTATTTGAGAAAACGAGTTTGAAAAAGTCATCCTATTTGTTTCACCTTTTGAAAAAGTCAAAATTAAAAACCACAAAAATATAAAAAAGAATATGGTCAACGTCCACAAACTAAACATAACATGGCCACCTCCATCCTAAAGGGCCACTAATTTCGGCTGAAAAAACCAACTTATAGCTGAATTTTTATTGTAACTAGCTTATTTTACATTGTAACTGATAGTGACTTATTTAATATAATTAAATTTAAAAAATAAAAATCAAATCAATTCATCACAGATAATATAAATAAATATGAAAAAATAAAAAACAAAATAAGTTAAAAATTTAAAAAAGATAAATAATAATAATAAAAAAAAATAAGTCAGAAATTCAAGGCTGTAGCCAAGATTGGGCTTGCACACAAACCCATTTCGTTCGATTCACGATTGGGATCCGGCCGATGAGAGAGTGGGTGTTTCCATCAAGTGATGGCGATGGATGGATAGGTAGATCGGCACATGACATGAGTGAGAAGGTCGCACGAAGCAGCATGAGAGCTCTGTGCTGGGCGTGTAAATTATGTTCTAGTAATAGTTTAGCTAATCACTTTGTTATAATTAATAGATAGTACGTTTGCTCTCTCTCTCTCCAGAGGCACTTATCAGGTGGGCACCAAACGGCTTAAGATCTCGCTTATTTCGGTTTAAAATCAACTTCTATTTTTGTCTTCTGTTTTTTTTACTATTCAGTAATTTCATCTTTTTCTATTTTTTTAGATTTTTTGGACGTTTTTATTTTCTTTTCTCGTATTCCTTTGCATTATCCGTGATGGGTTAACATGTTTTTTATTTTTATTTTTTTTAAAATTTAATTATGCTAAATAAGTTAACTCAACTATAGTAAAAAATAAATTAGCTATAATAAAAAAGTCATAAACCATCGCTATTCCGAACGCCCCCTAAAAGCCATCACCTTTTGCTTCTCTGTATACTTTATTTTTCTGTTACTGCACTATAATAGTGTGAGTTTTTTGAATTAAAAATTAAAAAACACCGCGATCTCTTTTTTGAGACAATGCAAATTAATAAAAGAAAAAATAGAAAACAAAATAAACCGAAAGGATAAAAAATTAAAATTAAGAAGTTAACATATTTCAAGTGACTTCTAATTTTTAAAAGCTGAAACCGTTTAGCGCAATCCTCGATCTAGCATAATCACTATACAGAACTAATTAAGTAATCCTTGGCAAAAAAAACAAATACGAAGAATTAATTAAGTAATCCTATCTTGGGATTAGGGTGTCACCCGTGGGGGCATTTATTTATTTTGTACTATTTTCTTGTGTACTGGAGAAGAAGCTATACTCCATATGCGATAAACAAATAAAAGTCAAAACCAGAGAGTATCTTTTCAGAATGATCGCAGTATCGACCAAATTGTCTCTAGCATACACGTAGGATCATCTCCTCACCCCTGGAACTGGATGCTCTAGCGCATGCCACGTGTGCAGCAATGTGGTTTAAAAGACAAGAGCTTATAGTGCAGTGGCTGGAGCCATTGGAAGCATCAGGAGCTCTGACCTTCGCATGGATTGCCGATTCGAGACCAGCCGAAGTACAATGCGTCTCAAAATAAACCATCTTTTGCTTATGACTCAAGCATGTCATGAGATTGATGTATCGAAATTTTGCCCCACACCTCCATTAGCTAGATGGTACGACTGAAGATAACACGCTCAGCCACGTGTGAAGAAGTAAAGGCGAATTTGACCCAAGGAAAAAGGAGCCTACCAGAAAGTGGCAGGCAGGCAAACAAATCAGTCGGCAGGAAAAGTCCGGTAGGGAATTTGGTGTGCTTTTTTAGATTGCTGTTGATAATTTTGGTCCTGATTATTGGTTTTGAGCTATATTTTTTAATATGATAATAGACGACGGAGATACCGTCGTATTGACGCGAATGGTGCATATGATTTTACGTTTAGAAAATCGTTTAGAGAATCTGTTTCAAGAGATCACTCTGTTTTGATATTTAATGTTTTTAACTTTTGAAGAAGGTAAAAGACAACCAAAAGCCAAAAAATAAAAGGAACAGGATCAACTAGTAGCTAGTTCAAAGGTTTTTGAAATAGAAGCTAACTCTAGTAAGTTCTTATACCCATTTTTGACTGTGGTCACTGCTGTTTGAACTATTTATACTTTGCAGAGACTTTACACTTTACCCATAAGAAATAAACAACTTATTATGTTTCACACATTCCCTTGGACATGTGAATCAACAAGATTACCACAAGACATTTACAATGCATCACACAATATAGATTACACATGCTAAGGTTTCACCTGAGTGAGGTTACATTCACCACACCTAGACCCCCTCTTGTGCCACATGACGGCTTACACCAGTGATATGATCCGTGTCCATGACGGCTTAAAACTAGCGACACGACTCGTGGGTCACTCTAATGGTGCAACCCACGCTGGTGGATGCAAATTAGTTAACCAGATCATACATATTATAAAATTACGGTTGTACTGTTTTACATTAGAAGGTCATTATAAAATTCAATATTTAAAGTTGTCTAGACGGCACATACCACATACAAAATTCATGTGCTACATCCGCACTAATCATCATTCCATCCACTCAGATATAATAGCAGCAAGTTTTAGAGTTTCGAGGAGCACATAACTAATTTATCTCAAATATACAAGTTATTTCCCTTCAATGACTACCCAAAAATAAGTTCTATGATTAAAAAATGATGATTAGAGCAAGTTAGTGCCCTGGGTACTTAAGCAAGATTAGCATGATGCTTAAGTATAACCTATAGTTAGTAAAGTTACCATTAAGTATCTAATTTGACAAGAATCATGTGATTCAAGTGTCCAAAGAATGATATAATAATATTACAATGTCAAGTAGACATATATATATAATATTAAGTTTAACATACATTTGCATAACCATTAATAGCATGCAATTTGATAATTTAAACAAACATAAATTTGCATAAAATATATGTTTAATTTGATCAAAGTATTGACTTGTCTGGCTCACGAGTAGAGTGGCCTTGGAAGTCTTGTTGCGGCTCAAACTATGCCTCTTCCGTGTCTTCGTACTCTACTCGAACAAACGAAGATAAAAAACCAATAAATACATGAACAAGCAAATAAATCTAAATGAAAGTCCAAATAAACTCAAAATTGGATGATGCTACTACCATTATATTGATCATGAATTTAATAAATTTTAGAAATAAATTTTATTAAATTTAGACATAAAAATGAGTGAGAATGAGTTCTCCAAAGTTTAAATTGGAATTAAATCTAAGAAATAAATAGAGGAGGGAGGTTACTCTCACTTATAGGTGGGATCCACTAGATTTAACTTGATTTTAAAATTATTTTTTATTGAAAAAGCCACTAAGACTGATAAATGGGTTCCATGAGATTTAAATCATTTTGAAATAAAATTTAGAAGAAAAAGGGCTCAGAGGTGCTGATAAAGTACAAGGGACCACATGTTAGTGGCTCATCCACTTAAACCGTATTTTAAAAGATTTCTTAATGGATGGGTCCACACGTCAGTTACTAAGTTAGCACTAACAAAAGAAGGGGCCCACTGGTCAGCGAGATTAACTAATGCTAAGCACAGACACCTTGCTAATTAAAATTTAAACCCGTCATCTTTGTTATTGTATGGTGGGCTTGATCCTTGATCAAGTTTGTCAGCTGGATCAGTCCATCCCTTTCTTCTGGATCGGCGGCGGAAGTGGTAGTGAGGCGGAGATGCTGCAGTTCCCCGCGCTGATGCGGCAGTGGCCGTCGCTGCCGTTGATCCAGGCGTCCACGCTCCTCCCCGTGCCCGCCACCTCCCAGGAGGACGAACTCCTCCTTGCCATGGCCGAGTCCGACCTCGAGGACAAGGTACCGCTACTACTCTTTCCTTCCACCATCCTCCCCTTCCTGGCCTAATTCTTCTCTCCCCTTCCTCCCGCCTTTCAGTTGAACGAGATCCGCAAGACCAACAGCAACCTGGTGATCATTGGGAAGCCCACCGACGCCGAGGCGGAGGACGACGACGCCGACAACGTCGAGGAGTCTGACGGCGACGACTTCGATCAAGAGACCGGCTGAGCCGGCCCGGCTCCACCCCTTGGCAGGGCGTGCCCTGGGGCGTTGCGGTCTCTGCTGCCCAATCTGTACGCCTGTTGCAGCCCGCGATCCCCAATTGTCTCTTATTGCCATCTCGATGTGTTCAGTTACCCTACTTTGCTTTGCTACTGGCTGTTTCAAGGATCCGAGGACGTCCCTTATTACTTGGAAGTTGGGTCACATGTATGGGATTAACTCGTTGATGCTGTTACGTTTTCATCGAAATGCAGAGAATAATTTCACCACTGTATTCTATGCGAGTGCCTGTTGTTTCTTGCAGTTGTGTTGTTTAGGCTTTATTTTATATAGACTACTATTAAGTTCCTGACAAGTCACCTTCATTGTTTTGTGTAGTATATGCATTTCTAGTTACAATGTTTTCTATATGAATAGAAGGAACATATCAAGACACATGAAGTAGTCCATAATGTAGAGGTGGCAATGTGGCATAACAATACACGAATTGGTAGTGGGGGGGGGGGGGGCATTAACTTGTATGCTGTATGAGCTCGTGGATGATTCATAAAAAATCCTGTATCGCACCAGATGAAAGTCCTGTAAAAAAGCTGTATTATGAAGTGGCTGTTCTTCTCATGCTTATATCTTTTAGTGTTGAAGTACCTGCTGAATTGCTGACCTGACTAAAACCGGTTTACATTCAGTGCTCTATCATCATAGGAACCTGGTCAAGTTTCTTTACAGCGATATTAGGTATGTATATTTGGAAGCTAGGAATATGTGATGTCTAATATGTCCCCCATGTTCCTTTTCTGAAGCTCCATGTGCGTAAATTCTTCATGAAATTATGATGATCAACATATGTTAGTGTTTGAACCACAAAAATGCAAAGTTCCTTTGTTTCTCCAGGGACATTTGTACAGCCAATGTAGCGTTGTTGAAATTGTTAACTTTGCTACTATTTGTTAGTTTGATCAATTAATCTAATAGTTGTTTTGACCTTCTATAATTCTGCATTCTTGCCAGTGCCAATCTTGCTTTTTATCCTGTAATTCTTCTCTTTTGTCTAGACCCGAAAAGAAGAGAGATTCTTATTTTGTAGTGGCTCTGAAAGAGCAATGTCGTTAATGTAACATAAATACAAGGGTAGAGGAACCAATTTGTGTCTATTATGTATAATCACAACTCTACAAGAAATTATGATATTCCACCTTGTGATAGAAAATAAAAGATACAATGTAGTACATTAGAGATAAACAGGCGAAAATTCTGAAGTCCGTAACATGATTATTAGCTGTAAAGCCTTTTTCCAAATCATGTCCTTTGTTGCCAAGAAAATGATTATTTGCTCTGGCAAATCTTGTAAAGTTTTCTGATGGAAACTTTTGGAGTCAGCTTATCTCTTCACTGTTTCAAAACTTTTTCCAATGATCAAAATTTTTCTGAAGGGACAATGGGCTGTACCTCGCAAAACAGTAATTGTATGTCACAAATCACTCATATAAAGTATGCCAGAATCTTGGTCAAGATCAATGTATAGAAGACAGATAGCAAAGCACCAACTGGAATTGTGACTACCCAGGAGGCCACAATTTCGCGCACTGTCTCTGCTCTGACTCTGTTGAGCCCTCTTGCAAATCCCACACCCATCACTGCACCGACAAGTGTATGTGTAGCAGAAATTGGCAACCCAAGCTTTGATGCAAACAAGACCACAGAAGCTGCTGCAAACTCCGCTGCGAACCCCCTTGTTGGTGTTAGTTCGGTGATTTTCTTGCCAATTGTTGCTATCACCCTATAACCCCACATTGTTAGCCCTGCAACAATTCCAAAACCACCCCAAGCAAGGACTTCAGTAGGTATGACTATCTCAGCACTGCTCGCTACGCCTTGAAGAATGGACAAAGCTGCAGCCAGGGGCCCTATGGCATTGGAGACATCATTGCCTCCGTGAGCAAATGACATGAAGCATGCTGACAGGACCTGCATGTAGCCGAATACTCCATAGACAATCTGCAATTGAGCTCCTGTAGGGCCAGCAATGTCCGAAAGAAATCCAACTTGCTGAACATTTGTCTTGGCAGATGTTGTCTTTTCTGCTTCTGAAGACAGTAGGTCACCAAGCTGTTTTTGGATCACCTTGCTAACTATGATGGCACCTATTGCCCCACAAGCTAATGCTTGCAGTAGAGCAATGGAAAAGATCTTGCTGAGAGGGAAAGCAGCAAACGAGATTGCAGTGACACCAGTAAAAACTGCAATTGGTGCAGCAGCTGCTGCAGCCTGGCCTGGATTTGGTGCACTGTATACGAACTGAAGTGAAGCATGGTCAGTAGAGAATTAATTTTCTCGTCTTGTTCGAAACAGTGTCTATGTCTTCTATTTATGAAAATTTTAGTTTCTTTGCTGTGTGCTCAACAAGATGTCTGCCTAAGCATTGACTTGAAGCTGTCTTGTTTTATCGTTTAGCATGTTGTAAGTAAAGTTAGTCTAGTACTTACCCTACGTATGCACTTGTAAACAAGAAATGATGCTGCAGCACCGATCACAGGAGAAATGACCCAGGATGAAGATACTCTAGCCAAGGAGCTCCAGAAAACTGCATTGACCCCTCCAAAAACTAGCCCAAAACCAACCATGGCGCCAACAATACAATGTGTAGTAGAAACAGGCCAGCCATACGAAGAAGCAACCTAAGAAATAGCAAATGTTAATGCAAGTAGATGCTTACAATTGTTAATATGCTACATTTTCAAGACTGTAAAACCAACGGCACTATTGGCAGAGGCATCACATTTGATGAAGAAGATATTTTGGAGACATGCTATTTGCATTTGATATTTACCCAATCATGTAAATATTATAACTCCATAGCTTAAGTAGAGGAAAAATATACAATCAATGGCCCACTAAAATTGTCTTCTCCAGCACAGTTATGCATGTATCTAATTTTTATATACTTTAAGATGTAAGATTCCATAAACTTGTTCCTTGCAAAAGTTGCTATGTTCGTAGTGACCGTTGTCCGCTCAGTTACGTCAATTTATTGTTTGTGTACTTTCCGAATTTGACATAACTGTTCGAGTGCTAGATAACAACATCTGAGAATTGGAAATGAAGTTTGCAATGCTGATCCTGAAATTGCCTATAACTGGATCTCAAAATGTACGAGTAAGATTTCCACATCAACAAGGCTAAAACCATGCTGTAGATAGCTGTTGTATCTGTTAAGTTGCTTTCCCTTCGCAGTCCCTAGCGTGAAAGATCAATGGTTTACTGTGTAGTAGAGTTTGTTCCTCAAAAGAAATTGTTTAATAGAGTCTATTCAGCTCTGCTTAGGATGAAAGATTTTCATGCAGTAGGTTTAATGGAATCAAAGATAGCAATGGCCTGCTAAAATTTATGGGGCTCCATCGACAGCATCTAGAAGTGCAAAGTATATGATTTTGCCCTATTAGGGAGACGATTCTATTCTAGTATCATAAATATGTCTCTGATGGTGCGTCTTAACTCTCTTAAATCTTCTGTATTGTAGACTGAAACTGGGGGAAGTCTCGGTAATTATGTGATCCTAATGGCACTATGAGACTGCATGATCTGCTTGGCATGATATAGCAAAGCTCAAAGGGTGATGGAACCATACCTGCAGCCATGTGCCAGCAGCGGCGAGGGAGGACAACAATCCAGCGAAGAGCAGAGAGTCCTTTCCCTGGAAGACTGACGCAACTAGGATGCCCTTCTGCATGGTGCTGGTAACATGGGTGCCCATGAGGAATGCACCAGAGAACTCCAGCACAGCCGCAGTCAGCACTGCCTGCCGAAGTGTCAAAGCTCCAGACCCTACTGATGTCCCCATGGCATTCGCCACATCATTTGCCCCAATATTCCATGCCATGTAGAACCCTGACAGCAGTGTCAGATATGCCAGCGCCTTCATTTTCGTCGTCCCATGACAGACCAGTGAGCGCATCAGCAGTGGCACGGTGAGGGCCGCAAATGCAATCACCACGGAGATTGACATCGCCATCCGTGGTGAAATATGGAACGCCTTGGCCATCTCCGACGGCTCAGATTCCCCGTTCTGCTCCTCCTCAGCCTCGGCGGCATCTGCTTCCGCGCTGGAGCCATCATCGGCATTGGCAAAGGAGGACAGCGTGGCGCGCGGAAGGCCCAGGTGTGAGCTCAGTGTCTTGGCAGGTGACACTTTAGCCAGAGGGAAGTACCTCAGGCCGTGAATGGTAGGTGGCAGCTGAGCGACAGGGTGACGGAGCAGGAGGGCGGCAGCCGCAGCTCGCCCTCCTGCTCCAGCATGTGCTCGGGCAACGGAGAAGAAAGGAGAAGATTGAGACATGGAGTGGCAGAAGCAAAAGACAGGGGTGAGTAGAGATGCACCAATGAGAAAGAGAGGAGATTAATGGCGAGGAGAGGAGATTAATGGGGAGGAGAGGAGGAAGGGGAAGGGGAAGAGGAAGAGGTGGCCGTAGGAAGTCTGTGGGAAGAAGCGAGCATCGTTATGTGGATGGAGGGAAGAGCTTGCTTCCTGTGGTGGCCCAGCTCGGGGCTGAGACGAACGAGTGGTGTAAGGGGATATGAGCAAGATTCCTGCCTAATCCATAACCTGTGGTTGCAGCCAACTGCTTGACTGTTTTCAGTTGCATGATCATCTGGACCTCCCTTCCACCCAGCCTGTTTTAAAAGATCTAACTCCTTGTCTGTTCCTGTTGTTTTCATTCTCCAGTGTGACGTTTAGCGTGGCATTAGCATCTTCTTAGGGTTGTTGAAATTTGAAGGCTTCGGCCTGTTCTTTTTTTTTTTGTGCTTATAACTGTGGCTAACATTTTTGAATTTCTGGCTATTTGTGAGAGAGATTACTGAGAGATAGATGCTCACTTGCGATTTTGGCTGGTACAGCTATTGGATTTTTAACGTATACTATAATTAACTTATAGATCTCGTTTTAAAAATATATTCTATTTAAAAGTTAAATACTATAGTAAATATCAGAAGCTGATTTCAAAAACCGAAAAACAGACATATCATATTTGTTCTATTCCTTGTGTGGCTGCCTGTCCGGTGCTATCCACTGTACAGATTCAGTAAATGGAGCTACTATCATTTCAGGTCTTCTTATTTGGACCCTGGATTTTCTATTCTTATGATAAACAAAGGATGTGCTTTTCTTGTTGTTACTGTTGTGTTACTACACCATCTAGGTGTTATTTATGAGATGATTTCTTAAAACTGCTTCTCTAAATAGTTTTTTAGACATAAAATTATGTTTGCATTCGTATCGGCGTCTCTATCACTGACTGTACATCGAGTTTTGCACTGGCTGGCTACAGCCTACCCACGGTTTCGATTTTGACACTGGCATAGGCGCCAACTAGGCGTGGACGCCGCGCATTCTGTGCCATTGCAGCTGCGGCGCCCGGCCATTAGCTCGCGCTCGTCCTCATTCGTTGGATCAAAAAACCGGCGCACCAGATCAGTAGATGGAGGACACCGCTACAGCACATCGCCGCAGCGCCTGTTGTAGCCAGAGTGAAACACCACAGCACCAGGGGTGAAATCTCGCACGCCCTCTCGTGATCCAACGGTCTACAGTGACAATGGCTCCATCCCATTGCTGCTTGAATACTTGATGGTAGAGGAGGATACCGGATAGGCTTCCATTGGATGCACTACTTGCACGTCCTGTACTATTCTTCTAGATTCCTCGCTACTTTTCTAGATTGCTAGCCCGAGACACAATTTCTAAACTTTCGGTAGCTGATTGTAACACCAATTATGTCACGTTTACTTAAAAAAAATAACCATAGCTCAAGTGTTTACGGAGTTTCTCAGATTTGATTCGTGATCTCTAGTTTGTTGAGCCTTAAAAATAACTCTGCTAAACAATTGCACCCCTATAAAAATAGAAGATGGATTGTGACGACAAGAACTGACAGAAATATCCTTAGTAGTAGTAACCCGCATGTAGTGCTCAAAAGCACATACATAATGAAAAGAGATATTTTTCCTTAATTTACGGGCGTCCTTGACTTGCCCATCTTGCGGTCACCGAAATCCACCGTTGATTTGAAGCGGGAGCCAATCAGACGCCGACGAGGGAGGAGACCGCCGCCGCCGTCGGGGAGTCACTGCTATACAATAATAACTCAAGTGATCTCCTAATTAATTTGAGATTAAGCCAAACAGATTGTTTGCCGTATCGTACCCTCTATTCAGATTTTATAGACGGTTACATATATTTTTTTCTTAATCTATATGGTACCATATGAATGGTATGCAAGCACTTATTTTATTTAGGTATTAGAAAATTCTTTATTTTCTAACTAAAACATAAAGTGTCAACCTGATTCTGTATCTGTTTGTATCGTTGCACATACTGCAAACACGTATGTTAAAGTTATAGAAGATTTTGACCTCACGGATAAGATTTTTTTTATAACTTTAGATAATGCAGCTGCAAACACTAAGGTTATGGAAATTTTTACTTTTTATTTAATACTTATGCACAATCTTTCTTACTGCATCAATGATGTGTTTGCCATATTATCAATGTTATTGTTAAATCTGGTTTAAAAAGATTAAATGCTTATCTTGATTCTTTTAGACATGCAATTTCATATATTAATATTCTAACCAACGAATAGCCGTATATAAGAGTTTTTGTGTAACCATAAACGTCCATCCTAGAAAATTTGGCTTAGACATACCTGTCAGATGGAACTCTACTTTTCTTATGGATAGCATCAGAGACCTATCAAGATATCTCAATAGTGATAGCATTAGTGTCGAGCAAGAGTTGAACATCCTCTCATAGTGGCAAACTCAAAAGGTAACATATCCAGTGTTATCCATATTAGCACGGGATGTATTGACTGTTCCTGTCTCTACGGTCTCCTCGAAGTCAACTTTCAGTCTATCTGGAAGAATAATCAAGGAGCGGCAAATCGGTTTCTCAAATAAGATGGTCAAAATCTTTCTAATCGTCAAAAACTGAGAACAACCTGAATCAAGACTCCAACATACTCTAGAGAATAGAGACTCAGAAGAATCTTTTGAGAATTTGTATCTAGATAGCAATGAATATGATTTTCAATATTTTTTCTTCAGATATAGTCATTAGTGAGCTTTATAGGCTGTACACTTTTTTGTTTACCAATGTTTTTTCAAGTTAAGTTTTTACTTGGTAAAATTTTTAACGAGACATCCATGTTATGTAATTTAACAAGTTAATAAAGCTTATTATATCATTGATAATAATTATCTTAATGATTAACATATCTATAATTTTTCTTAATTTCCTATAATTTTTTTCTTTTTCCTAGCTTAACGGGCCAACCGTGTCGGCATGACCCATTAAAGCCTATCCATGCTCGTGCCGGTACAGCACGATTGTAGGCCATGTCTGAGCTTGGACCTCAGCCTATTGGTCCATTTATTTACCGTGCTTGGACCAGGCCTATATTAACCCAGTACGACCCATTGGACAGCACTACCTTAACCTACTCCGTCAGTACACCCTACACACCCTCCTCCTTTATAAGCAGCAGCCCCCTCCCTTTGAGAAAGATCTCACGCAGAAGAACAAGAACTGATTGCCCTCTGTGTATGCACTCTACTACTGTTACTGTCTATACCTCCATTCCATGGCCGGCCTGAGTGTTCTCCTAGAGACCCACAAGAACAACTCCGGCAAGCCCCAGATCATCAGCAAGGCCACCCTACATAACCCCAAGATCTCCTCCTCCTCGCCGGCGGCGACAACGACGACCACGAGCTCCTTCTTGCAGCGCTGCTTCCTGTGCCGCAAGGAGCTCGAGGGCAAGGACATCTACATGTACAGGTAGGTTCGCTTGTACCAAGAAACTTCCTCTCTCCACTACAACTGTGTCTACGTACGTCTCTGTTCGTTGCAAATTAAGTCTGTTACTCATGCCTGACGGTGCAGGGGGGACAGGGCGTTCTGCAGCGTGGAGTGCCGGCACCGGCAGATCTTCGTGGACGAGGACGCCGGCAGCAACCACTGCGCCAAGGAAGAGGTAGCAGCCAAACGACCGCACGCCTGTGTGGGTACGTACGTGGAGGTAGCAAAAGGAGATTAAGGAGGATGAGAGGGAGAGGAGGTGGAGATGGTGCTTAGTTAATGAGTTGGCTAACCGATGTAATTAACGTATCGAGAATGGAGATGGAAGAGAAGGGATTAAGGTCCTGATTGTTTCGATTTTAGTTTTTAGCTTTAGTTTTTTTACTATTTATTATATTATCTACTAATTTAGCTACAGAAAAATTTTAGTTAAAAATCAGAAATCATTGTTAAAAGATCATCGCTTAAGAATGGAGTTACGTGCCGCTGGCGTGCGACAGCTCATCCGCGTGGGGCCCACCCACGGGAGGATTACGTGTCTAATGGATAAGACGGCAAGACTTGGATAGCTGGACCCCTCGCGAAGCGGATCGGCACCGAGTAATTAACGGCGCTTTTCTGTCACGTCTCTCCCTCTCCTCCCGTAGAGATTAGCTGCTGCACGCAAAATCAATCAATTAATTAATTATTACGGTCAGGTGGACTGAGAAGATCTCGCCTACGGATGGTTTGGTGTTCCGGAACTGGATAAATACCGAATCTATTTTTGAGAGATTTTAATTATAAATAGATAGATCATATATATGTAGAATATATCTGATGATTAATAAATATTTTAAATTTTTGGTGTTCTCTCTTAATTATTTTTTGTCGTCTATTGATTTGTTACGCGGATTGTTTTCGAGATTATTATCATTATTTCTCGATACGTTATCAGCCCAAATCATTTTCAATCTATTATACAAACCCCAAATCAATCTATTATATATTATAATCTAGTAGATCAATCTAGATTCTATTCGTTTACAATGACATGATTAGGTCTGTTATTTTCTGTCCAGTAGATAGATTGCATCCTAGTTGATTCTAATCACAAATTAATCTATTTTCTGTTAGCATGTTTATTCACCACCATAATCCGGTAGATGAAATACCTAAGATCTAGATCGGTTTGCATAGAAGAATAATGGAGTGGATTATACATATACAGGAGTATATACGATAGGTTCTTTTCTCAGGTCAATTAGGCAAAGCTACGCGTTATCGGCAATTAACGAGCGAATCATTAGACAAGAACGGCACCAACTTCGCCGTGGCAGCACATAGAGTATGATCATTCAACCTTGTGGAATCTAATAACCCCAATGACTTGTACGCCTGCTTGCCTTTTCGTGGCAATCGGTGGCAAGCGCCTCACCACTGCGGCGGCGTGAGCGTGACCGTCGTGTCCTGCGGTGAGGACAACGTCGGCGGTGCCGCCCGCGTCAAGATTGTGGTGAGCAGGGGCGATCTGGAGCGCATCGCCGCGGGCGTCACCCGGAGGCAATGCGGGGCCGTGGCTCGCCGTCGGCACGTAGCCGCGCCGGCCGGGTCTCTGAAGGAGCAGCTGATGCGTGTGTCGATCTAGGAGTAGGCGGCCGGAGTCGGAGGGGAGGCGCAGCCGTGTAGCGCAGCGAGTGGCGGCCCACGCTGGGCGGCATACCGGAGAAAGCGTAGAGATAGAATGGTAGCGGATTAAGTTCCGGGTTAATTAATCACAACGGTGCGTGTAAATGAGCGTTGATTAACTTCAGGCGGGGATTTGCAAATTGCACTTGCTTGTTTGTTTCTAGGAAGTGCTGCTGCTTTGCACTCCTAATGCTTGTTTATCTTTATCTCTCGTTGATATACGCAGAACAATTGCTGTTTAATCTTCTCGATGAGTCTGCTTAGAACCTTTGTCATTATTATGTTTTCTGGATTTTTTTGTATTTTATTTATGCTTATTAGTAATTCCAAAAATTGATTATTAATGAGCAGAAATTCATTAAAGATTATCAAAATATTCTAGAAAATCCTAAAAATATGGTTTTTAGGTATATGAGCTTCTGTAAATTTTGTGAAATCTTATACTTAGTATACCTTGAAAGTATCATATTTCTTTTATGATTTATTTCCTGGCATTGTGTGTTTGGAGATTTATTTAATGGGTTAGTAATTCTAAAAATTACTTAAATGTCTTAAAAATTATCAGAAAATCCCAAAGATTACAAGGAAAAATCTAGGAAATGATAAATTATCTAACGAATAGATAAAAATAAATCTTTACTATTTGTACTCATTTCATGCACCTGAAATATTGTAAGACTTTGGGCATCGCTATGTGAATATGTGCTCGCTCCGAATGGCTGTAATTGTATCATCTATGTTTATTTCATTGTCATACAGTTATACCACTGCCAAGACTGACGCTGATGAAGTTGTACCCTTTTATCGCTGAAAGGTAAAAAACTTTGTAGTTTATAAGGTATTGCCTCTACTCTACCCTGAAGAATGACTATATGATTTAAATTGATCCGTTGGGCTTAAGGGTCTTCTCTGAAAGGATGGTCAAATTTGTAAAATATTACTGGTGTTCCTGTAGGCACTTTGCTAGGATCTACTTCTACTTCTAGGACTAGAAGTCCGCACACGAGTATTACTCTACCTTGCACTATATTGTCTCTAGACTAAGTTTAATTAGCCTGTATTTACTAATAAATAGGTGCATCCATAAGCAAGAATATGCCCACGGTGAACAATATGGAGACTAGTAGCATTCTCCTAGTTATCCCTTAGTTTTATTTAGATGTCATTTCCTACATGAGCAATATCAGTAGTATAGATACAACTCCTATCGAGCTTAGTTTTGCTCATGAAAATCACCTCTTATCTTTTATTTTAGGTTGAAATTGTACATTAGATAATTATTTGATCTAAGTTGTTCTGTTAAAACCTTATTGTTGCTGAACAATTGTTTAATAGAACATATTACCAGTAGCATATCTTACTTTGCTGTAAAATAATTAATCATGTATAGAATAAAATTTGTAAATATTATACTTGACATTTGAAAGGACTGCTATGCCTCTGTTCACTAGTTCTTTGTACATTAATACCTAGATTGTAGTAGGAAACTTTTCCTTCTTGAAGACACAAGAAATCTAGACAAATGTTAAATCTCAGAAAGATCACATTGACTAGAAAATACTATAAACCTCAAATAAGTATGAAATAACTTGCACCCAAAGACTTAAAATCTATATATAACCCCTTCTTCCATATTACAAAGTATATGTCAATTTTAAGCCAATAAAATTTTATTCTTGAAGTAGTATAATAGCGAGTTATTGCTAAAACTCTAAGTTGATTTAAGGCAAATGCTAGAAGCATTCGCTCTCACTCGGAATTTTGTGGTTGGCGTGAAAAGGGAGAGGAATTTGGGCATATGAGGAATATTGAAACCTTTGAGACATAAGAGTCATGTCAATTATAGTGGTATATCCTAGGTTAAATCGAAAAGTAAATAAGTTTGAAGCTATAAATAATCTAGTTTATTTGAGAGATAATTGAAATTGCTATCTACACTGTTAGCAAACAAAAATCATTGCAATCTTCAAAGGGTAATTGATTTGTCCCTAGTAATATGTTAATCGCCGGCATGCGACCATATACATAAGAATTACACGGTAGCATGAAGCAACTGCACATATGCCACTAGAAGGTATAGCCATTTGCCTGAAGAAAATATAACTCTCGAAATACTAGATGACCTATTGGATTTTAATAATCTCAAATGATCTAAATTTTTCATACTTATTTGGCATCATAAATTATAACAGACATATAAATTACCTCCCAATTGATCATATATATTCCTAGCGAATACTTATTCAATCTAGGAGGTTAAACTAGAATTATATTCTAGTAGAATATATTATATTCCATGTAGATTAATCGACGGTCATATTTTATATGGCAGTGTTATATTTATACTTTTGATAGCATCATGTAGATGTATATTATGCTGTCAAAATATAATTCTCTTGACCAAGTCAAACATGTTGCATTAACATAAAACTTGAAGTTTGAGGGATCCAAATCTTAAAAAAATAGTATGAGTAATTGGATCATAATATCATACAATATATAAGAAGCTAGAATACTTCTACTATCGCAGATTAATAACCCACCAGATTTTTGAGATAATATACCAGTAGTAGAGATCTGCAATTTTCATGCCTCTACATTAATAAATGTCTAGTTCAATGCATTAAGAAAAAAAAACCTCCCAATCAAGGATTAGCTCATATTAGAAAAATCAAACATTTCTCATATAATATCACCACCGTAGTATACACCATTTGAACCATCACCAAAAGCTGGGGTTAGATTAGATCTGAAATTTTATCTATCATGTGTCCATACCAAGGTGATTTTGAAGTATGTTATTAAGCAAGATCAAATCTCGGCATGAGGGGGAGAGAAATGCTCAAAATCTTTAAATGCTATGATATTTTTTAAAGAAAGATCTTTAGTATAAGGTCCACGCACTAACCAAGCTAAATTTAAGTTTAGTTGATACTCTTGTACGTTAGAAGCGAGGAGACTGCCAGATTTCTTTTTCCATAACATGGAAGAGTTATATAGTATTTATTTAAAGTAAATGCATCGCTAAGTTTGGAATACCCCAAATTGAATAGTATTTCCATTTTTGCGAAGTTGACTTGTTGGTCAGTGATCTAAATTCTACAGGACGCCTATGGATCTAAGGTCTAGTGACACTGGTCAAATTAATCGTTAAACACTCCTTAAAAAAAACTCTAGAAGGGAACTTACCTTGAAGGTGAAATACCTTATGAAGAGGCTCATCATGAAGATGAAAACCCCAGTAATTAGGCACGCACATATTACAATATCGGGGAACATGAAATAACTAATAAACTTCCGTTTGAGAAATGGCGAAGGTTTGGTTAACATTAAAAGATACTCAATTATGAGGATATTTGGAGAAAAGTTATTGAGAACTAATTTTCCTCTAAAATTGCTAAGATTTCTTGTATGAGAACATAAATCCGAAACCAAAGTCCATGGCTGAGCGCTTGAAATGTTCATATTGGATAAAAATGAAAGGAAGCAATTGAGGCTGAACCATAATCCCAGATGAAAGTCTTGGAACCTGTTAGTTTAGAATTGGTGAGTCATTATAAAATAATGAGGTGGTGAAAGCGATGGTTGAAGGATCCCTGTAGAGATCGATATTATCATATTATGAATGAAATAATATTCCGTCATATAATAACTCTAGCAAATGACATGAATAAGATGTGCACTTATTTGATTCTGAAAATCCTTGATGTGATATCTGAAGAGACTCAAAGCTCGATCCTTGAAGGACTCAATGTTTCAACAAGAAAGTAAATTACAACGTGTGTGTGTGTATAACTTATACCTGATAAGCTATTACTGAAAGAAAGAATGTTTCCTAGAAGAAAAAATATATCTTAGAAGAGAAAACATCTCCCTGAAAAGAAGTTAAATCACCGGTTAATAAAAAATACACCAACAATTATGCGATCCCTAGAAGTGGATAATGACCCATTCAAGACCCGAATGAGGAAACTAAAAACTAGAAGTACGCCACATAAGCACATATGAAGTGCATCTCCTACCAGAAGTTGATGGAGTGGCAATATCCTTTATTGTTAATGGCAAATTCATTAATTCCCTAAGTGCCAAAATTAGGACTAGTTATATTGATTCCGTGGAGGTATGACCATACTTTTAGTTCTGCAGAACTAACTTTTGGTCGTATAGTACTACTCAGAGATGGCTGGTAAATATTAAGACCCTGAAATGTTTTGATAAGTTATATCTTGAAAAAATGTGGCATTGTAATTGATTACCCCCATATCCTGATTTGGATAAATTTTGCTTGTGTTGCATATATAGATAAATGGTATTTTAGAAAGTTAAGTATATTGCTCCCAAATTATTTTATCGTCGTTATCTAGATGAATAGTGAGATAAATGTCTAGAAGACTATACATTGTGGTAATTCAGTAGATATACTCACAATATACTAGTCTGTATTCAATTTTTAAAATGTATTAAAGGTATTGGAACAATAAGACTTCAACGAAAGTGGTCTTCAGGGGGAGCATATGCTATACCCTTGTATTTATGTATAAGATTCAAAAAATCTCAACTTTAGTCTAACATAGAAGGTATTAAATTGATGATCACTATCTTGAAGGTTTTTACCACCTATCGTCGAAACTTTGGCTCTGCCGCTCTCTCTTGCCACTGTTATTAACACCTTTTCAACACAAGCTTTGGTTGGGGCGACACGTGAGGGCCCAAATAACAAGCTACTCTGGCTGACCTTCGCTCACAAGAAATAAATTTAATATCATTATTGTAGGATGGTGTCCTATATGTTAAATATTAAATTAACTAGTCATGTGCCTGTGTGTTGTGATGGAGCTAAAACTTTTTAAGTTTTTATATAATACTAGATGCATACGTGTGCTCAAACTCAACTCACAACCATCGTAGCTTTGGCTCCATCTCATGTCTCAATGTGATGAAATCACATTAATATTTTCTAAAAAAGAGAGAGATCACATTAATAGTACATATCAACTCACAACCACCTTAGCTTGGCTCGATCCCGTGTCCCAATGTGATGCAGAGCATAAATATGATGCAAATCACAACAATAGTAGATAATAGAGCAATATAGTTGCCTATGACGTACTTTTAAGAAAAATATATGGAGTTTTCATCCCAGGTGGGGTTTAACCCAGGAACTCATGTTTCTAAATTGATGTCATTGACTTAAAGCAAGAAACAAATGAGTGGATTAATTTCTGGCCACGAGCAGACTTGTTCTTGACAAAGTACAATGCTCATATGACTCTAGGGCTCAAAAATTACATAAAAAAGTAGAGATAGATAACAACATCAAATTTTTAGTTGATCAGGAGATGAAATCAGAAGATACAGCTCCAAGATTTGCTCATCGAAACCCCAGGTCTCACCATCTGTATCAGAAGATTTATAGCACGAGACAAAGCTAGGCAAAAGAACGAACCATGCACATGTATCACCAACCTTCAGAAGGTTTATTCTCAGCTCAACTTTTTTTTTGTTTAATCAGTATTCCCCTGCGATTTCATTACAAGCTACACCTAGAGTCTTCCATTGTTAGCTTGGCCGGCTCTTTTTGTCCTATCGCACCATATTTCAGTTAATCTATACAATAAGCTTGCCAGTTTGAAAGATGTCATTGTTGCATCGAGCTAAAAGGAGATCAATTCCCGAGAACAACACTTAGCGTCAGCGAAGTGCAGAATGATGGACGTAGAGGTCCAAACGGCAGCAACAAGTTGAGCTTGGACGTGGATACGAAGACCCTGATGCTCTATAACACTCTCGCAACTACGTACCGAAATGGGCCCATTCGTGGGCGCGCGATGGCGTCCGCCGTTGACCTCGCTCTACGCCATGGGACTGTGAGGCCGAGGTCGAGGAGCTTTGCCGTGCACACCCCATGACTGCATCCACACAACCTCCACGTACTGTGTCCTCGCCAATGCCGACGACCACACGCTCGAGGGATCCCTGTCAGCCTACCTCTGTGCGCTCCTATCCTCCGTCGTATCGCAAGTCACCTCGCTAGAGTAATTCCACGCCGCGCGTGATCGCCGGCCGGGAACATCTCTTCCGTGCTCGCCTCTTCCTGCATCTGCGTCCACGCGCTCGCCGCTCGAGCTAACACCCACCTCTAGGGCAGAACCACAGCCTGTAACTTGTCCTGTGCGCTGTCGATGCCATTGACCACAACCTCGCCTCCGACACTGAGCCTCTGCCTCTCCCCACCCTCTGCTGCATGCTGCTCAGCCTCGTCGCCGCGGTGCGCGTCCACGCCGAGCGCGAGATCCCCAGGAAACGCCACCTCATCGCTCTCTACTATCTTGTGTGGAGACGGAGGAGAGAGGGCTAACCGGCTACATTTTGTAGGTGAGGGATTTGTGGGAGGGTGACGGATTCAGTTGGGACGATCACGCTGTGCGGAGAGAGGCAAGGGGATAGTTGTGCGGTTGGGGAAGGAAAGAATTAACCCATGCATGCCTTGTATTTGCACCTCTCTTCCCTGTCATGCCGGATCTACACCATGACTCCGACTCTGCCAGTACGTTCGGCCAAGCTCCACCCTAGCCCTTGTCATGCCTCCAACACTGCACTTGGCGCACCTCCTCCACCCTAGCGATAGTGTACAAGCGGTCAAGGTAGGCAACACTGAAGCTCCCCATGTCCTGTGCAAGCACTTGATCTCTCCCCCCTTCTCCTTCAGATAACAGGTAACACCAAATCAAGGGTGAGGACGGCGGCCACCCGAAGAGTGGAGGCTGGCGATGCTTGATTTGTTCGACTGTGGTGGCCTGCGGTAGGGAGATGGCTACCAGAAGATACAGGAGAGGATATACGATTTTGTTTGCAAGGAAGTGGTGGATGAAGTTAGATATAAGGGTAGTTTGTTAGATTTGTTAGGGGTTTCGGTTACAGCAAAGTCTGCTTGCTTTCCGATTTTCTTTCTCGGAGGAGCGTTTCTCGGAGAGGTGGGAGTGGAAGCGAACCACGTACCACCACCGTCGCCAAGGCCCACCTGTCAGCGTGCGTGAGAAGCCCGGTGGAAGGCTGATGAACCACCACTGTCATCAATTTCTTCTTTTAAGTAGTAGAGATTAAAATAGATACTATATTTGATCCTAGCGAAAATGCTAAGAAAGGTATGAGTTACAATGTAACCTGCCTCCGCTGCTCTCGCCTCGCCAGGGGATGTGGTAGTAGTGGTACTAAACCGCTTTGCGCTCGGCAACCCGAGAGTAGCAATAGAGGTGAGAAATTGTAATGGATAATCTGTTTTTATCCAATATTC
Source organism: Melocanna baccifera (assembly GCA_036346265.1). Classification (NCBI taxonomy): domain Eukaryota; kingdom Viridiplantae; phylum Streptophyta; class Magnoliopsida; order Poales; family Poaceae; genus Melocanna; species Melocanna baccifera. The sequence goes on along the minus strand of CM070680.1, from coordinate 26,660,213 downwards.
GTATCCGAGAAAACGCGAATGTGGTAAGCAAAATTCGTATTAAAAAATGTTCGTATTCGTATTCGATAATATTCTATCTATAGTTAAGAATGTTCATATTTAAAAAGATTTATATTTGTATTTGTATTCGACACTATTTAATTTGTATTCAATCCGTTTTCTGTGTGTGTTGCTGAGCGATTCACGATGCCTTTGAGTGGGTCCTTGATGTGTTCTGTTGCTTAGTCGCTTGTATTAGTAAATCTTTAGTTGGATGGATGGTGCTTCAGAAAGGGCCATAATCTGTGCGCATTCCAGGGCTTACTTTTTTTAAAGAACTATTTTAGGGCTTACTTGCTTTTCTGCTGAATCTTGTTACAACAATTCTTTGCTTTCTACCCCTTCGTTCCTTTTTACCTGATGTCCTAGAATCTATACCGTCAAACATTGTAAAGTTCAATCACCAATTTATTTAAAACTATCTAGATAGGCTATATGCAAATTATATCATTGATGTGTCGTGAAATTCTTTTAGTATAATATCATCATTTTATTAGTATGTCTTTACTGTAAATATATAAAAAGTAACAGTGCCACATCTCGAAGACCGTGAAAAATAAAAAAAAACCTCAAGGAAAACAGAGGGAGTAATAAAGTAGGACAACAAACCTTTAGTCTAAAATTTTAGGGCTTACTTTGAAATTCATTATCTGCATTGTGTGAAGTTGACAGTTCGAACCAAAGAGGATAGGCAAGATCCGTTATGACCATACCAAGTTGTGCTGGAAGCCTTTTACATTCCAGTTTTCGTAATTCAGTTTCTTGACAGTATTTGCTATCAAAGCATAGTTTTTACATCTCCATAGCCCCATTGTTCACTGTTTGGTTCATAACCACAACATTTGGTATTTTCATAGTTAGATCATAGATTAAGCAATCATGTTTTAGCCAATATCTATGCTGTGGGAGTTACAAATTCAAGTTGCAACATGTTGATTGCTTCTGTACATACTGAATAGCTAATAATCTTGCAAATATTTTTTCCTTGTGTTTGTAGAATACTAAGTAGCTAAGAGATATTATCTACAGTTCCTTATGATCTTTTTTTGGTTGCATATGATTTCACAGTTTGATTCTGATATGCTCTCTTGCTGCTATATCAGGCATTGTCTCCTTGTGGTTTAGGTGACATCCTTTGTGGCAAAGCACATAAATGGGTTTCTAATGGCACAGAGTTATGGCGTCTTGCTGGTTTTGCTGTGCAACTTTTGGAGACCAGCTTAGGTGGAGTTGATGGCACTTTCTGCTATGGCGGGAAAGCAAGTTTTGATTCCATCTCTGATTCATGCACATATCGTCCAACGTTAAGTTCTGTGACCTCTTGGGATCTTGAAGAGTTTCACAGATAGGTGAGAGAAATGCCTGTCGGTGCGATAGTATCATGGGCAATTGGAGGAATGGTCCTCACAGCAGGCCTTATTTTCGTCAGGTGTTTTTATATTTCTTATTTTCCTTTTCTCTTTTTATTTTTTATATTACAGGGATATAAAAAAAAACAGTGCAATTGGCTGGTAAGCTATCTGCAGGGGAAAAAGTTCTGTTATTCATTTCTCTTTTTTTTATGAGTGGTGAAGATCAAGCAACAAGCAAAAAAAAGTTCATGCAATTGTGCATCTTTCTGTCATGACTTGCTAATGTCGTGCCTCTGTATGAACCGATACCTGCGAAGATTGAAGTTTGCACTTTGACAAACCAACTTTTGTTCTCTGTACAGCAAAAGAGATGGCTACAGCCGTCACAGGAAGCAAGCTTCTGTCACTCGCACTGTGAGGAAGCTGGAATCGAGAGCTAACCCGCAGCAACTGAGGCGAAGCTAGGAAGCTATAGGCCAGCTGTAGCATTACTCATAGAGGATCTCTTGGATTTGTAGTTTTACCTTGTTCTGGTTCTTATATTTAATCAACTATGAACGATGGATTGGAGGCCATGTCCTCTATTCTGATGCTTAGCTACACGAACCATTGGTTACAACCTCTTTTCGTCATCCCTGTGTAAAAGAAGGGGTCTACAAATTGTTATTGAGGTTCTTTCTGAATGCAGGATTTATAGGTTTGGTTGAGCTTCTGTGTATTGTATTTGGGAATGAAATATTCAGAGGCTATTCTGCAGTCACATTTTACTGCTATTGACTTATGGTGCTATGATTGGTGACTCATCGATGTTTAGCTAGGACCTGTATATCTACTGAAAACTCTGTTTCATGCAAAGTGTCTATTTTTTTATCAACACAATCTAGAGCATACGTTATATTCTCATGTTTTTGTACCAAAAGGGACAAAAGAATTTGGGACATAAAAGAATTTCTTTAAAAAAAAGGAATAATAAGTTCAGGGTTGTTCGTAGGTCAGTAAATTTCATGACCTGATAATTTGAAGAAAAGGAAGGCAGGCCTCTTTGATTTTATATTTAATTGTTCTCTTTTTCTTTGATCCATGGATTCAGCTCATTTTCGTCTCCGAGTCAAACTGGATCACAAATGTGAAATTTGGACCCCAGATCGAATCGACGCCTCTTTAGAATAGAAAACGGTAGTTTTATACTTAGTCGTAAAATATGAAGCATCTGCTATTGATGATCGGATAGTCTCTAAAACGGTATGTATGTGTTCATCTGCAACAAGCAATGGAGGTTCCCTCTCAGTGAGCAAATCCTTCAAACAGAAAACGGTAGTCACTTCCCCCGAAGAAACACGCCCAGATGCAGAGCTGTTATAGCTGAAACGATATTAGGGAAGAGGCGTTTTGGCTTTTTTTCGGTTTCTGCTTCTAACTTCTGCTTTTTTTCACTATTTAATATTTCGTCTTTTTCTGAATTTTTAAAGATATTTTAGGCTTTTTTGTATTTTCTTTTTTTCCCGTGTTCCTTTGTATTGTCCCTAATGGGTTAACATATTTTTTTATTTCTACATTTTTTTAAAATTAATTATGCTCAAAAAGTCAAATCAGCTACAGTAAAAAAAGACAGTTACAGTAAAATTTGAGCCAAAAACCAAAAGTCATCGCTAAAATAAACGCCCCCTAAAGAGCTTATTTTTGCTGTATCCACTAACGAATAGAATAATGTTTTAGGGATGTTCCTACGTTACAACAGTAAGAATACCAATTCATGCATGTTTTATTAGAAAAAAAATCCAATTCATGGACCTTTCCAGCTTAGTGCCGAGCAACTCACAGCAGATTCAACTGCGGCAAGCATGGCTTACGTTACATCACTCGGGTAATTGGCTACAATTTGCATAAAAAAATGCTAATTGGCTACCAAACGTAAAAGTGTAAACTTCTATGAAGGCATATGACTGCTTTATCTATCAAAATTCTCAACAAGCCGTAAAGTTTTTATATGCCAAACCGTTTTCACCAGTAATCTCCGCACGAACATATCCCATCTCTGAAATGATGGAACCGGTTGATGTCTCTGATGATAATCTCCCTTGAAACGATCTTTGAAATGAATTTGAACGCAACATGGCAATCTCTGCATATATGCAAGTTCTTCTTGACCCTAATGGGTGATGATCAACGCGAACGTGACAGCCAGCCTCTCACTGTGGTGAGAAAGAAGCAACTCCTTTTCGCTCCTATCTGCATCGTGGAGATCAACCTCTACATTCGGAACATAACCAACTTTGTTCATCAGATCTCCCAATTCATCTAGCTTTGCATATATATCCTTTGTCCTTGGGTGGCTCTTGTCATCGACGATGAAAGTATGCACCTCGTCCTTCACCTCGACCCAACTCATGGCAGGCTCCCTTCTTGACCTTACTGTCTTTCATTAGCTTCCGCACCTTAGCCACCTCAGCCCGCATGCCTGCAGAAGCATAAGTGTTTGCAAGCAGAACATGGCCCTGTTCTTTTCAACTTTTGGCTTCTGCTACAGTACCTAACTTTTGAACGGAGTATTTTTTTAAGATGTGGTCTACAAATTAATTGTAGTACACGTTAAAAACCTAATATCTATACCATAAAAAATCGTAAGCGAGTATCTCTCTTTTCGCAATCTCTATCGCAAACAGCCAAAAAGCCATCAGCCGTAGCCAAAAGCCATTAGCCGCAGCCAAAAAGAACAGGCCCCATGTGTGCCAGACTTCTCTAGCTAGACCGAAGAGCTTTTTAGCTGCCAGCATTCCCAGTTCTGGGTCTCGGTGTAGCCTTGAGGCTCCTAGTGGTGCCCCCCCCCCCAACTGCAGCATTGGCTTGGAACGGCATGTTCTTGCAGGCTCCATTGAATCATCTAGTTTACCAGAACAACCAAGAAGATCAATCATGCCTGCATTGTTGGGCTATTTTGGTAATTTCCCTCATTTTCGGTTTAAGAAAATAAAGAAAAAAGAAAATTGCCCTAGGGACAACATGTAAGAGAGGGAGAGAGAAGAGATTAGAGGGGAGGAAACCCGTTCGGCGTCCAGATACAGATCGGGTTGATGTCTCTCATCCCCTCTCCTCCCTCTTCTTCGGGCGAAAGCCTCGGAGTTTCATTGGTGGGCACCACCGAATCCTCACCTGTGAGTTCAGTCTCTTTGACTTTAAATTGAAGATGGGAGAGCTGAGTTTGGTGCGGAAGAACAAGGCCTCACCACTGAAATCTAGAACTTCCATCAGGGATTTGTCTTTGGGAGATGATTCGGGAGAGTTCGGCTACGCTTGCGTGGTTGCCAGGCTATGGTGTTCTTGCTCTTCGCTCGGAGATCCATTCTCTGGACCGTGTGCTTGCACGTGGTAATCTTCTGGTCTTTGGCTGACAGGCACATGCTTTCCTTGCTCATAGGCTGACAGGCTAGCATAAGCATTCAAGAGGCTGTTTAGCACGAATGAATCTGGCTCAAAGCCCTTTCTTAGCATCTCCATGAACAACTTTATTGCATCCTCACCATGGTCACACTGTGAGAGTGCTGTGATCATGGATGTAAAAACTATGATGTCATCAGAACAGTGTTCTTCAAACACTCTATTTACATCATTGAGGAAATCACACTTCCAATATGAATCAATAAGCCCATTGATGACATGAGAGTCAGGTAGGAGTCTGATCTTCTCTACAAGAGCATAGCCTTTCTTGTGTCACATATTGCCTCCAAGCTCACCATTGACTTGAGAACAGCAGTCTGTGTCGTTCTATTGAAATCAAGACTTTCCTTTCTTATCCTACAAAAGAGCGACAATGCCTTACCATTGTTGGAAATGTAGGCAATATTTTAATTTTAAATTTTACTAGGAGACAAATACAATAAACTAGTGATGCAAAATACATAACTAATAATAGGCTACTTATTTTACTTCAGAAAAGAAAACAAAAAGATATTATCGAACGCGTGAATGACTTACTGTTGGACTTGATGAAAAATAGGAAGCAGCGCAAGTTCGATGCAGTGCAGAATGTAGATGACGCAGTGTAGTGAGCGGTCGCGCAGATATGCACTGTCTAGAAACCTTATTGCTGCCCCCCGTGCAGGTCTTCACGACAACAACGGCTCGGAGATACTGCTCCCCTTCTTCACGGTGCATGCCGGGAAGAAGAGTCGCCGAGGTTCAGACGGCGCAACACAACAGCATAAGGCGGAAGAGAATGGAGGCAAAGAGATTCTTGGTTATATGATCTGGACATTTCCAGGCATATATATATTCAACTAGCTATTTATCCACTAGTGACTGTCTGTCATTAAACCCAATAAAGCCCCAATTCAAACGTTTGAATCTCATTCAAACAGAGAGATATGCACGGTTCGGCAAAAATAAAAGTGGACTTAGTCTGCCAAGTGGCGCGTTACATCACTGCACAGTTCAGCAAAAATTAAAGTGGACTTAGTCTGCCAAGTGACATGATACATCACGGCACGGTCGCACGTCGCAAGTCACAAGTCACACGATTTTCACGCGAAAATACGCGAATACGTGCGCTCACGTGCGCGCACGCGTGTGTGATTAGCCAAAGCCATCCCCATCCATCGACATCCATAATTTGGCATAGACTCTGCATTATAAATTAGTCTCCTTTACTATACCTTAACAATATGGTACTAAACTTTGTATGCTTTGGAATTAAGAAAATGCACCTCATTTTATGGGTCTATTTCTAACAGCTATGTTGTCCATCATGAGAGCAACCTGAGATTAGTGCATTCCACAAAACCAAATCTCTCTGGGGCATCCAATCAAACACCTTCCTTGTATCATCCAAACAACTGTACTTTGCGTACATATCCACAAGACCAACACCGATATAGCCATTTGAATCTGCATTGGCCTTGATCATGAACCCATGAATTTGTTGGCCCGAATCGAATGCACCAGCACTAGTGCAAGCCTTTAGCATGCTGGACAACGTAAACGCATTAAGCACCAGCCCTGAATACTTCATCTGTAGTAGCAGCACCAGTGCATAGTGATCATGCCCGTGAAGCACACACCCAGAAATGAAGCTAGTGAAAACACAAGAGAAGAAAAGTGAAATTGGGAAAACAAATCCAAGGAAGAGTAGAAGTTTTCTGCAAAAGAGCGATAGTGCCTCGCCATGTTGTCCATCATGAGAGCAACCTGAGATCAATGCATTCCACAAAACCAAATCCCTCTGGGGCATCCAATCAAACACCTTTCTTACATCATCCAAACAATTGTACTTTGCATACATATCCACAAGACTAACACCGATATAGTCATTTGAATCCGCATTGGCCTTGATCATGAATCCATGAATTTGTCGGCCCAAATAGAATGCACCAGCACTAGCGCAAGCCTTTAGGATGCTGGACAATGTAAACACATTAGGCACCAGCCCTGAAGACTTCATCTGTAGTAGCAGCACTAGTGCACGGTGATCATGCCCATAAATCACACACACGAAAATGAAAGCGTTCCTGTAATGTCAGTGAAAACACAAGAGAAGAAAGTGAACTTGGGAAAACAAATCCAAGAAAGAGTAGAAGTTTTTGCCATCAGGACCCATCGGCCTTAGAAATGTTGAGTGTAATGTTGCTCATTGAGGTTCCCAGATCATCTTGGGCCAATCAGCGCCTCTCGCAAGTGTGGGTATCGTCATTCAGTAATTAAAAAATTCGAGGCCCATGTTTTTACTAACTTACCTCCCGTAGTAGATCAAGCTATCAAACAGTGCAAAGTCCACCTATTGGACCAAAAGTCCTTAAAAGCCCACAGAGATATGAGAAGGGGGTAGAGATGAGGGAGGGGTAGTCTGGTCAATGCACAAAGAGTGTCTCACGGCCATGCCACATTACATAAGCAACCAGCCACAGAGAGTGAGCTTTTCCTTCCACCCCACCCCCATTCCCTTCTTCAACTGAGAGATAACCGGTATTTGGGCCAGTACGATATTAAACTTATTTTATACCGGTTCAGGTGGCGGTACGGTATGGCTGGCACCGAAACGGTATTGACGAGATTAATTTGTTGCCTTCCTTACCAAACGACAAAGGCCATAATGAAGAATAGCCCAACTCTTTGCACAGCCTCAGAAAAAAATAAGTAAAAAGAATGGGGAGCCACAAGCCCGATGAACTCACGTGCCACAAGCCCATCTCTCCCTTATCCCCTAATGGGCCGTGGGCCATAGGGAGGTCGGTGTAGTGCTATATGCCGCACGCACGGCATATAGCAAATGGATAATTGATCATATACCCTAAAGTTGAGAGGTCATTGTTAAAATGCTCTTTATTATATGGTAACAGATAAAATGCCCAAAAGTTTGTAGGCAATTGACGATTTGCCGCTTTTCCATTTTAAAATCATTTTCTGAATCATTTTCTTCATAAAATGACCAAAATGCCCCTCCTCTTGATTGATTATCCCAAAAGAAAAAATGAGATCCTACCTCTGCTCCTGGGTGTTCCCCTCCTCCAATCTCACCAACCTCGTTTGATCTATCTCCCACCTCTTCTCCCTCGACCCGCCCTTCTTCACCAGGAGCCCTAGCAACAACCTCCCCCATCGTCGCCCCTGCCACCCCTGTCCTGCCCCCTCACTCCTATCGGTTCCTAGTCTCCCCCTAGTTGGCCACGCGCTCTCTACCCACCGAGGTCACAGGCGCAACGTTATCGTCAAACTCGTCGACATGGCCTACACCGCTGCCCTGCGCACCGCCCGCGAGGCCAAGGTCGATGCCCTCTTCGCTGTCTAAGCTGAGCTACGCAGCATGGGTGAGGTGGTGGCCGATGGGGTGTGTAAGATGGGAGATGAGAAGGAGGCGCTCGAGCGCCGCTTGCAGGACGTAATGATGGCTACCGATAGCATAGAGGCTTGGGTCATGGAAAATACTAAAAAGGATATTTTCGGTCATTTTATAAAAAAGCAATTCATAAATTAATTTAAAATAAAAAGCGCACATCGTTAAGGTCCCTCAACTTTTGGTTATTTTATCTGTTACACGGCATATCATGACTTCATGAGTTATCCTAAGCAAAACCGGGCACGGCGAGGGGCGAGGCCGAGGCGAATCGTTGCCAGTAGCGAGACTTGACATAGGGGGTGATCGGAATAGCGATGGCTTTTGGTTTTTGGCTGAAAAAATACTGTAGCTGGCTGAAAAAACACTGTAGCTGAGTTAGTGGATAGTGTAATAAATAGTGAAAAAAAAGCTGAAGCTAGAAGTTGAAGCCAAAAAAGCCAAACCGATCACCCCATAGAGGGAGGAGGGAACCGAGAACCCCTCTCGAACTCGAACTGTTGTTGAGTTTAGTGGGGAACTGGGGATGGGAGGAGGGCGGAGGGACTCCTCGCCGGCGATAAGGCAGATCGGCAAGTCGGTGGTGCACCGGATTTGCTCCGGCCAGGTCATCTTCGACCTCGCCTCCGCCGTCAAGGAGCTCGTCGAGAACAGCTTCGACGCCGGCGCCACCACCGTCGAGGTCAGCCTCAAGGCCTACGGCGAGGAGTGGTTCAAGGTCGCCGACAACGGAAGCGGCATCTCCCCCAGCAATTTCCAGGCACCGAAACTAAATCCTTCATTTTAAGTTCAGCTTTGCTTTGTAATCTTCTTGTAGGTAGTATCAATTAGTTGCTAACCATGCCCCTGTGACTGGCTTAGGCGCTTGCTCTGAAGCACCACACATCCAAGATATCGGATTTCTCCGATCTCAACTCGGTGGTCACCTTCGGGTTTCGGGGGGAGGCGCTGAGCTCGCTCTGCGCGTTGGGGAAATTAACGGTTGAAACGAGGACCAAGGATGAGCCGGTCGGGACGCGCTTGGAGTTTGAGCACTCGGGCGTGGTGATCAGTGAGAGGAAGACCGCGCGGCCTGTTGGAACCACCGTGACCATCGAGAAATTGTTCTCCACATTGCCGGTTCGGAGCAAGGAGTTCAGTAGGAATATTCGGAAGGAGTACGGGAAAGTGATCTCCTTGCTGAATGTGAGTTTTGCATTTTGTTTTGTAAATTTGCTTTGCAAGTATTCTGTCAAGTTATTGTATGTTGAAGTCCAATTGTTCTTTTTACGATACTTCTCTATTGTTTTGCTTCATGGAGTAGGCATGTTGTTTTCCGATAAATGCTGAAGTTTTATTGTCTCCCATTACTAACTATCATGTGTTATATATGTTAGGCATATGCCTTGATTGCCAAAGGGGTCAGATTACTTTGCACAAATATTGTCGGCAAAAACTCTAAAATGGTGGTGCTTAGAACTCAAGGAAGCAGTTCACTGAAAGACAATATTATTACCGTATTTGGTTTGAACACTTTCAAATGCTTGGAGCCCTTCAGTGTTACCATCTCAGATGGCTGCCAGGTAGAAGGTTTTCTTTCCAAATCTGGACCTGGTAGCGGTCGCAATTCAGGAGATAGACAATTCTTCTATGTAAATGGCAGACCTGTGGACATGCCAAAGGTCACCAAACTTGTTAATGAGCTGTACAGAAGCTCAAATTCCAAGCAATATCCTGTGGCTATCCTTAATTTCTGTATTCCAACCACATCTTATGATGTGAATGTCGCGCCTGATAAGAGAAAAATTTTCTTCTCATCCGAGCGTACCATTTTGCTATCTTTACGGGAAGCTATTGAAAATCTGTACTGCCCTCAACAGTGCAGTTTCTCCATCAATCACATTGAAGATCCCGAAAAGGAAGAGGATCCTGGCATTGATGGGCATGAAGACACAGATTTAATAGAAACAGATGATGTTTCATCTCCTGAAAATGATGACGACAAGGACGAAACAGATAGTGATGGTCAGGTTTCACCAGAGAGTCGGAAAGTGACTTCTTCAGTGACAAGGGTAGCCATTGGATCTACCTCCAGAGATGTGAGTCCCTTGCCAAGGGGCCCAGCCACTCAGGTTGATAGATCTGCTTGGCTTTCAGCCTTCTGGTCTGAACAGCCGAAAAGATTGCCTGCAGAAGTAAAAAATTACCCAGTGGGAGCAAATCATGCTAGAACAGGGCTTGCTGCAAAGTCCTCCCCTTCAACTACCGTTCAATCTTCTCTTATGAACTATCTATCACTAAACAAGAGGAAGCGTGAAGACAGTTGCAATTGTATTTCTGAAGCTCCAGTGCTAAGAAGGGGGACATGCTCGGAACAAGTGAGAACAAGTTTAGAAGCAAATGCACCGGTTGCATTAAGGTCAAGTATATCTAAGATTCCACAGGTCAATTCACCTCAGGAAACAAACCCTTTGCGGCATCATTCTCGACAATCTTTTGTAACTGAGAGGACAGAAGTTTCACCACAGCATTCTGAATCACCTAATATTGTGTCTCATAGTACTGAAGCGCCTCTCTTGGGTCCATGCGAAGTTCACACTATAGAATCTGATGTGGTAAGGCAGAATTTTGTGTAGCGAGATCTGCATCTCTTTCCATTAGATTTCTCTAAGAGATTACACTATCGCCAATACCTTTTATTTTTGTTCATATTCTAGCTTTACTTGCCCTTAACCGATTGTTTCTTAGCGTTCTTGTTAAGTGTCTTTGCCTAGTGATATTATATTTTAAACTTCGAAACAACGACGGAGAAACTGTCATGTTTGTGTGTTTAAGAGAAACAATAAGCCATAAACCTAAAAGTAGGCTGCCATCATCAATCTACTTTTGACATTTTCACAACTACTTTTAAATTTTGAAATATATCGAAATTGTTTGTGGAGTAGTTTGTCTGACTAGCTATGTTGTGATTTGGAATGTGTTAACAAATAAAAACTTTTCACATGTCATCATTTTATGGGTTGGTTGCATAATGAAATGATGCAATCCTTTCAGGATGAACAGGGTGATCGATGCCTTTCAAATTCTGGTGCTCCCAATAAATATTCTGAAGAGGAACCTCAAAATACATTGACCAATATTCCTTTACCTGACGCTCATGATCATGATAATGGCACTGCAGTATGTACCACATCAGTATCTTATCCGGTTATGCAATTTACGGTTGCTGAGCTTAGGAGAAGAAGAAAGCATGGTTTTATGATATCACATGCAAACAATGTCTATTGCCCCAGGAAAAATACAAGGTAACCCTTATGCTGTTGTTATAAACAAGTTATGTTGTCATAAGATGTTGGGTTTTTCAAATGACTTGTTTACTTGCCCTTAACTAGGTGTTATAAAGCTGCAACACTGGATTGTTATGTACCAGAAGGTGATGAGGGAAAATCTAATTCTTTAGCTGCAGCCACCAATGAGTTGGACAGGCTTTTCAGTAAAGATGATTTTGGTGAAATGGAGGTGCTCGACATTACTCCATATTTTAATATTCTCCTTTTTTACCCCCTGAGGTTCCCTGTGAAATCGTGGGCTTTGCGTATGAAAGTCCTCTCGCTATCTAGATCATGACCTTGCCTAGTTGCCTTGCAATATTGTTTTCCCTTTTCCTTTTTTTCTAAATCTCATTCTTAAATAACTCCTGCGTACGCTTGTGAGGAACCTCTCTGAATTTTGACAATTGTGTTTCGTGAACTTGGACATATTGACACACATTTTGTGCTTTTGGAGTGACCATCTGTAGAACTTGTCATATGTTGTATTCTGAGGGCACTTGATCTATAGTAGCTTTGCTCCTGTTCAATCCCTACCAAGTAGCATAGGTCGTGTTGCTATTACAAGTACCTTGCAATATATGGACTGTCTTTGTTAATTTTATTCAAAAGTAATTTGTTGCTATAACATCTTTGTTTATTTGCTTGACTGTTCCATATTCATTATTTTAAAATAGGTGGCAATATTAAAAATAGTGTTGTACATAATTGGTTTTTTTAGGGTGCTAACTATTGCATCTTCAGGTTGTTGGGCAGTTTAATCTTGGTTTTATCATTGGGAAGCTGGACCAAGACCTGTTTATCGTAGATCAGGTATCTTTATACATACTTTTCAGTATAGCGTTGTGGCACTATCATACAAACCCCTAGATATATGAGTTGCAACTTGCTAGATACCTCATATCTAGCGATTAATGTTTTCTTGTGTTATTAGCATGCTGCTGATGAGAAGTACAACTTTGAGAGCCTTTCACAATCAACAACTTTAAACATTCAGCCTCTTCTTCAGTAAGCAAAACTCATCATTTTCATCTTTTATTTCCGTACATTGTGTGAATAGATTCTCAACCACACATTATCCATTGCAATGAGAGAGTATATACAAGGTATGCGGGCCTGATGGGCCAAACACAGTATATATGGGCCTGCCTATACAAATGCTATACTACACTTAACACATTGAACTGCTCAATACCTATAGATGATGGTAGGGTGTTTCAAGGCACGAATTTAGAATGTTAACATTAGGTCTACGATACCTTTTGTCATATGTCTCTCTTGTATTGTGGGGTTGTTTCTGATTATATTTAAACACAGGCCACTGAGACTTGAACTATCACCAGAGGAAGAAGTTTTCGTTTCTATCCATATGAGCACTATCAGGTATTGCATTATTTTTTTTGGTTCTACCACATCAATTCTGGCTGCTCAACAGGTGTATCAAACAACTTAATATTGCCTGTGTGATCACTGATCAGTTGTTTGGTTACATTTAAAATTCAACATTCAATTCTTGAAATAGCATCCAAGTATTCTTTTGTATTTTATGTTCAAAAGCTTGTATCTAATTCATAGCTCATTCTATCTGTATATCATTTGTTATTTGTGCTTAATTTAAATTACAGTAATTGCTTCTTGAAACACGCATGGTATTCTTTTGTATTTTCTGTTGGGAAAGTCTGTAATCATAACTCATGCTATCCATATACCGTTAGTTATTTTCTTCTTCAACCACAAAATTTCCATCTGCAATGGTTTGGTATTTTTGGATTTCTCAATGAATAACCTTATTTTCCACTCATCTGGATTCATGCATGTTTTTTCTGGCACCTTGTATTAAAAGAACATACAACATTTGAGATTGAGCAAATTCTTGCTGGATTACATGATTTATTTTTTCCCTTAATTTTCAGGAAAAATGGTTTTGTTTTAGCAGAAGATATGCATGCTTCCCCTGGTAACCATTATCTTTTGAAAGCTGTGCCCTTCAGTAAAAATATTACATTTGGTGTTCAAGGTATTACTTATTCGCATGTCTGAAATGCACACTTTTATCCATGTCAAAATGTGGACTTATTCTGATTTCCCTTGATATAGATGTGAAGGAGCTGATCTCCATGCTTGCTGACAGTCAAGGTGACTGCTCAATAATCAGTAGCTACAAGCTGGATAGGACTGATTCTGTTTGCCCTTCGAGGGTTCGTGCTATGTTGGCTTCAAGGGCCTGTCGAATGTCTACTATGATTGGTGATCCACTGACAAAAGCTGAGATGAAGAAGGTAAATACAAATTAAATTAACTTTTGATAGAACTAGAGAGACAACCCTTATAACAAGCTCCTCAAAAATACTTGTAAAACTTTTATGGTTCCTATGCATGCGGTCTCTTTCTTTTGAGAAGCATAATGTAATGCTTTAGTTTCCTTATATGTCACTACTGACTAAAAATAAGTATTCCTTTAAAAATTACTCAATGACAGGCCCTTTTGCTTTTGCACTTCAGATACTTAAGAATCTAACAGGACTAAGGGCCCCTTGGAATTGCCCACATGGGAGGCCAACAATGCGCCATCTAGCAGATCTGCGTGCTATAAAAATGAAAGGTAACATATTAATCCACCAGTCCACTCTAGCATGCTTATCGAGTTTGCATCTAAATTCAAAAAAAGAAAAAGGTTCCGTCTTGTTTTGTTGCAATGGCAAGTGGTTGTTGGTAATCCTATGCACTTCCGTTTCAAGTAGAATAACTCTGCATCCGTTTCTAGTGTGAATGCATGTAGTGCTTATCCGTTTCAAGTAGCACTGAGTTATGCCATGCATGCATACGTTATGTAACGCTTGGAGTTATGGTGATTAGTGTTGCTTGTAGTGCTTCCGTTGTGTAACGTTAGAGTAATGGAGTTTTAAAGTATGTATGTAACGGGTCTTGCTTTGCAAGTATAAAATGAAGAAGCTATCACGCTGCAAGAGAGAGATAGGCCACACAAAGCATTTTGTCTTCTCTGTGTTTGTGTGTGTGCGTTGTTGCCGTATCTTTGCCGGTGGGTTGAGATAACAGTGGTTCCATACAGTATCATACGCAAATGTGCTATTTTAAGTTCCAAGCATTCTGGATCACTAATTATACATTACTGCAACTGCACGTATTTACCATTTTTTAATAAAAGGACAACTAAATATACATTGCTTAACGTGTTCTCGCAGAAACAAAAGTCCATCTACGATACCTATCCAATAATCTTGGCGCGGAAAAAAACTAGTTTTGCATGTGCACTGTTGTTGTATGTCCTCTGCCGGTGCCGATGCACTGGTTGAATAGCTGTTTGAAATATTTGTTGTATTTTCTCACAAAAAGAAATATCCATTGACGCTCTTCAGGATTTTACTGGCAACTCCTTCGACTTATTTGTCTAGAAATCTCATTTCAATGTTGCCGAAATTTTGCAGGATCTAAGGTGATGTTCTGACAGCGGTTCAAGTGACTGGCGGATTAGGTTGGATCAATGCCATTCCTGTTTTGCTGCTACTAATGGAAGAAAGTTTCATGGCCAACAGTTCGTAATGTGTATATATGTGCGTCTCTCCAGGCTGACGTACCTACCTGTTTGGAAACGATTGTTTCGAGCGTAATTTATCAGGCGCTAATCTTCCCGTAGTAAATTACTTTTTTCCTGTGGTAAATAGATGACATTTTGACCACAGTTGACGTTTGACTGTAACCCAAAAGGGATAATAAAAACCCGTGCTATTTGGTGTGTTGGTTAACCCGTTGATGGTTATTGTGATTCGGTTTTTTTTTTTATCGATTCATTGTTTCTTCCGGCGTATGCCACATTTTCTCTTTTGAAATTAATGGTGTATGACACACATGGTACTAAATAGTGGATAACAAGATCGTAGTGGATTGGTGTCGGCATAGTGGATAGCAGGAGATGTAGCGGACGCTATATTCCTATAGCGCACTTTGAAGATATTCATGATTGTTTAGTTAAGCATGTATATCTTATGACTTTCTGCTACTATAAAAAGTAACTATGACATGCAAGATAGCCAAGTTAATTAGAAATTTAAGCATGAGTAGTACATGCACAACAAATTAGTCAGAATTAGATCTTGCATAAGATTAATGTTAGAACAATCAAGCAGCAACATGATACCAGAAGTTTAGACTCGATCATAGCATACTTCAAATGATAGAAAATATTGAATTGGACACGATTTGCAACATGCAAGCGTGGTTCTCAGTTTTAGTTGCTCATTGGCGACGGTTGTCTTTTGAAGCTGCGAGCAGCAGAGAAGGGATATGAGGCACAGCCGTGCGACGACTATAGTCAATGGTGAGCACCATTAGCCATGGAAGATTACGGCACGGTGGCTAAGGAGAATAGGTATAGAGTGCGGCGAGCGTTACTAATTTAGGATTTTACTTTATATGGGAATAATGCGATAGTTGCGGGATGCTAGATCAGCTATGTAGTGACCACATAGCGCTTGTCAGACCACACTATAGCGGTTGCCAAGCTTCAAGTCGCTATTCTTAATCGTTACTTCATATCAATAGTGTTTATACTTCTCTATTTCTCCCCTTCCGAGAGAAATGGTGATAGAGACCATAAAAATGTCAGGTCAAAGAGAAATGGACAAACTGGCAGTAAGTAGTCGCTCCACTATTAAATGACTAGTACTAGTCGCCCAACGGTTTGGTAACTAGAGCCTAAGTCGCTCAACGGTTGAATGACTTAGGCTAGTCGCTTAGTGGTTGAACGATTTGGCCACATGTCATCAAATGACTGTCATTGCAAAATCGACTTGTTGTCTCTTTCCAATTTCTTTTCCTAATAAAGTAGAAGCTTTTCCGCTTCCAACTCCAATCGGACGGTAGGGCTGGTGGTAGCGCGGTGGGGCTTACGCGCTACCCTAGGATTATCGAATATTTTCCTGGCACGTTCATGTGTAGGTCGTATTTTGATGACGTTGTCCACCGCGCGTAAGCCCCATACTGGATGAGTGGATGACGTTGTCCATCCATCTTGTCCTGTGTTTATTGTGACTTGTTGCCTCATACTGGATGAGTGGATTGCTGGTTGCGGTCACAAACTCTTTGGATGCATTCTTGCTATCTTTTTTGCTATAATTTATGTTTTTTGGTTTTAATATATGTTTATATGAATAAATTAAAAGTTGATAAACTGATAAGATATTTCTAAAAAGCTATCTTGATAAGTTGTTTTAAAATGATAGTGAAACATTAGGTAATAAACTGAAAAGAACAGCCTTTACCTGCACGAGATGTAATGCTTCCTGTGGCGTTTACCTCCACCGAGATCTAATATCTTTGTTGGATGTAAAGTTTCTCATTTACCACTAGCGATTTGGAAGGTAAAACGTAAAATTCGATAAAATCTCTTTTTAGAAAATTATACTCGATAATTTGGACATGCATTTAATTGCTCTTATAACAGGGCCGCAAACTCGTCAAAAAATTAAAAAAAAGCAAAACACCACCCATGCACGGGCCAATGGTCCTGAAAAAGAAAGGCCCATTACTAACATTCAGACGAGACCCAAAACCTAGGGTTTCCATCTCTTCGCCGCCGCGCACGTATAAATCTGCGACCAAACCCTCCCCTCCATTCTTCTCCCCCACCGCCGCCGCCTCCCCCTCGAGCCGAAGCGCCCACCCGCCTCGACCCCAATGGCGCCGACGTCGAAGCTGTCGATGGGCATCAAGCGCGCGTCGCGGTCGCACACGTACCACCGCCGCGGTCTGTGGGCGCTCAAGGCCAAGCACGGCGGCGCCTTCCCCAAGGCCGAGAAGCCCGCCGCCGCCGCCGAGCCCAAGTTCTACCCCGCCGACGACGTCAAGCCATGCGTCCCCAGCACCCGCAAGCCCAAGCCCACCAAGCTCAGGTCCGTGCCCTAATCGCAGCGCAGCGCGCGTGGTTGTCTAGGCCCCTAGCTCCCGTTCTTGTGCGGGGTTTTTGAGCGGAGTGATTTTTGGTTGTCGCAGGTCGACCATCACGCCGGGGACCGTGCTGATCTTGCTCGCCGGGAGGTACATGGGGAAGCGCGTGGTGTTCCTTAAGCAGCTCAAGTCCGGCCTGCTCCTCATCACTGGTAAGCCACGCCGCTTCAGGGTGGATGGGAGGGGACTGAAGCTGAAAATTTGTGGATTTCCCTTGCCCTTTTCCAATTGCAACCAGACATGCCATTGAGCTATTTCATGAACCAGATTTCTACCTTCATGTTCTTATTATAATTTTCCATGTTTAATTTTTAATGTTGCTGTCCTCTTCCAGGACCTTTTAAGATCAATGGAGTGCCAATTCGCCGTGTGAACCAGGCTTATGTCATTGCCACATCCACAAAGGTTGACATCTCTGGTGTTAATGTGGAGAAGTTTGATGACAAGTACTTTGCCAGGGACAAGAAGAAGAAGGCGAAGAAGACTGAGGGTGAACTTTTTGAGACAGAGAAGGAGGTACATCCATGGACCATGATCCATTATAGCATGCCCTAATGTTATCAGTCTTGCTCCCATACTTATCCTGCCTCTTCCTGTTAAACCTACAGGCGACCAAGAATCTGCCTGACTTCAAGAAGGATGACCAGAAGGCTGTGGACGCTGAGTTGATCAAGGCTGTCGAGGCTGTCCCAGATCTGAAAACCTATCTTGGTGCCCGGTTCTCTCTCAGGGACGGTGACAAGCCCCATGAGATGACCTTCTAAGTTGCTACAAGTTTCGAGTTCTGAGGAAGTCTTTTTCCCTAGTGTGTTTCTGTACTTCTGAATTTTGTACCCGAGTAGTGAACTTTCTATTTCTATTGGATTCTTCCTGCCAAATATTATGGGGAGATTAAGAGAAATATCATGCGCTTTGGCAAGGTATTAAGTCGGTAAGTCGAGTCAGCAAGGGACCGACTTGCCAACTAGACAAGTAGTTGCATTCGGGACAGAACTATAACTACAGATATTTGCTACATGTTGTTCCATTAAAAAACATATCTGCAGTCAAATAAAAATAGGAACAAGCATGTCTGCAATATTTGAGTTTAGCAATGTTATCTGGCAGCTCAAACTAGCTAATACATCATAATTCTGCAGTCCAAAAAATCATACATATAGGGGGTGATCGGAATAGCGATGGCTTTTGGTTTTTGCTGAAAAAACACTGTAGCTGGCTGAAAAAATATTGTAGCTAAGTTGGTTTATTGAGTATAATTAAATGTAAAAAAATGTAAAAAAACCGAAAATAAAAAACAAAAAAAAAGTATAAGTAAATTTAAAAAAATAAAAAAACGAAATTTTTTTTTCACTGTAGCGCACACTGTGCGCGCTACAGTGAAAATAACGCCCGCCACCGAACGCTGAGCCCCGTCGCCATATTGATCAGGGCCATAGAGCTCCAACAACAACTGAAAGGTACCATGGGGGTCACCACTGCTCCAAAGCGCATAGCTATTCTGCTGTCTAGTCAACCAGTGTGGATCTTATTTTCACGGTATTCTGCAGCCTGTAAATATGAAAAAGTGCAACATAAATTACACAAAGACAGTAAATGTACCACGTAAACAGAGATCATTTAGAGGGTGATCGTTTTAGCGATGGCTTTTGGTTTTTTTACTGTAACTGGCTTTTTTTTTACTGTAGCTGAGTTAGTGGATAGTGTAGTGAATAGTGAAAAAAAAGCTGAAACTTTTAAAAGCCAAAACGATCACCCCTTACTGTGGGGGTTATCTTACAATAGAGATCATTTACTGTGAGGTTATCTTAGGGTAGTTCCAATGTTGTAGTTTCTTACATTAATTAGGCTTGTCACATAAGCATTTTGATGATATGTCATAGTAATTAAAGAGGAGAGATAAGGAAACTGTTTCTTCACGAGGAAACTGTTTCGACGCGTCATTCAAGGCCGAGAAAACCAGCGAGAGACGCGCTGCAGCGAATCTGGTTTCTTATCATAGTGTCTTAGAAGAAACAGCCAATATATGTGCAGGAAAGGGGATGAAAGGATTGGTCACGATTCGATCTGGTCCCACACGAAGAAACGATGGATTAGAGCTGTAGTTTGTATCATAGTGTCTTAGAAGACTAGAAACTAGTCATGGTTTCAAGCATTGAGATTGCCCTTACAACAGAGATCATTTACTGTGGGGTTATCTTACATTCAAGAGATCCACTGTGACTGTGATCAACATGTGTGTGTCTCCACAAATTTGGATTTCTTCTAGCCAACGACCTAGATTCCCCAAATGCAAAGTAACACATGCAAGAACAGAGCAACGCATACTAGTATACTTTTTTTTAATCATGAGAACAACAAGGATACATTCACACCACATGTATATACACATTTATGTAGGTGTATCCAATACACAGTCTTACAAAGTGCAGATACGTACTTTGATCACTGAATACATCCACGCATGTGTGTACTCAGATGACATTATTCATATGAACATTACCTCTTGAAAATGCAACACCGCGGCTCAAGCCGGGACGGGCAAGAGTGACAGTGCCCAGCAAGAGCTCAGTCCGCTACTAGTATACTACTACTGATCTACAATCAATTCTTCTGTCGGTATGTCCATGTTTTTGACTTGATCTTCTCTCTCTCTCTTAACTACTGTGGCGACCCACGTCATTACAAAGGGGTAATAACACTAGTCAACGAATTATTATTCGTCTGATCGATAGAACACTGCTTCAACAAATAATAAATCCATCAGAGTGTAGCAGCGGAACAATAATTAGAGTCGGTTCATGCCTTTATTACATAAACATAGCCACGTAGGGCTATAATCTGGTACAAAACCTTTAGGGCTCGAATAGAAGTACAATACCAAAAGTAGACCTTCGGTACTATACTTTGATCTTACACAGAGTCTGGGAGGTGAGGATACTATATAAACCTTACATCTATATCGGGGTCATGCCTGCACCACTGATGCTCTTCTAATCGTCCCACGTTTCATAAGACGTGTCAAGCCCACACGTCGGGTTCTCACATTCCTCCCATTCCCCCTCAGGATAGGGTTCTTCGGGGTAGGCCGCATCCGCACCAAGTGAAGCTCCAGTCTGGCTATCCTTTAAACAAAGGAGAATAGTAACAAGCGTGAGTACATACGTATTTAGCAAGCATTATTAGCAAAATGCACTACATGGTCAAAAATCCAACATTCTTGAACTTCATCCTCATCCTCACTTTCTTTATTTATTTAGTTTATTTGTTTAGTATCGATATGGTTGCAGATCCACTAACTAAGCTAGTTTGCTAGGGATTATTTTTTAAGTATGTTAAAGACATGTGGCTTCAGTTTATTGATTGAAATATATCAGTCAAGTGAGAGATGTTGAGATTTTTATATAGCTTTCAATATTTATTATGGTTATTGTTTGTTTAACTTAATGTGAAATTATTCATATTATTGATGTAAGTGATAAAGAATGATTTGATGTGGAATTTAACTTGAGTAATTAATACTCATAGTGCCGAGGACTGCTGTGCTAAAATATGGTAAACACATTTATTGAGATCGAGTTTATTAAAATTTAATATATATGTATATGTTTAACCTAGATAGATCATAGGGTAGGTCTAAAACCTAGACAAAGCTAAATATTAAAAAAGATTATTTTGTTCGTGGTTGAGTTAAATTTTAGTGCTACCAAAATTTTGATGAGCAAATTTCTCACTCTTGGATTGCTCATATATGATATTAGATTTCACCGCTATTATCAATTTTTGTGTAAGTTTTACTAAATTTTGGTTACAAATCAAACAACAGCAGCCAAATTTCGTTGACGTTTCCCGTTACTTAGGGCATGTTCATATTGGTTTTTACTAATGATTTTTTGGCTGCTGCTGATAAATAACAGTAACTGATAGAAGTGACTGATGAATGGTAGTGCATTATGTAAGAAAAACGGTGTAACGAAATGTACTGTAATATTCGGACTGTCATGTGACTTATAGAATTATGATATAATAAAATATAAAATATATTATAATATGTAAAAACTAAGAATAGTAATTAATAAAAAAAATAATTGATAGAAATAGTTTGTAGAAACTGAAGTGTTGGTATTAAGTCTTGAAGCCTGGAGCAGAAATCATATGATAAGACCCTTTGTTTGGTTCGCAAGGTTAGCAAACCAAACAGGCCCTCTACCCGCGGTCGCGCGCCCCTGTCATTTTGGCGGGAAAAATCTATCGAACCCTAACCAGGCGGCGCCATGGACAAGTTCCTTGTGGCGGCGCCGCCTCCCTCCGCCGAAGGCCCTGGAGCGCCGCGACCGCCGCCTCCGAGGTGCTCGACCTCGGATCCCCTTCCTTACCTCTCGCCTGTTGCTCCTCCTGGCTGTCCTGACCTTCTTTTGATCCGCAGATGGCACCGGTGGAACCGCATCGCCGTGGAGCTGGACGGACGCATGGACGCCAGGTTCCGGCACCGGGAGTCGCGCCGCCTCCTTGATTCATTCGCTGAGGTGGTGAAAAATCGAAACAGAATTTTTCTTCGGTTTTGGCTCGGTTATTGCGCTCTCTACTGGAATTACTGCTTAGGAGCCAGGAAATAGGAACTGGGATTCCCCAGAGCGGCTAACTTTTTATGACATACTTAGAAAAGCTAATGATAAGGCAATGTTAGAGAAGGTTAATGGGAAAAAGGTTAAACAGTTCTGGCCATTTCAATATTTCAGTTGCTGTTCTACTTTTCTACTGAATTTTGTTCATAATGAGTTGTGGTAGGTTATGGTAGACCAGAAAATTGCTGTAATTTGGGGCTTAGCACTTTTAAGATGTTGCAAAACTCTGGTTCCTTTTTATTTATGAGATTTGGGAGTTTGTGCTGATGACCTCCCAAGGTTCATAGGTGCTTATGGCAGTATCCTGGAGATTGGGGGAAATATTGTTTGAAGATCATTTCAGGAAAATAAACAATACATTTGTGCTACAACTGTTGATAATTCTATATGTGTATTATAGTTTATAATCTTTACTTTGTCAAGTATCCTAACTGGGTGTTAAATTTGGAATTCTGTACCTGAAAATGGAGCAAGTTTTAGCAGTGCTTGTGCTAATTTCAAGGTTTTTTTACGGAACAATTTTCATTCTCCATTAGGTTACAATATTGCAAAATATTTTGTTTGATTTGGATTTTTTAATGTTGAGAAGACTAGGACCTTTGATCACAAGTACTACACGCATGGCGAGGAACGGTGTCAGACATACGTAATGCCCATCAGCACTTTGAGTTTTACTTGTAATGGTGAGTCCCTGTGTGTTATCTGACTAATCTGTTTACTGTAATTGCTCCTATCAGGTGAACCACATGATTAATGCTTCAACTATGGTTGGGTGTTATCATCCAGCAAGGTCAGCGTTTGTCTTTCATGTTGGTTCGGCGTATTTCATTGCAAAATAACAACTTTAGAGTAGTTGCTGCAATCACCTTCCTATGGTTTCATATTATAATTTGTAGTAACCTGTACCTATTAGATAGGCTAATAAACTTGTTTTATTGTTTTTTGGGCAGGGAGGGTGTTTCAGCAATTGAATTTGATAAAAAGGTAGCATTGAAATGTGTGAACATGATGTCTAAAAATGTTTCATTTTTTGTCTAGTTTAGCATGATTACCAATTGCAATTGCTTCCTTAATGTTTTTTAGTCACAAACTGTGACAAAATATATTTAAGCACCTTGTGTTTTATTTGTGCAGGGAGTATACCTTGCATCAGTGACAATCTCAGGGTGTTTAACAGTGCATGACTTTGAGACCTTATACTGTTCCATATATGGCCCATCATGCAGTAAGCTAAAACTTAAAACCTGACTTGACTACCAAAAAGCTTAAAACAAATGTCAATCCTAGTAGACTGTTTTCGTGTTGGTAGAATTGGGATCATAAGATCGTATCTCGAAAGTCATTATTCTGTAGATCGAAGATCTGGGCCATTATTTTATAATTATGATCTTGCGTTGGATCAGGATTGAAGGATCACGATATTGACAACCTTGCTTTCAAATACAGCTGGCAGGCCGTAATCTCTTACCATAAATAAGCCACAATAACTTCCCTAAGAGTGGTGGTGCAGTTTTTAAACCCAGATGTTGTCCTTCCCAGTTCAAATTATTTTGTGCTTATCAATAATGGTTTTCCTCTTTGATAAGATAGACTTGGTTTGCCATAGTCTTGTGATTTGGAAGTCAGATTAAGGGCCTAATTTTCCAATAATATGGATGCACTTCTGTACCTTTTGTTCTGCATTCTTGTTGATGCAAAATGGCCTTGGCAACCATCATAAATGTGAAGTTAAAATTTATATATCCTGAGAGCACACAAAAAGAGTTGAAATGAACCGCCTCTGAAATTATTCAATGACATACTCTCAGATGAGGGAGAAGTGGCACTCCAAATGTTCTTTTGCAAAGTTATTATAGTTTGTTCATAGCGTACTGTTTCAGGTCTTGTCATAATTCTGCTGCAATTTACTGTTTTCTTGGTAGGTTTGCCAGATGACTCATCCAATTATTTGCTTCATATACCTAACCCAATGCCACTATGTGCCGTCCGATGGAATCCAGGAAATCAAGATGAGGTCTGTATGAGCATTGGTCTTCATGTGGTGTGGTTCTATTTTCATTTCAGGAAGTACAATGGCAACTTAATATTGATGAAGATTGCTAGGTGTAACCAGCAATTAGTTAGGGACTACAATCTGGTTTGTTTTATAAAAAGGAAATGCTTATATCTTCATTTGGTTTCTATCTATTCTTATTGTTGAGCTTGCCTGCTGCAGATTGTTTGCTCATCTAGCCAAACTGATAAAGTTTTCCTGTTTGATATTGGCTATGTCTCATCTGGGCCGACTGAAGTAAGTGCAATTTTTCACTGTTCCTTACAAATGCTTCACGCATTAAGGATACTTTCAAAATATTTTCCCCATGTTGACTTACATTATAACTTATATTGCGGCGCTATGGCATGATATTTAAAACAATGATTATAAATTATGTATTCTTTCCCTTTTGCCTTCAATACCTAAATGATCACATTGAATATTTTCTCTTTCTTTATTTACATTGTATTTTCCATTTTTTATTTAGTTATTTCTCTTGTTAGCAGACACAGCTATACGAACACAGGAAATCTGTGACAAAATAATGCTTGGTCTAAATCATGTAATAAGGTAGACAGTCTTTCCTCTGAACATGTGAAAAGTAAAATTAAACAATGCTAAAAAAATGCATCCAGAGAATATCTCAAGAAAATATAGTCCCAGATGTTGCGCATCTTAGTTGGCTAGAAGGAAATGTGTTCAAGTTCCAGGTCCATTACTGCTTAGCTTTGCGTATTACACAGTTTTAACTCACCAACCCTTCTGATTTTAAAGTTATTATTATAGGTTTTACAGAAAGGAAAATCCAAATTTTCCGCTCTCAACTCTGAGTCTGGCAAGGGTTTGACTGAGCTAACTTTTGCTTCAGATGATAAGTCACGGTTTGTAACAAATTTTGTGCTTATTCACCTCGTCATGTCATCATAGTTGCTTCTTTCAAATAAGATCAGTAATAAAATATTGCGAATTAGTAATCAATTTGAAGCTTGCTATAGATAACTGACCATATATTTTATTTTCTTTGCTCTTCTTTTTATTAAAAACAGAAAAATATATATATTTGATCTTCTGTACTCCCTTAAAAAAGAAATATTTACAGCTGTGAAGCTGAAGAGACTGAGGAATGTTACAAATTTGGTATCACCACTATGATAGCCTTTTTCCTTGACTGGGTTGTGGTGGGATGGGTACCAAAGAAGAGAGAGTAGTAGATTCTGCTTATGTTGGATGTTGGTTTTTAAAGTGAAATGTAGATTCTGCTTATGGTGGGTGTTGGTTCGTATAGTGAAGACATGTTAGCAGTATTAATTACTAAGTGTACCAGCACATTGTTACCAATATGTCCATATTTTAGGAGGTATAATCAATGTATACAAGTACCAGTATTCTAAATGGAACCTTTTCTTGCTGGAAATTATGCGTAGACTTTGCACTTATTGGCTCTACTCCCATAGGCTATTTGCATCTGGTCTTGATGGGGCAGTCTACATGTGGGACAGGCGGCTAAGTAAGACACACTGTCTTGAGCTTACAGCACTTCCAGAATCTCAATTTAACAGTGTCAAGCTAAATACGGATAATCGGGTATGCTAATTCTCATGTTAAGTGCTTGATGTTTTATAACAATAAGTCTGTAGCTTTCTGAATACTATTCTCATATCCGCCAACCTATGTTTTAAACTCTATCTTGCTTTGTAAATACTACCTAATACATGTTTAAATGCTTAATTCACTGATATGTTCTATAGATTACTTAACCGAAATATCCTGTCTAAATGCTTCTATTGTATGACCAATCAAAGCACGGCATCATCTCAAGTCTGAACTTGATTGGCTAGCCACAATGAACTCAATGTAAAAGAAGATGCTTAGCTAGTGTTTTTTCGTTTTTGATGCTTCCTACATTTTATGTTATCTTCCACAGTTCATCCATTTACATATTTTCTGTTAACTTCAGCAGTTAATTGTCTATCTACAAACTTTGGACCACTCATGTATGAGGATTGGCAATTTGTTTTTCAGACTGTGTTTGGTGCAAGTAGAAATGGCACCATTCATGCTTGGGATCTCCGTGGAGGGAGGGCATCAGGTGCTTTTCAAAGCCATAATGAGGTATTCAGCATATAAACATTCTGCCAGCTCTCCACCTGTGTGATTATTTCAATGTTCTGAGATTCAGAACAGCAAACTACCGATTGTAAACTTTACATATGCAATAGTAATTCAGCATGCAGATACAAGTTTCTACAGACTTACACCATGCACTGGTAGAGCCAGCTTATAAGTGGTCCAAGTTAATTCTCTTTGATTGAAATTGTACACACTTTTCACTAGGATATTTGGAAAGAATATTCCAAAATCTTCTTTATTTCTTCCATTTTTATAACTAAAAACCGATGATGAGTTGTTTACAAGTACTAAGAAATATATATATATATATATATATATATATATATATATATATATATATATATAGGAAGCCTCTTTTCTACACCCGGGTGTAATTACACCCTATGTCGTATCTCACAATGTAGGGAGTATCTCGCATAACGGATGGTATTTACGTGTAGTATACGAGTATTTAAGACCATCTAGATGGTATGAATAATTTTTTAGAGATAGTATGTATATTTTTTTGACATACTCCTTTTTATATACGTATATAAAGGCATTTACATATATATATATATAGGAAGCCTCTTTTCTACACCCGAGTGTAATTACACCCTATGTCGTATCTCACAATGTAGGGAGTATCTCGCATAACGGAGGGTATTTACGTGTAGTATACGAGTATTTAAGACCATCTAGATGGTATGAATAATTTTTTAGAGATAGTATGTATATTTTTTTGACATACTCCTTTTATATACGTATATAAAGGCATTTACAAAATACGCTAAAAACTATAGACTCCCTTGCAATTTTTTCATGTGATTCACATTGAAATATCTTATAATTAGTACATGAGTATATCCAAGATGATAAAGGAGTATTTCAAATTTGTTTAGGTGGTATATTAGAGGTGGGTATAATTACACCCGGGTGTAAAAGATGTTTTTCCTATATATATATATATATATATATATATATATATATATATATATATATATATATATTCTCAGAGAAAGGAAAACATCCAGCACTCAATTGCTGGGCCTAATTATAATTAAATCACAACCATTGGATGTTATCTGGAACCTATTTAAACTTAAAAGATAGTAAAGAATCCTAAATCACAGAAACAACTCTCACTAAGGTATACTTAAACTTATATATATATATTTATATATATATATATATATATATATATATATATATATATATATATATATATATATATATATATATATATATATATATATATATATATTCTCAGAGAAAGGAAAACATCCAGCACTCAATTGCTGGGCCTAATTATAATTAAATCACAACCATTGGATGTTATCTGGAACCTATTTAAACTTAAAAGATAGTAAAGAATCCTAAATCACAGAAACAACTCTCACTAAGGTATACTTAAACTTAAATTTGAGCTGTGAAGATTAGAAATCTAGGAGTAAACTAGAATGTGATGCGTAATTGTGAGGGCTAATCTATCTAGTTTTTATATTAATTTTGAACTTTATGCCATGACAACACCAGTGCCATTTATATAATGTAGAAAGAATGGTTCTTTCCAGTGAATCTTTTCATGCAGCAATGCCATAGCTGTGTTGGCAACATGAGGATTTGTGTTTCTTGCCTTTGGTTCTGGGCTGACAAAACTTTTGTCCAGGTTCAACAATTATCATCAGTGAAGATATCAACATTGTTGGGCAAAATTACATCGCTGAAGGTATGGAAAAGAAAAATAGACTTATGATTATGAACATTTATGTTAAAGGAAATTAATGTATCTCTTTGCGTTCTTGTGAGTCACATTGACACCTCTCAATACACATGGTATTATGAGATGTTTATATATTGAAGTCATCCACATTAATTATTAACTGGTTTGATGGAACTCAGAATTGCATGCGACCTTTGTGAAAGCATTCAAAATGTTGGATTTAAGGTTCTTATGGGCTGTGGTTTTTGGATTTTGAATTTTGGCTGTTTATGCGAGAGAGTATGAGAAGAGAGATAGTCACATACGATTTTGGCCGGTATAGTTGAAGTCAGTACAGTGTCTTTTACAATCGATTTGTAGAGTCCGCCTTAAAAGATATACTGTTTGAAAGCTAGTTATTGTAGCAAAAACTAAAAGCTAAAAGCAGCAAGCCCAAAAAAACCTAACCTACTTGTGCTGACTCACTCAACAAAAGTACAGTAGTCCTATGAACCAAGATAAGTAGCTGTAGGCTTGTCCAGGGTTCAGGAAACCATTTACGGGATAAAAATCAGAATCAGGCTGTTCAGCAGTTTCCTGTCTGTAACCAGTTGGTCTGTGGAATTTTTCCTGCCATTTTTTTGTTTGAAAATTGTCCTTCATTTTCTTTTTTCAAATCATGATATTTGAAACTTACCTAACAAGCATTAATACACATATTCCGCACAAAATAGGGGTTACTAAACCAGCTGGATTACAAAATCTTGTGGGAAGCGAGATTTCTAAAAACTAGAGCTGGCCGGTTCTCACTGGTTTCCTTAACCTTGGGCTTGTCAACTGATTTGTTCAGGCTCCTAATGGCATTGACAATATTATGAACATAAATGACAAGTAATTCAGACAAATGCATGGAAGTTGTAATACTGTTTTACAATAATTCCTCCATTATTGCTATCACAGATTTGTTACAGGATGCACCAAGCAGCCCTTTTGAACATTTTAAATGTACTGTGTTTCTTATCTGCTGTGAATACAGCTTTATGTTTTTTGGCCATCCTTTCTTTGAATTCCTGAATCTGGCTCAGTTACAATGTCTAGCTCATTTTCTGTCCGTCAAAGATTTTTTCGGCACCTGTTTGCACAGATGTATGGGAGAAAACCGACTTGATTCTACCTACTTTTTGACAAATTCTTGTGCTTCGAAATAATATACATCAAATCTGAATGTTAAAGCGAATCCATTAAAACTATTCCACTCTAGAGTCTAGACTGCTCTCAGATGGTAACCAATATTATATATCACCTGGTGGATATTTTCCGAAACTCTGGCTATAGGTTTCTGTAAAGATATTTAGAAGAACTCTTTTTATTCGTTTTGGCCTTCAAGCTTCAAAGGGAAAAAATCCAAGCAATTATAGCTTCAAAGGGAAAAAGAGGTCCAAGCCATTATATTTGAGATCCATCAGATGGATGAATTATTGAATACTTTTTTTGGGGGAGGGGATAATTTTGCAACATCCAAAAGCATCATACATCCTCCAATTTGACATATCGTTATTGTGTGTTAGATTAGATCATGATATAACATGAAGTGTGGGTTTCCCTTCATCTTTCTAACATAGTCATAAAAAGTAAGACTATAAGTCAGTTTCAATTTCAAAGCATATTGTAGAGAAGGCAGTTCACACAAGTTATCTTGCTAACCAATTATTAGGCTGTAAAATGCATTTCTTCTTTTAACATTATTTTGAAATCAATTACCATTTTCAGGAGCAATCAAACATTGTATCAAGTGAAATTCTGTCGATTGACTTCAACCCTAGTTGCTCATATCAGTTGGCCTTCCATCTTGATGATGGCTGGTAAGTATATCCGATTTCCCAAACTATCATTATCTGACCATAAAGCAACGGTTACTTTGTTCTTATTAGAATTTTCTATCCATCATTCTTTCGTGTCTAGACATCTAGTCTATAATAACTACTCTACTAATTTCAGTTTGCCGCTGTGCTTTCTATGGACCAGAACTCAGTGACTTATTGTTCTATCTGCATTCCATGTTAGGTCTGGAGTCCTGAATGTTAACACCCTCAGTGTGAGTCATCTGCACTGCCCTCCTCCTGCTTGGTTGTAAGTATTGCACTATAGATTTGTTCCAAATTGGAGTGCATACAAAATCTTAGTTAAAGTAAGTTTTATTAAGGACCTAATTATTTTGTGGTGCTCTGCCGTTTGTTTTACTAGGGAGGGTATGGTCTTCACATTGCATAAGCATTTAAGGAGACCAACCTGGCTGCCAACATATTCAGTAAGAATATCATCGAGTGCCATAAATTTTAGCACATGCAAGGCTTTTTCTTACAATTGAACCCCCTGGTTGTGATACAAAAAAGATTCCACGAATGCTGAATAACACTCCTGCATACCATGCTAGGCATATATTGAGTATTTTCATTACTAGACATAATATATAATGAACCAAATTAAGGAATTTGATGCATATCATATGTTTACATTGTCCAGATTTATGCAGTTGGATCTTCCTCCAATAATGGAATGTATCTACTGGATTTTCATCCAGATACAAGCTCAGCATGCCATGTAGACTACAAGTGAGCTGATCTTTGCCTTCCCTTCTGTTTTGGTTTGCACAGAATCAACTTATATTGGCGATCCAATCTTTCCTTCTTTCTTTTTTCTTTCTTTTTCTGTGAACATATCTAGAGAAGTTCCAGACTTCCAGCAATTCATCCATCATTTTTTCTTGGAAATAAACTCTTGATTCCCCTAATTTTGTGCACGATCTTTATTCTCGTTTTCTCACTTGGTATTCCATGTTTCAGCGAGGAAATAAGAGCCTCTGAGGAAAATCAACCTGCAGAAAACAGGTTTATTCCTTTATCTCAAAGGGTGCTTTCCTGTGCAGCCCATCCACTCAGTCATACCATAGTTGCGGGTACTCAGGTCAGTTTGCTTACATCTTTGGTTAATAGTTGGACATTCAAATTCTAGTTCCACAATTGATAAGCCACACTGAACTTATGTGTATGCTGAACGCCATTATGTCTTACCTTCCGTATAGAATTGGGAAAATTTTATTTATTTTTTCATTAAGAATTAGTCACATTTGAGTCAGATGGCAGATATTGACTAGTCATTGTTCTCAGTTCTCATCGTTGCTCATGCTATCACAAAAGTACGAGACTATCAGAAATTCAGAGTAGTGGTGCGTGGGAACATCTGGATTTTCCTCCAAGGCAATATCTCCAATTGTGCATTGACAATGCTATTCATTAGCTCATGGCCGTCCTGCATAGAAGAATGATGTGCAGCATGGGGGCCTTCTTGCTGGTCCCACACAGGCTCTTAATCTGGTTGGCATGTCACTAGATGGGAATGATCTATAGGCCATGACAAGATTCAGTGTGTGCCGCCGATACACTGCTTCTGAGGAAACCAAGGAGTAGTTTAGTTTCCAATGATGCTGCTGTAGTCGATCTTGTACCTTGAAAGCATGCTTTTAGGGGCTCAGAAGGGCTACTTGTAATTTTCGTTCTCTGATATTAATCAGGAAGTGATGTCCTCTGTATATGTCGTGTGATAACTGATAACTGTTGGTATCAGTGCAACTTGTGTTCTGCACAATGTAGAGTACATGGTATTCTCTCTGAACTCTCTTATTTTAATGTCTATCATCGTATATCCACGTTTCCTGAGTTTCCACTTATCGATGTGACTACAAGATTCAAGTGCGATGGAAGTACTTCTCGTCTGTAAATTGTACTACTAGGCGAGTGGATCTTGTAACTTGTTTAGGACTGTTTGTCTCAGAGTTGGATCTGGATTTTATTGTGTGTCAGAGATCACTATTATCTGAGTTAGAAGGAAAAGTTACTTGCTTAATTTACTTGAATTTATCTGAACTTTACACTGATAAATATCATATACCTTAGGTTAAAGCCTAGTCTGTCTAGGATGTAGATCTACCCCTGGTTCGTCTGTTCCTATTTCAGAAGAAACCAGATATGCATCTCTAATTCTCCATACCACGATGATGGGTTGTAGGCAACTTCAAGACTGTCCAACTCTAAAGTAGGAGGTTGCCTTGTTCTAAATCTAAACACTCGCATTGCCACAAAGCAAAGAGAAAGAACTACGCGATGATCATTCAATGCCACCGCTGGGATCGAAGTATTTGTACACACAGGAAGCGATGCGGCGGTGTTTTTTTTGGTTTATGATTTTGGAACTAATTTTTAAATAAAATATTTTTAAGTATGATTTATAAGTTAATTATAGTAGACACTATCGATTTCAGCTATATAAATTAAAATCACATATAAATATCTTTTTTTGTACTCATTCGCAAAAAGACAGCTCAAAACTTTTAAAAGAAACCATAAGCCCAGCACAAGATCGGTTTCGAGTCTCCCCTTATCGCATCGACATAAGCGGACGCCTCCGCCTCGCCTTCTTCGAGTTCGAGGTCAGCGCCTTGGGATTTGGCTGCTTCTTCGGACGGCGCTGCCGCGCAGCGGCGACGGGAGCTGCGGAGCCTGAGGCACCGGTTGCCGTCTGCAAAGATTGCTCGGGTGATGGATGAACGATGTTCATCGGAGGCAGAGATGGCACGGAGGTTTTAACAGGTTGGGTTGAGGAGGCATCAGAAGCGAGCGGCTTCTGTGGCGCAGATGCTTCTGCTGTTGAGTTCTGCGTCTCCGCCGGCAACAACGACTACGACCGAGAGAGCCGTTCCCTGTCAAGAGCCTGACATGCAAACAAACAAACTAAAAAAAATTGTAAATTTGAGAAGCAAGAAGAAGATGGCTTGAAATGGTGAGTGGTGAGTGGAGGTGAAATGTCTGAACTCTGAACATACTGAAAAAAGGCGAGATCATCAGACACGCTTGATGCTTCTAAAATACCATGGCCATAATAAAACACACTACAAAATCCATTAAGCCTGTGTATTCACAGCAATGACAATTACGGCAGTGGACTACCCCAACTGCAAATCGCAGTTGACCAGCAACACATTCAGGAAGACAGAATATTAGTAGCACCAGCTTACCAGGAAGTGTAAGGGATCATGCAGAACTGGGGGCCATTCAGAGTCCGTAGTAACTCGGAAAAAGCTTCCACTGAGAAACCAAGTCACCAACAGCATCGCGCAAAATGCTGAATTCTACTCAACGCTACACACTCAAGTAAAAAACTGGACCATACATACATATTAACATGTCCATTCTACCATAATGCCAAGAAACTCGGTCCGCAAGTTATGCAACCAGCAGAAAATCTTAGAAGGCATGCCTCACACCAAGGAGATTACGGACGAGATGTTAGTCACTCTACAACAAAAATATTGTATGTTAGTCACTCTACAACAAAAGTATTGTACTGCAGCTAATTAAGAGACCACCAAGATTCATAGCATGTCTTGTTAGTAATTACACAGAGGGGCAACTAATTTCACAAACAATAAGACCCTGTAAGTCTGTAACAGTGTTCATGTTCTCAGCACAGCATGGAACATCGAATTATACAGACCATGAAGTTCAGCGGAATGATAAAACGTAGAGAAGCTACACAGTTGAAGGTCTACTGCAGTAAGCATGTACCAGTACCGCGAAAAAATATCAACAGCCAATCCTATATATGCCCTCAAGCAGAGAGCGTGGCACCCCCCCATACCCCAGGTCCTCAAGCAGAGAACCAGGAACCCCCAATACTAAAGACAACACTGAGCACCATTCCTCAACAAGCCTCGGGTCAAAGGAAGAATGGAAGAAGAGCAGCTGATTCAACGGGTGGTTAGGAGTGGCGGCTAAGAAAGCAGCAGACAAGGGGGAGCAATACAAGCCTAAGCAGGGCTTCCCCTCCTCTGGACAGTGTGCTCGGCTCATCGCATAGACATCAGGGTGCGCCTCTGGACGGCCGTCTTGGAAGGCTGAGCAGCCTTCAGAGTTCCCTTCAGGTTTCGATCTACGATCTTCTCTATCTGCTCTATTGAACTGGACAGTTTCTTCTCCACGAGATCGGCAAGAGCTGGATCATTTGGTTTTGATGGAGTCTCCAAGGAGCAGTCAGAAGAAGAGGAAGATGCCTTCAGCTTGCCCTCGGCCAAACAACTTGCTGTGCTTGTAACAACTTGAGCTGAGCCATGGCCAGACGCTACAACAGCCAGGGTTTCCTGAGTTGGTGGTGTGCTTTGAGGAACACCCTGCTCTGTTTGTACTGGAGGTGTTGGATCCACAGATTGTGAAGAATCTTCAGTCCATTGGATCTGCTGCTGAGCCGCAGCATCTCTCAGGCGACTTTTCCTCTCAACAGCCTGCAGGTTGTAGTTAGCATAGCTATAGCAGCAGGTTGCCAGAGAATCATAACTAAATGCATGAGATTGTATACAATCTATTAGGTTAAAGGATGTATCTGAATTGTTGCTACTGCAGTTAACAGTGTTACGGTGGACAATAACTATTTGCTGAGAAATGAACAAATAAACCACATTTCCCTCGTACCCAGCATAATGACGGAAGTACCGAAGAAAAATTTTGTTGTAAAACCTAGATCAACTATTAATATATTGAGAAATATAACTCTGCATGGATATGTACACTTATTTTGGCTACAGTAGTTTTTCATTATGGCGTTAAAAATATTACATCGACCTGCAAGAATTTCTTATCAAGGTTTTTTTACACTGCATACTCCGGAAAATAAATTTTGCTTTCTATGTAAGCAACAGTGTACAGAACAAACTGGAGTATAATTGCAGAAGATTAGCGTTGAAGATGACTGAACAGAGAGTAAAACTTGACATATAAAAAGCAATGTCCACCAAAGCGCTAGGCACTGGTCGTGCGGCACATTGACGCCTAGCGCCTAATCGCTGATTAGGCAGGCTAGGCGGGATAATTGGCTAGGCAGGAGTGTGGCACCTAGTGTCTAGGCGGGCTAGGCGACCACCTTGGGGAACAATTATAAAAAGCTTACCAAAGAGGACATTGTAGCAAAGCTAAATTGAAATAGCAGCCCAAAAACTACACTACAAAGGTAGGAAGCTCAATTTTACTGGGTCAGCTTAAATGAATGTCAGCAGCTTGGAAGATGGACATCATAAGCCAGATTACGCTGTTGCAAATAAGGACCTCTATAGCACAACTCCAGCATCGATGTAAATGCTGATTGTATACGCATATCCTTTGGTGACGCATAATAGACAAAAAAACACACAGCTAAAGTGCAGCTAGATAACATAATGCTAAACTGTCATGATTCATGAAAGAACAGACCCAAGTATGTAGCATTTTAGTTTCAATCCAAAGTATGTAGTTGTGTACTACTAAATAAGTACAGCAAGTCAGATATGTAATGAGCGGTTCTCACATGCTTAGTCAAACATTTAAACTCTAATAACATTGGTGCTTAAGAAGATCATAATGGAGCTTATTATTTCCATAAAGTGAGCTTATCATGTCACCTAACTTTTCTGCAAAATTAAGCACAGTATTTCTTCCAGTTGCTGGCTATCTAAAATGCCAGATAGCTAGATTGAATCAGATAGAACAAAGATGGAAGCACCCATCATCGGAAAGTCCCACGTTGCTAATTCATTATAATTAAAGAAACTTTTTATACGACTGCACGGAGCATAAAAGATAATACTTAACCATATCTCCATGCTACTGTCTTCCTCGTTCTAGTCATCAAGACAATGATTAACAAATTTCATGGATCTTGTCATAATAACACTAAAATATCACCAGTAGGAGTCAAAAGACATTAACTTTGACATTCCGAGTTTGACTAATCGTATTCGTCCTATTTCCCCACTAGATTCCAAAAAACTGACCAAAACCTACTTTGGTGACCATGTCATTTTGAATACAAGGCCAAATGCAGTTCCAGAACCGTATGCACAAATAAATTAACAATGCAACATATACTAAAGAACATATAGTACATCAAATATAACTCAACTCTGATATTAGCACAACAAAGCCACATCATTTAAAGCATTTAGAGAACATCCCACAAACAGTCTAAAGAAATGGTACTTCACCCTGACGACTGATGTGATGTCGCGGAGTGGGGTCCTTGGGTACCACTCAGGCAGGGGGCTCCTCCTCTTTGGTGCAGTCCTCACAGCCCACACTGGTGGCACGTTCTCCTTGTTGCTCGACGGTGACAGGACCCTTCGAGCCAGCGGCTTGACGGCGCCCTTCACCACCATAGCTCCTAGTGACGTCACCCTCCTGATAAAGAACCCACCCCCAGAGAGGTCGGCGAGTGCCGTCCTGCTGACATTCCTCGCTTCAGGCATCTTGGAGTTCTGCAAGAAGTTTACAGCATATCAGTGACGCGAGAACCCAAGAAATGCATCACAAGATGAATAAATGGCCCTATAAATTACAATATTTCCTTACAGGTGTTCTGCTCTCTCCTGTTCTTTCTGCTGTAAGTCCTGTTGCAAAATTCTAGTACTCTCCTGGAGATATGAAGAAATTTGCGGGTGAAACCGGAAGGTAGAATTAAGAGAACGCACGAACATGTAATGGCCCAAAACTTACACACGTTTTGCTCGGCTCTGATTAGGCTTGTTCTTCTTCCAGTATCCACGCGAACCCTACGTCCCAAAGATATCTGGAAGAACGCCGCAACGCAAATAAGATCCAGTGGATAAGACCTCAAGAAAAGCACCAGTAACATTAAGAAATTGCCTCAAGAAACATAAAAAAGAGTCTAATATCCGATTCGTTCTACTCAGAACCCTACCGCAAACTTCTAACCTCCAAATATCCCAACTAAATAATCAAAGAAATGGATAAGAAAGCCACGAAAGGGTTTGAGTGCGATCGCGAACCAACGAATCCTCCCCAAAAGACCAACCAAATTTCCAGTTTTTCTCACTTCTCACCTCAGATTCCTGCCGCTCTGATTCCCGCAAGACAATCCTAATCATCCGCAGATCCGCAAGAGCAGAATCACATAAACGCATCAAGAAATTGCTCGGAAAAAGGCAAGAACACGATCCTCCCAAAAAACCGCAAAATTTCTTGTGATTTTCTCTGCTCTTCTCCGATTCCCGCCGATTCGTACCCCCGCAACAACTACTTCCTTCGATAGAGCCCTAATTAAGGTATAATTTCAAGGTAGATTCCTAGGGTTTGTGTGGCTATGGGCTCTAACTAACGGGAGGGGGAGCTGGGGATTTCAATATGTTTGAAATGGTGAAGCCAAAACGGCCGGTGTACAGTGTGTCGCGTGGACCGGGAGCAGCATCCCACCATTCATATGTATGGGTTGGGGAAATGGACAGATAGGATGGTTCCGGTGTATGGACCTGGTGCTATAGTTTGGGAGCTTGGATCGTTGGTTTTGACAGAGTGGGCAACTCTTATGTGGTCAAATGGGTCATGCCTATCAGACGATCTAAGTATGTTATTATTGGTTCGATATAAATATGATACGGTCTATCATTGAATTATGTCGAGCGAGCTCGGCACAATGCGTCGGGTTATGCTTGGGGTCAACACCTTGACTTGTCGTGCCAACCTGGCACATCATGAATAATGCCAGGCCAAGCACGACCTAGCACGGGCACGATCTGTTAGGCATGACCCAATGTGTGGGGCTAAGGGATGTATCTCATACATACCCACAAAAACCATAGCCGGCATATGTCGTTTCTCTCTAGATGTGTGGACTTCGGTGGAGACACTGTTGCGACTGCAATGCTCACGAGGAGGAAGCGGTTGGCTCATGGAGATCGACTACTACCATTATACCGACAAACGCTACGTTAAACCGGACTTCTTCAACTCTTCTTCCGCTGCACTGTGTATCAAGTAGTAACGATATATGATTTTTTTACTGCATGTTTTTCTGATTTACGTGGTATTTTATTAATTTGTGGTAGTGTAATCTACTCAGTATCCAATAAAAACCGGTGGACAAGTGGAAACCAGCATCTTCTAATTATTTGAAGATCAACATTGATGGCTCGTTCTCTGAATCAACTACCCTGCTCAACTCGGCTTTTTTTCAATTTCAGCTTCTAACTTCAGTTTTTTTCACTATTCAGTAATTCATCTTTTTCTATTTTTTAGATATTTTGAGATTTTTTGTATTATCTTTTTTTCTGTATTATTTTGCATTGTCCGTGATGGGTTAACATATTTTTTCTATTTTTCTATTTTTTAAATTTAATTATGCCCAATAAGCCAACTCAGCTACAGTAAAAAAGCCAGTTACGGTGAAATTTCAGCCAGAAGCCATCGCTATTCCGAACGCCCCCTAAAGTTAGGGGGCTGGGGTTTTATTGTCAGAGATGACAACGGACAAGTTCACGGTTACCGTCTATGACTTGTACCTGAAAACATAGAAAAAGACGGACAAGTTCACGGTTACCGTCTATGACTTGTACCTGAAAACATAGATAAAGAAATCATCGAACTAAACACTCAATCCACTGTTGCATTATCTGACAATCACAAAAAATTAGTAAGTATTGTCGGCAACCTGGCACTTAAACCGTTTCACAAGAAATCTAAGGATGGTACTGTGCTTGCATAAATGATACAACTTCAATTTACACCGTGAAAACTAATGCCATATATTTTTTCTTCTATTAAAATCCAGGTGAGCAACTGCCACCGTAGAGAGGACATCATAGTCTCATAAAAAAAAGAAGAGGACATCATAGTGGTGGACTACGTTGGACTAATTGTGCTGTGTTATCCCGCGCGCGTGTGCCTCTATGATGACAAAATGGAGAGACCGGCCGTATAAGTGGTAACTATGTTCCCAGTGTCTCCCGTTCCTACACCGATTTATCCTGTTCTTTGCGGCTGCGGCTGATAGCTTTTGGCTACGGTTGATGGCTTTTTGGCTGTTTACGACAGAGATTGCGGAAAGAGAGATACTCGCTTGTGATTTTTGATGATACAGATATTAGTTTTTTAACGTGTACTACAATTAACTTGTAGACCCCATCTTAAAAAAATACTCCGTTTAAAAATTAGTTACTGTAACAAAAGTCAAAAACCGCTTCTAGAAACCGCAAAGAACACCCCCATGATTTACGTCGAATCGCTCTCTAACTAGAGACATGCATGACATGATAGACCTCTCTTCTCCCTCATACCCTCCAGTACTCTTCTTTCGAACCTTATGAGCTCTCTTCATTGTGGTGTAGTATCTGAGAACTGAGAAGAGGAGGTGTAGGCCTTATTAAGCAGTTGGGGGTAGCTGAAAAGACAAGGACAAACTGAATAGAGGGGAGCAAGGCATTGGTTGCAAAGGCCACCCATGCGGTGAAAATATTAATGATATTAAGATGGACAGAGGAGTAAATGGTAGTACTACTGATAGATGTATGGATTATAATTTACATTTTTTTTTTTGCTGAAGTTGGTGAGAATATGTTTATGCAATGCATCACGGCCTCATGGGGTCCTTGACAACTCTCTTGCCAACAAGGCTAGTAGTTCCTAGGAAGAATATCTTCAATATCCATCCAAATTTCTTCTCGGCTTCCTCCTCAAGTGCGCTGTCATCTGTGCATCATTTCAGTTCTAGTCAGACAAGTCAATCATACGGTCACATTCACGAAATCGAACCATAATCTTACAATCGGCATCAATAGCGAACATCATGGTACATTTCATCACCCATTCCTCTAAAGTTTAGATTCTTAAAACAATAACTCCATTTCATCAACACTACCGGCGAGGAGCAGAACAACATAGATTTGAGGTGGTGAACATAAGCCACTGGCTATACCTCTCTGGCTCTCTCTTCGTAGGTACATAACCTCCGAGCCAAGCGGATCCCCGAGTCGCCACTCCATCCGCTCGCCGCCACTTAAAGCCCAAACCACATGAGCAGGAAGCTCTAAATGCGGAAGGAACCTAAGGCCAAACCCCCCAAATCTAACGAGGGTTCAACAGCGTACCGCGGAGCCACTGCCGCAATGTGGGTGGGGGGTTACTCTGCTAGAGATGGCCTCCGCGGCCACCAGCGCAGCCCGACAGTGACAGGAGGTGGCGGAGCGCAAGCTGCGGAGCCTCTACATGGTGAATTGGTGATTCGGTGTTGTGAGGAAGTTTGGGCCTAGTGGGCCGAGAGTTTTAGAAGAGGTAAGGGGGAGCTAGGAGAGATAGATGAACCACTGGTGGTGAACTATCACTAACTTATTCTTTTAAATAGTAGAGATAAAAAGGTGGCTCATGCATGGCGAACTACAAAAAAAGAAGTTTTTTTTCTAATGTCAATTTCTAGTTAAACAATGAGAGAAGAAAGGAACGACAGGAGAAAGCGATTGATCATGGTCGTCGTCGCCTATGATCGCATTACTTCCTGATTGGATTACATATGCAATAGATGGATTAACTAAGCAGGCAGGTCGCAGTTTGGGGTTTCAGAGTAAAATCATCACGGTCGATGTTGCAACCTTTCTCTCTCTTCGTTTTTTTTGACAAAGAGGTTCAGCCCTAACTTTACTGTGCATTGCCAAAACGAAATTGAATTTACGTGTTGATTTGGAATTTCGGTGTGTGCATGTGTTATCTAGAATTTCAGTTCAGCATGCTTATCAGATTTTGTATATGTGTGCTTTGTATAAGTAAGGACCAATGATACGTGGAACTGCCAGCTATCTTTAGTCCAGTTCTGATCCCTAAACTAGTTTACATGGAAATAAACCATGAGTCCATGATCTATGGCGACTCCAAATTAAATCAAGTACCGATAGCAACCGAATCAGGACATTGCCTCGGAGAGTGCTAATTCAATCAATGTTTTATGATGTAAAGAACATGTGTTACCATCAAACTGGGGATGTATTGTCATGATTTTTTTTAATCGATCCCTGAAACTATGCACTGTTTGCTAGTTCACTCGCTCTGGTCTCTCACATCTCAGTGTTTATTTTATCTTATCTCCTATCTACTCTTCTCTGGGCTAGAAAAGGAGAAAGGGTAGCATGTATACCTTATAGATGGCAATGGGGAACAACTAATAAATAAAGGAGAAAAGGGGCACTAGCTAGCCAGCCAGGCCTGCTGCAGCTACAGATACAGATCATTGTAGCAATGTGCTAAAGGTCATGAGGTGAACAGAGATGGCCGAAGAGTAGATGTCTCATTCTGCACCTGATGGTTATGGCAACTGTTAATTGAACACCATGAGCTGCCATGATTATCTACCATGACAATAATTCAAGAGTGAATTATGATGAACTAGTACATGACTTTTTGTCAAGTGCAACCGTGCGCAAATTAATTCTGCGGTTGAGCCTAGTGGATGTTAGCAAGCATAGGAACGTCCAATATTAGTCAGAGGGCATTAGCATTAGCTCGTCCAGCTACAAGAAATGGCAAGCAGGTGATCTTGCTTGTTCAGCTCTTTCTATTTAGTTTCTTCCCATACTCATGCAGCCATGCCCTTTAGCACTTCGAATTTCTATTTATCAATGCCGTAGAGGTAGAAATTTTAGTTGATAATGGTGCAATACTTCATGAGATAGGCTGTGTTCGAGACACTACTACTACTCGAAATCAATCACTGAAATGTTGCACTCCACTGGAATACTGGCAACAAGAATGGAGTAGAAGCTGGTAGATGGCTTGTGAGTTGTGACTATCACTAAGCTACGTGAAGCATGCCAACAGTCTCGGTGCTAGGTCTGTCTCTGTATGTATCACTGCTACAAAAAGATTATCACAGACGGTTTCTTGAACTGTCTGAATCAATGGGTCAGTAATAATTAGAGGTTATCACAAACAGTTTGTGAGCTGTCTGTGATAATCACAGTACAGACGGTTTGGAACTAGAATCTGCGAAGGCATAATATTATAGATGGTTCTAGCCACAAATCGTCTGTAAAAGCATAATATCACAGACGATTTTAACCACAAACCGTCTGTGATAAGAGACATATCACATACAGTTCTTGTTCTGAATCATCTGTGATACCTATATATCACAGATGATTTTTGGTGGTAGTCGTCTGTGATACGGTTTCACAGGCAGTTTTATAGACGATTTCACAAACGATTTTTGGTAAGAACCGTCTGTGATACTTCACAGACAGTGTTTACCATAAACCATCTGTGATATTATCTTTTTACAAACAGTTTTTAGCGTTGATAGCAACACAGACGGTCTCTAAATCTAAACCGTCTGTGATTACATTTAACACTAACGGTTTTGGTGAACCGTCTGTGATGAGATGTTTAATATAAATCTTTTTATAGTAGTGTTATATCATGTCAAAAATGACCTGAAGTTCTGGAAAAACTGGTAGCTGCATTCCCGTACGTACCATACCCATGTCAAGTTACGGTTTACATGGAATCACGCTCTAACCAGAGGAATGCCTGGCATGTGAGATCTCTCCTCTCTAATCTCTTGTATGCCAAGTCTTCTTTTGAATCTTATCAGCTCTTCACTTCCCTCCTCACTGTGGGGTGGTAAGTAGGGAGACCGAGGAGAGGAGGTAGGTTCTAGCTCTTGAAATATTTGGAGTTTGGCGCAGCTGAGAAGATGAGCACGAGGTGACAAACTGAATAAGAAAGATGAAATGCACAGGGCGCTGGCTGCAAAGGCTCATTTTGTGATGAAGGCGTAAAGATGTAGAGAGGACATGGAGTCAGTGGATGGTATACAGGAGTCTAAATTACAGATGTTTGTTTGAACTGCGTTCAAGAA
Organism: Melocanna baccifera; assembly: GCA_036346265.1. NCBI lineage: Eukaryota > Viridiplantae > Streptophyta > Magnoliopsida > Poales > Poaceae > Melocanna > Melocanna baccifera. The sequence continues at coordinate 26,617,544 of CM070680.1, read as the reverse complement.
ACTGATCTGGACATCCTTCCTCTTCAGCTTTGTTTTTTCTGTTGTCCCGAGAGACTCGCCATGAAAATGGAAACGAAAAAAAGCTTTCCTGATGTCAAATTCTGCTGAAGAATGCGAAAAGTTGTCAAGATAAGTCAAATGGCAAAACTGAGAACCACAGCTTAACTTGTTTTTAAAAAATAACCACAGCTTAAGATATAAAAATCTGCCATCCACTTAATGTGAAGTAATTAATGGGGGGTGATCCAATGCCAATAGAGAAGATCGAGCACACAAAATTGCACACAGAATTGGGCTCAAACCTTCCTCATGATAAATTGAACGAAGCAGATATGTTTCTACTGTTTTCTTCTACAATAATCGGAGTGTGAAATGGATGAAATAGTAAGAGAGGAACTACATAACGCCATCCCATGATACCCCAATCTAATAGGATAGCCTCTTGGCCACTCCCCCTCATCTCCCTCTCATCTTCCACTACTACAGAAATCATCATCATAGACAGTTCTAAAACGTAATCACAGACGATTTTTTGACCGTCTGAATTTATGTATCAGTGATAATCGAAAGGTATCACAGACGGTTTGTGAGCTGTCTGTGATAAATACAATACAGACGATTTGTAACTAGAACCGTCTGTGAAAAACACTATCACAGACGGTTCTAACCGTCTGTGATGTGTGATCACAGACGATTTATACTACAAAACCGTCTGTGATAATTCATTCTTTACCTAAATTTTTTTCTATTTTTCAGTTAACCTCAGGAAATGTTAGCTATGTTTTTTGAAAACAAGCAAAAACAAACAAATACGATATCAAACATAGCAGAGAATATTTTATTTTCATTACAATCCACCATTACAACATCACAAGATTACAATCGACCATTACAACATCATAAAATTACAATTCACCATTACAACATCACAAGATTACAGTCCACCATTACAATAGCAGAGAACATAACAGAAAACAATGGAAGTAACAATAGAGACTACGATGAAGAGAACAACGAAAGCAACATAGCAGAGAACAATCCACCATCACAAGCTCAAGTAGGCCTTCTTAGCAGCTACCTCATTGTAAGCTCCCAGGTAACCCTAAATCCAACAAACTAGCAACAATGAAGGCTACGATAGAGACCTAAATCCCACAGAATCAAATACTTGAAGAAACAATGGAGGGAGGAAACGGGAAACAATGGAGACCTAAACCTCACAGACGCATTTGAAGGGAGGGGTGGATGGGTTCGGGTGAGTATTTACAGAGGAGTTCTACTCGAACTCATGCGAAAAATTATAAAATTTTAGAGATGCGCGAAGTGGGAAACATATCACAGACGGTTCTTAATTAAGAGCCATCTGTGATATCCAATATCACAGACGGTTCTTAATTAAGAACTGTCTGTGATATGTTTCCCACTTCGCACATCTCTAAAATTTTATAATTTTTCGCATGAGTTCGAGTAGATATTGGCTATACATATACCGATACAATATAAACAACTAGTCTCAAAGTATGAAATAGCAAAGTTCTGTATGACTTATATATACTCATTTGAAAGGTTTCGACGAGATCTACAACTTTGCAATTGAGACAAACCCCGAAGGGAAGATCGCAAATGTTGGCAAAAACAGAATTCAAAAACTTCTAATTCGAATTTGAGGCTACAAATGGCTGCTTTTGAGGGTCTTCGAGGTCGACTAGTGCAAGCTGATTATTTTTTTGGATCGGGCTCATCGTTAGCTTTCCAACGAGTACAAGAACGTTGAAAACGGATACCGTATGCAAAAGTTATGCCCGTTTTACTGAAGGTGTGTCAAAACGGAATCCTACTCGAACTCAGGCGGAAAATTATGAAATTTTAGAGATGTGTAAGGCGAGAAACCTATCACAGACGGTTCTTAATTAAGAACCATCTGTGATATGTCAATATCATAGATGGTTCTTAATTAAAAACCGTCTGTGATAGTCTGGAATATCATAGACGGTTTGTAATAAAAAATTGTCTGTGATAGTCCAGTATCACAGATGGTTTTTCAGTAAAAACTGTCTGTGATACTCCTTCAGCAGCATAGACGGTCTCCAAATTAAAACTATCTGTGATAGTGTACATCACAGACGGTTTCATAAAATCGTCTGTAATTTGGCGTCTATTATTAGGCTTTCTGTAGTAGTGTTCGCTGCTCTCCCCACCTCTCTCCTCGTTGTTCCCCACCGTCGCTCCCCCTCCCCTCCCCTCTTCAGCGTAGGTAGCTCTGCACCCCTCCTTCGCCTCCCCCTGCCCCTTCTCCACCATCGGTAGCTAGCAACGTTCTCGCTGTCTTGTCGTGCCACCATCTCCTCCCCCTCTCTACCATCACTCCGTCCAACTTAATATTCACAGCACCACCGTCCCACCCGTTCCTCCCTCTGCCACCGTCCTCTGCCATTGTCCACCGCCCTCCGCCACTGCCCACCGTCTCCCTGGCTTCCCTCTACATCCGGGGGGTGTGATGAACCCGTTGTGGCGACGACGCCCTCTATCACCAGATCCTGAGCCGACGGCAACAGCAAATGAGGAGGAAGGGTAGGTGGAGGCACCAGTAGGCAAGGAGGAATATGAGGCAGCACAGAGGAAGTGAAAGGGGAGGCTATCCAGTTGGAGGAGAAAGCATTATACTGTTCTTTAGTTTTCTCAGTACTAAACATGCAGTAGGTAATAGTTTCAGAGCTTGATCAGCTTAGCAGAACTTCCCCGAATCAATCGTCAGAATTTCGACAAATAGATGTTGAAGCCTCGTAGAGTTTTGGTTCATTGCGCATGTAGCTCGAGCTTCGTGCTGGTAGTTTTTGTTCTTTCAGAGCTTACCCAGGTCCGTCTAAGGTCGGCTTTATTTGACAGAAAAAAATCTTAAACACTTGCCCCGAGAGAGACCTGTAAAATAATAATCCCATTCAACCACATAGTAGAAATCACTTATGCAATCAGTGTAGCAATTAGTTTAAAGTAGCTGGACGGACTTGATTTGGTCGCTATGATCAGAGGGCAAGTCAGAAACGGGCTACGCCTCGGGATCGGCTGGCTGATCCTGGACTAGTCCCTACTGCTGTTGATTTTTTGTCCTAATTTCTCAAGGGGAGTCCCATAGGCTTTGCCCAAGCCTTCAGCCCAGGGCCTGTCTCTGCCGCTCATACGGTGGATTTTTTGGACTAGCGGTGCTGGTGCACTGGTGCTGTGTTTTAGGGTCAATCCGTGCCCCCATTGATGGCAGCATGGATTCACACTTGGAACCCTAAACCCACTTGACTCTGTGGTGGTAACCACATTCCCGGCGCCTCCAATTCCTATTCGAGTTATGATTTTATATGGAGTCGCTCTACAGCTCTAACTGAGACACATGCATGGCATGAGAGATCTGAGGTCTTCCTGGATAAGAGCCTTAACAGTGAGGGCCAGAGAGTGAGAAGAGGAGGTAGGTCTTATAAAAGAGTTGGGGGTAGCTGAGAAGACGAGTGCAGACTGAAGAAGGAAGAGGAAGGCTCTGGCTGCCATGTGGTGAAGATGTTAAGGTCGACGGGCAATGAGTAAATGCAGTAGTACTGAAGCTTGGATTCTCATTTGCATTATCTACTCAAGTTGGTCTGAGTGTGTTCAAGAAATGGATCATGAGGGCCTTACCATTCATTAATTGAAGATGATCTTGCTCATGGAAAACTAAAAAAAGATGGATGCTTTCATAATGTCAATATCTACTTAACACAAAAAAATAAAACGGCACAAGAAGCGAAGACCTTGTTCTTTTTGGCTTCTACTTTTAGCTTTTACCTTCTTCGAAAGTCAAAAGTCTAAAAGTCGAAACAGGGTGATCTTTTGAAGCGGATTTGTGATCTTTTGAAGCGGATTCTCCAAACGACTTTCCAAGTATAAAACCGTGTGTGTCATTCGTGTCGATGTCTCTATTATACGTCTGTTGTCGTGTCGATAAGCATAAACAAAAACTATCAGCCATAGCCAAAAACCATCCGTTGCAGTCCAAAAAACCACCCCAAAATGTCAAAGCTGACAAGCCACAGCATAAAGTCTTGAACAATTGCCATCCAATTGCACGTTAGCACTACTGAGAGAGTTCGGATTGCACAAGTCACATGTGTTACTGTTTACTTCTGCAGCTGATTGCATTACCCAAAGCATGTAACAATTTTGGAGTTTCAGAGTACAATCATCATGGTCAATGTTCAGCCTCATCGACTCGTGCTTCAATCCATTGCATGCGTTGGTAAATCTTTGTGTGCATGGCATGTTTTTGTTACTTCAGAGATGATCCAGGTTACAGAATCTAGTGTCTAAGGTCGGCGTTGGAGCTTGGAGGTGACAACTCGAGAACCGAAATAGGAATCATAGCATGATATTACTCTCTGTGACATCGCCCTAGGAGCAAATACACAATAAATCATGAGAAAAACTTCCAAATCCCAATAGGCACAACCGCACAATAAGTAGGCAAAGCGTTTTAACACACCCAAACCGTGTTAGCACTGGAGGAGAAATTGCACGGGGCTACATACACACACACACTGATGATTCGGTGAATATCGTCGTGCAATCAAACTCATATTATTGTATCAATCTTCTACTTCACCTCCAACAATCTTTTTTTTTTTTTTGAAACGACACCTGCACCAATCATCAATGTCTAGAATGATGATACTGTAGGGGTAGGGGCAAAGTCAATGGGCAAAATCACCACATCAAAGAATCAAATCCACTAAGTTAGAGCTCTCTTTTACGCCATTTGTGTATCTCGTGGCTTTGACACACCCACATTCAGTCATAGTGTAACCAAAGTTGGGACTCGTAAATTAATCAGTCAGGTTAGTCACATACTAGACTCATAGAAGTATGATGTGGCTTTGTAGCAATAGCTCACAAACCGGTGCTTAATTGATTTAACCAGACTTTTCACATACCCATGTTGTGCCACCAAGCACCTACCACCAAACCATATGCATAAGTCTAAATCATGCTTTTTTTTTCAAATATTTCATAAACCTCCTTGACACTCCAACATCAATAATACATTTTAAGACTCCAATATACCAGTTCTAACGGTATACGTGAATTTTCAATATACTACCAACATTATATTCATTCGTAATTAATCATAAATTTTACATAATAATGTTTGACACAAAACAAACTATTTACTGACTAAATTTCTAGAACTATAATTTTCTACGGATGTTAATTTGCTACGGATGTTAATATTCTATAACTATAATTCTCTACGAATGCTAATTTTCTATGACTATATTCATTAAATTTTCCACAACTATAATTCTCTATAGATGCTAATTTTCTATAACTACATTGATTAAATTTTCTATAACTATTTACTTCACACTAAAGTTATACCATTCTTTTCTACAACTATGATTTTCTACTGATCCTAATTATATATCAAACAAACTATTTACTTCAAATAAAAAACTAACTACAACATAAATTTTTTTTACCTCACACAAATAGCGGAACCTCTTCTTCTACCTCTCCCCTCCTCTCCTCTTCTCTTCTCTCATCTCCTCTTCTTTTCTTCCGTCTCCTCTCTTCTTTCTTTCCCTTCTCTTTCTCTCTCGCGGCGAGGCATCGGCGGATGGGAAGGGGGAATGACTGGGGGCTCGGCCAAGGGCCAATTTATATTTGCGTACAGTCACCTAACTGTTGAGCGAGTGGAGCTTACAGTCACCCAATGGTTGAGCGATAGATTCCAGTCGCCCAACAGTTGGATGACTGCAATTATGTCACCCAACGGTCCGCAGATTGCTTGTGTGTCGCGCGGCCGTTGGGCGAGAGGTTCTAGTCGTCCAACAGTTGAGTGACTGAATGTCATTCCTGTAAAAAAATTTTCGCGTAGGTATATTTCTATAATTTTGAATACAAAATGGATTATTTAAAAAATCACATAATATTGTTGCATAATGCCTGCTAGTCCTGGGAAACATGAGAAAGCATCAAATCCAAGAAGAAGATATAAATTTCACAACTGGGGCTCCAGAAAATGATAAACACACACCAAATTAAACATTGTTTCTCACATCTTCTGATTATGCACCAGATCAAATTTTCTTCCTCTGAATGCCACCGCTACACTGAGCCAGCTGTCAATAACAAGGACCACAGGTCATCCATTCCAGGATGATCTCACGTGCCAGACCATAAGGTCGCAAGGCTGTGCAAACCGACGGGGTAACTACATTCCTCTGGCCTCCCATTCCCACTCCTACAATCAACCGGTTACGCGATTCAATGGATTGTTGTTCTCTATTATGTTGGTGTAGTAGAGACCTCTCTCCTCGGATCTCTCACATCTCAGTCTTTCTGGCATCATTTCTACTATCTAATCTTTCATGGGTTTGGGGTTTGGACATTGTATCACTGCAGTGGTTAAGGGAGGGAGAAGAGGAGCATTGAGGACTTCCTGTAGGTTGTAGCTGGGTATATTAATTAGGCAGAGCTAAATACAAGAGAAAAATGATGCTGGCTGCTGCAGTTGAAGGAGGGTGCACCATGAATGTGCTGAAGATAAATCAGATGGACAGAGAGGATATGAATCATGATGGTAGCAGAGTATGGAATGAGGAAGAGAGAGAGAGGGGGGGAGAACATAAGAGAAGGCAAGCAAAAAAAACAGAGGGTGTTCGGAATAACGATGACTTATGACTTTTGGCTGAAATTTTACTATAGTTGACTGATTTTTTATTGTAGCGGAGTTGACTTATTAGACATAATTAATTTTTTAAAAATATAAAAAAAATAAAAGAGACATGTTAACCTATCACGGATAATGCAAAGGAATACGAAAAAAACACAAAAAAACAAAAATAGACAAAAATAGACAAAAAAAAAAGCTATAGTAAACCCATCGCTGGCTTCTGCCGCCCATCGCAGAAGTGAGCGATTGCTGAGCGCGGCCATAAAAGGCAGGGATGTGTAGGTAGTTTCATAAATTGTACATGCTCAACAATTTGAGTGATATATATTTTTTTCACTCCCTGCAAAACTTCTGTTTACTCTATATAAAGAATAGCATGACATAGAATTTTTCACAACTTATATAAACTGCGCCAATTAGGTTGGCTTTGAAAGTTTGTAGGTTACAACTATAAATGCATAGCAGCTTGCAAACATGAGATATTGGCGTGACTTAAATCTTGGTTTTAGATCAGTCCTCGTGAGAAGACATCAACACAGTTATCTACAAAATAACCAAGAGTCACAATCAAGTGATTACTGATGAAGATGACGCTAGGAAGAAGGCATTGGCATACATGAGCCAGAAAGTCAGGACCTTACACAAAATTAAACTATGTGTTGTTTTCCCTTTTTCCCATCCACGGATCGATAGATATTTCCCATTGAGAAGAATAGTAGTAATAACAGATGCTGGTGCATCTGTTGAAGCACGGTAGCAATTGCACTCAGGCACACTTGTTAGAGCTGTACAAATATTACTCTCTCCAGTTTACAAAAGCAAATCATTTTTTAATCAACACGGTCCCTAAAAAGCAATTTTGATCGTTAATTTCTATTTTAATATATTTATAAAACTCAATAAAATTATAGTATTATAAAAGTATTTTTTAAGACAAATCTACGCATATGATTTTCATGTATCTAATCAAAATACTTCAAAGATTATTGGTAGATAAATTTTCAAAACTTTGATTGCACCTATGTCAAAATGGCTTCTTTTGTGAAATGGATTGGAGAGTACCAAGTTCTGATGTTAAAGACGGGATGCATCTGCTCGTTAATTTGCTGTTAAAGAATTCGTGCCGACTTCTCCATATGGATAATACCTTCTAGTGATTGTGAGTCCATGTTTCTTGTAGCATCATCAATTGCTTGGAGCTGACCAGCCCGCAGGCCACCTCACCTTGTCCCGTAGCTACATCCCGGATATCTCCTACCCCTAGGTCCAGATTGCGAGCTCACTTGGTAACTGGATAGCAAAGAGCCAAAGGCTCACCCATCTGATCGGTGTTTCTTCCGTCTTATCTGGCATCTACTCGATCTATTCTTCTCTAGATGCTATTGTAAAATTTGTAATGTTGTAAAATAGTTAATTAGGAGGAGAGGGACAAGGGGAGGTCGGTGTTGAAGACCTTGTGGATGGAAGTAGCTGAGAAGTGGCACTGGCTGACTGGCCGGACCTGCTGCAACTGCAAATGAGGTTAATTGAAGCAATGTGCTAAAGATCATGAGGTCAGTGAACAGACATGGCAGAAAAGTATATGCCTTACTTTGCATCTGATGGTAATAGTTTTTTTTTTTTTTTGAAACTGGGCAGGAGGGCTGCCTTCTATTACTTCATAGGGAGAGTGGAAGCGCACTACAGGTAAAGTTGAGAGACAACGGGGCGGGGGTCAGGTGGCCAGGGACTGGCCTAAGGAAAAAACGCTTAAGGTGTTACAGAGATGATTGGGAGCTGCTCTGGCCTCTTTGCCTCTGCTAGAGCCCAGGCTCCGGCTCCTCCTTTATGGCAGCGGTCAAGAGCAAAGATACAGTTGCCGTCGAACGAAAAATACGGAGGTTTCATTTTTTTCAAATTTACCAAGAGACTAGCATCACTAATGATGTCGTAGCTTTTTACGGTGCTCCAAGTGTGAGAACAATAGACTCCCACTAGTCATGGACTGAGTGAAACATTTGCCAGGCAGCCAAGTTGATGGAGTCAAAAGTAGTCCACTGCGCTATGGAAGTCTAGATTCTTATGGTGTAGTGGCACCTAACCAACAGGTGCATGATAGACCCCAGCTCCTGTCTGCATAGGGGGGCACATTAGATGACTAAGCCAGCCATGCTTGTCCAGACTATGCACCATCCATAGTCTATTTTGTATGGCTAGTCAGGCGAAGATTTTACATGCCAAGTTGTTGATTGAAGTTGAACACTATGAAATGCCAAGTGACCATGATCTACCATGCCAATCGGCAATTTCAGACTAACTGAAACAAATGCCTATTGGGCTTAGAGTGGCAAATCAGGAAAGGAATCGCACACAGTCAGATTTCCCAAAAGAAAATGCCAAAATGGCACAAACTGCTAGCACGGGCTCTAAAGAGAGAGCAAAATTGTCTGACAATCGTCGTCTAATTAGATGCTAATAAAGTGGCTGTATTACATTGATTCTCGACAGTTCAAAGTGTTGACAAATCTGTTTAGTCATACTCAAGAACACAAATACTACCACCACAGATCCCATGTTGGATTTACGAAAAGAAACCGCAGAGAGATCACGTGTTTGCGCCCGGCCGGCTCATCGGCAAATGCAGCACCGGCCGATCAGGCTTTGGGAGCAACAAGGTACGTACTCCTTACCTCATAGCAGAACAAGTATTAATCATATATGCAAATACTGAGGTTTAATCATATATGCAAGTATTAATCATAGCAGAACAAGTATTAATCATTTATGGTAAATTCCTTGCGTGCAGGCGATTGGCCTGCGTGATTGCACGGTGTGGTCTTTTCAAGCTATTTGTTCGAACGATTTTTTAAATCTAAAATTATATATAACATCTACATCGATATTTTTATTGTTTACTGTCGTCTTAAAAAATACAATAAAAGGCCATTAATCACAGTTCAAAAGAAGAGGACAATAGACTAGACAATGTACTACTATGGTGGTTAGAAAGGGAGGGGCTGGGAAGAGGAGGTAGGTGTTGAGGACTTTAGATTGTAGCTGGGAAAATTAGGAAGAACTATATATAAGGAGAAAAAAAAGATATTAGCTACTGCAATTACAAATGTATGAGACCCGGCCCAATTGAGATTGAGCCCAAGTGAGGCTCATGTAGAGCATGAGTGCAAGAGTTGAAAAGATAGTCCCATATTACTTGTTGAGGGTGAGAGAGATCAACATATAAACCCAAGTGCCATATGCATTTCAACCTCTAGGTTAACCATTGTACGCAAAGCAAGGATGAAAACGTAAGTGGTGTTGGTGTGAGTGTGTGGTTTATATCGTTTGGGTTTAGACCGAAGCCAATTTTGACATGGGGCATTATAAATGGTATTAGAGTTGACCCTTGAGGGTACACATGCGTGCGAGCCAAGGCACGAGCATATGGCACTTAACATGTGTGAGCCCAGATGAGTGGACACACGACATGGCACATGTACTGGGTTGGATGTATGCACATGTGTCAAGAGGGGAGGTCCTGGTCATTAAGCAGTGTTGGTGCGAGTGCGTGGTCTGTATCGTTTGGGTTTAGGCCGAAGCCAACTTTGACATGGGGCATTACAAATGATACCAGAGCTGACCTTTGTGGTTACCGTGCATGTGGGCCAGGGCGTGAGCATGTGGCATATAATACGTGTGAGCCCAGATGAGTGGACACACAACATGGTATATATACCAAATTGGACGTATGCACGTGTGCCAAAGAGGGGAGATCCTAGTCATTAAGTGGTGTTGGTACGAGTGTGTGGTTTATATGTTTGGGTTTAGGCCAAGCCAATTTTGACATGGGGCATTACAAATGGTATTAGAGCTAACCCTTGTGGTTACACGTGCGTGCGGGTCAGGGTGCGGGCATATGGCGCATAACACGTGTGAACCCAGATGAGTGGACATACGACCTGGCATATGTACTAGACTGGACATATGTACGTGTGTCAAGAGAAGAGGTCTTAGTCATTTGCCTTAGTCTGGGTATGCTAGACCAATGATGACGTCTAAGTCCTTCCAAGGTGGATGTATGTGAGACACGGCCTAATTGAGATTGAACCCAAGTGATGTCTATGTTGGGCATGAGTGCAATAGTTAGGATGATGGTCCCACGTTGCTTGTTGATGGTGAGAGAGACCAACATATAAATCTAAGTGCCAAATGCATTTTAATCTCTAGGTTAACCTTTTTATGCGAAGTGATAATAAAAGCGTAAGTAGGATTGCTGTGAGTGCGTGGTTTATACTGTTTGGGTTTAGGCTTGAGCCAATTTGGACCTGGGCGTTTCAAAAGGGAGTGCATGTGCTGAAGATAAATGAAATGGACAGAGAGGACTTAAATTACGATGGCAACGTAGCGAGGAACACGAGACAGCACAAGAGAAGGCAACCCAAATACCAAAAAAGAAATGGAAGTACACAAGGCAGGGATGTGTCTATACATGTTCGATAGCTTGATGCAAATTTCATTCAAACTTCTGTTTAGTATATACAGAGTAGTGTGGCATAGAACATTTGAACTTGTATAAACAACACCAAACAGACCGGTTTTAATTGAATGTTACATATACGAGCATAGAGCCATAGACTGAATCTTTGTTTTAGATCAATCCTTTAACTTACTCATGAGAATACATCAACACAGTTATCTACTAAATAACCAAAAGTCACAGCTCACTATAGACATGACGCTAGGAAGAAGGAATTGCCATACATGTGCAAGAAAGTAGGGACCTCGCACCAAATTAAACACTATGTTGTTGTTTTTTGCAGCTACTTAATCCCTTGGGAGTAGTCAACAGATCGAGGTTGCTGAATTAGCTCGCAGGTATACCAGGACAGTAGTATCCAATTGTGATATTTGCAGCTACTTGCTCCTAAAAAAAAAGAGAAATCATAAACTAAATCCTGTACTGTTTAGCAGGCACCAGTAGAAATTGTTAGATATGTGTATAGTTTATGGGCTTATTTGTATTTTGTATATGGATGTATATATATTAGCCTGTTGACTCTTTTGTAATACAATATAGCCAAAGCCTTTACATGATATCAAAGCAAGATGATTAAAGTTAAGTTAAAGTTCCTGACTGACCGCCGCCACCACTGGAACTCTCTCTCTCTCTCTCTCTCCTTCTCCCCACCTCCTGATTTTCCTCTTCAGCAGAACAAGCATCATGGACCCAGCTCGGCGTGGTGATTACTACATTGCCGACGTCTCCCACTCCACCCCCACTCCCACGTCTAAGGCCTTGTATGGGTGGCCCGATCCCGCCCGGGATCCCGGCCCAACCCTTGCCTAGCCCAGATCATCTTTTTCGGGTAAACTAACAGCATCTCCCATGCCTCTGAGATAATCACACCGAACTGATCTCTAGCATGGTGTGGGAAATACGTCCCCTCTATCGTATATTACATCCCCGTCTTTGTTGAATCCTGTGTGCCATCAACTCTTTATCTGGATTAGAACATTGCAATACCGTAATTGTTAGGAGGAAAGAAGAAGAAGAGGAAGTAAGTTTTGAGGACCTTGGTGATGTTGTAGCCGGAAAGACGCGTGACATCTCGGTTCATGTGAAATTAGATCTATGATGGTTTATATGTATGTGCATATGAAGCTGTAGATTAGTCCTATATTGCTAGTTTAGCATGAGAAGCACCAACATATTAACCCATAAACACTATTGATAATAACCTCTTGTTAACTATTTTGAGCGAAGCGAGGACGAAAACGCAAACATGTTATTACATGTGTGTGGCTTATCTATAATGGAGTTAGGACTAAATCGGTTTAGATGTGTTACAAGACAAGAGAAAGGTAATATAGGAGAAAAAGGGGCAGTGGCCTGCTGGATAAAATGTACACGTGTGCAGACATATACATAGCAGAAGAACATATGCTAGTGAAGTGCAGGGTGGGGGGCAAACTAAAACTGTCCTAAGGTTACATGTAGGCAAGAACGATATTATAATATTACTGACCACAGATTATAGTTAACCATGACTACTTCAATAAGACATAAACCGGATCTTCTTATACTACTACAAATTTTAACCGGCACAATTATTAGGGAAGTGTTTATCATTCATGTGCAACAAATTAACAGTCAACCCGTACCTAGGGATGAAAATGAATTAAATACGAATCAAATAGCTGTGAAACCATATTCATATTTTTAAATCAAATATGAATATGCTTGATGAATACGAATTGAATGTTATAATAAATATGAATTTGAATAAAATATCTATTCAATTCGGTTGGATCTGGATATCCAATGTGAAGATATTAACGACGCTTTATCCTTGTACAGTCACACTTAATCATTTTAATCTATTTATTTCACTTAAAGGAATATGAATTTACATTGAATTAAAAAACTTGTCCAACTAATTAGTCATAACACAATAACATACTTATATTGCTTTATCAAATTCGGATGCAAATAGTTTGGATAAAATAACAATTCGGATGGGAAAATTCCATGCCATATTCGTATCCATATTTTTTATGTGAATTCGAATATGAATACAATAGGAGAGAAATTGTTAATCGGATGAAAAATCCATACCATATTTGTATCCTATTGAATACGACAGTCGAATAATACAGATAATTCGTATCAGTTTTTCATCCCTGATACCATACCGTGCCATAGAAAACATAAAAGAAACACTCATATGCATCAGCGGATGTACTGAAGGACAATGCTCATGCGTAGAATAGAAGTTTTTTTTTAGTAAATTGCATCACAGGCACACGAACTTGTGAGGTAGATGTATCTAGGTCACTGAACTATGAAACCATGTATTTAGATTAATGAACTTGTTAAATCGTGCAAAGGAGATCCAAAAAAGGCTTTGCAAGGCTAACAAGACATCCATGTGGTGCTGGTGCCTATGTGGCAACTTCTCCTTCTTCTCTCTTCTCACCCACTCTTTCTCTATCTTTCACATGTTCTTTTCTCACTCTCTCCGTCAAAACATCAGGTGAACACTTTCAGATCATGAACCAGGCCCTCCCGTCGAGAAGCAGGAGCAGGACCGCATGATTTCGCGATGAGCCATGGCGGCAGCAGGAGATGGTGCCCCTCGTGCACAAGCAGGAGCATGCCACACTGGCCGAAGGTAGAGGTGCACGCATTAATCCAGGCATGCAGTTGCGTTCAACATGCATGGACACATAGTACCAGGAGGTCGGGCTGAAGGAACCACTGTGACAGTCTAGTGTCTGTTTCTTTTTGAAAATGGGTATGAGATTGGGAAGTGATGAGATGTGTTCCATTTGGAAAGTTATATTAGATTTGTGATGGGAGAAGAGAAAATTGGGGGAAAGATTTTGGGGCCGTTGCTACCGATGATGATGACGAGGAAGCTCAATCTCTGAAGAAGGGAACTGATGGTGATGTAGGGATGGTAAAGATTGACAGACAGAAATGCTGGTGCTAGCAATGCTTTCAGAACTAAGTTTAAGAACCTTCCTACCCTCTAGAGATCAGACAAAAAACATTTTATAAATAATACTATTTGTCCTTTACAAATTTCTTTTAAGATTTTTACAGATGGATGAAGATAGTTAATAAAAATCAAATAATAAAAATCGACTTTGAGTGTTAGTCAACGTTTTAGTTAAGAAAAATTGGTGAAGATCGAACTTGTAGTTCTTATTATAAAATTAAGATAACTATCAATGTAATTATGTGAATTTTCTTGATTGATGTGAATGTCACCATACAGAAAGATTTAGGGAATGCCTATTTTTGAACCTTTTGAACCATTAGATTAAAAACAAACTGTAATAGCTATAGTAACTTTAATCATTTTTTCTAATCCGTAGTACCGCACGGGCATTAAACTAGTAAAAAGATAAAAATAAAAAGAGGGAGAATATACATGGCAGAGAGAAAACAACATTGCTCATGCTGCCTTCCTTTTCACAAGGCCACGTACAAATTAGAAACCTCCTTACTCCTTGGTGAAGTACTCGTAATAAAAACAACGCGATCAAAGAACGCTCGAGCACAGTGGCAAAGTGCGACGCAAACCATCCATGGCCCGCGCGCGGTGGCCTACGGCCCTCGCGCGGCCGCCGGCGCAGAAGCCCGCGCCTCGGCGATGAACCGTGGAACAATCTAGCGCGCCCTGGTTCATTTTTTGGGCGGCAGATTTAAGGATCGCAGCTACCCTAACCTTGCATTAAGCCATCCAGTGTTCCTGCAACACATAATTTAAGCATAATTTCCCGTTATCGAAGTGCAACGAAGGTCAAGGCAGACATTGCTGCACACAATTTCCGTTAGGTCGATTTAGCAAAGCTAAAGAAAAGATCGATCAGGAAGCATGTTCTTACTTCGATGCCAAACAAGGCTGTCGCGGTACAAGATCTTGCCAAGTGGTAACAACTAGTAGGTAGCTCCATATTGGCTATTCTGAATCTGCACCGGCGTTGCGCTCTGCTGTTGAGGCGACCGTATCCGACGACTTTATTCCCGGTGCCTGCCAGCCCGATCGAGCTCGATTCTGTGTGGCATGTATATGCCGTGGAATATTGATTGCCCTCTAACTAACCAAAGAGATGCCATTGCATACAAAGTGTGTTAGGGAAGGAATATCTCGATATATGGAGAGTCTGTATTTTGTATAGGTGCGTGAGGACCTCCTTGAGGTTTGGCAACAGATAAGCAGATCATCACCATTGCTGTCTAGTTGCAAATGAAGAAAGGCTAAACCCGCGCGGTGAGGATTTGAGATGGTGGGTTGTTTATGGCTACGGCTGATGGTTTTTGGCTGCGGCTGGTGGTTTTTGGCTCTAGCGCAAACGTTTATGTAAACGAATCAAAAGCCAATAAGCTACTTGAAAAAAAACTGTCACGATAAACAGTTTCAAAAAGATAATAAAAAACCATTTAATTTATTTATTCAGAGAAATTCTTAAGCTAAAAAAGAGAGTTCGAAACGAGGCTTCTACTCAAGGGTTGGGTACCTGCGTGGAAGTAGTAATGAAGAGGAAAAAGATCATGAGAGGAAAAGATGTGGCTGCCCTTTTCTCCGGCTTCAGTCCGAGCCCGGCCCAAATCCAACACGGCAGATGCTCCTTCAACCTTTAGCACTTGTACTATAAAATACAGGCAGGCTCCTCTTGCAACGGGTACCACTTATACGAAACATCGAACTCCTGTTGCAACAGTTCATTCGAAATGCTGCAGTGTTTGTTTTTTTATATAAAAAAAGACGCAGTATTTGTTCGAAGGTGTGCCGTGTGCCACAAAAGATGTCTTCTTCTTCTGGCTCATTTGGTAGTAGCCCTGTAGTTATCACCTACTCCCCTTTCGTTTCCCTTCTACAGGTGATGCACACGAATATTATAGGGCCGCTCCAGCCGGCTTCCAACTAAAACTTGGTTGTTGGTTGAAACTAGACTGTAGCGATTATTAGTATTTTTTAAGTTATTTAATTAAAAAATAAAAATACCGTTACATTTTCACCGACAACGCAAAGGAAAAAAACAAAAGTAAAAAAACAGAAAAAAAATTCACAGAAAACTAAAAAAAATCAAAATTAAAAACCGCACGTTCCAAATAGCTTCTTGCTTAAAAAATTAAGAAGACAGAAAAGGCTATAAACCATTTGGAAAAGGCCTATATTTGGTACGTAGTCCAGAAGAGCACGGGCTGCGTACGGACGCACCCATTCCATCCCGTTCGTTCACGAATTATATTCGAAGGGCAGCCCGTTCCATCGCACAAGCAGCTCGCTGGTCTCTTTCTCCCTAGACGAAAGCAACGGCCGAACCGTATCATCTTCCGCGCGTATAGCCCTACCTGACGCTCGCTCTCGGGGGGTCCGTATCCCCTGCACATAAACACCCAGATTAATGGCCGCGATCTTCCTGACAGCCCAACTTCTACGTGACTCCGAGCGGTGAAACACGTGTACACCGTTTGCCAACGGTTTCAGCTTTTGGAGCCGGTCTGTAAAACTTAGGCCGCGCTAAGTACAGCTTTTTTTCCCACGGCAGCGGGGAGCGTTAGCTTTTTTTTGTGTGTTCTGTAGTATTTTTTTTCTAATTTTTTGTTTTTTGGTATTTTGTTTTTTTCGTATTCCTTTACATTATCCGTGATACGTTAACATATTGTTTTTATTTTTATATTTTTTTAAAATTTAATTATATCTAATAAATTAACTTAGCTACAGTAAAAAAATTAACTAGCTACACTAAAATTTTAACCAAAAGTCATCGCTGTTCCGAATGCCCCCTTAGGCCGAAAATATCTGATTTCATCAGAAACGTGGAACGGGGGCTTGTTCTGTGTTTACACGTAAGGCTGTACAGTACAAACTACTTTTCTTCAAAGTGTAGAAGCACTTATGGCGGTGTCCCAAATGTCAAACACGTTGCCTTCTGCTCAGCTCAGCTCAGCAGTGAGTGAGTTGAGTTCTCACCGCCGCAAGCGTCGAGTTCCCCGTTGGAAAGGGAACAAAGACGAAGTCACATCGGTTGGTACTGTATACTCTCGTCAAGTGCTTGCTCAAAAACAGTTGCTTTCCCTCGATTCCCCTCAGGCTTACCCTACAAAGGTCATGTTCGCAATGATTTCTAACTTTCGTTTAAAGAAGCTAAAAGATGATATAGGATGGCTTCTTTTGAACTATTATTGTTTAAGTTTTTTGGCTCATGGTTTATGATTTCTAACTATTTATAAAAGAAATTACAAAAAAATAGATACTCACATATAATTTTAGCTAATATATATGAAATCAGCATAATATATACTACAATTAACCTTTAGATCCCGCTTTGAAAAAACACACGTTTTTTTGCAAAAAAAATACTATAGCTATATTACATAAACCGAAAAGCCTAAGTAGAAACAAATATTACCATGAATACTCCGGTTTCTCATAACGACTTCTTCACTTCTCTCACTTTCGTCTCACTCTAACAATAAGACAAGGTCACAGCCGCATCACATATCCCACTTCTCTAGCTCTCGTCTCGTGTACATATCTCTTTCGTTTTTCCTACCGTTCATGTCCTTATTCTTAAAATCACTTCATTCAGCTATTAGTATCTATTTAGCTTAAAACCATCACCCACGATCAAAAGCTGTTAGCCGCAGCCAATACAACCACTCCCTGAAACCAAAAAGGCAAGGCAGAATCACAATTCACAAGTCTTGAGTCTCACCCAAAAAAAAAGAATCTCACAACACAAAACAAAAAAAAAACGTAGTACAGAATTATTTATCTTTTAAAAAAACTAGTACAGAATTATTTCACCAAATCTGGTGTGGTGAGAACTGATAAGAACACAAGCTGGTTCGCTGTTTCCCCCCTCAGGCATGCATGATTGACTCCCCAACAAACACGTATCAATAGGATGGATGGATGGATAGATGCACATCCACCATCACCGATCACCTCGAGCCTTGTCCATCAACCACTCTAGCTAGGGAAGCCAACCCCATTTTAGGTAGAGTGGCATATATCCTCCTGGTCTGGCCGCCAGTTGGGCTCCGAGTCAAAAGGCTACACCCGAAACAAGCGGCAACCGATTAGCAAACCAAACTAATCATTAGGCAATCGGGCGAAACCATCCGATAATTGAGGGTTCTGGCCGCGCTTCATGTCGGCACATCACGCTCAACAGGAAGAGAAAACAAAAGAAAACGCATTGCATCTCTGATTTAGTAATCGAGCAGAATTTTGTCTAAGCCATTCTACTACTGCTCAGTTGTCACTGCCTCAGTGTCCATTGGCTGGCAGTGTGGAACGGAGGCATCTTTCTCCGGGCCACAGCACAGCCTGCCGATGAGAGAGAGAGAGAGAGAGAGAGAGAGAGAGAGAGAGGCCATTATTTGCCATTAAGCTACTATGTGAGACACAAGGGCTGGTCGGTGCCTAGGCTGCCAAGCCCCAAAGGAAAAGGAAGGACGATGATGGCACGACGAAACAGCCATGCATCCATGCCTTCCTTTTCATAGGGAAAAGCATGCAGCAACAGCCAACCCCACCGCACAAGCCCAGGTCGATCGAAGCATCAAGCAAGCAGCAGAAGAGAGCAGAGCAACGGAAAGGCACGGTCGAGAGAGAGAGAGAGAGAGAGAGAGAGAGAGAGAGAGAGAGAGAGAGAGAGAGGAGGCTCACACCATCCACCGCCAGTGGGGCCCACCGCACCGCACCACACAGGCGCCACCCGCAGACGCAAGCAACGTCTCCTCCGTCGCGACTGCACCACCAGGGAGGATCGATCGATTTTAATTGGTTCCATACAAAACACGCCTTAACCACCCCTCGTAAAGCTGAACGCGCACAGCGGAGAGGCGCAGACAAGCAGAGCGGCCAAGAAAGACTTGCTTTCTTGTAGTCGTCGTTGTGGTGCCCTCCCCTCCGTTCGTCTCTCTCCGTCTTCCTCTACCGGACGGACGGGGCGAGAGGGGGGGAAGACGCCATTATTGCGCCCCCTTCCCGCACGCGTGCATGCACGCATCATCGCGAGGGCCGTGGGGCGAGCAGCATCATTTATACCGAGGAACAGTAGGCGAGGACGAGCTACAAAGCGAGCGAGCGAGCAAGGCCAAGCCACCAGGCGCGAGGAGAGGGAGGGAGGGAGGGGCCAAGAACAGAGGAGGATAGGAAAGGATACTTGCCTACCTGGGAGGGATCGATCCGATGGAGCGGTACGAGGTCGTGGAGCAGATCGGCCGGGGCGCCTACGGCTCCGCCTACCTCGTCCACCACAAGGGCGAGAAGAAAAGGTCACTGCTCCTTTACCTTCTGCTTGCTCTGTTCGTTTCAGCTGTAGGAGAGGATGTTTTGCTTCACTTGCTCTGTTCGTTTCAGCTGTAGGAGGAAGATGTTTTGCTTCTTCTTCTTCTTCTTTCTTTCTTTCTTTCGTGATTTTTTCCCTTGCTTTCTTAGCTGTGACGCACGCAATGGTGCAGGTACGTGATGAAGAAGATCCGGCTGTCCAAGCAGAACGACAAGTTCCAGCGAACCGCGTACCAGGAGGTAAGCTCAAGCTAAAACCCTTGCAGATTCCCATTGAGCAGCAGCAGCACCAGAGCCTCGTGAGAGGCTGCAGCACATTCAGAATTATACCTGCCGCATATGCACCAAGGTTGCTATTGCATTAGGAAATAGAGAAAAGGGAAGCAAACATTGCTCTCTCACTCTGTGTAGTTCCTCGAAATTAATGTGCAATTGCCTGAAAAAAGAATGTTTCCGAATCCGTACCCGATCAAACTGTTCACGTCTGCTCCGGGAGAGTAGATAGGTGGTTGCTGATGGATTTGAGCTTTGCTTGCTGTGCAGATGTCTCTGATGGCGAGCCTCAGCAACCCGTACATCGTCGAGTACAAGGACGGATGGGTTGATGAGGTACAAATTCCACGTTTCAATTGAGTTTTGGGAATAGTTTGATAGTACGAGAGATTCTCTCGAGTGCAAGGTTTAAAGAAAAGTTTCATGTGGTTGCAGGGTACCTCTGTGTGCATAGTGACATGTTACTGTGAAGGAGGTGACATGTAAGCTCCTGCATTTTGACTCCTCACTGCTTGTAAAATTCCATTCTTCAGTGTCCTAGGTAACTGACTTCAGATTCACAGGGCGGAGAGGATCAAGAAGGCAAGGGGCGTCCTGTTCTCTGAAGAGGTGAGAACACTAGTGTAAGTAGATGAAATGGTAGTGTTTACACCTGCACCCAAAAGCAGCAGAATTTGACAATTTGTTCAGGGATCAGAAACTTACTGCCTCTTTGGTGCTTATGTAATGTAAGAGGGTGTGCCGGTGGTTCACACAATTGCTCTTGGCCCTTGACTATCTGCACTGCAACCGCGTGCTCCACCGTGATCTCAAGGTAAAGCTACCGGTCTCCACAAGCTCATTCACCTGGTATCAGCATCACCTAACGTTTCCTCGTCTCCTGTTGCATTGCAGTGTTCCAATATTTTGCTAACAAAGGATAACAACATCCGACTTGGTAAGAAATATGTAATGCTTATACTTGCTCAATTACCACATCTATTTTTTTTCTCAGATGTGAATATAATGAGATGAATGTCCATTCTCTCTTCAAAACAGCTGATTTTGGGCTAGCAAAATTACTCATGGAGGACCTTGCCTCATCGGTATGGCTCAAACCTTTCCTAACACATTATGTAACTGTAATTGGCAGAACACATTTCACTGTTATGAATAGCGTTTGTATTCATCATGAGCCCAATAGGCCAATATATATATACACACACATACACAGGGGCGGAACTAGAACGAGAATGATCAGGGTTCACCACTTCCTTATATATATAGTAACATATATGATTTTTAAGCAATATTATAATAAATAATAATATATCTAGTAATTTTTAATTCCTTCATTGGACTTCAAAGAAGGAACCGAGTGCATTGAGTTTGGATGAGAGATTCACACATAGGCTAGAGATGCTGATACCTGCTAAAAAAAATTTGGCTTCGGTGTCTTGCGACACCAGGCCTCCTTGGTTCTGCCCATGCACGTACAGGTATGGCATATATGCAGAAAACCCATTATATAATATGGTAAATACACAGCTATATAACATATATCTAAAATCTCCCCTCAAACTTACGGTGAATCAACAACATGAAGTTTGGAGAGGTGAAAGCTGTGCTGGCTCTAGTTTGTGCCTTTGTAAAGAAGTCTACCAACTAAAACCCGAAAGGCACATACTGAAGAGCAACAATTTGATCATGTACCTGTGTCCGCATGTAGGAAGCATCAACACCAATGTGCTTTGTAAACTCATGCTTCACCAGATCTTTAGCAATGCTAATAGCACCTGTACGGTCAGACAAAAGAGAAGTCGGTGCAGAAATAGAAACACCAAAATTCTCAAGTAACCACCATAGCTAAGTAACCTCTGCAGTCAACAAAGCCATAGTTTGCAACTCAGTCTCAACACTCGAACGAGAAACTGTTGTCTACTTCTTAGTCTTCCAAGTAATAAGAAAACCACAAAGAAAAACACAATAAGTAGAGAGAGACCGACTATCAGAGGGATCGCTAGCCCAGGTGGCATCAGAATATTCCTGGAGCTGTAAAGAGCTGGAGCGAGAGAAAAAAAGACGACGAGAGATACGAAGATATCGTAGAACATGAAGAAGATAACTATAGTGGAGCTGAGTAGAAGTAGAAACAAACTGACTCAAGATATGCACAGGATACGAAATGTCAGGATGAGTGACACCAAGATAAACAAGTCTCCCAACAAGATGACGATAGCGAGTAGGATCAGGAAGAGACTCACCATCAGTGGAACGAAGATGAACATTAAACTCCATAGGAGTCTCAGCAGTATGCTGAGAGGCACGATCAAGAAGATGCTGGATACACTTTTCTTGGGATAAATAGAAACCCTTAAGAGTAGAAATAATCTCAATCCCAAAAAAATAGCGAAGTGGACTCAGATCAGACATAAGAAACTGCTCATAAAGACGCTCCTTGACAAAAGTGATATACTGAGAATCATCTCCAGTAATGATTATATCATCAACATGCAAAAGGAGAAGCATCCGACCATGAGGCGAAGTATGAATTAAAAAAACAGGATCATAAGTACTGACAGAGAAATCAGCTGCAGTGACAACAGAAGAGAAAAGATCAAACCAAGCATGAGCAACTTGCTCGAGGCCATAGAGAGATCGGCGAAGGCGACAAATCATACTCTTAGGAACAGAATACCCAGGGGGCGGCTGCATGTAGACCTCCTTACGTAACTCGCCATTGAGAACGACATTCTTGACGTCCAACTAAGAGATAGACTACTATCGAACAGAGGCCATAGCAAGAAGAGTGCGAACAGATCTGCTCCCACACATAAATGTTGTACATGTGGTCGCAGATCTGCTCCCACACATATATGATGTTCGGCGCGATGGTGAAGAACCATGAGAGCGCTATCCCATGGAGGGCAAGTGGTAGTCCCTTCATCTTGGTGGAGTCGTCTCCCCAACAGCTTCGATGGCCATTTCGTACATGCGGACGAACTCGCGAGGGTCCATATCACCCTTATACGGGTCGATGGTAGGAAACTTAAAATCTTCTAGCCACGTGGACTACTGCAGGCCGACAGAGAGTGGAGACTCCGTGTCTACACGCCGGAGCATCATACGGGCGGCAACAGGGGCCTCACGGTTGTCTGCTCGTTCAGCCGCCACCTCCGCTATCGTTGCCGTGGACGCTTGCTGGCTCTGAGCCTCTTGCATCTCTCACATGGCCCCCCGAAGGTATGCCAATTCACGCTGGAGCATGCCGAGGGTGGGAGACTCTACATCCCTGTATCGAGATGTCACACAAGCGAGGGTAGGGGCTTCGCGGCTGTCCGTTGTTGTGGCGGTTTGTTGACTCCAAGCCTCTTGCACCTCTCGCACGGCTCACCGAAGGTCTACCAACTCACGCTGCAGCATTCTGAGGGCCGCCACGAGAGTACCCTTCGCTGTCCGCGCCGCGGGATCTGTTGGTTCGAAGACGTGTGTTGCAAGGTTGTTGGCGGTGGTAACTTGGGCTCTGGTTCTGATGATGGCATTGGTATGTCTGCCGAGATCCACGAACGTGTCGATGTGCTCCTTGTTGTCGACAGTGAGGCCTGTACGGGTGACGTGGTCGCCGGACGTGCTAGGGCGGTTGTCGAGGATGGCGGTTGTGTCAGTATGGGCGTCGCTACCAATGGTTGCATCGGTGCGGGTGTCGACGTCAGGTGCCGTGCCGGCGTAGGGGTCACTGCCGACCGCTGGGTTTGCCCGGGCGCCGGAATCGTGGCCGATGGTCGCTTCGACATCGTCGTTCGAGCTGACTCCCCTCCCCCCCGATGTTGATCGCTGGTGGCCTATGGCGGGGGAGTGTCGCTGCCACGAGGGGAGTGAACTCTCAATTACCAGCCCCTGCGCACTGGCTACACCCCTGGTCGTCGGTGCCAACGCACTTCTCTTTCGCTTGGTTACTGCCGTCGCTTTCTTGGGTGCCATTGCTTCTCCAAGCTTGTGGCTTGCTCGTCGGTCCTCACGGATAGTGCCAACTATTATGATTACGAGCCAAACAGTAAGTATAGAACTATCAAAGTGTGTGTGAAAAAATGAGCTATATCTCATCCTTTGTTAACTCAAGGAAGTATATATAATAATAATAATAATAATAATAATAATAATAATAATAATAATAATAACCTTACCATCATGTACTATTCTAGAGATATACATGCCTTTTATATGTCTCATTAGGCTTCTTGGTCCAGCAGGCCAAATGATTACAGGTGGGGGTCATCCCCACAATAGACATGATCAAATGTTGTTCTTGCAAAGTAAGTGATAGCATTTCAATATATTTCGAACATGTCCTAAGGCCCAATTAAGTAAGAATATATAAAGTAATATTGTCACATGAAACATGGAAGGAAAAAGTCCATTTTTCAACTCTGAACTATCGCCTTAGTCTGGAAAACAATCTTCAACTTTAAAACCGTCCATTTTGTGCCCTCGAACTATCAAAATCATTCACTTTTCACCCCTAATCTGTTTTCATGAGTGGTTTTCACCACGTTGGTGGCCACATCACCAATTTTGTCTGCTATGGCATCTTAGTAGGCAAGTTTACGTTGACGTGATATCCTATTTAGCGAGAGCAAATTAAAAATTAAAAGATATATTTAAAACTCAGACCCACTTGTCACACTCTAGTATCTCCTCTCTTCCTCCTCCCTTAACATAAACTTACCTTGGGATGCCATGTCAGCCAACATCAGTGATGTGGCCACCAATATGATGAAAACCACTCATGAAACCAACTTAGATGTGAAAAATGAATGGTTTTGATAATTCGAAGATGCAAAGTAAACGGTTTTGAAGTTGGAGGTTGTTTTTCGGACTCAGGCAATAGTTCAGGGTTGAAAAATAAACTTTTTTCCAGCACGTAATGGTCTAAGAATGTAACATATCACTGAAAGGAGAGGTTCCATTGCCTGCTGATTAAATTTTTACATCTACGATTTTTCAGGTTGTAGGAACCCCAAACTACATGTGCCCAGAAATACTAGCAGACATACCTTATGGCTACAAATCTGATATATGGTCACTTGGTGAGCTCCCAGTACTCTGCTCTTGGAGTTAGTTTCTAGTCTTCTGTAATAATGCTTGATAGCATTAAACAGCTGATAAAACCTTGATTTTCCTGTTTTACCATCAGGTTGCTGTATGTTTGAGATTTTAGCACACCGCCCAGCGTTCAAAGCTGCAGTAAGTGCTTATACAACACAGTATTAAGTGATACACTACTTCAGTCTCTCCAAAATATATGTTGGAAACTGATGAAATATTTTATTTCTTATTTTTGAAGGACATGGCAGCGTTAGTAAACAAAATAAACAGATCTTCAATATCTCCAATGCCCCCAATATACTCATCGGAACTGTGAGTATCTCATTTTAATGATTGCCGAATAATATGAACCAAAATGTATACTAAACATGAGGCTTTGTTTCCCAGGAAGCAGACAGTGAAGAGCATGCTAAGGAAAAATCCAGAACATAGACCCACTGTAAGTACCAGGAACTCAGTTTAATTGTTTCAATCGAAGGCACCGACACAAGACTAACATCCAAAGGGTAAACTGAAAATTTTACAGGCAGGGGAGTTATTGAGGCATCCATATTTGCAACCATATGTCGCTGAATCATGCAACTGCTCTCCAATCTACCTTCCAGTAAAGCCCACCAAAAGTAACCTGGGAGACAAGCAGTCAAGAAAGCCAAGTAGTGGCAGAAAGCGAGTCATCAAAGCATCCAATGAAGCATTAGAAAATGCAGCAGAGCAAACTGTGCAAACAAGAGACAGCTCCACAAACTTTTCAGATGTATCAACTATTGGTACCCAGGATGCCTGCATTTCGCAAATGTCTGTGGATCCTGAAGCCAGAAACAAAGAACAGCGAAACATCGACATTTTCTCACTTGAACTGTTTCAACATACAGAGGAGAGCTTGACAGCAACAACTGATCGACAGATTGATGAGACCATATGTCTTAAAGCTGTAAGAACCAGCAGTGCAGTAGAGGTTGCCCCAGTCACCGGTGCAAGTCAAAAGCTTAATGAGGCACCGATACCAAATGAAGAATTGACAATTGGAGTAGTGCAAGAGCAAAGAAAGGATGTAAAATCACACTCTTATCAAGGAACAAAGCCAGGCGTAGGTGATGTCGATGTTATTACAGAGGAATCATCACCGACGAGCGCGCTAAAATTGGCGCATGCAGATAGCACGCCTGCCGAGTGGGATCATCTGAACATAGTGCAGCAGAGAGCTGATGCTCTAGAGTCACTTCTCGAGCTTTGTGCAAAGCTCCTGGAGCAGGAGAGGCTTGAGGAGCTTGCAGGTGTTCTTAGACCTTTTGGTGAAGGAGCTGTGTCGTCTAGAGAGACCGCGATATGGCTGACGAAAAGTCTCATGACTCCACCAAAGTTTGGAGGGTCCCCAAAACTTATGTAGTGGAGAGAATTTGATGATTTTGCAAATGACTGCTATTTGGAGAGTGTATATAGCTTCACTACAATTCATGATTGTGACTGAGGCTTGAGTTTTATTTATCTTGATGTATATGGTTTGCAGGAGTGACTGTGGGCATTGTGTGCGCTAACTATTTATCAGATGTTTATTGTACAATGGCATCTGCTGCTTGTCTGCTTCTACATGTTTTCAAGTAATAATTGAAATCATACCATTTTCAGCCCAATTACTTCCATGTACATGCGAATTCTTTACCAATGTGCAGATGTCCTGTCTCTTAGTCTAAGCTTATAAGATTTATTTGACTATTACCAACAGGAACTACTAGCTGGGAAAAACCAAGTTTCAGTTCACATCAGCAAGTAGACTGCATCAAGTTACACATGTTCTATTGACCACTTCACCCTGATGATTCTAAAATAGTTCCTTCATCGGTTCATCCTGATAAAGAAATACAAGCAAAAGTACAACCTAGTGGACATACTTCGTGATGTCAGAAGATAAATCCTCTCCAGGGTGTCGGCAGATAAAACTAAAAGAGGAACTGACCTCTGAATGATCTTGTCCTCCTCCTTGCCGGCTCGTCAACCTTTTTTTTTTTGGGCATCAAGTTACATTGGCTGTCTGCAGTAGCAACATCGTGCTGCGCAACACTGAGAAAGGATGACACTTCGCCGTGCTTCCAAGCAAGAAGCCCCGTACTTTTTCAGGAATGCCTCCCTTTGTCGTGCTTTGAAGCAAGCAAACGCAACCCTTTCCTCCAAGAATCAATCTCTGCTCGCTTCCGGTCCAGTACACGAGGGAGCATCGGACTGATGTCCTGCCGCTGTACCATGGCCCGGGAATTGATCCCTGAACTCTCCCTGAAAAAGAAAGCACGGAAAGCGGCAGATAGCACACGGAGTGGCGCGCGAGCGCGACATCTCAATCACTGGGAATCAAGGATCCGTCTTACCCACGATGAATTTGCCCACTGGGGTTACAACTGTACGGTTCCGTCACCGGCGCCGCGCCCCGCCGCCCCACGAGGTTTCGCCGGACACGGGCACGGCGCTTTCGGCTGCTCCCTTGGTTTGGCCTTCTTCAGGTCGGCAGATGGAGCTCGAAGCAGTTTCTCTTCGGTTTGGGCCTTGGTAGCCCAGCCTTCAGATGTGGATCCGATGGCTTGGTCCGGCCTGGGACTAGCCACTCAGGCCCATGAATGTTTGGGAAGCGACACGATTTGGTACCATTTGTCATGGATTCATCCATACTAGGCATCGGTCTGAACTGTGGACTCACAAGGCTAGGCCGAGGTCCAAGTCGGTCAGGAGGGATGACATTAGAAGGACTGGAAGCACTTGGGCAAGCAACCCAACTGAATTGGCATTGTCTACTATTTTCTTTAGTTTATGACTTATAACTTCTTCCGAACAAATAGGTGTAATGTTTTCTTCTCTGCATTTTGGAGATGATTTATTAGGACAGTCTTTTAAAAGTAGTTTATCAATATCTGATTCGATTATAAGCCATCGGGCGTAGCAAAAAAGAACTCATTTGAGGGAGAAGCACAAGAGTTTTATTACTGTAAAGCAGGATTAATCCTTGGTAACTACCTCTATCAAGAAGCTAGGAACACAGTCAGTTAGACCAAGTACAAAAGACATTTTACTCACTGAAGCTTAGCTCGCGCAACAATGTGCTGCAGAGTTCGCTTCCCGGCGAGTATACAGAAAAGAAATACTAGAACACATCCTGCTAAGCTTCTTGGATCTCTTGCCAAAGGCCCGCAATCGTCGAACGTTCACGGCCTTTTGTCTTCAACACGTTGATCAGAGTAAGATTGTCCGGATTCCTCTGTATCGCCATGTCTTGCCGCCAACACTTCTACAGTGAACACATCCGGCAGAGTGGTACTCCTATCTGAATGTATGTAATTATGGACAGTAGCTTATAAATCGCTTGAATTAATTGAATATAAGTAGCCAACAGGTGAGTGGTCCATATCAAAGCGTAGACAACAATTGTATACCTATTTCACTTTACACTTAAGCTCTGTTTATATTAGATTCTGCTTCTACCCTGTTTGTATTATATTTTGTTTCTGGCTTCTGCTTAGATAAGACAACCAAATATCAATATCTGGTTTCTCAAAGCAGCTTTTCTGCTTCTCTCGTACTCCAAGGATAAATCAAGAGATCACAAGCGTATCATGTATCTATTTCTCTCACTCCCGTCTCATACATACATCTCTTTCTCACATTTTGCACCAGCCGTCCCCACCTTCTAAAAATCACCTTTTTTTAGCTACTTATATTTATTTTCAGCAAAAAAAAAAAACAATAGCGAAAGCCGATGCGAACGCCCCTGGACAAGCTACGGAACACTCACCCCGTTTGGCTGCCGGTAAATGAGCCCGAAATCTCGGAATTGGAATTAGATTCTAGCTGTGGAGGTGTTAGGCTGCCACTGGAAATGGAATCATCGATTCCATCCCCAGTTCCAGCGCTCGGGCCGCATCGTCCAATTCTTTCCTCCCCACGTCAATTGTTTGGAGTCCACCAATGTCGCACCCGCGAGTCCGCGACTCCCTCTCGACTTGCGACGCTTCTTCCCCACTGCCGATTCGAGGCAAGCTCCACCCCTTCCGCCGACTCAAGGCGAGCTCCACCCCCTCCTCCAGCTTCTCTCCCCTTCGCCTCTCTGCTTTTTTACCGTCGTCAACAGCGGCGGCACAACGACGCGGATCTAGCGTAGCAATGCAGGAGTTACGGAAGGAGGTGTGGCCCTGTGGCGGCGCGCCGTTGGGACTCACATCGGTCATGAAATTGGCTCGATTGGGCGGAGCAAGGCCTTCTTGGCTAACGCCTACCTCCTAGGTTGCAGCGAGCAATGGCGGAGGCGGCGTTGGTGCGAGCGGCAGCGTTGTTGCAACGGCCGCGCATTCTTTGGTGGCCGGGCGTGGCCATTTCAGCGGCCGTGGAGCGCGGAACGCTTGCGCGGGCGCCGAGGCTGCGGATACTCGGCTTCCCGCGCCGCCCGAGCGTGGACCAGCCCCATGCAACCTTCAGTGGTACCTAGCTGGTAGCCAAACTACTGCGTACACGTATACGTATCTTGTGGCCTTGCTTTGTAGTGAGACACAGTGAGAGAAGGCAAGTCAATAAGACTGATGAATTTGCTGCATTTCCGTTTCTTCATTCTACCAGCGTGAATTATATACAGAGATACGAATGGTATACACGTACGATCTTTTGCTTCGATCAGAACTATCTCAAGCTTGTAATGAGCAGATGAGCTTGTGCTGTGTGTTTGTACGGCTACCAGCTAGCTATCAGCGCCAAAGACCGCGCTCGGCGGCGCGGGATTCCGGTGGGCCCCGCAGGCTCGGCGTCTGGCGAGCTTTCCGCGCTCCACGGCCACTGAAATGGCCATAAGCCGACTGCCGAAGAATCCACACTCCGAAGGGCGCTAGAAACGCAAAAAAACCGTGCAAGAGGTTAGATCTACAAAAAAAAGCACCACCAGAGGGCTAAAATAGTAAAAACAATTCCTAACTATAGTAGGGGTACAATCCACGCCATATAACGATCCGAATATCTTACACTAAAAGATTATATAAACAATTGAAATATATAGCGACATAATAGT
Source organism: Melocanna baccifera (assembly GCA_036346265.1). NCBI lineage: Eukaryota > Viridiplantae > Streptophyta > Magnoliopsida > Poales > Poaceae > Melocanna > Melocanna baccifera. The sequence continues at coordinate 26,587,666 of CM070680.1, read as the reverse complement.
TTTTCTATATTCAAAAGACAAGGCATACCAGTTAGAGTGAAGCCATGAAATCACTTATTTACATATTTTCAAGGAAATAAAACTAGGTCCTAAAAGATGACCTTGTAGCTTCAATTCGAGTTTCCTAAAAGCAATGTTATAATTCAAAATTGACAACGGTAGTATGGAATTTTATGGACTAAAGAAATATCATTAAGTGAAACATACAAAGTGACTCACATTTTATAGTTGTGTATTTCGAGTTATCATCTTCATAAATCAATCAACCACGGTATCATTCTGAATAGTAGAAAACATGTCCTTCTCCATATAGCAAATTAAACAATCACTTATGAACTCTTGTCCAGTTTTATTATGCAACACGATCTTGATAATATTCATCATTGAAAAGCACCTCTCCACTAATGTCATGGCAACAAGCAAAATTAGCACTAGCTTCATATGTCGATATACCAAAGAAAAAGAAAGATACTTCTTTGTTTCCACTATTAATTTAGCAAGATCAGTAATGTCATTCAAATTGGAAAACCTTTTATCTGCCCACACATTGTCAATATAATTCTTCATAGCTTCTCACCTATGGGCTTCTGTGGATATTTAAAGCCAAGTTGTGCCTTGTAAGATCCTCTAGTTAAATATGTTCGCTTTATCTCATCCTGTTTCTTAGGATTCTTGCTGTAGTGTAGAATTCTTTTTCGATCAGCTGGATCATAAGGAAGTTCATCTAAATTAATCTCTTTTGGCAGTGAAGTCCCTGCATTAATCTGATGATAGTTTTCTTTTTAAAAATTGTTCCATTACCTAGAAGAATCAAGAAAAAGACAAGGCAACTTAAAATACATGCTTAAGCTTAACTATTAACCTTATATGGCAATTGGCAACGCAAATAGACAACGTGGGCTATCGCAATTTTCCCAAGCTTAGCTTCTACTCTACATTCTACAATTTCCCCTTCTCCAGTACTGATCACCATCAAATAATTTGAGGCTTTTTAGATGTACTATGTATAAGAAACGATCCAATCAGGGCATCCAGCAATCACCAATCACCAATGTCGGTTGGCCCTTGAGGCCTAAGGCCTTGACGAATGATGGTAGTCGTCGGTCGATGGAGGTCAGGAGGAGTGCTGGAGTGGAGGACTGGAGGCCTGGAGCTAGAGGAGCCGACGAGGAGGTTAGGACTGATGCGGGTGGCACCAACAATGGGGACGGTGCCAATGATGGGGAATTGGAGACAGGCAGACAGCGTCGTCCGCCACGCCAGGTGCTTGAGAGTCGAAGGCGTCGGAACGTCAGCAACTCGGCACTTCGGCGGCAGAGGAGATCAGGAGACTACGAGTCTATGGCGGCTAAAACCTAAAAGGAGGCGAGGCTTCTACCGAAACAAAGAACTGGAAACTAATCAACAATCAAGGTCAAGTGATGAGGGAGCCAACGAGTTGGTTGATGACGGACGCGTGTGCCGTCCGATGCCTTGGCCAACTAGGCCTGGGCTGTCAAACCTTTCCTTGGGCTGGGCTACTAGGGCCTGGGGTCATTCGGTTTTGCCCATTTGGTTTACCCATAAAATACACATAGGCTCCTCCTTGCACTACTGGGCCACATTAGTGTCACTAGACCTCAATGTCACTGCCTTAGATCCGTCCCAGTCTGTACCTTGATGTTGATTTTCTAATTCTAAATCCAATGGACAATTCAAACAAAAAAAATTGGAGTATGAATCGGCTTGAATCAAATTCGAATTCTACTAGAATACGATTTGTAATCCAGTTGAATAAATCAAATCCAATTCATGGGATCCAAACGTTAGCAGATCCCATAACTACAGTAGTGAGCTATTTCTCAGCCTCGGTCAAATCTGATCTTCTATACATGTAGGTTGGCATGTCAAGCATACGATGATCTGTTCCAAACTCGCTGTCTACGCTCTACGACGCACACATATGCATGTACGTACGTACCCACTTTATTAGCCGGGTCTCCTACTGAAAGCTTCCGATTCAGCTAGCAGTCCTTCGATGGGGAAAAATGTTGCAAGCAGTGTGCATGGACCCCGCACTCCACAGACGAATAGCATCATGGACAGGAGGCGGGGAAAAGATAGCTAGATAAAGAATAATAAGACAACAACTCCTCTCAACTAATGTAACCCCGCTCGTTTCAGCTTTTTTTCAGCTTCAGCTTCTAGCTTCAGCTTTTTTTCACTATTCAGTAATTTGTCTTTTTCTGAATTTTTTTAGATTTTTTAGGCTTTTTTACATTTTTCTTTTTTTCTCGTGTTCCTTTGCATTATCCGTGATGGGCTAACAAATTTTTTCTATTTTTACATTTTTTTTAATTTAATTATGCCGAAAAAGCTAAATCAGCTATAGTAAAAAAAAGCCAGCTACAATAAAATTTCAGCCAAAAACCAGAAACCATCGCTAAAATGATCACCCCTTAAATCAGGCGAGGCCAAACGATTAACGATATATATGCGTTCCATCCATAGCCACAAACAATTAAAGGAGAAGAGAACATTAAAAGAATATCAAAGAGCTAGCAGTAAGGATTAATTTGTCATCATTTTCCAACAGCGACTTCAGACTTGACATGATCCCTCTGTGAATGAAACTATTATTGATGCGCTGCCGAGATCTCGTCATCTCAATTGTGTATTGGATGGATTTGTCCTACTAAATTTCGAGAAAACCTGAAAGTAAAATAATAATAAATAACAGTTTGTATCACCTTTACGTAGTAACATGTCATCAATTGATATATCTATCTATTATATTATTAAAACAATAGAAAAAGAAGTCACAATGTTGTTTCTCAAAAACTAGAAATCACTTGTTAATCAAAGGAAAGAGAGAGAAATCTGCTTCGTCAATTATAATGAGTCCAAATTATAACAATGCAAATTAAACAGGCATATCTATAAGAGATGTTACACTTATATAAGGAATATAATTGTATTTTCATTTTGAAATTGTATAGTAAGTACAATTCTATTTATGTTTTCAACGAATACGGCTAGTTTCTACTAAATTAAAGTGATAGAATAAGAACTCCAATATAAACAACTCATTCCCGTACGTGAGCAACGATTTTTGTATGCTCGATCCCAGGAAGCTAACGTTACCGACGTCCTGATTAAATGATTCAATCATCATGATTAATTAATTCTCACGTCAATCAGTCCGGCGAGATCATAGGCACCAGTTCTCACGTCAATCAGGCTGCCTTTTCAGTTCACACACACATATAGTTTCTTTCAGTAATGCTATTAATTACTAGGTAAAGAAAACAACCGGACGGTCGAGATCGTACATACATATTATAATATTGAGTCTGTCTAGCATCAGACCTGATTTTTCTTATCCATTAAACACTTTTTCTCATCATTAGATCAATAATCTATGCCCCAAATTCTCTCCCTCTCACCAATAAAAATTCACCCAACCCAAACCCTAACACTACCCACCTCCCCCCGTGCCGCTTCCCACCCACCTTGCCAGCGAGGTCTGACGGCAACCACCTCTCTCCACCACTACAGCCCCTCGCTGCCGCTATCTACATCGTCCCTCTCCTCATTTGCTACCCTTCTACCACCTCCCTACCGCTGGCCTACCCTCTTCCTAATCTCTGGTGGCTCACTGCAATCGGATCTACCATCACACTCCCCATCGATCCTAACCACTAGTGGTGGAACCAGGCCTCGAGCCACCTAGACTATAGCCCAATGTTTGAAATAAAAATCCTATGTAGATTTTCCTAATCTAGTCATAGTAGCAAAAAGCCCATCTAGATTTTACCTCAAAATAGCTAATCTAGCTCGTGGCTTGGACCAATGTTGGTTCCGCCCCTGCCAACCACCATCCTCCTCCTCACCCACATCCAACAGCACCACCGTAGCTCCGCTGCCACCCCACCCTCCTTCTAAGCCCAGGGGCACCAATGAACGCTAATCCAAACCCATCATCTTTGTTGAAGACGTCGCCACCGGCAATGGCCCAAGAAGATAATGGTTCTTTGAGCACGAATATCCATACCAATCCAAAGGTGAGAAAATCCGGCTAAAATTTTATGAGTTTTCATACAAACGAAGAATAGAAATCCTGTATAATATCTTAAGAGTAGTTCCTACTCTATACATGCCCTGTGAGATGTGTACAACCTAGTGTTATCATATTTTGGGAGTAGTTCCTACCCGATACAGCCAATGTTAAAAGGTATAGTACCTACTGTTGGTGACGTCGTTATAATGTAAGAAAACAGCAACTATCAAACATTACACAAGAATCACACACAAAACAGAGCATTAATCTGGCATGTAAAGGTTGGGCGTCACACGGTGAAAGAAACCAGCACCACCACACAGGCTGGGGCACAGCGGAATCCCCCCACTAGTACGTGCTCGATCGCTAACCTTTATCGCCGAAGTGCTCCCCTCTCCCCACCACCACCACTATCGTCCTCGCCTCTAGCAGCCAAGCTCGCTAAGCTACCACCTCCTGCCTCCTCTGCTTCCTCCATATATACGGCCATGTTCTTACGTGCTTCCATGTGCTCGATCTAGCATCCTAGTTTCATCCGAGTATGTATATATACTTGCTGTGATCTGCCACCGAGAGAGGTCGTTCTGGTGGAGGCAAATCAGGGAGAAGCAGCTGGTGGCAAGAAGCGTGGGAGGAGAGTGCATGGAGGTGGCGCGAGCAGTGTAACCGAACGAACCTACATAGGAGAGCTCGTGTGCGTGCACGTTACTAAGGGTGTGCTTCGTCGGCTGCCGTGTCGCCGGCGAGATCTCGTCGTGAGAGGAGCGAGAAGCCAAGGAGGGGGAGGAGGAGAGAGGGAAAGAGGAGGGTTCTTGCTGTGCGGGCCTAGCTGCTGCTTCTTGGTGGCTGGCCGGTGGCCATGTGGAGCGTGGTGTCGCTCGTCCGGCAGGGGCTGCGGTGGCGGCGGCAGAGGAGGACGGCGCGGGTGGTGGACGAGAGTGCGCTCGGGCACGTCGCCGAGGCGGAGGACGGCGGCGGTGCTGCGCGCGGCGGCAGGGCGGCGCCGAGCGTGGCCGGCGCGCTGGCCAGGGCGCTGCTGGCGCTGGCGTGCACCATCCGCTTCGACGGCGAGGACGGCGGCGGCGTGACGGAGGAGGCCTGGGCGGCGAGCGGGTGGCGGCCGCGCGCCGACGAGGTCAGCCACCTCATGGTGCGCGAGAGCATGCGCTACGCCATCTACGCGTAGCCGTAGGGTTTGTACGTATAAAGTATGTACTATTGCGTATAGTAGGGCTACTTATACGTACGTACATACTTAGGTCGAGATATGGTGTATAGTAGATTATTGTATAGAGTACGTAATGCATCTTGGATGTACGTACAGGTTACTACTACCACTCAAGTGCCATTGTAATTGGGTTGTCTTGCCTATGTAGTATTCTTGATTTGGCTAAGAGGTCACAACAATTAACAATTTTACATGTCAAGCTCTGAGGCACCGTCTATTTCGGTTTAAAGCTAACTTCTACTTTTTTCATTATTTAGTAATTTCGCCTTTTTCTAGGGTTTTTAAGATTTTTTGGACTTTTTTGTCTTTTCTTTTTTTTTCCCGTATTCTTTTGTATTGTCCGTGATAGGCTAATATGTTTTTCTATTTTTAATTTTTTTTAAAATTTAATTATATCAAATAAGCCAACTCAGCTACAGTAAAAAAATATACCAGCTATAGTAAAAAAAGTCATAAACCAACGTCATTCCGAACGCTCCCTCTTCTCTTTTTCTTCTTCTTCTTTTTTTCCTTTGGTTTTTGTTCTCTTTATTATTTTCATGCTTTTTTGCTTCTGGAATTTTGGAGCACGGTTATGTATGTATCTTGATGATCTTTTTTTCTGAGGAGCGAGGACTGAATGTTTATTTATATTCATGTTGTTCTGTCAGACCACTTACATGATCAACTCTTTTCTGAAGAATTAAATAGACATCGCTGCAATGAAGTTGCAGGTTCAGAGCTTTGTATTCTGAAATCTGAGCTTGGCCGTACGCACACCAGTGCAAAGTTGGGTTAGATCAAAGAATCATCATCATCCTTGGTCTAACGGGGCTAATTTCGCTTAGCTCTGACTACTTGTCCCTGCGAGAGGACAAATTTGTGTTTCCTACAACACTACAACACATAGCTAGCTGACAGCCTGACACATGATTCTTGTGGAATTTTAAGCTTGATTAATATTGGACTGATGAGTTTACCACCGAAAGGGAGTTACGCAGGTATCTTCTGCAGATGGCTACTGATTTGAGCGAGATAATACAGAACTTGGCAGGTCACCTCTAGCTGACAAAATCAGCAAGCATAGTTCAACACACAGGTGCAGATGGTTCCTGACCTTACGCTGTAGAGATGTGCTGTGCTGTCCGTACATCGTCCTCATTCAGTGGAGGAAGCCGGGGGGTGACAACGCCCGTACAGAGGGCTGAGCTGAGCTGAGAGGTCAGCCAATGAATGGATGAATGAATGTGCCAAAAAACGATCTCTGAGAGATCAATTCAGGCGTCAGGGTTGAGACTTGAGTCTCCCAATCAGAACAGGCTGACCATGGTGGCTGGTAAGGATCATGATTCATGCATGGTGCAATTCAGGGCCCTCCAGATATCTAGATGTTGCCTCCACTCCACAAGAACAGGCCAGCAAATCCCTGCCCGGATATGCAACTTTGCGCAATTTATACGCGACAAGGACCGCGATAAGCAGCGCATTTTCGTCGACTTCCCAGACATGCCAATCAAAATTTGACACTGAAACGGCATGTCTGAACCTCCAAGTTTGATGGTGGTATTTTTGCAAGTGGCTAGCTAGCCTCGAGCACTCCCCAGAGTCATAGATGCAGATGTTCCTAAATACTAATATTTAGGAGACAATGGCGACAATTATCAGCCATAAAAAAATCATTGTTAACTCTGTCAATTCAACTCCAATTTTTTTTTGTTTTCATCACCTAACTTGATTATTTCTGGTGTATATCTACTGCACAATCTTGCATATGATTTACAGAATGGTTTTCCCTTTTTTTAATATAAAAGTAAATCCATTAGGACCACTACTGCACATAAAACACGTTTCAAAGCAGCCTTGATTTATTTATTTTTTTTGTATCTTTATATCGATTGATCTGTTGTACAACTACTACCAATTTTGCGTATATTAATCAATCTAGATTTGAGCAAAAGACAAACAGTGCTAGCTTAGCTAGTGCTGCTGATAGATTAGAACCTGCAGAAGAGGCTGGAGATTGCAGGTGCAGGCAGAAAGTAGAAAAGCATGGTGGGGATCAGGATTCGGTGGCCAGCTAAACACGGAGTCTTCTCCCACTGTTGCATGCATATCACTAATCGATTGCCTGGTTTTGAGTTGCTACGTTTCTTGGTAAGGGCCAACCAGTGCAGCTAGGCAGGGGCACCATCCATCATGGATGCAATGAACTCACCGCACATTACCTGCTCTTATTGGGTTGGTGATAACCTCTGAGTTGACAAGGGCTTCATTGCCGCCTCCTCCTGTGATCCTATCTTTCAGCTTCCGGATAAAGATCAATGGGCCTTGTCTCCTCCCTCCTTTCAGGCTTAAGATAAAGATTAATGGAGATAGTCAACCCCCTAGCTACCTCCCCTCTATCTGTGTCAGCATGTCGAAAGCAGTCGACATTGCAATGCAAGTTGTTTCTTGGAAGAGAATTGAGGTCAGAGGTGGGCTAAAGGTGTCCAACAATTACAATGGCAATTGGTAATCATGTCCTAAGACACCATACTTGCAACCTGCCATTGTTTCAGGGGCGTTGGGTGCGAGGGTCAGCAAGAAGATAGCTACAGAAAAGCTTGAGCTTTTTTCGTCGTGGATGGTGCAAATCACTCGCCAATTTTGGTGGAGGAGAATGGCAGAGATCGATCACCTCTCAGTCCACCGACGTCTCATTTGGTAAATGCAATTCAGGAGAAATTTGTCTGTATTTGCTAAAGCTATCTGCATGGTGGCCAGTGTTCACATGGTGCTGTGTGTATCAGTGTTTTCTGCCCTCCACTTTGCTAGTAAAAATTTGATGGTAAAGAAACTACTGATAAAATATTGAACCAATATTTTCTTGAGAGGTGCTTCTATGCTTTCTTCAATGGTGATTTGCATAATTTTTAAAGTATGATGAATGGTGGATAGATGTTACTTATCTCTTCATTTGCTTTGAGATTAATGCTACTCGTGTTAGAGAGTAAAGCATAGAAGCACTACTTACAGAAACAAGCATCGCTACTTTTGTTCCAATCTTCAGCAAGGAATTTCGCAAAGTGTCTTCGTTTCTTCCTTGCGCCTTTGTCCGAGAAGGCTTCTAAGTTTCTACTTCTCCTTTACTTGTACGCGCTAACTTGGTCTCCAAATAGAAATCCCAAAAACGATTACATCTGTTCACATTCTGATAGATCAGCCATCTGCAAAGTAAAGCACAACTTAGTTCAGGAATAGTAAAAAAACGTCAGAATGAACTATGTCAGACAAGCTGAGAACATGATGAACAGAAAGTGAATCAACTAAGGACAAGCAAAAGCAATGTGCTGGATCATCCAAGGTTCCCGCAATCAAATTTCATCCTTTAACCAAACGTAACATCACCAATATTTTCTAACGATATCTCGAGCAAAGATTCACTAAACAATATCAGTGCACCACGAAAACGAAGCGGGAATAAAAGAGGAAACCACTCGCACCATGGTGCCGCCCCATTGGCTGCTGATCTGAGCGTCTCCAGTACACGTTTTTCACCTGTCAGGACCTTGACCAGCCCTTGCGATCAGAGAGAAAGAAACGATTGAGATAGGTCACAACCATCACAACTTCACAATGTGCTAGTGGCCCATTGTGACGATGAGAAGCTGGTAATCAACGCAGACACGGGCCGGGCGTGCTCTAGCTACCAACCGTTGGCGTAGTCTCGACAGTCGTGCTTCCCGACGACCAGGTCGGTCGGCCACTGCTCGCTGAACCTGTCGGCGGCGTGGACGGCGTCGCCGTCGCAGAGCCCGACGAACCAGCACCTCCTGTCCGGAATCCTCTGCATCGTTCTCCTCCGGACCACTCCTGTCCATTGTTTGCAGACAAACGAATCAACCGTAACACCAATCGAAAGACGACACTGCTTCCATTTCTTGCAATGTTGTTTCCAACTCGTTGTGAACCAGAAAAACTCAGTGCTAATATTGTACCGGGTATTTTGCTCTGCGACAGCACCGAGAACGCGGCAAGAACGTCCTCCGGGTCTCGAGGTTGGAAATCGAAGACCAACAACGCCTGCAACCCAAACATGACGACTCGTCACCAACTCGCCATGAAGATCTGAGAGAGTAGAAAGAGAAGGAACGAATGGATTGGGCTGGCCTCACCTGGGTTTGGGCCGGGTCGGGCCGGAGGAGCACCATGAAGTGCTGCAGGTCCCAGAGGCCCAGCGAGTAGCCCGCCGACATCAGGGCCTGAGACGGGCCCTTTGGCCCCTGCAGAGGCACGGCCGCGACGTACACGGAGTGCCTCCCCGCCGGCCGCGCCACGGCCGTGGCAGTCGCTGGCGTAGAGGCAGACGCCATTGGGCAGCAGACGGCCGGTTGCGGCAGCCGTGGCCACACGTGCAACTGGCGGCTATAGTTGCGTTGCATCACAAAGGGAAATAAATCCTACCAGACTTCCTTATCTCTGTGGAGAAGAAAAGTTTCCCCTTGAGTTTAAGTGAAAAAAACGAAAATGTTACAAAAAAAAAAAAAACCTACAATCCCTGCCGCGAAATAGTGCATCTACACGCCTCCATCTACATTGTTTTTTGATCGGAGGAACTAGAGCTAACTATCGAGACTTTAGACTATTCAGATACATACTTTGAAAAATGGTTTATGCATATTTGTTATCGGGCGCAACAAGATCCAGTTGGTAAGGACTGAATCCTTTTTGTTATACTTTGATACTATTTTTTATGCACAGTAGCCCATATATCAAATCATAGTTTATGAGATACGGTATGAAAATTCACGGTATCACGAACGAAGAAAATGAATCTCATAGATAACCAAAATAACAATGTTAAAGTAATCATGATAAAAAAAAGAAAAGATTTGGTAGAGCCGATCGCAAATCCTTTAATAATAATATCAAAAGAATACAAGAGATTGTCGTTCACTCACAACCATCTCAAATCTTTTAGGATACTCGGTTTCTTGCCTTATACAAGAATCTAGTGCTAAAGAATACCCCAGCCTCTAATCCTCTCGTGAGCCATCTACTTTGGATGAATAGACTTGATTGCTTGGTTCTCTCTATGGTCAGCCCCCTATGATTTATATAATCCTTCTTAACTATTCTCTAATTTAGATTAGGAATCCTAATCTAAATAGGAGTAGAAGTCCTAATCCTATTAGAATTTATCTAGAACTCTTTATAACATATATTGTTAAATACTAAAAGAATATATATAAGTCATCCTAACTCAATAATATCCACCTTGTCTCTTATTCGTTGAAGTTATTATACTCCTCCAAGAACTGGTTCCAAATCAGCTCCACCTTTTTTGTTTTGTTTTTTCTTCCACCTTTGAGGATGCCCCCACCACATAGGCTTGCACATCACCGTAATGTGTGTGTTAGTGCCTAGGCTATCCTGCTCGAATCCTCCACTTGAAAGCTCATTCGTTGTGTAGTTTTGTTAACCACGCTTCCTGTTCCTGCATCCCTCCATACTATAAGTTTGTACCTCCTCCGAGCAACACCTGCTCTTCCTTCTTCCAATAGCTCACATATTTGTTTCTGTATCTACCAGATTTTGCAACCATCTTTGTGGTTTCGCACATGAGTACCTACTGTTGGTGACACGGTTTTCTACTCCTGATCAGGATTTTTATCAGACATCCCATTGATTGCTCCACCTTTAAGATTACCCTTTAATCGATATTTTCCATTGTTCCAGATACTTTACATGGTCACCTACCCTTTGCAAGTAACTTATATGACTCCACCTCGAAGTGATACCTCATAACCTTCGGTTTTAAATGACCTTATGGATATTAGATTTTTCTTTAAACTGGGAACATACCGAACTCTCATCAATATGTGATGTGCTCCATCATACATCAACAATGTAACCGTTCCCACCTCAATAATTGCAAACTCCTTGCAATACGCTAAGAAAACAGTTCCATATGTTGAGCATAAAGATTATGTATCAAACATCTCTCTCGTCGAACATACATAGAAGCAATAACCTGAATTTAATATTCATCTATGAAATGTACCTAGTTAACTGATGACTAGTACGTCTGAATCATCCTTTGATATCGTCGCTGAACATGCACCATTCATTTGCTTCAAACTCAGATAATCTTTTATCATGTGATATTTCGCGTCACATAGATAACATACGCGTCTACCCTTGTTCTTACCCTTATTCTTTTTTACTTTTGCCTGCAATACCTACTGTAGTCAATGCTTGATCATCCAAAAATGAACATTTTGATGGATTTTTTTAAGGACTCCGTCTCCAATAGATATGCAACTGCCTCACTAAAGTTAAGAGTGATTTTTTTGATGAAAATATTCACCATTAATTACTCCCATGATGGTGGTAGAGATGATACCAGTATGACGACCTTGTCGTTCTCCTCAATTTTCTTAATCACACTAGTCAGCTATCTGATAAGCTTGTTAAGGACATTGAAATGGTCAACGAAACATATACCTTCCTCCATGTGCAACCTGTACAGTTGTTGCTTTAGTACCCACTGGTTTGTCAACAACTTTGCTATATACATTCTTCTATATATTTCCATTATTTCTTCGACAAATTATCTTTGATCATTGAGTACTTTACCTCATCGAAAAGACATAGACAAATCGTACTGCCAGCCTTTCGCTCCATCACCTTCCAGTCTTTATCAGACGTCTTTTTTGGTGTGTCCCCTTCAAGAGCATGATTAGCCTCTGTTGGAGAAGGACATTCTTCACCACGCATTGCCACACGTTAAAATTTTCACCGTCAAATTTCTCTACTTAATTATACATCGTTGATATCGATCTTGATTTTATGCCACGTGGCCCTTTCTGACATTCTCACAAATTAGATTAATCCTGTCTTGGCTATGATACTACTTGTTACACTTTGATACCTATTCTTATATGCAATAGCCCCCAAATCGGATCAGAGTTTGTGAAATACAGCATGAGCATACACGATATCAAGAACGAAAAGGGTACATCTCGTAGAGAGAATCAAAATAACGATGTTGAAGCAACCACGATGAGAGAAGATTTGGCAAAACTGATCGCAAATTCTTTTAAGTATAACCTTAAAAAAGTACAAAGAATTACCGCTCACTCACAACCCTCTTAAGTCTTATAGGATCCTCGGTTCCTTATTCTATACAAGAATTTAATAGTGAACAATACCCTAACTTCTAATCCTCTTTTGTGCCATCCGCTTTGCATGAGTAGGCTTGAATGCTTGGTTCCCCTACATAGTCACCCTCCATGGTTTAATAGTCCCTAGTAGCCATTCTCTAGTTTAAAGTATGAATCCTAATCTAAATAAGAGTAAAAGTCATAATCCTATAGAATTCATCTAGGATTTTTTTATATCATATATTTTTAAATCCTACAAATACGAGATACAAGTTATCCTAACTCAACGCTTTCAAATCATAACATGTGGACGTGCAATCCCAAGGGAGGAGGATAATAGCGCCGGATCGTCAGATATTAATCGGATGGCTGCTCGGGCGGTCTTCTCAGTTCTCACATGAATCTGGGCAAGAAGAACGAAAAAATCTCGGATTCTGGAATTGAGGCATGATTTGCCTGTTCCACGACAACTTTTCAGCTGGTATTTCTGATGAAAATCACATCTATACAAACTGCAGAACAGAATGGTCATGCCTCAGATTCTGGGGAGCTGAAAGGGAAATCAGTGAAATGTGACTTAACAATCTGAATTCGAAGGCAGGTAGGCAGGAGAACTGAGGCTGTATATTGCTCCACACATATGTACCAGAATGTAACTAGGGACAGCCCACAGAGGTGCCGCCGTGGAGGTATCAATCAAGCTGAACATCCACCCCCACCATAAAACAGCAAAACAAAAAAGAATCACTACATAGAAGTGGTAAAAAGAATAACTACTAGTAGCTCGACACGAATCCTCAGAGCTCTAACGCGTCATGCTGCATGTGCAGGACTATACTCAGATCAGGAGAGAAGCACATAGCATCAGCAATGTGACAAGGATCGAGACATCGGTCCGCATTCTGATGGCGGCGTGTGAAGGTGCTGGAGCTGTGGCGTTCTTGACGGGAGGTAGGGGTGGCTCTGCCACTTCGGAGTCTGTCAAGAGCGGCATTAGGGCCAGTGCTGGTGGCTGTGCAGGGAGGGTCGCAATGAGGCCAGGCTGGGCAGGCAGCATGAAGACTGGCGTGTTGTTTCCCATGTTCAAGCAGGAGTTCACTGCAGAAATGAAATTCAAGATGCAGGGTGAGCAACAAATTCATCAAGAACTGCAGACATTTGAAATGATTAAGGGTACAGTACTACATGAAAATGTTATATCGAGAACGTACATTTGTATCTGTGAGCTGTCCCAGGGAAATCAGTGATGAGCCCATCCACTCCACCACCTTGTCTCTGCACATATGCATTGATCTGTGCTGTGGCGTCTGAGAAGAAGTCATACGGCTGAGAAACAAACTCGTTCCTGAGCAGATAAACGTAAACAGGAAGGCCAGCAGACTGCAGGGACTCAACAAGATGATTGGTCTGGTTTGTCAAAAATCCATTCGTATCTTCTGGGAAAATGGATGTGGTGAGAACCGAAACAGCATCAGCAAACTTCTTAATATCTGCAATGGAGGAAGGTGCAGCATCTCTGACATCTTCGTCAATCATGTAGACAAGGTTGTACTTGCTTTGCTGCTTGAACTTCACTAGAACTGAGCTGTTGGTTGACTGAATCATGACTTTCTGGGCAGTCTGTTTGCTGTAACCAGAGTCATCAAGGGCTTTGGTCACTGCATCTACGACACCATACCCAAGTTCCTCTGCCATGAATGCAGCATGCTGCAAAATTCAAAAGGAAAGTAAACTGAGAATGAATTAAATGCTATGAGGACTTGCTAGTTGCTACAACACCAGAATAAGGTGTGTTTTTTATTAAAAGAAATTGTCCTTGGTGTTTTTGCTAGTCTACACAATAAGAGATATGGAACAACAAATCCAAGCCTCATCCAAAAGCCAACACTAGGAATTAGAATAATATCATTCGAATATGGGTTTGCACTAGATACTTCCCCTTACCAATTTCCATATCATTAAATTCTTACCTCTACAGTGATCATGATTCCTGACAAATCCTTTTCTTTTGCAAAGGCCAAAAAGTCTGATAATCTCATGAAATTTCCTACATTCTTGTTCTTGGGATTTCTGAGCAGTTTGAATCTGCTCATTGGGTTTGATATCATGGCTGTAAATACAAAAATGTCAGTCCTGAAATAAATGCATGATGAGCGCAAGAAAATTCACAGATGGACTGTAAATTGTTCACCAGTTGATTAATTGTACAACAACGAAATGACTTAGAATAATCATGCATACAAAGCTTAATGTCTACTAAATTATTTTTTATTTGCATAGAAACATCAAATTCAGACTTAATAAAAAGGTGTTCAGATTGACATACGCTTCAGGTTCTTCGCAATATCATCCCAAGTGAGGTTGAAAGTAAACACTCCAGGGTCAGCCTTAATATCTGTTATGACAACCGCTGAAGAAGCAAATTGTGAAGTTGCAACAGTAGTAAAATCCATTAGGTCAATGGAACTCATGCATAACGGTATGCCATCTTTGGTCACTTGAATAGGACAGTCAATGACATCTGCACCATCAGCAACTGCCTTTTGATAAGCTAGGTCAGTGCAGTCTGGGTAGTCACCACTAGCACCATTGTGGGAGATTACTAGAGGTTTCGCTGCAGTGTAAATGTGAAGGCTGGAGTTCAATAACAGTACTAAATGGGGGAGTTAAGAATGGATGAACAAAGGAAGCAGGCATACCATGATCTGTCTTGCTGTTGTTCAGGTTAGTAAAACAACCTGCAGAGACAGAATATAAAGCAATTCAATACTAGCATCTTCCAACTTGTTCACATACATACGTGCCAAAAGTTGCAAAGCGGATTATGTCCATGATTCCACTAAATAAAAGATCATGCTGACCAAGTGGCTAGCTTGAGTGCGTGAAATTCTTGAACAAACATTTATAGCATTGTGAAAGATAGTTTAGCAGGTGGACTTACTCACCAATGGCCTCTGAAGGAGTAATAGGGAAATCGGTCAATACACCATCAACAGAGAAGGCACCATTATCAATGAAGGTAAGATATTCTGCTAATGGATCGTAGCTGTAGTTGTAGCTGAACAAAAAGTCGTTTGCAAAATCAGCAGCATAAATTTCTAGCCCTGCTTTATGAGCATCATCAACGACTGAAGTATAGGGCTGCAGATAATTATCTTGTGTAACAGGCCATATATAGTGTTTGGGGACAAGTATTCCAGACGCAAAAGTTTTGATGAATGTTAGATTTTTCAGCACTGAGCCATATGTCTGGTTTGTAGATGGCTCAACAGTGTGTTCATCAAGAAAGCGGAACACAAGCTTTGTCTTCTTGCTGACTCTTCCAAGTAAGGTGGTGAGGAAGTTCACTTCAGGCGATGAGATGTAGTCAATGACATTGCGTTTTGATGCAGACAGGATAAAGTTTCTCATGCTCAAATTAAACTGGCTGTAGAAACTGTCATGCTGCAATTTGCACAAACCAGATGTTACCATGAGAGGAGAATCACCTATTTGTAGTTCACTGCAAGTAATCAAAGTTTTAGCCGTACCTGCACATTTAGCCAAACAGCAGGGGCCTGAAATTTGGACAGTACATCTTCAACAGGAACTATTGGGAAGTATCCATCGTAGAGAGATGAACGAGAGAAGACTGGTTGCTTCACTGTAAATATTAAAACGGGTTAGGCAAGCAAAAGCAACTGCATTAATCAAGTAGCAGAAAGATGCAATGAAGAGACATTTGGCCCTTTTTCTTTCCTTTGAATGTATATACTAGAACATCTATTACCACGTCATATGATCAAAATGCGCAATTGCACTTACAATATACTTGGCTCAGCTCGGTGATGTTATAATCCACGGGGAACCATCCCACTGTAGATACACCGTTCACATCGTAGGTCTTCTTCCCTCGTGGATAAATTGTGTCTATGACCGTACAGTTATCCATGTTTATGCTCGGAAGGCAGATGCCGATGCTATCCTTGGTTAACTGAACATCGCACCACAGGGCTGTGTCGGGAGAGCTAGAACTCGCAACAAACCGATAAGCATTTTCACTGGAATCAGGAAATAGGCCCGAGAACCCACCCTTAGCGATGATTGCTGGAGAATTGCCTGAAACAATGAGATGACTGTCAGGCTTCTCGCTTGAGGACGGCCAGAAGTGGTGGATCCTAAGTGCGTTGCCACAGCAGCATACAGCATACAGCTGGTTAAACTTAAAATGCATGACCGAGGAATCGACCATTATCATCGATATATCAAGAAAAAAAATCACTCCTTCAAATTCATATCCATGGAACTGCTTCACTCCAATTCTCACAGCACGCAATCCCCTGTTCCATCAGCAGTCGGTGAACAATAAACGCCTGCAGCTAGTGATTTAAGCTAATTTCTCTCACCCTAGGAAGCAAATAAGTATAGGCTTATCGAGCATGTCATCTAAATTAATCACAAAGATGTTGCTGTCGTATCCTAACCAAATGTCATTCAGCTGAAAAGGCTACCGTACCAATTTTCTAGAAAGGAAAAAAGGGAAGCATCATGGACGGCCCCGCAAGCTTTCAATCAGGAATCTAGCCTCCCAATCCATTTCGTTACAGGAAAAAAAATAAAAGCTTGAGCAAAAATGGGCACTAAGCTCATTCTAATCCTAAAGATCCCACCCATACAGCGAAATAAAATCAAAACCGCAAGAAAAGATTGATCTTTTAACTAAAAATCGAAAGGAATCAACCCAGATCAGATCACACGCGCACAAACTAAGCAGCGAATCAAGAAACACAGGGAAGCCCAGTGACTGTACCACTCAGGGTCTTCCAGGTCGAGGCCTTCTGCGCGGCGGCCGAACCCAGCCAGAGCTGCAGCAGCAGCAGCGACCCAAGAATGGAGCAGCAGACACGGCTGCTTCTCCCCATTGCAGACCACCACCTACACCGCCAGCACAGCACCGCCACCAGCAGCTCCCAAGAACTGTAGCTCCAGGCTCCCTCCAAGAACGCCCCGAGAAGGGAAGAAAGAAGAGGAGAAGCGAGACAAAGCGCGTACGACGGCCGCCTTGGATTTTAAGACCGATAGAGAGAGAAGAAATGGAGACGGGGGGCGACGAGGCGACGATGCTGCTGAGCTGTCTTCAGTGTGATGAGGCCAACAGGAGAAGGTGGCATCAGGGGACGGGGGGCGAAGGTTTTCTCCTCCGAACTCCCAACCGCCCGGATTCAGAGACAGATTATTTATATGTATTCTACCTTATATTTTTCCTTTATATTCAGAGTTAAATTCAGTAAAATTAAATATAAATTTAAAGTATTCGAAATTCTAGATATGATACAATCGGAACGGATATATAATAATTTCGGATAAAAAACAACTAATATAAGCGAACAGTATGCACATACATAAAAAAAATATACACTGAATCATACCACCATCACTCCAACCCTTCAACTAGCAATAAATTCATCTAGATTACTTAAGTACGATAGTCGACACAACACAAATTCAATATAAATGATAAATTCATACATAAGTTTGAAAACCAATAAATTCATGCATAAGTTCGAAAACCGATAAATTTATACGCAAGTTCAACATAAGGCGGGAGGATTGGTGGCGACTAACTAGAGCACTAGAGTTATATTAGGACTTTGGTAAAATCTAGGCCGATTAGTATCAATGATAGTTGATGGGCTAGACTGGTTGTGTACTACCTTGCTTGTCGGATATCCGTTCGGATAGTATCTAGTTTATCATTTACCAACGTTATTCGGTTGGATTTTAGCTCTCCTATTTTCACTATCGTATCCGACAACAACTATCCAATACCGACCGGATTCGATACCAAATACTAAATTACCTTCCCGTATTTGGTACTAACCGGATTCAGTATTAGATTGGTCGGTATTAACCCGTATCATTTGCATCATTAAACCTTCCTACTACTCCCCCCCCCCCCCCCAAATAGTGTTCATTTCTTGAATTTCTTCCTCCTTTTTCCAGCATTTTTCGACGTTTTCTCGGTGATGCTGTGATGTCCACGAAACCAAGAAAAGTAGAGGTTGCGTAATTTTTAAGGGAAGAAAGGAGGGTAATGATAAGGTGAAGTTACATGTGTTTTGATTTGGATAAATATATCATGATCATCCTGAAGTAATTGATTACACTAAGTGGAGTTTAGTGGATCGGCAGTTTATTTTGGAAAATGGCTAATGATTCTAGGGAGTAAGTGGGTCCATAGATTATATGCACAGTGAAAAGTTCAGGACAAATTTGTACAACTTTGCTTTGCGTCACAGAGAGCATTTTTCTTTCACTTGCTAGGTCCAAGACAATATTTAGTGCTCTACTCTACCGTCCAAAAATACAAGTGCTAAAAGCACTTTTGCTCCTAGCTATAGCTCGCAGCTCAATTTAGGGGCCGATCAAGTTAGCTTCTCCCGTCACTGGCGTTAGCGATTTTTCACTGTAGCAGGTATTGTAGCTACAGTACCTGCTACAGTAAAATTTATTTTTTTCATTTTTTTTTAAAAAAATTACTTATACTATTTTTTTCGTTTTTTATTTTCGGTTTTTTTACATTTTTCTACATTTAATTATACTCAATAAACCAACTCAGCTACAGTGTTTTTTCAGCCAGCTACAGTGTTTTTTCAGCAAAAGCCAAAAGCCATTGCTATTCCGATCACCCCCTTAGTCCTCCAACTATGAAATCTCTCAAGTTACTCTTTAGTCAAACAAAAAGAAGGGAATTAGAGGTAGCATGATTTTGGAAGAAGGGTAATGATATGGTGAAGTGACATGTGTTTTGATTGGAATAAATAGATTGCTAACCTATAGGACCGATGGTGAAGATGGGAGAAAGGCGAATGATCTTTTTCTCCTTTTTAACTATCACAAAATCAACATATTTTTGGCTTCTTCACTAAATTAGCTATGAAAAGCTAATAATATCATACACATAGTAGAAACAAGCACAAAGTAGAAGCCAACAAATCAAAAGGAATAAAAGAAGCAACAATCGGACCAAGGCATCAGATGGCCAGTCTGACCGCAGGCATCACACCGGCTTGACTAGGTCTGAACGGTCTAATTGCTCGGATCACAGTGGTCTAACCTCCCGTCATTCCAAAATAGAGAATGGCCCACCGACAAGAACTCAAAACGGCCTAACTTCTAATACGCTCAATCAAATGAGTTGAAACTTGAAACATAGCTTTCTCAAGGTCCTATGAACCTATTCCATCAATTAATTGACAAGTTACCTAACCAAGGTTTTGACCTTTTACCTAAAACAAGGCAGTTTAAATCAAAACTAGGCAAACCAAGGCAAACACCAATAACTTGCTATAGGTTTGTCTAGATGGGTGGGATCTAGCCTCTAAAAAGTTCTTCCATCATCCACGCATTCTTA
The DNA here is from genome assembly GCA_036346265.1 of Melocanna baccifera. NCBI lineage: Eukaryota > Viridiplantae > Streptophyta > Magnoliopsida > Poales > Poaceae > Melocanna > Melocanna baccifera. The sequence continues at coordinate 26,567,882 of CM070680.1, read as the reverse complement.
GGAACTAGCAAGATCAAGGAGAAAAGAAATCAAGCAAAATAAAAGCATAAGGATAAATCCATAGCAAAAACTCATTTAGACGAAATTTAAATCTTTATTTCACTTGAAGATAGATGTTTAAAGCCACTCTACTCTTGAAGAACATAGCTCATTCTCCATGGAGCACACATAAAGTTTTCTACTTGGAAACCCTAACTCTCCAAAAGCCTCTCCTTGGGACACACACAACCAACTCCTCTCCCTCCTTACATATGGAGGCACACCACAAAACCCTAATCAGCACATATAGTTGGATTTCATCCACTTATATGAGCTAACTTGTTAACTCAATACCACACCAGGCTTTATACACACACATGCATGCTTTTCAAAGCGGCTCATCCAAAAGGGCTCCGATAGCTCGAAACGTCAATTTACTCCAAAGCATCTTTGCATGTTCTAACACACAGTCTATAGTAGCCAATAACTAGCCATCACGTTTTCACATATTCAGACTCTCCTGAACCATCTCTATGTGCATCAGCCTCGTCATTTGACACTCTATATGCACCAACTCGTCTAATCACATTCATCGTCTTTTCACATTCATCGTCTTTTCTATGCTTCCCGCTTGAGCCATGTAACCTCACCTGAACTTACCTGACCGCACAGGCCTCAGCTCCCCAACTTAGTCCCGGTTTATTATCGTTGACAGCCATCGTTCTCCAAGCCACCTACACATCTAAAGACAAAGTGTAACATCCCCTTTAGGGAGTTAGAAATTTACAAAGTTGGATTTTGAATTCAAAAGTGCAACTCAAAATTCAAACCAATTTGCATAAGTTTTCAAAATTTTCAAACCTTCTTGGGCTTGGTCCAACCCATCTCCCCCTCCCCTCGGGCCCACCAGGCCTCTGGCGTGGCCCAACCAACCTTCGGCCTAGCCAAGCTAGCCCACGTGCGTTCCCGTATGCCCGCAGCAATGCCGCCTCTCTCCTGTGCAGTAATAATGTGCCGCCACCCGCTTATGTGCCCCTTCTGTCAGCCTCAGTAGCCTTTTTTAGTAGAAAAATAATTCAAAAATTAAATTAAATTCCATGGACCCTACCTGTCAATAAGAGAGTACTCTCTCTCCTCTGTTAATTTTTGGATTTAATCCAAATCTAAACTTTGAAGAGCCCGTTCTCACTCATTTTAACTCCAAATTTAATGAAGTATATTTTTTAATTTTTTTAAATTCAAGAACTATCTAATGGTATTGGCATTGTTCGGTTTAGAATTCATTTGAATTTTCTTTGGTATTTATTTATGTTTCTCGTGTGTTTATTTACTTTTCTATGTGATTGTTTGAGTAGAGTACGAGGACATAGAAGAGCCACAATACGAGACAACTCAAGAATTTCAAACTATCCTGTTTGTGAGCCACACAAGCCAATGCTTTGATCATATTAAACCTCTATTTGATGCAAAGTTATGTTTGTTTAAATTATCTAAATTTGTATGCTATTACTTGTTATGCAAATATATGTTAATCTTAAGATTAGATATATGCTTACTTGACATTGTGATATTATTGCACCACATTTTGGACACTTGAATCACATAATTCTTGTCTCCCTACAAACTATAATTGTAACATTATAGGTCATACTTAAGTGTCATGATAGTCTTACTTAATTATCAGGGCATTAGATTGCTCTATCATCATCATCTTTTAATCGTAAAAGTTGTTTTGGCAAGTCATCGAAGAAAAATGACTGGTATAATTGAGATAGCTTAGTTTTATTCTTCTCAAAGCCCTAAAACTTGATGTTACCATATTTAGATGGATAGTAAGATAGTTGGTGCGGATGTAGCACGAGAAATTATGGTTTGTGATATGCATCGTCCAGATAACATAAGGACTAAATTCTGTGATGATCTCCCAATGTAAAACAGTATAACTATAAGTTTATAATAGGTACAACCTGACTAATTAATTTGCATCCACCAGTGCATGTTTCACCATTAGAGTGACCCATGGGTCGTGATGTCACTGGTTTTAAGTTGTCGTGAATATGGGTCGTGTCGCTGGTGTAAGCCGCCGTGCGGCGCAAGAGGGGATCTAGATGTGGTGAATGTAAGTTTACTCAGATAAACCTTTAGCGGGTGTAACTTATACTAGGTGATGCATTGTAAAGGTTATGTGGTGATCTTCTTGATTCACATGTCCAAAGAAATATATGAAATATAACAAGTTGATTATCCCTTATGAATAAAGTGTACAGTTTTTGCAGATTATAAACTATTTGAATAACTGTGTCCACAGTCAAGGGCGAGTGTAGGAACTTACTCGGGTTTGTTTCTATTTTAAAAACCTTTGTAGGTAGAATGAAAACTAGTCGGGTGAATGTAACCCTGATGTTGGTTTTCCCTAGGTAGATGTGACACAGGGATGAACATGGGTGAATGTAACCCTAGAATCAAAACTAGCATATAACGGATGGAATCATGTAACAGGTGGATGGAACCTATACCGTTATAAATATTGCACAGTTTTACTCTTTTTAATAAAATATGGTTTGGTTAAAATGATAGGTCATATGATTTTCTAATAACGGTAGTTTTTAGGTGTTGTCTTTAGCAAGTAAAAGAATATGAGCCTACCTTTGTTAAACTTTGCATATATAAATATTGTATTCTGTGTGTTAGCTCATGGAGCACTGTTGCTTGTGCTTACCCTCGCTCACAAAATCTCTCAGAACCTGTGGACCAAGGAAATTACGCATACTACGACGCCCTAGAGCTAATGGTGAAGAAGATAGAGAATATTAGATTTCTAGTAGTTTAGATCTTACCCCAGTTATGCTGGCTAAGTTGGTATTTACGTGCACCAATATTATCCAAACTATTGGTTAATATCAGTCACACATAATTTACCCCAGTTGCTTACTTGCGGCGAGATGCGCCCTCTTCTTTTGCTTTCGCTTTCACTTTTATATTTATACAATATATCCATTTGGCCTAATTAGCCTTGTTGTAAACTTGACCTAATGTGGTCTATTTAAACTTTTATGTTGTAATGTTAATGAAAGTATGGTATATTTTAAATTATGTATGAAATGATTCAGTGATGTATCTATGAGTACTATCTGTTGATCTAGGAAATATTGCAGTAATTTCACAGATGATTCTGGATTGGCTAAATCCGAATCTGACATAAAGCAATTCAATTTCGAGCATAAGTTTCATGCACTTGATTTACGCTAGTCAAATCATACATCATACAACACAACACAAAACTGCAACGGCTCCCATGTCGTGCACATGCTCCAACCATGCACTGAACATTCACTGCCAGTCTGACAGCTAGCCACAAGTCCGTGAGACCTCCCAACACCACTCAAACCACACCTTGATAATAGGGGATCGGTCTAACCTTCGGCCACAGACCGGTCAGACAGCTTAAGACCACCAAAAAAATACCCTCTTTAGAATTTATATTAATCTCTATCTAGTTTCAGCTGAGAACTCCAAACTAAGTGATACCTAATGTAAAAACATTCTCAAAAACGTCTATACAAGTATTTGGTGTTTATTTTTCAAAAGGTAATATGACCGGTCTGATCGCTCATAACTGTCGGTCATAGCGCTATTGCTAGGCCGGTTAGATCGATTACATCCTGGCAGCAACTCAGAAAAGTGAAAAGCTTTAAAATCAAACTCAAATTTTGATAAAACTTGCACATCAAAATTAAATACTCATCACACACGTGGATAGCCTGTGCCGCATAGTCTCGTATAATCTCTCAAAGTTGCTGTTTACACCCGGGGAGAAACGTTAAGTTGATGCTTTTTTAACTAGAGGGAGTAGCTACGATTATTTGGTTTAGACCTAAATTTACCCACACATAAAAACTAGTTAGATGTTGGAGTTTGTTTTTCTTTTTTTGCCGTGATGTTATGCAACGTTATCCTTGGAGATACAACTATCGACCTCCGTATAACATAATGGTCTGATTGTGATAGAAACGAATACGTGCTCACACCAGAGTCCATGGGTCACTGGTTTTTTGATTTTTTTTTTTTTTTGCTGGTAGCTGGAAGACACACAGGCTCATCTGGGGACGCCTTCTAATTTATGTTTGAAAAGCAAATTTTGGTAGCGTTCGAAACAACGATAGTTTATAGCTTTTGCTGATATTTTACTGTAGCTAAGTTGACTTATTTATCATAATTAAATTAAAAAATTAAAAATAGAAATGACTCTTAGCCTATCACGAACAATGCAAAGGAATACAGAAAAAACAAAACACAAAAATACTAAATAACAAAAAAACACAAAAGGACAAAAAAACATGCACAGTAGAAAAAAAACCGAACACGCAACGCTACTGCCGACCGCTCAACGCTGAGCGGGGCCAAAATTTGCATGTCGTTGGACTCACACGCATAAAAAAAGCGCTGCTATGTGCGGCTGCGATTGGGTGCACCTTTCTCTGGATTAGTGTTTAGTGGCATTCTATAGTTGTATTCAGAATGATGGTGGTTTATAGTTTTTTATTATAGTTATCTTTTTTTTTATCGTAGATGAGTTAACTTATTTGATATATTAAATTTTAAAAAAATAAAAATAAATAAATATATTAGACTATCATAAACAATACAAAAGAATACAGAAAAATCTAAAATTAAAAAAATTGGAAAAAAAGAGAAAGATTTAAACAGCATAAAAAAAATCTCACCGCCAACGCTCACCGCGTCATTGAGCGGGGCTATACCAAGTGGAGCAGTTGTTCCGTCACGTCGGCACGCACGGCGATAGTCCCATGGGCCATGGCGCTCGCCGTTGGCAGCCAGCAGACACGCCCACCGGCTCGGCTTTGGAATTTGGATGCTCGCAAAGTCGCATGCCTGGCAGAAGCCGAGCGACTTCTCTTCTGGGTGCAGCTCAGCTCAGACGTGCCACTTGTGCCTGCACGCAACGCAACGCGCGTTGGCACGCCGTATTGCCGTCCGTCCGTTGCGCGCGTCGCTCTCAACCGCGGCCGTCTGACGCGCGAGGAGGCGATAACTGGCGGTGAGTGGCGAGGCGAGCCATTTTTCTACCGGCGGTTGGGCCTTGAACGGCGCCTTGACGCTGCTGTCTCTGACATGCCTACTGCTGCTAGCGTCTTCCAAGGGCGGAGCGAATTTAATTGTCTCGTTTTCAGAAAGAGATAGAGAGGGAACGAATATATATTTATCTAAGGCGCACATGCAGTCATGCACCATGTTCCAGCAAAATGCTCATGCGGTCCCGCTTCAGCTTCTAATTATTTTGACTTTTAATTTATTTAAGTTAGAAATCATTGAGAACATGTTAATTTTTAATTTCAGTTTATTCTAACTTTTTTGTTTTGCTTTTTCTCCTTATTCGTTGCATTATCCGTGACGATATAATAGACTTTTTCCTTTTTATTATTTTTATAAAAAAATTAACAGCTGTTTCAATGTAATTTTAGTTATAAATCAAAAACTATAGCGAGAAACTTAAACCATAAATCAGTTGAAGCACCACCTAAATGCCCCCAGAAGAGCAGATATATCTTGGGGTAAGCTGGAAAGCTTTTGTGGCCCAATGTAGTCTTCATTATCCTTTATTAGTCTTCAAAAAAATATCCTTTATTATACTCTGTTCCGTTGGAGTATGTTCAAAAGAAATTGAACTAGGTGAAAAACTCAAAAGTACACTAATATAAAAAGAGATTATACTGGACGTCTATATCACAGATAGTTCATGGAAAACCATCTGTGCTGTAAATATTACAGATGATTTCACAAGCGTGACCGTATACCGTTTGTGATAGTTTGTCTATATCACAAACGGTTCATTGAACACCATTTGTGTTGTAAATATTACAGATGATTTTATAAGCGTGATCTTGTACCATCTGTGATACGCAACTATCACATACGGTTATTTATATCAACTGTCTGTGATAACGTTAGACATCACAGACGGTTCTTACGAATAAACGTCTGTGATAAATCACAGACGGTTATTGACACAAACCATTTATGATAAAGGCAGTCATCAAAGACGATTCTTACAATTAACCATCTATGATATTTCATAGACGGTTATTAATACGAACCATCTGTGATAGTTGCGTGTCACAGACGACTTATGGTTGGAATCGTATATGATATGTGTTTGTACAATGAATATTGGCGCTTTGCCTCCTCGATGCGCGCGTGCCTCTTCGATCATTTCGGCTCCCCGATGTGCCTCGATCTTGTCTCACACGCATCGTATAAAAATAACAGTCCGCCACCGAAGATTAATTCCCCTATCGCTGATCTTGTTCGAGCACATCGCCGACTGGCTATTTTTCTTACCCTAAATCATTGCCTCTCAAGCACGCAAAAAATATAAGTCTTCCTAGTCTTCCTTGTCGTCAGCATTTGTGGCCAACCTGGCTAGCCTGGACGAGCACCTCACCGAATGATTATATTCTCTACCATAAAAAGTATGCAAACTTACATATTAGAGGTATTTTACCTAACAAGGTTTGAGTGATAATCGGCTTAATTACCTGCTGAATTAGTATTTTTTTATCTACTATTTATTTAATTTTATAAATATAACAAATGAGCTCAAAAAATTACCAAATTTTATGTTCAGCCTTCCCGACATGATGTGCTTCATAGTGTAATTTTTTAACAATTTTAACCACTATGGATGTTGCTCATAAATTCATACGATTATGATATTTCTAGGAGTTGTTACGTATATCAAACGAATTCTAAAAATTACAAAACTTTATGTGTAGCCTCCTGACAAAGTCATCCTAATTGTCTACTTTTTTTTAGAAATTTCATACATTATTAATTTTGCTCGACTAATTTTTCTATAATATTATTTGGTTTGAATACTGCTGAAAATTCATACGATTATGTTATTTGTATGAGTTGTTACATATAGCAAATGGGCTCTAAAAATTATAAAATTATATACACATCTTCCCAATACAGTCGACCTAATTGTCAAATTTTTTGGGAGTTTTATGTACTCTGAATTTTGCTTGACTAGTGTTGGCACCCTCGGGCCCTGCACGGGTGGAGCGCCACAACACATGTTTTTAAACAATTCTCCTGGGCGGTGCGGTGAAACATGTCTATTAGACTATATTGTGATCCAAACTCTATCCCCCTCGTACCCTAGGGTTTCGAACTAAAGAACCGAAGCGAATAGGGGCACCGGGGGAGGTAGTGATGGGTGGGAGAGGAGTCGGAGAAATTTGGGAGTGATGTACTAAGGAATGAAGTGGAGGAAGATGAGGTGGGTATTCAAAGTTGAACCACCGCATTACGGGCGGAGATATTCAGAAAACGTGAAGTATTTGGCTGATATGTGGGTCCTTTAAGTAATGAGTCACATGTCAATGAGGTATTGGAAGGATTCTATGTGAGGTTTTGTAGAAAAACGAATGAGCCTGTCCAATGAAAGACCCTTGTCAGAAGCATTTTAACGCGTACAATAGCCATAGCGCGCGGAGGACCATGATGAGCGACCTGACACGTGGCACTATGTAGCTGCGCGCGGGGGGCTGGGCGATGGCCGAGTCCTCACGTGCCAGGCCATCTCTGTGTGGGAGGGGGCCAAGCTATGGCTGACATGACGCGTGGTAGGCACGCTGTACCACCCGAAAGAATTGTTTGAAAAAAGTGTTACGACACTCCACCCGCGTGGGACTCGAGCACGCCAGCATCAGTCGAGCAAAATTCATAATGCATAAAATTCTTGAAAAAATAGGCAATTAGGATGACTGTGTCCGGAGGCTGCATATAAAATTTCGTAATATTTAGAGCTTGTTTGCTATACATAATAACTGTTATAAATATCATAATCGTATGAATTTATAAGCAACATCCATAGTGGATAAAAATTTTAAAAAATTACATAATGAAGTACGTTGTGTTGGGAGGCTAGACATAAAAGTTGATATTTTTTTGAGCTTACTTGTTATATTTAAAAATTCAAACAATAGTAAATAAAAATACTAATTCAGTAGGTAAAGCCTCGGCCTCCGGCTGCCGGGCCACGTGTCGCATGCATGGCGCTGACGTCCGGTGCCCATGCGGAAAAAATGATATTTCTGCTATTCTGGTTGTGTACTGCTATTTTTATAAATACGAGATGAAACAATTACTATAGGCACATTCTTTTTGGTCATGGTGATGGCTTTTTGGTCATGGTGATGGCTTTTTGGTCATTTGCATGCAGATTGCGGAAAAAGAGATACTCGCTTACGATTTTTGATGATACAGATATTAGTTTTTTAATGTGTACTACAATTAACTTGTAGACTCTATCTTAAAAAATATTCCATTTAAAAGTTAGTTACTGTAGCAAAAATCAAAAGGGGCTTTTAGAAACCGCAAAGAACATGGCCTATATGTGCCAAAAACTCCCTTAGAAGTAGGTTGTAGCTTATAGAATCTTACATATATAGTTTGACTTTAATCAATATTACTTTGTATTGATATGTTGATCAATTTGTAAATTATGCCTATCATCTGTCAAAAAAAAGTTTACCGACTTTACCGACTCGCTAGAAAATTAGCCGACACGCCTGTCAAAGAGCATCCTCGGTAGTGACGCGGTGCTGCTTTCAGAAGTCTTCTGACGGTAACAAGGTAATTCTGTGGGCGAAAAGATCGGCGGTATCCGATTGTGACGAGAGACAGAATCATACTAGCAGCAATTATTTGCACCAAAAGCATCACAAGCAAATTGATATCGTTCCCACAGATGACACGCAAACGCAGAAGGATCAAACGGTTGCTGCCTGGGCTAGAAAACAGAAAAGCAATCACTCATACCTCGTCCATTTTTTTGTCGGAGAAAGAGAACAAATGCAAAGATATTTTTTCAGCAAAGGGAGAGAAAAAGAGAGAGAGAGCAGAGGTGGTTTCCGGATGGGAAAAGTTGCCAGGAAATAAACTCCCTCTTCAAGAAAAGTTCTACGGAGGATGATGAGAGAGAGAGAGAGAGAGAGGGGGGAAACCGCAGGAGTGCTGTGTATTGCGTACAGCTCATGCCAGATGGCCAGCTCGGCAATGCCGAGACGGCACGACCCTCCGTGGCTCCCCACATGACGCCCATGTTGTGGGCCCCGCTCCTTCCCGTCATCTATTCGGATGCCACGCGGGCCCCACCTCTATCTGGATGCTGCGTGGGCCCCGACCCCAATACGGATGCTTAGCTGGGGCCCACCTCCGTCTCGCGGGCCCCGCGTGCTCGCACTCCTTTTTTGTTTGGCGGTGGCGCCGCGTAAGCTGTGCGCTGCTTGGGTCTGCACTGCTTGGTTGGTTGGGAGCGCTGCGTGGTCGGACCCGTGGGCGCGTCCGTGCAACGGGTGCAGTGAGCCACTGAAACAAGGATGTGGGCGTGGGACCCATTTCTTGGTCAGGGAGGAGCGGTGGGGATGGTCCGGGGAGCGGGTCCACTGAGCCGTCCAATGAGGCGACGAGTTCGCTGTGCTGGCTTGCACTTTGCTAAAGCTATGTTCTGTTGGGCCGTGTTGTATGGTTTTTGGCTTAGTTTATTGGTTTTTGCTTGTATTTTTAAGATAATAGTAGACAATAAAGTTATCGATGTTAATAGTGTATATAATTTTAAATTTAAAAAGATATTTGAAAAAGTAGTTTTAAAAAAACTAATTTATTTATTTTAATTTTTAGAGAAACCAAAATAAGAAAATAGCCATCCATTCCATGGTGTTTGTTTGTACCTGAGCAGGTTCATGTTTTGACGCTAGCGAGCTATACGTACTACTTCTGAAACAAGCTTTTTGAAGGGATCAAATCAAATCATAGCGGCCATCCAAAGCTCAAAAGCGGATTTTTATAAACAGGGCAACTCGACACTCTAGACTAGGGTAGGGTAGGCTTCTTTTGGCTATGGCCGTGGGCTTTCAACTTACAAATTTTAAGTTTTAACTATTTGTATAAGATAGCATGTAAAAAAAATAGTTATATATAATTTTATCTGATATAACTAGATTTGGTGTAGTATATACTACAATTAAATCATAGAATTTGTCTTAAAAAAATATATAGTTTAAAAACTAGTTATCTAACAGAGAAAGAAAAACCAAAGTTAAGGCCGAGCCGACCCTACATGTCTATTTTTTTTAAAAAAAAAGGGGGCTTATACGAGTTGTCCGGTCAATGGTCGTTGCATTTTTAAATACCTATCCACCACTCGAACATGCCTGGCCACTCCTTCGAAGATTATAGTAAAAAATCTTTTTTATAATATTTATTTTTTAAATGGAATATTGTTTAAAATAAAGTTTATAAATACTATAATGACTTCATCTATATCAATCAAAATTACATAGGTCTTTTCGGTTATCCAAAATTTCAATTTTAAATTTAATCTAAGCTGATTGTTGACAAGCAAGCAGCAACATGAACTATCAGCTGATTGCTAGTGACGAACTCAGTGACATCTGATCTGATAACAAATGTTGCCCCCCCGGGTCTCTGCGGAAGACGCGAGTAAGGTCCCGATCAACTTGGCTCGTCGTCGGCGTTGGCGATTAAAACAACATGGCAGTGCATCGTAGCTACGATGCACCTCTGATAAATTATTTTTTCGATTTTTAAATTTACTTACACTTTTTTGTCGTTTTTTGTTTTCGATTTTTTTAATTTTTGTACATTTAATTATACTCAATAAACCAACTCAGCTACAGTGTTTTTTCAGTCAGCTATAGTATTTTTTTAGCAAAAATCAAAAACCATCGCTATTCCGATCACCTCCTAAATGTGGCCATTGAGACAGGCTTGGCTCTCGTCTCTTACTTGGCCCATCAAAATTCTGGTCCAAATTTAAGCAGAGCAACAAGCAAGCGCGTCTTCTCCTCTTTTCCCCCTTCTTCAGTCGTAAGTATTAAATTTGTAAGCCGTGGTAGGATGAGCGAAGAATGTCTTGCCAAATGCTCTCTGCGAAGTCGGCTAACCCGGTCAAAAATGGAAGTAGATTAGATGAAACCCGTAATTGTACAATATCACGACTATTCATACAAATAAAACTAAAATTCATCAACAAAAACTAAAATAAATGATCTTAAGGCCGAGGTGTGGCAGCGTCTTCCTTTCTCAGTCTTTGCACCAGAAGCGTGTGATACTGTACAATTACGGGTTTCATCTAAGCAGCGCTGAAGCTACCGCTAGCGTCGTCTGCCTTTTTTTCACTGTTCAAGTTTTTTTTTATTTTTTTGAGTATTTTTTTATTTTAGACTTTTTTGTTTTTTCGTATTCTTTTACATCGTTTATGATAAATTAACATATTTTTTATTTTTTAAAATTTAATTACGCTAAATAAATCAACTCAGTTACAGTAAAAAAAGACAGCTACAGTAAAAAATTCATAAACCAATGCCACTCTGAACACCATCTAATCTATTTCCGTTTTTGATCGGGTTAGCCGGCTTCGCAGAGAGCATTTGGCAAGACGTTCTTCGCTCATCCTACCACGGCTTACAAGTTTAATACTTACCACGGAAGAAGAGGGGGAAAGAGAAGAAGACGCGGTTGTTTGTTGCTCTGCTTAAATTTGGACCAGAGTTTTGATGGGCCGGATAAGAGACGAGACGCCAAGTCTATCTCAATGGCCACATTTACCGGTGTCTTCCGCAGAGACCCAACTGATGGGGATCAGATGTCACTGAGGGGTGATCAGAACAGCGATGACTTTTGATTTTTGTTGAAAAAATACTGTAGCTGATTGAAAAAACAATGTAGCTGAGTTGGTTTATTAAGTATAATTAAATATAAAAAAATATAAAAAAACCGAAAACAAAAAACGGAAAAAAAAGGTATAAGTAATTTAAAAAAAACGAAAAAACCGAAGTTTTTACTGTAGCAGGTACTGTAGCTACAATACCTGCTACAGTAAAAAAATCGCCCACCGCCAGCGACAGGAAGCCGACTTGAGCGCGGCCTGAGTTCGTCACCAGCAGTCAGCTGATAGTTCATGTTGCTACTTGCTAGTCAACAGCTAGCTTAGATTAAATTTAAAATTTAAAATTGAAATTTAGGATAACCGAAAGGTCTAATCCAGTGGAAGAAGCCAACCTCTTGTACCAGAGGTCTTGGGTTTGATCTCGCGCGCTGCAAATATTTATTTTTTCGACACAGGAAATATGTGAGACTCATATGTCACCGGAAGAAAATTAGAAAACAAACGGTTGCCAGACGTGGGATTCAAAACCAGAACGCATCACACACGCGAGAAGGTGCTAGCCATTGGACTAGTTGCAAATTTGACCCCGCTCGTTTGAGCTTTTTTTTCAGCTTCAGTTTTTTTTACTATTTAGTAATCGTTTTTTTCTGAATTTTTTAAAGAATTTTTTGCATTTTGCATTTTTCTCGTGTTCCTTTGCATTGTCCATGATGGGCTAACATATTTTTTCTATTTTTAAATTTTTTAAATTTAATTATGCCTAAAAAGCTAAATTAGCTATAGTAAAAAAACTAGATACAGTGAAATTTCAGCCAAAAGGCAGAAACCATCGCCAAAACGAACGTCCCCACATTATTTGCTTGGTATAGGGATTTATACTCTTTTTATACTTTAAAATGTAAAGTTAAAATATTTTGGTCGAATTAAAATTATTTCCGAATGGTGAAAGGAATGAAAATTCCAAAATTCCAGCGGAATTTCGCCAAAATTGCCGGTCCGCTTGCACATGCGCATCCATGTCGAGCCGAGCCGCGCCGCCGCCTAAGCACGCTGTCGCCACGACCCCGTATGCCGCCGAGTCAACCTGCACGTCGTCTCCCCGACCCTGCGCCGCCGCCATCAATCACGCATTCACGCTACGCTGTCGCCGCCAAGCCAACCCACACGCTATCGCCACGGCCACTGTACCGCCGCAGATAGCGTACCGCTGGACGTCCTCGCCGTGCACGTGCAGCCGACGATCTGTCACCGAGCCCTCATGCTGTCCCGTCGCACGCCCTCGCCATTTATCCGCTACAAGCCGCCGCCGGTGAGCCCTCGTGCTGTCCCGTTCGTGGAGCCATGGACGTGCTCGAGTTAAGCCCCACTAAACCGAGTGTGTAATCCCAACAGTGGCAATGGAGCAGGCCAGCAGGATGAAGAGAAAGAGAAGCGTCCCGCACGCATGGTGTTCTTTCTTCTCCATGGTAGAGAAGGGTGAGTCGAAGTTTCAGCCTCCAGGATTGGCCATTCGCTTTGCTATTCTAGGCAAAAAAAAAAATGAGCCACCATTTTTTAGCTTCTTCTCTTCCATGACGCTTTCTCGGGCACAAATTTTAGCTCTTCCCATCTGATGGCCTCCTGCAATCCAACCACACGTCCGTTTCCCCACGATTCTTGGGGTTTGCTTCGGAGCTAGAAGCAATGTGTGTGGAGTGAATAATTTGAGAAGAGAGAAAGAAACTAAATCAAAATTCCTTATTTTTTTTCTTAGGAAGGTTAGCGATGGTCTGTTCTCTTGGTCTTGTTGTGGTTTTTTTTCTTCTTCCTGCAAGTATCTATTGCGAACATCATGCCGAATCGATTGGATTTTGATGGTAGCTAGTCTTAGCAACTCGAGATCGTGATTGGCTTTTCTTATTCCATGCCTCCAGTAACTGAGGAATCGGCTCAAGAAATAATTTGTCACAAGAAAGGCACTGAATTTGGACGGCAATGTCTAGCTTCTTCGGTGTTCTTGTCTCCGATCAGTGGCTTCAGAGCCAGTTCATGTGAAAAATTCTGTTGTTCCATACTTGTGTGTAATCGCATTGTGCTACCTTTTTTGTTTAACTGTAATGGTTTGCGTCCGCGAAGAAATCGGATGCTGACCATGTAGCTATAAAAGATTTACCACCGGTGATGGAGAAGCTTAGGGGCGTCCATGAGGTTCTATCTGAGCAAGAGATGGGTAGATTTTTGAGCGAGCCTTATGCCGATATGAACCAAGCAATAGAATTTGAGCCGTTCCTTAGGGTACATTTGATCATCTTGGCTTACATTCTACCTTTTTATTTACATACGAAAAGAATTTCGTCCAATGGTACAATCTTGCAATTTATTAGGAGTACTTAAATCTTCAAGCAAAGGGGACCAGCAAAACAGGAGAGGCAAAAAGAAGTTGAAGGGATCTGTATCATTATAAATTAAGCGTGTTCGGAATAGCGATGACGTTTGGTTTCTGACTAAAATTTCACTATAACTGACTTTTTTTTACTGTAGCTGACATAATTAAATTTTAAAAAATAAAAAAAATATGTTAGCCCATATCCTACCACCGGACACCACTTCGCTTTGGCATTTCTGATTGATAAGAACACGATGCATGACCAGTGAAGCAGGGGCATCGTGTGACACGGTCTCCTCTGATTGATTCTTTCGCTAGCTATTCAATTTGCCCTGCTTGGTTGCTCCTGAAGTCCGAGCCGATGGATCAGTGTCTTCATTTTTTTTGGTTTATAACTTATAACTTTTACCGAATAATTAAACTTCTCCTCCGTTTTTTGAACCAACTTATCAATATACTATTCATGCTAGAATCAAAAGTTATCAACCGTAGTCATAAACCATCAGCAGTAGCAAAAAAGATAGCATACCTTATTCCGTTTCAGATTCAATAACACAAGGCTAGCTGCAGCCGTGTCGTTCAGTGCACGTACCCAGGTCAAGTTGGTACAGCGGGGCGTCGGAACAGCAAGTGACATTGGCCGTGCGCTCATAGACGCTTCTTTCTTTCTTCAAACATAGTGTTCAGTTCTTAAGGCTGGTGTCACTGTGTCAGGGAGCACAGCAACGCTTCCTGACGTTTCAAATGAAGCGTGGGCACGGAGGAAGACTTTAGACATGTTCTTTTTTGCTAGCTAGAAATAAAAAAAAACTTCTTGAGAGTAAAAAAAAAAAGGACTGTGCTAAACAAAAATGTGCAAAGGACAACGCAGAATGGTATTGATCGATTCATTAAGGTGGTGATCATTTCAACGATCGCTTCTGATTTCTGGTTGAAATTTTACTGTAACTGGTTTTTTTTACTGTAACTGAGTTAGTAGATAGTGTAGTAAATAGTGAAAAAAATCTGAAACTAGAAATTAAAGCCGAAAAAAACTAAAATAGCAGGGCAACGGCATTGATAACTTGTAATAAGCCAGAACGGCATTGATAACGATCAGGGCAACGATCAGCCAAAACGAAAAAAGCCCTAAGATGGTTGGGGGTGGCAATGGCATTGATTGGTTCACATGGTACATAAATAAATACAGCGAGTACGCAATGCAACAGACGGCAAGGCTGGTCAAGGATTCAGCTGCCAATAGGCTATTTATATTAGTTTTTGCTGATTATTTTTAGTTTTAGTTTATAAATAGTAATAACTTATAAAATATCGTATAAAGACAAATAAACCACTTACGATTTTGTCTGATATAAATAAAATCATTACAGTATATACTATAATTAATTAGTAGACTCCGTCTCGAAAAAGCACTTTGATTAAATGTTAGATACTATAAAAAAAACTTTTTACTATAGAAAAATTATTTTTAGAAGTTCATATAAATAGGATCATTGCCATCCCATCTCGTGTGCACAGTAACAAAACGCTCCATGTCCAGATCACCTCCAAATTACCTTGACACAACATGCATGTACTGCTCACTCTTCGCAGCTGCAGATTAGTTTTTAGCATTTCAGAACTGCAGTTCTAGGATAGTAAGGATGCATGGATGCTACTGCTGCTGCTATTACAAAGGATATGTTCTTTTTTACTATGATTTATAACTTTTAGCTATAACTTATAACTTTTAGGTTGTTTATAAGATAGTACGAAGTAAAAGAAATTCATGTATAGTTTTTATTGATATAAATAAAGTTATTATAGTGTGCATTATAATTAACTTATAAACTATATCTTAAAAATATTTATTTGAAAACTAGTTACTACAAAAAAAATCAAAAATAGCTTTTAAAAGCTGAAAAACCCTTTAGTTTCTGCTTCAACATCAACGGGTTTCTCGAACAGCATCATTACCGATATAACATGTTAAGAGTACAATGCACTGAACAACTCACAAACAGTTCTCGGCCTGTTTGGTTGGAAGCCAAACAATGCCACAACTTGCCACATAAGACTTATGACAAGTTTGACCTAGTTTAAGTCAAATTTGGCCAAGTTAGGCTAGTATTTGGTTGCTAACTACAAGTTAGACATACCAAATTTTATTATGATAGGTCCCACATTTCATAAACACAGTAAGTGTGGTGTGGCAAGATTTCCTTAGGCAAAGCTAAGTTGTGACACTAGTTTTCTTAGCCATAACTTTGGCAAGTTAGGCAACAATGTTTGGTAAACTTAGGCTCATTTGGGCTATGAGCCAAACAGCCCGTTGACTCTGGATTTTAGGGGAAGTTGGGCAATTCGATTTTTGAGAATTTTACGAAGAACTCTGGACTCACATCACATGTGCCGCAGCACATTGATATTTACATACAGGATTTCCATGAACAAATCAAGTGCTCAACAAAGTTAAAAGCCCAAGAAAATTGACGCGTTCTGCTGAGTATCAACCAACAGAAAGGAGCTGACCGTTATTTCATTCAAAAGAAAGGCCAACTGCTTAATCGCCGGGCTGTAACCTTGATATGTACTTGTCATACAACTTTGCTGCTCGCTCTAGATCGCCAAGCTCTGCGTAGCAGTCAGCTATTGCGCCATAAGCCTCAGTGCAGCCAGAATCCTCGCCCGTTTCCTTGGATAGCTCCAGAACTTTATAGTAGCAATTCATTGCTTCTCTGTATTTTCCCAACCTTTGTAGCGATGCACCTAACGAAAAAAAGAATAGGTAATGAGAAAATACTCAAATCACAGATTCACTTAACTTGTTTTTTTTACATAATTGAGGTTGACACAAGCAGGGAAAACTTTTCTCATTCTCAAAAATTTATCAGGAAAAACTGGCCAACAATAATTGAATTCAAACTTGAATATTTGAGAAACAGCTATGAAAAAAAAGGTGATGTAAGCTTAAAAAGAATGAATGTGAGCTCCACCCCTTTTCCCTTTTTATTATTTCTTTTGTGTGTGTGTGCATGTGTTGGGGGGGGGGGGGGGGGTGGTCCGGTTTCCAGTCCAAAGAACACGACTCAACGCAAAGTTTCTAATTCGTGTTATACAAATACACCCACTCTAGCCAGTAAATATATCGTCTTTTACTGTTTAAGTACTGTAGTTTCTTAAAGTAATTCCTGAGGTATGTGAATGTCCTAAGTTCTAAAGCAAACATACATGCACATAAAAATCCTCCCCTATCCAGCTGACTGCAGAAAATAAAGGTTTGCCTTCTATAACTAAAGGAGCTATTCAAATAGACAGCAGCGACAAAATTTCTAGCAGAAGTAACCAATATGTAAGGATGGGCAAAATGCAATCTAGTTTGTTTTCAAATGGGTTCCCTTGGTTCCCATTACTATCAAGAAATGGAACTTAACAGAGTTCAGCTGTTCACCAAAACAGCCATAACATCACCATCTTTTTACTCTTTCCAGCAGGGGCACCAAGCAATCCTTTGGAGAAAGTAAAAAGACTTTACAGTTTTGACAAAAGACCATAGTTCAAAATGCAACCTAGATGAAACAACATCAAACATTTCGCTCATTCTTTGAAAATTCTAAAATTCTGTCATTCCCCATTTAGCTAATTGTTGGCACTTGGCACCAGTTGAAGACACCAATGCTGGTACTTGATCAGCCATCCACTTTTTAGTGATTATGCGACCTAACCAGCCAATTATATGGAACCGGGAGGGCACCTGTTCCTTGTATATGCCCAATTTTTAGAACAGTGTAGGGTACACTACTATTTTATGTACTTTTTTATTACCACAGTGAACAAAAACATATATGATGGTCATTATCAGGAAGAAATGAACCTAATCCTCGTGCAGCTTTCTTCTCCTCAAAACGATCTCCTATGCTCTCTGCAAGCTCTAGAGCTATCCTGAACTCCATTACTGCCTTATCAAGATCTTGATTCCTCAGATAATTCTTCCCGTTTCTCAAATTTGTCACCAATTGCTGCTTCCTGGGATCAACAATGACTTCAGTTTCTCCTGCTCTCCCAACTGGCGCATAAGTAAGGCCAGGAGCAAACGACTCAATCTGTGCCTGTCTCCTAAGTGCTGTATTAATCTGGCGAAGTTGATTATTCAGCCGCTTCAATTCCTCCTTTCTTTGTCGTGCTAACAATCCTACAGGTGTAAAATCACAGATGAAAACAAAATTAGCAAACTATAAAGTGTCTCTCTGCATCAACTTTATACAGAGGAAGCAGTTATGCTTGTGAGCATGTAGGTTTGCATGTCTTACCACCAACAGCAGCTCCTATTAGAGCCACAGCAATAAATACGGGCATATTGGCCAAAGAATTAGCTGGTGGACACGTCTCCGCTGATGCCTCAAGAGGCACAGCAAGTATCGACATGGTTGAAAGAACAACAGCTTTCAGCAGGTCATGTTGTGCTATTTTCTGCAGGGACAAATTTCTCAAGCAGATAAATATGCACAATCGAAGGTTGCACCATACAACAGAAGGGAAAACAAAAAACTCCTCGCAAGTGAAGGACACACATCATGAACAGAACAAGAATATGCTTCCCTCATGAAATGCTCCCTCTAAGTTTTCCAAATACATTAAGCCAAAGCATAAAGTTTGTGGTCACCGTGCTCCTAAGTTATAACATTTTAGTAAGCCTCCCAGTCCCAGGTGGGCAGAAATATTTGTCCGCCGAGATGCACGCCCTCCTGCTCTAATCGTGATTTACAAACTAACTAGTACACCTGCAGTGGGCAAAAGGCTAATCCGATCCAGCAAGCAACAACCAAGTTACAAAAGCCTCGAATTGGAGCCTCTATACCCACGTATATCACAGCCACAGCGACTGGGTTGTCATTTAACCTCACAAACGCAATACTCCATTTGGGGCTCAGTAACAAGCTGTACATTTGGATCGATTAATCGGGTTCTCTTACCAGCAATCCAAAGCCTAGACGATCGTACCTGGTGATCAGGAAGGACTCTCCCAAGGGCGCACAGCAGCCGCGACGCCTCTCCATTCCGGGCCTCCGGGCGCGAGAAATCGCCGCCGCCGCCTCCGTGACTCCGAGAGCGGGGCAAGGAGCCGACGCGGAGGGGCGCCGCCGCGTCTAGCCCCACAGCAACACGCCGACACAAATCAATTGACACAACGCTACAATATTGGCACGTACAGTAGAACTGGGGCGTAAGGTTAGAAGAGGCTAACCACCGGAGAAACGTCCGACGACGCAGCCGGGGGTTAGAAGGGACGCCCCCCGCGGGCGTGGGGACGGCGGGTGGCCTGCGTGGCGGTAGGCGGCCGCCGCGCAGCGGTAGGCGAGTGCCGCGTGCATAGCCGCCGCCGGCGCCTCCCGTTAGCTCTGCTCGGCTGGTGGGGTGGGGGTGGCCGAGTGGGACGACGACGCGGTCGCGGTAGTGGAAGGGTGGCAACGGTGGAGTCACGTGCTATGCGCGTGCTTCGCGAGGCCGAAGTGGGATTGAAACGGGTCGCGAGTTTTACATGGGCCCGTGGACCGCTACACGCGGTTTCACTAAGCGGCTCGGCCCATAGAGATATCATTCAGAACCCACAGCATTGACATGCCCTGTTGGTATTAGATTCAATTTCTGATTTTTATTTTAAAAAAACTAAAAATCAATATAAATACCAATCTTTTTCACTTTTTTCACTATCATCTTACTCCGGAGATAAATTTAGAGGTCAGATGCATCACCCACTCTATTTCTCTCGCTTTCGTCACATGCAATATCTCTTTCTTACTTTTTGCATCATTCATCTCTCCTTCTAAAAGCCACTTCTTTAGCTATTATTATTTATTTTTTTGCTAAAAGCCATTAACAAAATCTAATACGAATGTGCCCTATACACAGCTCCTAAAAAACTTGCACCTTTCTAAAAAAACACGAGTAAAAAAGAAGAAGAAAGGTTACAAGCATACACAAGTTTCAAGTTTGGAGCCTCGACTCACATCATCAGTTCAGCGTCAACAGGTTGAGACTAGACCTGGGAGTTAGGCCATGCTCTGTTGGCATGGCACAGGCTGCTCAGCAAGCTTCAGGCTACGTCAGGCTATAGCCTGACTGGCCCGACATGACCACCCCGTTGTGCCATGCTGTGCCAGTGCGATTTGCATTTGGTGCGTGCCCGTTGTAGTGCTGTGTTGCTCTAAGCCCAGCCTTGTTTCCAATCGAAAGAAAACATATGGGGAAGGGCATAATTGTAATTTTCATGAAGTTTAGGGTCAGAATGCAAAATAGCCAAAACCTTAACAGAATAAAATTTCCCCATCGCCGCCCGTAGAGACTGAGCCTAGCACCTTCTTCTCCCCTCCCCTCCTCTTTGCTCTTCTCCCTCTTCTCCAACAATGGCGCTGGTGAGGACGGACCATGTCGTCATGATCACCCCGACTCCTCTGCTCGCCACCTCTATTGTCCCTGTCGTCGCTAAAACCTATGCTGTCACGTCCCCCATCGCCATCTCCTCTATATGGCCTCTCCTTCTCTCCCAGATCTGAGCGACGATGGCCGTGAAGCCCACCACAATGGCGACGGCCACGAGCGCCCTTCCCCTCTTCTTCTCTCCCAGGTCTGAGCAGCGGTGAAGCCCACAACGACGACAAAGGCCGCAATCTCTCTTCCCCTCTCCCTCTCTCCCAAATCTGTGTGGCGGCGATTGTGATCCCACCACGACAATGGCAACTATTCGGCTGTCCCCTTCCACTCTCCTAGACCCAAGCAAAGCCAAGCGCGAAGGGGTTTCTGGTGACGAGTCGACGACAGGTCCTAGCAGCGGTCTTCCTCCGCTCCTCTCCTCAACAACCACAACGATATTGACAAGGTGCGCCAGCTGCATCGGGAATTTCAAGTCATACCGGTCCAAGCACAGCCCATTGGAGCATACCATGCTATCCAACGTGCCTGATTCTTGGGCCCAACCTAACCCAATAGTTCATGCTGTGCTGACCTGACCCGCAACATTCCTGGGCCGTGCCATACCGGTCGTCCCGAAGAAACAAGGCCCGACTCCGAGCTCTGGTTGAGACTAGAAACATCAGGACAATCAAGAGCCCAGACAAATCAACACCGACAAATGACAAGTGACTTAGCTGAAAGTTCAGAAGATAGAGTTTATTACAAGGACGCGGAAGAGTTTATTACAAGGACGCGGAAGTTGCTTTGGAGTCGTGTCATCGCGCCCCTACCTGTGAAAAGAATCGCCGCCCGTCTACTTTCATTATACATACATACACACGCAAAGGGCCTCGAACGTGCCGCGTGTGTTCACGGTCTCATGGCTAACAAGTTATAATCTCTATATGCTCCTAACTGGGACAAACAACCACCTCGAACATTTTGCGAAGCACAAAAGGTATCTGGGACGGGGTTATTAGCCAAGTGAGGCCAACTTCTGATCGAGTCGCTTCGCCGAGCGAAGGGCCTCCAGAGCCTCCGCCTGCTTCCCTTCCCGCTTGAAGGTGAGAGCCTTCAGCTTCTCAGCCTTGATCTGTTCCTCCAGCTGACTCCTCTCGCTCTGAGGCTTGCTCGTAGGCGTAGCCACGACGGTCGGCCTTGCTTCCGCCTTCTTCGAAGGCTGCAGAGGCAGATCAGCGTCGCCCCAGCCAATGGATTTCAGGGCAGACATGATCTGAGGATCAAGGAGATCCTCTACGACCTCGTCGTTTGCTTCAGCCCCCTTGCCTCCGGAGCTTGAACCGTGGCTATCTGACTCTTCCAGTTGGCTCTCTAGTGACTTGGCCAGTTCGAATTCTGCGTCTGCTTCTGCGGTCTTCCCTTCCCTCCGCAGCTTGAGGGCGTTGCGTTTGTGAGCGAGGGATTCCCGCTGGATTTTGAGACGGTCTCGGCTAGACGTTGCTTTCTGAGGCTGAACTGGCTTGTTTTCTTGCGCTGGAGGGGCATAAGCCAAGGTGTCCGTACGGCTGCTCGCACCAGTAGGCTGCTGGATCAAATTGCTCTGTTGCGCAGCGGATGGAGTCGAGCCATACGCACCGTCCACACTGTTTTGTTGAGCACCTTCAAGACGCTTCTCTAAGAGTTTTGCCAGTTTCAATTCTTCTCTAGCTTCTGCCAACTTCCCTTCTCTCTTAAAAGCAACTGCTTTTCTCTTATGAAGTAAGATCTCATCTCTGAGTGTGTCGTCTCCATCTCCATGTGCCTTCTGAGGTTCTTTATGATCAAGTACATCGGAAGGTGAATGTGATCCTTTTGCAGTTCCCAATGGAACATCAATAGCTGGCCGGGACAAGGCTGAGTATGTTCCATCACTGCTTTCTTTTGATGCATGGCCTGGTTTAGAAATGACTGTTTCAACTTGTGGTTTGCTTGGGGAACTAGCGAGAGCATCCATCGAACCAAGTTCAGCTGCATGCACTGGCAACGAAACACCCTCCTTCATTATATTGCTTAGTGAAGATGGGGATACACTAGCATCAACACTAGGGACATGTTGAACATCAGATTTATTTTCTGCATTCTGATGTCCAGCAGCATTTGCACCTTGTTGACTAGCAGTCAAGTTACCCACTTCTTCCATCTCTGCCAGTTGCTGCTCCAAGACCTTTGCTTTCTCCAGTTCCTCCTCAGTTTCTACGTTCTTCCCTTCCCGTCTGAATGCAAGAGCCTTCCTTTTTATAGCGAGCAATTCCTTCTGAATCTG
This sequence comes from Melocanna baccifera, assembly GCA_036346265.1. Lineage (NCBI taxonomy): Eukaryota > Viridiplantae > Streptophyta > Magnoliopsida > Poales > Poaceae > Melocanna > Melocanna baccifera. The sequence goes on along the minus strand of CM070680.1, from coordinate 26,545,127 downwards.
ACCCTTACTCTTCTTTGGCTTCTGAGCAACTACAGGTGAAGGAGTCGATGGTTTATCAGTTCTCTTCACAGATTCTGTCTCATCATCTTCCCATCCCATATTTTTCAACACTGATAGCAATGATGGATCCTGCATGTCATTGTCCGTTACCTCAGGTTCATATCCTTCATCAGCAAGATCCAGACTTGAAGGTTCAGCCTTATATGAGGGAGTTGAACCAAAGCTCCTATTTTCCTTGGCTACAGGTCTCTTAGATGAATTTTCAAGCTCTTCGAGTTGCTTCTCAAGAGTGCTGCCTTTCTTCAACTCTTCCTCGGCTTCATCCACCTTTCCTTCTCTTCTCAAGGCTAGTGCCTTCTTTTTCAGAGCCAACAGTTCTCTCTGAATTGCCAGCTTACTTTTTGGTGCTGACACAGGATGGGCGTTCATCTCTGTGAAAGTGACATCTCCAGTGTGTTTATTTTTCTGTCCTGGAGAAGGGACCTCTGAGTCAGGCTGTTCAATTTCCAAATCCTTCTCAAGTAGCTTTGCCTTTTTAAGCAGTGACATGGCCTCTGAAACATTACCAGCCCTCTTGTGAGCGACAGCGTCTCTTTTCAGAGCAAGAACTTGCTCCTTTAGTACCTCTTGATTCGAAGAAGCAACACGCCCATGACTGTCCATTTGTTTGTCATCCTCTTCACTCCAGCCAAATGATTTTAGGGCAGTAGCCATATCTGGGTCATTCATGTCATCATCTGTAACATCAAAGTTGCCATCAAAGGCAAGATCATCAGAGGCACCCAGAATTTGTTCAAAACTGAAAGCAGGGAATCTTGGATTGTCCAATAACATGTAATCCTGGTTATCATCGTCCATGTTCTGAATAATTGCAGCCAAATCATCATCAGACTCTTCTGCTTCGCCAAGAATCTCCTGTTCTTCTAGTTGTCTTTCCAAAATTTTAGCCTTCTTCAGCTCTTCCTTTGCTTCGTTAAGTTTACCTTCTCGCTTCAGCACTAGGGCCTGTCTCTTCAGAGCATTAACCCGAGATTTATCGATACCACTGGTTTTCTTGCCCTCCGATGATTTTGATGCTACCTCTCTAAGAATCTGTGACAACTCTCCTTCCACACTCGTAGCAGTTGTCCTTGTTTCATCATGAAGATCTGCATCTGACCAGCCTAGATCTCTGAGTTCAGAGGCAAGATCGTTCTTTTCTTTCCTAGCCCTTTTCCCAGCTAAAGCCCTTTTTGTTTCAGCCTCATCAAAATCATCTATCTTCTGGGTACTAACCACAGCATTTACATTAGGAGCTTTTGTAGCCATTCTCCTGCTCTTTCTCAATTCTAATTCTAGTGCTGTGGCTTGCCTCTCAAGCTCTTTACCATGTTTGAAAGCCCGCAGTGCTTCCTCAGGTTTTCCTTCTGACTTTAGAGTTTTGTACCTTTTCTTCTCCTCTACTGCTTGTTGACGCAGCTCCTCTGGGGTAAAAATGGACGCAGTGTTGTTGAGTTCATAAATTTGTGCTTCAATGGAAAGGCTTCCATCTTCATTTCCATCAATACTGAAAGTAGCAGAAGTTCTTCTGGAACTGGAACTAGAACTGGGGGCACTGGCAGTGCTTACGGTTCTCCCAGGAAGCTCAGAATCCAGAGATTCCCTGTGAGAAAACTGGGTCTGCACTTCGTCACCTCCAAGAATTTCACTAAGAATTTCATCCTCTGGTTTAGAAGCTGTTTTTGTGTTAGCTGTGAAAAAACATACATAGATTTATTTTTTCAAGTCAAATATTTCTAGCAAACCAAATGAATAAGGAAATCTATAGTTTTATACTCTGCAAGTTGACAACTGCATACTACTACACATTAAGTTCCATGTGATTGAACAAATACTGTCAAAAGTGTTTAATTGTTTAGCAGTAGAAGAAGTATGCACCATGATAGGATATGATGTCAATTATCTCCTGTGTATTGGACCATATGGATTCCCATAAAGCATCACAAAAAGTCTAAAAGGGGAAAATGGATGTTGCAGGAGTTCAGCTCTGCAGCTTGAAAATTTGTGTACAAGTGCCCAAATGTGCTCTGTGACAAGAAGATTGCCCAATTTGTAATCAAGCAGGCCTAAACCACTTTGAATTGATTAGACTAATGAGTTCTTCAGAAACATATTACTTTGAGATGTTGCATAGCAGATTAGCAGTATCAAGCACCAACCAAATCAATAATTCCTTCAATGAAACACATAATTGATAAAAAAATATTTGAGAAGAAATTGACCTTTCGCAGCTCTATTTTTGTGTCCATATCTCAACTCATAACGTGCTGCTTCCTCAAGCTTTTTGCAAGGATCACAAAGTCGAACAGGTGAGTCACCCTGTCCACGTAAAACCATCCTCTGCTGGGTGCAGCTGCTGCAGAACAAGCCTCCGCATCTTTGGCAATGATGCTACATGTTAAATGCACAAAAGTTAACGTAGCTCCTGGTGCAACCATCTCCATAAAATTACAAGAAATCAATGACAAATTTAGAAACACCATAAGAATCCAAGCATTTAATTATTGAAACAAAAAAAACATGATATATTTTTGGACCCAATAAATTTTCTTCATGATAGACCATATTTACAATAAGGAAATGACTAAATGGAACAACATGAGGACATGAGTAAATTTTCTTGGTCAGACCCACGATGCTATATGGAGCAGAATGTTGGACGATTAAAAGACAACATAAACAAAAGATGAGTGTAATGGAGATGAGGATGTTGCGGTGGATCTGTGGTCACATAAGGCAGGATCGCATCCACAATGATAATATACGTGACAGGGTAGGGGTAGCACTAATTGAAGAGAAGCTTGTTCAACATTGCTTGAGATGGTTTGGACATCTCCAACGAAGACCTTCTAAGGCACCGGTACGAAGTGGAATTTTAAGATGTACTGAAAACGTAAGAAGAGGTAGAGGTCAATCAAGACTGACATGGCAGAAGCAGTTAAAAAAGACTTAAGGGATTGGAATGTATCTAAATAATTAGCTTTGGATAGGAGCGCATGGAAGTTAGCGATCCACATACCTGAACCATAAGAAAGTTTAAGGGCAGTGTTTTAAGCTCTCGGCTCAGTTGACAGGTTGTAGGCTTAGGGTTTTAGTATTGTAGGTCTTCAAAACTCTCGTCTCTTTGACCTTGAGGAGATTTCATTTTTAACCTACCTTAACTTGTTTGGGATAAAAGATTTTGTTGTTATTGTTGTAGAATCCAATATCAGTTTAGATATTAAATTGCACTTGTTTTGATCATGAGATAGATAAATGCGGTACAAGGAAAAGTACAGGTCCAAAAAATCAACCAGAATGCACAACAGGGTTACAGAATACATAATACAATTAGAAAAATATTTACTACTAACTAGTTTGATATCAATTGTCAAGCATAATAATGAAGTCTAACGGGGACAAAGTCATGATCCAACTAGGATGACAGGGTTGTCCGTGATAAGACAGAGAACATCAAGGTTGGTAACAGCCAACAGATGGTGGCATTGATTAAGCAATTAATTCGATGGATTTGTGTCCTGGTTCACTCCTAGTGAGTTTTGCAGGTAGAGGAGCAAGTTTAGTAAGGCAAGCAGCATGAATAAGTGGTCCAAAAGAGAGGGGGATTTCCATGAAATACAATTGAGGTGGACATGACAGGGCAAAGGAAAACTGCAGTGCCATCAGTAAATTTTTAACCCAATTTGACCCCAACCATGCTCCTCTACAAGATTATGGCAGAGGGATAGATTATGCTTCATATCATCATTACAAGGCAAAAAGCCAAAAAAACCAAGATATTACCTTCCTAGTGAACAAGGAGAATTGGGCAGAGCAACCATGGCAGTGGGATGCATCCACCACCCATGTTGCCCCTCGCATCGACGGCTTCGGCGGCAACCCGATCTTTTCCAACATGGCAGCAAGTACGAAGAAACGTCTCCTGCCGGCAAACACCGAGAACGTTGCAGGATAAAATTCATCTTTTGACATAGGAATTCATGTCAAGTTCATCAGAATATACTTATCGGCATCTTCAAAATCTCCCAATTTATTCACTGTTCGGAAAATAAATCGACGCTTAGGCCACAACCCGTGATACTAGAGCAATTACTAGCCTACGACACTACAGCAATCACAAATCACTAATTAGGAAGCACTAATCAAGTACATAATCACAACCCACTGGCTACGATCTACTCTACTCCAACCTATTAAACCAACCAAAAGGAGTTCCACAAATCACGAGATCGCGATTAAAATTGACCCGATCTGAAATCCGAGTAATTTTTGGGGAAAAAAGAGCAACGCAATTTGCTCGAATCGATCACCTTACAAAGCGCCCGCAGAGGAACTTGGGTCGTCCCAGGAGGACCAGGCAGCGAGAGGGAACGGGGGCACCGCGGTGGCGAGGGAGTACAGGAACACGACGGTAAAGCACGGCAGCAGCCTCCGGCCGGCGACGTTGCGACTCAGAACGCGGTGGAAACTGGAGAGGAGAAGAAGAATAGAGACGAACAAAAGGGTAAAACGAGTTGGAAAAGGCAATAAGAGGCTTGACACGTGGGTTCACCATATTAGCGTTTCCTTTTTAATAGACCGTACAGCTTCTCTTTACAAACACATAACTTTTTAAAGTGATTTTTTTCACTTCTTTTACTTTCATATTGTTCCAAAGATAAATCATAGGGTTATGGATTTATAGGTGAATCACACACTTTACTTTTCTCACTCTTATCATGCGTATGTATCTCTTTTATTTTTTTACACTACTTACCATCTTCTTTTAAAAATCACTTCTTTCAACCACTACTATCCATTTTCAATTAAAATATATTAGCGAAAGTCAATACACACATCTTTAGAAAAGGACTTATCTTCCGGCAATTTTTAGAAACAGTAGTAGGAATAATAACATAATTTTTTGAATGGAACTATGTGTCATATACTACTACTGTTTATTCCATTTTCGTATTAATTGAGCTTGCACAATTGTACTATGTTGGAAATTTCCAACATCCTTGTCCAGTATCCAATGATCCAATCATCTGGCTTAGTTATGAGAAAAAAAATCATCGGGCTACTTTTATCTAAATACTCTGAATAATTCACATCTAGAGACGTACCGGTAAAATTTAAGAGAACATGATTAAAGAGCACATAGAAACAGGAAGCTTTATCCTGCAATAGGTGAACCATGGGAAAACTTTATGCTGCAATATCTGGAGAAAAGAAGCTTTATGCTCGCACAATAATACGCACTGTGGACGCAACATGCATCTGTAAGAAAACAGTGTATTGGAAGAAACAGCCTATGACAAGGCAAGTTTTTCCTATATTGATGATCCAAACCTCTTTTGGGGGGTGGCAGGGGCGACGAAAGTTTGAAGAGGGGTGGTATAGTGATTGCCCTTCAATTCAGGGAGCTGTTTCAGATGGCTGCAGGCAGAGAGAAACAGTAGTGAGGGCAGGATTTTACTAATCTTGGGAAGAAATGCAGATGGAGTTGTTGAACATAAACGCGGTTTTTAGCAAGAATTCAGCCATAATTTCAGAATTAATAATTAGAGTAAACACATGATTTCAAATAGAACTTAATGGCAAGAGCATAAATAAAATCAACACATGATAGTAATCCAATCTCAAGTCATGTACCATTAAAATAATGTTAACAAGAACTTGGGTAAACAAGTAATCAGATAGAATATTGCTCAAATTGTTATTTAGATGGTAATTGCCCTCAGATGTCAGCTGCTCTTATATTTAGATATAAGGCCACCTCAACAAAATAGGTATAAATTTTAATCATTAATTATTGCAACTATCTCTAGATTTGCATCCAAGAATTTACCACCTTAATCTAGAATTATTTCAGAAACAATAACAATGTAAAGAACTACAGTAATAGTGTATATATATGAGATAATTATATCAAAGACAATAGTAGATGGTCAAGATTAGGCCTTCGGCAAGTATAGGATAGCAGCAACAGTATGCAAATGACAGCCCCAAACACTAGTAGAACATTCTAAACAATCACACAATAATTTCATATAGACCTAAAATCCTCATCGGGCACTCAATTTTTCCACAAGTTTATCATGCAATGTCTCCCATAATTAGTGTATATGAGCAATCAAACGAAAATGACACCACACCAATACGAAACGCAGTTGAACTATTAACAATTGTAAAGGGCTAGCAAAACACACGGTGTAGTGGCACTCGAAGCCACTAAGAAGCAAATCGGCTAGGCACATCATAATCGATGCTGACCCAGAAAAACCTATCACCACTGATTAGATCATAGTTTCACAGTGTGGTTAACGGAGATACAAAACCACCTCCTTGCCTTGGACAACACCAAGGCACGAAGTCGAGATACTGAAGAATGCCATACAAGCCAAACACGAGCAACAATGGTGCGCACGGGAGAGCACCACTACAAGATCATGATCAAACTAGGATCGAAACCGACAACACACAACCACTAAGAATCTCTTACCCTCATATGAAGAACACCAACTTGGTGTGCCGCCGAAGTCGATGCCACTTGTGTGCAACCTAGGCCAACTTCGTCCTATATGGACCAATCGATGCCAACAGCAATACCATTGGTCAATAGGCCTCATGTTGCTGGAGATGGAACCGAGGAAGAAATCGCACACCGCCACCACTCGACAGAGGAGTGAAACTGCCGAATGCTCGAGGAATAATAGCATAGATTGGAAGTGGTGAAGCAAAGAGGAAGGGGAAAAAATATTCGGCCCATTCAAGAACAAGATTCCAAGTATAATAGGAGAAGACAGAGAGCACTACGACCAACTGCTGTCACCAAATCTGCCGGGGGCAAGGAGGTGGGGATCTAGCTGATCCTCATTTCCCTCATGCACCCAAGAGAAATGGCCAAAGCCTAGTTGGATATGGCTCTTCCTCTCTTTTAACTCCTTGTCTCTATGACAAGAGGGGTATGTCTCCTTCCTTGTTTCGAAAAGCAAATTGGAAAATTCCCAAAAAGCCCTCACTTCCAACAATCCCCACTAATTTACCAATTTGATGTGATATGCTCAAAAGTCTTGTTTGATATACAGTGGTTTGACAATAAGTACCTTGTGGATTCAAACTCAAAAGTCTAGCAACTAGAATTCTAACTCTGCACAAACAGAGGACTTCACCTTGATCCAATGCCTTGGTGTGAGAATTTTTGCTCAAGTCGCACTGTTGTACAAGGCAGCTTGCCCTTTCCCTCTTGGGTTGGGACGTTCCGGTTATATCCTCATATCTTTCATGAGTACTTAAGAAAGCATACACAAACTTCTTTTGATCATGATCGCATGATCATACTCACTTAGGTAAACCCTCCAGGGAACTCTGTAGGATAGTTCCCAATTGCTATATGAGGCTCCAGATTCATTAAGAGCTATTGCTTAACCTGCCAAACAGATATAGTACTGCAGCTAATGGAACCCTTAGGTGTACTCATCTTTTTCATGGTTTGTTATTTTAGAGCCTAGTTCACAGGATCTCTTCTCTTCTAGGTAGGTTAGCACCATTCAAGGCCATCAAACGGGTATGAGCCCCATTTTCTTTGATGCTGCAAGAATGACCATGTGCTCCATTTCTTTGGTCAAAGGATTTTATAGATTCGTAGTGATTACACCCGTGTCCTTAGCATACCGAACCTACTTAAGTCATCTCTTTATATGTTTTAAGGATTTCATATTGTCATTCATACTCTTCATCTTAACCAAAATAGTCTGGTTATCATAGTAGATCAAAATAGCTAGATTTGCTTTTCCAATATAGATAGGTTGAAAAGGAGCTCTTTGAGCCATTTTGACTCTACTACCATTGAGTCAAGTGCTACAGCTCAGCCTCTATAGTGGACCGTGTAAGAATAGTCTATTTAGAAGACTTTCGTGTGACAGCCCCACCTGCTAGAGTGAATACATAGCCACTCGTAGCCTTCATATCATCTGAGTCACTAATCCAGTTAGAGTCACTTAATCCTTCAAGGCCTACCGGATGATCAAAATAATGTATCCCCAAATTCTTGGTTCCCTTTAGGTACCTAAGCACCCTTTCTAGTGCTACCCAATGGTTATCTCCTGGACTGACCATATATCTGCTCAATTTGCTTACAACACATGAGATGTCAGGCCTTGTTGCACTAGTTAAATACATTAAAGAACCAATTATTTGGGAATATTTGAGTTAGTCTTTACCATGCCCAATGTTTTTATGTGGCTTAGCATTTGGATCATCGGTTGTGGCTACAGATTTAGCATCCATAAACCCAAAGTAGTTTAGGATCTTTTCCACATAATAGGACTGTATTAAAGTAATCTCATTATTATCTTTTAATAGCTTAATGTTTAAAATAACATAGACTTCACCTAAGTCTTTCATATCAAAGTTCTGAGAGAGGAAAGACTTAGTTTTATTAATTAGGGCTAGGTTCGAAACCGCTTAATGCTTATGGCTTATCTACTGTGGATACAATAGATTTTTCAAAAACAGTGCATTTTTTGAGGTGGGGTCTAAAGGTCAATTGTAGTTCACATTATACCGACTACATATGTACTAGGTAAAATTGCATGTGAGTATCTATCCCTCCGTAATCTCTCACGAATAGCCAGAAATCATAAGTCATAAGTCAAAAAGCCTCATGGCTCTCTCTCCCCTCTACCTCTCTACTTAATCTTTCCTGGTTCAAGGTTGCGGTTTGTTGTTGTTTGTTCATGTTCATGAGTTGTTATGCATTTTTTATGTCACCTCACCGAGAGTAGAATCTTGTGGTATCGTTGGGTCCATTCCTACGCCGGGGGAGTATGGATGGATCGTTGGGTGCGAGTAGCAGATCTGGTTCTACGACATTTCACCTCTCGGTATTTTCCCTCTCCTTGCTCCTCTACTGCCCTAAGATTTACTATGCCGCCTTGTTTGTGCCCCTATGCTGTGGTGATGCTAGGGTTGCTAGGATTATCGAGTGTGGTTTATAGCTTCAATGGTTGCTATGTGGTCTGGGTTTGTTCCCTGGAGGTTTAAGGCTTAGGCATGATTCGGCCTATTCATGCTTCCCTAGATCTAGCTATGTCATTCTCATTGCTAATGGTTATTGCTACTCTATTATTTGACTATGTTGCTTACGAGGTTTTAGATAAGTACTTGGGGTGAGGTTCTTGGCATGGCCTACCTCTGTTGGTTGCTTCTCCCTTGTCGTCCAGCAGGTGGGGACCTCGTGGTCATGGTGGTCATCTCTTATTGGGGCCTCCTGCTCTTGGCTCTTGGTTGGCTAGTCATGTGCCCTCCTGGCTCCTTCTTGTTCCTAGATCTAGTTGGCTTGGTCTTGATAGCCTCCTCTGGTGCTTGCTATGGCAATGTGGCTAGAGGGGTGGATGGATCTGGGTGTTGGGAGGGAATGAGATAGATAGGGGAAAGGGATTATGGTTTGGGGCTGGTGGGGAAGCAATGTTGTGATGGCTCTCTATCTCTTGGTTGCCCTCTCGGTTGCTTGGCTGAATGCTTCCTTTCTCCTCCCTTTGGCCGAGGCTTTGCCCTTATCCCCTATATGTGCCGCTCTGTTTGCCTGTGCACTATGTCACGAGGGAGGGGGGGAGATATTTTGGTGGTTGCCTATACAGTGGCTCTTTAGAATTGAAGTAAATACATGTTGGTTTTTATTGCCAAATGATGACCCTATAGTTGTGAAAGGTGACGACTGGCCTCCGGACGTCTGGTATCTCCATGAACAGAATGTCTTGCCCGAAACTAACCTCTAGGGCTCTGACAACGATTTTTTCTCTCTTCTTTTCTTTGATTTCGTTTGTTTCTTTTGTTCGATCTTTTTCGTCATTTTAATACTATGTTATTCACAATTGAAATAGCGGTATGGTGGTGGTTCGGATTTTGATTCTACGGTAAGAAATACAAGTAACCTCACCTTTCTCCTTAGTTTAGACGCACGGAATTCTTATATCTATAATTTTATTTTTTACTGCACGGAATGTATCAATGTATGTATATAATGACTTTCTTTCCATAATGTAATTCCTCTGTTGTACATGATATATTAATAACATCGGACTGTTCGGATCTGGGTTTGTAATAAAAAAACTTCGGCCCTGTGCGTGTAGCTGTCGTAGTAGGCCAAGCAGATTTGCGGAAAGATCCAAGAAGGGCCCGCTGAGCGCACCGAAGCCCACGAGAAAGCCTAACACGGCCCACCTAAGGCCATCTCGCCACCTCTCGCCCAGATCGGGGGGGTTTTATGCCTCCTTCCCCGCTCCGAGAAGAGCAGCTCGACGCAGCTCCCCCCAAAACCCTAGCTTTACCTCTGCCTCTTCCTTCCTCTCCTACCAAACGCCTCCACGATGAAGCTCGTCAGGTAACCAGCGCTCCGTTTCGCCCTCTTCTTCTTCCGATTCGGTTCGATTCGCCGATTTTTTTGCTGATTAGTTTTGTGCAATTTTCGCCCAAATCGGTGCGGATTTGGGTGGGGCCTTGTGCCTCTGCAGGTTTTTGATGAAGCTGAACAACGAGACGGTGACCATCGAGCTCAAGAACGGCACCACCGTCCACGGCACCATCACTGGTATGATGCGCTGCGATCTTTACTGAGAGAACAAGGTTTTCTCTTTTTGGCGCATTTTTAGGGTTTGCGGGCGTCTGTGCTGTCTGTGTGGTGCTGGATGTGCGATACTGTTTGAACGACGTGGGTTTGGTTGGCTAGTTGTTTGGTTGCGTTGGGAGCGCGCTGTTGCCTGCTCGTTGTGGATTCTGTAGAAACTAGCAGATTGTTGTGCTTAGCTTATCTGTGGACATGTTACTAGCAGAGCTGTTGGTTGGTCTTCTGATCCGTTGTCGAGCTGCTGCTCGGTCCATCTAGTGGGTGGATTCTAGCCTTCTTTTTATTCAAGTTTAATTCTCTTCATAAATTATCTGGTGGTATGATTTACAATTTTGTCTAGTTCGCTTCATTCGGCCCCTTGCAGTAGTTTATGCTGCTAGCTTAGTAGTATTGTAGGTTGGAAAGTCTTAGGGGAAGTGTTAGCTCAATTTGGCTGTGTCAGATCATTGCAAAATCCTTATTCCAGTGGGTACTGTTGCCCGTAACTTAGGCATAGATAGGAGGAGAAAAACTTGTAATTAGATTAGCCAAATGCAGAAATGGAAGGGCAATACCAAATTCAACCTAAAATTATGTTTTGGTAGCTTGAAAGTCTGAAATTAGACATGCATGCACTAGGAACACTTCTCTGCTGTAACTTAATTGATATGAGCTAAGATATTATGCTAAATAAACTTTGCCCGTACCAGTTATACTTGTTTGTGTTGCAACATGTTTGGTTTGTTGTATCGTTCTATGGTTGACGTTATAGTTTAGTTTTCCTTGTTAATTCTAAGGTAGATGCTAATGAAAATGGAGAGTACAACATCTATAGGTTCTTGACAGAACCTATATGTTTGTATAATAGACATCTTCTTTATTTTTAACTTTCATGTTCTGCTAGGTTTGAGGGTTAAATACTGGTTCTTTTCTGTTGGTGATGGAGAGTAATTTTTCATGTCCTCATCTTGTTGAGTCATTTTACTGATACATGTTAGTCTACAAACTACTGCTATGTATTTGGTTGTAGAGCTCATCCCAAATATAAGTTATTTGATATATGTATTTGGTTGTAGAGCTCATCCCAAATATAAGCTATTTGATAGAAATGGATTTTGTAATTCGCAAATGTACTTTCTGTAAAGCAGTAATGCTAAGTACCAATGGTTCGTAGCCGTAGCCATGGTGGTAGTGTTTGTTTCATGAGCTGGCATCCTTTGGTATTGTGACCGACTGGTTGCTAGGTTATGAGGTTTTAACAACTTCAAATAAGTAAAGCCAATCTCCTTGATTTTTAGAACTTACTACACTATCCAATAATCAGCATCAATAAAAAAGAAATTTTGTGTTGTTGGTTGGTGATTTTTAAGAATGTTCATTACATTCTGTTCTCAAATGAACTATTTTACACACTGTGTTCTCACTTTGTTGGTATCTTTGGTGGCCTTCTACCTGTGATGTCTACACAACACAATCACTTGCAACATTTGTAGATGCGAACCCTATAATATATTAGGGAGAACTTTTCATGATCTTTACCAGTTGTAGAATACATTCCTTTCCAGGAAGGATGGAGGAAATATTGTTAAAGGCTTTTAAGTCTTAAAGTGTTCAATGAGTACATAGGACCTTTCTGACGGTACGTTTTTGTTGTACTAGAAATGTAAAATAATGTGACCTGAGATGTGTTAGTTTTAGCAAAAGTAGTGGGATGTTTTTATAAAAGTGTACTGGTTTTACTGCCATATGGTAGCATTTCTAATGGAGCGTTGTTCGTACAACTTTATTATAATTAATTTGTATTGCCATCCTGTTAATAGAGTTTTTTCTCGTCATTATCTCTTATGACTTTTAGTAATCCCTGAAAGTATATTCATTATTACTGTATACTGTGTGTCCTGAATTCTTGCCCATTTTGTAGGTGTTGACATCAGCATGAATACTCATTTAAAGACTGTGAAGCTCACATTGAAAGGGAAGAATCCTGTTACCCTTGACCACCTTAGCGTGAGGGGAAACAACATACGCTATTACATTCTTCCTGACAGCTTGAATCTGGAGACTTTGCTGGTTGAGGAAACACCAAGGGTGAAGCCTAAGAAGCCAACTGCAGGTTTGATATTTTATTTGTATTCCTAATCTCCTGTGTTTTAATTTACTTACCATCGACACGATTGTCTGATCAAACCATCTGAAAGCAGGGAAACCTTTGGGGCGTGGGCGCGGCCGTGGTCGTGGGCGCGGTCGCGGCAGGGGGCGCTGAGCTTTGCAACATGCTTTGGAAATTTTTGCACTGCTCGCTTCTGTGCAATGTAATCTGCTTTCTTGTCAGTTGTATGGATTAATATTCTGATTAGGGCTAAGACCACCGTTGTCAGCGGTTCTTTCTGTGGATTCATGTTGGTGCTTGACCTTATATTCAGGAGTATGCTAGGTTACATTGTAATTACTGTGACATGATGCTCTTCTCGCGTAAGTCTTATGGATGAGGACTAAATGCTTTCCCAACTTATAACCAATATGCTCAGTTTTCCTTATATTACATGTTCGGCTCACCTGCATGTGGTTTGTTGCCATCCAACATAGTAGATAGAAAAACACTTCATGTCACTGTTGGCTACCAGCGGAAGTTATGTAGATCCACCGTAATTATCAAGATGTGTGTGAATTTTCTTTTTATTATACATTTCATATAAAAAAGAGTTAGTGGTTGTGATGGTAGGTTCTGCCATCCTTGTATCTGCTCGCTTCAAAAGATTTTGAGCAAATTTAGCAAAACTACGCCACCTTTAACAAAATGATTACAAAACAACACTTTAATAACAAAAACCATCTTGTTAATTCATGCTACTTCTACGCGCCTGGCCGTTCACCTCTGTGTGCATGTGCTACTAAGACTCCGCTCTAATTGGTCTACGGTTTAAATTCTTGCTATGGCTTTTAGCTTATGGTTAAGATCATGTTTTTTTCGGCTTTGGAAACTGGTTTTTAACTTTTGTTACAGTATCTAGTTTTTAAACAGAGTATTTTTTTTCAAAATAGAGTTTACAAATTAATTATAATACGTATTAAAAGCCTAATATCTGTATCAGTCAAAATCACCATGAAAGTACTAGTGCGAATGCCGTGCCACTGTGTACGAGTCTACAAAGCATTATTACATTGAACAAATGAATAACCACACCATTTCATTTCGTTACAGATACAGAAAGATTGCATACTGTAGGCAACTACCATAGATAAAGAACAAAGCACCAAGGCCAGCTATGTTTTCACCAGGCATCATCAAAATATTGCATTTTGCAAGGAACATATTATACATGATATGACTTGTCGCCACTGCCTTAGCTGCAGCAGCCGCCACCTTGAGAGGACGAGCCAGCACCACCTCCAGATGTGTTGGGGACAGCGTACCCAACTTTGATTCCATAGGACTGCAGCAAATAGAGAAAAATACTCTGCACCTTAACACTCAAGCAAATACGAGAATCTCTTTCAGAATCAAACAGAAGAAATAATCTCTTCCTCGGAACCATCAAAGAATATTCAAATTTTGGTTTCATGTACCATCAAACAATAAGTCTAGAGAACACCACCAAAGACATGCACTAAATGGAAGCCCATTGCTACAACGCAAGAAGGTGCATTATAATGCAGAATCATATTTGCAAACTAGCAGAAAGCAAAAGTACAGGAGAGTATGAGAAATATAAATTCGAAACTAATCTAATAACCTATGCACACTCTTCATCAAGCTTTGATGATTAATTGACAAGAAAAGCGTAGATCACATTTCCTATTACTAGCCAGTACAAAAGGTTTGCTTACCAACTGCTAGGTTGTTGTATGAGGATTTGAACCCTTTCGACTTTAACAAGATTTGTATGGATCTACAACTCTACATGTTTGAGATCCCCACAGGTCTTACGTGGAAGTTCTGAACATGCAATGAGATCTCCGAATCTTTTTGTTGCATTTCTTATAACAAGCTCTCCAGTAAAGGAATTGTATCAAACACCCGAAATGGAAATTTTATTACGCAAGAGTGTCATCTTCTACATGTTCTTCACAAATATGTGCACTTTTCTGCGGTTTAAAACATAACATATGTGTGGCACTATAAGAACTTAAGACCAAGTCAAAACTCAAGAGATTGAATTCAATCGTTACTGTACCAAAAACTTGTGATCTCAGTAATTATCTTTGATTTGCACAAATTTGAAAAACTACTTAATAGGGGGAAAAAGGGAAGAAATAAAAACTGACCTCATTAGATACATCAAAAACACCATCTTGGATTTTCTTGTATATTGTTCCCGCGGTCTTAATGAATGCCTGCATCACAAAAAGATGTGAGAAAAATTTGAAGACAACGAACAGTGCAATCACACAAGAATGCACTAGGAATAAACCATCACCTCCTCAACATTTTGTGCAGTTTTTGCAGATGCCTCCATAAAGACCAGACCATGTTCCTTGGCGAACTGCTCACCTTCCTCATAGCTGACAGCACGTCTATGAGACAGATCAGATTTGTTTCCGATCAGCATTACAGTCATGTTGGCATTTGCATGCTGCCTTGCATCTTCTAGCCAGCTTGCGAGATGGTTAAATGTCTCCCTCCTGAAGTTTGGTTAGTCCAGTGTAAGCACCATCCGTATGCAGAAAGTTAAACACCATGTGAGATATATTGCAAAACCATTAAAAGTACCTGGTGATATCATAAACCAACAGGGCACCAGCAGCCCCTCTGTAGTATGATCTAGTTATAGATCTGAATGATTCTTGGCCAGCCTGTAATGTTAAGATAATAGTATGAGATGGATGCGCTTCATGACATCAAACCCAATAAGCATGGTAGGTCCCGGACTCCAGAAACAGGCACACGCAGGCATAATTGCATGGCAGTATAGTTAAGCAGTCTCCACCACCAAAGTTGTGTAAATAAACAAAAGCCAATAGGGACACTGGGACATGATATGATGAACAAACTAAACACTCGCAACAATAAACATGATTTTGAAACCTGTAAAGTGGGACACGATATATCAAAGGACTTTGCATATATCATGCTACTTCCGTCACAAAGGAGTGTCACCAAGGGAAACGTACAGTCAAACCATTAGAACTTTGACCAGCAATATTTTTGTGAATATTTAGATGACCTGATGTAGTAGATTTATCTAAAATATATTTCTGCAATACTATATAATTTTATTAGGTTTTACAAAATATTACAATAGGTGATCAATGTTGCATGTCAAAATTTGTGCGAAACTCCTTGTTCTGATCGGTGGGAGTAATTCACATTGATACTCGAGGAATATCATCTAACCAACAGAGCAGTTGTCTATAAACTAGTCAACGACAACACAATTAAACAAGGGATGGATCCTTCAGTAACCCCCGTAGAGCTACCATTGGGCATTGCTGATGAGAACTGACCAAAATTGAATACGTTTCTTGTCTCCAAGTTCACGTGTTGGTTCGAGATTCCTAAAGCACAGGCCCCTAGTTGCAACTCGCAAGTAACAGAAGCGATGCGGCACAGAGAAAGAAGGAAGCAAGCAAGCTGGGGAACGGGATAGAAGAGGAATAGATAGAGCACGGACCGTGTCCCAAATCTGGAGCTTGATGGGCTTGTTGTCGATGGTGATCATGCGGGCGCCGAACTCGACGCCGATGGTGAGGTCGTGCACCGGCTGGAACCTCTTGTCCGTGAATTGCAGCAGCAGGCACGATTTCCCCACGCCTGCATGGAAGAACCAACCAACCAAATCAATCGATCGATCACCGCGCGTACCAAGGAAGAAACCGCGAGCGCACGGAGAAGAACACCCCGCGGATCCGATCCCACCCACGGGTCATACGGCATGGAGAAGAAGGGATCAATCAAGGGAACAGCAGATTTGGGAGGAAGATGGAGAGAGGCGGACCTGTGTCGCCGATGATGATGTACTTGAAGAGGTAGGCGTACGACATCTTCGATCCCGGCGTCGCGAGCAGCAGCAGAAGCGATTGGATTGGAGGAGCAGCGAATTGCAAAGGATTCCTCGATTCGATTGGATACTTGGGGAGGTGGGGAGAGAGGAAGGGGGATACGAAGTGGGGGAACGAAACGAAACCGATGCGACAGCTATTTCACCCTTTCTTTTCTTCCCGCTGGCGACTTGCTCAGAGTCCGAGGCCAACCAAAACTCGGGAGGCATCCAACGGTGCGCCTTGCTGGACGTGTCATGCGTGTGCAACGCAAAGCAAGTCGGGCCTGTTCTGTTTCTAAAAGTCGCTTTTAGCATTTGCTACAGTAACTAACTTTTAAATGAAGTATTTTTTTAAAATAGGGTCTACAAGTTAATTGCAGTATACATTAAAAAACTAATATCTGTACCATAAAAAATTACAAGCGAGTATCTCTTTTTCCGCAATCTCTATCGCAAACAACCAAAAAGCCATCAGCTGCAGTCAAAAGCCATCAACCGTAGTCAAAAAGAACAAGCCCTAAGAGTTTAGTCCCATTCATATGGCTTAAAGAAGAAAAAAAACAACGGAATTGCTACCGTGCATACTACGTATATTAAGATTGGGGGTTCACGGCCCCCCAATATGTCCATGTGCCATTTTTCAACAAAAAATCTTAAGTTTTTATAATTACGCACAGAACCTTGATTCTTACGAAAAAGTCCTTGATTTTTTTAAAAAGCCCCTCCACTTTTTTTGCTGGATAGTGTCCCACAGTTTTTCGTAATTACGTACAGACCCTTGGTTCTTTATAAAAGGCCCTCGTTTTTTTTTTTTGCAAAAAACCTCTCCGCTCTCCTTTTATTGTGAAAAGGCCCTCGAATTTTCACAGGAAAACCTCTCCGCTTTCCTTTTGCTGTGAATTTTCGCCTCTTTTACCTCGGTCCACACGGTGTCTAGCGCGGCGTGACGCCGCGCCTATGTGGCTAGTATGTACAAAGCAAAGAGATATTCACTTCTCATTCTCACCATTTTCTCACTCTCTCTCTGTGACGGTCCCTTAATCCTATGTACGACGATGACCACGAGCCCCAATCACCCCATCCCTGACGTCGGCGCCGTAGGATCTGGCCAATGCCGTCTACTTCCTGTTCAAACGTCCTCAAGCGCGGTGTCGCCAAATCCCGCCACTACTGTCGACTTCCTCTTCGACCGTCCTCGGGCGTGGCGCTGCCAGATTCGGCCTTCCCTCTTCCCTAGCAGCCTAGGGAGGTTGCGCCGATGATCGAAGCTTAGGATCTCGACGGTTGGCAGGGACACGGTCGCCCCTGGCCTAGCCCATCTGTACGCTGCGAGAACGCGGGTGGCCTTCTCCTCCTGGCACTAGATCCATGCCGCGCATGCCACCTTCCCGCTGCTCGCACACCGCCGCACCTAAGCCATCGCCACCGCTTGCCATGAGAGGTAGGTGTTTGTTTTGTGTAATATTTTGATTTTATGTATGCAACAATCAATAACAACCAGTGCAACAGTGAGATTTTTGTGAAAATATTTTGTTGTATATGGTTATTAAATTGTTGCACACTATCTACGAATATTGCATCTCCCATGTTCTTTTTTTTGTTGCATATATGGCCAAGAAATATTCTATATATGGCCAAACAATGTTGCAATCAAGCATACGAAACTAGCACTCGGATAGGACGTCCGAGCATTAGCAACGCCCAAAAAACAATATAAATGATATGTTTCTCACAGTGGCTGGGAGAAACCACTTTTCTTACATGTGCACATGAAGATGTGAACCATACTGTTGAAGCGATAAGGTTCACAAGAGATATCCAGTTGGTCACTACTCCCATATCGTCCACTTTCCTCATTCTCGCCCTTCTCATACCCTCGCACCAATATAATCAACTTAGCTAAAAATATAGAGGCAAATACGAACGTCTCAGCTTTTAAAAGCCTAGCCACTACTAGTGGGCCTTTTTTTTCAACTTTTAAAAGTTGCTTTTTGATTTTTCTACAGTAACTATATTTCAAACGGAGTGTCTTTTTAAGTTAGAATTTACAAGTTAATTGTAGTATACACTATAACAACTTCATTTATATTAATTAAAATCGCACACGAGTTTCTATTACTCCGTACTCTCTCTCACGAACAGCTCAAAAGCTATAAATCAACTCTACAAAGAACAAACTCACTATTTATTTTTAACTAAAAACCATCAATCATAACCAAAAACCATTAACAGCCAATATAAAACACCTTTGCTCGGTTTGGGCCTTCGCGGCTAAGGCATCAACCGTTTGGTATGATGCGAAAAAAAAACCGTTTGGTACGATACAACTCAAATCATACCAAGTGAATTTGGTTTGAATCAATGCGTTAGAGCTTGGTTTCAACTCCTGTGTCTCGAATTTGTCCATGTGTAACCATGAATTAGCTACGTTAGTACAGCGGCACACCGAGCTAACTACAATATAGATCGAAACAAAAGAGTATGTTGCCCTACGTCACAGGGGCCTATATATAAAAAAGGAAAGCAATGATTCATACGTAATTACGGTATATATGAAAAATCGAAAGTAAAGATCCATACATAATTATAGGAAAAAAGAGGGTTTTTTCTAGGAAAAGTAAGGATCCATACATAATTCTGGAAAAACAGAGGGCTTTTTTGGCAAAAATGGTGATGTGGCGCGATGGGCTGCCAACAATCCCCCAATCCCCCGGCTTTAATAGGCTGCCAGCAATCCTCCGGCTTTAATAGAGATAGTATATGCAAGTATGTGACGCAAATTCGTTACAATGTACTGGGCCTGTTCTTTTTGGCTGCGGCTGACGGCTTTTTGGCTGTTTGTGACAGAGATTACGGAAAGAGAGATACTTACTTATGATTTTTGACGATACAGATATTTATTTTTTAACGTGTACTACAATTAACTTGTTGACCCTATCTTAAAAAAATACTCCGTTTAAAAGTTAGTTACTATAGTAAAAGCCAAAAGCGACTTTTAGAAGCCGCAAAGAACAAGACCACTCTTTTATCTCCTCGTGAGATATGAACATATCAAACGTGCAACTGTCCTTACTAATTGGGAGTTCTATGCTCTGACTTTTCAGATCGTTAACTTGATCTCGAAAATGAAATGCATCCATCTTTCTCTCTTTACTGATATCTTTACTATTATAAAAGAAGGAGTTGGTGGTTGACCCGTCGTCACTCCTCTTCTCTCAGCCCTTCGATCTGATTGCGAGATAAAATTCGAGCCGTCTATCTCGTAGCCCCCTCCCTCCCACCCCGCGCGCCGCCTCCTCCCCTCTCTCTATCTCTCTCGCAGCCGCACCGCCTCCCCCCCCCGCGCGCCGCTCCTCCTTCCCCCACCCCGATCTGCCTCCCCCTCACTCTCCCCCCGCCTCCCCCTCGCTCTTCCCCGCCGCCTCCTCCCCCACCCCGCCGCCGCGCGCGCCTCCCTCCTCCTCCCAAGCGTATCCTTGCCGAGCAAGAAGCCCAACTTGGCCTCATAAGCCCACCTCCGGAGGCCGGAGCAATTCCTTCGTTCTCCTCGACCTTGACGCCTCCGCCTCGACCTCGTCTGCGAACTCGCAACTACGGCCATGTCGGTGAGTCCCCAAACACCCCGCGCCCCAAACCTTCCCCTCGCCTTAGATCTCAATTTTCTAATGATTTGGCCCGCGCGGCTCGCAGATCTTCGAGTACAATGGCGCCGCCATGGTGGCGATGGTGGGAAGAAGCGCCGCTATTGCCGATGGCCGGAGGTCGGGCGTGCAGTGCGAACCGTCGCGACCGATTTCGAGGGTGTTCAAGATCCACGACAAGCTCTACATCGGCCTCTCGGCCCGCCACCGATGCCCGGACGGCGTGAGTCGTGATGATCCCCTTTGGTTGTTTCTTGGTTTGGTGACCGCTGATTCGGCGGATTAGGGTTTGGGTTTTTGTGTAGGTACCAGCGCCTGGTGTTTAGGCACAAGTTGTATCAGCTGCGGGAGGAGAGGAACATGAAGCCCCAGACCTTCGCCAGCCTCGTCTCCGCGCTTCTATACGAGAAGAGGTAAGGATTCCACTAGCGCAAAACGAGTTGAATTGTGTAGTATACCAAGTAGACTAGAGTTAGTGGGGTTATGTGTGTGTATAAATTTAAACGCTAATCGAGATCTAATATTGTCCAAAAAGATGCAAAATTTGGATATGTTAACTGTATTATGGCCATACAAATATAGTTAAATATTTACTACTTGTATAACCGTATTGCATGATTTGTGCTAAATGGGCATCCTAAGAAGTAAGAACTGTTATATTGCCTTGATTATTGATTGGTTCATTTAGAGCTAGAAATAAGCACATATTAATCTTTAGGCTGGATTACTAGCTCGCTAATTGTTCAACTGTTTTCAATATCTTATGCCATGATGATTGTTTAGGGATGTAATACTTGGGAGCTACATGTGAATATGCGATGTTTTACCTTTTAGATTTGTCCCCATTTTCACCAAAGGAGTAATTCTGATGAACTTTATGGACTTATGTCAGGATTATGTTGGTTATGTAATTGTAATGGTGCTTTTAAAGTATTTGTTTATGTAAATGCTTGTTTTTATTTGCTGATCCAGGCGAGAGGTTAGTGAACATCAGTCAAGTTCGTCTTCTAAAATAAATTTTGACACAACTAGAAAGATAGGTCGAGAGGTTCCTCTTTTCCAAGAAGGAAAAAATTGGTGATTATCTGGGAAATTGGGTTAGATATAAACTGACATTTCGGTTGATAAGCATAATTCATTTAAGCTTTTAGATATGCGATGAATCAGCCTTTCTATGATTTACATAGCATAATTAACCTTTTATGCACTAATTAGCTCTGTGATTAACCTTTGTATACTAATATTGATATATGGTTTATCTATGCTGAACCACGTTTCTTTGTTTTGTATGATTGGGTTAGGGAGAAGGTTTATCTAACTTTTCGTGCTGCATGAAAATTTCAGATTTGGGCCATACTTACGCCAAAGGTTATTCTTTGGACTTGGAGATGGCAATGAGCCATTTATTTGTACCATGGACTGCATTGGTGCAAAGTAGGTATCCATTTCATTTGTGCTTTGTTTTTCCACAAGTATTTTTTTCCTTTTTGATGTATTTTATAGTTTGCACACATTTGGTTGATTATCTACTTCTCATGTCTCGCCATTTACTCACTGAGTGCTATGCCTTTTTTAGTTCTTGTTGTTCATCCGGGAAGATTCCACATTCCGGGGGTAGGGGAAGCTTTTATACGATTTGGGAGGGGGAGGGGGAGGGGGAGGTGGAGGGCATTGGGGAGGCGGATGGGGAGGGGGAGGTGGAGGGCGCTGGGGAGGCGAAGGCGAGGCGGATAGGGAGGTGGAGGTGTAGGGCGTTGGGGAGGCGGCCACGAAGAAGGTGGAGCAGGTTACGACAGCACCAAGCGGCTGTTTAACTTCATATAGGTATATGGCTTGCATTGCATATCTGTTCAAATTCTGATCCATGTGCGCATATTAGACTGGTTTGGTCCACTAATCACATAACAAATGTATTGTTTTGTGATGCATTTGATTTGATTAATCTTAGAATGCATTTAAAGTCAAACTTTGGTTCAACCTGGATTTGTAGATTAATCCTAGCTGTTATGATTTAGTCTATGTTTAATAAACTGGTAGGTTAGGACAGTTGTTAGATCTGTGCTACTTCTTATGACAAAAAATATTTGCCCACCATCACTTCTCTGTTAAATTTGATTTCTTCCCTAACATGCTTCTGCTCCAACAGAGAAGGATTGGGAAGACATAATGTTTAGCGTTGAAAATGGTGTTGATTTCTATGCTGTTTCCTTTGTGAAGGATGCCAAAGTTATTCATGAAGTAAAGGATTTCCTTAAAAGTAATATTCTCTTTGTTATGTATGAAAATCTTGGATATCTATATTGGGAACTTAATTAATGTGTTCTTTGCTCCTTTTCGTATCCAGGTGCTAATGCAGATATACATGTCATTCCAAAAATTAAGAGTCTGATTCGCATGCAAATCTCCAGTCTATTATTGCCGTATCAGATGGGGTAAGACACATCGTCTATGTCAATTCCTTCAAATTAAAAAGGCATTGTCAAGTGGCAACTCCTTTCAATATTTAAATGCCCTTGAGTAGTTGTTATGAGAATTGGACCAAGCAACCTGTCATGTATTTATGCCTGATATTGATGGTATGTACTCAAGTTGTTAATGTACTTTTCTTGTGGGCAAATGGATCATTACCTACTGTAAAGGACTGCTGATAAATAATACTATATTATATCACTCACAATAATATTCATGTTTGTAAAGGATTGCTTGATTAAAGGACTGCCGATAAAAAAATGGGTTGGCATTGGCCTTCGTTGTCGGAGATGGTGGCGAAGCCATTGGAGCCGAGGAAGACGGTCGTGTCGCCTAAGATTTCACGGTGCCAGAGTTGTCAGAAGCCAACGCAAGTAACTGGTAGAAGGAGGTAGAGGGAAGTGAGAAGAGTCCGGCAAGGGGTTTGGTTTTAATCACTATTCACCATAGGGTCTATACGATAACAATTTAATATATTGTATTCCAAAGATAACTGTTAAATTTAACCGGTGTCTTTAGAGAGGGCTAGACTTCAATTTTGAAAACCATCTTTAGTATGACCTGTCTGTTTAATGCATGTCCGTTGGAACGAAACTTAATTAAGTAGATGATTCGTGATACTATGATCTAAAATATATAAACCAAATAATATGAGTTTATAACCTGTTGTCTTATTTATTTAATATCCGTTACAACGCACGAGCACTCTACTAGTAAAAGAGAAATTTAGCCATCATCCCACCTCCTCAATACTTCTATCCACCCAAACAACCAGGCCACCCCAAAAGCCTGTTAAACCCCCCAAAAAAACCAAAAAAAAAAAACTCTAACCCATGGACAGCTACCCTAACCCACACACACCCACTATAACGAGTTTAGAATTCATTTATATAAAATCAGTTGCAAAGCACGTGACTTTACAGTTAAGAAGAAAAAGGGAGATGCAAAAATGGGCCATCATCAAACTTCGAAAATCCCAAGTTTTCTTGGACGATCCAAAATCCCAGGTACTGGGCATCCGGCCCACAACACAGCCGCCACTTCTTGGGCCACTCTCCCTCCCGATG
This sequence comes from Melocanna baccifera, assembly GCA_036346265.1. Lineage (NCBI taxonomy): Eukaryota > Viridiplantae > Streptophyta > Magnoliopsida > Poales > Poaceae > Melocanna > Melocanna baccifera. The sequence goes on along the minus strand of CM070680.1, from coordinate 26,521,342 downwards.
CGTTGCCGCGTCGCGGAGGTGCGTGACGGCTGGGCACTAAGGCGCAGCCCCTTCGACATTCCTGGGACCGGCATGCACGGCGGGCGGCGCAGTGTCCTTGTCCTACCGGCCCAACTCCGTTCCCACCCAAAGTCGCTCGTTGCGGCGCTTCCAGCCGAGCGCGCAACCGTGCCCCGCTCGCGGCCTCGCGCGGCGTTCCATGGCTTCGCCGGACCCGCGGGCCGGCTTGCGCGTGCCGATGTGACGGGGCGCACGCCCGTGCGCCGTGCCCATGCCCACGTACGTTCTTGCCCGACGTGCGGCCGTGCCGCGCCGGTGCCCTGCAGCACGCGCACTCGTTCCTTTCCCAAGTCTTTCCATAAAAGCCATCCCAACCGCAACGCGTGAATTGCTTATCAGAGGCTGGAAGCAGGTGGCCGGTGATTGTAGAATTTTTGCCAAATCTAATACTGTTTGACGCTGTATTTACAGAAATAGTTGTATAGAAAATATATTAATAAAAGTAACCTTTTTGATGTCCGGTGGATCGGCGAAAGCGCGGTGGGGCGGTAGGTGGTCTGCCTGCCGTCCGTTCGGTAGTGACATTTTTTAATTTTGTATAAAATTTATGTGAATTTTGTAATATAACAAATAAGCTCAAAAAATTGTAAAAATTTATGTATGACCTCCGGACACATCGTAGTTGACTGTATATTTTTTTTGTAATTTTAACTATTGTGAATATTACTCAAAAATTTATATGATTTTGACAATCGTAAGAGCTGTATATATAGCAAACGAGTTCCAAAATTTACAAAAATTTATGTAAAGCTCCCAACATACTCGTAGTAATTGTATAAATTTTTTAAAAATTTTATATGCTCTAAATTTATCACGTTAATTCATGTTAATTTAATCATAAAATTAGCGATATACGATTGTCCGGTGCGCTCATCCTGCAAATTAAGGACTTTTTATCAATGCACATCACTTCAGGCGAGGAGGGACATCAGGTGATGTTGATAAATGTGTAGATGAGGGAGCGAACAAGGGGGGACAACATCGTAACTCTGATAAATGTGCAATGAGAGAGCCGGCGAGGGGGGACGGCACCAACATAGTGATATCTTTACTATTATAAAAGAAGCAATTGGTGGTTGATCCGTTCTCTATCAAATCTGAACCGTCCCCCTCATTTATAATATAAGATAGAATCTGGACCGTCTACACAGCCCCCCTCGCTCCCCCGCCCTCACCCTCGCTCTCCCACACAGCCGCCCCCACGCCCTCCCCTCGCTCCCCCGGCCCTCCCCCTCGCTCTCCCCCGCCTCCGTAGATCCTCGCTCTCCCTCACTCCCACCCCGCGCGCCGCCTCACGCCCCCCGCGCGCCGCCTCCTCTCCCTCCCTCCCACCCCGCGCCGCCGCACGCCTCCTCCCCACCCCGCTCCGCCGCCTCCTCCCCTCCCTCCAACCCCGCGCCACAGCCGCCTTCTCCTCCTCCCCACCCCGCTCCGCCGCCACCTCCCCTCCTCCCCACCCCGCGCCCTCAAATCCGTCGTCCCCCTCAGTGCAACTCGCACTTGCGAACCCATCCCATGGCGGCCAACGCCCTCTCATCGCCTGCGGCGGGTAGGACGCCGAACCCCAAGGCGTATCCGTCCCCATCCACCAGGAGGGCCGCTGGCGAAGCGGCAGCGGCTGCGGCTGCCGTGGCGGTGTCGGACTAGAAGGAGAGGTTCGAGGCGTACAATCGGCTGCAGGCGGCGGCGGTGGCGTTCGGGGAGAAGCTCCCGATCCCGGAGATCCTGGCGGTGGGCGGCCAGTCGGACGGGAAGAGCTCCCTCCTGGAGGCCCTCCTCGGCTTCCGCTTCAACGTTCGCGAGGTCGAGATGGGCACCCGCCGCCCCCTCATCCTCCAGATGGTCCACGACCCCACCGCCCTAGATCCCCGATGCCGCTTCCAGGTGCATGCCCCGCTTCTTCTCCTATGGTTTTCTCCCTTATCTCTCTCTTAGATCGAGTATAGTGCTTCTGTTAATTTAGTTGTCAACACGAGAGATCAGCTGATCGATGTTGGTTGTGGGTGCGTGGCAGGAGGAGGACTCGGAGGAGTACGGGAGCCTGATGGTGCTGGCCACGGCGATCGCCGACCTCATCAAGCAGCGCACCGAGTCACACCTCCGGAAGATCCAGGCTGCAGTCTCGTCCAAGCCCATCATCATGAGGGCCGAGTACGCCCACTGCCCCAACCTCACCATCATCGACACCCCAGGTTCGTGCTTAAGGTAGACAGAGGTGAACTTGAGAGGAGAGGAGATGCCGCCGCCGTAGTCGCCATGTCGGGGGGTATCGCGCGCGGCCGCCTCGCCGAGGAGCGCAAGGCATGGCGGAAGAACCACCCGCACGTCCGTGCCTCTCGGCTTCATCCGCCTCTCTTGATTTGTTCGACCATGTTGCCTCGCCGATTCTGGTGCCTAATCTATTTCGTTTCGGTTCTGTAGGGTTTCGTCACCAAGCCGGAGACGATGGCCGACGGGACGGTGAACCTCATGGTCTGGCACTGCACCATCCTCGGCAAGCAAGGGGTAAGCACCGCCTGATTGAACATTTAGTGAGCTCGCCCAAGTCTTCTCGTCCGTTTCTAGATCCGGATGGCTTGATGCTTCTCATGTTAGCTATTCACTGGTTGATCGGGTCCCGTGCGGCGGATTGCTAGAATCGTGCAGATCAGGATTTGTTTGTTCGTTGGATTACTCGTTTTTCTTTGAGGAACTGAATCGCAAAACTATTCTTCGCTAGCAATAGGCGAATAATTTTTTATTTCAGTAGGTTTGTTTACTTTCAGCTAAATGAAATGGAAAATATAAGTTTGTTTACTTGTCGCATAATGCTAGGTCGCTTCTCAAGAGAAAAAAAGACCAAGCGGGCTTGTTGCTATGATTGTTAATTACATATATGAGACTTTCACATGTTCTATATGTAATGCCAATTTAAGCTAACTTAAGAGATATACTGACTAAAATAAACCCTGTCTAAAGCTGGTCAATATTATTATGTGTTTATAATGTTAATTTTGTGTACTTTAAACAAGTGAATCAGTTGTCAGTTGCCCACTATAATTGTGTTGTTATGCAAGTTGCTGGTAAATTCATGAAACTCGTGTCTGGAAAGAAACCTAAAAATTCTAAGCCCATTGTTTCATCCCATAACTTTGAGAACACTCCATCGGCGAAGGAGATTGGAAATTTGGTGGCTCAGATTCAGGCAACAGGAGCTAACATAGTGAAAATTGCAACGACTGGTACTGAAATTGTTGATGTTTCAAGAATTTTGCAAATATTAGTACATTGCCAAGTGAGTTCACCATATGATTCTATTCAAGTTCTATATCCATGAGTGTTAAGTCTTGACATGTATTCTTTGCATTTGAAGTATTAGTCCACTCTACATTGCCTCACTAGCATGCAATGCATTCTTGACCCTTAGCTTTAAGTTACAAGGGTGATGTTGTCAATGAGAAATCTGCTTTAGTTATATCTGAACTTTTATCAACATATCATTAGGTGTTGTTGTTAAAAGATTCTTAACGTTCTTTGGATCCTGTTAAATTCGAAAAAAGGTTGGTAAGCTGCCAGTCTCTAGGTATTAATGTGTACATCATCTAGGATCGAATAAGCACTCTGACTAGCAATCGCATTACGATTATAATTGGACAACTAGACTGAAATGACACCCTTTATTTTTGGTTATCTATGGGTTAATTGTTCAATGTTCAATTGCTGCACTGCTGTATGGAAAATGTAATTTCTTATGCGCAAGAAAATTTAGATCGTTTGTTGGGTGCTTGCTTCCTTGTATAAGGATATTGAACAGTGCTCTTGTTAGTAATAGTATATATTGTAACCTTAACACAAGATATATCGGTTTCTTAGCTAGGAATGCACTTGTGAATCTTGATGCACGTAAATTGACTTAAAGAGTTCTCATACTTGAGAAAGATATGATGCTATGCGGTGATGTACATGCTTCACTTCTCGGATGCTTTAACATGGCGTCGAGAAGAGGAAGGTTTCTCTTGGCGGAGGATTTCGTGGTTGGGGTCGGGAAGAAGTGCTGGCGTGGCTGTCTTGGTGATTGACCCATCGCTGCATGCGCGGAGGTCGTGCTCGGCTCTGCATTCGGTGCCCATTGCGTCATGTTCTTTGGGTATTCTGGCGGCCATGGCGAGGTAAGTAATCACAGTTTCCTGGTTAAGCATTACAGGGTGTTCTTGGATATCTAGATAAATGAGCATCATGCCAGTCGTGGTGCTTTAAGTAATATGGGATTTTCATAGTTGGCTGTGGTGCTTAGTTTTTAATTCCAGGCGTTGATTTTTCAAATCTTACGTGGTAGGCCATTAAGTTGAATGGATTAACCAATTTATGGCATAAATATTTGTTGCAGGTTTACTCTCGTATATGCTCCATTGTTGTCAATCCTGTAGAAATGTTTATCATATTTGTGGTTCCTTTTAGCAATTTGGTCAATTATATCCATCACCATCAATTGAACTCATCTCAAGGTATAATTGGTTTAGTCCTTAGTTTCTCAAGGATCACCCTCCATATTGTTAGATCGACGACAAGTATACCAAATCTGGTAGAAGGTTTCTGGTACTGTTAGATCGACGACAAGTATTTGACCATTTGGTAGCTATTTCTGAACAATGGTTAGCATCTTGGAATTCTGAAACGCCCTACATCATTGTTTTGCTTGTAGTTAATGTAGACTGTGGAAGCAATTCTTATGGGGACCCTCCCCTGGTAACCGTTGGATTATAATCTAACTATAGATTAGGGTACATAATCTAACTGTACATTAGGGTACGATCCAATGGTTGTGGGGCTGTTTCTTTGTTAATATCTCGATTCATCCAACCTACAATGGCTTTTCTACTTTCTCATTAAAGAGACACATTTCTGTTGCTATTAGTGTAGCAATTTGTATGATAGATCCGATGTACATTGCTATAGAAAACTTTACTATCTTTTTTTTTGATGTGGTTGGGACCCAACTTACATAATAACGCCTTGTTAATATTAACCCATGGTTATCTGAACTTGTTGTTCTTGGGTTTAGTCAACAAAGAAGTTTTAAGGGCAATGCTTTTTCTGCTTTCTCTGCAGGGTTATGACAAGCACAAGCTGGTCCATCTATGCCCTCCAAATCTTTCTCGAGGAACAACTTATCCCCTCCTTACTCTTTTGTTGTAAAAAGTTTTTCTAGCAAGAGATGGTGCTGCTCAGAGTGTACAGTGTGGCCACACGGGTTGTCTCTACGTGGGCATGCTTTTGATCGCATCAATTTATCGGCAAGTAATAGTGTAGTACTTAGCATGATCATCCTATATATTACATGGATGCACTCTGTCAATACATGCAGTGATGGTTTGTATTTTCTGATGCATATATTTTAATCTTTCCTGTCATTGATACTATACTTTGATGGTTTTGTTTGTGCCATGGTGCCATTGCCATATTTTTTTAAGTATTTTGCCACTACCTTTTATGGTGACGCTATCCACGCAACTGGTAAAAAAGAATCTGTTTTTGCTATATTTGTTGGACTTTAGAAACATGATGGTCTGTCCATGCTTCTCTTCTCGAATCTCGATATTGTTGCACGATTGTTTACTTCCATCAATGTTTGTTCTGTATACTATCAAGCATTGACATATACACCTTTGCCTCTTTTGCGTCAGTTGTATGTGGAAAGTAAGTTTTTCCATACTTCTCCTTCATAAACTGTATGAATGCAGCTACTAGATACTTGGTCGGAATAGCCATGAGGGCATAAGGTTGTATGCTGATGCGAGCTCATCAGGTTGGGGGATTTCAGGTCTACAATGTATCATTTTGTCGATCTAAATGAGTGTAATTTGCGGTTATACATAAACATCTTTACCCAATTGATGTTGAAAAACGTGCTTGTTCTATCATGCTTCACTAATATGATGCTTGATTTATTTACGAGTATGAACATGTATGTTTTGTTTGATATATGATGACGTAAGAAAAAGTTGATTTTATTATTCAGTTTGAGATCATATTTGATAGTATGCATCACTTTTATTTGGTTTTTCGTTGCAACGCACGGGCACCTTACTAGTTAGTGCAAACAAGAGAGCGTGTGAGGGGGGGGGACAGCAAGCATAAAGTGACAATTGTCCAAAGGACGTAGTGGGAAAGAAAAGATAGATCATAAGCATTGCTAATTTTATGATTAAATTAATATGAATTAACATGGTAAATTTAGAGTATATAAAATTTTTAAAAAATTTGTACAATTACTACGAATGTGTCAGAAGTTTCATATAAAATTTTATAATTTTTAGAGTTTGTTTGCTATATATAACAACTCTTACAAATATTAAAATCATATAGATTGTTGAGAAGCATTCACAGTAGATAAAATTATAAAAAATTATACAGTCAACTACGTTATGTGTGAAGGCTGCACATATATTTTCATAATTGTTTGAGCTCATTTACTATATTAAAAAATTCACACAAATCTTAAATAAAATTAAAAAAACGACAGGTGATTAGGCCGGCTAATTCACCTGCCATCTCACCAGCGGGCGGCAAGCGCTTGCCGTCTGACACGGGGTGGTAGGTGGCCTGCCGCCACGCGTCTGTCCCCCATACGTTGCCGCTTGTCCACATGACGACAAAAACACTATTTTTGCTAATACGCTCCGTATACGGCTATGTTTGTAATTACAGTGTCAAACAGTGCTAAATATGACGAAAATTCATGAATATGTGCTTTCTACACCCTCCTTTGTGGTCAAAAGACCCTAAAGATCGAGCCTAATTAATCATAAGTTATCATCTGAAGTTAGGTCTCAACAAAGCAACCATCATTACATAGAGGCATCTAATTGCGTAGTTCAAAAGGTAATCAACTCCGTCGAGTCAAAGCCTACATGATTGAAAGAAAGTGCAAATCCAGATCATTCATACGTACGTACGTACATACATACATATTGTAATATTGTAATGTTAAAAAAAAATGTGTGTGACGTGCATGCATGGACTTTAAACCAGCAAGGGCCGAGCCATGCAAGTGATCTCCTGTAGCTTTTGCATGGGAGCCAGGAGGAAACAAATCAATGGAGTCCAATTTTGCTTGTACAAGCCAAGCACTATGGAGTCACGGTTAAACAAGGCCAGGAGCTAATTCGGACGCCTTGTATCCTAGCATGTTCTCAGGACCTTGAATCTTATTTTGCTTGGTTAGTTGGAGATATTCCACGAGATAAAAGGGATATCAACAGGATCATCCGAAGAGTTTCTCCGGTGGTTTTGTGCCCGTGGAAGACAAAACAAGGCCAGCGTATGGGAAATCTTCTCTTGCATGCGTCGCCCTGCCCACCACCTGCACGTGCATGCCGCCGCCACGGCCGGCTGCAGCCACCAAGCGACGGAGTCGTCGTTGCGTTGCTCTCTTCTTGGCCGAGGACGGCTGCTACTGCCACTGGTCGCCTGCGCTAGCTGCCGCTACTGCTACTGGCCGCTGCTGCCGTTAGCGCTATTGACATAGCTGTGTGGTATAGAGGCCACAGAAGGGCGCCGACAAGGAGCAAGGAGGAGGGAGAAGAGAGAAACCAGGCAGAGGAAGAAGAGAAGCGGGAGGGAGAAGTTAGCAGGGAGAAGGAGAGGGAGAGAGAAAGCGATTCTGCGTACACGTCATTTTGCGGTGTCCGTCATTAGGGTAACGACAAAATCCAATTCTCTCACCATATAACCCTGTAGATTAGTTTCATAGATTAGATTGTTGTTTTAGATGCGATAGGTCGTGATCTGGGCTTTCATCACGTGGTAATAGCCTGGTTATTTTCCTCTGTTTGTTTATTTAATTAGATGTTAAAATCGAGATTACAGAGGAAATTAGCAATTTCTAGCCAATGGTTTGATTAATGGATGTTTAATCTGATATGCTGTTCTACTGTGATTCACATTGAAATATCTTATAATTAGTACATGAGTATATTTATGGTGATAAAGGAGTATTTCAAATTTGTTTAGGTGGTATATTAAAGGTAGGTGTAATTACACATAGGTGTAAAAAAATATTTTTCATATATATATATATATATATACTAATAGAGTGCCCGTGCGTTGCAACGGATATTAAATAAATAAGACAACAGGTTCTAAACTTATATTATTTGGTTTATATATTTTAGATCATAGTATCACGAATCATCTACTTAATTAAGCTTCGTTCCAACGGACATGCATTAAACAGACATGTCATACTAAAGATGGTTTTCAAAATTGAAGTATAGCCCCCTCTAAAGACACCGGTTAAATTTAACAGTTATCTTTGGAATACAATATATTAAATTGTTATCATCGTAAAGACCCTATGGCGAATAGTGATTAAAACCAAACCCCTTGCCGGACTCTTCTCACTTCCCTCTACCTCCTTCTACCAATTACTTGCGTTGGCTTCTGACAACTCTGGCACCGTGGAATCTTAGGCGACACGACCGTCTTCCTCGGCTCCAATGGCTTCGCCACCATCTCCGACAACGAAGGCCAATGCCAACCCATTTTTTTTATCGACAGTCCTTTAATCAAGCAATCCTTTACAAACATGAATATTATTGTGAGTGATATAATATAGTATTATTTAACAGCAGTCCTTTACAGTAGGTAATTGTCGAGACCCGAATATGCAAATTTGGTCTCTCTGTGTAAACTGCACTAGTCCAGGATCACGCTAGTGCACACAGTCAAACATAGATGTCATCACAGTCATACACACGACAATAATAAAGGAAAACTCGAATATCGATAAAATATCAAAGGTACGACCTTATGGCCAAGCTTACAATATCTCAATCGACAAGCCACAGGCTATCGAGTGGAGAACGAAGCCTAATCCGTGAAGTCGTCGTAGTACTCTCCTTCTGGCACCTCCTGCTGATAGTACTCCTATCCCTCAACTGAGCAACATAGGCGTAAAGCCGTGAGTACATTGGTACTCAGCAAGTCGTTTGTAACAATGAATGCAATATAATATGCAAGGCTTACCAATGGAAGGCTGAAAGGTTAATTTGCATAAAGGCATTTACTGATGAAATACATTAAATAATCTTGAAAGCGAAAGTTAACTAGAAACAGTAATAAGGGATAATCAAAGGAATAAACATAAACTGCTTGTGAACACCAATCCACAAGTTAAACCAACAGTGGACTACCTGTCCACTACCAACATAAACCTCCAAGTTATAAATGAAACACTAACCCTCGTGTGAAATCCTCGAGCACCGTCCATGACCGAGGACGCGGCTATTCGAATAGTTTTACACTCTGCAGAGGTTGCACAACTGTACCCACACGATGTGATTAGCCTAGGCCTTTACAATGCTCTACCTCAACACAATCCTGCCCGCTAGGGTTTCGCATCACACCCCCCCTTGCGCCACATGGAAATCAGCAACCATGTCCATCTCAATGACAGAATTGAATTGAAATATTACAAATTAATCAGCCAGGTCCATCCCATAATAGACATGTGGTTTGCACGATTAAGCTCAGATCAATGGCGCACAAAGTTAAGTCCTTAACATTACCCGGGCGAGGCTACCACATCCCCGAAGTGCAACTGCACCTCCCCCTTTACTGCACGATCACTCGTCCGAGTGAAAACCAATTTGTATAACCAAGCCAACGTCACACCAATGACGTGGCACCAATTTTAATACACGTGGCACCAACCACAGTTTCATATGTCATTAAGTCAAATTAATAATTTAACATGTGTGATGAGATCAATCGTAAATATAAACCGGCTAAGCAATCTAATCGTACCAACCCATGTGACAAATAAACTAGCATCACTAATAAATTACCCAACCTATGGTGACAATGGCATCATGGTATTCCAAAGTATCAAGGAGGTATAATCTCAATTGGGCGATAACTGCCAGTGCAAATGTTTGAATAAAAAATAGCAATGCAATGTAATTTAAAACAAAATAATTAAATAATAGTTTGCAAAATTGGGTTCAACATGATCAAGAGACACGACTTGCCTTCGTTATGCTCAGCGGAGTACTCCTGGTCTTCGGGCGCAAAACCTGCTCCTCCGGAATCCGAATCTAACGAGAGAGAAAACGACCGAAAATAAAGAAACACATAAAATGATAAGCAAATGAACTCCAAAATTCACAAAACTAGAACCAACAGCTAGAGCCCGATTTTAGATGAATTTAGAAAAAAGAACGGGGTCAATAGGAGCTAGGACGGAGGAGAACGGGCTCCCGGAAAATTAATTCTAAAATTAATTCGGAAAATTCGGAAATTACACTATCTTTGTGAACCGGTTCACGAATACAGTCCACGGTGAACCCGATGCGGAACGAGTGCACGGGGAGAGGGTCTTGACGCGGGCGGGCGGCCGGCGTGGCGCGCGCATATCTTCGCCACGTGGCACATCTTGGCGTGGCGGTGATGTGGCGCCACGTGGCACAGGCTCGGGTATTTGCCGGCGTGGCATGCCACGTGTCATGCCACGTGGCCCTAGGGTGGCGTGGCGTCCACGTGGGTAGGGCGGCGTGGCTCGGTGCGGCGCGGCGGCGGCGCGGATCGGACGGGTGGAGGAGGCCACGTGGGCACTTCAAGCCGTCGGTTTTGGATCAGGCGACGGCGTGATCGCGTGGCGCGGGGCGGAAGCGCCGATGGTTGACAGCGTGGCGGCGCGGACGCGCGGCGTCGCGCGGCGCGCGCGCGGCGCGCGCGGCGGCCGAGGCGAGGGCGCGTCCGACGCGGTGCGCGGTCGCGTGCACGCGAGCGGGCCGGGCGGCGCTGCGGTCCGGCGGCGAGCACGACGGGTCCGGCGAGGCAACAGCGAGGGGCGGACTCGGCGACCATTCGCGCAGCGGAGGTCAGCGGTGGCGGCGGGTTCGGCAGCGGGTCGTCGGCGGCGGAGGAGCGCGAGCGGGCGGCGACTTGCCGGAGATGCGCGGTCGCCGGTGGCTCGGCGCGAGCGAGGCGCGCGGTCGGCGGATCCGGCGGAGGCGGCGAGGCAGCGCACGGCGAGTGCGGCGAGGGAGCGGCGGCGACGGAGCGAGCGAGGAGGAGGCGGCGGCGGATGGAGCGCCGAACCGAAGCGGCGGCGGGCTTTATATGGCACGCGACGCCGAGACGATCCGGATCGGACGCGCGCGCGGCGGAACGGTCGGAGAGCGATGGCGGGAGGCCGACGCGTGGCACCACGGGCGGCTTCGATGGAGTCCGGGTGGGGTGCAGCGCGGGATCAGCGGCGCGGACGCTGCCGCGTGGCGCGGGCGCCTATCGGACGGTGGAGGCGAGGCGCGGGAGCGGGCCAGGCCGAGGCCGAGGGAGGCGGTGCGCGGGATCGGCGGTGGCCGATGCGTGGGGGCCGGGATCGCCGACACGCGGAGGGGAGGGGAACGGGCGGCTGAGGGCGGCCTGGGGGATTTTTATTTTCTTTTCTTTTTCCAAAAATTCAAATAAACTTCTAAAAACTCTAGAAAATAGCAAATAAATCCCAAAAATTCACCAAAATACCAGAAAATTCCTTGAGACCTGAGGAACACAAATAAAATATTTCCCACTTATGTTAATGTTTATTTTAATCATAATAAATCATTTAAAATTTCTAAAATTCATTTGAAGCTTCAATTAATTCCAGAAAATTCATTTTTAAATCCCAGGCTTTAAAAATCTCAGAAAAACAGGATGTTACAGTAATGATCCATTTGCCCACAAGAAAAACACATTAACAACTTGAGTACATACCATCAATATCAGTCATAAATACATGACAGGTTGCTTGGTCCAATTCTCATGACAACTACTCAAGGGCATTTAAATATTGAAAGGAGTTGCCACTTGACAATGCCTTTTTAATATGAAGGAATTGACATAGACGATGTGTCTTACCCCATCTGATATGGCAATAATAGACTGGAGATTTGGTACTGAATCTGCACTCTTAATTTTTGGAATGACATGTATATCTGCATTAGCACCTGGATACGAAAAGGAGCAAAGAACACATTAATTAAGTTCCCAATATAGATATCCAAGATTTTCATACATGACAAAGAGAACATTACTTTTAAGGAAGTCCTTTACTTCATGAATAACTTTGGCATCCTTCACAAAGGAAACAGCATAGAAATCAACACCATTTTCAATGCTAAACTTTATATCTTCCCAATCCTTCTCTGTTGGAGCAGAAGCATGTTAGGGAAGAAATCAATTGGCCTGTTATGGATGGCAAAGTTGCACTCTTACCACGGACATTTAGGTGGTGCCTTGATTTCAATTCAAAGAAGAAGGTGAGTTCACGGATGGAAGCGGTGCTAAAAAAAAAGATGCCATCTTTACAGCATGAACTTGAATATTAACGTACAAATTTAACAGAGAAGTGATGGTGGGCAAATGTTTTTTGTCATAAGAAGTAGCACGAGATCTAACAACTGTCCTAACCTACCGTTTATTAAACATAGACTAAATCACAACGACTAGGATTAATCTACAAATCGAGTTGAACCAAAGTTTGACTTTAAATGCATTCTAAGATTAATCAAATCAAATGCATCACAAAACAATACATTTGTTATGTGATTAGTGGACCAAACCAGTCTAATATGCGCACATGGATCAGAATTTGAACAGATATGCAATGCAAGCCATATACCTGTATGAAGTTAAACAACCGCTTGGTCTTTGTCGTAACTGCTCCACCTTCTCGTGGCCGCCTCCCCAACGCCCTACACCTCCACCTCCCTATCCGCCTCGCCTTCGCCTCCCCAGCGCCCTCCACCTCCCCCTCCCTATCCGCCTCCCCAATGCCCTCCACCTCCCCCTCCCCCTCCCCATCCGCCTCGCCTCCACCGCTGTTGTCGCGCTGGGCTTGGCGTGGGGTGGCTGTGGGGCGGGAGAAGGAGCCCGCGAGGGAGGGGCAAGGGGAGAGAGAGATGCATGAGAGGGAGACAAGGATCAAGATGTGGAGCAGCAGTGGTGGCGACCTGAATAGGGGCGACGAGCGGGAGAAGGAGCCCACGAGGGAGGGCGCAAGAGGGGAGAGAGGTGCACGAGAGAGACACACTTGTGGCACTCTGGTCATCAGAGACCGCGTACTCGGCCTCATCGCCACCTCCTCCGGCGGCGCGGGGTGGGATGGGCAGGGAGAGGGGGCGAGGCGGCGCGGGGTGTGGTGGGGAGGCGGTTGCGGCGGTGTGGGGAGGAGCGAGAGGAGATTTGGCAAGCGCTTGGATGTGGTGCGGTGGTTTGTGCGAGGGGCACGGTGGTTGCACGAAGATGGAGGGCGCCTGCGGGTTGCTGAGAAGAGGAGTGACGGGTTGGGGGGAGGGAGGCGGCGGCGGCGCGGGGTAGGGAGGAGGAGGCGCGACGGAGCCGAGGGGTGGGAGGAGGAGGAGGTGGCACGAGCGCGGGGTGGGGGGAGGCGGCGGCGCGCGGGTGGTGGGAGGAAGGCGGTGACGGAGCCGAGGGGGGGAGGAGGAGGCGCGCGATGCGGGGTGGGGAGGGAGGCGGGGGGAGAGCGAGGGGCGGCGAGGAGAGGCGAGGGGCGGGGAAGAGTGAGGGGAGGCGGATCGGGCGGCGGGGAGAGCGAGGCGGCACTTGGGAGGGAGGAGGGGAGGCGGCGTGGGGTGGGGAGGAGGCGGCGGGGGAAGAGCGAGGGGGAGGCGGTCGGGGTAGGGGAGGAGTGGCGCGGGGTGGTGGGGAGGCGGTGCGGCTGCGAGAGAGATAGAGGAGGAGGAGGAGGCGCGGGGTGGGAGGGAGGGGCTCTGAGATAGACGGTTCGGATTTTATCTCGTAATCAGATCGAAGGGCTGAGAGAAGAGGAGTGATGGGTCAACCACCAACTCCTTCTTTTATAATAGTAAAGATATATATATATATATATATATATATAAAAGAAAAATACTTTTTACACTCGGATGTAATTAGATATATATATATATATATATATATATATATATATATATATATATATATATAGAATTTTGTTAGCTTTCTATAGAGAGCTTAATCACATTGATTTCAAGGCTAGATTAAATGTTATAAATTTTGTAAGCCTACTATATGGGGAATGTCGTCAATTGACAGTAATGTGGTAAATAGCAGATTTAAAATTAGTAAATGAAGTAATTAGAACTTTTGATCTACATGAAAAAGGTAGTAATTTCTTAAGGATTCCATAAAGTTCAAGAACATAATTTTTTGACAAGTAGAACAGAAGTTATAAATTTTGGAAGACTGCTATCTAGAATTGAGTTGCTGCTGAATGCAGTCATAAGAGATTACTAATTTGACTTGGTAAATGACAGAATTAAATTTTGGGCATAACTAGAAAGAGGTAAATAAATTTCTTTACTTTTTGAAAATATCATGGTTTATTATATTTACATAAGTGGATTAATATATATAAAAATATTAATTCTACTGTCCAAAAAAATGAGATATCGATCTTCTGAGTAAAAAACATGTGATTAGATGATTTAATCTGGACATGTGGCTAACTAAGAAATTGTGGAGAAATTTTTGTAGATTTTAGAATTATAAGATTTGCTATGATAGTACTTGAGAGGTGAAAGTTATGATATTTTTAATACAGGGACAACAGGGTTGACTATCCGGTAATGAGGAAGAATGGTGGATTTACGAAGCGTGTAGGAGTATTGTCGTTTATTTGTTGCCTTGTATTGTTGTGGCCTATATTGAGATGAGTAATAGTTGTAGGAAGAGTAGTGTCGGGTGTGTTATCATCTTCTAATTAAATCGACCATTGCAGTTAAAAAGGCAAGTGTATAGTAGAATAGTATTCAAGTGTTGTAAGATCAAGGATGACCAACTAGAGGGAGGTGAATAGGAGGAAATAAAATTTTTGCAAGATAATTATAATCTAACAAATTTGATACACAATTTAAACCTACACAATTCTAGTAACCCTAAGATACCTTAAAACAATAACTACATAAGGCTTTAAAACAATCAATTGTACAAAATTGAATATATAGAGACAAATAGAATCACACAAATAATAACAATGTGACACACGACATTTTACCGTGGTGATTGAAAACTTGCCGGTTTCTCATAATCCACGTTGAGGTAAGTCCAAACAAATTAGACCGGCTCCACGAATTAGGTCTTCCACCTCAAATCAATTACTAGTTGCCCTTTCTCTACTCTGGAGATGGTAGACACTGAACCACTTACAAATCTGCGTCAGGTATCTTCACAAGCTTCTTGAAGAGATTAGCACACAAACCTCCACCAAGCCGTCTACGTGCCGGTAAGCATCAAGAGTAATGAATCGTAGCTTTGTTTAACGGCAATCAAGTGCCAAGGATCAATCTAAAATGAGTATGCACTTGATTTTTCTCAAACACCTCAAAATGAATGCACAAAAAGAGAGGTGGTGTGAAATAAATACTCAAGGCTCTAGAATATTCAATGCAAGTTCAGCAAGCAGTCCTTAAGCTGGTGGGGGGTATTTATACCCTCATCAACCAAAACTAGCCGTTACAAAATATAATTCTGAAAAATCAGAGACATCAGTAGTACCGCTGTGTAATTTACGGTACGACCACAATATACTGTAGCACATAGTAACAACTTTGTCAGAGCGTTAGAATTAGTCGTTGAAAGTCGGTGCAGTACTACCGCCATTGTAAATATGGCAGTTCCGATCATCGGTAGTTCTGTTTTATCAGCGCAATACTACCGATTTTCTCGGGTCCAAAAATAACCCTCTCTGGAAAAAACATACCACTGGATTTTTTCGGTGCTTCCGAAGTCCGGTAGTTCTGATTTCGGGTGCGGTACTACCGCACTACGATAGTTCTATCATGCATTTTTCGGTACTACCGATTTCGGCAAGCCTAAGTCTCAAAGTGTGTGCTCTTTGAAAAAAAGTACCGCTCAGTATACTCGAGAGCACAAGTTGACTACGATACCTCAAGATGGCACTACAACAAGGAAAGAAGGACGGCTCGGAGATGAGGGATGGGGATGCCGGGAGGAGGAGGAAGAGTGGATGGTGTTGATATCGATATTGATTGGAGGGGGGAGGGAGGAGGATGGATGGGTGGATATCTGACAGATGGACCTATACAAAAGTAAAAGATAAAATGGTGTTATAGACTACACTAAAGACAAAAGACAGACCATTGTAAAGAATTTCTTCTATGTTGTCTTTGTTGATGTGGATATTTTACAAACGAGTACCATTGTATATGCCGTAAGTTGTTTTTTGATATGCATTTATGTATTGTGAGTATTACTACCACCCACATAAAGTCTCATGTTTCATATTTCCAAAGCAATCATGAAAGGGTACTTGAGTCATTTCTCTCACAACTTTCTCAGATTTATCACTTATTTGATCTTTGTACAAAGTCACTCAGTTCAGAAATGTACAACGTTTTAGAAAAGGTGCAATCAAACTTAAAAAAAACTATTTAGATTGGTTAAATGAAAATAGTATAATTAGATTAGTTATGAAAAATAGTATCATTAGATCGACTATCGCGCCTGCTGAATTCAGATATAAGGTTATTTTTATAAAAACAGACGTTAATGCCCAAATTTGAAAGAAAAAACACTACAGTGCCAAAAAGTGTGAATAATTCAAATTTGCATATCCATACTTGCACTTGAGTTGTTGAGCATCTCTCGGGACCTCCTACTTTGCAAAGTAAGCAGTCAAAATAGCAAATCGCATGTGCTATATATATCGATAAGCTACATGTGCTCGTCAAAAGTCCCAGTATGCATGTTCTCAAACTAACGAAATGAGCATCAACTCAAGCGTGCGCGCGAGGCTACGTATGTACGTTCATCAGGCGCCGACCTGCACCATTGTTTTCTTGGGAGACTCGATCGAATCTCGACAAGAGCCGCGGACGTGATGATGATATACTCACGCAATGTGTAGGGGTATCGCTCGCCGTCCATCGCGTACGTCAAAATGGATTATCTTTGTAGTTGTCTATCTATCCATCCATCCATCCATCCATAGCCTCCCTGTCTTTGATTGCCAATCTGCATGCCATGCATGCATGGGGCGCAACATGCATGTATGACCAACAAACCTAGGCCTAGAGATGATGCTCTGCGTTGACCAACCTAGGCCTAGAGAAGTAAAATATAAATCGTCATATACCCTCCTCACATTTGAGAGTTTCGGGATTTACCCTCTCGAGTCACTAACACGTGGGGTCGGAATGAGTCACTGACATATGGGCCGGAGGGTAAATCCTGAATTTCAGTCTAAGAGGAGGGTATATGATGAATAATTCCAATATAAAATTGTGTCATAGATTACACTAAAAACAAAAGACAGGCCATTGTAAAGAATGTCTTCTATGTTTTCTTTTGTTGATGTGGGCATTTTACAGACAGTACCATTGTATATGCCCTATGTTGTTTTTTGATATGCGTTTATGTATTGTGAGTATCACTACTACCCACATAAAGTCTCATGTTTCATATTTTCAAAGCAATCATGAAGGGGTACTTGAGTTATTTCTCTCACAACTTTCTCAGATTTATCGCTTCTTTGATCTTTGTACAGTGTCACTCAGTTTAGAAATGTACAATATGTTAGAAAATGTGCAATCAAACTTTTTTAAAAAACTATTTAGATTGGTTAAATGAAAATAGTATCATTAGATTAGTTATGAAAAATATGTTCATAATATAATAATTTTATATTTTTAATGAATATATTCACATAGAAAATAGTAGTCAAAGTTGCATGGAGAATGTGGCTGGCGATGGCCATAACGTCATACATTCTTAAATAGATGGAGTATATTAAATCATGAGTGCGGGGATTTGCATATTAACTAAAATCACTGGCTAATTAATGAAATTTATAACATGGCGAAAGGGCATCCTCTTCGAAAAAAAACAAAGAAAAGATACGCTGCCAAATCGTAGCATGCATATAAAAAAGGGACCTCACCCTCCCCTTTCTCAAATTCTTAACACCACTCCATCAGATTCCGTTTCCAATTGCAGCCTTTTTCGCTTGTATGTTCGTCGAGAAATATACTTCGCGCGGGCCTTCGACTAGGAGGTGGTAGTATGGCAGTACTTGTGCTGGGTGCTTGTGCGATCGTCCTCGCCGCGGTGCTCGCTCTGGTGGTCGGCCACTTCCTGCCACTGCTCCTCAACCCCAGCGCCCCCAGGGGCAGCTTCGGCTGGCCCCTCGTCGGCGAGACCCTTGGCTTCCTCCGTCCCCATGCCTGCAACAGCCCGGGCTCCTTCTTGCAGGACCACATCTCCAGGCACATTAAGATTACATGAAACTCCACACTCATATATCGCCGTTGCTCATGAGCCATGGCCATCTAGATCTCGTGTGCGTCGTGCGTGACACTAACGCCGTCGTCGTTCGTGGCTGCTGTTGTTTTAGGTACGGGGCGGTGTTCAGTTCGCACCTGTTCGGGGCGCCGACGGTGGTGTCGTGCGACGAGGAGCTGAACCACTTCGTGCTGCAGAACGAGGAGCGGCTGTTCCAGTCCAGCTACCCGGGGGCCATCCACGGCATCCTCGGCAAGTCATCGATGCTGGTCGTCACCGGCGAGCACCACCGCCGGGTCCGGAACCTCTTCCTCACCTTCGTCGCCTCCACCAGGCTGAGCCCCACCTACCTTGCCGACGTCGAGGGCGCCGCGCGGGCCGTCATCGCGTCCTGGCGTGGCCGCCACACCGTCGCCTCATGCCACGAGGCAAGAAAGGTATAGTTAAAATTAACTGATCAGCTGTGTTGCTCGGATACCCCCCATATGGATATAGATACGTGATAAATGTAGCATGCATGACTAATGTACATAATGACAGCAGCTAGCAAAATTAGCCTAGCCTAGTGAAAAACCAAAACATAACACCATCCAAATTTATCATGTGCATGTGATGAAACTGCTAATAGGGGATTCAAATAGTCACATTCATTGAGATAATTGTCTAGGTCAGGGGAAAATGATTTATAAAGGACATCACTCTAATACTCCACAAAATGAACTACATATTAGAGCAATAAAGAGCTCACCGAAGGGGGCTGGCCGACATCGAGGATCCAGGCGGTAGGTTGAGACAGCGGGGAGGCGATGGGTGTGGAGACGGCGGGGAGGCAGCGGGTGTGGAGGCTGCGTGAATGGAGAGGGCGTGGAGGCGCTGACTGTATCTGAGAAGGCGGAGAGGCGGCGGTCGTGGAGGCACCGACTGGATCTGAGACGGTGGGGTAACAGCGGGCAAGGAGACGACGGAGAGGCGACGGGTGTTGAGGGCTTCTCGTAGACGAGCGTTGAGGCAGCTCCACTGGATGGGGCATGGAGGTGGCGCCACGGTGGCCGTTGAGGAGGTGGACATGGAGGCGATGGGCGTTGAGGTGGTGGGCGTGGAGGTGACGGGCCAAGGCCGGCGACTGGATGGAGGAAGGAGCGGGCATGGAGTTAGAGGTTGCCAGGCGGCGTGGAGGGGAGGGCAGGCCAGGCGGCGTGGAGGGGAGAATGGGCTGGGCGGCGTGGAGGCGGCGGCGGCGGTGGCTGGGCGGCATGGAGGGGAGAGCACGGCGTCAAGCCGTGGAGGTGGGAGACGCAGGGGTGAGGGGGCGAACTAAGATCCAGATCTGAGGATCTGGGAAGGGGTGGTCAAATATGGTCAAAAGTATTAGGGAAGTATCCAAAAAGTATCGGCGAAGTATCAGAATTATTTTCTTTTTTAAAAATTCAAAAAATCATGGATATGAGCAAGATACGTATCGGAGCGTATCAGAAAAGTATCTATATCTGATACGGTATCTGATACTGATACGTGACTTTTGTGAAGTATCCGCGCAACGTAGCTGATCAGTAAACGCAACTCCATCTACGTGCAGGCGCTAGCGAAGTTTGGACATATATAGCATCTTTGATCTCTGAAATTCCAATGCTAGCCTCCAGAGCACCAAAATTCCATTTCTAGCCTCCTCCCCGACCGCGCGTCCGCGCGTTGCCGACACGTGGCTAATCGTGCGGTTGCGGATTGCACCACCTGGATCGTGCAGTCCTGGACCGCACCACCAACTGGGTTGTGCGGTCGTGGACCGCAACACCTGGTTTAATCCATCAGGCTGCATGCAGGCGATTTCCTATAGCTTGTGCACGTCGGGAAATACTCACTCATGAGTAGCAGGAAAGGAAATTAGATCGGTGGTTTTGCTGCACGCACGTTGTAACAGCTTACTTAACTGTATCGATTGCTAATTTGCTTTGCCTTTTCCTGGCAACGGAAGGAAGCTCGAACGAATGGACATGGATGGCGCACAGCCACACAAAATTGGTTGTGGCCCCAGGAAACGAGGTCCTCGGCTCGAAATGCAACGCTGCCTGTAAATGTAATGTATATAGCTAGGAATTAAACGCTGCCTCGAAATCGCCTGCATGTAGCCTGATGGATTAAATCAGGTGGTGTGGTCCGGGACCGCACGATCCAGGTGATACGGTCTATGACCACACGATTAGCCACATATCGGCACCGTGCGGACGCGCGGTCGGGAGTAAGTTAGAAATGGAATTTTGGTGCTGAGTTAGTATTAGAATTTTAGAGATCAAATGTGCTATATGTGTCCAAATCTTGGCGCTAGCTAGAGTACAAGAAGCAGACAGGATCCCTTGGAACAAGGAGACAGCATGCACTGTTGCACGCTGTAGCAGGCGCTAGCGTACATGCTTTGCTATACTTCATGCGTCCATCCATGCATGGTCTTTCCCAAGGCGCCATGCGTGGTCTCTTGACTTGCTTTGATCTTTTTCTGACGTTTGACTTTGGTTTGTGTTCTTGCCCTGTTGGGAAACGTCGCACGCAGTTCACTTTCGGAGTCATCGTCAAGCAGCTGCTGGGGATGTCGGCGGATGAGCCGGCGGCGGGCAGCATACTGGAGGACTACCTCACCTTCATGAAGGGCCTCGTCTCCTTCCCTCTCTGCATCCCTGGGACACCGTATGCCAAGGCTGTCAAGGTAATACCTTACTGTACTGCATTACATGTAGAGTAGAGTAGAACTAATACTGCGGCTTCATTATGTGTATTTGCAGTGAAATTTACTTTCACAATACAGCTAAGTAAAAAAGTTTGTACTGCTTTACCCTCTTTTCTTTCTTTCTTTTTTTTTTTGAAGAGCTAGCATTGTATCTACCTATATTTTACAAGTTTGTCTGTACTCTCCTATCTATCTAGAAATTTAGCTATTCCTGTAGCATATCACTTCAGATTCAGAGTCGGTTTTTTTCTGATGGTTATTTTTTAAGAAAAGATTCTGAAAACCAGCCTGTAATGGTTTTTCCAATGGTAAATTGATAATGGGACTATTGTACAGACGACTATTCATTAGATAAGCATCCTTCGATGGCTTCTTTTTTTAGAGGGGTTTTTTAAGAGGAGATTAGTACTATGCAATTTTAAGTGACTGAGAGATAAAAAAATTCAGTCGACTATGCAGTAGCAAAACCGATTGATAATTTGCTACACAAGAAACATCCAAAGCATACGCAAAGTTCTATTGACAGGACTGGTTATTTTAACCGTTGAACTGTTACAGGCTAGGAGGAGGATATCACGCACTTTGGAGAGCATCTTTGAGGACTGGAGGAAGGGTGGCTCAAGCAAGAAGTCCGGTTTCCTCAGCGTGCTTCTCTCAAGTAACGAGTACTCCCACGAGGAGAAAGTGAGCTTCGTGCTGGACTCCTTGCTTGGAGGATACGAGACCACCTCAGTTTTGATTTCGATGCTTCTGTATTTCCTTGGGCAATCCTCCAAATGTCTAGATCAACTGAAGGTACAACAAAAGTAGCATCAGAAAATAAGATCATGTTATTGCACTGATTTCTGCTAATCACTCGAAGCAAATGCTGTGCGTGCAGAGAGAGCATCAGTGCATAAGGTCCAGCAAGGGGAAGGAGGAGTTCCTGAATGCTAAGGACTACAACAAGATGGAGTATACCCAGCGTGTAAGATGACCATTTCTTCCATGCATGTCGTACAATTGATCAATAAGCCACGCAGCAGATGTGTTTCTACGTACCTGAAAAATTAAATGTGACCCATTTGGCTCTCTCATACTCAGAGCTTGAGTGTTTCCTTGCACGTTGTCTCAGGTTATCAACGAAGCATTGAGATGCGGCAACGTTGTCAAGTTTGTGCATAGGAAGGCTCTGAAGGATGTCAGATACAAAGGTAATTAACCAAATCGAGATGTTAGCTGCACCTATAATTGTGCTCATTACATGATTATTGCTCTTGGAAATGGAATGATTCTGCCTTTAGTCTAAATAATTTTGATTCTTGTTGT
Organism: Melocanna baccifera; assembly: GCA_036346265.1. Lineage (NCBI taxonomy): Eukaryota > Viridiplantae > Streptophyta > Magnoliopsida > Poales > Poaceae > Melocanna > Melocanna baccifera. The sequence continues at coordinate 26,498,970 of CM070680.1, read as the reverse complement.
GCTTAAAATAGTCGCTTTTTTTTTTGCGAGAAAATGTTTAAAACAAGTGACCTTTCTCCCTATTTGTTGGCAGAGTATCTGATTCCATCTGGTTGGAAAGTCCTTCCTATTTTTAGTGCTGTTCATTTGGACCCTTCACTTCATGTGAATCCCCAACAGTTTCAGCCTTGCAGATGGGAGGTATGTCTGCTCGCTACATCATTGTTGTGTTAGCAAAAAACATTGTTGATAGATATTGAAAGCTTCTATAGTCTGAACTAAAGAGCGTTACCTAATACTAACTAATTGGAACGCAAGCATATATTAGTCTCCTTAGTGTCCGAACTTTGCACAATTGCACATGCACTCTTTAGGTGTCTTCAGATGCATCCCAGGCTACCTAAAGCTTTTGTAACATTTCTATGTGACCCTAGTTAGTTTCTTTTCATGTGAAAAGCCAGCATTTGTTCGTCTTCTTCCCTTTTTGAGATAAGGATTTGATTCACGTGTGTGTCGATCCAACTGATGAACAGGGGTTGAGCCAGACGACAGGCAAGAAGTTTACACCGTTCGGCGGTGGAGCAAGGCTCTGCGCCGGCTCAGAGCTTGGCAAAGTGGAGGTTGCTTTCTTCCTCCATCACCTTGTGCTCAACTATAGGTAAGACGAGAACACATCGTAGCCTAGTTTCTAATTGCGTCACTAAACAGATACAGCACTATCACTCTCATAATCACACCACAGCAAATGGCAAAATGACACAAGAATGGTAGTATCAAACACAAAGGCTCGGTTCCAAACAGCTTTTGGCTTGTAGCTTCTAGCTTTCAGCCGTTTTGAATGTGTTTGTTTCTTAACACGATTTGTTTCTCTTTTTTTCCCTGTTTCCTTTGCATTGTTCGTGAAGATATAACTTTTTATTCTCTTTTTTCTTTAGTTTCCTTTAATTGAATGTCTTAGCCAAAGTTAACAGCCGATATAGTACTATTTCAGCTGAAAGCCAAAAGGCCATCAGTTACAACTAAATTGAACGGGGCTACTGAAACGTGCAACATCAAGTTATCCAGCTGTTTTTTTAAAAGCCAGAAAAATGCTGGGAATTATGTTAGAAAGAGGAATTGCACTCAATTGGTGTAATTTAATTATTCTTAATTTGGTGGTATTGACAGTTCCAACCTCTGGTTGTGGTACATATACAGATTTGCATCAGCATGAAATTTCCACAAGAGCCAGTGTTCTGCTTATTTGGATACTCCAACGTTCATAGTTCCTAGTGATTAAATACTTGCTGCATGCATCTGTGTCCTTGCAGTCCTGCACACATAATACTGGTTAATCGTTGACTGAGAAGAATGCTGTGCCGTGCACGCAGGTGGAGAATGGACGGCGAGGTCGTTCCGATGGCGTACCCGTACGTGGAGTTCGAGCGAGGCCTGCCCATCGAAATCGAGCCAATCTAATCCGGCCCTTGACTCGTCGCGCGCCCTTATGGCGAGCGGTGACGATATTTTTACTGTAGCAGACAGTACCTGCTACAAAAAAATTATTTTTTTTCATTTTTTTGTTTGATTTTTTTCTCATATTCCTTTGCATCATCCATTCTAGATTTATGTACCATTTTTATTTTTAAATTTTTTAAAATTTAATTATACTTAATAAACCAACTCAGTTACAGTGTTTTTTTCAGTCAGCTACAGTGTTTTTTCAGCAAAAACCAAAAGCCATCACTATTCTGATCACCCCCTTAGTCTGCAATAGCGAGCGGGATGACAGACAAAGAAGCAGTAGCGGTAGATCACTGGCAAGTGAAAAACCATACCATAATTTGCTGTGATTATGCCTTAGATCATTGGCAATTGAAAACCATACCATAATTTGCTGTTAGATACTGTACCTTGATTAAAACTGCCTTGGGCAAGCGTGCATATTTTGGAGATCGATCGCGGTTCAAGTCTGACGTGAACGACCCCACGGAATCCTCCAGTAGTTCAGCGATAATGTTCATGTCCATATTTTTTGGGAATTGGTTAGAGCAATTCCCAAAAATCCATATGCTCGTGGAATAAATCAAGACTACCAGTGGAACAAATCAAATGCGCTCGTGGAACAATACAAGACTAACAGTGGAAATTAATCAAAACTATTAGTAGAACATTCAGCATAATGTCCTGACAAAATAACGGCGAAATATATGCAAGCGGGTCTTGGTTTGAAGATCTCGCAATAAGAAAAACGATGGTTCAAACGGACGGCGAATCGGATACTCAGTTCAAAAGTTATAACATTTTGAAATTTCAAAATAACATTTTAGAGGCGGACGACGTCATCAATTCTGTCTGTGGCATAAGTGGGCCGTAGGCCGCGCTGGGCGGCGCGCGCGCTCGCGGTTCTCATAGAGTTATTGGGCCCGAAAGTCCGTTGGTAAAGGTAAGAACACAGGCACAACGGTACGCGCTGCCACATGCATGAGACGCGCGGCAAGCTGCCCCTGTCGGCCTAGCCTTGTCCCTTGGGTCAGCCCAGTCCACCCAACTGAACCCCAGCGAGACCGATGTCGTCCTCCTACAGGCTAACATTATTAGTGCCAGCTGAGTGCTGACCTCCCTAACTTTTGGTCTGGCGAACGTGAGCGATGCCGTTTGGCGTCGGGCGACAGCTGGGCGTGTTGCATGAGCCTGAGTACTTCGTGCTATCTCCTAAAGCAACAACCAATGGCTTTAGACCACGGGCTGATGTTTTTGGCTATACATTTTAAAACAGTAGCGGATAACGGAGATACTGATGTAGACGAAGCGTATGATTTTAGACTCAGGAAGCCTTTTGGATGATCCGCTTCAAGAAACGTCCCATTTGTTTTGACATTTTGGAGAAACCAAAAGTTCAAAAGAACAGGACTAAAGACTAGGAAGTATGAACCTATGTGAGGAGCAAAGCTAGCTCAGTTGGTAAGCTTCGCTGTTGTGCGAGCTGCCCACTCGGGTTCGATCCCTGGATCGACCCAGGTGCCTCACTTCATACACATGTGTACATTCAGTGGAAAAGCGCGTATCTGCGCTTCGTGAGGTATTGGATAAATTTAGGATTTATCCAACGACATCCGCTTAAGTCCTACCGTGTGTTTCAGTGGGACATATATGCGTATGTTGGTGTATGTCGAAAAAGCGCGTGCCTGCACTTCGTGAGGTACTAGATAAATCCAAGATTTATCCAGCGACCCCGCTTAAGTCCTAGCATGTGTTTCATTAGAACGTACACACATATATACATGTGGTGTGAGTGAGTGTGCATCCTCTATTGTGATCTCAAAATTATGAACCTGTGTGGGTTGAGGTTGCAAATAACACTTGAGATATATAAGTGGCAATTTGTCATGCCTCGCCACTCGCTAGGAAATTGTGGGGACCCTAGATTTACCAAGAATCTACGAGTTCACGCAACTGTCTATGATTAAAGTAGCGCACAGATTGATAAACAGTCTACTCATAATTATAATACCATAACAAAATTCTTACATAAAGTACAATATATCGGTCGATTACATAATTTTAAGGTTTACAAAACAAACTTACTTATATTACAGACAAAAGACGATAAAATACGACTATACCACAAGCAATGCTTAAGTGTAAGGTCGACCTAAAATGTATCATCTTCACCATCGTAGTACTCATTACTTGTTGTCATGTCCCCTTTATAATGATCATTGTCTGAACCAAAATATACAAGAAAGAATATATTCATACTCAACAAGCCAAGGTGGTAATGTTTTATAATGCAATAAATATATTCATACTCAACAAGCCAAGGTGGTAATGTTTTATAATGCAATCAAGAATTTCAAAGGGAAAGTCTGTCAAGGAGGGTTGTCTTGAGCCTATTATCACTAGTACCCATATAGTTTTATTTGTAAATATTTCATTTGAATCAAATTAAACAAGTTCATAAAGAAAGTTTTTCTTAATGTGGGGTTGTATATCAGCAGGTTATCTCACTTTTAAGTTACCATAATTTTAATTAATAATGTTACTTACACCTTGATTTAGGAATCACCTCTTTTAACATAACTCCATTAACCAGAAGTATGGCATATTGAATGATTTGGTTTAATCTCTATAGATAATGCCTAGCTTTACCCTATGATATCCACGACTTGATCATTAATTCACAACACTGGTACTACCTAGTACAGATAAGGTCCCTATCAGCAATAGGTCCCTTACCAGGCCTAGGTACGGGTGACTCATTAGCTGCTCCCAGGGATCATAATGTGGCATAGGCTGGTATGTGGTCTACACCAACACTGAATTTACTAGTGGCAATACTAATGAAACTAATACAGTAACTGAATCAAATTCAAGTAATCGATCATATGGACGAGCAGTAATCATGTATTTTCTCATGGCACAAGTTAATTTCTTATATGCTTTGGATGAAACCACCTTTCCAGCAGAGACTTGTGCACGCAACTACCAGATAGCATATGCACACAATCATTTCCAAACTACACGCCCATATCTACCCTCACCTAGTACAATATCACTCTAGGCGAGTGACCCAACACTTTTATTCATCATACCATAATGGTCATAAATTCCGACGTGTCAACTCATGATGGCGGACCACAATGTAATGAGATCATTATTTTTCATATTCACTACTATGTTAATCTAAAGTATGATATATTAGCTCTTAAGTTCATGAAAGAAAATCAAATCAGATTATTATTAAGGACGACAAGTAAACAATAGAATTAAGGTATTAACTATTTAAGTAGTATCATTCAAAAGTAACTGATAATAATTAACATTGACAAATAGATAATGCAGAAATTAACCCATACATAATATAACCCAAGTAATAGGAATTTAATGTGATAAAGGATTGTGGCTTGCCTTGTGACTCATACTTAGCGTTTACTCCTTCGTAGTTTTCAAGGTTGTTACTTCCTATTCTAGTTGTCTCGAGGGCTTCTTCTCCATAATCTAGCGTACACAGACATAAACAAAGCCAAATAAGCCTACTACATAGCTACAAATAAAATACTATCAAAAGAAAAGGGAAAATAGAGCAAAAAATGATCGGAAGGGAAAATCGATGAATAATTAGCTTTAGAAAGCTTGGATTTGGATATGGAGGGTGAACAGTGACAAATAAGTGGTCTAGAGTTAGTTTGCTATGCATAATCAATGCTAACTCAGTAATAAATGATCTGGAGCTAAGCGAATCGGTCACAAATCGGTTCTAAACGGGTTAAATCAGGCTGAACCGGTGGGAATCAATTTGGACTCAAACTAAATGGGTCTGACTCGTCTTAGACTCAGTTTGAAACTAGTTTGGGTCCGCTTTGGATCGGCGCAAGGCGGTCTAGTTCATCCACGTGTGCATAGTACTGAGCATAGGATCGGTCGGGGTGCAAACGACTCAGTTAGGTGTATTGGATTGGTTCAGTCGGACTGCAAAAGCACAATGTCGGTTGCACTGTTCTTCTTCTCAATCAAGCAGGACCTCGTGACGTGGACGGTGAAGGAAAGAGACATCGATAGAGATGGATCGATGGTGGCGATGACAACGTCGGTGGTGCAACGAATGGTTCCGGCGGCTTTGGTGATGATTTGACACGAGAAAGGTGCCGTTAGAATAGCAAGAAGATGATGGCACAACTAATTTGAGGAGAGAAATGACGACGAGGACGAATTTGGTAAATTACTCGAGCGGCTGAAAAGAGGGGCAACGCTTAGCGGTGGTGTAGTTGTCTTCGGGGAGTGAAGGGAAAAGAAAGAAGCTAGCTGCCGTTGTTGCTTCGGATTTATAGAAGCTCAAATGTGGTGATGCACAAGAAGCAGCAAGCAGTAGTGGCGACATGTGAGCGTCGGCGTGGGCGAGCGAGCGTGTTCATGGGCGAGCTAGAGAGCGTCGGCGTGAAAGTCATCGCCACTTAAGGCCGTGCTGGTTCGAGGGCGTGATGGCTGGATGGCGAAGCTTCAGCGTCAACATTAATCAGGCGAGCTGGATGACGCAATGTGGGAGCCGGGCCAAGAGGCAGGCGACGCGAGCTGGGCCGGGAGAAAACGAAAACAGAAATGCTCAAAACCTAGAGTTGAAAACATTTTAATGGCCAAAGCAGGTTTGTAAACCTTGCTGGTCCGATTTCTTTGCACTATTTAGCTCGCGTGTGAAACCGTGCCGCGTCCTCCAGGTCCGGTAGTCAGTCGTCTCAGGTCAAGTCCTTCGAAACGCATCACTCGGTTTCGCACAGTGCAGATGTCACATCTCGTAATTCGTACGTTGACTTGGAAGCCGCCGCAGTACCGCACGGCACTAGAGCTGGGAGTTAGTTATCCAAAGGAAAAGAAAACAATTGCGTTTTTATGGACAAAGAAAACAACTGTTCTTTATGGACTAATCGTCCCATGTACGCGCCCATCGATGCTAGCTGACATTCCATATGCGGATGGCTTTTAAATATGCTTTTTAACACAGCAATATATGATAAAAATATTGATGTGGATGATATATATGATATTAGAATAGAGAAGTTGTTTAAAAAATTCGCTTCAAAAGACCGTCATATTTCGATATTTGACCTTTTAATTTCCGAGCATTAAAACTGAGTTCCACACAGGTGCTCATATTTCCTCTAAGCTAAAGTCCCATACAAGAAGAGTAATGCGTATGTAAAAGAGGACCTGTGTACGTGGGCGTGCATGTAGTGTGTGTGAGTACGTGTATATGTACTTCCTTACCCTCTAAAAAAACTACAACATAATTATATCGCACCTGGTGCCCTGATTGAAAATAAGCAGCTGAAGAAGAGTAGTACTAGTACACATGCACAACAGCACAATGCGTTCAATTCAGTTCAAAATAAATGTTTAGTGCCGCGTTAACTCGCTCGTTTCAGTTTTTTTTCAACTTCAGCTTTTTTTCATGAAATTATGCTATAAAAGGTAGACTTTTATGAAATTTTTCATGCAACTCACTTTGTAGTATCTTATACTCATTATTAGAGTATGCTCAAATAAATAAAGTGGTATAACAACACCATTAAAAATGTATATTAGAAGTGAAAGTACATACTTCCAGGAGTATAAAACTATTATATGTATATGTATGTATGTATGTATGTATGTATATAGGAAAAATACCACCTAAACGAACTTGAAATACTCTTTTATCACTTTAGATATAATCGTATACTAATTATAAGATACTTCAATATGAACCATATGGAAAAATTGCAAAGGAGTTCATAGTTTTTATCGTATTTTGTAAATACCTTCATATGCACATATAAAAAAAGTATGTCAAAAAAAATCTATATATAACATCTGAAATTTTTTTATATCACCTAGTTGGCTATAAATACTTGTATACTACAAGTACATACACTCCGTTGCGCGAGATACTCTCTGTGTTGTGAGATATGATATAGAGTGTAATTATATCTAGAAGTAGAAAAGATGGTTCATATATATGTGTGTGTGAAAAATACGTGCACAAACTGTTGTTTTATAATTACGTGCAAGCGTTCTAGAATCAACAGCGCGTAGGAGTCCTGAGCACACGCACGAACTGACTCTTATATACTGCTGTTGAGAATACTTGGCCGCCAACTTCAGAAAATTCATCGTAATCTTTGCTTTGTTCAGCAAGATAGAGAGACCTGTCAATTCAAGAAACTTTACACTATGCACAACCATTTCCCAGGCTTATTACATTATTGTCCCAGAACCGCATGCTAACGATAACTTTATACTTAGCCAATAACGTTAGCAATTAATTACTGAGTCAAATCAAGCACATGCACACTCGCCGCGCTGACTAGTAGTGTGCTCCACACACGGTTTCTTGCCAGAGACGATCAGTGAAGCGACCTCCCGAAAAGCCAAGTCAAACGAATGCATCCTGAGTCCTGCCTACTCCCATCGGGGCGGACCTGTTCAAGGTTATGGGTGCTGAGCGCCTAATTTCTTTTGTAAAATACCATATATATATATATATATATATATATATATATATATATATATATATATATATGTATGTATGTATGTATGTATGCATATTAGATATATTATAGTCTCGTTTGTTTCGGTTTCAATTTCTAATTCCCTATTCTTTAATTTCTGACTTTTTATACATGAAGGGAGCAGCATCTCTAACTTACCTCATTGTCCTATCTCTAGATCTAGATGTGATTCGTCCCACTCTAGTTATTTTCTTTTTTGCTCCGCTCTAATTTAGCTCAGTTTTTTCTAGAGTTTAGCATCTATTTTCTTTGTTGTTTCTAATAGATACTATATAAAAATATAATATTTGCCTTAGGCAATGAGCAGTTAGTGGGCCCTTGTTACATACGTGTATATGCCAATTTTTGCTATATTTTGCTCTATGGAAGGAACATACAACTTTTTCTTATATGGGCGGTTCTTCCTGATGGGGAAAGAGTAAAAATTAGCAGGATCAGTAAGGTATGCAACTGTCATTAATCTTTATAATTTGTTATTTAATTCATATCATTATATTCGTTTATGTCCTCTATTTTCTCATAAGAAATTATTATTTATATATTTTGTGTTTTTTATTATATCTATATATACATATTATTGTATCAGTATTTTAAAGAAAACAATGTGTCGTAGTATTAATATATCAGATGATATATCCGAGCAACCTAGTTCTAAACTCCTATTCTAAAAAACTGGGTCCAATAAACGCCTGGATCTCGCATTGCGGTACACAGTAGTACCACAGTACATCGCTCTCGCACTCCTACTCCTATATATAGGAGCGAGCGGTGTGTTCTCTTCTCCATCCACGGGAAGCTGGCTTGCCTAGCCCCTTGTTTCCGCTTCGTCTTTCTTGCCTCATCCTTATAATTTAAGCCTACCATTAGGCTCAAAGTCGTCTTCATCTCAGCAACCCATCTCGATACTCCCGAGGCGTTGGGAGACCACTCCATCGAGAAATTAAGCAGCAATGGCGAAGGTAATTACTAATTAACTCCATTGTTTTATCAGTGCAATGTCGTCATCTTCTCTGTTTCTTTCGACTGATGAGAGGTTGCTCTGTTGCTGGTTGCAGCAAAAGATCGTGATCAAGGTGCAGATGGCGTGCGACAAGTGCCGGTCCAAGGCGATGGCGCTGGTGGCGGCGACGGGCGGGGTGGACTCGGTGGCGCTGGCCGGGGAGGGGAAGGACCAGGTGGTGGTGGTCGGCGACGGCGTGGACTCCATCAAGCTGACAAGCGCGCTGCGCAAGAAGGTCGGGCCCGCGCAGCTGGTGCAGGTCGGCGACGCCAAGGAGGAGAAGAAGAAGACGGAAGTGGTCGAGTACTCGTACCCGTGGAATTACTACCACCACGCGCCGCAGCCGGTGCCGGTGGTCTACGAGCACCACGCCGGCGGGTACGGGTACCAGTACTGGTGGTGACGTCGTAGATTTGTTTTGCTAGTTTTTAAGGCCATCTTCGTATAGAAGAAATGGGATATGTAATTTCGAGTGGGATTTTTTTTTCCATTTTCTGTGAGATCCAAACATGTTTGTTGAATTCATTTGTTGCATTTGATGTTACATCAAAGGGTACGATACAAGTTGCCTTGTTCCTTAACTAGTTTATTGCTTGTGTGTTACTATAGATTAAAAATACATTACCATAACACATTAAGCCTCCGTTGTACCCATGGCTCTACGGTCGTGCTCTCGAGTCTAGGCACCGCTCACTTTGGCGTTTGATCGCCGTGTTGGGCGATCAAAATACTGTACACATGTTCAAAATATTATACACTATTTTGTCATTTTATATTTTTTTCTATTTTTTTGAATTTTTGTGTTTTGTTTTTTCCCGTATTCCTTTGTATTAACCCTGATAGATTAGCATGCTACTTTTATTTTTACATTTTTTAAATTTAATTATGTCTAATAAGCCAACTCAACTACAGTAAAAAATAAATCAGCTACAGTAAAATTCAGTTAGAAGCCATCGTTATGCCGAACGCCCCCTTAGTCGTGGCGCATGTTGCATCTCTACCATAAAGCTTGACTCAGGCCACGCCCTAGCCTCTACAGTCACCACCGACCTACATCGTCATCATATTGCACTGCTGGTAGCCAAGTTGGCTCACACCAGGACTTGGTCACCTGTAGTACGGGGATCTGTACGGCTTCACTTTAGGGAAGCACTTGATGCAGTATATGCTGTAACTTGCTCAATTCTCGTATATTCTCCTATCTTCGTGCGAGCTGCCCTGGATCGATCCGGGTGCCTTACTTTACACGTGCGTGTTTTCAGAGAAAAAACATATGCTCGTATTTTATGAGATATTAGAGATTTATCTAATGACTCTGTTTAAGTTCTAGCGTGTGTTTTTGTAGGATGCACATATATGTGTGCTTATGGTGTATGTGTGGAGAAAGCATATGTCCGTGTTCCATGCGGTACTAGATAATTTTTGTATTTATTCAGCGACTTTCACTTAAATCCTAACGTCTATTTTAGTAGAACACACACGTGCGCGCGCGCACACATATATATATGTATATATGTATGTTATGAGTATGATGTCTATGAGTGTGTATTTTTCATTGTAATCTCAAAAGTACGAACCTACATGGGTTGGGGTCGCAAATAACGCTTGAGATATAGACGTGGCAATTTGGCGTGCCTCGACACTCGCCAGGAACGATTCCGTGACCCGTGCAGTGTGCAGGTCTCGAACCAGCGTCCTTCGCGCTATTAGTAGGAATGGAAACGAATATACATCTAATAGTCTTAAATATAAATACAAATTTAAATATTTTTAAATCAAATATGTATTTAATTCGGTACACTTCTGTAATAAATCTCAGTAGAACAAATTTTACTTATTATATTCGTGTTTTCTCAGATATGAATATCAAATAAAACAGATTATCTGTTACCGTTTCCTACTCCTAAGTAACTTACTAGTTACTTAGAGGGGCAACCAAGTGAGTGAATAACGAATTGAATAGTCTTGAATACGAATGTTCTCACATATGAATGCGAATATGAACATTCTCAAATACGGATACGAATATTATCGAATACGAATACAAATATTTTTAAATACAGATTTTGTTTATCATATTCGTGTTTTCTTAGATACGAATACCAGATAAAAATAAATTATTTACTATGGTTTCCTACCCCTAGTTATTAGCACCACCGTGCGCGTACGGTCGATCCCGAAACACGACATGGAAAACGTGGCCATCAATTGACAGACGAGGCTTGAATGCGGCAACCAGGCGGGGGCCCTCCGCGACCGAGCTCGCTCCCGGAACGTTCGTCGTACGCGCCGTGTGGTCGGAGCCTGCCGTCTCAGGTCAAGTCGTCAGTTCTCTCTAGTTTAATCCGATGTGCGCGTCTGCATCGGTTAATTATCTATGGCCAAAGCGCTAAGCAACAACGCATCACTCGCTTTCGCACAGTTGCGCGCAACGGTACATCCCAGCATTCCAAATCGTCGACTTGGAATTTTGGAAGTCATCACGCTCCCCGTCTTCGTTAATTATTCGCACGAAACTGAGGACTACGTGTGTTTTCTTTTCGGCTAAGGTAGATAGTTTATAACTGTGATTAGTAGTTTTTTAACTCTAGCATAAATATTTGTATGAATGAATAAAATATCGATGTGCTGTTTCAAAATAGCAGTAAGAAAATTGTTTTGTTTATTTATTTAAAAAATTATAAGTTATAAGTTAAAAAGACAAATGGTCTCATGTGCCCCTCGACGCGATGCTGACATATGCACCACACCGCTGACTATTTAAAGTTGCATCTGGTGCTATTAAAAAAAAGTTTCGATTGAGGTGATGAAACTAAGCGCCAGAATAAAAGACGCGCCGGAATGCTCAGTACATGCATTGATCAGTTCAAAAGTTCTTTTTGCCTTGCATCAAGGGATCTCTCCATAAAGCTGGATAACACTAGCTCTCATTTTTCCGGTAACTAGCTAAATGCTCGTGTATTACTATAAATTAATAAAAGAATTTAATAACAATGAATAACCAATGGAGTAGAAGGGGGGGGGGGGCTCGAATGACAAACCATGGGAGGTACATGGAGTTGCAGACTGCTCTGTAGTAATCACTTCAAAGTTTTGAAACCCGGTAGACAATTAGATAGTCATGCGATGCATAGTAACAATTGGTGAAAAAAATAGTTGAGACGGCAATTGGAAAATTAGAAAAAATATCGTCAAACAAAGTTAGACAAATAACAATGCTTGACAATCTATGAAAATTTGAATCAAATTGAGCTTACTTTTAAATTGCCGCTGAGGGGAGGGAGAGGTAGGGGTAGGGTTAGGGCGGGTGAGCAGCACGAGCAGATGATCTTCGTGGAGGGAGGGGGATGATGATTTTAGCAGTGAGGCGCATGCGTTGGATTGACGATGGACAGCTAGATTTGATAGTTTTGGAAGGCAGATGAATCATCTGATGTGATGAACTATTACCAACTTCTCTTTTTAAGTAGTAGAGATTCAGACGCTATAGGCCGGACAGACAAGTCAAGAACCTATAAGTAGCTAATGATATCCGTGGATCAATTGAGATTGAACATATGATAATGACATGTGTGGATTTATCTCAAAAAGAATTCTCACAATATTATAATTTTACTAGATTTTTATAAATATTACAGTAGAAATTACTTGTCCATGAAATTGTTTTGGAGACATGTCTATGTGCCTGTTCATATTGGCTTTTGTTTCTGGCTTCTATTTGAAAAAGTCAGAAGTCAATATGAATATCCGGTTTTCTGAAACAGCTTCCGTACTTCTCTTGCTCCTGTTTTGCTTTCGGGATCATACATCTTACTCCTTTTACTCTTGTTTTGCACACGCATCTTTTTAAAAGTTATTTCTTTTAATCACCACTATTTATATTCAGCCAAAAGCTATCGATCAGAGCCAATATAAACAGCACATGTATCCGAAATGACACTCGTTTGTGACCAGAGACGTAGAAGTCCCCATTTCTCAAGCTCACATCAACACATCAGACAGGAGTGCAGCGATTTATCCCATAACCACATAGTACTATTACATAGCCAATAATTTAAATAGCGAATCAACAGAGCCTTCGAGAGGAAGGAGAATACTTGCTTGGACACTAACTCCAAAGCTAGCCACGAGGTGTACTTGCACACTCGCCGCTGACTAGCAATAGCACAAGCGCTAGTGTGCAGTGCACTGGAAACACGGTTTATTGCGCGTTAGAGAACAAGACAAGCGAGACAGAAAAAGACCAGGACGAGCGACCCCCTCCAAAGCCGGGTCTTCTCTTCTGATGGACGGAGCAGAGCCAGGTCTTGAACAAATGCTGAATGTTCTGCCATGGAACGTTCCTTTCTCTAATCGCATCCTAAAGCCGTCCCAGAAACGCCTACATCTTAATTACATTTTAGAGTGCAGTACAGTACAGTAGTAGCAGAGCACAACCCTCTCATGCTCCTATATATAGGAGCTCAGGGCAGGTGTCTCTGCTCCCACCACAAGAAGCAGCTTGCTCTAGCTTCGTCTTGCTCCATATACAGAGCCTACCAAAATCCTCAAACATTCCCTCTCGAACTCGACCATCTCGCTACGCTTACGCCCAAGGCATCGGGACGCCACCAAGAAACCACTGCGAGAATTCAGAGCAGCAATGAAGGTAAGTGGCTTCCTGACGATCTTAATTTTTCATCGTCGAATTAATTACTTTCTCATCTCTGTTCTTTCGGCTGAAACATGGAGGTGCTGATTTGGCTTGTTGGTTGCAGCAAAAGATCGTGATCAAGGTGCAGATGCCGAGCGACAAGTGCCGGTCCAAGGCGCTGGCGCTGGTGGCGGCGACGTGCGGGGTGGACTCGGTGGCGCTGGCCGGGGAGGGGAAGGACCAGGTGGAGGTGGTCGGCGACGGCGTGGACTCCGTCAAGCTGACGAGCGCGCTGCGCAAGAGGATCGGGCCGTCGCAGCTGGTGCAGGTCGGCGAAGCCAAGAAGGAGGAGGAGAAGAAGAAGCCGGAAGAAGTCGCCGTGATCCATCCGCACCCGTGGTACTACCACTACCCGTCGCAGCCGGCGCCGGCCAACGTCGTCTACGAGTACCCCGCCGCCGGGTACGGTTACGGGCCGTACGGCTACCACTCGCGGCCGGATACCTGCTCCATAATGTAGAGAGAACGATGCATACGGATTTTAGAGCATAATGTACAGCATGCAACCTTGAAGCAGCAGCAGTAGTCGTACTGCCCCACAAACAGGCTTTGATGTGCGTCCGTGCATGTACTTTCGTCCTTTGGTGAAAATCCAATAGAGAAAGCCTTTTGTTCCGACAAACAAGCTTGAATAGATGGTGCCCAGGAAGGCATGAACATGACTGCCTTTGTACTCTTGGCCTCACGAAAGATGAGTCTGGGTGTTAAGCATGTGGTGGTATAAACATAATATGCTCTCGTACAATTCAGGATGACATAAGATACGCTAACACATATAGCACATGAGAGTTCAAACGGGACAGCGGAAACAAGACCTTGAAGCTATGGAAACTTATGTGCATAGACTAACAAGGAAGTATTGCTTAAAAAAACACACACGTGGTGATCATCCAACCTCTGCTAACATTCTTGTTAGGACCTGACCGTAGTGCCCCAAGATTATGGACAAATCAAGAACTCTATGCATGTTCGTCAATAAGACATCAACATACATTATCATCTTCTCAACATGACACAGATAGCAAGTATGGTGACCAAATCAGATCAAGAATGGCAAGATAATACCAATAGAGAGGTTGACATTAAGATTTATGCGGAAAACCACTTATAGGGAAGAACGATGGGAGGCGGCATGAGCAATCATCTAGTATGGAGAAGAATCATATATGGTGGGAACCAATAAATAAAGGAGCGGCTTGAAATCCCTTCACAAACCACACTCTTAGTCACACAAAAGGTCTACATATGGTGGGAACTATTCTCTCCTCTCATCTCTCAAACTCTTCTAACCTTAGCTCTCTCAAGGTGAAGAACAAATCACCCCAAAATGGGGAAGAAACTCACACATTTGAGTAGCAGCAGGGGCTTCAGTTTCAATGGCAAAAGACTTAGGGGTGGGCATTTTTATACCAAAACCGAATTATCGAACCAAACTAACTGTATTAACCGAATATCTCAGTTTGTTTGGTTTTTTGATAATCGGTTTGTTTCTTCCCACACTATTATGTGTTCAATAGTCTATTTGGTGTTAGCTTCTTGGAAACCAAACATGCCGTAAAAACCGATATACTGTGCAACGTGGGCAGCAATCCCTCGTTCAGCCATCCACCAGCCAAGGCCCAACGCCCAACTACCAAGGGGGCAAGCCCCACCTAGAGTGCCCCCAATCAATCCCCCATCCATCTCACATACACAACTAGGCTCGCCGCCTCACTCCTAGTCGCCCCTGATTAGGGGTGCATTTAGGTTAGATTCAGACGAATATTATTTATACCGCATCTTAGCCCATTTTTTCTCAGATTCAGAGTCAGATACAGTAAGACTAGATACAAATACGAATTTAAAGTATTCAAAGTTTTAGATACCGTACCATCGGGATAGATACATGACGGTTTTAGATCTAAAACGGATAATATAAGCGGATATTATGTGCATCCATAAAGGAATATATACTGAACCATATCACCATCACTTCAAGACTTCAACTAGCAATAAATTCATTTGGATTACATATGTATGATAGTCGAAACAACACAAATTCAACATAAATGATAAATTCACACATAAGTTTAAGAACCGATAAATTCATACGCAAGTCAATACAAGCGAGGACGATTGGTGGCGACTAGCTAGAGTGGTTGGACTTTGGAGTTAGGTTAGAACTTGAATAAAATCTAGATTGATTGGTGTTAGTGATGGTTGATGGGCTGGACCAGTTGGGGTACTAACTTGCTTGTTAGATAATATTCAATTTGTCGTGTACCGACACTATTTAGTCAGATTTTAGCTCTCCCATTTTTGCTACTGTATCCGGCAACAACTATTTGATACCGACCAGATACTAAATTATCTTCCCGTATTTGGTATCGACCAGATTCGATACCAAATCGGTCGAAATTAACCCGTACCATTTGTACCCCTACCCCCGATCCCCATCAATCTCGCTCGCCCCATCTCATCTGCCTCTCTCTCCCTACAACGCCGACATGGATGTACTCACCATTCGGGCTATGGAGAAGGACGCCATGCAGCGGCCCTCACCGGAGTACCTAAAGACGATGCAAGGGGATCATATGAGTGAAGCCACATGCACTGACCTCGTTAACTGGATGTATGAGCTCTCCACTTCTCTATGGTCTACGACCTAGCCCCTGGCACGCTCCACCACATCGTGCACAATATAATCAAACCAATATAATCGTATAAACCGAATGTACACCCCTAAAAAGACCCCTCAATTTGCATGTTGAATATACCAAAATGGTAGTAAGGCATTGCCACACTAATGGGCCATCATTTAGCAACTTGAGCCGCCAACATAAAGCTCAAAATGGCCTCTAAATGGGGTGAAAGTAGAGCCATCCATTACAAAGCAAATAGTTAAACTTTCTACTGTATGCATATGTTTTTTTAAGCTAGATTCCTCTGTTAGGAAAGGTAACTTGACATCAAGACCACCAAGGTGAGGTTGCATCATGATCCTGCAATGGTGTTGATCATCTCCTCCATCGACACTACACACTGCCACCACTTTCTCCCTTCTTCCCTATCTCTGGCAGGTCACTACCCTGGATCCGCGGCCATCATTGTCCTCCATGCCCATGGCTAGTAATACCATTGCCACCTCGCACATCTCCCTGACTCCGAAATCTAGAGGCCAATGAACCTTGATACCCTAACTCAGTGTGCCCCAACCCTCAATGGTCACAAGCTCACGAGACAGGATGTAGCCATCTCCAAAGCACCAATATCAAAGACACATCCAATGGTGCAAAATGTACTTGATAGGAGAAAAGATTCTAGATAGCTTAGACCTAAAAATTCCAAAAGGTAAACACTCCTATCCTAACTACTCACTATCCATTAGCAAATGAGAGAATTGGCTGTATGAAAAACCAGACTAGTGATTTAACCGGAAAAAACTAGAGCCAGATGTTGGTCCGGTCCGGTGTCCTATTGGATTGGGCAAACAATCCAAGCAGTAAACCTCGGTTGGATCAGTGAACCGCTGAACCCGAGTTATGACCGGGTCAAAGGGCCGGTCCGTCTTTTTGTACTATGGATGGCTCGTGTCTGAAACCATGCCGCGTCCTCCCTGGGCCGTGTGGTGTGCTGTGGTCAGTCACTCAAGTCGTCTCAGGTCAAGTCCTCTCTAGCTAATCCGATTCGCATCAGTTAATTAATTACGTGGAACGCAAAGTTGAAGAAACGCATCACTCGTTTTCGCACAGTGCAGATGTCACATCTCAGAATTCGTACGTTGACTTAGAAGTCATCGCGCTTTCGTCTTGGTAGTGTATTCAGAGGAAAAGAAAACCATTGTTTTTTTATGGATTAATCGTCCCATGTGATCGCGCATCAACGCTAGCTGACATACTAAATCATAACTATAACATGTTTTGTTTTGTGCGAGCTACCCACCAGCATTAGAGCTCTCGGTTCGACACTGATGCTCATCTTTTCTCTTGATCTGAAGTCTCAAACAAGAAGAGTATATACATATACGTGGATATATTTAATTGTCAAAACATATGTCTATATTTTATAAAATTTTGACCACCGCTCTAAATTAGACGTGTTCTAGAGACGCATCAATATATATATGTTGGGTTCAGCTTCAGCTTTTTTTCGTCTTCAACTTCTAACTTCTGCTTTTTTTCACTATTCAGTATTTCGTTTTTTTTGAATTTTTTTTAGATATTTTAGGCTTTTTTGTATTTTCTTTTTTTCTCGTGTTCCTTTGTATTGTCTCTAATGGATTAACATATTTTTTCTATTTTTACATTTTTTAAAAATTAATTATGCCCAAAAAGACAAATCAGCTACAGTAAAAAAAGCCAATTACAGTGAAATTTCAGTTAAAAGTCAGAAACCATCGCTAAAACGACCGCCCCTTAGTTGGAGTGCACGTCCTTGTGCTCTAAAAAACTATAGCATAATTATATCGCACCTAGTGCAAGTGAGGTAATTAAGCAGCTGAAGAGTAGTACCAGTACACATGCACAACAGCACAATGCATTAGGGCGCTCAAGTGGGCTTCTATGTCCGCGGCGGTGGGCGATTTTTTACTGTAGTAGGTACTGTAGCTACAGTACCTGCTACAGTAAAATTTATTTTTTGTTTTTTTAAAAATTTTACTTATACTTTTTTCTTTTTTGTTTTCGGTTTTTTATATATTTTTTTATATTTAATTATACTTAATAAATCAACTCGATTCTGATGTTTTTCAAATTCTGATGTTTTTCAGCAAAAATCAAAAGCCATCGTTATTCCGATCACCCCCTGATCAGTTCAAAATAAATATTGATTTATATTTTTAGTTTTTTAACGATTTTTAGCTTTTAATTTTTTTTAGCAATCACTATTATTAAACTGATAAGATTCAGTCTAAAAGGACAGATCCGTTTAGTGCCGTGTTAACTGGAAGATCTGTTGAGCAAGAAGGCCGCTTAACGTAACCCGTCAACTACGCCATAATATACTTATAAACCCGTCAACTACGCCCCACTCTGGACGAGTGAAGCGTGCACTCCTACTGCGACCGTCACGGCCGTTACGTAATGCTACCCCTTAATTTTGGTGAAACAATTATTAGCACGTAATTAAGTGGGTGGAATGCATCGCGATCGAGACGAGATTAACAGAACTGCTTGAACGAATAATATATTGCTCTGCTCTTCGGCTGGGGCACTGAAATAGGGTGCGGGCGCTAGGTTTTTCGGTCTTTAAATTACTTTCAGATGAAGTGTAATAATATATAATATATTAGACAAACATATTAGTATTTATTAATTTAGAAAAATCTACATACTACCTCTGAAAAATTGTTCATACCACCTAGATGATTTTAAATACTCATATACTGGACGTACATACCATCTGTTATATGAGATACTTCCTACAGTATAAGATATGACATAGGGTGTAATTACACACACACACACACACATATATATATATATATATATATATATATATATATATATATATATATATATATGAAGCCTCTTTTCTACACCTAGGTGTAATTACACCATATGTCGTATCTCATAATGTAGAGAGTATCTCGCGTAACGGAGGGTATGTACGTGTATTATACGAGTATTTAAGACTATTTAGATGGTATGAATAATTTTTCAGATGTAATATATACATTATATATATATCAGCAGCAGATGTATACGTAATTACGTGCAAGCGTTCTAGAATCAACAGCGCATAGGAGTCCTGAGCACACGCACAAACTGACCGTTTTAAAAACTGCTGTTGAGAATACTTGCCTACTTGGCCACCAACTTCAGAAAATTCAGCGTAATCTTTGCTTTGTTCAGCAAGATAGAGAGACCTGTCAATTCAAGAAACTTTACACTATGCACACCCATTTCCCAGGCTTATTACATTATTGTCCCAGAACCGCATGCTAACGATAACTTTATACTTAGCCAATAACGCGAGCAATTAATTACTGAATCAAATAAAGCACATGCACACTAGCCGCGCTGACTAGTAGCACAGTACACACTGGCTTTATGAGTCCTTTTTTTCTAATCGCATCCTAACTACTCCCATAAACAACTGGATCTCGCATTGTGGTACTGGTACACAGCTGTAGCACAGTACATCCCTCTCGCACTCGTCCTCCTATATATAGGAGCGAGCGATGTGTTCTCTGCTCCATCCACGGGAAGCTAGCTCCTCGTTTCCGCTTCGTCTTTCTTGCCCCATCCTCATAATCCAAGCCTGCCATTAGGCTCGAACTCTTCTTCATCTCAGCAACTCATCTCGATACTCCCGAGGCGTTGGGAGACCACTATATCGAGAAATTAAGCAGCAATGACGAAGGTAATTACTGATTAACTCCATTGTTTTATCAGTGCAGTGTCGTCATCTTCTCTGTTTATTTCGACTGATGAGAGGTTGCTCTGCTGCTGGTTGCAGCAAAAGATCGTGATCAAGGTGCAGATGGCGTGCGACAAGTGCCGGTCCAAGGCGATGGCGCTGGTGGCGGCGACGGGCGGGGTGGACTCGGTGGCGCTGGCCGGGGAGGGGAAGGACCAGGTGGAGGTGGTCGGCGACGGCGTGGACTCCGTCAAGCTGACGAGCGCGCTGCGCAAGAAGGTCGGGCCCGCGCAGCTGGTGCAGGTCGGCGACGCCAAGGAGGAGAAGAAGAAGACGGAAGAAGTGGTCGAGTACTCGTACCCGTGGAACTACTACCACTACGCGCCGCAGCCGGTGCCGGTGGTCTACGAGCACCACGCCGGCGGGTACTGGTGGTAACGTCGTAGCTTTGTTTTGCTTACAACTTTTTTGCTAGTTTTTAAGGCTACCTTCGTATAGAAATGGGATATGTAATTTGTAGTGCACTATGCCGAGCGAGTGGGATTTTTTCCATTTTCTGTGAAATCCAAACATGTTTGTTGAATTTATTTGTTGCATGTGTTACGTTTGATGTTGCATTGGAGGGTATGCCACTAGGCGCCTTCTTTCTTTAAATAGCTAATTGGGATTAAAAATACATTATCCCAGCACATTAAGCCTCTGTTGCACCCATAAGTCCACCGTCGTGCTCTCGAGTAGAGGTGGAGCTTGAGCCATACCATGCCAACACATCACGGGCCTGGTGTTCTTCGGACCACGTCGTGCCGTGTCGTATCAACTTGTCTTATCTCTGGCCAAACCCAAAGTCCGTCGTGCCGACCCTAACCTAATCCTAAGTAACTATAAATGGCTACGGTGGCCGTCATTTTTATTTCTCTCATGTCTGTCTCGTTAAAATCTAGTAAAATTGAATTAATTATATAAAAACATGATACGCAGATATTTTAAAAGAAAAGTGAGATTTTCTTATTATTTTATCTATGTGCAAACATCAAAAGTAGTTGATCCATTCCGCATGACGTACTTCCTATCTCTGCTCTCAAGCATCCGCTCAAGAATCTATGCATATAGCAGCAAGATCGTGTCTTTAGTACATCGTGTATCCGCCGAATAATGCAAGGTCCAATATCTACGCGCCGGTTATTTTTTATTCATCGTTTTCGTGGAGGAGAAGAAGCCGGAAGCCTCCGCCGCGACCGTGGTCAAGTACTCGTACCTAGTGGCGGATTCAGGATTGGATCACACCCCAAGTTAAAATTTTAATAGCTAGTTCCTAAATTGTAAATGTAAGAGATCCTATGGAGGCACAGACAGTCTTGAATTAAAAGTTAGCTAGCTACTCCTAACTAGAAGGAGCTAAACCACAAAGCTAATGCATTAGCTAGCTCTACCCATCCAACAAATTTAATTGAAGCACAGTGGCGGATCAAGGATTTTATCAAAGGGTATACCGCACCAAAATTTTCATATGCAATTCGATAAAAATATTTTCCAATTCGGTAAATAATTGTAAAATTTACACCGTAATTCGGTATACAGGCACTAAATAATATGACAAGTCTTAAATTCAAGAATTAAGTTAAAAAATTGCACAAATTACAACATAAATCTATGAATAAATTATAAAGACTAAACTATCTGTAATCTATATACATCGAAAATAGTAAATTGAGAAGGAAGAAAAAATATTACTGAATAATTGAAGGACACCTGTTGAAGAACAGTGTAGAACTCTACTCAGCAGCCTCACTTCCTCTTGCGGTCTCGCCTCTCAGCAGTAAGCTCTGTTTACCTTTTCTTTTCCCCTCTTCCGCAGATGCTATCAACTTCTCAAGTCTCACCGCTCAGTGCCTCAATCGCTCACCTCACTCTCTCATCTCTCAGTCGCCTACTCGCCTTGTCCATCACTGCTGCTCCTCGGTCCGGCTCGGTGGCTCCCTCGCCCCCAGATCCGCCTCCCCTCACCACCCCCGCGCCCCTGTCCGGCTCCCCCGCCCCCAGATCCGCCTCCCCTTGCCGCCCCCGCGCCGTCAGATCTGGGCCATCAGCTCCCCCAGGCCCCGGCGTTGGTGGCCGGTGGCCCGACCGCCCGGCCCTCACCACCTCGGCTCCGGCGACTCGGTTCCCCCTCGGCCGCCCCGGCTCAGCTGAGCTCCCCTCGCCGTCCCGCGCCCCGGTCCGGCTCCCCTAGTGCGACGGTGCCCTGTGGAGGAGGCGAAGGCCGGAGCGGCGCCCTCCCCGCAGCCCACACCCGCAGGGCGCACCGGAGCAGGCGTCGCCGCGTCGGGAGCGAGAGGCTGGCGGCCGACGGACGCGCGGCGCGCGCAGGCTACGGCTGCGGCCGGCGCGGAGGCGAAGAATCACGGGCGCAGCGTCGGGAGCGCAAGGCCGGCGGCCGGAGGACGCACGACGCCCCAAGGTGAGGGCGCGGAGGCGAGGAATGGCCGAATGGGGGATTGAGGGCGTGGCCTGATTTGGGGATTTAGGGTTTCATAGTACTGGCGTAATTGGCTGAGCCGCTGAGGCCTGTGGAGGGGGCGCGCGCGGTCTGCTGCTGCTGGGCTGCCGTCTGCCGGGCTGCTTGAAGTCTACGACTTGGGCTGGGCTCTGAGGCATGGGCTGGACCATGGTGAGCAAGATTGAAAAGCCCAATGCTACAGGGAGATATCACTGCTATTTAGGCCAGGCCTCGGGCTACAGCCCCGGCAGCCCGAGGCCTGTCTCCGCAAGTCGTACCTACGCGCCGTAACCAGCGCCGGTGGTCTACGAGCACCACGTCGGCGGGTACAGGTACCAGTACTGGTGGTACCGTCGTAGATTTGTTTTGCTTTGAACTTTGCCGGCGGGTACAGGTACCAGTACTGGTGGTACCGTCGTAGATTTGTTTTGCTTTGAACTTGTGGGTCATATGGGGTCATTTTATAATTACGATGAGTGATTAATTTTTAAATTAGAATATTTATTGAGTTTAAGTTTGGTATTTTAGAGTTTGTAAATTTTTCAGTTAATTCTGTTGCTGATGATATGACCGGCATTAGGGGCCATGGTCATATCGGTCATGTGCGGTAGTACCTGTCTTGAACAACGGTTAGACTGGAGTGTAATACTATCGGCGTTGTACAGACAGTGCTTCCGGAGTGAGACGGTATTACCGGCTTTTGGTTGGCGATCATACCGGCTGAGGAGCTATTATGTCGTGTATTTGTTTGAATCGAGTTGTTGGAGTGTGGTTATGGTATGGATGTTGTTGCTTGCGTGTACATGGATTTATTATTTTGTTCTAGGTTTAGAATCAGTAATTTGGTTACATACATTTTACATTGTGCATTGTTTGAATTAATTATGTCAATTGATGACTTTATGCATTGTATGTTGCTACGTGACGTTTGTTTATTGTTGTTCGTTGTAGAATTTTGGAGCTAGGCCATGATGAGACGTAGGAGGATCGGGACTAGGTATAGGTGGTGCTAAGATCCAGAATGGTCAAAGAGACACCAAAAATGTCTGAGACTCGTAGAGTGGTTACAAGCCAATAAGGTAGGAGACTGGAGTAGGAGCTTCTGGTGATGATCATGACAAGTAACAACGAGGTAGATCGGAATTAGACTTAGGAAGGAGTCGAGGTCCTATGTGATCAAGGAAGGCAGGTGGCGTCATGTGCGAGAAGAGGCATGTGGTGCGCCATGACTTGAGTCGTTTGCAAACGAGGACGGTTTGGTGGGATCCGGACGTGTGAGAAACTTGATGACAAGTCATTGAGGCCACGTGAAAAATAGCGAAGCATAGATGATGTTTCATGGCAAAGGAAGCGGAAAGTTTTGTGGAAAACTATAGAGAGGTATTTTGGTAAATTGTTCAATACCAAAAAAGTGACATACGTATGAAACCACGGCGTTGACCTAAGTGGTTTATGTTCTGTATGTGTTGAAAATGTGAAATGGATTAAGTATTGATTCACTAATGGGTTAGTAGTTGAAAACTATTTTGAGAAGCTTGCGTGGAAGAGTAAAACCCGGTGTTGGTGGGATTAACGAGTTATCCCTAGTTTGGCCTAATGGGTGGATCCATTAGATTTTAGTTCAAATTGTGAGGCTATATAAGGGGAGGAGAGACAAGGCTAAGGTTTGAAGAGGTTGGTTAAGCCTTTTGGTGGTTAGCTCTTCCTCTTTCCTATAAGAGATAGGTTAGAAAGAGACTTGAGAGATTATAGTTATGGTTCTTTGGGTTCAAGCTTTATGTGTATGTTCTAAGCTTATAGCTCTACTATTATGAGGAATTAACTATAAGACATACATTTTCAAGTGAAATAAACATCTAAATTTTGCTCAAATGGGCCGTGCTATGAATCCCCTAGTGTGCTTTTGATTTTTTTTGTTTTCTTGTTTGGATTTCTCTTCTCTTGAACTTTTCTGGTGTCAAGAACATATAAGAGGTGGAAATATCTCCTGATGACAGATCACATCCATTTAAGTATGATCTAGAGAAAGTTATTGAGTTTGCTCGGTTTTTCAAAAAAGAGACGTTTTTCTGGGTTTTGCTCTTTTGGGTGTTTTGAGTTGAATTCATGTTGTGTTATAGTTTGCTATGACATGTAAGAACCTATCCTAGGTCACCTAGACTATCTAGAACTCATGAGCAAAAATAAATTGAAAATTTCTCTCTTCTGATCGGTTTTGGTGCATTCTTCCTTAAATTTAAAAAAGTTAGAATTTTAACAACGACTTTCTTAATTATTGATTAAAATAGATTTTTGACATCCTAGAGAAGGTGCATGTATAATTTTAAGTCATTTGGATCAGCTGATGAAAGTTACATGGATATTCGGATTTAAAATTGGGCTGAAAACACTGTTCATTTGCTGATTTTGGTATTAGACTAGGGTGGCCATAGGGTCAGACTGCTCCCTATGAGAGATGTTAGACCGCCGGTGTTGAGAATTTTATCGAATTTTGATTTCGTGTGTTTTTTTTATCTGTAACTTGAGGAGAATGTGATATTCTCTGTAATTTTTCTAGTTATTTGAGAATAAAACCTGGAATACTTGGAGGAAAAAACTTTAAAAAGGTACTATTCACCTCCTCTGTTGTCATTCGATCTAACAAGTGGTATCAAAACCATATTTAGAACACGTTGGTTTATTAACGTGTTTTTTTTCTCTCTCTCTTTCCTTTACATTATCCGTGGAGATGTAATATTTATTTTTTCTTATTTTCTTTATTGAATATTATAGGTAAAATTAACAACTGCTATAATATCATTTCAGTTAAGAGCTAAAAGACCAAAAAAAGTCCTTTGAAACGGGACCTTAATTTAATTAATGGATGCAGTCATTCATTCGTCGTACGAAGTCCTTTGAAACAGGACCTTATTTTAATTAATGGATGTCATGTAATTTTTTAGCAAAAGGGTGATAGGAAGTTTAGAAACGGACGAGGCGACGACCCGCGTTTTGGAAGCCAAGTCACCGAAAACAAACGCGATGAGGGCGGGGATTTGGTTTTCGATGGTGATAGCTTCCGTCACGCAACACAAACGCGATCGCGAAAGTGCGAGCGAAGGCAGCGCGTCTTGTTCCCTGCAGGCCGCCGAGGTGCCTTGCTTCTGGGCCACAACGTTTTACGGGCTGCTTTTTTACCGTGTGGAGAACAACGAGACCATGTCAGAGGGTTGTCGGCCTTACGGCCTATGTAAGAGAGCAGCCCACACTAACTAGCGATTTTTACAATCCTTTGTGATTGCCGTTGTTCCTTTGTGAAGCGCTCGAGTATCAAGACTTTTCCTGCCTTTCTGGAAAAGAATAAGAGCTTTGCAAACGCTCGAATGTGCGATGAAAACATTTTCATTACAATCCACCAGATCGGTGCAAAATTTTCATATAATATCTATAACAATTTTTGTACACATGTCCAACATTACAAAGTATAAGTGGCAACATTCAAAAAATATTAAAAATTCTCATTTTATTACCAGATTCAGCAAATTTTAAACAGTAACGGACATCTTACACAGTATAAAATCTTGATATGTTTGAAAAGTGGTATGAAAAATCTAAAAACGATTGAATTTAGTTTCTGAATAATCATGTGAGAAGGTCTAGGGTTTTGTTTAATGAACCATTACCATTTTAGAGAGTGAAAATTTATAAATTTTTTTTTTGAAATTTCTACAGATTTGGCGGTCTAACCTGCTAGAGGAGGTGGTCAGACTGGCCCCTATAGCAGTCTGACCAGTAAGGCGTTTTTGTTTCGGCCAAAATTTTGTTTTTGGAAAATTGAGTAGTGGGATAATTTGGTTTGATCTAGGTCAGTGTGTATGTGTTGCATAAGATATATTTCAGCTAACATAAATCAAGTTATGAAAAACTTATATCCGAAAATGATTTCTTTGTATTTATATGTGCAAGGAGATTTAGAGTCAACCATGGTTAACAGTAAGGATTGGGACTACACTCATGAATGAGTCAAGACCCAGAACGATAAAAAATTCCTTACTGTTATTTTTGCCTCAATTCTTTAGGTATTCTGGCTTGTTGTGATATATGGGAATACATTTAAAGTCATCTTAGCCATCCTCTACCTATGAGCATGCCATATTTCTCGTTTTCAATTTTTGCCTGATTTTGATGCAACATTTCTTGTTCTTAAGAAAAGTTTGAATTTTGAGATGGATTCTTGTGATCCTTTGATGAAATAGGTTCTTGAGACCTAAGCAAGGTGCGTGATTTTTTTTATATAATTTGGACTTGCATATTTGAAGTTGCACCAAAAGTTGCATTGGCTCGGATTGAAAATTTCAGTTCTGGAATAGAGGAGACCAATAAGACTGCACCCCCTCTAATCCAACCGCTTGAGGCTGGTCAGATTGGTGTGCTGCTGGCGGTTTGACCGTCGGGACCAGTCAGACTGCCCCTAATAGCTGGTCGAACCGTTCGAAGCTTGAATTTCTCGAAATTTTTGTTTCTTGGTTTTCTAGCTTTGGTGTTAGCTTTTCATCATGATAGTCATAGCTCTTTAACTACCGGAGTGAATGATCGGCAAATACTTAGGAGAAAATTTGAAAGCACCATTCATCCTCTCTATTGTCATACCAGTCCTATAATTTCAAAGAAAAGAAGTTACATTGTTGTTAGACCTTGACCTCGATGGCTCATTTTATATGAAAAATCGAGTATCCATCACTAAACCATCCATCCTCAAGACCCATGTCTTCTATTTCTATACCAATTTCATCTAATCAAAAAGCCCTATGGCGTAATAAAAAAATCATCACGGGTGCAACAAAGATTACGGTTGCATGTAACAAAATTCCATCCGACCACAACAAAACTCACGACAGAAAGGGAAGCAGCAAACCACAATATCTAATTGAAACAAAAAAAAATGCTCATGTGCAACAAATTACTTAACACGTTGCAACAAAAATAACTCAATGCAACTTTTTTTTCTCAGGCTGCAATATCAAATATAACGTATGCAACATTTGTAAGAAACATATGCAATATTTGCGAAACCAAATGCAAATTTGGGGAACCAAATGCACCATTCAAAGATTTCTCGTTGCAACATTCAAAACAAATAGATGGGACATTTATAATTACCTATTCCAACATTCTCAAATAAACTAGTTGTAACATCTCACGTCCCTGTATTAAGAATCTTGCTCGATCCCTATCCCATTCTTCTATTTGGCACAAGCTCCTCTTCTACCACACGGATGATGTCATCCGCCCAACAACTCATCGTTCTCCACACCGAGATCAGAGGAGGCAGCGACATTTCTACCACTCCCCTATCGCAGAGCTCGGATCAACGATGCGGCGCCGCCACTCATAGCTCCCAACGCAGAGCTTGGGAAGCCTCGCAGCCTCCACCCAGCTTGGGGTAGCGCATGAGTTATGACAAATGCGTTATGACGAATGACTTATGACGACATGCCGACCAGTGAGTCGCTTTCACATGCAGGCCAAGCGAAGCAACCGAGGTGGGGGCAAATCAAATCATCGAGGAAGAGAGAGATTTGAAGTGGTATGTGTGTGTTGGGACAAGGAGCTAAAGTGATATGGGAGGAGAAAAAAAATAATAAATAGGTTTTGTCGGTGGAGTGAGAAATTTAGGATATTTGATCGATGATAGGTGGATAACGGATGAAAACGTGCCATGTAATAGGAGAGAATCGGACGTCCTAGAAGTGTCTGTTCGGAAAGAATAGACCGAAAAAGGGGTCCTTTCTGTCGCTTGTCGGCGCCACGCTACGTTCCGATTCGACACGAGAGCTTTCGGTGGAAATGCTTTTCGTTGTGCTTTCCACGAGTGGTGGGATACCGACCTATTTACGCATGGATATAATTACCTCTCACGTGGAGTCCATCCAAGCAACCACATAGGGTATCCATAGTATAAAAGATTAGACTAAGTCCACTTTTTCCCTCAGACCACCCAAACAATGCCTTGCATCAGAGTGTAAGCGTCGTTGCCACGTTAGACAGGTGCTACATCTTGCTCATATTGGATTATCTGTATGATCCGTCAATTAAGTAAAGTCTGTCTTATAAAAAAAAAAAAGAAGAATCTGTCAAGTATACCTCCTTAGCGAAGTAACAGGGCATATGCCGCACCGCGTTTCTTCCTCACTGGGCGCTTCTTCGTTTGCAAAGAATCTTCCGACAAGGATATATACGGCGCGCGCAACTGCCACGAAATTAACTGGCCGCAGTCGCCGACTTCGCGTGTGAGTGCTATAAAACGAAGGGAACGCGCGCTGCTCTGCTCTCCCATTCATAAACCAACTCGCTCTTTCTGAATTGCTTGCTCGATCGATCTGCGTATTCACCTGAGGAGCGCGACGTACGGCGACATGAGGGTATGTACACGGTACACACACGTCTCGTGCTAGAAATTTCACGTGTATACGTTTTTGCTCGTGCGTGTCTGGATTCTTCTGTGGATGATGTACTGCTCGACGTCGATTGATCAGATGCTGCTTGTTTGCTGGTGTTGTTGCAGACGGAGATGGTGATCAGGATGCAGCCGAGCTCGGAGAAGGGCCCCTCCAAGGCCATGAAGGTCGCGGCTGCGATCGATGGTAAAGCTCCATTTCTCCCTCGTGTTTTCCGACTAATGTATAGCGAGCGCTAGTGATTTACTGTAACTGGCGCTGGTCTGGTCATTCAGGAGTGGAGTCGGTGGCGCTGGCGGGGCATGGCAGGAACCTGCTGCGGGTGGTCGGCGTCGGCGTCGACTCCAACCACCTGACCAGCAGGCTGCGGCGGAAGGTGGGCCACGCCGACATCGTCGAGCTGCGGACCCTGCAGGACCGCGGCTACAAGGCCGGCGCCGGCGCCGGCGGCAGCTACTACTACTCGTCGCAGCCCGCCGCGCGCGACGGCGCCTACGGCCCGTACAACAACTATCCTGCGGCGGCCAGCTACTCGCCGGCGGCTCCGTACTACCACCAGCCGTACGGCTCCTACCCTTCACCGTACGCCACCTCCGTCGTGCACCACGAGTACCCGACCAGTGACCCAAACAGCTGTTCCATCATGTAGCACGCACCGTAGTTGTACGTAGTGTATAGCAGTTAGCACTAGCTCTTAATTTGGTGATTCATTCTGTGAGGTGGAGGTCACTGTTTTGTGCTTCAGTTTGTTTGCCTCATGTGCATACTATTGTACGTAGTGCTGTAAGTGCACAATATAGTGTGAATTTGTGATGAACGGGGGCTTACTTTTTTCCGGCCCTCAATTCATTTGTAATCAGATGCTGTTGTGGATTTGCGAAGGATGTGAGATGCTGTGCCTCATTGATGGAATGGAACCCCAAATTGTCAGCATATCTCGAATTTTCACATCATCGCGCGTACGTGAAGGAAGCGGCCAACAATCTGAGAGAGACCGAAAAGAGGAATCGACGGAGGGGCAGCATTCGCCTTTGCTTGGCCGTCTTCTTCGAGTTCACCTTCCCCGGAGTCGGAGAAGATGTCGGACTCGGAGGAGAAACACCGGGGGCGCACGAATCTTGAACGATCCGACGGTGGGAAATTCGATTGCTTGTCAGAAAAAGAAGGGAAAAAATGTTGAACCATGCGTAGCGAACCACGCGGTACCCCAGTTACCTCGCCGGCAACGGCAACTGCAACCGCAACCCCACCGCGCTTCGGTTGATCCACGTACACGGACGCCGTTTTTTAAACCTTCCGGTTGCATCAGACTGTAGGACCGATTGAGAGGGTGAACGATTTTTGTCCCTTATTTAACTTCTACTAAATTAATCCTCTTTGACTTCTCTCGGTTAGCTACGAAAAACTAATTATGTTAGATGTATAGCGAAAATAAACATAAAACAGAAACTAACAAGCAAGAAAATAAAATAAACAATAAACAAGTCAAAGAATCAACTGGCTTATATGACCATAAGCAACAAACCGGTTAGACAGCACCTCACTCCACCACATTGATCGGAGGTCATTTACATGACCACATTGATCGAAGGGTAGTTACACAATCACACTGGACGCTAGTCAGAGGTCATTCTATGACCAACTTCTATAACCACACTGGTTTCATGAAGCTAGTCTGATCGTCGTGTTATGGCTAATCAGATCGTCCTACAAAGGAATGAAGAAATGCTTAGGATTGATCTGACCATTGTTGTCATGCTGATCAAACCGTTAAAAATATAACAACAAATCCAAAAAAATGAAAAGTTTTAAAACTAAACTTGAAGTTCAATAAAATTTATACATCAAAATCAAATAATCATCAGGTAATATGGTGTGACTCGCTTGATCAAACACAGACGATTACAACCTTCTTGAGACGTAGCGCGCCATTGCGCTCGTCACGTCGGCGACGAGTCTGGCATGACCATCAATAGTACGTACCTATAAGATCTTCATCTTATCTAAAGACAGCATTAGAGATAACATTTCTAACAGCAAATTATTTATTTACCTATTTTATACTATTTTTATTATAACTTTCTGTCTTATACCTTTTCACTATTTATATTGGTTTGCAGATATAAATCATCTCTTACATAAGAGATATCATATTATCTCTTTTCACTTTCTGTTTTCTTTACATATAATTTTACTGAGATAGCTGAGATTATATTATCAGAGGTACCTTAGTTGAGAAGGTTTGGCGCGTTGAGCTGTGGGCGGAGCGCCCACAACTGCAAACGGTGCGCGACGACTACGCGCTCGAACGACAAGGATGATGCCGGGCGCTCGTAAACACGCGTCAGCAGAAGTATAAACGGTAGACGTGGCATCGCTGAGAGGCCGGGGAGTCCCCCGGTTTTACTATACGAAGTATGTACGTAGTAGGGGTATTTGCGTGCACATCTCTCTGACGTGCTAGCCTGCTAGTCAACTGGTCATCCTTTCCCTTGCATGGTTGAGCGTCCTCGTAAACTTCTAGTCGTTTAAACATTTTTGTCGATATTAGCTAGCATCATTGTCGTATGATCATATCCGATCGTGTTCTCCGTGAAATTAATGCGCAGTGCCCAAGGGTGCCAACACCCGCATCTAGTTTATTGGCAGTAAGGGGAAGAGTAATTGCCATGTGCAGTTTATTTTCACGCAGAACTAGATAACCATGGTAAATAGGGTGGGTTTTTTAGATTATGATTTATTATTTTTGGTTTAAATTTTTAAATTCTGATTATTTGTACAAGGGAGTACGGAGAGAGATACCTACGTGCGATTTTATCCGATATAGATGAAATCAGAATAATGTCACCTACAATCGACTTGTAGACCCGTCTTGAAAAGTATTTTGTTTGAAAGCTAGTTACCGTAAAAAATAAGACCATAAACTCAAAAGAATTTATCCATATACTACTATATCATTTCCGAGGGGATTCACGGCCCCTGGACGTGTCCACCTGTCCCTCCATGCGAAAAGAGCCTCCAGGTTTCAAAAATTACGTATAGGTCTTCGGTTCTTACGAAAAAACTCTTGAATTTTTTTCAAAAAAACCCCTACGCTTTTTTAACCTTGATAACGCTCCACGGTTTCCGAAATTACGTATAAACCCTCGATTCTTAAAAAAAAAGGCCCTGATTTATTATGAAAAAGCCCTTTTGCTCTCTTTTTATTGCGAAAAGGTCCTCGATTTTTTGCGAAAAAGCATCTCCACTTTTCTTTTACTGCGAATTTTTGACTCTTTTACTTCGGTACACACGGTGGCTGACGCGGTGCCACGCCTATATGTCTAGTATCTATTTCTTGTCGTGAGGTTCATCACATGACAGATCAGTTTGACGATTTATTGTTCACTACTACGGAAATCATCATCACAGACGGTTCTAAAACGTCATCACAGACGATTTTTTGAACCGTCTGAATTTATGGGTCAGTGATAATTGTAAGTTATCACAGACGGTTTGTGAGCCGTCTGTGATAAATACAACACAGATGGTTTGTAACTAGAACCGTCTGTGAAAAACACTATCACAGACGGTTCTATATATAGATCCGTCTGTGATACTTGCATATCACAGACGGATCTAAGTTTAGAACCGTCTGTGATGTGTGATCACAGACGATTTATACTACAAAATTGTCTATGATAGTTCATTCTATATCTAAATTTTTTTCTATTTTTCAGTTAACCTCAGGAAATGTTAGCTATGCTTTTTGAAAACAAGCGAAAACAAGCAAATACGATATCAAACATAGCAGAGAATATTTTATTTTCATTACAATCCACCATTACAACATCATAAGATTACAATCCACCATTACAACATCACAAGATTACAGTCCACCATTACAATAGCAGAAAACAATAGAAGTAACAATGGAGGCTACGATGAATAGAACAATGAAAGCAACATAGCAGAGAACAATCCACCATCACAAGCTCGAGTAGGCCTTCTTAGCAGCTACATCACTGTAAGCTCCCAGACAACAATGGAGGCTAATATGGAGATCTAAACCCCACAGAATCAAATACTTGAAGAAACAATGGAGGGAGGAAGTGGAAAATAACGGAGACCTAAACCCCACAGACACATTTGAAGGGAGGGGGTGGATGAGTTCGGGTGAGTATTTATAGAGGAGTCCTACTCGAACTCAGGCGGGAAATTATAAAATTTTAGAAATGCACGAAGCGGGAAACATATCACAGACGGTTCTTAATTAAGAGCCGTCTGTGATATCCAATATATATATACCGATACAATATAAACAACTACTCTCAAAGTATAAAATAACAAAGTTCTGTATGGCTTATATATACTCATTTGAAAGGTTTCGACAAGATTTACAACTTTGCAGTTGAGATAAACCCCAAATTTCTAAGGG
This sequence comes from Melocanna baccifera, assembly GCA_036346265.1. Taxonomy (NCBI): domain Eukaryota; kingdom Viridiplantae; phylum Streptophyta; class Magnoliopsida; order Poales; family Poaceae; genus Melocanna; species Melocanna baccifera. The sequence goes on along the minus strand of CM070680.1, from coordinate 26,465,584 downwards.
AAGATCAAAAAATTTGGCAAAAACAGAATTCAAAAACTTCCAATTCGAATTTGAGGTTACAAATGGCCGATTTTAGGGGTCTTCGAGGGTGACTGGCGCAACCAGGTGATTTTTTGGATCGGGCTCGTCGTTAGCTTTTCAATGAGTACAAGAACGTCGAAAACGGACACCGTATGCAAAAGTTATGCCTGTTTTACTGAAGGTGTGTCAAAACGGAATTCTACTCGAACTCAAGCGGGAAATTATGAAATTTTAGAGGTGTGTGGGGGCGAAAATCATATCACTGACGGTTCTTAAATAAGAACCGTCAGTGATACTACGAAATATCACAGACGGTTCTTAAGCAAGAACTGTCTGTGATATTGGCAATATCACAGACGGTTCTTGATAAGAACCGTCTGTGATAGTATCACAGACGGTTCTTATCAAGAACCGTCTGTGATTGCGTTTAATACAGGTGGTTTTTATAAATCGTCTATGATGAGGCGTCTAATATAAACCTTTTTGTAGTAGTGGTTTATTCTGGTGCAAAAGTTTTTTTTAAAAGAACAAGAAAAAAACATGGCCATCCACTGTGGCACCCACATTAAAGGCCAGTAAAAGAGCTAAACATTGGAGTGAAAAATGACAAGCTATGGTCTGGCTATGGCCAGAAATGAAGAAAAAGTCGGTGCAACGAGATCCTCAGTATGAAGGCCAAAATTAATTGGGGACAAATGTAGAGGGTGATATGGAACACGTTGTGACACGGATAGCTTTCGAGTGAGCTTACCATACTTGGAAGGGAATGCTTAGGTTCGGTTGCGGCGGTGTCAGACAGCGTGGCGCCAGAGAGGATGAAGAAGATGATGTCCCGATGATCCTATACAAAAGAGAGATGGAGGTGAGCACAAAGAAGACGGGACTGAGTCGAAGAATGAGGCACACCCGAGTGGTTGAGATGGCTTGGTGAAGACTGAGACACTGTCACCAGGTTTGAGGAAGATGTGTTCACTAACAACGGTTCGATAGAAGAGAGGACAAAGGAGGCAAGGGTGAGGTAGAGGAGGCTGAGGCAAGCTCAAAGGGCAAGGCAGTGATGGCTGAGGCTGACCGGCGCAAACGATGAAGCTCGGCGGAGGCAGCAGTGCAGTAGGAGCACATGCACGTGGGGCGATATGTCTGGTGCAGCCAGCCTACTTGGTTCTACCAAACCTAGAATGGTTAGGGGCACTATAAATCATTTTTGAAAAAATCTCTCTCCGATTCAGCCAAGCATAATATTTTAATGCTCTCAATGTCCTACATCAAAGAACCACAAAACATAAAGCCTATTCGTTTTGGCTGCGGCTGATGGCTTTTGGCTGCGGCTGATGGCTTTTTGGTTGTAGTGTCCTGAAGCGAGCAAAGCCATGAATGTTCAATGTCTTAAAGCAAATGCTATAAAATTTGAGCAATTTTCAATGTCTTAAAGCAAATGCTATAAAATTTGAGCAATTTTCAATGTCTTAAAGCAAATGCTATAAAATTAGAGCTCTTTTACGGTTCTCCAGAATAAATATGAGCCATCCATTCTTTTTGATCCAATGGATCAGGTTAGTTGGAATTTAATTCTACTATCACCGGCAGTACTAGCAGTAAAATCCTAAAAAGAATAAAATTGTAAAGAAAACAAGGGACAACACCACCATGTCCTACGTCGTGACCATCCACAACCTCTGCCTGCAGCCCGTCTGGCCGCTCATCACCCCCAACTCCAGCCTCCCTCCATCTCTGACAACACGACATCAATGGTGTACCTAGGAATTTTAGAATGGGTATTCAAAATTACAAAAATATTATTTAATAGAAAACATAAAGGTCCATAATAGTGAATTATTTCTATGATTCAAGAGAAACAATTGAGCATCACAACACCACCAGGAGAAACAACGAACGGTAGAGATGCCGACATGGATGACACACAGTGTTTTGGATTTAGAAAGCCATTTGGAGAATTCGCTTTACGAAGTCGCCCCATTTATTTTAACTTTCGAAGAAGCGAAAAACTAAATGCCCAAAAGAACAGAAACAATAAACTAACATGCAACCCTACTAGTTTGCAGAATGGTACAAATGAGAAGATGGTGCCTATAAATGTGACAATAAATACTATAAGGACATAAGATGGCTCACTGGATCAGCAGCGAAGCTAAATTTGATAATTTTAAGCACTAAACTATGTTTGTTCATCGATAGTGCTCCACTAGCGAAGTTGGTGAATGGTGAGCTAGAAAATAAATTCTAGGTGTAGTTATGAATAGCTAACAGAAGCACATCAAGGCTAAAAAAGGACAAACCCATAAAAAAGACAACTAAGTGCTAAGGAATCAGCATAATTTCTCCATCAGACTAATATACAGCATTAAAAATGATGAAATCACTTCAAACAAACTTCACCATCAGAAAAAAGTTATATTCAATGTTGTGGCATAAACATGTAGAAGACAGCTTTACTGCATAGTGTGTACTTTTGGTATTAAATGTGTTATTGACATAAGTAACCATTCATACATATTTCAAATTAAAGAATTCTCAACAAAATACGCATTACTTGGCACAACATCTTCACTATGGCCCATTGTTCATGAGTGTGTTCTTTCTAACATACAGCTAAAAACATAATAACATATCACCAAACCAATTTTCAAATTACTCTCAACAATGTTTACTGTTTTCATTTAATCTATTCTTCTTTAATTTTTCTTTTCCACAGCTTACAAAACGTGTCATTCTATTTAAAAAAATCTACTTACAGAGTGTGTGAGTTGATGGTGACGGCCAACTCTCTCCTACCTAAACAGATTCTAACAACATGTTCCAACCAAAAGAATCCCTACCAAGTCAAGTGCAACATCAAGTACTCACTGCAACTGCCCCCTCACTTGCCCCTTTTGAACACTGTAACACACTTCTCTGGTGGCTAACACTCTCGAGTTCGACTGAAACCTCAATGAGATTCCGAGGGTGTCATACATACACTATGATCAGTGAAAGAACAGAGAAGCCTTCTCTTCATTTAATTAAAGCTAGTAAATCTTGATGAAGATACTGATTAAATCCCACATAATTTTTAGATTTGAACTTCCTGAGCAACCTCAATGTAAAAAAAATTGTTGGGATTGCACATACTATTGGCATGGATGGCTTCCTACAGATCATGACCGTGGCCTGCAAAATGAACCCACAAATCAACTCCAAGCTCAAACCTTTCCAGTTTCCACGAGATTTTAAACCCCAGCCAAGAACCAAATTGCAAAACCCAACATACTTAGTCTGGCCCGCCTGGATCCAATGCTATCAGTGATAAGCTCAAATCAAATCAAGCACAAGAAACGAAGCGAATCGAATCCATCAGATATGAAACAAGCAAGAAAATCGAGCAAATTGATGTTTCTACCCATGTAATCTACCGCATTAGAACGCACAAAAGAAACTTGTTGGTTACTTGCTGGCTCGAGCTGGAGCTCTAAGTCAAAGCGGCGTGCCCGTGGGATCTCTAGATCTGGGATAGGGACTGGGATGAGCACGACTACACGAGCCACGTGGGGGAGACCGGAGATGGGAAGTCGGAGGGAGAGGGACTGAGGGAGGATGAAACTGCGGCCTGCGTCTGTCACCTGTATGCCGGCGCCGCCATGGTCCACGGAGAGGAGCCAGAGGGTCTGAGAGAGTGAGAAATGAAGGAGAGACTTGATGAGAGGAGAGCTGTCTGTTTGAGAGAGACGATGTAGCCCTAGATTCTCCTGTGGGTTGGCAACTGAGGATTGGGCCAATGGCGCATTCAGCCACTCGGCTTGGGCTGCTATGGTATAGTCGGTCTGGCCGTCTAGTGCCAAGGCCCAATAGAGGGAAATACGGTGATTTAAGTCAAATTACTAATATACATATATATTATATTTTATATATAGTGAATTTTTTACTAAAATTTTTTAGTATTTACCTGAATACCCATAAATTATTGTAGGTCCGCCCCTACACCGCATGCCTCGACCCCAATGCCCTCCTTTCCCTTATTCAGCCCCATTGATGAGGGCGTGCGACCTGGGCGATGGCACAGAGCCCCCAAATTGGTGGGGCCCCAAACCATGCTATAGGCATAGTAGGCCTATACGTATTATGTACAGCCCAGCCCAGCACATGCTATAGGGATACTACACGATCGTCGTCTGCATCCGCGCCGCGTGCAACTCTCGGGACGGTTCGCCGCCAGCGTCGCCTACGTGACTACGCATCCTGCTGATGCGCATGCGCCAGCAGCCCAGCGCCACCTGCTGACCTGCGCATCCTGCCACTTTCGGCCTCGTTTGTCTACTCGTCAGGACTTAGGTGCGAGAGCAGCTGTTTGGTGGTTTTACAGCTTTAGTGCTTTAGAATCAAATCTGATGATAGGTCAATAAAATACTCAAACCATGTGTACGTAGGGCAGTAGGGCACTTGTTGTTTGCTCCTTTTCAGAGATAAAAAATGACAACATCTCATATGTAGGTTTAATTAGTGATTAGATTGATCAGCAAACATATGACAGGAAGACATTTGTTTTCTCAATTAGTCAATCCTCATCATGTCTACAAGAAATAGGAAGTATGATTCTGGTGTTGAAAAGCATAAGAAGAGACAAAGACTAGAAGCAGCAGCTCAATCTCAAAAGGGTGCTCTTGACAGATTTTTTGTGAGAGAAATTGCAGATGCTAATGTTGATGATAGCCATGGTGATGACATAGTAGAGGTTGACGCTCACACTATAGAAAATTGATGAGGGCCATGATGCTGATAATTCTTTTCAGCCTGATATATTTGATCCAAGAACTTGGGATGCACTTGATCCTAAAATGATTGATATTTTGGTGCAAAAGGGTCCTAAAAGAGTCCTGTCTATTGAGCATGGTCCAAGAGACAAATATTCTAGAAGATTTTCTGCATTGCATTACACCAGAGTTCTCTCAAACGGAGAAAATTGTGACAGAGAATGGCTTGTATACAGCAAAGAGCTTGACAAAGTATTTTGTTTTTGCTGCAAATTATTAAGAAAGGGGCTTGTGAGAGGTCAGATAGCAAATGACGGATTTAGTGACTGGACTCATCTTGGCAATAGACTTAAATAGCATGAAACTAGTAGAGAACATGTCACAAATATGGCTACATGGTATGACTTGCGTCTCAGGTTCCAGAAGAATCAAACAATTGATTAAGTTGCTCAAAGAGAACTTGAAAAAGAAAGGGAGCATTGGAGAAAAGTTTTGCTTAGGATTCTTTTAATTGTTAAATTTCTTGTAGAACATAATATAGCATTTCGTGGCACTAATAGTAGGTTATACCAAGAAAGTAATGGGAATTTCTTAGGACTGGTTCAAATGTTGCCTGAATTTGACCCAGTTGTCAAAGAGCATGTTGATCGCATCACCAATGACAAAATCCGTGATCATTATCTTGGTCCTTCCATCCAAAATGAGTTAATAAATTTGTTAGCTTCTGCAATCAGGTCTGCAATTGTTGCAAAGGTAAAAGAAGCAAAGTACTTCTCAATTATACTTGATTGTACTCCTTATGCAAGCCACCAACAGCAGATGTCTTTGATAATAAGATATGTTGATACATCTTCAAGTTTCTGTTTGCATTGAAGAATCATTCTTAAGTTTTTTGGATGTCAATGATACCACTGGGCAAGGATTGTTTGATGCTCTACTAGAGGAATTGAAAAGTCTTGACCTTGATGTAGACAATGTGAGAGGACAATGATATAATAATGGGTCCAATATGAAAGGAAAAAATATTGGGGTACAAAAGAAAGTTTTGGATATAAATCCAAGAGCTTTTTATTCAGCTTGTGGTTGCCATAGTCTGAATTTGACACTATGTGATATGGCAAAGTCTTGTCGTAAAGCAACAGAATTTTTTGGAGTTATCCAATGCATCTATACGACATTTGCCAATTCTACAAAAAGGTGGCAAATTCTTAAAGAAAACATAACAGGATTGACTCTTAAATCATTGTCATCTACTCGTTGGGAGAGTCGTCTTGATAGTGTTAAGGCTATAAGATTTCAGATCCCAGAAATAAGAGAGGCTTTACTACAGGTGGCTGAAAGTGATGATGACCCATTGAAAAGTAGTGAAGCTAAATCATTGGCAGAAAATGAACTTGGTAGCTTTGATTTTTTAGTGGCAATAATCATCTGGTATGAAATATTATCTGCTATTAATTTGATCAGCAAGCAGCTACAATCAAAAGATATGCTTATTGATGTTGCAATTGAGTCTGTACAAGGACTGATTTCCTTTTTCAGAAAGTATAGAGAAACCGGCTTTTCAAAAGCATTGGAAGCTGCAAAAGAAATTGCAATGGAGATGGATATTCATCCAGAGTTCCAACCCAAGTGAAAAATCAAAAGAAAAAGACACTTTGATGAGGCCGCAGATGATGCATCCATTGTTTCACAATCTGAAGAGGAGTCATTTCAGGTTAATTATTTTATAGCTGTTATTGATCAAGCTATAGTTTCACTTACCAAGAGATTTGAACAGTATCAAGGGTATGAAAAAAACTTTTGGTTTCTTGTTTACTTCAGATAGTCTGCGATCCTTGGATGATAAGAATTTGATGGCTGCCTGTATTAATCTTGAGGATGCACTTAAGAATGGAGAACACAAAGATATTGATGGACAGGAATTGTTTGCGGAGTTAACTTTCATCCAAGATTTACTTGAAGAATCTATGGGTCCTCTTGATATTCTGAAGTTTTTGAAGAAGCACCCCTTTTATCCTAACGCTGTTATTACATATAGAATTTTGTTAACCATTCCTGTGACTGTTGCATCTGCGAAAAGGAGTTTTTCTAAACTCAAGTTGTTGAAATCCTACTTGCGTTCTACTATGACACAAGAAAGACTCAATGGGTTAGCGATAATAGCGCTTGAAAATGATGTCTTGGAGAAGATTAATGATGAAGATATAATTGGAGATTTCATTTCAAGAAATACAAGACGTATGATACTTTTTAGTAGAACATGAGGTCAGTACTATATTTTTTTGGTCTTAATATTTGATATATTTCCAAATCTTGTATGGAGTAATACATATTGAAGTTACATCTTACATGATTGTGCGATAGTATGCCTTTGTTATATTAGACCAATATTTTTTTAAAATTGAGGACCTTATTTTGCAATTCACCCTGAGGCCCTAAATTTCTGGAGACGGCCCTGCCCTTAGCTTCCCGCCCTCAAGGAGGGCCGACCGCGTCACCGCGCACACCGACTGCGACGCCTCGGCGACGAGCTACTGGACTGGCACTGCACCATCCGCCACCCTCGCGCAGCTCACAGTCCATGACAGCGTCGACCTGGTCGCGTACAGCGTCAGTCTGGTGTACGGCTTCAACGTGCCCATGGTCGTCAGCCCGCAGGCCGTCGGCAGAGGGCAGTGCCCGGCCCTCGTCTGCTCCGTTGACTTTAACTGCGACTACCCGCCCAACCAGCGCATCGCCGACGGCGCCGCGTGCCGCAGCCCCGCGAGCTACTTCCAGAACCGGTGCCCGCTCACCAGGATGACGCCGACCGACGTGGAGCCGGTGCCACAGAGCTGCCGCGCGCCCGGGGAGCTCAAGATGGTCTTATGCCAGCTGTCCATGGTCGGCGGCGCAGCAGCGGCGGAGACCGACATGATCATCCGCACCGTCGTCGCCGACAGCTAACGCTAGAGCGCTCTCGCTCTATTGGCCGTACAGCACTATATATCCATTCATGCGTGTGCATGGGTTTCATTAGAGTTCGTTAAGTAGTTAAGTGGTTTCATGCATGTTATCTTAGTACGCTAGTGTGCATGTGTATTGAGAGCTTTGGCTTTGCATAAGGTTTACAAAGAAAAGTTCAATATGCCCTCGTAAATCAATAGTTAGATTTAATTCTATTATCAGTAGAATATGCTGTAAAAATTATCTAAAATTTAAATGTCTTGTAGCAAATGTTGCCATATTTTAATGGCCTCGATATCCTACAGCAAAAAAACTACAAAATTGTAGTGTGCTAGAGCGAAGCCATGAATTTTCAGCGTCTTCGAGCAAACGCAACAAAATTAGAGTGTCCTTAGCTAATTTTGCCTTTTTTAAAGTGAACCACAATATCAAACAAAACCTGAGTTCGCAAACAAACTACAGTATTTTAACAGATTTATTTCCTTTTGAAACTGTGCGTTTTGTTAGATTCCAGGAAACAGACTGGCATCTTGAAACTGTAACTTCGTTAAAACGAAGGGGAGACTAGGCGTATAATAGTAGACCTGCAGTAGATGGGCCGATTGATTATATGCTGGTGGGCTTGGGCCCCCAATGGTGAAATCTGCTCTGTAAAAAAAGTGCACTCCTGCAGTTGGAGATAAACCATACGAGTCGAGCAAAGTCTTTCGGTTAAAGTCAATCTAATCCTCTGAAGCTTTATATAATCGGTGATGCTTGCTTGGCTACCAAGTGGTACCAATTAAACAAGGCCTTGTCACAGACGGCAGGTACGTATTGAGTAGTACATGACCTTCACCCTGCCAGTATTTCAGAGGGTAAACCTTCATCCTGTCAGAACCGCGCACACATTTCTTTCTTCTCTTGGCATCCATACATAGCTTTTGCCCTCTCTGGAGCAACCTACTGAACACAGTAGCGAAGCAAAACCATGAGGGTAAACACTGCCTTTCTTGTTTGTGTGTTTCTTGTTCTACTCCTGTTATTTGAGATTCTCGCTTATCTGAATTTAATTACGAACGCATCCTATTCCTTATTTTTTTGGGAATGTTCTGCACAACTTATGAGTTGTTATCGCAACTGTAAAACTTTTTCAGAAGGAGATAATTATCCGGATATATGTGAAATCTGAGAAATGCCAAAACAAGGCTATGAAAGTGGCAGCTACGGTCAGCGGTACGAATACATGCTTGCTCGATCGTTTTGTTTTGTGAATTGTGATTGTTCTGAAGCTCTCTTTCTTCTCCGCAAAAAGTATTTTTTGTTAGTTCAAGCTACCGTTTGTGTGATGATTTCGATCGAGCAGGAGTGGAGTCGGTGACTCTGGCCGGCGGCGACAAGAACCTGCTGCTGGTGATCGGCGACGGCGTAGACTCGAACAAGCTGACCAAGAAGCTCAAGAAGAAGGTGGGCGCCGCGGAGATCGTGGAGCTCAGGACGCTCGACACGTTTGAGAAGGCGGGGAGCAAGGAGATGGCGATGGTGGCGCGGTCGCCGGCGTATAGCCACTGGCAGTACACCATGGCCCCAAGCCCACACGCCTACCACCACCACTACCACCCGTCGCCGATGGCCACCGCGCGCGGCTACGGGACCGCCGGGAGCAGCTACTCCCGGGTGGTGGCGCTCAGCCACCCGGCCTACTACTCGCCGCTGGTCGAGAAGCACGACTACTACCCCAGGGATCGTTCTTCCAGAATCAGCTACAAGGCGGTGCCGCGCCGCGACAGCGACACCAATAGCTGCTCCATACTGTAGCTCGTAGCCGATGCCGTGATGGCGTTGCCATATATTTGCAAAGTGTTGCAACTGAACCTCTCTGCCTGCAGCCAGCTTGATCTTCTCATGATAAAACCTATTCGTATATATGTGAATTTTGAATGTTGTAATTAAACTTGTAAATGTTGTTGTCACATGGATTAGTGTGGCAGCATTTCGAAATATCAATCATGTACGTATATAGGGGTGACCAATTAGCTGTAAAGTTGCACCAGTACACATATCCTACAGATGTTTCTGTATTTCTGTTTCTACTACTGAGTTTCTGCTGTAGTAGCATCATCAAACTCGCCTATAAGATTTCTGAACTTTATTTATGCCTCCGAGAAGTTGTACATCAAACAAGTTCATCCATAGGATTAATATTCGGTTGATTAAGGTCTGTCTATAACCCCACCCCGTGAGACCTCCTGAGCAGCTCCCATAGGCGACTCAGGGAGAGACTCAACCTGTACCGCTAGAGACCCTCCCCATCGACGTCCCTCCTTACCGCCGTCACCGCCAGTGCGGCAACGGCAATGGACCCCTCAGCTACAGCTCCGCTCCAGATCTACGTTGAGTATGACGTCGATTCTTGCTCTGCATCGAGCGTGAAGTCATGAAGCACGGCGGTCGGATCTGTCCCCTCACCTTCGGCCCTTCATCACCTACTCCCGTACTGTTGCCACGGCCAGATCTGCCCATCGCTGGGCCGGACGCGGGGGGAGCCATCGGCGGTCGGATCTACCCATTTCTGGGCTCGATCTAGCTGCCTCCAGGCTGGATTTGTGACCCCCCTACATCTGTACGCCGCCTATCCCGCACTATCGCTGTCGCCGCCCCTTGCAAGTGCGCAATCTCTTCTTCTTCGCGCGCGGGGGGTCACAGTGCACGGCTTGGCTAGTCGCAAGCGTCGACGGCGGGCCCCCAAGCTGTAGCTCGGTGCAGAGGTGTCGGCTCAGGCAACTGCTGGCGTCAGGGGTTTGGGCTATCGCTGCCTCCGACTCAAACGCAGAGACCGCAGGTTGGGCAGCTGTTGGCATGAGTGAGCATAGGAGGAAGTGGAAGCTACGATGAGGAGAGGGAGATGGACCGGAGAGAGGCAAGCGGTGCACGATCCGTTTCGCGTGGTGTGCGCTTTGGACTGGTTCACTCGTCGACAACACCGTGGCCCGTGGGAACTATGTTGCTCCTTTTGTTGAAGGCATAGGGGTCGCAGCTAGGTGATAGTACGTCGGGTGAAAATCTCAGATTCGATTCTTGTTGGATCAGACGACGGCGACACCTTTAACGCCGTTCAATATGAAAGCATGTACGTTAGCACATGATGTTGCTAGTGTTAATTGTTTAGATCGAATTTGACAATTAAGGGAAGAACCCAATGGAATTTTAAAACCACATTTAACTTCTTGTAGCAAGTCACCGTCTGTATACAACAGACAAATACCGAAGAATCTACACAAGAAGCCAATGACCATCACTCGACTCAATTAACTTACTAATCGATCGTCATCACCGTTAATTTCTGGCTATTGACCCTCAGACCCGACGCCATCCGGCTAATTAAAGCCCACATGGATGATTAACTAGCTAGCGTGCTTCTTGGCTGGACTTCAAATTGCTGGCAACTCAGCACTAGCATTTTAATTTGTGTCCCGATCGATCCAAATCCGCCATCAATTTTCTAATGGCGATCAGAATACATAATTAGCAGTAGTGAGGAGATATAAAACGCTAAACGTGCATCATCTAAGATCAAACATAGTAACACAAATATATATGTATCTAGTGCGTACCATGGGAGTCAAGTCAAGACTCAAGAGGCTTTGTCTGTTTGCTCTACGTCAACTGAAACACTATTTCTTCTAGCTAATCGGGGTCGGTTTCAGCAACCAAAATTTCCCCGTTGTGAGATGGACAACCAAGAAATAGGGGCGTTGTTTGGCAAATGAGCGAGCCGCGCATCATCCATGCCCCTGTCACCAAACGGCGCGGATGGGGATGGAATTGCCGCATGATCGGATCTCCTTGACATATTCTCACCATCGGGCGCAAGCCTGACAACGCCATGTTCTTTTTTTTTTTAATTTTGTTATGGTTTATGGTTTTGGTCCCTTTCAAAGCCAAAATCAAATAGCTTTTCAAATAAAAAATCATATGCACCACCACCGTATCGAAAAATATAAACAAAAATAGGTCTGTTCTTTTTGGCTGCGACTTATGACTTTTGGTTGAAATTTGTGAGTTTTAGCTATTTGTGACAAAGATTACGGAGAGAGATACTGGCTTGCGATTTTGGATGGTACAGATATTGGGCTTTTAACGTGTACTATAATTAACTTGTAGACTTCATCTTAAAAAAATACTTCGTTTGAAAGTTAGATACTGTAGCAAAAACTAAAAACCGTTTTGAGAAATTAAAAAGAATAAACCTAATAATAACCGTAACTAAAAGACATTAGCGACAATCCAAAACAAGTAACCAGCCTCGTTGCGTAGAGCTAGGTAGAATCTGCAGGATGACATGGTTTGTAGGATTATTTTCACTGTTAGATTAGACTATTTAGCCTCGCAAAAAGAGAGAAAAATATTAGACTATTTAGAGATTAGAGTATATATCGAGCCGAAGAGAACATAAGATGAATAAATGGGCCTGACCGGCCGTCTGCTCCTTGGTTTTCCTATGGACGGTCCATGATGCGGCGAAGGCCCATTCTGCGAGGTGTACTGTTGTAGTTGCTCTTTTGCTGCCGAGTTGAGTCTTTTCTTCTCTTCCCACTCTCTCCGATCATCTGCGGCGCCGGCGACCAGCGGCCATGCGGGTGGGCCCCAGGGTCCTCGTCCTCGTCCGCAAGCGCGGCGCTCGCCGATGCGCTCCTCCCGACGCCGGGGCTGACGAGGTCCCCTCGCCGCCCGCAAAACCCTAACCTAACTCTCGAAAACCCCAGCCGCACCTTCCGTTGGTTGACCCTTCATCGGTGGGTGTTTCTTGCAGGGAGTCCGCGCCCTTCGAGCTCCCCCTTGCCAAGTACGGCCTCGACGGCGAGAAGGCATCCGGCGAGCTCGTGAGCTTCTCCGATTCCAGTGACTCTCCCCAGGTAAGTGCGTTTTTAAGCCATCTGATAGATCCGATTCGTGTTCTACGAATCAACATTCAGTGTATGAACGGGAGGGAAAGCCTTTTCTGTTGGATAGATGAATTACGGTTCCTGGAATAAACACAATTGTAAGGGAGAAACAAAACTCATCAGGTATAAATGTGCTCCACTGAACTGGAAGATTAGTACTCTTTTGAACTGTTTGCTACTAGGAGATTGTACTATTGTACCATGCCTTCTAATTTAGCAGCATGGTTGTAGTTAGAAATTTTGGAGCAAGGTCAGGGCAGTTGAAAGATGTATGTGGAAACTTTGTCCCTGTCACACTTTTTGAACTGTCTGAGAAATATAGCTTAATGCAAGTATTAGGTTCAGAAACTTAGGGAATGTTGCGTTCTTTTGGTGTTCGATAAGGGTGGGCCAATCAACTAAACTAGTGAGTGTAATTTGGAGACAGAAAGCTTAGCTGCTGAAAAAGAGAGAAAGTTTGATTTCACTATGAACATGATCTCGTATCTGAGTGTTTGTAACCGGGTGTCATGATGATTTAGTTTGAGTATATGTTTCCTGAATCCTGATATATCGAGTCTTAGGTTGTGTTTGTCACTGTCTTGGTCGCCGTCACCTTGCATTCCAACCTGATTTCTATAAGGCGTGGTGTTTGTGTCTAACTGTGTCGAACCCGATTGTGAGGAAGAAGCTAATGACGACTTGGTGGTGGTTGTTACGAATATTGTGCATGTATTCATGAGGCCCAATAGGCAATATATAGAGAGCACGAGACTATATGCAATGACAACCCTACATATATACATAAATATAAAAAGAATATGTCTATTCTAACACCCTCCTCAAACTCATGGTGGATCACACACACTGAGTTTGGAGAGAAAATACTAATGTTGCATCTAGTCTGTGTCTTCGTGAATAAGTTAGCAATCTGTAAATCTAAGGGTAAAAACTGTAGAGCAAGTACTCCCTGCTACACCTGTGAGTGAGTGTATGAAGCATCCACACTAATATGCTTAGTGACCTATGCTTCATTGGGTCTTGGGCAATATTAATAGCTCCTGTACTGTCAGACAAAAGAGTCATAGGTTCCATCATTGTTGCCATAGCTCTCAATTCAACATTAGCACTCGAATGAGAAACTACAGTTTGCTTCTTTGTCGTCCAGGTAATTAGGGAGGAGCGAAGGATAACACAGTAAGTAGAAAGAGAACGACGATAAGAAGAATCACTAGTCCAGGTCACATCGGAGTACACCTAAAGCTGTAGAGAGTGGGAGTTAGGGAAAAACAAATGATGAGAGATGGTTCCATAAGTAGTGAGAAGAACATGAAGAAGGTGATTGTAGTGATGGAGAGTAAGATGAGCCATGAACTGACCCAAGATATGAACAACATAAGCAATGTTAGGACGAGTACTCATTAGGTACACGAGACTCCTAACAAGATGACGATAGCGAGTAGGATCCTCGAGAAAATCACCATCAGTGGCACGAAGCTGAAGGGATAGCTCCATGTAAGTCTCAGCAGTGCAAGTGTCAGTCAGACCAAAGCGATCAACAAGATCTTAGACATACTTCTACTAGGAGAGGTGGTAGTCCTCAGGCGTGGAAGTGACCTCAATCCCAAGGAAGTACGTAAGAGAACCGAGATTAGTTATCAAAAAATGCTCACTGAGATGTTTCTTCACATACGTGATGAATGAGGAATCACCGCCAGTGGTAAGCATATCATCCACATACAGAAGTAGTGTTTTGCCTTATATGAGACATGGATAAAAAGAGCATGATTGTGGGAACTGACAGTGAAACCGACAACGTTTATCATTGAGATAAAACACGTAAACCATGCACGAGGAGTCTGTTTGAGGCCATAAAGAGTACAGCGGAAACGACAGATGTGCCCATCTAAAACAAAATACTCAGGTGGTGGCTGCATGTTGACATCCTCATGCAGAACACCATTGAGAAATGCATTCTTAACATCGAACTGAGAGATAGACCACCGGCGAACAGAAGCAACTGCAACAAGAGTGCAAATAGTGGTCATATCGGTAATAGGGGCAAAAGTCTCATTGTAGTCATGACCGTACTCCTGTTGGAAGCTGCGAGCTACAAGATGAGCCTTTTAGCTCTCGATAGTGCTATCAGACTGGATCTTAATCTTGTACACCCACTTGCACGTGATAGGCGAGTATGCACAGGTGTCGGTACAACATCTCAAGTTTTTGTACGCGGAAGAGCATCAAGCTCCCTTACCATAGCAAGCTACCATTTAGAATGAGTAGCAGCCTCACGATAAAGGGTGGGTTTGAAAGGGTTGTAGCTTATTAGCTTTTGTACAGAGCTATAGTAACTAGCTTCCAAATAGTACGTTTTTTTAAGGTGGGATTTACTAGTCAATTGTAGTACGCACTATACTAAGTTCAGCTATACCGGTTAAAATCACATGCAACTCTCTCTTTGTACTCTCTCTTGCAAATAGTCAGAATACAAAAGCCATAAACCACACTCAAAAGAACTCACCCAAGAACTAGGCTCAATAATAGAGAGAGCATGAGCTATCAAAGCAAAACCACAATGATCAGGAGGCCGAAGGGATGTTCGATCATGAAGGGCGTAACGAGGAGTATTATCAAGATGATGAGACATCGATGTCGGTAAGGTACAAGGATAGGAGGCTGGTGAAGGACGAGGACGCCTGGAGTAGTAAACATTAAAGAAACGAGACGATAGTACTGCAGGAACAAGAGGTGGTGCTACAGAAGGCAGCATAGGAGGGGGTACAGAAGGAACCACTGAAGACAAACAAGGTGAAGGCTGTGATAGTAAAGAAATGGATAAATAGTTTGAAAGAGACAATCTTACAATCATAAGATTGTCTCAACGATGGAAACAGGACAAGGAGCCGAATGATGATAAAATAAAGGTCGAGATTCATCAAAGACAACGTCTTATGAGATCTCGATCCGTCGAGTAGAAGGATCATAGCAGCTCTCTCATAATTCAGCAAGTTCTGCTAGTATAGCTCAGATGTCTCCTCCAGGTATCTTTTGGGTTCTCACATTAGGCCTCATGAATATATGCACAATATTCGTAACATGGTATCAAAGCTGGGGCACTAACCCTAGTTTTTTTTCCGTTGCCATTCCGTTGCTGTATAGTTGCCGCCACTGCCAGCCCATGGTTGAGCCACCACCGCCTTCCTTGGGTCACCGCCACTCTCATTGGCGCTCGATGCCGCCATTGATGTCCGCCTGGGTTGAGGCCATTGTCGCCTTAATCCATCGTCGCCCAATCCGGCACAAATGTGGGCTTGTTGTCAACTCCCTGCGTGGATTGCCGCCCGAGGCACCATCGCTGTCATCCCCAACCATCGCTACCACTCTGGCTACCGCCGAGGCTCCCCTCATCGACGCCTCAGCACCCAAGGCCGACCTCGCGCGAGGCCGCCAGAGCCGTTGCCTGCTCACGCGCCACCGTGAGGTCGTCGGAGCTGCCATCGCCTGCCAGTCCATCTCTGCTGGAGCCACGCCCCCTCGTTCGTGTATTGAATACGGTTCGGTTTCCATAAGAAACCAACTATATAAGTAGAAAACAAAGTCTTCGTGTAAAAAAACAAAAAAATGTTGATCTAACCATCGTGCCGTTCAACATCGCCTGTGAACCAACTGTATAAGTAGAAAGCAAAGTCTGTCAGCTTTGGTTACCGCGTCGTCCATCTCCTCCTACCAATGGCTTTCGTTCCATTAGCTGTGATCCCATTCTCGGGAACAAAATTCCATGGGACGAACCAGAAATTGTAGTCTTTCCTCAAGAAGATCACACTTGATGGTCTTCACCTTTGGGGACATATCATTGATGCACAACATTGCCCACCACCACCGGTTCAGCCTCCTTCCAAGCAGTCTCTACACCTCTTGCAGAATATGAGGCCGCTAAGAAGAAGGCAGAGGTTGTCATCGCTGCTGATGAGGTCTTTCAGTTGCCATTGACAGTGTGCTGATGAGGCCAGTGTTCGAGCTATCTTGGTGGTTAGCGTCGACGACTCCATCCAGCTAGACATTGTCCACTCGTCAGATCTTGGAGTACTTGCGTGAGCAATACCATCAGAGCAGCGATGTTCAATTCTTTTCGTTTCGGCATGAGTTGGAAACACTTTGCCAGGAGGACTCTGCCGTCGACGATTCCGAGCCTTGGCCAGTCTTTGATGCTAGCTAGATGAGCTGAAATCTCCACTTTACCAGGAGTGTCATAAAGTGCAAAAAGCAGATCGTGATCACCTTCGCCTTTATGACTTCATCTGCCGTTTTTGCACAGAGTTTGAGCTTGTTAAGGCTCAACTGCTGATTCGCTCACCTCAACCGACTATCACCAAGGCTTTTGACACTTCGTGCCGAGGAGTTTCGCCATGGGTTAGCAGCACAGTCTATTCTGGTTGTGCTTGTTGCCTCATCTTCGACTACACCAATAGCTTATGCTTTGACTATAGTCCCTCCTCAGGTGTCTATTTCCGCACCAATTGTGGTTCAATGTAATTATTGCAAGAATTTCGGGCATGACTATCAGAGTTGTGCGGTGCGGAAAAAGCGAAACAAGACGCATAGGGGTGGACGATCTAGGGGCAAGGAGGCCCTTCCTCGACAGGAGGACAGACTAGCACGTGAGGATCTTTTCAGCGAGGAGACTCTGTTAAGCAGCTCTATTAGACTCTACTTCAATAGCTTTGGTACTATGTTACGAATATCGTGCATATACGTAGATATAAAGGACTATATGCAAAGACAACTCTACACATATACGTAAATACAAAAGGAATATGTCTACTCTAACAGTGGCGATGCTAACCGGCGGCGGCGAGTAGGAGGGAAACTGCATTGCGGCAAGGAGCGGCATCGCAAGTGGGAGGGGAGTGGCGGTGCGGGTTGGAGAAAAGATAGAGAATAAAGATGAGAAGTAAGAGAACGCGGGGAGAGAGAGAGACGGATGAAGAAGATGAAGTGGAAGAAGATGGATGATGTGTTGTTGACGTGGCAGACATGTTGGATGAGTTGGCTGTTGTTGGATCCACGTGGACGCCATGTTGAGACAAAACCACCATGGTTTGTGTTCAGGGGGTAAAGTAGACGGTTTTGTTTGTTTGAGGTTTTGATTTGGACGGTTTTAGAGTTGAGGGTTGAAAAACAAATCGACTCTAGTGTTCGAGGTTCAAAATGGACTTTTCCCTTTTTTCTCTACTGTGCTCCATATGGAAATAGGAAACCACAATACCACATCCAGGCTGTTTTCAAGTTCTGTTAACTTTTGCCAGGTGTCCTTTTTTGTTCTGCCGGACTATAAGCCTCCTGTTGCCGCATGTGCTATGAATGAGATTTTAGCACTGATTTCTTCTAAGTTCCCTCCATTCAGCCAGTTTTAATTATCCCAGTTATCACAAGGCCATTAAGCTATTATCATGGAATGGTTCGTGCAACAAAAACAGGACAGTTACCTACACTTCATGGTGCTGAAATAGGGGCAACTACTGACTTTACTCACATAATTGCTGATGGAACTACTAAACCTCCTCCATCTTTACAAATACGTAGTGAACCAATACTATGATTGCTGGAAATGGTGCGCGTATTGAAGATACCCACAGTTCTTGTCGCATCAGGCGGGCAGCACCAAGGCAAGAGCTCTTCACATGCTGACCTTGAGGTACATCTTGACTATTTACTAAAATTCGAACTGAATCTTGCTTTACAGTTCTTCAAGCCATTGACAATTCCTGTATTTTTACTTCTATCCTTTCTCCCGTCTCTTCTTGCAAATTCACGCTTGTTGTTTCACCCAATCTCTACCAATTGTACTTCCAGGTGCTGCAATGCGTAGGAGATCACTTGGCCAGGCACGTCAACTTGGAGTTCTCCAAAGAAGCTGTTCTTTAGAGGGGGATCGAAAAATCACCGATCGTTCAGGAACCCTGGCGTGAACCGTACCGGTGACAAATTTCTGGGATGTCAGCACTCAAGCCTTCAGCTTTGTAGGCCTTTTACATGTTAGATTCCAATGAATTGTGTTCTGGAACTGGAATCACGGAGGATCTGATCTGTGCAAGGGTGTGCCGTATGACGCCCAGTTTATTTTAATGTCCAGTTTATTTTAATGTAACGTTAAGCTTGATAGCAAATTTATCAGCAAGATCTTGTGTGCTGAGGACCGTATACTCGTGCGTGCACATGCTCCGTGATGCCAAGGATTCGTCTTCGGTCTCCAGGATTTTGACGTGCACGCACGTTGTGATGTGCGTTTGCGACCATCCTTGTGTAGCATAAACCGTAGTCGTGTAATCTTCGAGGCACAAATCTCTTGACACGCAGTATTGAGCTTCGGTTTTTGTTGATCCAACTGGAAAAGGGCACGTCATCCCCTTGAGGGGCTTCGTCGTTGCAGCCGGGTTGCCAAAAGATGGGTTCGAATTTACGGCTTTCAGAAGAATTTATAAGAAGCAGTGTAATTTTCTCCTAAAATTCAGCAAAAAAAAAAGCCTCTCTTTTTCTTCTAAACACTAATTAAACATCTTGGCGGCTCGGCCCTGTAGCTCCATCCCATACTGCGATATCTGATCTCGCCGTTCATTTTCTTCTTAGAACTGCAAATCTTGAGGTGTCCGATTGCTAGACAAAACTCAAAACGGCTTGAAGCCTTACCCTGGTGGGGAAACGTCAACCGAGATCCCAGCAATGGCGACGGCGCCGTGAGTAGTCAGTCAGCTGCTGACATGCCGCCGGCCTCCCCGCCGCCGCCTCCACATCGCCCGTCTCCGGCATCTTCGCAGACGACTCCCATGACGTCCTCTCCGCACTCGCTGACCTCCGCCACCCCCGCCGCTCTCCTCGCCCACCTCGAAGCTGTCCTCTCCGGCCCCAACTGGCACCTGCACCCCTCCCTCCCGCATCTCGCCGCCCTCCTCGCCCCGTCCCTCCCCCACACGATCCCCCTCCCGCTCCCCGTCCGCCTCGCCGCGGCGGTTGCCCGCGCCGCCGCGCCCTCCCGCCACCTACTCGGCCTGTCCCTCCCTGTCCTCCTCCGCCTCCACTCCCTCTCCCCTCCCCCTCTCCGGCCCCTATTCGACCGCACCTTCCGCTCCCTCCTTGCCCACCTCTCCCGCTTCGCCCTCACCCCGCTTATCCTCCGCCTCTTCGCCCACATGCACCGCCACTCCCCTCCTGCCCCCACCGCCCCCACCTACAACGCCCTCATCCGCTCCCTCTGCCGCCGCGCCGACCTCGCGCGCGCCCTAAGGTACCTCAGCCTCATGGTCCGCTCCGGGTGGCACCCCGATGCGTACACATTCAACTCCCTGATCGTGGGGTACTGCCGCACCCACCAGGTTGATTTCGCCCGTCACTTGTTCGACAAAATGCCGCTGAGAGGGTTCCCGCAGGACGTGGTCTCCTACACTGCTCTGCTTGAGGGGTTGTGTGAGATGGGAAGGATTGATGAGGCAGTGGAGTTGTTCAAGGAGATGGAGAAGCCGGACATGCATACCTACGCGGTCTTGGTGAAGGGGCTGTGTGAGGCGGGACGGGGGCAGGAGGGGATTCAGATGCTGCGGAGAATGAAGGAATTAGGGTGGCGGCCAAGTGCTCGTGCTTATCTGGCAGTGGTCGATTTCTGGTGTAGGGAGCGAAGGGTCAAGGAGGCTGAGGAAATGCTGGGGGAGATGCTTGACAAGGGGTTGGTGCCGTGTGTTGTGGCGTGCACTGCGGTGGTGAATGAGTATTGTAAAGAGGGGAGGATGAGTGATGCAGTGAGGGTGTTTGAGGTGATGAAGTTGAGGGGGTGTGAGCCGAATGTGTGGACATACAATGCGTTGGTGCGTGGGTTCTGTAATGAGGGGAAGGTTTACAAGGCAATGGCTTTGTTGGACCGGATGAGAGCGCGTGGAGTAGACCCAGATGTTGTGACGTACAATTTGTTGATTCGGGGCCAATGTGTGGATGGGCATATAGAGAGTGCTTTCCGATTACTTCGTTTGATGGAAGGAGAGCGTTTAGATGCTAATATGTACACTTACAATGCGTTGATCTATGCTCTCTGCAAGGATGGAAGAATCGATCAAGCTTGCTCCCTTTTTGATAGTCTGGAAATTAGAGGCATAAAACCTAATGCTGTGACATTCAATTCATTGATAGATGGGTTATGCAAGGCTGGTCAAGTCGATGCCGCATGGACATTATTGGAAAAGATGATCTCAGCAGGTTGCACACCAGATACCTATACGCACAGTCCATTCATTGAATTCCTATGCAAAATGAAGGGATCGCAAGAAGGTTTGTCCTTTATAGATGAGATGTTACAAAAGGATGTGAAGCCCACGACAGTCAATTATACAATTGTAATCGACAAGCTTTTCAAGGAGAGAAACTATGGATTGGCCACAAGAATCTGGGGCCAAATGGTTTCTCTGGGTTGCAGTCCTGACGTAGTCACTTATACTACGTCTATGCGTGCTTACTGCAATGAAGGAAGACTCAATGAAGCAGAAAATGTTTTGATGGAGATGAACAAAAGTGGGGTCACTGTAGATGCAATAGCGTACAACACTTTGATGGATGGACATACAAGTGTTGGACAGACAGACCATGCAGTCTCAATCTTGAAGCACATGAGAAATGTTGCTTCTATGCCAAACCAGTTTACTTATTTGATCTTGCTTAGACATCTTTTACAGAGGAGGCTAGCAGAGGTTGTGCCTTTGACCGAAGCTGGTGTGTGGAAGACCATAGAGCTTACTGATATCTTCGAATTGTTTGACATTATGAAGAAGAACGGTGTCCTTCCTAATGCAGGCACTTATTCTGCCATTCTGGAGGGGCTTTCTGAAGATGGAAGATCAGAAGAGGTGACATCATTGGTTTCTCGTATGAAAGATGATAATCTATCTCTGAATGAAGATGTCTACACTGCATTCATTACTTGTTTTTGCAAATCAAGAATGTATCCAGATGCATGGGCATTGCTTCGCTCCATGATTAGACATGGTTTTGTACCACACTTGATGTCCTATCAGCATCTGCTTTCCGGGCTCACTAGTGAAGGACAAGCTGATAGGGCTAAAGAAATATTCGGGAACTCTAGATGGAAAGACTATAATCCTGATGAAATTGTGTGGAAAGTAATAATTGATGTCCTGATAAGAAAGGGTCATTCAGATATGTGCCATGACATGATATCCATGTTAGAACAGAAGAACTGCAGACCAAGTCATCAGACATATACAATGCTGACAGAGGAATTGTCTGCCAGGGAATAATATGCTGCAACGATCACATATTAACTTGCAGCAAAGTCTCCATCAGTTATGCAAGCTATGCCTCATCAGGTGCTTGTTCAAGCACAAGCTGCATTCAACTAATAGATACCAGAGTTGCGTTTGACATGGATCATTCAACAGGCACACACACACATTGAGTTCATGCTCTATTGCTCTGTGAAAGGTACTGAATTGATTCTTGGTGTTATGACTTCTGATTATTTCCTTGTACTCCCTTATCATAGTGTACTTCTGGTGCTTTACGGAAGAGTTTTGACCAAAGTTTTAGATGTCATATTCATCTTATTCCACACCATCACTAGTAACCTTACTTTTACATAGTGAAGTGGTACTAAATTTTACTAGACTTCACTGGGTTGACTAAATAACGGGCCTCGTCTTTTCAGTTTCTAAAAGTTGCTTTTCAATTTTTTCACAATAACTAGTTTTTAAACAAAGTGTCTTTTTCATGTGGGGTCTATAAATTGATTGTAGTATACACTGTAGTGAATTCATTTATGTTGGTTAAAACCGTACGCAAATTTCTATTATTTTGTACTCTCTCTTACGAATAGTTTAAAAGCTAAAAGTCGTAGCCAAAAGTTATAAACCGAAGCTAAAAAGAACTAACCTATTAATATAGTTTACCTGGAGAATTCGTAGTTATTGATCTAGCCAAATAAAAGAACTCTGGATAGAAGTGGAGGACCTATGTGTTTGTAAAAAAAAATGAACCTTTCGAGTGGAGTTGATACAATGTGCAAGAGGTAACTGGCATTCCATATTTGGAACTTTGCACTGGGAGATCCAGAAATAAGTAGTAGTACATATATAGTTTGACTGGAACTTCAACATTTGCTCACTATATATCTAAGTTGGTTAACACATACAAACACCAAGTAACCTATGACATTGAATTGCCAGGTCACTAATGGTCCAAGATAGTTTCATGAATTCTGACATTTCTGGAAAAATGACATTGCTTGGCATACGTTTGTTTACTTTTCCGGTCCACTTCTTGCACTTCTTTTTGATTGTAGGTGATAGCTTCTTCAAGTAGAAACGTCCATTTTGATAAAGTTGCACTTAAGAATTAATTTGGGTTTGAAGCTGAATAGCAAAAGAATATTTATATCTCCAAAATCATAAAGCTGACATCATGCTCTTTTTAGAACAGTGCATTATGGAAATTTTGAAGAATGATGCTGCTGAATGATCTGAGAGGCTGAACGTGGGATTCCAAATCAGTATGCATGATTGCATGTACAGTGACAATTTCTGATAAGAGTTTACACTGTTGACAGCTTTGCAGGAGTCAAAACTCAAAAGCCCATACCAGGTTCCATTTTGTTTAAGACTGTTTGGTCTGAAGAAAGGTTAAGTATTAGCGTGGTTCTATAATATATGTTCATTTGAGCATCTTGTTTTTGTCAACGGGTGGGCTCATCGCTGATCCTGTGAGTTCTTGATGACGCACCTTCTGATGTTGACAGTTGTCATATTTGGATTTCATTTGTGAGTTGGCAGGTATTGCTGCCAAAAAAGTATGCCAAACGAAAATTGACATGCACTTTTTGACTGGCAATCACTTTTTGTAAACCATCAGCATACAAATAACTGAGAAGTTGGCCTTCTTTGACTTGTACACTCTGATTCTTTTGTTCTTGTTCTAATTATTTTTTGAACAAATTCTTGTTCTAATTCCAAGTGCAATATAGGATGATTTATCTGTAACCGAATGAACAATGCTGAAGAAAAAACTACTCAGGTTGGTCAATATAACTTGTTGGCAGCAACCTGTAATCTTGAAACGAATTTCCAGAGTATGTATGTGCATGCCCTTCTGATAAATCTTGAATAAGTCCTAGACTTCTAGGTGGACATTTCAGCTGACTAGATACTACAATATCAAGTTGGCATGAAAACATTTCTTTCTTTTGAAAGGAGGCCTAAATACGCAAATACTGTATTTGATAGGAGCAGGCAAGTTATTACTCAGCAAGCAGTATGAGAAGTTGACACAGGCTGACAAGTCTAGCCTTCGCAGCAAAAATGATGAGTCTCCATACTGATCGCTGAATATAGTGTCTACCGCCTGGGAGCTGGTTCATCAATGAAGAGAGCCTCAGAAATTCTCGTATCATGTAAGTTTCACATATGTAATACTAGCTTTGAAATGAAACAAATCCTTTTACCTGCTTTGTGATTTTCATGATAGAAGTCTTTTTTTACCTAAACCTGCAATGCTCAATGGCGGTACAATTGTTATATCTTGTGATTTGGGTTTCTGGAAGCCAAGTAGTAACCGACCTTGAACATAACAACTTAGAAATGCTCCTTTTTTTCCCTTCTGTTCAAGACCGACCATACTACACGCATGTATATACGATATATGCTCGTCTGTCATACTCTGAAGTACCCGCGATCGTACTATCATTTTTGAACTACAAAAAAAATAAAAAATAATTCGCCATCATCAATCGTGCAAAAAGTTAACATCAATGCACATGACACAAGAATTCAGTTATTTTGCACTGAGCACGACAAAAGAATGAGCAGTTGAGCACTACAAAGAACAATGCTCTAAAAGAATTGCTGCTAGTTTAGCTTCTGTTAAACCAAATTTGCTTCTCCTATGGATCGTCGGAGTAGAGAACGGGGATGTCCTTTCCATCAGGAAGCCACTGGCGAATCTCCATGTATCTCTTCCTCATCTCACTAGTGCCTACGAATGGAATACTCCAGTCCACATCCATCTCGTACATGAGAGCCACGCAGCCGAGCAGGTCCGGCGGCATGTAGCCCGTCAGCTCCCGCAGGCCTTTGTTCCACGGTGGATCGAGCGGGTTCAGCATCAGCCTCGCGACGAACACCGCCGACGCTGCCACGACCGACGGCAGGAACCGGATGCCGCCATAGTCCAGCAGCACCAGCTCGGCCAGCTGACGCGCCCAGCTCCGGAACAGCCCGCCGTCTCCTCCTTCGCCGTCGTGCCTGCTTACGAAGCGCTCCAGGAAGGTGTGCGCGGTGGGGCCGCTCATCTCGTACCCGAGCGTCTTGAGCACGTCGACCTCCATGGCGAGCACCTCGTCCTTGGTGCAGCTGTGACCGCTCAGGGCGGCGAGCCTATTGGCATCCAAGACGTCCTTGGTGTAGGTGTCCTCGTACTTGGCCGCGAGGAAGATGGAAGCGGCGCCGAGGAGCTGGAGATCCAATCGCCGGACAGGTTTTTTGGACATGAAGCGGTCGAGGTAGGACACGGCGCGGTGGAGCGTGCCCGGGGCGAGCTCGCAATCGAGGGCAATGTCGTCGAGCCAGCAGATGAGGATGGCGCGCATGCCCTGATTCAGCTCCGTCTGCATCGCCGACATGTAGTCCGGCGAGGGCCGCTGCCTGGCCTCCTTCTCCATGGCCCGGACGTAGTCGTCGATGTCCTGCTCGTAGGGCTCGTCCCACGGCGGCGCCTGCTCCTTGGGCCTCGTGTTGATGGACCCCGTGAAGCCGGTAGCTCCGTCGTAGACGGGAGCCGCGCGCGCTGGGAGTGGAGGGAAGCCGGGGGGTGGAAGTCTACCGGGCATGCCAACGCCCGATCTGACGGAGGCGTTCAAGCCGGCACCGTATATCTCATGCGGCAGCGGAAGCACCACGGGCCCAGCGGTGAAGGCGGCGCCACCGCCGTAGGAAACGGGAGCAGCATGCACATAGCTGGCGCGCTCTGCCGGAAGAGGATGGAAAGCAGGTGGCGGAGAACTCGGCCGCGTGCCGGTGCCCACCGGTCGGACACGATAAGCATCGACGCTGGCCTCGTACAGCTCGTGCAGAGACGGAAGCTGCACCGACTCCGCTGCGAGGGTGGCTCCGGCGGCGTCGACGGCTGCTCGCGGGCCGGCCGGAGGAAGCCGACCTAGCATGGCGATGGTCAAGGGATCTATTGCCATCCGGAGTATGGGAGAACTGTAGTGGTCGTGGTGGCGTCGCGAGCTTTTATGGTAGCAAGCTCGATCTCCGCCGGCTCTCCCAACCCGACTCGGTTCCGGAGTCCTATTGGCATCCAAGACGTCCTTGGTGTAGGTGTCCTCGTACTTGGCCGCGAGGAAGATGGAAGCGGCGCCGAGGAGCTGGAGATCCAATCGCCGGACAGGTTTTATGGACATCAAGCGGTCGAGGTAGGACACGGCGCGGTGGAGCGTGCCCGGGGCGAGCTCGCAATCGAGGGCAACGTCGTCGAGCCAGCAGATGAGGATGGCGCGCATGCCCTGATTCAGCTCCGTCTGCATCGCCGACATGTAGTCCGGCGAGGGCCGCTGCCTGGCCTCCTTCTCCATGGCCCGGACGTAGTCGTCGATGTCCTGCTCGTAGGGCTCGTCCCACGGCGGCGCCTGCTCCTTGGGCCTCGTGTTGATGGGCCCCGTGAAGTCGGTAGCACCGTCGTAGACGGCGGCCGCGCGCGCTGGGAGTGGAGGGAAGCCGGGGGGTGGAAGTCTACCGGGCATGCCAACGCCCGATCTGACGGAGGCGTTCAAGCCGGCACCGTATATCTCATGCGCAATGAAGCACCACGGGCCCAGCGGTGAAGGCGGCGCCACCGCCGTAGACGGGAGCCGCGAGCGCTGGGAGTGGAGGGAAGCCGGGGGGTGGAAGTCTACCGGGCATGCCAACGCCCGATCTGACGGAGGCGTTCAAGCCGGCACCGTATATCTCATGCGCGGCAATGAAGCACCACGGCCCAGCCGGGAAGGCGGCGCCACCGCCAGACGGAGCCGCGAGCGCCGGGAGTGGAGGAAGCCGGGGTGGAAGTCTCACGGGCATGCCAACGCCCGATCCGACGGAGGCGTTCAAGCCGGCACCAGATATCTCATGCGCGCAATGAAGCACCACGGCCCAGCGGTGAAGGCGGCGCCATCGCCAGACGGAGCCGCGAGCGCGGGAGTGGAGGGAAGCCGGGGTGGAAGTCACCGAGCATGCCAACGCCCGACCGACGGAGGCGTTCAAGCCGGCACCGATATCTCATGCGGCAACGGAAGCACCACGGGCCCGGCGGTGGCGGCGCGCCACCGCCAGAGCAGCGGCGCGCTACCGGGAGTGGAGGAAGCCGGGGTGGAAGTCACGGGCATGCCAACGCCCGATCTGACGGAGGCGTTCAAGCCGGCACCGTATATCTCATGCGGCAGCGGAAGCACCACGGGCCCAGCGGTGAAGGCGGCGCCACCGCCGTAGACGGGAGCCGCGAGCGCTGGGAGTGGAGGGAAGCCGGGGGGTGGAAGTCTACCGGGCATGCCAACGCCCGATCTGACGGAGGCGTTCAAGCCGGCACCGTATATCTCATGCGGCAGCGGAAGCACCACGGGCCCAGCGGTGAAGGCGGCGCCACCGCCGTAGGAAACGGGAGCAGCATGCACATAGCTGGCGCGCTCTGCCGGAAGAGGATGGAAAGCAGGTGGCGGAGAACTCGGCCGCGTGCCGGTGCCCACCGGTCGGACACGATAAGCATCGACGCTGGCCTCGTACAGCTCGTGCAGAGACGGAAGCTGCACCGACTCCGCTGCGAGGGTGGCTCCGGCGGCGTCGACGGCTGCCCGCGGGCCGGCCGGAGGAAGCCGACCTAGCATGGCGCTGGTCAAGGGATCTATTGCCATCCGGAGTATGGGAGAACTGTAGTGGTCGTGGTGGCGTCGCGAGCTTTTATGGTAGCAAGCTCTCTCCCAACCGGACTCGGTTCCGGAGTCCGACGACGAAGCCGATCGACTCGTACCATGCAATGCAAGCAGCACGCGATGCAGGGTGATTCCGAGTCAGATTCATTCAAGCATGTGCTACCAATGCAAGAATCTCTCTCTCGCGTTAGCTTAATACGTCCCCGTCTACGTAATCACGGTAGAGACTTCAACCTAAGCATAGTACGTACAAATTAAGGCACGATTAAGTCTTGATCAGCTACAGTATAGCCGCCGTTGAGATATCAGATACAGTATAGTATTAAAGAGTGAGTGATGCGATCAAACCTCGGGTGTACTACTAACAACATGACCTAGGGCCTGCTCGTTTTGGGTTTTTTTCGGCTTCAGCTTCTAACTTCTATTTTTTTCACTATTCAGTATTTCGTGTTTTTCTGAATTTTTTAAAGATATTTTAGGCTTTTTTGTATTTTCTTTTTTTCTCGTGTTCCTTTGTATTGTCCCTAATGGGTTAATATGTTTTTCTATTTTTACATTTTTTTAAAATTAATTATGCCTAAAAAACCAAATCAACTATAGTAAAAAAAAGTCAGCTACAGTGAAATTTCAGCCAAAAGTCAGAAGCCATCGCTAAAACGAGCGCCCCCTCCATTAAGGCGAAGTTTCCCATGGGCCGTGTGCGGCGGGTAAATGAAGTTGTCGAACCGTCCCAGGCCCAACTACTTCTGCCCTTCGCTGTGCGTGCATGCTGTTTCCTGTGCGGCAAATGGGAGGGAACAATGTTGGCTTTTCTTTCCGAAGAAGCCAAAAATTAATATAAATATTTATCTTTTTGAAATAGCTTTTTTTTTATTTTTTTTCACTTTTATCTTGCTTCAGAGATATAGCAAGAGGTTACTGGTGTATCACACATCCTACTCCTCTCGCTCCTGTGTCATTTACGTATATTTCTCTCACTTCCCCCACCGCTCACGTAATTCTTCTAAAAGTTATTTCTTTCGGCCACTATTATACATTTTCAGTCGAAAACCATTGACTGCAGTCAAAAACCATTTCCTGCAATCAATATAAATAGATCATAGCATGAGTTCTCCACAAGCACCAACTAACAACCATCCCCTTGTGTCGCACTTAGTACGACAACCACTATACTCAACTATCATGGTTCACGACACTATAAATTTGTTGTCTATGCTTCGACGACATGGAAAAATGTAGGACTGATATGATCATGTATCTTTTGATTTGTAGATCCAAAACACTGAAAACTTGAACCAAAACTAGATCATAACTTTAAGAGGTTGCCCTAACTAAATATCTTGAAAGAACTTAAAAGAATTGAGATATTTTGATTTGTTAAACTCTATTGCATCAAAATCGGGCCAAATCACAAATTGAGCAAATTCTCAAGTCAAGACTTTAAATCACTTGAAATCTATTATGCACCTTCTCTAAAATATCAGGAATTTATTCTAATCAACGATCAAGAAAATTATTACCAAAGTTCTGACTTTTTTGTTCGAAAGAAGGTTGCATTAAAACCGAGCAAAAACAAAAAATGATGAATATGACTTACTCATGGTTGAATGATGGCTAAAATAGCTCTAGATATATTCTTACATGTCACAGTAAGCTAGAACACCCAATAAATCACGGAAAAAATAACCGAATCAAGAAGTCACTTGGAGAGGCTAAATCAAGTAAAAACCGAGCAATTTCAAGAACTTGCAAAATCTGATACCTAGATAGATGAAAATTGATTTTCAAAGTATATCTCTATTACTTACTTATCCTTGACTTCCAGTAAGATCAAGAAAGGAGAGAGGCAAGATCAAAATCAACCAAAATAAGAGCAAAGCAACCAAAATAAGAGGGAACCATGAGAGATAAACCAAGTTAATATATTACTACTTGAGGATAAAAGTTGTATAGCCACTCCACCTGGAGGACATGATAACACTCACATTTCTCAAACTTTAACCCTAGAATATTTGGCTTTCATAAGTAAAACTAGGATGGTTGGATGATTAATGTGTAAGTCTCCATCCAAATCCATTAAATAGAAAAGGTAACCAACCCTCTCTAACCCTAATGGATACTATCTACTTGACATAAATAGGGTAAACTCGTTAACTCCACACTACATTTATGCATGCCTTGCAAAGCACATAAGCTAGAATGTCCTTAGTCTTTGATCCACTTGATCATCTTAGCTCATTCTTGATCTAAACTACCTTCCCAATTGTCGCTCAAGCGTCGCAATTTTGATCTAAGATAATTTTTGATATTTTGGTCACTTACACAAATACCACTTCTTTACTTGGTCTTTATCTTCTCTTACAAGCAATCACCATACTTACCACGTGTAGATACACTACTGGCTTACTAGCATCGGTAAGTCTTTCTCATTCTGGTTCCACTGGACCACGCCTCACTTGAACTAATCAAGATACATGGTGTAATCTGTCGGTCAAACTTTCCTTCAATATTTTTTGCCTTCCTTATGCTATGCTTGAGCTCAGCCATCCTACTCAGCATCCTTGATTATTCTAGGTCTCAGTTCTTCCATGAGCATAGCCTCGATCCTTGCTGTTGACCATGGTTGACTCTAATAGCCCCTTCACACCTAAAGATCAAGAATTCATTTTCGGGCATAAATTCTTCACAACTTGACTTAGGTTAACTGAAACATGCATCATGTAAAATATACACTAATCTAGGTCAAACCAAATCATCCTATGACTCAATTTCCACAAAACCAAATTTTTGGCGAAACAAAAAACACCTCTACCGGTCAAAGCACACTCCATAGGGATGCAGCAACAACTTCCTTCTGTATTTTCTCTAGATCAAGATATTCTTTTTTTTTCAAAAACTGACACTAGGCCAAGTTGGTTTTAAATAAATTTCCTCTAATTTTCTTCTGACGAACAACTCCGATATCGAGGTGCAAGTCCTACATATCCATGCATTGACTCAAGGACTTGATGATAATAAGTTGTTCACCAGATATCTTCAACATAAAAGTTGGATACTCATGTAATTTATGCTTACATTATTATTAATATAAATCAGTTTTGCAAAGCTAACTGCTTGATCAACTAAACTCCATGCATGGTGGCGATTCTGGTGGCTATGTGCATGGTGCTAGTCACAATCTACAAATTTTGGAACATAGCAGTCAACAAGATGAGGCACCAAGCAAACCAACAAGAAACGACATATCCTCTAATGATTGGGCGCAAAGATCTCTCCATCTACGTGTCAGTGGTTGACAACCCGCCATGTGTCACATGCTGTAATACCACATGGTGGCAACCCCATGAGAGATGCATATTTAATATTGCTTGTGCATTGCTAGTGTTGTTTGAGTTTGGTTTGAGAATTTGCAGTTTGACATGTTGCTTTCTGGAGCATGCGGTTGAGCAGCCCTGATGTGGCAGTCTGACTAGCTATTGTGCAATGGTCTGACTAGTATGTGGTAGTAGTGGCCATTTGTTGGCGGTAGCTATTTTTCAAAGGTCTTTTGAAGATTTTAGTCTAAGACCTATTGCGGTAGTACTGGCATTGAAAATATGGTATGAACGAAGTGGATTGGTTTGACTGGACATTAAATGGTGGTCCGACTGGTATGGTTAGGGCAGTCTGACTGGCTTGGTGGCCACGATCAGACAGGCCCCTATTGCCTAGTGAGGTTGAGTTGAGTTGTTTTCGTTTGT
Source organism: Melocanna baccifera (assembly GCA_036346265.1). Classification (NCBI taxonomy): domain Eukaryota; kingdom Viridiplantae; phylum Streptophyta; class Magnoliopsida; order Poales; family Poaceae; genus Melocanna; species Melocanna baccifera. The sequence continues at coordinate 26,434,275 of CM070680.1, read as the reverse complement.
TAGTCATGGTGTGTCCATGCAATTGTTAGTCATGGGGTTTCCATGCAAGTATGAGTCATGGTGTAGGCTAATGCATGTATTTTGCTAATTTAGAGTCAAGTGTAGGTTATTTGTGTTTGGATCAATTGCTTGTTCTTTGGTGTGCAGGCGCTTGATGATTTTTACAGCCAGTAGCAAGACCGAGGCTTAGTGGCTGTGGTATGTCACGTAAGTTCAGGTAGAGCATCATCTCAACTGAGAAGCATAGGAGAAAGACAAGGGTTTTGAAGAGGCAGTGTGTGTGTGTGTGTGTGGATTGCCAATTGAACTTGTGCGTTTTAAGTGGCGACGTTTCTCAGAGTAGGCGTACAATCTTGGCAGCAAGGCATTGGGCATCACAGACTGTGGTGCAATGTGGTGTTCCATAGGATTCGGGTGTTTCAAGTGGTGACGATCTCGGCGCAGGCGTACGATCTTGGCAACGAGACATTAGGCATCACATCTTCATGAAGAGTAGTGGGTGGCAACTGAGAAAATTATCCAATACCAGGTGGATTGGTGGTTTGCAAAACTACGATATTGGCCTAAGTGATTTAGATCACGTCTTTGAGGATCGAGAGTGTTAACAGGCTTGTGGAGCATTGTAAGTCACACTTTGAAAAGCATCCAGGTATACATGAGAGTAAACCCTATTTATGTGTGAGTTACTGGGTTTTTTCAGTTATAAGTGGTGTGATTTACTAATGAGTGGCTGGTTTGGTGTGAGTCTCTACTATATAAGCCTTGTGTGTTGAGGAGAGATAAATACTTAGAACACTTGATAGATTAAGGTTAGAGTTTCCTTGTGTTAGAATATTTTGTGTGTGTGCACGTGCTATAGGCTTAGAGCTCTGAGAGTGGTTACAAAATATTCCTCTCTAAGTAAAATAAACATCCAAAGTTTACCCAAGTAAGTTGTGCCACAGATTATTTCTCATGCTTTTGATTTACTTGACTTTTTTATTTGGATATCTCTCATCTTGATTTTCCTAATGTCAAGAATGTGTAAGAGATGAAAATATCTTTCATAGATTAGATTCCATCTATCTAGATACCTTTTAAAGGAAGTTCTTGAGTTTGCCTAATTTTTCTCAAGAGAGAGGTGGGGTTTTGCTCTTGTGAGGGTTTTGGCTGAATTCATACACATCTAGATTATTTAGGACTGACAAGCAAGAGTAAATTAATGTCTCCCTCTTTTGTCTGATTTTAACGCAACTCTCCTTGTTAAATAAAGGTCAAAACTTTGGCATCGATTTTTATGATCCATGATTGAAATAAGTTCTTGACATCATAGAAAGGGTTTGTGCCAAGTTTCATTGAATTTGGATAAGTGGTTTGAGAGTTGGATCTTTTCTTGGATCATGTGCAGTATTGTCTACATTGTTCCTTAGCAAACAGTCAAACTACATAGAGCCGAGTGTTCCAACCGAAGTGTGATCATACTAGCATAGTCATACAAGTGTCTTGGGGGGTCCAACTACTAGTGGTCTGACCAGTGCCGTGTGAGGTTCAACCACCGAGCGGTTAGACTGGTGTGTTGTCGATGATAAGGCCAGTTTGAGATAGTCTTACCTGATTTTGGCTCTTAGCTTTGTAAGCTTGTGAGTTTGTTTTTCCGCTATGTGTTGTTGTCGATACTTGGGAGATGATTTTAAAATAGTCATTCATCCTCCTTTGACTCATCATACTAGATCCTACAATTGGTATCAGAGCCTAGTTAACTCTTATAAATAGATCTTAACCGGTCTTTTGAGCAATGGTATTAGCAAGGTATCACAACAAGCCTCCCGTCTTTGATAGGGTCGACTATCCCTATTGGAAGATAAGGATGAAGATGTATATCCAAGCTCAAGACCTATCCATTTGGAACAAAGTGAGAAGTCCATTTGCTGTGCCTATTGATGACATGATCCTCGATGTTGTTCAGTTAGCTGAGATTGAGGCAAATAATAAAGTATGCAACTTCTTGATCCAAGGCCTAAGGAGAAATGAGTTCAATTGGGTAGCTCATCTTATATCCGCATATGAGATCTAGATGACCCTCTCTAATTATCATAAGGGAACATTAGAAATCAAGAAAGTGCGTGAGACCCAGTTCAAGAAGGATTACCAGAAGCTAGAGATGAAACCTGGAGAGTCTATCAATTCATTCTTTAGTAGATTCCACAAGATTCTGAGTGATCTAATGTCTATGGGGGTTACTTACCATGATGCTGATAATGAGGCTTATGCTTTGAGTGCTCTTGACACGAGTGTTTGGAAAATAAAAGTTACATTCATCAGTGACAAGGTAGATTTGGTAACTATGACTGTGGATAAGCTATTTTCATGGCTTAAAACTCATGAGATGGGTGTCATAACCAAGAAGTCCAAAAGTCCGAAGATGATGGCTCTTATGACTAATCCTGTCAAGAGTGGAGCTTTTTATGAGAATGCTTCTTCTGAATTTTCCTTGTCCACTTTTCGAGCTATGAACGATGAGCAACTTAAGAGTCTTCCCATAGATGATCTAGCCCTCATTACTAACAAATTTACCCATGCCCATCACAAAGCAAGAGAGCATAGGAGATGTAGTCCAATTGTCTGCTTTGATTGTAGTGAGATTGGTCATTTTCATACTAGATGTCCTAACTTTGAGAACAAGGATGGAGATGATTATGAGAGGAAGGACTATAAGAAGGATTACAAGAAAGACTAAAATAGGAAAGCTCATCAATTCTCTTAGCACGATGAAGAACTCAAGAAGGAGGATGTTGCAATGTACACATCCCTCACCAGTCAAGATTTGAGTGATGTTGATTCTTCAATTTCAAGCGATGAGGAGAAGATGGAGAAGAAGAAGGCCATCGACTTCACAGGTATGTGTTTCATGGACACAAACGTGGATGATCACATCAGTTAGCCCGACATGGATGGTCTCTACATTGAGCATGATGAGGTAGATCCCTATGATGTACGCATACTTAGATATGATATTGTAGTACAGGATCACTTGAAGTAAATTAAGTGCATGAAGTATGTCATGAGGAGAAATGGCAAGCTAAAATCGGAAAATGAGTTTCTAAACTTGCAAATTCATAGGCTTAGATCTTCTATTTCTGATCTTGGTAGTTGTGATACTTGCCTTACTCTGCAAGCTGAAATTGAAAAATTAATATCATCTGATTCAACCTTGCTAGGACAACTAGAAAGTGCTAGAGGTGAATTATTGATATCAATGCTAGTCCATGTTCTAGTTGCTTAGGACCTGGTGACATTTCTAGATCTTGTACTTTACAATGCTTAAATTATGATGAATAGAAAAATAAACTTGCCATACAATCTAAAAAATTATTCCAATTCAATCCTAAATATTCTTGTACTCATTGTGAGTTTAGGGGAAATTGAAGGAATTAACTGACAAGCTTAATGTTGCTAGATCTAAGCCTTGTAATACTTGCTGTAAAATCACTTCTAAAATTGAACTTCTCACTAAAATTTTGCAAGGAAAACATGATAAAGAGTCTCTTGCTCCTATTCATGCTTCAGATATTGATTCTGTTACTCCAATAGCTTGTGCATTTTGTGCTAAAACTAACAATGATTTGGATGACATGCATATAGCATTTAGAGTTAAATTTGATTAGCAATTGCTTAGAATCAAGAATGTATCTTGTGTATCATGTGAAGCTTTGAAACTAGATGTGGTTGTGTATAAGGAAAGATATGCTAGAGCTATTAAGGGCCAAGTCTGTGAGTCTTGTGTCACCCTAACCAAGGAGAATGAATATTTGTATAAAACTCTTGCGAAGTTCTCTAGTGGAAAAAAGAACTTAAACATGATTTTAAATCAATCTATGGTTAGCAAAGCAAATAGAGATGTACGGTTAAACCACTATGAGCATTACAAGAGTTATCCTCTTAAGTTAGTGAGAGTAGTTGAGAGTGAAAAGATAGAGATTACCCATCCTGATCCTGCCAAGATTGTATTCAAGTCTGTAGGATTTGCTTAGAACCCTTCAACCACTGTAGGTGCTTGTACTTCATCAGGTACGACCCCTCAAAAGGTCAAATACTATTGTATCTTTTGTGAGAAAGATGGCCACATAGTAGAGTTCTGCTTTAGGCGAGCCAAGAAATTACGTTGTGATTGAACCTTGAGGAGCTTTCAGGATCAGTTATGTTTAGCTAATGCCCCTAGAGTTGCCTCTAGACCCTGCTTTGTAGATGGGTTCTTTAATTCTTTTGGTGACTTTAGAGAGCGATGTGATCCTAGATTCCAGGAGGGTAGGTTTAGATCTAGAGTTGCCCCTAGATAGAATTCCATCATTTTGGTCTATGGTGAGGACTTAAGAAGGGTCTTGGTAGCTCTAGGGCATTATCATGCTAACCCTTGCTTTGAAGCTTCTTCTGTAGGTCATGTGTCTTAGTACTAGATACCTTATTTTTATTTCACTAATCCTAGTATAGAGGTATAAGCTTCTTTTATCTCTTTGATGTAGGTTTTTCTTATGAGATCATGTGGATCATGTTAGCTTCTTTGGGTCTCCTACCTTACTTTGGGCATCCGGTGATGGACATCACTTCTCAGGATGCAACTTACTCCAGCTTCAACTACATCTCACCACCAAGCGTTGTACGTAGGTTCTTACTTGAGCTTTCTCAATTCCCTGCTTATATATTCATTATGCATAGCATTTGTAAGTGTCAAGGTTTTAGGTCGGTTCATAGTGTTGTGAGTCACATCTTCTATCTTTTGTTTTTCTTATGCACTTCTCTTTCCTACTAGGTTCTCTAGGATCTCTTACCCTATCTAGGTTGAGTTTCATTCTTCTTTCACTAGCGTCTAGTAATAGGGATAGCTAGTGTGGTTGATTCGCTCCTTAGCAATGTGTTTTCCTTGGGTTAGAGGCCATGTGGTGGTGAGGTTTTCCCTTCTTGCAAGAGTTTTTTTTCTTTTTCTTACTTTTAGCCCTTGTTTTTCTTTTATAAGTGGTTCTTGTAGTTAGGGGGAGTTCTTTGTTCTTGCTTCCTTTTACATTATGTATACATGGCATTGCATTGAAAATATACATTTTAGATATGAACTTTGACTATTACTTATTTATGATGTAATCTTAACTTGATATTGCTATTTGCCTTATTATGCCTACTTAGCTAGTTTTGTCAGATTTTTGCATGTATGATTAAATTTTTGCCTTGCTAGCTTAACTTGCTAACTTGAAGGAAATTGTATAATTGGTATCAATTTCCACAATCGACATCTTTTGAGATGGATCTTTTGACTAGTTCTTCTCTAGTGATCTTTTTATGATATATGTCATGTCAAAAATGTTCTATTCAATCTTGAATTTTTTATCAAGCTTTTATTTAGTGCTTTGTTAGTTCTTTGAAAAATCATATTTTGCTTAATGAACTAGTGCCTAACTTGATAAAATGATATCTTTTGTGCTAAATTGTGAATTCTTACAATTCAATCTCCATTATTCTTCTTCATAAAACTGCTTGCCATTCATGGCATAAACTCAGGAGAGTTTTGTATGACCAAGGCTATTCTTTTTAGTGTAATACTTGAGATGGCCAACAATGGCTTGAGATCAATAAAATAAAATTAATGCAATTTGGTTGAAACTCAGGGGTAGTTGTAGATGGCTTCTAGTATAGGATTTGCTTTACTGAGATAGACCATAAAAATATTATCAATGGCTGAAACTTAGGAGGCAGTTGCTAAGATAAGGCCTAAAATGATATTTAAAATATCAAATATGGCTTTTATATAGTACTTGAGTATAATTGACTAAAATTGAACTTCTAGCATTTTAAATAATTCAATTTGAGCTTATTGGTTCTATTTAGTCTTCTTGACATGGCTTAGATTATACTTGGATACCTTTAGATGAATTGGTTATTTTTGAAGCCTTTCTTAACTTGAAATCAAATTAAATGCTCTCAATTATGATATCTTACTTAGATTAGTTATATATGCCTTATCATAATCTAGATAGTTTGTATGTATTCTATGGTTTTATGAGGTATCTTTTTTATTTTGTACCTCACTTTGGATAATTTTTAAAGCTCTTGTAGGTTATGCATTTTCATTCATGTATATATGCTCTTTTTTTGCTCCTTTTATGTCTTCAATTGGTATCATATATCATTTTAGGGAGAGCATGAGTATTTGTGACTTGCATTGCCCTCTTGACCCTTGATGACTATTTTGTTAAAAGGGAGAAAATGATTGAGGCAAAATTTAGTATTAGTCTGAATAGGGTGAAACTGATGAGAATGAACTTCAAAATGGGGAGAATGCTTAAAAAGGTTAAAAAGGGGGAAATGAGCTTTGTGAGGTTGCAAAGAGCAAAATGAGATTTTATGTGAGAAAAATGCATTTTGGGCCATAATTGATCATTTGCATTAAATTTGTTCTTGCTCTTTTGGTGCTTTATATTGCTATGACCATGGCCATGATGAACAATTATTCTTTTATTTAGACCATGAGTAAGATTTTGCTCTTTGAAGAGTTTTAGGTGTGGATGGAGCGTTTGGTGAAAATTTGCTCTTTCTTGATCTTAACACTATTCCATATCTTAGCGTTGTGGTCACATTCCTTATTTCTCTTAAAAATAGACCACTAGTGGCTCTTGCAACTTATTTACTTTAAATGTCTGAAATTGAAACTTAAATTCTTGCCTTTAGGGTCTTTGTCAAATTACTCATCAAGAGAGAGATTGTAAGACCATATGGTGGCAACCCCAAAACAGCAATGAGTATTTGATATTGCTTGTGCCTTACTTATGTTGTTTGAGTTTGATTTTGAGAATTTACTATTTGACTGGTTGCTTTCTGTAGCTTGCGGTCTGATCAACCTTGGTGTGATGGTTTGACCGTCTATTGCACGACGGTCTGACTGGTCTACGATAGACCGATAGTACTGGTCCTTTGTTAGAGGTAGCTTTTTTAGAGAAGGTCTTTTGGATGTTTCGGTCTGAGACCTATTGCAGTAGTATTGGTATTGGAGATGTGGTATGACTGGAGTGAAGCAGTCTGACCGACCATTACATTGCGGTCTGACCGGTGTGGTCAGGGTGGTCATGGTCAGATTAGCCCCTGTTGTCAAGTAAGGTTGAGTTGAGTTATTTTGGGTTGTTAGTCATGGTGTGTCCATATAGTTGTTAGTCATGTGTTTTCCGTGCAAGTATAAGTCATGGCGTAGGTCCATGCATGTGTTTTGCTTAGGTGTACGATCTGATCTCACGGTAGAGAAGTTTAGCATGGGATGCGAAGAGGGCCTGCAGGGTAGAGTCTTTGGAGTCTTTGCGGTTGTGGCCATCTGGTTTCGACTGGTTTGGGCCCCAATAGCAAGAGGGCCGAAGATGATGGGGCCAGCCAGGATGTCAGGTTGACTCTGACGATGTCCTCTGGTGTTGTGACGTGGCCAAGGAGATTTGTCCTGAAGTCGCTCTTGAGGTTCTGGCCTCTCTCGGCATGTGTCTCTCGTGCTTTCGGTGGCGTGGATGGTCATCATCGTTGCTATCGTATTGCTTATCACGGTGCATGTCTTCGCCACGACACGCTTCAGGGGCCGGTCTGCTATGCTGGAAGGTGCCAGTGGCACCCCTTTCCAGCCGCACAGTCTCATTTCTTTGATGATGGCTGAGCCGATCGTCAACATGCTCGGGGTGCCATCCACCACTCCTAGACACCAAGTAAGATCGTGTTTCATCGACTTGAAAGGCACGAAGGTAGCTGAGGCAAGATCAGCTTCAAGGGGGTAGCCGAGAAGTCCTTGATGAAGTTGAGATGTAGGAGGACTCTGAAGGTGAGGCCTTTTTTGCAATGGTCGGGCTCGGTCGATGACACCTGGGGGCCTGATGATGCACCATTAAGAGAGCTGTCAGTAAAAGCTATCCACGTTACCTTCGGGATGGAGCTGGGGTTCGCTATCCATGCCGACAAGTATAGTATGCGCGCATTTTCTTGGTGCAGCGATTTGTCATCGACACGGTCCAATGCGTAATTGTTGCCAATCACTCGGCTGGCCACCTCCTTGTTCCAGGTGTGCAGGGGTCCCCCTTTAGGCAAAGGCTGACGCGTGAAACCTGAGGGCCACCCCATATGCATGTCGGAGTGGCCTCCAAGGGTGGACATGAAGCTCAAGGTCGTGGAACAAGAACATCTAAAGACCCACCACCTCGTTACGGTGGCGCTTGTGCTCGAAGTTGACAAGGTAATTCTGGGGATAGTGGTGATGAACCGAGAGGTCGGAGGACCAGAGGTTGAACCTCCTCCTAATTGCTTTGGCGATGGTGCGGAGCTCTGCATCGGGTCTTGTCTTGCCAAGCCAAAGAATTACCAAGAAGTCTGCACGCTGCTGAAGGTCACGCTGTAGCTCCCTGAAGGAGCAAATGATGCTCATTTCCTTAGCAGGACGGGTAGCTGGGTCATCCAGGTTGTGACAAGCCATGGCAGTTGAGGCTTGTAGGGGCGATTGGCCAGAAGGAGGTCGCGGTTGGGGGAGGGTTGTAGGCGGGCGAAGCCGACCGGGAGGTGGTTGTGGAAGGCTGGAAGGAGCTACTCGATGACAATCCCTCACCTTATGGCTTGAATGAAGACAGAGGAAACACTTGGTGGGGTCATGGCAGACAAGGGTCATGTGGTCTCGGGCCAAGCAGTTGAAGCACCTTCCTCTCGTGCATGCCAGGAATAGCTAAAAGCTGTAGCTTGGAGCTTTTGGCGAGTTGCGGTTGGAAGGGAAGGAGGACTTGGGCGAGGATGAAAGGTGCTTCTGGTCACGACACCACCAAAAGTTCAGCTTCACAAGCTCCCATTGAGACCCCGCAGGGGGTGGTTGCGGAGTGAAGTTGATGGAGTGTTGGCCGGTGAGGTAGACTTACCTCAGGAAGGGAGCACCACTGGGGGACGAGGGGGCAGTGAGCTCGGATTGCTCGAGGCACCGACTTTTTGAGCCTAGAGGAAATGCGGAGTGGTGATGAGCATGGACTTGATGTGACCAATGGGAGGAAAGTGCGTCGAAGTGCTGCCCTGAAGAGGATTTTGGAGGATTTAGGGGGAGTTGCTTTGAATGCAGCACTGAAGCGAAGCAGACGCGAGTGAAGCTCGGGCGGCCGGTGGTTGGACTTCAATATAGATGGTTGGGGCTAGAAGAGGCAACTCCTGTTGTAGTGGGGGATTTGATGAGGCGCGAAGAGGGCAGAGAGCACCGGCTGCCCGCCTTGGCGCCGACGAGATCAGGGGCGGTGGAGGGGGAGGTGGGGAGGGGGTTGGGGCTACCTTCAATGTTGGGAAGGGCGGGAGCCCCATAGGGTGGGGCAGCTGGGGGCGGGGATTCTGGATCCAAAGAGAAATGGGAGCGGGGGTGGACGCGGTCGGAATGGCCAACGGTGGGTAGTGGCTAGCAGGTCGTGAGAGACGGAGCCACATTTGAAATTTAGAATAGGTGCTTACTTAAAAAAATATGTCTAGCTATATAAATACTAAATCAACTAAAGGCTCTCCCAACAATCCAAATAGCTTAATAAAGCCATGCTATGTTAGCTTCTTGTGAGGTGGAAGAGGGAACAGGCTTACATACTCATGCAGGTATCGACTCTTTTTAGCAAACCAAGATTTTAGTATCCCCTCCAATCACAAATACATGTTGTTTTGAGATACGTGTAATTAAACTTTTGAAGCTTTGTCTATCGACGTCTTTTTAAATATTTATATTGTGTAGATTTATCTCAAAAATTACTTCTCGTAAGATTATAATTTTATTGGTTTTTTGATATGGGGTCGTTTGATCTTCTCGATGTAGGATGGATACTCACGGGAGTCTTGATAAATCATAACGATCCTCCAATACCAGTGCAAGGGATGAACACTTTTTAATCTGCCAAAATACGCTCGCGTTGATTTCACCAACCACCAAGCGAAGATCTACCGTGCACTCAATTCCCAGTGAAAAAGCTGAACGATCTTGATTAAGGAACACGCATAATTCTCCTTGGAAATTTGGCAATCACAAAAAACTCAAACAAGAACTTTTTGTTGATTGATTTTTTTCTCAAATGTGGTCTGCCCAACAGTGAGAGAGTATAAAGGTTTTTATAGTACATTCCCTAACGCATGTAAGGAAAGTCTTGGCCGAGCCAATCTCTTATTCGGTCAAAGTTTTCTAATCTAACTTCTCAAATTTAGCTATTTGGTCTCCTTTAATTTCGAGCTAAGTCCCTATCTGATTATAAGACCGAAATTTTAGATGGGTTTGGTCACGTTTTGGCACGTAGATCACATCTTTCTAATGCCATGAAATTTGTGATCACGTGGCTGCTTGGTTTTGAACTTCCCTGGCCGTATAGCAATCTGATGAACTCCTTCCTTTAGATTTCCCGCCAAAGTTTTGCTTCCCAAGTCTTCACATGAATCATATCTAAGAATACATAAAATACTAGTATGAGCTAGTATCCCAAGCTCACCATCAACTAAAGGAAACTCCTTAAGAAACAAAAGCATCTGTTTGTTCAAAAGCTTGGCTCTTGCCCTTGTCATTGGGCCATCAGGTTCTTAGACATTCTCATGCATGATTGGAGTGGAAGATGTATATGTAATGGGAATGTCCTCATCATTTTTATTAATATATTATAATAGAAATAAGTGGTCCAAGTGGTGTTTTAGGGGCCGTGACGATGTCCAAAATGTTATGCATTCGGGAGCTTGATATCGTTTTTTTGAGGCCATCTCTCTCCCTACAACATCATTCATGGGGAAGCTAATTACTGATTATTTCATCGGGGTCATTTTGTAACAAGTTTTAGGAGGTGTTCCGAATGGTGTTGGTTTATAATTTTTTAACTGTAGCTAGTTTATTTTTTTACTGTAGCTGAGTTGGTTTATTTGGTATAATTAAATTTAAAAAAAATTAAAAATAGAAAAAATATGTTAGCCTATTACGGATAATGTAAAGGAATACGAGAAAAAGAAAAGACAAAAAATTCCAAAAAAATCAGAAAAAACAAAATTACTGAATAGTAAAAAAAAAGTAGAAATCAAAAGCACAAATTAATTTAAGTGAGAATGAACACTACATTAGGGTGTATTTGGTTGCTTGCATCTCTATAGCCTGGCTGAGTAGGTACAAGGTAGGTTTGTTAGGCTATTTGTATCTGTTGGGCCAGACCGGGATGGGATGCTATTTGGCAACTTGCATTAGGAGGGAGGAGGGATGCCTGGATGCGACAGATATTGTTTGGATGGCGTGGATACACCCCGAGGTGCGTGCTCCTGCATCCCACGAGCCTAGTTCGCGAGAGAAGCTCACCACCTGCGTTTCCCTCGGGACTGGCTCGGCAGGGAATCTTGCACGAGCTCAGTCCGTGGCCCGGAGCTTGGTGCAGGCAACAAAACCGGTGAAAAATTGTATGCGTGATGTATGCAACCGAACACACCCTGGTATCATACCATTGGGTGATTGTTTCTAAAATTCCACTAAACCACTCTCTCCTCTAGTATCAATGTTTATTATCAAACCGTTGGAAGTGCCGTAAGGACTTATTTGGATAGTATTTTTTGGGGAATTTTGAAATATATAACAAAATTACAAAATCTTTCATCGAAATACTCTACCCTGTCATAGTCCAAAATATACATAACTATTTCTTCCATTTCAAAAAATATAGAACCCCATTTCACACTTCGCACATGCCAGGAAATGGTAAGATGAAGTTTCTGATTTCAGTTCTAAATGGTTTCAGCTTCTGACTTTTTTATGCTTTTAGTTTATTTAACCAAAAGCCATTTGAAACACGTCCACTTCTAATTTCAACTTATTTTGATTTTTTCTTTTTTTATTCCTTTACATTGTTCATAACGTTATAGTGGTGTTTTCTTTTTTTTCTCATTTTTAATTTTATTTTAATTGAACGACTCAGAAAAAAATCAACAGCTGCTACAGTACAATTTCAACAAAAAACTAAAAACCAAAGCTATAAGTCAGAAGTTTAAACTTTTTGGAGTGAACCCTAAAGAACTGGAAGAATACAGTTATACAGAAACTATTTTCAAAGTGAAAAGACGAGCATGCCCCTTTTGTCTTAGGCTGTGCTCATTTGAGCTTCAGCTGTTAACCTCTAGTTTCTTAATTTTATCTTTTTTTGTTTTTTGTTTTGTTTTTTTCTCTTGTTCTTTTTCATTGTTCATAATGACATAACCTTTTTTATTTTTTAAATTTAATTACGTTGAAAAAACTCATAGCAACTAAGTAAAAAAACTTCAAACGGTATCAAAAAAAGCTAAAAACTCACAGCAAAAGCTGAATGCAGCACAACATAAGTATTCCCGATTACTCTTCTTCCATCTCCCCATCTCCAAAAAGGAAAAATGTGAATCGAAAACAAAAGAGGAAAAAGGTAAAGGTAAAAAAAAAAGCACAAAGGGAAAAAAGGTAGCAAAAGAAGAGTGGGATAAAACCGGTCCGTTTCCCCGACTCACATACTCCCAAACACATCTGCCTCCCAACTCTATCGCCGCCCCCCTTCCTTCCCATCTCCTCTACTCGTCGGCCAACGTTCGCCGGAGCAGCACGCCGGCCGGCTCGCCGCTTCTCGTCGCCGCGCACCATTACCAGGAGGCCGCCACCCCCGTTGAATCCGGACGCCCCGCCTGCTCCGCGAACCCTGGGTCGCCGCATGACGTCTCCAAGCAGCCGGCGGCGGCGCCACCCGGCACCCGCCTGCCTCCTACCATGGCAAGGTTGAGGCTTGGGGAGGTGGAACTCAACAGGTTGGCGGCTTGTTAGACTTGGTTCGGTGATTTATACATCTTACTGAAACTCTGATTCCCTGCCTACATTGCTATGTGCTCATGTTTCTTGGAGAAGTGAAAACCCCATATTTTCCTGCAAATTTGTCAAGGTGATAAACCTTAGTTGATTCCCCTTCCAAAAAGAAAACATTTAGGTGATTCCTTTGCGAGAGTTTGTCAGTTTATACTGGATTAGCTATCATGGTTGTTGATGTTGAGCAGTGGATCTAAATGAGATCCTAACACCCCCAGGATCAAGGGAAGGCTATCTCAAGGGTTAGCATACTGTAATACTGTATTCTAACTTCTTCCATTTCCTGTATATACCATTGTAAAAACTAATTCCCTACTATATTTTTAGCTTTCACAGTTGCCCTGCCAAAGCCAGATTTCTCTGTGTTGTATCTGCTCGTTCATTGAGGTCATATGGTTTATTTCCATTTTCAACAAAAGTTTATTTGTGAAATAAAAATTCTTCTCGTACCCTTGTGATGCATATCTCGGTAGGTTAAATTAATATCTTTTCTGTACCAGTATGGGATCTGCGATGCTGAACACATTGTCATACATGTCTATCTAGGTCAAGCTACTATCTTTGTACACTTGGCTGAAGAATTTGGTTGCACTAAGGAGTTAGGATGAAGTCTAAGACTAATAGGAGCATACAGAAAGCAGGAAAAGTAGATCATGTCCAAGGAGGAGGACCAAACTGGGTTCTTGTTGCAGGAGTAGTTTTGCTGAGCACTCTTTCTGTCAGACTTGGGTGCAAATTAAAGCAAATGTTTGATACGAAGCAGCAGAATAGCTCTTCCAAAGGTCTTGATGCTCCCATTTGCTGCTGTAACCATGATCACTTTTCCATATTCCTTATATGCTCTCTGCTTACTATGCAAAATTGCAGCCAAAAGAAGGCCTGGAGCATGTGAATTGCACTCAAACCTCCACCGGTTTAGTGACCAAACTAGTTGCTACTGTTGTATTTCAGGTGCTTCTTCTGTAACTTAGCCTGTTTCTATTGCCTATTTCTCACTTCTTGGTTTAGTCTATACGATGCTGTATTCTTTCGGCTTGCCTTAACTTTAGAGGTAGCATACGATTTGTCGTAGTGACTATAATAGGATTCTAAAAATTGCATATCTTGAAGTTTGCATTATAGAATATCTGCATACTAGCCATGAGACAAAACGTTAAGGCCCACACTGGCCAGTGTTCCAAATGTGTAGGCATAAAAATTATTGCTATGCTCATAACATTGGATTGTTACAGGTTGCCATATACTCTCTCTGTTCTTTTTTTACTTGACTTTTTTTGTTTACTTTTCATGGTCTCCGAGATTACAATTTTGACTGATACTTATTTATAACTTTACATTAAGATGTACTAATAAAATTATAATATTATGAATGTATTTTAACAACAAATCTAATGTATAATTTTTACATAGCCAATCTAAATAGTTTTAAACCTATTGGCGGCCAAACTTTAGAAAGTTTGAAGGTATGGATTCTAGGACATCAAGTAAAAGAGAACGGAGGGTCATGGTTATCAAGGCATCGCCAAGTTGTCTTGGCGGCTGGCGGGGGATGTCGTGGACAATCACCCAATGCGCGATGCCCAGGCGTCCACGGTGACGCCTAGCTCTTTGTGGCAGCCACCTAGGGGGGGGGGGGTAAGTTAAGGCCACCTGACCTGAGTCACCCGAACACTCCTCGGTGCAGCCGCCTCCCTTGTGGGGTTTCACCTTTCACGGTCATAGGGAGAACTCCCACCGCCGGCATCGATCTGCAGCCTTTCTTGCCGCCGATCTACAGCCTCCTCCCGCCGCCGGGCTCTTCACCACTGGATCTGGTGTCTCCCCTCCGTCGGCCTCACCTCCCCTCCACGCCATGGATCTGTGGGAGAGGCGGGTGAGCTGACGAGGGGAGGCGAGCGGGAGAGGAGGGTGAACCGGCTTGGGGAGGCGAGCGGGAGAAGGTGAGGGGAGGGGGAGGAGAAGGCGAGCAAGGGAGAGAGCCAAGCCAAGGCGTGTGTGTGCGGTGAGAACGGAGAGAGAGAAGAAATAGGGGGCGGTGAGAACGGAGAGAGAGTGAAGAGATAAGGGGGAGGCAAATGGGCTGGTGGGCTGTTGGCTCCCTATTTATGTTATGAACCTTGTTATATTAATGCTATTTGCTGTTATGGATCTTGTTATTTGGATAATTTATGCTATTGTATTGCATAGTTATTTAATAATCGATATATAAGGTATTACTTGTATTTATTATTATTGTCTAATTATTGCCATGACGGGCGTCTAGTCGACTAGGTGTCTATGCGCTCCGGGCTCGCCACGACTTGCCAAAGCGCCGTGACAACCTTGCGGAGGGTGTATATAGATGTTTTGGAGTTGCAAAGATATATGATGCTACATCCTTACCATTCGTTAAATCAATATTAGTATGCTAGACTTCTAGCTTAGTTGGTAATGATATGAATAGTTTCAAGTTTCAAAAAACAAGTTCTCAAAGCACAAGAGAGGGAGTGAGGATGGGTGGGTAGGAACTTTTCTCCTTATGGACTTATGGCCTTTAAATTTGGGAAGAGTGAGCACCTTAGGTTGCTGATGCACAGTGTAGAGGAACCCACATTACTAGAATGATAGGAATAATACCTAGGCTCTCCAGGGTTCAGGGCCGCTTAGCATGTCATTCTGTCGTAATTAGTAACCAGCCAAAGGGGTTGCTGTCTGGCTGGTGAAGTCAATCAATCTAAGGATATCTGATTTACATTGAGAAGGACAACTTAGAGTGAGTCAGACACACTTTAGGGCATCCTTGTGTCAAACGGGTGTGTTATTTGCGTAGCCGTGCATATGTTTTGAGTATTAGTAACATAAATAAATGAGCAAAAAAGTACAACTCACTGGATTTTGCTGGCACCCACTGAAACCAGCTGGATGCATATTGAGTTTTAGCATCAAATGATATAAAGTTTGATTTAGCATAACTAATGCTGCTGTACTGGCCACTTGGTGCAATCTTGTACACTAGTAATTGTAAACCTGCACTCTGATTTGCTTGTCTTTCTTGCTCACATTGTCTAGTAATTAACACACCATTTAGTGGGTTGGATAGTTGCATGCTAGCTTTTCTTGATACATACGATTAGAGTAGAGTTATATGCTGAACAAGTTCAACCTCCCTGATAAGAACTGACATCTATAAAAATAGTTCTGATGATTAGATTATGGCATTTCTGTCATATTGGCAATTTTGGATTTGAGTTCAGCTTCAGCAATTAGAGACACAAAGGTGACATCTTCTTGGTTCTTGGATGTTCTTTTAACTACACTGATTGAATTAAAACAACTAAGTTACATTATATTCGTACAATTTATGACACCTTAAATTGGGTTTTAGACTCAAATGTTTTCTGTAGTTCTTTTTTGGTGGTGTAACAGTTTTTTTTTCTTCCAAAAGATGGGAAATAAAATGCTGATTATCATGTGCAGGGCTTTCAGATGGAGTGGAGTTCAAGCACGGACCTGCTAGTCCTGTATCAAAACCAGTTGAACCCTCCCTTCCACTTGTGAAGATACCAGGGCCAGAATCAAGCAAAGAGAACAGTGGCATCATGTGGATATCATCGCCTGACCGGCTTGAAGATCCTCGTAAACCATTTCAGTACTCAAACAGTTCTGGCTCTCCATGTGTTTCAGAATCAGGATCTGACATTTATAGCAAGAGAGAGGTCATACAGAAGCTGAGGCAGCACCTCAAGAGGCGTGATGAGATGATCATGGAAATGCAAGCTCAGATTGCTGATCTTAAGAACTCTCTTACCATCCAGGAGACACAGTCCTCCAATTTACAATCTCAACTGGATGCTGCTAACCGGGATCTATTTGAATCTGAGCGAGAGATTCAGCATCTGAGGAAGACCATTGCAGATCATTGTGTTGCAGAAGCACTCTCTCATGATAAGCCTTCGCATGCTGGACATTGGCAGTCAGGTGCCACCAATGGGCATGCCAATGGCTATGCTGATAGCAGTGTCGATGACCCAGAGCTGCGTTTTGTTGGTATCGAGACGAAGGTAGAGGTAGAGAGGGTGGAGATGCTCAGGAGGGAGGTCAGTGAGCTGAAGGAAGTTATCGGAGGGAAGGACTTCCTGCTTCAGAGCTACAAGGAGCAGAAGGTAGAGCTCTGCTCTAAGATTAGGGAATTGCAGGAAAAGCTCTCTTCTCAAGTGCCGAACATCTTGTAAGATCTACACATAATGTTTGGTAGCTGCAAGGAGCAGAAGGTGGAGCCCTGCTCCAGGACCAGGGATTTACAGGAAAAGCTGTTGGTTCTCATGCTGAACATTTTACTAGGATATTTGCACAATGTTAGGTTGATTGGCTTCTTTCTTATCCGCCCTATTGTTAGGTTGATTTGCTTTCTTTCTGTTTAGTTTTTGCCCTTGGTTTCTTGGTGTCAAAAAAGATTTATTTTTTCAGTTGCTAGACCTAGGGTAGCTCAATTAATGGCAAACTTGACACTCCAACGTAAGGTGCTGTACAGGTCCTCGGTTTGCAGACACAGTTATGTAGTGTGCCTCTTCTTTTAGCTCAGTATGGTTTAGAGAAGTATCCTTGGAATGTATGGATGATGGCATCTCTATAATTAGCTTTGCTAGACCATGTGTGGCATTACTTTTGTTTATGGTACCTTCTGTTTGCAAAAAGTTCACTCCATGTATGGCATTGCTCAATGTTCATATGGTCATGATTGGGCTGTGGCCTGTGGGCAGTAACAATCGTCACATGTGATTGGGTTTCCACTTTTCATGCACTAGTGCACATTGCCCCTTTGTAATAAACAAGTCCAAAGGCCAGATAGAACTCTTGCATGAGTGTTGTTTAGCCTTCCCTCAATCCATGCAAGAATTCTTGGATCTCTTGTTTAGCTTAGGTAGTACAAAACCCAGATCATACTCATCTGAACAAGCGCTCGTACTAACGTTTGGTCAAATGGCTCTCTCGCATGGCCAAGTCTTGCGAGAATGATCTCTTTTGTCCCATTTGGAAACGAAGGGTCGGTGATGTTACAGAACCGATGAGTTCATTTGTCAGCAAGTGTTGCACATTTTTATTTGTACGCATGGTCTTTTACTCCCTCTGTTCTCTTTAATTTGCTTGTTTTGTACAATGACATGTTCTTCAATACACAATTACACATCTTTTCACTACTCCCTTTTCTAATTATATGTAGATTGTAATGCCATGAAAGTACTTTTGATGGTAAATATACTATCACCATTTTCATGTGATAAGTATAAATACTTTTTTTTGTATGCTAGTTGATTAATGTTTTAAAAATTAACTGCGTGTGTCCTAAGACGACAAATAAAAGAGAAGGAAGAGAGTACGTTATAGGGGCAGTTGCGGCGCTGTCAGATATATGGAGGTAACAGAACTCAATTGGCAATATAATATGGTACTAGCAATTAGTATCTTATCTGAATGGTCTAAAGGCTAGCGTCTCATAAAATCTAGTGAGCTCAACCCAGCTTTCTAGCCCATGTCCCTTGCGACCATTTTTGTGCATACAATAACTGAAGTCAGATCATATGACCTGGCTGATCGAATAAATATATCTTGTTGTATTGACTTCTTCTCTGTCAGTGCAAGCAACTGAAGTGGATATGCAATGTATCCTTCAAAAGAAACTATGGATTTATACACGATGCCCTTGCAAAGAGAGATTTCAAGCATTGCCCTAGCTACAAAGTATTTCAATAATACCATTTCCCCCTTTTGCCATCCAATTATCTGACCTCTTTGGATTCAGTTATCTGAGCAGTCTATCCCTGAAAACTTATGAGCCATCAAGTTGTTCAGCATCGACTGAAAGCCTAGCAGTATCTGAAGGCAAAACACTAATGAGCGGTATAAGATAGGAGCATTGTATTTTTCATGACTTTCGCAGCACAAAAGGTATAGGATGCTGTACTGTGTCGAAATTCATAACATAATCGCGGTCACTCTCTCGTTCTGGGGACCGATCCACATGAACACATCACATGAAGTAACCCACCTGTCTATGTTCATTTTGGTTTAAAATCAGCTTTAACTTCTGACTTTTACTTTTTTTACTATTTAGTAATTACATCTTTTTCTATTTTTTTATATTTTTTGGGATTTTTTGCCTTTTGTTTTTTTCCCGTATTGATTTGCATTATCTGTGATGGGCTAACATATTTTTTTTTTCTATTTTTACTCTTTTTTTGAAATTTAATTATGTCAAATAAATCAACTCAGTTACAGTAAAAAATAAACTAGTTACAGTAAAAAAAACATAATTCAATACTAAACTGAACGCTACCGAAGCCATCCAGTGGCAACGAAAAGGGAAACTGAACAAGTGTGTTTGCCATCGAAAATCTTGTATGCACATTGAGATTTGAGGGAAAATTTACGACAAGTGATGGCTTTTTTTTCCAACATGGGCTCTTTTCATCCTCTCCAGACACGGACAAATTAAAGACAACCAGCGGCAACAGGCCAGATACCAGTTCTACCGGGGCCATTTCGTGCTATTTTTATTGAAGGATTTCATGCTAATTTTAATAACATCTTGATGTTAATGCTAATAGAAAACCAAAAAATACAATACTTTGAGGGAAGAAAAACTAAAATGAATAAAAAATAATTGCCAAACTGAAATAGACCATGAATAAACCAAAAAGTTTGTTGGTTACTGCCTATTGGCATAGCTTGGGTAAAATCCGGTCTTTTATCCTTAGCTGTTAATAATTTATTTTACACTGACGTAATATGTCAACTAGTGGCTTTTTAATGGGTATATATTGGGTATATATAGAGACAAATAATTTGACAAAACATCACAGGTAAACAGAACTGGTTTTGCAAAATTGTAGAAGTGTGTGAGACATGATTTAAACAAAACCTGGAGGCTGGGCTTTGTCTAATTTTTCTCATGAACCGATTGTGGTCCCTGGGTCTATCACTAAATATTAGACAGAGTGGTGTCAGAAGTCTACAAAAGGTTAACATGCCGCGGTACATAAACATTCTATGTTGAAATTTTCTTTTTTTCCCTACTTAAGGCCCTATTTGCAACACATTTTTTTATAGGAATCAAGCTATTTCCAGTGAAATTGCTACATTCTAAACATGCATAATTAAATAAGGAAGAAGTCCACTTTACCCCTGAACATAAGCCTTGAGTCCAAATCACACCCTCAATCACAAAATCGTTCACTTTTCACCCCTCCCAATTATCAAAACCGGAGCAAATTACCCCTTAGAGCTAGTTCCATTGGTGGTTTTTGCCATGTAGTTTGGTTTTGTGTTGATGTGGCACATCATCGTCTCTCTCCTCCTTCCTCTCTCGGCAGCAACATCTCCTTACCCTCTTTCTCCCTTCCTCCCACCCCCTCCATGGCTGACGAGAAGGAGGCCGTACCACCGGCTGCTCCATCCCACTATGGCGGCACAAACCCCTCTGTCACCACACCCAACACAGCAGCCACCACGGGCTCCATCCTCAACCTCCGTTGCTGTGACTCTGGGCAGTGACGGCGATGATGAATGGCGACGTTGTGGGCTCGATCGAGGACCAAAATGGGTTGGCCAAACCTTAGGAAAGGGATAGGCAACGACATCATGGGCAGGGAAGAATAACAACAACGCTAACGATGTTGGGCGGCGGCGAATGTTGGTAGCAGTGCTCCAGTGAAGTTCCGGTGAGAGAGGCATAAGTTGGCGTAGAATGCGGTAAGAGAAAGATGATAGTGTGGTTGATGACGGTAGGGGCTCACCGAAGAGGACAAATTTGGTGACGGCAGCGCTCGGACAGAGGTGACAAAGATGGGATCAATTCCGGCAAACGGCTACATGGAAATGAAGTTAACTTAACGGAATGGGAGAGGAGGTTAGGGAATACAAAGTGACGTGAACAGTTTTGGAAGGAGCTCATTGGACAAGGAGATCGGAGTGAGGGCGCCTTGCTTTGTGCATGGTGTCAAGGCCCTTGTAGTCCTCGAGAATGGAGACGACACTGGTGATGTGCCACACAACAGTACAACACTAATGTAGACGAGGCCGGCTAGGTTGGCGATGGCAACAAGGAAAGCCTCACGGCCGACTGGGCCGGAGCTGGAGTTGACTACAAGGAGTCGGACGAAGACAACGACGAAGACGAAGTGGTAGGCAAATAGGAGGGGAAAGGCGGTGAGGCAGTGAGGAAGGTGTCAGCGAGGCGGCGCCATATGCGGAGCATGATAGAGAGGACACGTGAGAAGGAGAGGGCGTCATGCTTGGTGGAGTAGACAGAGATGACGAAGAAGACGGCGGTGACGGTGGAGTGGAGCGAGAAGAGGAGGATGGTGAGGAGGTATGCGGCCTTGTAAAGTGGACTTCTTCCCTTTTTTTCTTAATTGAGCTTTGTTAACTAAATGAGAACTATCCACATAAATGCCACATCAGTGAAACTTGTATAAATAGATGTCATGTTATCCAAATTTGGGGTTGTTTAGGGTGAGAGATGATTTGATTCGGTTTTGATAATTAGGGGATGAAAAGTAAACGGTTTCTTAGTTGAGGAAGTAATTCAAACTCAATGCATAAGTTCAAAAGGTAAAATGGACTTTTTCAATTAAATAAAGACTGCCTCTAACCAAGGTTTACATAGCTTGCAAATTATCTCAAGCCCAGTACTAGCTGCCCCAATTCTGGTACATGTAGTTTCTGGGACAGGTAACATGCATTTAATATATGTACTTTTTTGCACTTATACTACATTGTACGGCTGAAGCAAAGCATGTAGTACGTATATCAGTACATGTAGTGCTGTATATTATTTTGCACGCAGACATCTCATCAAGTGAGATGAACTTCTTGTTCATTTAGTAAGTTAGCACATCTGTCCGAGTTTATATTTTCTCAGTGATAGTTATTTTCCTACTCCAGCAAGCAAAACAATTCACACTAGTTTCTCTCACAAAACATTTAAAAAGTTATTTTCAGGGGAATAAAAATGTTTTTTTTTGTGGAAGCTCTAGCAAAATCTCAACTATCTTTTGGTTCCTCTGTTTTCATTTCGCTTTAAAATGTTTTTTTCTTCTAGAAAAGCTTCGTTGGTTCTTGCGTGCGTAATAAATTTTGGGTTCGTAGAGGTAGTTTCGAATTTAGAGTACTTAAATGCGGCAGAGCTGTCCTCTCCTGCCGGTGTGGTTTCGCCATTTGCACCTCTATTTACTTGCTTCTCTCCTTTCACTTCTCTATCATTTCGTAATTATACCCTCCACAAAATATGTTATTACCGCTAACCATTGGATAGTACTTCATTTCTGCAAATCTTCCGTCTTCGTTTATTCAAAATGGAATATTCATTGTATCATACCCTCGGAGGTACTTAGGGGTATTCAGAATGACGGTGACTTATGATTTTTTTACTGTAATTGATTTATTTTTTATTTTAGCCGAGTTAGTTTATTTGATATAATTAAATTTTAAAAAAATTAAAAATTAAAAATATGTTAGCCTATCACAAGCAATGCAAAGGAATACAAAAAAAAGAAAACACAAAAAAACCAAAAAATAAAACAGAAAAAAAACAAAAAAAATCAACAGTGAAAAAAGTCACCGCTGGTGTCCAATCGCTGGCTTAAAGCCATAGTGAGCGCACCCTTAAATGCACTCCCTTCAGTTATAAATAAGTGTTATTTTAGATATTGACATGTCTTTCGATACATAACTGCAACTATTAATTCTATTATGGTGTATTTGTAAAATCTAATGAAATTACAATAGTACTCCACGAAGTAATTTCCAGGGTAAATCTATTTACACCACATCATATGATTGATTTAGGATGACCTTTCTTTTTACTAGAAAGAGCATAAGAGTTGTATCACCGAGAAGTCTTAAGAGTTATGAATTTAGATCCTTGTGTCGATATGGGGCATCTAATTTTACCTATTTTTATATCATACTTCTTGCGCTTTCACAATGTTTGTCTAATTACCTAATGCACACAGACCACGTAGATACAAATAGACATAAACATAAGCTAGTACCGTTATTAAATGTTGCTCAATATTATCTCCCAATTATGAAAGGCAGTAATAGATATGGAAAAGAAACATAATATTATATTTTTTTATTCCATTAATAGACAGATGCAACTATTCTCAATAAATTGGACACATATGAATGCAATAGAATATTAGATATGAAAAGGACAGAAAAATAGGGAAAGTTGGCACGGTGAAACTCCCATTCTTATAGCATCCCGTCAAATTTACTCAGAAAAAAGGCATCAAGGCAACAAACTACACCGTAAAGTTATGACATTTAGACCCCCTATATCTTGAAGTTTTAAGTATGGACAACATTTACTAGGACCCTGACTTTAGCACAGAAATCAACAATTACACATCACCAAACCAGAAAGTTGACAAACTTTTGAGGCCGGTCATTCGGGTTTAAAAAGCCGGTTTATAGCTGTATCTGTATTATAGTTGATTTATTTTACATTATAGCTGATGATAACTTATTAGCATAATTAAATTAAAAAATAAAAATGGAAAAAAATAGACTAGTTCATCACAGATAATGCAAACGAATACAGAAAAAAAGAAAGGTAAAAAGGCTAAAAAAAATCAAAAAGCTAGAAAAAATAAAATTTAGGAATAGTAAAAAGATAAGTCTAAAATCTAAAACTCAAGTCGAAATGAATGGGGAGAATTATCCCCGTAACTTGTTTTTAAGTATAGATTTGTAAATATAAATCCAAAGAGAGGAGAGAGAACGAGCACATCAAATTGATTGCACAGCTTTGCCTATCATGCCTTTTATTTAAGAGTCCATCCTTCCGTTTGGATTTCTTTTTCCAATTCCCAACTCTCTTAGCCCATTCCATCCTCGTTGGGTTCTTACAACTAGTGGTGTAAACGAAGCAGATAATTTTTATCTAACATACTGATTAAGAGTTCGTGGAGCAAATACGAAAGGGGTAAATAAATATCTGGTATTATCCGTATCCGACTCTGATTCCGAGGAAAAATACGGAATATGATATATGATGAGTGATATCCATTCATATATATCCGTGTGTCAACTGATATGAGGAAGTCTGTCGAGACTTTACTTAGGAACAAGATAATAGATAGGTGAATTGCCGTATCTAAATAGGTAGAGAATATTGAGTGCTTTTCCGTCGACATCTCGAGATTAGTCTCACCATGTTTATTTTGATTGCACCCCTATTGTCCAATATCCTATGATGTAAAAGAAACGGATAATTTTTGTCCGACTGATTGTCCAAAAGCTTATAGAACGAATACGGAATTGAGAAATAGATATTCGGCACTATCCATGTCCGACTCTGACTCCAAGAAAAAATACAGAATAGAATACAAGACAAGCGATATCCATATATATCCACTCCGATTGTAACCCTACTCGCAACCAGTGTTGGGTTTTCTCCAAACTCCAGATTGATTTTGTGGATGCTATCCGATCTACCTTCTATTTCACTGCCTTTTCATGGTGCCGCTCGCAATTGCATTATGAGGCTAGAGGGCAGGGACCTATTTATAGACTCCACTCTCAGGTATTATAAAGTCACCTATCTATTTTCAGTACACCATGAGACTCCTAAACCATATTACCAACCACGATCAGAAAGGCCAGTTTTATGAGTTTAAAATATATTAATCCCTAGCACACATGTGAGTCATGTGCCATGATCAGATTGTTTATGAGATAAATTACAATCTGATCATGTGAGTCAATAGCCTGTAGAGCCGATTCTGTAAGACAAACCCAACTATTCTGCCATGTGTTGTACCCAGGTTAAATATATACATGCATATTAAACTTCAGTAGACTCGATCTCAATAAATATGTCTAACATATTCCAGCACAGCCGTTTTGACACCTCGAATAATAATTCTTCAAGTTAAATTCGGTATCAAATTATTCCCTATCACTTGCATCAATAATATAAATAATTCCACATTAAGTTAAATAGATAATAACCATAATAAATGTTGATAGCCACATAAAAAATTTCAACATCTCCCACTTGATTGAAACATTTCAATCAACAGACAGAAGTTCCATGTCTTTAACAAGCTTAGAAAATAATTCTTGACTAACTAGCTTAGTCAGTGGATCTGCAACCATATCAATGCTAGGCAAATAAATTAAATGAGCAGACTTGAGTCTATTTATTACATCACGAATATAGTGATACCTTCCTTCAATGTGTTTATTTTTACTATAAAATTTAGGATCCTTTGAGACCTTAATCGCTGCTTGATTATCACATAAAATAGTACAGGTTATGATACACTTTCCACGATCTTAAGTGATGCAAAAAATTTCTTCAGCCATACACCTTCCTTTGTTGCTTTCAGATGCAGCAAAGCATTCAGTTTCCATGGAGGAAAGAGCAACTGAATTCTATTTTCTGCTACACCAAGAAATAGCACTCCCTACCAAAGTAAATAGATAACCAGAAGTTGATTTTCGGTCATCTGGATCCCCTTTCCAATTAGCATCAGTATAACCTTACAGTTAAAAATTATGACTATTAGAACATAATGAATAATTCATAGTTCTTTTGACATAATGCAATACATATTGATTTATTTTCAGTGCTCTTCCCTAGGATTCTTTTGATATCTACTATGAATTTCATTGGCATGGCTAAGGTTAGGTCGTGTAAATAACATAACATACATAAGACATCCCAAAACTGAAGAATAAGGTATTCCATTCATTCTAACTCTTTTCTCAGGAATATTTGGACATAATTCCTCACTAAGTTTAGTTCTCTTCATAATATGTGTATTAGTAGGTTTGTTGTTTTTCATAGAAAAATGTTTTAAAATGCTTCTAATGTATGCCTTTTGGGACAACCTAAGAATCATTTTATTCCGATCTCTATATATTTCAACTCTTAAAAGATAGGAAGCTTCTTCCGTATCTTTGATATCAAATTTAGAAGATAACCAAGCTTTCACTTCCATCAATGTATTTTTATCATTAGAAACAATAAGAATATCATCATTATATAATGATAGTAAGATAAAATATTTACCCAAACCTTTTGTATATATGTATGTATGCAATGATCATTTTCCGTCATTGAAAACCATATGACGTGATAGCATTATCATATATATATATATATATATATATATATATATATATATATATATATATATATACCAATGACGTGAAGATTGTTTAAGACTATAAATTTATCTATTCAACTTGCAAATCTTATTTTTCATTTCCTTTTCCCCCCAAAACCTTTTGGCTGTTTCATATATATTTCTTCCTCCAAAAGACCATTAAGAAAAGTATTTTTAATATCCATTTGGTGGAATTCAAGATCATAATAAACTGTCAAAGCACTAATAATACGAATTGAAGTAATACAATCTTTATAAATTTTTGGTTATTCATCTAAATCTGAAATTTTAGAGTGAATTTTCTCCAAGAACAAATAATAATCATTTATATAATGAGGTGTACTTCAATTCCTCTCACTCCTGAGTTTGATTTGTATTTTCTTTAGGAGCCGAACATCCTTTAGTATGGGAATTAATACCAGATGTATATATTTATATTTCCGATGGAGTTACCAATAATTCCACCCTCGCCTGCTTAGCATGGTGAGATGTGTTTTGATCTAAAAATATTGCATCCTTGCTTTCCGCTAGTTTATCCTTTTTTGGATTATAAAACATGTACCCTTTTGACTCTAAAGAATAACTAATAAAAAATTCTAGCATGCTTTTAGGCTACAATTTTATACGGTTTTTATTTGGCACTCTAATTTATGCATTACAACCCCAAATAGCTAAGTGGCAAAGTGGGAGGTTTCTTCTAGTCCACAACTCATAAGGAGTAACTGTTATAGCCTTAGATGACGAATGATTTAATAAATAAATAATAGTATGTAAAGCTTCACCCTAAAAAGATAAAGGAAGATCTAAATAAGCCATCATAGACCAAGCATATCCATAAGTGTTATATTCTTCCGTTTAGCAACACCATTTTTTTGTGGAGTGTACAGTATGGTATAATGATGAATAATTTATACTCTTTACAAAAATTATTTAATATTTCAAAAGTGTATTCTCCTCCACAATCAATTCTCAAAACTTTGATCTTTCTATTCAATAGATTTTCCACTTCAATTTTAAATGTCTTAAACACATAAAATCCTTTCGACTTATGTTTAAGAAAATACACATAACCAAATCTAGAATAATTACCAATGAATGTGATAAAATAAAACTTTTAATATCTAGTAGGAGTAGATATCTTACCACAAATATCACAATGAATAATAACAAGAAGCTCATTAGATCTTTTTGCCTTTCGAAAAAGCACACGGGTCATCTTACCCATTATACATGCCTCATAGATACCAAAATTCTCTCACTTAAAATGCAAAATTCTAAAATTAATAAGCCTCTTAATTCTATTTTTATATATATGATCAAGCTGTAAATGCCATAAATAAAATTCTAAGCATGTGTTTCTATCATTAGTATTCCTTACTATGGAGTTATTTCATCAATTAAGCAATCAGTATAGTCATCATTTGATATGACTCCTCTTCTTCAACTAAGCAACAATGGATATAAAATGTTAGTACATTGGTATTCAGCAAGTCATTTGTAACAAAGATGCAATATAGAATGCAAGGCTTACCAATGGATGGCTGAAAGGTTATTTTGCAGAAAGCAGTAATTTAAAGTAAATACAATAAATAGATTGAAAACTAACGTTAAGAAAAACTATAATAAATAATTAACCAAAAGAAGTGAATAATCTATAAGTGAATTAATCATTCACTTAATAAACCACTAGTGAACTACCTGTTCACTTTCCAAAGTTATCCAACCCAATTTTATGAAATAACTACCCCTCATGTGAAATCACCGAGCATTGTCCATAACCGGGGACACGACTATTCTAATAATTTTACACTCTGCAGAGATTACACAACTATACCCACATGATGTAATAATCTCCGCGCTAAAGAAAATCACAACAAGACCTTTACAATGCTCAATCTCAACTCAATTCCGCCCGCTAGGGTTTCACATCACACCCCATTGCGTCTCATGAAAATCAGCAACCATGTTCATCACAATGGTGAAATAAAAATGAAAATATTATAAATTAATCAGTCAGATCTATCCTATACTAGACACATGGTTTGCATGGTAAGTCTCAGATCAATAGCGCACAAAGTTAAGTCCTTAAACATTACTCATGCAAGACTTCCAAATCTTTTGAAGTGAATCCACACTTTCCCCTTTACTGCACGATCACTCACCCAAATGAAAACTAATTTTGTATAATCAACACCAATGATACACTAATGTCATGGCCCACAAATGTTATAACTGTGGCACCAACCACGATTCCATATCTCATTAATTCTAAAATAATTAATTGATCACATGTGATGATAAACCCATGAGACTATAAGCATGGCTAAGCAAATTTAATCGTACAACTCATGTGACAACTAGTATTGTATCGCTAAATAATTTCTCATCCTATGGTGACAATGGCATCATAGTATTCAAATTATCAAAGGAGGGATAAATGAAATTAGGACGATAACTACCAAGTACAAGAGTTCATGATAAAATAGCAATGCATGATAATTTAAAACAAAATAGCTAATTAATAGATTGAAAACTAAGTTCAACATAATAAAGGACACGACTTGCCTTGGTCTTGCTCAGTTACAAATTCTTGATCTTTTGGTTGTGCTTCCGCTCCATCGAAGACGCGATCTAACAAGAGAGAAAACGAACGAGGCAAAAAAATAAAATCAAATAAAATTCAAATGATTTCAAAAAACTTAAAAACTAGAACCAAAAGGTAGGTCTCTATTTTAGATGAATTTAAAAAATAATAGATTAATCGGAGCTAAGACAGAGGAGAAAATGCTCTTGAAAAATTTAGTCTAAAGGAAAATACTGAAAATTCAAAAAAAGTACTATGTTGTGGACTCGGTGCACAAAATAGCGGGTTTACGGTGAACTCGACTCACGGTACAGTGCACGGGCAACTGGGCTTGCTGACATGGCAGGCAGGGCTGTCGTGGCAAACACGAGATCGACACGTGGCTGACAGCTGGCACTAGGGATGACGTGGCTAACATGTGGCATGCTGACGTGGCATCTAGGATGGCTCGGGTGTTGCTGTGGCACTGATAGATGGTGACACGTCAGATCTAGGGTTGACGTCGGTGTTGACGTGGTTGTTGACTCAGCTGGTTCGGGTCACGGTCTATGAAACAGTTTTAGCTGTCGTGTGGGCCCCGGCTATCAGTCTCTCGACTCACACACATCAGGTGTACCGAGAAGTTGAACCATCAACCGGGTGTAGGTGGGATCTGATGTTGGCGGCACGCGACACGAGGCAATGCTTCGGCCGGCCGAAGGGTCGCGCAGGCAGAGGCGTGCACACGGTCCGAGGTTCGGCACGGTGGAGCTGTGTAGCGAACTATGACTAGAGGAGGATGAACAACAGTAATGCAAGGCAGCGCCGAAACTCATTGGCGGCGAACGACGAGCGGTGCTCGGCAGAGAAGTCGATACGACGGCAGCCGTTGGACTTGGATGACAATGGAGACAACGACGACACAATTGGCGAACTCAACGTAATCGTCGGCGGCGCACGATAAGGCTGGGCGAGCGGCTCGAGAACGCGGTGCTTGGGAGGGGCGGTGTGGCTTAATAGCATAGATGTTGAGGAAACCTATGCGGACACGGGCGGCGGCAAGAGTCCCATGCAGAGATGACAAGGCGACAGCGGCGGAGTTCGACTCGAAGACGATGAACAGTGCCTGCATGCGCCGATGAGCGACATGCGGCAGAGCACAGATCAGACGGTTGAGTTCATATGGCTCAGATGAACAGTGGTTTAGCTACCCCGATGTTCGACACGTGGCTCCACATATGGTTGAGGTTATGACGGCCAATGGGCATTGGATCGGCTGATATGGGTGGATCGGATGAACTGGCAGCGGCCGATCGATGGATGACACATGTCATCCATCTAGCAGGGCAAGGCAGCGAGCGGCTGGCTACTAGGCCAGTGAACAGTAATAGACCCGGTCCAATACTGTTTTGGGATTTTGAGGCTTTTCTATTTTGGAAATTCAAGTAAAATCAAAAGAGCTCTAGAAAGTGGCAAATAAATCCAAAAAAATTTACAGAAAATTCCTTGAGACACAAGAAATCTAAATAAAATATTTTTAGCACATGTTAATATTTATTTTATTTATATTAAATTCTTTTAATTAATAAAAATTTAATTTAAGCTTTAATTAATTTTAAAAATCTAAATGGTAAATTTTATTTTAAAAACTTCAAAAAGCTCTGAAAATTATGATGTTACATCCTCTTTCTTCTTCAAGCGATACTTTGAGGTGAAATGGCCATAGTTGTTGCAATTGTAACACTTGACCTTCTTTTTGTTGAACATTCAGTCATTGTGGCCACCTTGGTCATTGTCACGACCGTCTTCTCCGCACCCACCATCATGGCTAGCCCATAGCTGTGCGAGCCACACTTGCCTTGCCCCTTGGCCCCTTGGGCGACTTCGAGGTAGAGCCCACAACTAACTCCTTCTCCTTCACCTTCCATTCTGCCCTGGTTAATAGGGTGTGTTCATCATCATCATAGCCGATGCCAGTGACACAGACTCTCTCCTCATAGGCTTTTAGGTGGCCAATAACCTCCTTGACGGTCATCGTCTTCATGTCCCCTAATTGCTTGATCATAGAGACAATTGGCAAGAACTTAGGTGGGACAATGCGTAGGAATTTCTTGACGACGGTGGACTCCTTCATCTTGTCGCTCATATCACGAATCCTATTGACAATAGATGTCAATTTTATAGTGAAGTCATCAACATTCTCCATTTCTTTATGTGGAGTAACTCAAACTCACTCAATAGAATCTGAACTTTCGCCTCCTTGATGCACTCGGCGCCGACATACATAGACTTTAGGGTATCCCACACTTCCTTTGCTATCTCCTTCTCTGCCAAAAGTAGTAGAGTTTCTTTGGGAACTGTTTGATCTTTCCTTGTCTCCACGACTGTCTCCGAAGCAATAGGCTCAATGGCATTCCAGACGCCTTGAGCACACATGTAGATCCTCATTTTGATAGCCATGCAGTATAGTTACTCCTGGAAAGCATTGGGTACTGAAGTGATATTCCACTGCTCTTTTTCGTCGGCATGGCTACAGCCGTGGCGCCCGACGACGCCGTGTCAATGAGTGCACCACTCCTTGGCGTTATCTTGGATATGCACTACTCTAGCTCTGATATCAAATATTGACCTAGAGTACTCTCAGTCTCTCACCACACTACTCAAACACAGTGGACACACTCACACGGTGGTGCACTCGCTGGAGATCAAAGCGAACAAGCAAACAATACGATATGTGGTGCTAACGACCTCATTAAATTCAAACAAACCCTAAGTACATGAGATACTCCACAACGCAAGCACGGCCAACCGCTTGACCGGTTCTCATGCTTAGCTGTTTATCAATCTAGACTAAGTCCCCAATGCAACTAATGCATGCAGGACGTGCAGTAAATACATACGTCCCGTCTAATACAAAACACAAGTCTCATACGTCACGTCTAATACAAAACACAAGTCCAAACTCACACATTTAACGTGCAAAGTAGATGGCTGCTTTTGCTTGAGCTTATGCTTAGACTTTAGCTTTTATTGTTATAGTAACTAGCTTTTAAATAGTGTATTTTTTAAGATAAGGTTTACATATAAATTATAGTATATACTGTACCGAGTGTAGCTATACTGGCTAAAATCGTATGTAACTATTTTTCTCTGCGTACTATCTCTCGCGAACAGATAGAATTCAAAAATCATAATCCAAAACCACAACCCAAAATAACCCATCCGATGATGCAACAAGATTACACTTAACAGGAAATACATGAGATCAAATACATGGTCAAATCAACAACACTTCTCTTGCAACTCATGGTGAACTGAACACATGCTACAGACTTCAAACGTAGGAGTAACAATGCAAAGACGAACAAAACTCACCATGGCGAGCATGAGCAATGGGATGGTCAAATGCAAGCAAGGAGATGACCAAGAAGACTGTAAGAAGAGCTGAAGCAACTCATGGTGAACTTCTAACAATTGTGTGTGCAAGAAAACGAAGAGACGAGGAAAGGGCGAGGGTTGTTGGATTTTTATAGAAAGCCAATGCTTCTTGGTGTAAGCACTAGGTCAAGTAGAGATCGCATGGCTTATAGGGTTGGACAAAAAGCTCGAGGCTCGCGAGCTACTCGAGCTCGTAGCCAACTCAGCTCGGCTCGTGCTTGAAATTTTTTCCAGTGAGCCAAGCCTAGAATTCAGCTCGGCTCACTAACGAGCCAAGCCCGAACCGCTCGCGAGCGGCTCGCGAGCCGAAACAAGCCGGTGGGACGTGGTCATGTGAGTCATCCTCATATGTATCTCCGCAGCTCCACTCGACCGCTCCACTCTTTCCGCTCGCCTCGCTCGCTCCCCCGTGGCCCCGCCCCGCCCCCGCCCCCGACACCGCCGCCTCCCTCCCCACTCCCCCGTCGCCTCCCTCCCCGCTCCCCCGTCCCCTGTGCCGTCGTCGATCTATCCTCCCGCCAACTCCCGCCGCCGATCTGTCCTCCCGCTGGCCCCCCACCGTCGATCTGTCATCCCTCCCCACTCCCCCGCCGCCGCCGCCGCCGCCTCCCTCCCCGCTCCCCCGCCCCCTATGCCGCCGCCGATCTGTCCTCCCGCCGACTCCCGCCGCCGATCTGTCCTCCCGTCGGCCCTCCGTCGCCGATCTGTACTCCCTCCCCACTCCTCCGCCGCCGCCTCCCTCCCCGCTCCTTCGCCCCCTGTGCCGCTGCCGATCTGTCCTCCCACCGACTCCCACCACCGATCTGTTGACCCGCCGGCCCCTTGCCGCCGATCTGTCCTCCCTCCCCGCTCCTCCGCCCCCTGTGCCGCCGCCGATCCGTCCTCCCATCGACTCCCGCCGCCGATCTGTCGACCCGCCAACCCCCTGCCGCCGATCTGTCCTCCCTCCCCGCTCCCCCGCCGCTGGTGTGTCACGGGCCATCGATGTGCTCGAGGTGAGGAATGGGAAGCGACTCCGTGGTTTATCCTTGTGTAATGTAGCTGTGAAAGGAGTATTTTTTTTTTGCTATGACACTGGTGGGATAGTAGTGAGTTGATAATGAAGATTGACATTGCATTTCCAAGTATTAGATGTTATGGATTACTCAGCTTTACACTGTTTTTAACATGCATGCTCTGATGGCTCACGAGCCATCCAAGCCGGCTTGAGCCAATAATCAAGCCGAGCCAAGTTGCCATTATAACTCGTTTCAAAAACGAGCCGAGCCAAGCCGCACGCAACGATGAGCTCGACCGAGCCTGGCTGGAGCCGGCTCGGCTTGGCTCATTTCCAGCCCTAATGGCTTAGGTGGTAACAGCCCATATGCACCCTATAGCAAAAAAAAATTGTGCACCCGACAGCGCACCAAACTGAGTGTGGCAGCCCACCAAACTGAGCCCACAAATGGAGCCCACAAAGCCACAAACTGAGCCCACAAAGCCCCAGGCACAGATGGAAGTCAGTCAGTCACGGAACCAAAAAGCGTAGACTAACTAGTCGCTACGCATTCTAGGGAATTCATTAAGCGTAGACTAACTAGTCGCCACGCCGTACACCCGTTGGTCGTTGCCTCGCGCAGTCTACAACTAGAATCGTGTGAAGCTGTGCTACCGCGACGGTGGCTCCACCTCTGGTGATTCCGAGTTCAGAAGTGGCGTACGCGCCCTTGTTTCCCTCACTAAAATCACGTCCCAAGTCAGCAAGTGTATATAAGTTGCTGTATTCTGCAACAGTTTGCTCACTGATTCGTGTTTGCCACTTTGCAGTCTTCACTCTTCAGTCATCTACTTCACTGGTCAAAGGATATGTAGTGCTATTATAAGTGATCTCCTCCCAAAGGGCCTTGTAAAAGTCGAAAAGGTTCCTCAAATCTTCTCTAAACCTAGGAATCGGTGAATTGGTGAATTCTTGTCATTTTTATTCTAGTTTCGCTCCTGGTGGTGGTCAGAAAGCTCGGCTCAGATTTCTTACAAACTATTCGGTGTTGTTTAACAAACCCTAGGAGTTCATTTAACAGCATGGTCCTAGTTGTAACGGGAGGCACAGGGCCACGCTCCGTGCATGCACTGCTGCACAACGTGTAAGCTCTGTACGTATGCGCGCCAAGTAGTGGCTGGCTTTTGGGAGTTGAGCGCCCTGTTTCCACGCATGCATGCCCAAGGCGCGCGCGCAAGACGGTGTGCGCAGTGCGGCTGTGCACGCAACACACGGCCGTGCCTACCTGTGCGATCCAAGTCTAGATTCCCACGTGCCGTGCCTGACGGGCGTCAACGTTTCAAACTTAAACCCCGTTTCACATCGCTTCCGCCGGGACACCGATACCGTTAAGACCAAGATCCTAAGTTCCTGGCTCGCAACCCCAAATTCTTTTTTTTAAAAAAAATCCCACGTTCAGGAATCAGACAGAAGCCAGTTGATCGGCACGCGGCCGGTTTCCGAATTCCAACAAAACCAAGAAGAACGGCCATTTAAGTTACTGTAACATAAACCAAAAGTTATAAGCCTAAAATCCAACAGAATTCAGCCAATAGCAACTGTGTTATGGCAAAAGGATAGTGTTGAATCATTTTGATTACATTGAAGATCAAGGTCAACAGAAAGCTTCTGTCGAGTACGGTCACCGGTAGTTTTTTTTTAATCTAGAAATATTTGCTATAGGGAGTCTTAGATAAATCTTAACAGGATTAGAGTTCTTACTTTCTTTTGAAGTAGAATTTTTAATTCACTTTGGATAAGAGCTAGATGAGACTATATAAAGTCATGAGGGGTGGTTTCAGAGAATCCAAACAACCAAGCAAAGAAGACAATCATTCTAAGGTAGAGGTGCACGAGAGGATAGAGGTTAGGTTATTTTTTAGCACTAGATTCTTATATAGGGTAAAGATCTTAGGATCCTAAAATATTCGAGAGGGTTTTGAGAGAGGGACAATCACTTGTACTTTTTTGAAGTTGCGCTTAAGACATTTACAACCAGCTTCACAAATATTTTTCTCTCTCATCGTGGTTGCTTCAATGTCGTTATTTTGATTCTCTCTACAAGATTCATCTTCTTTGTCCTTCATACCGTATATGTTCGTGTCGTATCTCACAAACTCTTATCCGATCCAAAGGTTGTTACACATAAAATGGGGTATTAGAGTGTAACGAGTGATATCAGAGTTAAGGCAAGATTAATCTGATTTGTGAAAAGGTCAGTAAAATGTCAGGTGACACAAAATCAAGATCGATGTCGACAAAGTGGAATCAAGTAGAGAAATTTGATGACAGAAGAAATTTCTACGTGTGGCAATACGTGGTAAAGGATGTCCTTGTCTAACATGAGCTAATCGATGCTCTTGAAGGGGACTAATCGAAAAAAACGTCCAATAAAAACTGGGAAGTGATAAAGTAGAAGACTATTAGTACAATTTGTCTATGTCTTTTTGATGTGGTAAAGTACTCGATGATCAAGGAGAATTCATTGAAGAAATTATGGAGGAAATTAGAAGTATTGTATATGCCAAAGTTGTTAACAAACTGGTAGATGCTAAAACGACAACTGTATAAGTTGTACATGAAGGAAGGTATGCGATTCATTGACAATCTCAATATCTTCAACAAACTTATCACACAGCTGACTAGTGTAGATAAGAAAATTAAGAATAATGACAAGGTCTTCATATTGGCATCATCTACCACCAACATGGGAGCAATTGCTGATGAATATTCTCATCAGAAAAAACCATTCTTAACTTCAAAGGGGATTGAGATCAATGAGAATAAGGCCAAAGAAAGCAATCATCCAGGCCTCACCCCTGAGAAACAAAAAAGAAATACAAAGGCTGATTGGGAAGATTAATTCCTAAGAAGGTTCATTTCCAACATAGCTGGCCGGTTAAGGAGCTAGGGGTTCCATATCTATTGGAGGCGGTGTCCTTCAAAAAGCCATCGGAATCTTCATTCTCTGATGACCAAGTATTTGCTACAGTAGGTGTTGTGGGCATAAGCACAAGTTATAAGAAGAAGAAAAGCAAGAGTAAGGACACACATATATGCTATCTATGTGATGAGGAAGGTCACCTGATAAAAAGATTACTCAAGTTTGAAGCAAATGAAGAGTGCATGCTCAGTGATGGTAGCAAATGATTATTTGGATGTACTAGTAGTCAGTCAATCACGTACTTCTCATAGATGGATATTAGATTCAGGTTGTTATTTTTATATATGTTTGGTAAGGTTGATATTTGACGAAGGATTTCTACGCCCGACACATGTCACTGTTCACTTAGCAGATTGCAAGGAATATACAATTACTAAGGTGGGAATGGTTACATTGAAGATGTATGATGGAGCACATTACACATTAATGGGAGTTCGATATGTTTCCAGCTTAAAAAAGAATATAATATCTAAGAGGTTGATTGAACTCGAAGGTTGTGAGGTATTACTTTGAGATAGAGTCGTGCTAGTTACTTGCAAAGGGCAAATGATCATGAAAAATATATAGATCAATAGAGGATACTGATTGATGGGGACATCGAAAGAAAGGGCAACCAATGGGAGGTATGATAAAAATCCTAGCTAGGAGAAGAAAATTGTCGTCAATGGTCGGTACTCAGATCTCATATGTAGTTATGTGCGAAACTACAAAGACAATTGCAAAATCTAGCAGACAAAAGCAAAGGTGCGAGCTATTAGAAGAAGAAAGATATGGCTTGACCGGAGGTGTTACAAACCTATGGAATGAAAAGCTATAGGAACAAAAAGTGTGGTTAATCAAACTACAAAATAAATGAACTCTCAAGTGAAGGGTTTAAGCTGGCTAGCCTGGATATTGACGCGCACATTGCGGTGATGTGCATAAACCTTCATAGATTAATTTGTCTTAATTTTGTCTTAGTTGTTGAGTTCTTAACTGTATTTTTTTTACCTATGATGAGTCTTATCGGACCGACTTCACCTGACATTGGGACAAGTTGAGTATAAATAAATACCCACCAATTTTCTTTCGACAAACAACACTATTAACAAAGCATAGGTCCTACACGATAATAGAGATCATCAACGCTCTACTTCCCACTGCCACGATTGTCAACAATCATGACACTGTTGCAATACACAAAGTCTATGATGAGAAAGATAAAGAAGTTCAACACATTTATTGATTCAAGGAGTTGATGGTATCATGTTGTTCATTTGGAATATTCAATGTAACAGCTGAGTACCTATATACTTACGTAAGTTATTAATAGAGTAAATCTCAAAAAACTACACATACTAGGTGCAACTATTGAAGAACTACACATTTAAGTGAAAGTTTCAAAGAAATGCATATAGATTGCCAAGCTTATGAGAAAACTAGGCTTCAAACCAAACTCCCTTCTAGTTAACGGTATGACAGTGCAGGCCCACCGATAAGAACTACACATCGATGGTCAAATATTCTACAACCATGTATAAAAGTGGTAATATTCTATAATTTTTTTTGAAATAAATAGATAATACCCAGGGGTGTTAGTATTGGCTGTGGCTGACATATTTTAATTACATCATCTAACTTTTAGCTAAAAATGAATAGTAATGGCCGAAAGAAATGGTTTTTAAAAGGAGAGGAAGAGCCATGTGAAAGTGAGAGAAATGCATGCGCGAGACAGAGATGAGATGAGTGGAGTGTAGGATGCTCGTGTGACCCTCTGCTTTATCCTTAAAAAGAGACTAAAATGAGAGAAGTAAAGAATCTGCTTCGAAGAAAAATATTTATATTACTTCTTTTTTTTCTAAGAAGGAGAAGCCAATAGTACACGCCTTGCCCCGCTTATTTTGGTTTAAAACCAGCTTCTGTTTCTGGTTTCTGCTTTTTTTCACTATTCAGTAATTTCATCTTTTTTTATTTTTTGGGTTTTTTTACCTTTTTTTCTCGTATTGCTTTGCATTGTTCGCGATGGGTTAACATGTTTTTTCTTTTTTTAAATTTAATTATATCAAATAAGTCAACTTAACTATAATAAAAAAAAGTAAGTTAACTATAGTAAAAAAAGTCATAAATCAACACTATTCTGAACACCTTAGAAGCTAAACCTGTCCAAATGGGCCGGGCCTACACGGCACGCACCGTGCCCAAGATCAGACCCGCCCAAATGGCACGAGCAAGATTGCTAATCGGCCGCCGCAAGACGCAGACGTCGGACCGCCGAGGGCGCGCTGCGGCGGTCAGACGGCACGCCCGCTTAGCAATCCGCCAACACGGCGACGGCACGGCCCAGCACGGCACGGCATGGCCCGCCCAACGGCTCTAAACGGGCCGTGTCGGCCCGGCACGGCACGCCCGGCCCGCAATTTCGAAAAATAGCCGTTTTTTCTAACCGTTGGGGGTAAAAAAATTCGAGAAAAATAGCAAAAAATTCGAAAAAAATCTGAAATTTTTTCTATAAATAGGTGGGCATCCGGCCTCCATTCTCCACACCTCGAATCTGACTCTCCTCTCTCTGTTTAGCTGTGAAAATTCCGAAAGTGCTTGCAGAAATTTGGTGAAAATTCGGGAAAAATTTGAAAAATTCAAAAATCTTTAGATTTTTTGTGAGAGCTGCAAAGGAGGTAATAATTATGTCTTATTTTAATTTTTGGGTATTATTTATTAGTTTAATTTTTTGCTATTATTTGTTGGTTTAATAGGAAGTTAATCGTTCTTTACTATTTCAATTTACACTTGATTTAATGGAGAACTACGATTTTGAACTCTCCGAATTCGGCCTCTCGGCGGAGGATATGCAACCGTTTCCACAAGCATATCCATCTGAAGATGCCGAAGAAACAACGGCCCCGGGAGCGCAGGGTCCAATCGATCCATCTTCTGCTGGCTCAACAAGTGCATCCACGACTCAAAGCACGGGTGCAAAAAGATCAAGAACTAGTACATCAACAGTTTGGAATGATTTCGACAAGAAGTTCAAGACCGAGGATGATGGGTCTTCGGTGAGGTATGCTGTTTGTAAAATTTGTGGTAATGAATTGACTGCAAAATCTTCAGGTGGGACGGGTCATCTACAACGACATGCTACAAGTTGCAAGAAAAAGCAAGGAATACAAATGCGCCAGACATAACTGCAATATAACCCTGACGGCTCGGTACGTACGTGGGAGTACAACCCAGATGTAGCTCGGGAATCTCTTTATAGATTAATTGCTTCTCAAGATTTACCTTTAAATTTTGGTGAGTCTGATGCTTTTCAAAAATATATTAGGACTGCTCATAACCCTCGATTTAATACTGTATCTAGGCAAACAACAACTAGAGATTTAATTAAATATTAAAACAATTGTCGTGATAAAATGGAAGAAATGTTTCATACCTGTACATTCTCTATTGCTTTGACTTCTGATATATGGAGTGGTAGAGCTAGAGAGGATTATATTAATGTTGTTGCTCATTATATTAATGATGACTGGGTAATGGAAAAAAGAATTATAGGATTTAAATTAATTAATGTTTCACATAGTCTTGAAAATATTGCGAAAGTATTATTAGAGTTGTAGAAGATTTTGGTCTCACAGATAAAATTTTTTCTATAACTTTAGATAATGCAGCTGCAAACACTAAAGCTATGGAAATTCTTACTCCTGTGTTTAATTCTTATGCACAATCTTTCTTATTGCATCAACGTTGTGCTTGTCATATTATTAATCTTATTGTTAAATCCGGTTTAAAAAGATTAAATGCTTGTATTGATTCTTTTAGAGATGCTATTTCATTTATTAATTGTTCAAACCAACGAATAGCCGCATATAAGAGTTTTTGCGTAGCAATGAATGTTCGTCCTAGAAAATTTGCTTTAGACATGCCTGTTAGATGGAACTCTACTTATCTTATGCTTAAACATATATTGCCATATAGGAGCACCTTATCTGTTTTCCTTCACACCCAAAGCCATCAATCTCGTAGCTCCTCCAAAGAGAACCCAAGTTAGAGACCCCGAACTTCATCAAGACGATTGGGTTGTTCTTTGAAAAAATATTTTCTTTTTAGAAATTTTTCATAAAGCTACACTTTGCCTTTCTGGAGTATATTACCCTACTTCTCCTATAATTGTTCATAATATTGTTGAAATTGCAACTCACCTAAAGGCTTTTGAACATGATCATATACTACGGGATGCTGTAGGTGCCATGAAAATTAAGTTTTAAAATATTGGAGAGAAATTCCTATTTTATATGCATTCGCTTATTTTGGATCCTAGGGCCAAACTCCAAGGATTTATGAATGTTTTACAAATTTTAAGTGAGGCTACCGATTTAGACTATTCTTCATACTTTACATTAGTTAAGAATAAATTATATGAGGTATATGATAAATATGAAAATAAGTTTGGATCTGTGCGTTTGGAAAGACCCCCGGTAGTCCCTAGCACCTCTAGGGGGGCTATGCAATGGGGCAAGATTTTTGGTTCTTCGTCTAGTTTTCGTGCAGGTACACATCAGTTAGGAGGAGGAAGGCGACAAAGCACTGGAGACCTATCAAGCTATCTCAACAGTGATAGCGTCAGTTTCGAGCAGGAGTTGAACATCCTCTCGTGGTGGCAAACCCAAAAGGTGTCATATCCAGTGCTATCCATATTAGCGCGGGATGTGTTGATCTATTCTCGTCTCTGGTCTCCTGAGTCGGCATTCGATCTTTCGGAAGAATAATTGAGGAGCGACGAACAAGTCTCTCCAACGAGATGGTCGAAGTACTTATGACCGTCAAAGACTGGGAACAAGCTGAATCAAGACTCCAACATACTGCAGAAAATAAAGATTTAGAAGAATCTTTTGAGAATTTGTATTTAGATAGCAATGAATAGGATTTTCAATATTTTTCTTCACATATAGTCACTAATGAGATTTATAGGTTGTACTTTTTTTTTCTTTACCAAGGTTTTCTCAAATTGAGTTTTTACTTGGTAAAGTTTTTAATGAGGCAGCCATCCCATGTAATTTAATAAGTTAATAAAGCTCATTATGTCATTGCAAATATTTATTTTTATGATTAGCAATGTCTATAAATTTCTATATTTTTTGATTTTTTTTGAATTTTTTCTAAATTTTCTACAATTTTTTTACAATTTTTCTTATTTTTTCTATTTTTTCGGGCTAAACGGGCTAGCTGGGCCGGCACGGCCCGTTTAGCCTTAACCGTGCCCGGGCTTGCTCCGCGGCCCGTGGGCCGGCACGACATGACCCGTTTATTACACGGGCCTTAACGGGCCGTACCGAGCACGGGCCCGTACCGGTGGCCAGCTTTATTAGAAGCACCGGAGGAGAGATAGCACAGGGTTGGATATTTCCACCGGACCAAACCAACCAACATGACTAAAGTAGGCGACGACGTCTCATCCCAGCCACGGCGTAGCGGCGCATCCTGGCGACGGCGACGGTGGACTCACCTGGTACGCGATCTCCCAAGTGTCCTCCCTCCTCAACATCCAAGTGTCCTACCTGGTGCGGCGGCGACAAGGCGGCCAACAAGAGCGGCGCCGCGCGGTCACCGGGAGCGGCAACGAGGACGGGGAAGAGGAGGTCGCTCGCAGATGTGGATGCCGACATGCGGCGATGGCAGGGAAAGAGGACGGAGCATGCGGATTTGGGTTCTGCTCGGTGCTTCTTTCTGGTCTGATCTAGCATCGAACCAAATTGGAATACAGAAAGAACGGAACGATGCTACCAGGCATGATTCGATCCAGTCTCAACAGGGGCGAAATGGAACTTCACTTGAGAATAAAATGCGAAAAGATGCGAAAAGGAATAGGAAATTAGGGAAAACAGAGAAAATAGCATATTTCAAAGAGCAAGAAACTGAAATAGTATATATCCAATTTTTTCACGAAAGTGGGCAGTATATCTCGTATTAGCATGTATTAGAGTGATACATTTCTAATTTTTACCCTACCATTTTGGGTGTGCGTTGTCTACTGCACGGCCTAAAATATCGGCTCAGTTTTCTTGAATATAAAAAATATAGGAAGGGACCTAAATGTCATCGTTCAGCAAGTCTAAGGACCTAAGCGGTAAAACAAAGAAAAGATGGCTCTCAGCCATTGAATTCGTGAAATATCTACGCCGGCAAGAATTGTCCGTTCTTCTTCACTAGACTTGAATACCAGTTGGCATGCACACGTCAGCACTAGTGTGGGAATTCTTGCCTTCGAGAACTGTTTCAGGAAAGTCCAATTCATCGAATCGTTGAATGCTCACCAGGCGCGCAAACGCAATTGGAATCCACGGCGCCGAGCTATTGATGACAAAAAACAATTTGTTCTTTTTTGTCTCTCTGAGTGCAACTAAGTTCTATGTTAATATTTTGCATGTTCATATAGCATATTTCCCCTAACCGACACATTAATCTTGAGATTTTCTGAAAGCTTGCGGGCAAACTCGCAAAATCCAAACGAGTTTTAAGTTTGCACACAAAATATCCATACTACTACAGATGAACCTAGCTATGCGGTGTGCCGTGGGAAAAAAGGAGCAAAATTACGCATGTCGGCCAAAGGAAAAAAATTAGGGAAAAAATAAAAAAAAGTGTGGCGAGGAAAAACGGTGTGTTGTAAAAAGCTTGTTCATAAGCTGAAAGTCGAATTAAACAGGTTGACTTCTAAAAGCAGTTTCTATA
The DNA here is from genome assembly GCA_036346265.1 of Melocanna baccifera. Taxonomy (NCBI): domain Eukaryota; kingdom Viridiplantae; phylum Streptophyta; class Magnoliopsida; order Poales; family Poaceae; genus Melocanna; species Melocanna baccifera. The sequence continues at coordinate 26,391,621 of CM070680.1, read as the reverse complement.
AGTCGTTTCTTGCGGGTATTACAGTGGCTTGTCAAATCCGATCTCCCGCTATCTCATCTATCGTCGCCACCTTAGACGTCGTCTATCTCACTCGTTCCTGCCATCTCTGCCCCTGTCCCTACCTCCTTTGGCCACCTCCGCTCCTACAGCCTGGTCCGCTGCTGCCGCCACCTGCTCCTGTCACTTCCTCCCACCATCTCCATGTTTGTTTTGCCCAAATTGTCATCCCCGTCCATCGCGACCCGACCCGCTTTGTCTTCATCAACTCTATTGCCATTGTCGTCGATTGGCCATCGTCGTCATTCTTCCATGGCCAGATCTGCTTGGATTTAGTCGGGCCCATGCAGATCCGACCAGATCTGGTGACTACCGCCCAATCGCCTCGTTGATGTCGTCTTCCACCTCTCCTTCTTTGGCCCTATCGGTGCTGCTCCTGTGTCCACCACCTCCCCTCCTCTTTGGCCCACCTGTATTGCTCACCGATTTTGTTTTTTGTTTTTTCTTTCCTATTCATTTAATATTTTCAATTTTTACTGTAATTATTTTATTTTTTTTCTTTTCTAAATCATCACAACCAAAGAAAAAACAACAGCCAAATTAAATATATCTAGTTTTAGCTATGGCTTTTTTAATCGCTACATGGACATTTCAGCCGAAAGCAAAGTCCCGGCCGAATTGAACAGGCCTGAAACAGAGGCGGCGAGGCTGCCGTGCTTGGGCGAGCTGATTAAATAGTCCCAACTCCAGTCCAAATCCACCGAATTGAGTCCAACCACAACCACCAAGCTCAAGAAAATTCTTCTCGATTTGGCCGGAGTTGGGCGGCGCGGCGCGGCGCGGCTATGGGGCTCGGGGTAGTGGAGCAGCTCCTGGCGGCGGCGGACTGGGAGCGCGAGGCCTACCCGACGTACGACGACTTCCTCGCGCTCCCCTTCTTCGTCCTCTTCTTCCCGACCGTCCGCTTCTTCCTCGATCGCTTCGTCTTCGAGGTGCGTCTGGCTCCGATCTTGGTTGGAGTCCTTCTCAGCCTCTCAGGTTAATTCGGTCCAAGGTTCTTGACTCTTTTTTTTGGGTGCATAAAAGCGGCGAGTTTTAGAAATCCATGTCTTGTTGGTTTCCCCAGCTCGATTTGCGTTAAAATCCAAATAATCCGATTGCGTCGGCTAACTTGGTGTTAGTTATGCAAAGATGCAAAAGGTGCTATTTTTAGCGATACAATCATTGCTTGCTGGGCTAACTTGGCGTGCCGTAAGCGTTTCCTGGAGTGATTGTTTCTTATTTGGGGGGAGGTCGAACGCTTAGATTCTTTTGAAAGATCTAAATCATAGCATTGTTGTCTTGGACTCTTCTTATACTATTTCTTCTTATATCTGTAGTAATTGTCTGGTTCTGAAGTGCAAGAGTGACCACTGAAACATGTGCTGCACTGCTAAGTTAGAGTAATGGTTTAACGGTTTATGGTTTGTTCCTTGGTGACTGCTGGTCTCTGAATCCATATTTTCATCAATGCTAATGGTATGTAGCTTCAAGGACTTCAGGAAGAAGTTTTTAGTTAATACTAGGTCAGTAATTTGGCAGCTGTTAATACTAGGTCAGTAATCCGATTGTCTGGAAGTGAAGATGATCTTTGCGTGCGATTGGTGTGAGGTTCTGCAGATATGAGTTCTTGTAGCGGGTGTTATTTCAAAACTAAGTTGAGTTGCTTGGTTGACTCATGACCATCTGGGTTTCTGTAGAAGGTTCTGAACGGTAGTTTTTGGCATAACAGAGAGCAAGATGAGGATCTTGAGCTACATTAATGGAATAGAAATCCCTCAAAACACTACAAATCCCTGGGGGTTATGAACTTGCAACTACCAGACATCGGGTGTTACAGCACTACAGCAGTACGCCTTTCCACTGTACTATCCTCGTGACTTCTGGGACCAGGACTGTCTGTGATGCACACTATCTTGAAATGTCTGTTGGTTTTATATGTAAAGTTTTGAATGCTGATTGACAATCAGTGTGATATTCAACTTCATGTTGTGCTAGCTTTATGTGATCTTAAAAGTACTTCTAACCACCACGGCACTACCAGTCATCAGGATAGTGAATTAAGCACGAACATGCAGAGTGCTTTCACTTCTAGTTTGATTGAACTTGAAGACCTATAATGCAACAAATGATGCCTTTATTTTTTAAAGATTTACTAACTTGAAGGTTAGGTGAGAGTGTAATTGCTAAGTTGGCTAGGAAAATTTTGAAATAATTTTGTTGACAAGCAAAAACTATTATAAACAGATGCATGGCCACAATATACAAATATTAGGATAATGGAATTCTGGCACTTGGCCCTAAGGTTATCATTTATTGTGTTTAAACTCGAGACATGTTTATTTGCCTGCTGAGATCATTTGCTTCATTACTGATAAAATTTAGCAGATTGTTATGGATCTGAAGTAATTTTTGTTCTAAAATACATGGTTCGGAAAAGGTTGAGTATGACAGCTACTTTCATGCTTCTATAGTTCTAATTATCTCTGAGATTCACCCATTTTTACTTGTTTGGCATTTTCTTAACCATTGATGTAATTATCAAAAGCTTGGTACTGACAATGTAATTTGATTGTTTTTCTTTTGTGCTCGTTTTAGAGGGTTGCAAGGAAACTTATATTTAAGAAGGGACAGGATAAAGCTGATTATGGAATAGAAGAAACAAGAAAGAAGACAAGAAAATTTAAGGAATCGGCTTGGAAGTGCATTTATTTCCTATCTGGAGAGCTTTTATCTTTGTCAGTCACATATAATGAGCCTTGGTTCACTAACACCAAATATTTTTGGGTAGGACCTGGAGAACAGGTTTGGCCTGATCAAAAGATAAAGTAATCTGGATCCTTGCTCTGTGTTTTCTTATACAAATTCCTTCTAGTTCTCAAGCTGGTCTAAATCTAACGGTTGTGCCCTTATCCACAGATTGAAACTTAAGGCTGTCTATATGTATGCTGCTGGATTCTACACATATTCGATATTTGCACTTATGTTCTGGGAAACAAGGCGTTCAGATTTTGGCGTATCAATGTCACATCATGTTGCAACTGTTGTGCTGATCATTTTATCTTATGTATTCAGGTCTGTTCCTAGTTGTTCTATTAGCAGCATAGGTGGCCTTAGTCATCATCACTGATTTTTTTTAGTTTCTTTGCTCACTTCATAGACAATTAATCCATTTAATTTCCAACTTATTTCTTCATCAACCAGGTTTGCTAGAGTTGGTTCGGTAGTATTGGCAATTCATGATGCAAGTGACGTGTTCTTGGAAGTAGGGAAGATGGCCAAGTATAGCCATTGTGATTGGCTTGCCAATGTTGCATTTCTTCTTTTTGTTGTTTCATGGGTTGTTCTCCGCCTCACATATTTTCCGTTCTGGATTCTCAGAAGTACAAGGTAAATTGTTCTCTACTGATGCACCAATCTGTCAGACCCTTGGTGAGATATGCCAAGAAAAATCTGCCATAGTGTTTTGAGAAAAATGGCATAGTTTTAATATTATGAATTGTAAAAGCATGTGTATACTTGGCTTATACTAATTGATTATTGTGAACTTTGCAACGTAAGTTTCTCTAAAAAGGACATTTGAACATTAACTTAAACATTAGAATAATATCTAATACCTTGCAAAACTTTACTTATCTAGGCCACACTGGTGTCAATTTTAGAGGAGAGAGATTTTTGCTATTCACAACTAAACCATCTAATTTTGTCTTCACCTTATACACCCACTTGCAAGTGATAGGAATTATCTGAGATGGTAAAGGAACAACATCTCAAGTGCATGTACGCTCAAGTGCTGCAAGCTCCTCATACGTAGCCAACTGCCACTCAGGTATACTGGTTGCCTCCTGATAAGTACTCGGCTCAGACACGATACCAACACAAGAAAAACTCCACCTCTTTGAGACCTAAATAGAGGAACAATCACAGAGAGAATATCGTGGTGCTATAGGAGGATCATCAAAGTCAGTGGTACTGGTAAGAGGATTGAGTGGAGGAGTGGAAGATTGAGGATCAGAAGGAACCCTCGGTCGACGGACATAGTGGAAGGGCAAAGGAGAAATGTTAATGGCTGGGTGGAAAATATACACTAGGAGGAACTGGTGAGGAAGGTGGTACTAGAGGCTGAACTGAAAGAGGAGCTGGTGAGGGAGGTGAAGCTGGAGGCTGAACTGAAGGAGGCATGTCTGATGTGGAAATAGGAGGTAAACACAAGAAATTGGTGGACTCTATGGAAGAAAAGTAGGATGTGTGGAAGAATAGTAAAAGAAGGATCGACCGTCATCAAAGGCCACGTCACGAGAGATGCAGATACGATGTGCTAAAGGATCATAATAACGATAGTCCTTATGCTTAGGACTATAATCCAAACAGACACACTTAGCCGACTAAGCACTCAACTTTGTACGCTCACAAGGCGCTAGTAGGACATAACAGATACGACCAAAAACAAAAAGATGGTCATAGCGAGGTGCCCCAAACAAACCTCACCAGGACACTTGCCCTGAAGTTTGGAAGAAGGCTAGCGGTTGATGAGACTGACTGCCATAGAAATAGCTTTCCCCCAAAAGTGAGAGGGAACAGAGGAAATAAGAGTACGAGCAGTCTCAATGATGTGACGATGCTTGCTCCGCAACACCATTCTGAGTATGAGCACTAGGATATGAGAGCTGAGGAAGAGTATCCTCAGAAGAAAGGAATTGACGGAAGGCTGATGAAAGATACCCCCCCCCCCCCAGAGTCAACGAAAACGCGAATGATTGAAGATAACTAAGTATGAACCATTTGAGCAAAAGACTGATAGATGGAAATCAACTGCGAATGGTGTTTCATGACGTAGATCCAAGTGTATCGAGTGTGATCATCAATGAAGATGACATAGTAACTGTGACCACCCTTTGAAGCAAAAGGAGGATGACCCTAAATATCCGAATGAACCAAATCAAAAGGAAGATCAGATCTAGAAAAGCTAGAAGGATATGGGAGTTGTACTTGCTTTCCAAGCTTACAATCCTTGCATTGAAAATTGGTGTCAACAGAAACAGGACCAAGAGCTCCTTGATGAATCAAGATAGAAAGACGTGAGCCACACAAGTGCCCCAAGAGATGATGCCATTGAGGAAAAGACTTACAAGCAGAAGTGGATGCAGAAGGGGGAAGAGTAGATGGACCAACAACAGAGGATGAAGGAGCAGGAGTAGTACCAGGAGTAGAGGATAAAGGGAGACTCAAACGATCAAGAACATAGAGCCTTGCAGAACCTCTTACGATGGCCCATACCAATGAAAGCTTTTGTTTGATGATCTTGCACAAAGTAGGGGCTATCATCAAACCCAACAAAGCAGTTCATATTTGCAAGTTGCCCGACAGAGATGAGATTCATGGAGAGCATTGGCACAAGTGAGACATATGAAATCGCAAAGTGAGGGGTAGAAAGAGTCCCTTGATGAGTGACTGTGCATGGTGTGCCATCATCTATATCAATCTTGATTCCGTTTGCAGCAGGATGATATGATGTGAGCTAAGAAGCATCAGATGTCACATGGAAAGAGGCTCCTGAATCCAATACCCATGGGAGTGAAGCACCCAACACAGAACATGATGGTGCAGTATAACTGGTAGATCCACCAAAAGAAGACTGCAACTGACACAAGTGGGCCTGAAGGTTGCTCATCTGAGTCTGAATTTGGCCAAATTGAGTTGCACAAGACTCCATAGCACTCGCACGACCAGAAGAATTAATAGCACTGTATGAGACAAAGCACACGATAGCCTCAACTCAGGATGTAACTGGAAAGTGGAAACACCAATGTGTCTGATGACTCAAACTCATAGTGAGAGCAGATGATCTGATCCCGGAGAGGACAGAGACCAAGAATTCCATCTCCAAGAGAACAATCTGAGACCATCATAGCACAAGTGACACTGTAACATCAACCACCAAGAACAAAGTAGTACAATAGAGCAACTCAAACACCAAGCATCAGAATTGCCCACACTTGCACCATCACACCAGCACAGTAGTAGCAGCAATATTAGTCGAGAGCAATACCGGTGCAAGATGCAGATGGCTGATGACAACGATGAGATTCTGCGATGGCCTAGAGAGCTTCTGCATGTTGGTGGACCGCTGAATACGGTGGCGGCTCGATCCAGATCAAATCTAGATGGCGGCGGCGACTTGAGCAAGGGAAGACGAATGGCATCAGCTTGTGATCTCGGTGGCGGTGACTCGGTGCAGGAGAAGAGCAGCCGAACGGCGGTGTCAGGCTTGAAGCAGAGCAACCCAAATAGCGTCGGGTTTGGTAAGGACGATGAATTTGGTGAGGATGATGATCGGCAGCGATGAATCGCGTAGGATTCGAGAGAGGTGACGACGAATCATGTTGGATTCGAGAGAGGCGGTGACAGAAACCAAGTTGGCGACGAGCGGAGAAAGGAAGAGAGGAAGAGGTGGAGGAGGAGCTCGCCAGAGGCTCGCCGGTGACGAGGTCAGTGGTGGCTAGGGTTTGGCTCTGATATCATGTTAATTTTAGAGGAGAGATTTTTGCTATTCAAAACCAAATCATGTGATTTTGTCTTCACCTTACATAAGATGCTAAAATTTTGGCGTGATTTTTGTTTTGACTGTAAGGGATTTCATTTCAGACCATTGGTTTACCATGCTAATCATACGATTTATTGTCCAAAATATGTCATAGCACATTAAATTACTATATACTGAATGTTGTTGTCCCATTGTAATTTGTACAACAGACTATAGTCAACATGTTAAATTCTGATAAATTACCGCATAAAGGTGTTTGAATTATTTACACTATTAGAAGCTACATGACCCGACTAATATCCATTTGTTTCAGTTATGAAGTCTTGCTGACTCTGGATAAGAAGAAGCACAATTTTGACGGGCCTATATATTACTATGTGTTCAATTCTCTTCTATTTTCACTACTTGTTCTTCACATATATTGGTGGGTTTTGATATATCGGATGCTTGTGAGACAAATCAAGACAAGAAATGTTGGAGACGACGTTCGATCTGGTAAGCTATGTCCCCTCCAATGTTTTTATGCACTTCATGAGCATGCAAAATTGCAAAACGAAGCAGTTTCAGTGACTCATGGGGATTAAATTATACTTATAAATTGCTTATTCCAACTGCTGTTGGGGTGTAAAAAATCTTTGAATTTGCTATCATTTGACACTGTTCTGCTTTGCATGCAGACTCTGAAGACGAAGACGAGCATGAAGATTGATTGTCGTAAACATCTTGTTTCTATGCTGTCGAGATGCTAGGAACGCCAACACCAATATCCCAGCTTATGTAGTCTTTTCCTGATTGTGAGAATATGTGCAGATTGTTGGAGGACGAGCATTATTCTTCACGAGAGATTCGTTAGAGCCGAGCTATGGTTCATCCCGTCTCGGTAGGCCATTTGTGTTTATCATGTATGCCCGTGAATTTGCGCTTCAAATATTTCTCCGTGTAACCGATAATCACACGCGATATTCTTTGACTGCTCACTCTGTAGAGATTTAAGTGTACCAGTAACGAAAGTTCTAGTACCGTTTTAAAAGACTGTTTATAAAACCTTTTTCTTGGTCTGTTATGTAAAACCTGTATCTCATATGATATGACCATTACCTGATTTTCACCAGTACTAGAGCCAAGTTACAGCCTGTGTATGTCCATGACCATGACTCCTTTTGTATGCTTGAGTTCCGTATGCATACTACATGATAACTTGAGGTGGTCGTATATATTGTAAACTGTGAACCAGCATTTTGAAATTAAGCTCCGTATCAAACCAGTGTTGTGAACAAGCAAGTCACTTCGCAGTTCGCACAAACTAAACACCCTTGTTAAGGGGGTGTTAGAACGACGGTGGTTTATAGTTTTTTTTACTGTAGTTGTCTTATTTTTTATTTTATATTGTAGTTGAGTTGGTTTATTTGATATAATTAAATTTAAAAAAATTAAAAATAGAAAAAATATGTTATTCCTATCATGGACAATAGAAAAGAATACAAGAAAAAACCAAAATAATAAAAAAAACAAAAAAATGAAATAGTGAAAAAGAAGTAAAAGCTGATTGCAGAAGCCAGCTTAAAAGCCATTTTGAGCGCCGCCTGATCATCGGTACAATGTTAGATCTAGCACAGAAGTTCCAATTGGAGCTAGCTACCTTCTCTACTATCTCGATAACAAAATTACCCTTGAACCATACCCTCCATGCTACCTGTGTGCGTGCCATCTCCTTTCATCGGTTTCCATCTTCATACCACCGATTAAGGAGGATGTGCGGACGCTAAAAGAAATGCTGCAAGTTTTCGGAGAGGCTCAAGGCAAACATTAGTGAAAGTGCAGTCATCCCTATTCAGTGTCAAGGGATTGATCACAAATAGAAGGTCGTTTGGGGATGTAAGGGCGAATGCTCTCGAGAGCGGGGAGGCTGGCAATTCTAAAATCGGTTCTCACAGGCAGAAATGCCAATTTAACAACTGACTGTGGCGGACTTCGGTCTGGGTGCGCAAAAGGATGGACAAGCGAATGAGAGCATGGCTATGGAACGGCACAGATCTGACTTGCGCAGGTGGTCAGTGCATGGTGAACTGGGGATCGAGTGGTCTGCCGACCCAATTTGGGTGGTCTCGGCGTCCTAGATCTGGAACGGTTTCCTGTTTCAAAGTGTTGTCTTGGTTTTTGGCTGAAATAACGATGTAATAATTGTTAATTTTTTTGAGGTATCCAATAAAAGAAAAATAAATAAAAAACACCATTATATCTATATAGATAATGTAAAGGAAAAAAAGAACAAAAGCTATATTAAGAAGTTATTGTGTTTCAAACGATTTTTAACTTTTGAAAACCAGAAACCATTGATGTTGGAACGACGCTTAGTCCCCTCCGGCGCGTTGGTCATGGTACGGGTGGAATACGCCGGAAAAGCCATGGTGTGGAACACAAGTGCCAGTCGACGACGAAGATAGGGCTCTATTCCGGGCATCGACCACAATCGTTCTAGGCGATGGAAAGAAGGCGAACTTCTGGAAAAATGCATAGACTCAATGGCGCCACTTCCAGCATTAAGATATTCAATTGTATTGTCGGCAACTTCACTCTTCCTTTGGCGTGTGACGAAAGTGATTATCATATAGCTTTAAGATTATCTAGTTCTAACCTTGCACCAGCTCAATGAATATCGAGCCTCTCTTAGGTTCATCTCCTAGGAGAGCATTGAATCCTCACTTAGGTCCATCCCCTAAGAGAAGACCCTCACTTAGATCCATCCCCCAAGTAGTTTATTCACTGTTGTATCACCAAACTTTGGTCTAACACCTTGGTGAAGGGAGCCCCTATGAGCAAATCTACCCAGAATGCCCTCACTATATCTGTGTCTACCACAATGCAAGGCTAGACCTATACAACTTAGTCAGCTAAAGTCAGAGCTCATATAGCACATGTGGTTATATGGTGTGACTTAGATGTGCAGTAATAACATTTGGTCCTTAATTGACCCAGACGAGAATCTCCCCCTATCTATATGTGAGATACCCTCTCATATTTGAGAGTTTATCATATAAGTCACCTGTGTTCAAAAACTAGGTTTTTTATTTTATTTTATGTCAAACTAACAGAGGTTCCTCCTCTGATTCAACATTTTGAAACCACCATGTCCATGCGCAAATTTGTTCGAAAATTCAAACTTAGCATAAGCTAGTTCGTGGCTAAATATCTAGAACATGTACTCAATGCAATATACCCAAATTTTGACATTAGCTACTGTCTAACCATATCCTAAGGGTTACAATAGTGAGAATATCAAATCTGCAAGGAGGTTCAATGCATACGAGCAGTTGTAACTACCATTACCCACAATATAGCAATTTTAATGGAATATACATGCAAGCATAATAGATTTTACAAAAAATATACAACAATTCAAATATTAGAATCAACATGGTCAAAGGGGGTGCTTGCCTTGCTCTTGTAGCTCAGAGAATGTCTCAGGTGTGTTCTTGAAATTGTCTGGTGCGACGTTGTCTATTCGATAAAATCCAAATAAATAAAAATAAGAGACAAATAAATTTAAATAGAGATAAAACACTATGCAGTGCTCTTTTTGACTACACACTATCCAGTGTTTTTTCACTATACATACTCTGTAGTACTCTTTTTAATTACGCATACTCTACAGTGCCCTTTCTGACTACATGTACTCTACAGTGCTCTTTCCAACTAGACATACTCTACAGTGCTCTTTTTGACTTTGACTGCTATGGTTCTCTTTTTGACTTCAACTACTACTGTTCTCTTTTCAACTGTTATGATATCTTGTTCACTCAACCACTTCAGTACTCTTATCTCTCGACCACTACGGTACTCTTGTTCACTCGAGAGAACCACGGCTCATTGCTAGCGAGGGACTCCTCGATAGACAGGGTGTGAGCCAAAACGGAGCCGGGACCTTGGCCCACACGCCTAGGCGAAGTGCATTGGCCCGACTTGGAGGATAGGGCAGTCAGAGGCGATGTCCTACGATGGCGGAGGCAGGGGAATGGCACAATGGGGCTATGAGCTTCTAGGACCCAATTCGGTGCTAAAGAGGCTTCCATGGGGAAGGAGGAACTCACTGTAGATGATGACAACACTCGAGAAGGAGTGGAGGAGGCTGGTGATGGTGACCCTGTTGGCGATGAAGAGGAGGCCCATGATGACAGTGAATTCTGACAATAGTGGAGCTACAAAAGGTGCATGAGCTTGCTTGCATGCATGCAGAGGTATGGGTGAATGGAATCAAGGTACGGCTCACCGAAGAAAGGGGAAGGCTTACGGCGGTGTCCTGGTTGAAGATGAAGAAGAAAGCCTAGCCTGAGTGGTCCACTGCACGAAAGGTGCTTAAGGGAAAGGTAAGGCACGTTGTGATAGAGTTGGGGAGGAGAGAAACTCGCCAAAGTTGCTAGAAAATGGTGGCATGCTCGCCGGCATCTTGAACGATTTTGATTTCTCGGTGTTTTAGTGAGCAAGGTGCTCAATAAACGCATGCAAGAGACCGAGGGGGCGAGCTGAAGAGCAAAGGCGTGGTTGGGAGGCTTTCTAGGTACGGACAATTGAGGGCAAGGCATGAGTTCTCATGAGCACAACAGAATGACATGTTAGACTTGCACGGTACTCATGAGTTCTCATGAGTCTTACCATTCCTAGTCCTGTTGTTTTACACGGTACTAACGGACTTGGCCAAACCAGAAAACAACCCTCTTTGGAAAATAGCCACCACTATCTAGAGACTGGCCATACCGCATCTGCGGTACTACTGCCATTGCCGAGCCGGTACTACCACTTGAGACCTGACAGCAACCTAAATTTTTAGGAGATGCAAACCCTTTGCAAATATATCCTTATATTCAACTCAACCCTACTGCTGATTGTTCATCTAAGATGACCTAGACCTACCCACGTGGTCTCTCATTATGAGAAGACTCTAATCAGATTTCTTTTAGCTGTCAATACACACACACACATGTGTGTGTGTGTATGTAAAGGGCTAGAAAGATGGTACGTGTTCTCTGAAATTTTCAAATGAACCAGGCAGTATGTCGTCAGATCGTGATATAGCTCTTTTTATATATGCACACGATCTTAATTCATTCCAGTTGATTAAACGCACGTACGCACTACATATATGTGCTAACCGATGAAATAAAATAAATAGACAATAGGACTGCTATCTAAGATCCAAAAAAAGGACCCCAAATAGTAATCAAATTAACAGTGTGCATGGTAATTAAGCTGATAACACATCATACACTCGTTATTTCTTGGGTGACAACAAATACACGTGACATACATCCATCGATCCTACCTTCACACGCGCGCGCGCGCACACACACTGTGTTACACACAGAGATCTAGATAGATATCTACCCAGCATTTATTCATCCTCTAAATTAACACCACATAATAACAACACGACAGACATAAACTAATCAACATACATTAACTGATCATTAACATATAAGAAGAATTAAGGACCTACATGTAACCGGTACATGGTTGATAGTTGCATGGGTGCTGCCCGGCCGGCCGCACCACAACCTCGCCGGCGCCGTCGTACGTACACTCCTCCGCGCGCATGCAGTTCCGTCCGTATAGCTAGATAGATAAATATCCATGGCATGCCGTGGTATGTATGCTCGCTAGGCGGTCCTCTGGTGGAAGTTGTTGATGAAGTCGGAGGCCTTGCGGTCGACGTCGCGCTCGCCCACCCACCAGCCGTAGTCGTCGTCGCTCGACCGTACCTTTCTCACGTACCTCGGCCGGCTGTACTCCCAGTCGCTCATGTCGTCGTCGTACCGCCTCGACTTGCACAGGAAGCTGAAGATCGGGCAGAAGAACGACTTCCCTCCCATGCTGCTCGCCTATATGTACGTAGGTCGTCTTCTTCTAGCTCAGTGAGGACAAACAAGCTAAGCAAGTTTAGCTCGCTGTTTAGTGAGAGAAATTTAACAGCTAGGGAGTGGTTATTGGTGGCTAATTAAGTGGGTTCGCCAGCTCTTAGGCTTAAGGAGAAGAAGAGAGCACACCTCAATTTATAGGAGGGGGGGGGGTGTGCCCGATCGTACATGGGAGATGGTGGATGCAAGCTAGCTAGGGTTCTAAAGGCGTACGCGCGAGAGGGAGATCAGAGGACTGGACGGCCGAGATCGCGCGATTCGAAAGGCATTAGCAGCACAGGATGATTGATGGAATGGAACGCTAGCTAGCTAGCTCCGGTGAGGAAAAAGCAAACGTGTGGTTTCCAGGCCGGCCGCCTCTCTGCTTTAGTTTTGCACCAGCCCCTAGCTAGAGCGAGGAAAAAGGAATGCATGCGTACATGGACCTTTTGTTCTCTTTCTCTCTCTCTCTCTCTCACTCTCCTTGATGCTTGACAGTACAGCTTGATGATCACTGCTCGCCAATCGCTGTCTCTCACGAGAGCTTTCTAGAGCACCATGCCAAAAGACGCATGAAGATATCTAAAGAAAAATCTCATCATATTGTTCTTAAAGTCATGCGCGCGGTAGTTTGTTTATCTTGGTTGCTAGCTACAACTTGCAATTAACAGAGCAACAGACCGTCCATCTTTCTACATGACTAAAACTATAAGCTTGTTTATCTTGGTTGCTAGATACAACTTGCAATTAACAGAGCAACAGGCCGTCCATCTTGCTACATGACTAAAACTATAAGCTTTCTCTTTGCAGTATGTGTAACATTGTGCAAGAAGCTAATTTAGACCCACTCGTTTTGGCGATAGCTTTCGGGTTCTGCTTTTATTTCACTTTTTCTTAATTTTATCTTTTTCTGATTTTTTTAGTTTTTAGGGCTTTTTTGCTTTTTTTGTTTTTTTCATATTTCTTTATATTATCCGTGATGGACTAACCTTTTTTATTTTTTAAAAATTTAATTATGCTAAATTAACTACATCAACTATAGTGAAAAATAAGCCAGCTACAGTGAAAAAAACATAACCCATCGTCATTCTGAGCGTCCCCTTAATTTACCCTAGCTAGCTGCATGCATGCTTCGGACAAAAAGCGGAATGCTTTCCCATACGGCATGAGTTTAGGCTGCGTTCAGATCAGCTATGGGCAATGGCTTCTAGCGATGGATGGGCTTCTCAGGTATTGTACATTTTTTTCCTTTTTGGTTTTTTTGTGTTTTGTTTTTTCTCTGTATTCCTTTGTATTATCCGCTCTAGGTTAGTATGTCATTTTTATTTTTACATTTTTTAAATTTAATTATACCTAATAAACTAACTCAACTACAGTAAAAAAATAAGCCAGCTACAATAAAATTTCGGTCAGAAACTAAAAGCTATCGCTATTCTGAATGCCTCCTTAATTTAATCATTAGCTAGGTTGGAACGGCAAAGTGGTCAAAATTCAAAATTAGCAATCTGCTTTAGTTAGCTAATTAGGTTAGTCTTTGAATCTGTACCTTTGCATGCAGCTAGCTAGCTGCTAGCACTTGTTTAAGGTTTACCGCAAGCTGGGTTCTTAATTTGGCTTCCAGCTGCCTCGAACAATCCTACAGTATCCAATACTATATTTGCTGCACACTTCGTCCTACCTTCTGAACCGTGGTTCAGTTGTCGCTAGCAATTTGTTAGAGGAGATCAAGGTGGGGTATGCAATTCCATTACCACTTCCCCTTCCCAATTTTGTTTAGACAAGATAGCGTTATTAAACAGTTTATGGGTGTCATCACGTAGCATAGCTTTTGATGATGGTTTTTAGCTGAAATTTCACTGTAGTTAACTTTTTTTACTGTAGTTGAGTTAGTGGATAGTGTAGTGAATAGTAAACAAAAACTAAAATTAGAAACTGAAACTTTTAAAAGTCAAAACGATCACTGCTGTGCATGCAGGAAAGAGAAGGGAAGAACTATGGAATCGCAATCATAAATGGCCTGCCCTTTATGTTTGGTCACCAACATCTTTTCGTTTTGCGGCGCCAAATTGGATTCGTACATCCAATGTAGTTTCATTGCTAGCTTCGAGCAACTGAGACGGCTGCCGTGCAATAGGCTTTATTCCTCTTTTTTTTTTCTGATAACAAGAGGGTTAGTAATAATTTCTACGAAAGTGCTATACAATATTCGCATAATTTTTAAGAAAAAATTAATCAGATTTTTTATCTTTGAATATGCGCGAAGATTAATGTGCCGCCACCTCCACCTTCTTCTCTGGTGACCGCTTCTTCATTCTCTTCAATAACCCCTTCTTTCTCCTCACCGACAAGCCTGAGAGGAGAATATCGCCCCCACGCCTAGGGTTCACCATTCCTCTGGGCATAAAGGGAGGCTGATGACGATGGCCCGATGTGGGTGGCGGAGGGGGCGATGGGCTGGGTAAGAGGGTGGTGGGCGGTGCCAAAGGGCAGCAACAGAAGGTACTAGCTATTAGGTCAGGCAAGAGTAGCACGATGGGGAGAAGTAGAGGGCGGTGCGGCGAGGTAGCGGGGACGCCGTTGGCCGTAGGGGTGGAGGGGGAGGTGCGCGGAGCTGCTTCGGTGAAAAAAGGTGGGGGCGGTGGAGGAGGGGGGTGACGTCGGCACAGAGAGATCGATGGTGGTCATGTTAGGGGTTGGTGGCGGTGGAACGATGGGGAGGGAGGAGTTAGATTGGGTTTTTATATATAGTTGGTGAGATGATTTGGACTTTTAATTTTTAATCTGATAGTTAGAAAGATAATTGATTTTAGAGAAAAAAATAATTAAAAATTATAGAGACACTAATTTCTATCGATACAAGCAATTTAACCCACGTACATTTTTTTGAAGACGCAGTCGTCTATCGATACATGCGATTTAACTTGCGTATCGGAATAATAATTAGATCTCCAGATCTCAGTTGGCCTTATCCTACCGCTTTAAGGTACGTACTTAATAATTCTTAATTGGACGATTGATTAGTTTACTGCAATTTGTGTCCTCTTCTCAGGCTTTCTCTGCCGCGGTACGCTGCAGATATGAACAGTGTGTGGAGTACTAGTCCTTCTTTCTGCCTCCAAAGCAGCTGGCAAGCGGCGATGATCTGTGGGCGAGTTGGGCGAAAAGAAACAACCTCGCTGCCTTTTTCTTCGGCCACGAAGCCACTAAAAAGAACAACAAAATAATATACAATCATTCACAAATTAATAATCATCAATTAATCTTTTCTAATCTTTCTGCTTAACACATTGATCTCAGCCGCTCGAATGAACTAGGAACTATATATATGAGAAATATATTATACCCCTGGGTGTAGTTACTCCGTATGCATCTCGTAAAGTAAAAAATATCTAACGTAATAGAGGGTATATATGTATAGTATATAATTATATAAGATCATTTAAGTGGTATGTATATTTTTTTTATGATGGTATGTATAGTTTTTAAACATACTCCTTTTTATATATAAATATAAAGGTATTAACAGAAATGCCAGAAACCATATGCTCCCTTGTAATTTTTTCATATGATTGGCATTGAAGTACCCTAAAATTAGTATTTGAGTATATCTAAGGTGATAAATAAGTATGTTAAATTCGTTTAGGTAGTATATATATGAGTAATATATATATATATATATATATATATATATATATATATATATATATATATATATATATATATATATATGTGTGTGTGTGTGTGTGTAACACCTCGGTTTAGTAAAGCTATATATATGTGTGTATGTAGTATAATTACCCTATGGTGTGAGATCGTACCATTACTTTTTGTTCTGCCACTTTTCTGATCGATCTATTAGCAAGATGACATGTTAAATTCAGTAAAGGATATAACAGATACACATGCATACATGTACTCTCCATAGTCCATATATCCTTAAGCTCGAAGTATAAGGCGCGTGCGTGTGTACATGTGGCAGAATGTGCTGTACATGCTGTTCTGTCCTGTGCATGCATGCATGATGCATATGGCATCACATAAAGCAATCCAAAGGCATGTCTTTGGGGCTCGGTCGGCTTAGGTGTATTGTTTTTGTCGTCTGCTGCATCCGAGAGCGCGCGCCTCTGCCATTCGTTTCGTTTGAGGAGAGGCTTGTAACGCAATCGGACTGTTTATTGGGTGGGTTTTTTATTTATGGTTTTTAAATTTTAATTGTTCGTAAAAGATATTAGGAAGAAAGATAGTTGTATACGATTTAAACCGATATAGTTGAGATCAATATAATATATACTATAATTAATTAATAGCTATTTACTATAATATAAGAGAAAAGCCAAGAAAACATAAACAGAAAAGCCAAGAAAACATAAACCGTCCCAAACGCTTTCATCGTAGGCTCAAATCATGCGTCAAATGGTCATCTTCCGCATGCACATCTAGGATGTCGGCGTGAGTGCATGACACTAGCTAGAGATATTGTGATTGTGTTATGGAATCTTAATCTGAAAAGGTTAAAAAATCCATCATTAATTCCAGAAGAAAACACAACATAGTAACTAAGGTAAAGGAAGAAGATCGTTGTCGCTTATTTTGCACAAGCAACTGGCATACAGAAATAATAGAGTAAAACACACTATGTTCCTCTAAATTTGTCATATTGGTTTACTTAAATCCTTCAATTTTAAAACTATAGATTCATATACCTGAACATGTTTAAGTAAATCATTGCAAGTGCTAGCTTGACCGCTAACATGTAATCTTAACGTACCGATGCCAGCGTGGTGTGGGAGTCGTGTGCATCTCCATCACTCGCTCTCTTCGTCTCCTCCTTCACCACCCTGGTGGATCTCTTCGCTCATCGGCAATCACATGCAAGAAACATGATCGGATCTGGTCAGCGGAGACGACAAGCTCCATATCCGGTCGTTGGAGTTGAGGGATCTGGTGGTTGCACCTCAACCGTATAGCTCAAATCTGGTCGGCCACCGGAGAGGAGGAAGACGATGGCGGAGGGGTCGGGGATGCTGGGGTGAAGGAAGGTGACTGCCGCTGGGGGATGAGGAAGACGGTGGTGGAGGGGTCGAGGATGGCCAAATCCGACAATAGCGGCGATGGAGATGCTGGTGTAGAGGAACACGAGGTGATAGAATGTAAAGGATCACAATTACAAGGAGGTTAAATGACAATTTTATCACTCACTCGACTAGTCACATGAGTTGTATGTGACCCCCACGCTATGCTGGCAATGGTCAACGTGAAATATCAGTGATCAACCACAACTAATTGCCCTGTGGATCTCCAGTGAACCACTTAACAAATTTAGTGGCATATATCTGTATTTTTAAAGTTTGGAAACCTAAGTGATCCAACTAGATAAGTTTTAGAACCCACAATGTATTTTACTTAAAATAATAATAATAACAACAACAATAACAATAACAACGATAACGACAACAATGACACAGCCAAGTCTGTTATGTTGCCACAACTCTGTTTGCACGGTTTAGTAGTATTAATTCTTGCCGGCCGTGGACGTTGTCAAGATACTTAATAGTGCTAACAGTTATGGATTAAATGTCAGGGATACAATGTTATCATTTGCTATTTAAGGATATATAACCGACAAGAATTATGCATTATTGACGTGAGCACACACGTGGTATACTCATGTGGCTAACAATCTAATACCCCGCATATTAGAAGCGGGGAATTCTGTTCTACCCCTATGCCATGTAATAGATTTTGCAAAAAGGCCCTACGAATTTGTGAAATAGTGTAAAGGTCCTCGGTTTTGTCACGTTAGCAGCTTTCACAAAAAGATCCTTCAATTTTTCAAGGAAACCCTTCTTTTCTTGATAAAGCCCCACAATTTCTCTGAATTACATACAGGTCCTTGATTTTATGCAGAAAAGACCTTTAGTTTTTCTAAAAATACGTACGAGTCCTTGATTTTTATAGAAAACTCTCCCCACGAATTATCGGCTCTTTTACTTTGTCCACACGGTAGCTAGTGTGGTATGGTGTCGCGCTACCACTACTAGTTCTGTTTAGATCTTGACTAAACCTCCCCCTTCTCTCCCTTCCCCTCAACCCTCAATGCCATTATTCCTAACCAAGCAACCCTGATTGGTAATGTTTGACGATCCCCATCAGGAAAGAATCCCTGACGGTTTTGTAACCATCTCTGATATTTTTCGATCATCGAGGAAATTTGGATCCTAGTAGTGTTACAATGAAATTGTGCATAGGCAAAGCAAAAGCTGTAGAACTAACATATAACATACGGAAGTACTATACCACACTCGAATATTTTTGGGTCAAAATTAGTTAAATTTCTAACCTTTTGATCTTCATGGAGATCCGTGTGCCATCTTCGCCGTCGGCATCTTCCTTCTCTCCAGCGACGCCGTCATCTTCGCACGCCACCGCACCGTGGGATTAAGGCTTGGGTTCATCATTAGGTTAGGGTTCACCCGAGCCTCCCGAGCTTAGAGGGAGGCCGGGGCGGTGGCGGACCGGCGGTGGGAGGCAGAGGTGGAGTGGCGATGAGGCGGTGGCACCGCCTCAACCATGGGTGGGAGGAGGGCGATGGGCGGGGTAGGCGTGGGGGCAACACGTCATAGAGTCTATTAGGTGGCGAAGGGCGGCGCTGGCGGATCCGGTGTCATTAGCAGCTGAAGACGAGGAAGAAGGGTGGAGCAGGGGCTTCGACGCCGGATCTGGCCAGAGATGGAGAAGGTGGTTGCGGGGAAGAAGGAGGAAGCAGGGGAAGAGGCGGTGGGGACGGCTGTTGGCATTGGCAAGGAGGCGAGGGTGTCACGGGGGATTGGAGATGGGTTGGGTGGTGGGCGGCGGTGACTGAGAGAGAGGAGGATGGGATGGAAGTTAAGGTAAAGGTTGGGTTTATGTCTGATTTGGATTGAATCGATATGGAGCGTTGGATCTGCATCCGATAGTCTAAAAATAAAACTAATTTTTGTTTTAAAAAAATAGTCATATAATATATAGACAGACCTATATCATATATGCAATGCACTCATCGGTCATCACACGTAAAGGTATTAATTACGAGAAAACAATAATACGCCTATTCAAGAATACTCTTGGAAGAAAGCAAAAGACATACGAAGTACGTTACATTGTCTTGCATTGCCGGAAGTCCATCGCCTCGGTCCATATGCCTACTTGTCTAACTTTGCCAAGCCATTCTAATTAAATCCTGGTGGGGTCATGCGACTTTGGATAGCTGGAAGAATGTTCGGCGTGAGCTTCTTAGGTACACTACACACCCCGAACTATCTATGGAAGAAGAAACGAAATGTAACTACAGGCCCGTTCATGACGGTTTTTTTATTTCTCTCATTTTTGTCTTGTTTCAGAGATAAAATAAAAGGTCATTTACACATCATGCATCCACTGCTCTTACTCCTATCTCGTACACATATCTCTCCCTCACTTTCTCCACCGCGTGCTTCCTCTTTCTAAAAGTCATTTTTTTCAATTATTACTATTTATTTTTAGCTAAAAGCCATCAGACACAACCAAAAACCGTCAACCACAACAAATATAAGCAGACCAGTAAGATCAGGCAATTAGGCTTAGGGCCTATTCATATTGGCTTTTGGCTATGACTTTTAAAAGTGGCCGAAAATAAATAGTGATAGCTAAAAGAAGTGACTTTTAGAAGGAGGAGAGACAGACAGTGAAAAAGAAAAGGTAATGAAGAGATACGTGTACGTGACAAGAGTGAGAAGAGTAAGAAGTTGGGTGTTCATATTGGCTTTTGGCTTTTTTTACTTTTCTAAGCAGAAACTAGAAACAGAAGCCAATACGAACAAACCCTTATGGTAATCAGTCCATGCAGGCTTGTGGCACAGATTTATTGACAAAGACCGTAAAAGCACAAATTTAATTGCATTAGATCCATAGGTCATGTCTCTATTGTTTCATAAAGCACGTTGGCTGCAACATCAGAAAATACTGACCCTCTTGGCATGCTAGCTTTCTTTGTAGGTGTGCTAAATCCATCATTAAGCCTTATTGGGGGTTCATCTCACCAATACAATGGGAGTGGTGATGACTGAATAATGATTTAATTGTAATTGCAACATTCCAAGTAACGATTGACCAATTGCAAGCATTGACGTTGAAGAAAATGAACATTCCAAGAATCTGATGGACGGATACGAAGCCGCAACCGGGAGATGCTATGGGGAGAGGAAAACCAGGTCGCCGTGCGGGCCATCGTCGGCCGAGGTGTTGTCTCCCTATGCACTGGCCGCCTCCCTTCGTGTGCTGGCTTGGGGATTAGGGTTGGGAGGAGGAGGCTGAAAAGGGGGAAGGTGAAACAACCCCAAAAAAATTCAACATGCTTTTGAATTGTTCTGAATTTTTTCTCCTAACCAAAACCATACACAAATCAATACTCACTGCTACCCTTGCCAAATCAACTCGCACATCCTATCATCTCTTTTGCCCCTTGATCAAAGTCACGGCCGTCGGCACTATTGCCCGCCCGACAAAAATCGGACAACTCTCGCCGCTTAATCCGGTCGCTCAAACCATCTACCTCTACCTCGATTCAACCACCATACCTCCTCGAGGATAGAACCCCTGACACTCCCTGACAGCCGTCAGTCATGCCAAGACAAATTTTACTACAACCGTCTTTTCTCTCTTACACGGCCGACTACCCAAAGCTGCAACATTTGACCACCACCTTACATCACCCGAGAAGCTCAGTGCATGAAGTGCCAGCTCACCTGTCGACCTCCCTACCGCCTCATTGAGCCACCTTGAAGCCTTTTGTACCCTCCATGCTGACATGCGCCACCTCCCGAGCGGAGAGCTCACTATGTCGAACCGCCATGTGATGATTATCAGAGTCTGAGACCACCCCTAGACATTGCATTGGCGTCCAGTGAGCCCTTCCATTCCCTCAATTGCCCCGACAACCATCACACTACCAGCGATCACTAGGAGAACCAAAGTAAGCCCTACTTTCAATTCCTATGATTTAGCCTTTTGTTTTCCAATTGCATTTGCCTATAGCTCCTTCGTGCTCCCAGGAATACTCCTGGAGCACCACCTTAAGCTCCCGAGTCCCCTAGCTCTCCGGCACCCATCACCACCACTTGGTCATGTGCCCTACCACCGCCAGCCCAACTCTGGCCACCCCCATCCAAGCCGCCACCACCCAAGCCTCCCTAGTCGCCCCTAGATGGTTAAACCACCGCCAGTTGCATCAATGAAGCTCTCTGAAGCCCCTGTGCTATTCAAAAGCCCTAAGAACATCTCACCTCACTGCTAGCAATTGCCGACTTTCTAGCCACAACCGAACCCCAAAATGGATTCCCCTAGGTTCTAGGAACTGAACCAAAGCCTCAGTTTGCGTCGCAAGTCACCATAGCTCCACCAAAAGTTGTCGCCATTTTCCTCTGCTCCTTGTCGCTACATAACCAGTGGGAGAAAGAAGATGAACAGTACCGACCGATACTGTAGCACCTGACCTAGTATGAACAGTAGTCGACCTGTTAGTGAATAGTGCAAAACCCACCATGAATAGTACCCAGATCTGCGATGAATAGTAGCCATACTCGTTACTACCCGCAAAACCCTAAAACACATATATACATCCATTTCGATCATTTCGAGCTTGTCTACCCATTTCTCAACTCTGTTTCCCCATATCAGATACCAATAAAATCCTAGCCCACCTAAACACCATGTCGAACCCTAAATCCAATATAGTCCGAACTTTTACTATACACCGAAACCTATACATGAACTCGCCTTAACCATTGAGTCGTAAAGCCTATTCTCAACTATATTTAGCCTAAATATAATTAAACCCTTGCTAGCCCAAATGCCATTCCAAATCCATGCCTAGTACTGTTTCAACCATTACTACTCACCAAAAATCCTAAAAACCCTTATATACCCATTTTGATCGTCTTGAGCTCGTCCACACCATTCCCAGCTCTATTTCGCCATCCTACACTCTGGTAGAACTCTAAACCACCCAACTGATTTGCCAACTCCAAACCCAATGCCGACCATACCTGTCGTCATTCACAGAAATCCGTATAACACATTCATACTTTTCCAACCATCCCAAACCCGTCTAGCCCAATCCCAACTCCTTTTAGCCAATCCAAGCACGACCTAAACTCTAACCACCTAAACATGTTTTCCTTGTGTTATTTGGTTATTTGATTGTATTTTGTTTCTAGCTTACATTCTGTGAAGTATGAATTTATTTGTATTCATCTTCTGCGCTAGTATACGGACCCAATGAGCCGATCAGCAAAAGATCTATAAGAGTAATTAAAGAAGTCAGTGTCCTATAGATAAAGAGGCAAGTCACATGTTTTGATCATATTGATTCTACATTCCTTTAATTATTTAATTATCAGTATTTTTATTATGTTATTTACGCACTATTATTTCTTGTACAATAAATATTTAGAATGACATAATACTAGTTATGTCCTACCACTTGAAAAAGCTCAGTTTAATTTGATGGCTATATTCACCTTGACAAGGCATAATAATACTAAAACTATTATCAAAGTAATCATGGTGTATAGGAAATTCAACTATTTTATACTACTAAGTGAGAGTATTTTGCCGGTAGTCTTGCAAAAGTGAATATGGAAAAGAGAACACCATGGGAAACCATGAGACGGTTGGATAGCACTGCTGTCGAGCAGTGGGATATAAGTTTAAAGATGAAAAAATATTTCGGAGTAGAGTGAGGACAAAGCTTGGAGAGTAAGGACAACTTTATGCTGAGCAAAGAACATAGTGATTACTCAATCACAAGTTTTGACTCGTCAAACCTGGTCTAGTATCTACTCAAATCGATTGAACCTCTACAGGAGTAAAAAAGGAAGAGTTTGGTATGGGAGGGGGCATAAGCATACCGAACAACAATAGATTCCTCTCAGGACGGGTATATGTGTTCCGACCTGACCAGTGGATACTCGGGTCTGAGTTGAAGATCTACTGAGTAGAGTCTATATAAAGAGATGAGCGGTGAAACAACCTTGTTTTGTTAACTTTGTCGCGGGAGTTAAGAAATCTTGTGGGTAAAGTAGCTTGGAGAATGTTAAGCAACTCTTCGGAGTAATCACATTTGTATCTTGAATACGCCGTGCTTTCAGTAATAAAGCTATGTTCAATGCGTGATTTCAATAGCGAGGTATAAGTAGATTTGGAAAAGATTTGAAAATGTTAAAGTTTGGTAATCAAAATGTTGAAACCCCAAATTCCTTAAGAAGTTATTATTCTGTTGTGTTTAAAAATATTTACAAATAAATTTGCACCCACATAAAAAGATAAGCCCACATATCCCATTTCTTGAAAATCCTGGCAAATAGTTATATAGTGTTTTCCCATGTGACTTGTTGAGTATGGTTGATTGTACTCAGTCTTGCTTCATTTTCCACCAACGCAGAGATCAGATGAAGAAAGGATATTGCAAGTTTCTCGTATTAGGGTTGCGACTGTACTCACATGTTCCTGTGGGAGTTTCCTTTGGTTATTCTGATTGTAAGTTAAGTTTTGGGTTTAGACGCTATAAAAGTTTATAAAGTTAACCGTTATGTCTTTATTTTAATCAATTTAACCCTTTTGAAATGTTCGTGAGTAGACATGATACTCCTTCTGTCCGCAATTGAACTCTTGGGCTATTTTGGGATGTGCGATGGTCCTGTTCCCAAAAACGGGGTCGTAACAGAAGGGTCGAAAAAACAGGGGGCTTAACACAAAAGAAGGTTTCAATTAGTGCGGTGGCCGGCCGGCCGAATCCAAGCCGTTGGTTCCTGATTGGACGCGCGACGTGGGGTTGAGTGCATGAGCTCTCAGAAGTAATGCGTGCACAGCATACTTCTCCTGTGCGTGTATATGAAATTGTGATAGAAAGTAGCTTGGAGACCTTAATGGGGTGATCGGAATAGCGATGATTTTTGGCTTTTAGCTGAAAAAACACTGTAGCTGGTTGAAAAAACACTGTAGCTGAGTTAGTAGATAGTGTAGTAAATAGTGAAAAAAAAACTGAAGCTAGAAGCTAAAACCGAAACAATCAGGACCTAAGAATACAGCTACTTCCGTTCAGAGAAAGCATGCGGCTGCTTACATTAGACGTCGGTATTGATTGGATCGAGCCAAGGAAGGGGAAGTACACTTGGGGGTCGTCTTTGAACTGAAGTGTGCTCACTAGAGGCCCACACGGCCCAATGTTTTGGGCTCTTTTCAGCTAGTAACTATGCTCTGTCGATCGTCATCGACTCTGCGCGTGGGCAGCGGTTGACAGGCAGCCAGACAAATCCTCTGGGGACCAGCTTTCACACGATTTTGTTCGTGCGGCGCGCACAGCATCGCCGCCCGGTGAGCAGGGCTACTCGACTCAGCGTCGACACAAACAAGGCCACGCGCGCGCGCGCACATGCGTGTAACGAAACAAGAACGGCCGGTTTCACCTCGAATTTGCAATGATAATATTACAACTTTGAGACCGTACGTCCACGACGACGTCCAAGCGGCCGGCCTCACTCACGCATCTAATTAAGCTCGAATTTGACAGGAGATAAACCGTACGTATTTACCGCCCCCCACGCACGGACGGACGCTCGCGCGCTCAGTTGTGGCAGACCCTGGCGGTGGGCATGGTGACGCAGATGGGCGCGTACTTCTTCTTCGCCTCGGGGGTCCCGTTCTTGACGCCCGACCCGGCGATCGCGGCCCCGCCGATGGCCGACACGGCCGCGACGGCGGCGGCGGCGAACATCACGGCGCGGCGGCCCTCGGCGCCCCTGGTCTCCTCGGCCCGCACCTTGCCGGCCGGCTCCTGGCACTCGACCTTGGCGGCCCTCGCCACCACGAGGCTGCCGCGGCGCGGGGCGGCCACCCGCCGGTCGGCCGCGACGGCGGAGAGGGACGCCATCATGGTGAGCGACGCCATCGGAGGCTGGCTGCTGCGAGCTCTGCTGCGTGTGGTGTGGACCTGGGTGGGTTTTAAGGTGCTGTTTGGAAGGGGGCGTATGCCTTATCCTCCGCGGCCAGTGGCGCGGCGGCACGTGGCGGGGGCGCCGCGGCTGGATAACGCGGGATGTGGTGGATAACAAACGGGCGGACGCGATGGAGGCGGAATTTGGCTTCTGGACCGGGTTGTCGCCGCCGCGATCACGGCCTATCGACTGTGGTGGCCTACGGGTTTCTACCCGCCGTCTCGTCCCCAGCATCGTCAGCACTTAACCAAAAGAGTGAAAACAAGAAGAGAACCGAGCGTTGCTCAGTTGGCTGGGACGTCAACGTCTCAGCTTGTCCGGATTTGACTCCATCGATCCACGTGCTCACCAATCATTTTTGTGCATATATACACCTGTGTCAAGTAGGATAACATGTTTCTATACTGCGGAGATCTTACAGTGTCCGATTAATTTCTTAGTACATATTGGAGATGTGCATCGTATGTGCGTGTACGGTGTAAGCATGGTATATATATAAGTTGTGTGTGTGCTCCTTGTTCCCCTAAAAAAGAGTGAAAGAAGAGAAAAACCGTGCTGTTTACTCCACCATGGGGGAATTCATGCATAGCGTACGCTGTTTTGCTAGGTCGCTTGCCGCCCGCGCAGCAACCACGCACTCGTGCGCGCGCGCGCGCTTGCCTACTGGTTAATGGGGATTATATATGGTACTGTTTGTTTTGCAGGGGCGTTTCTTTTTATTTCCGTCATTTTTTTCATCGTCGGATGTGCATTTATTTTTGAAAAATCAGCAGGAGCTCCGCTAATCTTTATAGGAGTAGATCAAGCAAACAGAAGGGGGGTAATTTCAAACGTCGGAGGGTAGAGAAAGGAACAAAACTTCGTCCTTTCGGTAAGAATTTGGTCAACATCTGCAAACGTCGTTTGATGACAAAATATAACTAAATTTTTGACAGAATTCAAATGAGGACACATTCGGCTATAATTAGACCTGAATCTTTTCCTTTTGGAGGGTAACGAAAGGAACGAAATAAATGAAATTTTGCAGAAGATTACAGACTACCGAAAACCACCTCAAATTGCTTCTGAATCCCGGCTATGCTGCCCAGACTGCTCCTCTCGCCGGTCCAAACCACATTGGCAAGGACAACTGAAACAAAGATGTGTGGCCATCTCCGGCTCTTGATCGCATAGCAGCCATACTGTATTGCGTGGCCAACCGCTGATGGCGAGCTTGTCCGCTGTAAGGACCTTTGCTTGGACAAGGAGCCATGCCAAAAAAAAAAAATTTTGCACTTGTTTCCCGCCTTGGCTCTGGCACCGGCGCTGGCTGTCGTCTTTGTCACCAAAGCAAGAAGCCACGACCGTGGCGGGCCTGGCGGCGACGCGGGACGCAACGACAGTGTGTTGGGGCACACCGCGGGGTTCTGATCCGACGGCTCCTCTAATTTTTAATTAAAAAATCGACTAAATGTACATGATTAAATTTCAATTGTCAGCTAAAAGTATTTATTTTATAAATTTCTAAATTTTTGAGCCATTTTACTGAAATTTTCTGAATTTATAAAGGTGTTTCCTATTTTCTTGAGCTTAAAAATATTTTTGGAGAATTACAAAAACAAAATAAAAGTATTAAAATATTTTATTTGGCTTTTAAGCGATCTATTATATCTATGTCAATTTTTTGGGATTTTTAAAATCTATTATGTATTTTGAAGAGCTCAAAATGTATCTCTTTAATTATCTAAATAAAAAAAACCAAATTAAAAACTCCTAGCTAGATGACGGCCGAAACAGTATCGCTGGACCAGCCCAACTGCACCTTCATCTCCGGCCCATTGCCATCCTTGCCGATGTCGCCTCACAAAAAACAATTTCCTTTTCACGAAGTGCATTATAGCTGGTTGCTCATCCACTTAACCCCACATGTGGGCCAATGGACCCACTTCTCATTCTCTCTCCTACCCGGCGACGCTCTCTCCTTCTCCCATTCGCTCTCGCTGACACATGGGGCCTACACCAACAATCTTCATTTTCCTCGTGTCTTCCTCCTCGTGACGAAGGGTGGGTTCATTTGGACTATAATTTATGACTTATGACTTTTGAATTCTAGTTATTCGCAAGGCACAGTACGAAGAAAAAAATAATCGTATGCGATTTTGGCCGAAATAACTGAACTTGGTATGATATTTACTACAATCGATTTGTAGACCCCGACTTAAAAAGACATACTGTTTAAAAATTAGTTATTGTAGTAAAAGTAAAAAACCAAAAGCAAGACGCCCGCTCTAGCACAGCCAAAGTTGAGCCCACCATGGAGCACTATAGCAACTCGCGATCGCCATGATTCTTCTCCCTATTCTTTTCCCGTGGAAACCTAAATCAATACTACATGCTCTTCTTTTTTCCTCGCGATGTGCCATGGATTCCTCTTGTCGGACCCACTTCTCATTCTCTCTCCTACCCGGCGACGCTCTCTCCTTCTCCCATTCGCTCTCGCTGACACATGGGGCCTACACCAACAATCTTCATTTTCCTCGTGTCTTCCTCCTCGTGACGAAGGGTGGGTTCATTTGGACTATAATTTATGACTTATGACTTTTGAATTCTAGTTATTCGCAAGGCACAGTACGAAGAAAAAAATAATCGTATGCGATTTTGGCCGAAATAACTGAACTTGGTATGATATTTACTACAATCGATTTGTAGACCCCGACTTAAAAAGATATACCGTTTAAAAATTAGTTATTGTAGCAAAAGTAAAAAAGCAAAAGCAAGACGCCCGCTCTAGCACAGCCAAAGTTGAGCCCACCATGGAGCACTATAGCAACTCGCGATCGCCATGATTCTTCTCCCTATTCTTTTCCCGTGGAAACCTAAATCAATACTACATACTCTTCTTTTTTCCTCGCGATGTGCCATGGATTCCTCTTATCGGACCCACTTCTCATTCTCTCTCCTACCTGGCAACGCTCTCTCCTTCTCCCATTCGCTCTCGCTGACACATGGGGCCTACACCAACAGTCTTCGTTTTCCTCGTGTCTTCCTCCTCATGATGAAGAGTGGGTTCATTTGGACTATAGTTTATGACTTATGATTTTTGAATTCTGGTTATTCGTAAGGCACAGTACGAAGGAAAAAATAATCGCATGCGATTTTGGCCGAAATAATTGAACTTGGTATGATGTTTACTACAATCGATTTGTAGACTTCGACTTAAAAAGATATACCGTTTAAAAGCTAGTTATTGTAGCAAAAGTAAAAAGCAAAAGCAAGAAGCCCGCTCTAGCATAGCCGAAGTTGAGCCGCGCCATGGAGCACTACACGCTCTTCTTTTTCCTCGCGATGTGCCATGGATTCCTCTTGTCGAATCCTGGGTTTAACAAACCTAGATCATCTGTGATTCCACCGCACTATTCTCTAAATCAGTAGATAGTGTTTATAGATATATTACTATATATCAAAACATATTATGCGGAAACTTAATTAAAACAATAATAACTTACTCACGGGCCAATTGAGCCGAAATCAATAAAATGTAGTAGCAAAAAACTCACACAGGTGGGGACCCTCAGAACTTGCCCACAGGCAGCCAACTAGGGTTTGTGACCTAGTTCTTAGCCTCATCGACTTCCAGCTCTGTCGACTCCTTCATCGCACAGCAGGACTTGTCCTACTTTTCCTTCCTGACTGATTGATGGTAATTAAACAAGAATAAGAACAACGGTACTCAATAAGCCATCATACAGGATGTAATAATAATATATGCAAAGCTGTCAAGAGAGGCTTGAGGTTCTTTTAGTTGCTAAAAGCAGCATTTTGAAAGTACAATAAGTAAGAAAACTCTTGAGACTTAGTAGTTTTAACTAAAACTAGATTATTCTAAAGTTGATATGAAAATACAATATTAATTGTAGTATATGTTACATCCACCTTACCTCCACCAAATGCTAGTTTTTACCACTAGAGTACAATTCCCTCTAGGAAAACTCAAAGTCGGGGTTACCTCAGCCCGACGAGTTTTCATTCCACCCATAAAGGTTTTTGAAATAGAACTAACTCACGGAAGTTCCCATATCTGTCTTTGATTGTGGACATGGCTATTCGAACAATTTATACTCTATAAAGATTATACATTTTTACCCACAAGAGACAATCAACCCGACGGACCTACGCGATTCCTTAGTCGTACAGATCAAGAGATTGTCACGAGGCATTTACAATACTTCACCCCTAGCATCTCACTCATATGGGCTGCTCCCACATGTAGTGGGTCCCATACATTGTGCACTATGTTCCACCATAGATTAGCATAGTCAGACTCCACTCTCCACATAAGCTATCCCAAGCAACATCACCTTTACTTGGTGTCGTATTCAAGCCGGATTTTTACTATCCTCTTGCAACGATCTTCCATGAGATGACTAAAGGGTCTAGTACATTATTCAGCCAAGCCTACACTTTGCCAGCTGGTGATAGTACTGTTTTACATGGAGAGGTCTTCACATAATTAAGTCCTTAATTTGTTCGGACGATTCGTACCACAAACTACAATTTCTCGTGCGACATCAACACCAATCTCTCTTACCATATGCCCAAACAGATATAGCAAGTTTTTAGGGTTTTGAGAAGCATAAATTCAGTTGTCACAAATTATCAGTCACTTATATCCTATGATTGTCCCAAAATAAATTATCATGTTTAAAGATTGATTATTATGGCAAACTAGTGCCCTGGACTTGACAAGACTAGCATGGCATTTAATATGACTTATAGCTAGTATAGTTATCATTAACATCTAGAGTGACAAGGATCATGTATTTCAAGTGACAAGGAATAGCATAACAATAATATTACTATGTTATCGAGTAGGTATGTAGCTACTTTAACAGTTGACATACATTTACATAATATATTAAGCATGCAGTTTGATAATTTAAAGGAACATAATTTGCATAAAATGTATAATAAATATGATCAAGGTGATGACTTACCTTGCTTGTTTTACCACGTCCTTGATTTAACTCAAAGCCTACTCAATCAGTCAGTAGTATTGAATTCTTGGTCTTCGTCTATACCCAAGTCTTGATCTTGCTTGAATTTGTCGCTTCGTTGAGTCTTCATATTCTAATACATGGAAAAAGAATGAAAGACCAAAAAATCCAAATAACTTTAAAAGTTTAAATAGATTTAATTGGGTTTGTATAAGTTCGGTTGTGATTGAGATTTTGAAATAGGATTTAGCGAGTGCGAAGTAGGTACTGAGCTAAAAGAATTGGGTGCAAGGAAGAGGTGGCTGAGTAACTTTACCATAAGTGAAAATTAGGATAAGGAGGGATCAAAGGTAACGGAATACCCATCAGAATATTCTACATTGAAAATGAAGGTGGCCAGACATAGCCGATTGGGGGATGTCAATGCTCGATCTTTTATTTGATAACTTTCTTTTTATTAATTTATATTTATCAAGAAATTTTCATGAGTGTGGCAGGACCTATGGACAGATGGGAGAGATTATCCAGGGTAATGGTTGGATAATTATTAGCTAGGCAAGATAGCATTTTTACATGACTTCTTCGTTAAGGATGCTTGTTTGCCTTAGGTGTTATTTTATGCATCTTTTTGCAAGGTTTGGAGTTATGATAAATATTGGGGGTTTGCCATTATTTCTGAGAGCCAACTGATTGGATCTGGGGTAGAGATTTATGGCTCCTTATTCATGTTTACATGTAAACAAGGAAACCACTAATTTAAATCCTAGCACTTTACAGGTAAATATTGGAGACTTTCCCAACAATTATTTTAAACACCAATTAAAAGAGAGATCTCATAATTTTAGAGACGAGCAAATCATGATTATTATTTTATATGGTAGAATCTTGTTTAATTAATTAACTTCATCTGCATTAACAGGTTTAGATTCAGGCATAAAGATATGACATATATTATTTAGACCATTTGAGATTTTGATAAGATTTGAGATTATCATTCGAGTATTTAGAGCATTTGAAGTTATCTAGGAAAAAGCTTTAAATCCTGTTTTAAATCCTATCATTGGTGTGAGGTGTTACACCTTAATGACAGCAGGAGAAAGACATAACTAGACAGTTAATTAAACTTACCAATGCAACACTGCCCAGTGTCAAAAACTATAAGAGGGGAGCATTTCCGTTGGTGCAGTACAATGGACGTTTTAAACAGCATTCGTCTCTCAGCGATATCTTTCCAATACTCACCTACTACTCCTAGGAAATGCTGACCATTGTCAAAATCTAAGGGCAAGCATTTCCTTTGTCCTCCTCCATTACAAGATATTTCAAAGTTCTACATTCAAAAGGCAAAAAACAACACAAAGTAAGTTATTCATTTGGATCGTTGCAACACCACAACAATAAGCATCTACTGCCTGATCCATTCTTTAAGAGCCAGAAATTTCCGGTCATTAAGAAATGTAAATAAGCTGTCAGAATAATACCACCACTCTGGTAGAAGAAGCTTGCACCTAATTTAATTAACAGGTATAACTTGAGTACTCCAGGCTTTACTTTGTTCGGAACTTATGAAACTGAATCGCTGTGCTTATATACATATCCTATATAAACAAACCAGAGCAGTTGACTAAACTAGTGGCCATATAGCAGTTAATAGCCAATATATCCTCTAAGGCTCCAAATGCAATCGCAAGAGTGCAGAATTCTAGCATCACATCTTCTTATAATGTTTGGAACCTGAGTTAATCATTCATGAAAAATGAAAACATAATTTAAAGTCATCATTTCTTCCATGATTTCAATAGGAACAATGGTCAACCAACTTTAGACTAGACATGAATTTTTCACCAAAAGACATGAGACGCACCAGACTGAGTGACTGACCTTAGGCTTGAGAAAACACACAGCCAAAAAATGATAGTAGCAAACTCCACTCAAATTTTCAATATTACTGAAATTTTCAATATTACTGAACAAGAAAGATCAAGCCCTGAAAAATATATACTAAAGCAGAAGACAAAGAAAGCCCCGGATCTAGCTATAATACTGAGTACTCCGACAGCTGCAGACCTGCAGTGCAGTATACCCTTTGCAACCAGTCTTCTTAGAAAATGATTGACCTCAGGCATCACTTGTTCTTAGAGTCTAAGTGCCTAACGCATACACACTTACACAGCATTGCATTAGTAATCCAACTGTTAACTCATGTGCAAATTTGCCAAGAGAAAGATACTAAAACTATGTCACATTGGCACACCTAGATCACAGGCATGAACAAGCATTCTCGGCAAAGAGAGAGCTAAACATGTAACCCGTAGAGAATACGGTGCAGTTTGTTCCTTCTCGCCCAAATTTCTCTACCAAAAAACCCACCAAAAACATTAAGTCACAAAGCAATCTTCCTAAAACCATCTCCCCACGCAAGCACCTGAACTCGAAGCACCTCTAGAGACTAGAACATTGCCCAGAAAATCAAATCGCATCGTCCACATAGACTTGCTACAACAAAAACCTAAATCCAACTACCCTCCACGATACATCAACACAGCAGCAGATAATCTGCCCAATTGCCCTATACTTCAAACACTAGTCCACCGATCAAATCCTACCCAGCACAAAGTTCCTGTCCACGAACTGATCAACCTAACCCAAACCCCAACGAAATCCACGGGAAATCAAACCTCAGTTCTGGAAAACAACACTACCGATCTAATCACACGGCAATGCCGGAAGTATATATAGCTGTGGGGGCAACGAGATACCTCTTCTCGCCACCGGTGGAGTACTCCTGTGGCTCGTCGGGGTCGCTGCCCTGGCCGGGGAAGCCGGGGACAGAGGGGCGGCCGTTGAGGTCGCTGAGGGTGCGGATGACGGGGCTGGCTTCTTGCTGCCGTTAGAAGAGGAGGAGGTGTTACAGCAACTCCAGTAGGGCCCTATTTGAGCCTCTAAACTCAGATTTGAGAGTCAGAGTAAAAAATTAAACTTCAACAGGACCCCTACTTGAGCCCTCAAAAATAAGGGCCTCTCAAATGAGGCCTCCAAACCCTCATTCCTAGGGACCCCTACTTGAGCCCCTAAACTCAGATTTATTCGTATTTGAATAAATACGTCTCTCATTCGAAACAAATTTGAATTTAAATTTGAATATTTGTATTTGAATTCATAAATTTAAACGTCCCTCATTGTGCTTTCAATTTAAATTCGGAACAAATTTGAATTCATAAATTTAAATTCGGAATAAATTTGAATATTCGTATTTGAATTCATAAATTTAAATTCAGAATAAATTTGAATTTAAATTTGAATATTTGTATTTGAATTCATAAATTTACATATTGTCCCTCATTGTGAAATCATAAATATTTTATTGTGTATTGTGCTTTTGTCCCATATATATGCATATAGTGTGTGAGGAAATAGAGAAAATTGAGAAGTAGGGGCTCTGTTTTGAGGGCTCCTGCTGGAGTGCAGCCTAGAAAACAGGATCCTCAAAAATAGGGGGAGCACTCAAATGAAAAGTAGGGGCCCTGTTTTGAGGGCTACTGCTGGAGTTGCTCTTAGGATACAGGTAGATTATACTAACATAAATTAAAATTTTTTAACGTGTAAAATAGAAAACTATGTGAGTAAAAGATCATAGATCGTTACCACTAGACGCGCAGTGCAGTAAAAATAAAGTTGAAATAACCGATTCAACGAAGAGCGTGTCGGTGTAGTGGAAGCAGTCGATCATCCTCCGGCCAACCGTCTCCTCGCGATTGTCTCGATTAGCGTCGCAGTCGTAGCAACGTCTCTATCAAGGTCTACATGTCTAGGGAGGAAACACTGTGCGTTGGTGTGCTAGCACTAGCGCGCACGGCAGGGGATTTTAATGTGTGTGTTTCGGGATACCTCCTTCAGCCTCCGCACATCTCCTTATATAGTCTCCAATTAGATTCTTATCCGATACGAGTAGATATCAAATCCCACTTGAAAACTACTATCTGGACCCTTATCGTTCCAGCTTATTAAGTGTGTAACTCTATAAGTTCATGTATATTTTGTCATAGATCAAAAATTCCTTTCTAGTTTATAAGTCGGTACAGTCCCTAGTAGGACATAACGACTCTTAAATATATATAAAGATCATATCAAATGAACCTATATAGTGCTTATTACTGATCTCTTTACCTCATGATACCAGATCGAACTCAAGACGAGAAGTGTACCATCTTACGATTGTTCGATCCTTTATTCGAATCTGTAGTGGATTACTCAGTTGTGATTGATTCTTCAACTACATTCGGTATGGCCATACACTTCCTTAATTCAACTATATCGAGAAGAGTGGCAAATTTCATCATGATCATTTATATTCCTCCGTATGTTTTATAGTAAACCCGAAAACTACCTTTATGACTACCCAATCACGGAATAGTGTTTGATAACCTCTAAGCAAACTATTACACATATAGAAAACAATGACAATATCATCTCTAAGGATACTACATATACTATATATGATATCAACTGATGACACTTAAGAATATAATAATTCCTGCAGTGTCTTATGGTGGGTCAACTCAACATCATGTTCTCTAACATGTGCGCACATTATTGATTTGATATGTCATATTCATAATTCATAAAATATGATCATCAATCAATATATGTGTTGATCTGTAAATCATAATTGTTCACACATAATGATATAAAATTATAAATAATTTTAAATAATATCAAAATATAAATAAAAAATTTCACGAATAAAACACGTTCCCTAAGTCCATCCAAACATCGACTACTTAGATTCTGTGAGAAAGGAACAAAGCACGTTACTCACAAGGAGGTTACACACTCTCTCTGCAAAATTTAAAGCTGGAGAAACTACAGAGCAGCTCTGTTTGCCGACCCCTGGTGTGCTGAGTGACTGGATCAAAAAAAGTCTGCGTATGGATGGCTATAAAAGGCTAAAGTTTCACGTAATCGCATTACACGAAGCAGCAATGCGTTGGTAGAATTGAGAGCATCGTTTCTCTACTTACTGATCCCCTTCTGCTTCTGTCTCTGCTTCCTCTTGTTTCGTCTCTTCGAGCGGGGCTTCCCTTGCTCCCCTTCTGCCTCTGCCTCTTTGCTGACAGAACCTGTTATCTGAGCAAAGGATTCTTTGGCGCCAGCGGTTACATCGCCGAAGAAGTCCTTCACCTTGTCAACCACAGTTTTGAGCTCTTCTTTCTTTAGAAGCTGAGATAAGTAGTCTAACTGTTAATGACATGCTAGCTTGCATAACACATGTTTACTGAAAATACGAATATTTGCCATGTAAAAAAGCCTCTTTTTTTCATCCTCATATGGAGATCTTTCCAAGACATTTATTTTGATGTCCATATTACAACATTCTGTACTATAGCATCTAGTAGGCGGGTCATGATAACTTGAAATTGTGAAATGTAAGGTAGAGGGGCAGAGTATATTAAGTCTTGCAAGTCGCAAGTGTTGGCCTAGCATAAAGCAAGATTCCAGGTTGACTGCTGATGGGTTTCAACTTGAATGTCTATAAGAAATTACGACGGAACTCGATCAAATTCAAGGAATAAGAACTTGAGAAGATGATAACAGAGATGCATTAGAGAGAGACGTACTTCGATCACATTACTTGTCGTCAGTGCAGCCCTTAGGTTCCCATTCTCCTGCTCAAGCAAATGACAAGTAAATTGCAATTGTCCATTTCAAAGGATAAAATCTCAACCAAACTACTTATATCCTAATAGGGTTAAGGATCAGAAAATTACCACGACTTTGTAGCCATATCGAAACTCATTCTCGGTCCTCAGCACTCGGAACTGCTCTTTTGCTGTGTCTATTATGTCATCCTCGTCCTTTTTTCATACATCATGCACAGACACATCAAAGCAATCAATTGTCAATCGCATGTAAGAGCTCTACATGAACAACTAGATAGATGCCTATGGCAAACAAAAGCATGTCCTTGTAGATGATATTCTTACTTTGTAAATGACGGCGGCGAGGTTCCTGGCGAGCGTGTCCTTGTAGATGTACTTGCCGAGGAAGTTGTCCTTCGCCGCGAGCATAATCTTGGCGGTCGTGCCGCCGGTGACGATGTTGAGCGGGTACCAGAAGTACACCTACAGAAAAGCGCAAATCGATCTTGAATTGCTCGCAGTGGGAACCAAATGGGGAATCAAGAAGAGGACTTCTTGATGAGGCGGTGCAGAGGGATTAGGAGGCACGGACATTGGCTGTGCGGATGAAGATGACGAAGCGCGGGTTGCCGTCGTCCTCGATCTTGGGGAGCGGCGGTGGGCGTCGCTGCTGGAACTGCCGGTCAGAGTAGCCCCTCCCCCGGGCCTCCAGCACGAGCGCACGCCTCGCCGGCCTCGCGGTCTGCACCAGCTGCTCCCTCGGCGCCGCCCTCAGCAGGAAGCCCGCTCCAATCTCCCCGGGTGTCACCTGCCGGAGCCGCACCAGAGAAGCTAGCAAAAAAAGGAAAGTAAAAACAGAAAAGGAAACAATCAAGCAACCGCCGTGGTTGCAGTTCGAATCCGACATGGAATCGGCAGTCCCCGTGCGTGGCACAAGTCCGACTCGGCTTCCAACTTTCCAGGACGATATAGTGGGGGACGCGAAGCCATGCCCTGCCTTCTCCGTCTTAGCGCAACCACCTCCACATTCCAGACTCCTTCCTCTCCCTCTTCCGGCAATGGATGCCATGGATCATTTCACGTACGAACTCTTTCCTCGTCGTCCGCCACCCTGTTTGTTCGGCGCCTTCTCCGGCGGTGCCGCCCTGCAGACGGAGGAGCCTACCGATCTTCTCGACGCCTACCTCCGCGTCTACGGCGTGCTCCCTCAGCTTCCACCCGCCGACTTCCCTCCCATCCCCATGTACGGCACCCCCGTCGCCACCCTCAAGGCGCCCGTGGAGCTCCCGGCGTCGTGCGAGCTGTACGACGCCGCCGTCGAGGCCCTCGTTCAGCCTGCCATCGAGGTGCCCGTACCGCCCGAGCTAGCCCCGCTCCCAGCTCGCGCCGCCCCGGTCTCCGACGGCGCCACCTTCAAGAACTCCAGGGCGCGCCCGCAGCTGTGCGCGCCCTACGACGCCGACATCGACGCCAACCTCCGGAAAATGGAGAAGGACGCCAGGGAGCGACCCTCCCCTGACTACCTGGAGACGACGCAGGGGGGTCAGATCAGCCCGTTGACGCGCGCCACCCTCGTCGACTGGATGGACGAGTTCGCCCGGCACTACGACCTCGCCCTCGGCACGATCCACCGCGCCGTGTCCTACATGAACCGGTTCTTGTCTGTGAAAGCCCTGGCGAGCACCAGCGACTACCAGCTCATCCTCCTCGGCGCGGTGGCCGTCTTCCTCGCGGCCAAGTACGAGGACCAGTACACCATGCGGAAGCTGAACGCCGATGAGATCGTCCGTTACGGCGGGTTCACCACGAGGCAGGAGGTGCTTCACATGGAGAGCACCATGGTCGCGGCGCTTGGCTACCAGCTCGGCGGCCCCACGGCCTACACGTTCGTGGAGCACTTCACGAGGTACAGCCAAGGAGAGGAAGACCTGCAAGTCCAGTGCTTGGCGCATCAGCTGGCCGACCTGTCGCTGCTCCACCCCGGCTGCCTGAGGTTCCGGCCGTCCGAAGTGGCGGCGTCGGCCATCTTCCTCGCGAGGCTGCAGACCCTGAGCCGGCCGGACGTCCTGGTGCAGCCATGGAGCAGGGAGCTGCACGAGCTGACCGGGTACAAGCCCATGGACCTGATCGACTGCGTGCACACCATGTACTACTTGCTGATCCGTAGTCCTCGCTTTGCGCTACTTCGGGTGTTCTTCGAGGATCCATAGGAAGTAGGAACAGAAATACAGAATAATCTGTAAGTGCAGAAGCACTAGCCGCTCACTGGTCTTTTTTGTAATGTTCATGTGTACATCTGGATTACCAACATTGGAACTCAGTTTTGGCATGCTTGTTGTGTTCTAATTAATGAGTTGTATAAACATTGGAACATTGTAATTAAGATGCTTGTGGTAATTGATGAGTTGCACAAACATATTCCAGTGTGAGGAAACGGGTCTGCTACGTGCGAACTGAATTGGTGCACGCATGGTTCATTGGTTCATCTTGTTCACTGTCTAGTGTTTACAAATTTTTGTTGTGCTCTGTATTGTACGTATCGATCACTATTTTTTTTAGAACAACCCGGTTCCAATTTCATTAACGAAAAGAGACCAACACAAGTAATTATCTTCTCGACCATGGCAGTTAACACCCAAAACCTACGACTTAACATCCATGCTTTTTCCTCTACTTCTAATTAACGAAAGCACTCTCAACCATCACTCTCTAAACACCACCATCTAGGAACCACCTGTAACAAATCACATCTGACAGAAACATTTATCACCCAAATCACATAATGTATTCTACATCCACATTGCTCTCATACACCCCACCCACCCACCCATTGCCAGGTGGTTTCTTTTAGGCTGTGGTTTATGACTTTTAGGTTAAATTTTTTAATCCTAATTGTTCGCAAGAGAAAGTATGGAGAAAAAGACATTCATGTGTGATTTTGATCGATATAGATGAATTTAATATAGTGTCTACTGCAATCAACTTATAGACCCCACCTTGAAAAGACACATCATTTGAAAGTTAGTTACTGTAGTATAAAACAAAAGTCAGAAACCCAAAAAAACCCAACCTAAGTCATCCTTTTGCTTTTCCACCATTTTTATTCTCTTCACAACCCGCAGATCTTGGGCAGCTCCAAGATTTTTTACTTCTAGCGTAAGATACAACGGTCAATCGACAACAACATTGTAGCCAGGCAGATTTGTTTCCATGTCTTCAACATGTGCAAAACTCTTCTCGTCAATACCTGCATACCACTCCATTTCATTCTCTTAAATAGGGGTGAAAATGGATCAAATTCGGTCAGATATTACTCATTCCATATATTATTTAGACCATTTGAGATTAGCATTCGAGTATTTAGAGCAGTTGAAGCCAAGACGGGCTAACTTTGTGCGGTGAGAAGACCAAATGAGGCAGCTTTGTACAGTGATAAGACTAGATAGGACAGCTTTCTGTAGTGATAAGACTAGACGGGACAGCCTTGTGCAGAGACAAGATCAAAGGGTACAGCTTTACACAGCGACAAGACCAGATGGGGTAGCTTTTCTCCAATAACTTTTCTGAAAGACAAGGCAACATTCTGCCTCGCATGCTACTCATATGAAATTAACCACACCATGCCAACCCTTTGGCTTATAAAAGGATATGGAAGAGATCTAGAAAAGAACACTACACAACCAAACCTAATACTACATTAGAGCTTGCTTCGTCACGTTGGGATAGACAAAAGGCAGAAGAAACTATGGAACAAGATGATGAAGCAATGGGAGGAGATCCGCAAACTAGTAAGGTCTGCTATAGCCCGCGGCGAACAAACAAGGGCTACTGCGGTGTCAGACCCTGGAGAGATGACTCTGGATACTCTGTGTAATTCGCACTAGTCCAGAATCAGCTAGTGCACACAGTGGTAACAGGGATAAATATCAAGCACAAATGACAAACATTGTTAAATAAATGAGCACAGTCTTATGACCAAGGTTTACATTAATGCTCATTGGCAACAATAATAAGGGAAAAACTACAGAAGCAAACTGATAAAAAGTAAAGCCTAAGCCTACCCACAGACACACGACAGTAAGACACGACCTACTCGTTCTGGTCCTTACCATAGTTAAAGTCGTCCTCCTCTGAGATGATAAAGCAAGGGTGAGTATAAACTTGTACTCTGCAAGTCAGACTGAAAAATACAATAAAATGATAAAGGTAACAAAGAAATTCCCATATAGTTATTTGAACATAAACATCATTTAATGAAATACAATAAATAGATTGAAATTGCTGAATTTAATACTATAAGTAAAGGCTATAATTTAAAAATAATAATATTAGTGTAGACGCCAACCTAGCACTAACCTAACCACGGGTATCCCACAATTTATGAAAAACAAAGTCTAACTTGTGAAAAATCTTACTCAGCATGCCCATGACCATGGGTATGGCTATGCAAGATAGTTTATACACCGTGAAAAGCCTTCAACCTGGCCATGCCTCTCCTAAGATTTCATCCCAATAAGAAATCCACCAGATCAAGACCCCCTCTTGTGCCATGTGAGACTTCCCATAGTTTACGCCATGCTCACATTTAGCCTATAGCGAGGCTCAGGTTGGGACCTGCTAATTAGTCAGCCAGGATTGTTCCATACCAGTCTTGTGGTAGTACGACTAAACTTTGAAGCAGTAGCTTACAGATCGGTCCTTAATTGACTTAGGCTCTAACCACAACCCCCTCGTGCCTAGTATCTGCGTTGATCCACCAAGCTACAACGTATAATCGCAAGCACCCACCACCTTATCCATGGCCTAATCCTAAACCAAGTTTTATATTTTATTTTCAAATATTTCAAGACCTTCTAATTTATCAAAGACAATAATACATTTTAAAAACTTCTCATTTCACTGAAAAGTTTTTCCAACCTATAGTTATATCTACGCAGGTCTAAGCATTTGTGAAAAAAATTCTCTACTCATACTAGTACACTAATTAGAGTTTTAATCTAAGGTGATATGGTACAAGAATTTGCAAAGTCAAAGTAGTCATAACAAATAGGTATTAACTAAAGTAAAAATTGAATTTAAAATACTAAATTAGAAATTAAGTATGCAATATAATTTTAAAAAACAACATAAATTTATTTATAAACTAGAATCAACATGATCAAAGGTGTATGATTTGCCTTGCTCTGCAGTTTGATGTGAATCGTCGCCATAAAATTATCTGAAATTATCACAGTCTACACGCAAAAATAACCCTCTAAATTCTAATAAAATTCAAAAGTGCTCCAGAATTTGAAAATATTATAAAATTAGATAGATCTTGATTTTAGATGAATTTAAAAATTTGAATTGATCCCATCGGAGCTAGAATAGAGAACGAGCTTATGAAATTGCTAGGAGGGGTGGTGTGGGAGCTAGGGGTACTCGTAGACCCTTTATATAGGGCAGGGAGTACCACAGCGTGGCAATTGCTCGCCGTGATTGTGGTGGCATAAATTGGGTGGCGAGGAGAAAGGAAAGAGGGGTAGTCGAGGAAGGAAGGAGGGCCGAGATTTGGGGGATTTGACCTGGTGGCATGCGTGGTTTCCAAAACCGAGGATAGGATGGAGGGAAGGGGCCGAACTCGACGGGGATTCGGGCGGTGGCCTAAAAAGTAAAGAAGGAGGGGGAGAAAGGAAGGGTGGTGCGGCGGGGGGAATGGCCTGATGGGTGGGGCCCACCCATCAGGGAGATGGATAGAAGGAAAGGGAGGGGCAACGGGAATGGGCCGGCGTAGGGCGTGATCGTACCTCGGTCGCCCACGCGTCGGTCCAAGGAGGGCGAGGTGGGAAGGGGCGTGATGGCTCGAACGACGACATGAGCTGATCTAGGCCGCACACATGCCGCTCGGGGAGGGGAAGCAGAAGAATTCAAATTTTAATTTTGTGTTTTGATTTTCAGAAAAGCCTAGAAATTCTTTTAAAGCTTAGAAATAGCAGGAAACTTCAAATAAATCCCAGAAAATTTCTAAAAATCAGAAAAAGGTAAGTAACCCAAATAAAATAGTTTTAGCTTAATTTAACCATAATTATAAAATTAATTTAATAACTTACTCTCTAGACTTAATTTAAAGATTTTAGAAAAATGATTTTTTATATCCAGAACAATCCAATTAAATAAAATAAATAAAAGACAAAATTTTGGGATGTCACATGCATTCCAGGCCGAACAAGCGGAGTGTATCAGTAAGTCAGCTCCCCGCAATAACTCCCCCATAGTAGCAACCCCATCCCGAACGTTCTAACCGAGCGTTCGCCGCAACACCCGTCCGAAGGGGAGACGCCTCCCCTCTATTGGTGCAGGGACCCATGCAAGTTCTTCAAGTCTAAACAGTGGTTCAACCTAGGCATGTGTTATTGGGGTTGCACAAACTACTCCTGTGACTATCCTGATTGTCGTCCAGATATGAGCAGCTATCGGTAGCCGGTAAAGATTAATTACACTGTACTCCTCCTACTATTTCTCTTTCAAAGTACGTACTAACAATCTCTCCTGTCTACCCGTAGTCCCCAGAACCACTATGTGGCTATCGTAAGTGAATCGACTTAGAGATCCATCTAAATGACCAATGGACACTCGACTTCGAAGAGCAGGATGTCAAAAGAGACTATAAGATCCAGGAGAAGGAGCACCGCAACAACGAGCAAATCGAGCATATACATCAGGTGACGAAATCTTATCTCGAGACGCGCACGCACAGGGAACGCAGGGCTCACGAGAGGGAGTACGAGAAAAAGAGAAAAATAACGACCAAGGCCAAAGAGTTCGCCGAGGAGTTCAATGCCGAGCTCACAAGGAAGGAAAAATGGTCCCAGTCCACGCAGTAGGTCGAGCCGTTTCGCACTAATCCCCCAAAGGGCGAATTTATTTCCATTCCAAAAAGGCACATATGTATCGTAGATGCACTTCGATTTGTTGCATCGTACATGATACTCTTTCTTATACATATAACCAAACCCTGCATACTGTATTATTCTCAGTTTTGTTATGAAGTCTATTTTAATTTGCAAAAGCACATCCCCTCGCCTTTTCGTATTCAATTCTTCGCTATCAAGGTATCCAACAATATGAAAAAATAAGTTCTCCTCCATGTATGAATTCTCGATTGCATCCAATATACTTACAAATCATTACTATCTCAATCGTCCTAAAAAAAGTTCACAAGATTTCTTGCACTACAATAACGTACGACGATCGTAAAATATTATTGCAAATTTAATAGATTTTGTACCATTCATAATCTACAAAAATAGCAAATGGATCAATCAACATTGTTTCTTGTTTTTTTAAAATATATATCTTATAGACAAAAATTTGATAAATGTTGCCTATATACAACAATTGTCATTTATCCCCAGACACGGTTGGGGGGGGCAAGTTGCACAAAAAATGGGTTGAGTTAAAGTCGCCAAACACCTTCAGTCACCCAACGGTTCGGTAACAGATCTCAGTCGCCCTATCATTAGGTGACTAGACCTTATCATCCAACGGCCCACCGACTGCGTGCATGTCACACGGCCATTGGATGACTGAAGATCATTTCTGTAAAAAAAATTTACACTGGTATATTTCTGTAATTTTGAATAAAAAATTATTTAAAAATCTTATATACACTGAGTAAATAACCATACTGGGGGTAAAGGAGAGAACGACTCAGCAAACAACTGTTTTACCAAAAACATTCTACCAAATCCATTGAGAAACTCATCTAAAAAAACCATTGAGAAACTAATTTTGCAAAAACGCATCCAAAGGAAACCAGGCACTGCCATGCAAAAATCCGAGACGGCTGGAGCTCTTGGTTTGTTGGTGTTCACTAGCGCCACGTCAGCATCCAGATTCCCAAGGGCCACACATTATTGACGGATTTCCTTGCTCGCGGGAAGGACCGTCTACGTCATCATTGTGGGCCCACCATCCGCCCTGGGCCAATGGGAGCCCGACACGTCCGTGACGATGGCTGTCCCTTTGGAGCCGCCCGGTGGGCGGTGCCGTGCCCGACTTTCACGTGTGGACCGGCGGCGCGGCCGCGCGAAACACGTCGACGACGGCTCCCCGCGGTGGCTGGACCGCATGCCGTTGCTGTCGCCTTTTCTTGGCCCACATCGCCTCAAGCAGTGACGCCTCCCACTTGTCCCAGCAATCCTTTGAATCTTCTGTGTCGAACTGCCCATCTAGGCGCAGTTTAGCGGTGTACGAGGGGTGTGATATCTTCTTTTGGAAACTATCACAAACTGCAATAGATACATCCAGTGGGAGATTGGTGATAATTCGAGCATCATAATTGTCTAAAAGTATATACAATGATATGATATTAATTGTCTATAAAATTTATCATATAAGATTTTTCTTATATGGAGAAGAGAGTGTGTTGCTGTCTCTTTGTGAAGAGATGGCCATATAAACAAAACAAAACATCATTATGTAAGTTATTGTCTGTAATAAATACTTTTTATGTCATAATTAAAAAATTATGAGATCCTATAGAGACAACCTTAAGATATCATATATTGTATAAGTTATCTTTAGTTTTTGTCTTTAGATGACATGAAGGAGTATATAGATAACAGTCGTCTCTATTATTGCACATGCTCTAATTGCACCACCTATGTTTTATTCTCTATATCATATACTCCCTCCGGTCACAAATACACATCGTGTTGGATATCGATACGGTCTTCAAAACACAATTTTGACCACTAATTTCTATTTTTAATATATTTATAAAACCCAATAAAACTATAATATTAT
Source organism: Melocanna baccifera (assembly GCA_036346265.1). Lineage (NCBI taxonomy): Eukaryota > Viridiplantae > Streptophyta > Magnoliopsida > Poales > Poaceae > Melocanna > Melocanna baccifera. The sequence continues at coordinate 26,346,744 of CM070680.1, read as the reverse complement.
AAAATATTTTTCAAGATAAATATACATATATGATTTGCATGTATCTAATTTATATATTTAAAAAAATTATTGATAGTTAAAGTTTTAAAAGTTCGACTATACTTATGTTTAAAACAGTATGTATTTGTAACTAAAGAAAGTACTTCTTTTACGGTATTGACAACATTACAGTATTATCCGTATCATTTTAAAATTTTGAGACTATTGACGGCCTAATTGCCGTGTCTAATTGAGTCTGATGTACAAGCATAATAGAAATTACAATGGGACGATCATACGGAATGGCCTAATTGCAGTGTCTAATTTAGTCTGATGCACAAGCATAATAGGAATTACAATGGGACGATCATACGGAATGAGAAAACGTCTTGTTTCACGCCTTTATAACGTTAACCACAACAGACGCAAGAAATTGCTTTAAATAGGTGTTGCATCACATTCCTCTTGTTCCAATAAGTAGAAGCAAACCAAAGAAGCATATTTCTATTTCACACACACACGCGTATGTGTATTGTATAAGTTTGACATCAATAACATTTTCAGAACATAATATGGCTATAAGCTCGTCGAGATAGATATTCAGCGAAGATATTAATCTATATGACTAAGGTTGTGTTTAAAAATACTATGGTTTTTGACATTTGGCTGATTATGAGAGAGATTGAGAGAGTAAGAGACGCTGATTATGAGAGAGATCGAGAGAGTAAGAGACACTCGTATTGAAAAGCCACTCCGTTTAAAGTGGTTTTTACGGTAACTTTTACAAATAATTTATAGAAACTATTTTGAGAAATCACTTTATTCAAAAGTCAGTTTCTAAAAAGGTAAAAATCGTTTGGAACTGAACCTAACTTGCAGGCTTAGCTAGAAGTGTTTAGGTGGCCGACAGATGCCGCACAAACCAAACAATTTCGCCTAAAAAGACATATGCGCAGAGGATCCTCGCTCGCAATCTTTGGCCGATAATTCCCTTTCACCCAAAGATTTGCCAGGCCACCCTCCACAGAACCCGCCAAATCAGCATCGACTTGTCAGTTCCGGGCCAAAGGCGTGCAGTCCCTGCCTGCCTCACTGCCTCTCAAATCATTGCCACTTTGTCCATCTCACCCTAACCCAAAACAGCAAAGTAAAAAACAAAAAAAAAGGAACCAAAGAAAAACTCAAGAGAGTCAGGAACCCCTCGACCTCCAGTCTATAAATCCTCCTCCCCCTCATGCTCTTGGCCAGCCTCACAACACAAACGTTCCTCTCCTCTCCTCACTAGCTCCCTGCCCTGCCTACAACAAGCTACAGCAGCAGCTAGCAGAGCAGCACAGCCAATGGTACTAACATCTATGCCTAGACACATGCATGTACATGTTTTGCACGATGCGTGATTAGATTGCCAGGTTGCTTAGTTGATATATATGTATGTAAACATGCAGGTTTCTGCCGGAGGCCATGGCGGCTACAGCGACGCGGACGATGGCCTCGTCGTCGACTTCCGGGGCAATCCGGTCGACAAGTCCAAGACCGGAGGATGGCTCGGAGCCGGCCTCATTCTAGGTATATTTTCGATCGACTTCCATATCCCGGCAATGTGTTCTCGACCGTGTATGCTCCTGTAATAGTTGTGTTCTTGTAACTGTAAGTCATAGTAACATGTGAGTGCTTGTGCACGGACGTGCGGGCCGTGGCGACATGGCGTCTGCAGGGACGGAGCTGGCGGAGCGCGTGTGCGTGATGGGCATCTCGATGAACCTGGTGACGTACCTCGTCGGCGACCTGCACCTCTCCAACGCCAAGTCCGCCAACATCGTCACCAACTTCATGGGCACCCTCAACCTCCTAGCCCTCGTCGGCGGCTTCCTCGCCGACGCCAAGCTCGGCCGCTACCTCACCATCGCCGTCTCCGCCACCATCGCCGCCACCGTAAGCACGCGCACAACACACATCGTGCCATTCAATCAGCCAAGTTCTTACGATCGATATGCATGCATCGTCGCATTGCATCGTTAATGAATCAACAGGGCGTGAGCCTGCTGACGGTCGACACGATGGTGCCGAGCATGCGGCCGCCGCCGTGCGGGGACCCGCGGAGCGCGCGGGCTCTCGAGTGCGTGCCGGCGAGCGGCGCGCAGCTGGCGATGCTGTACACGGCGCTGTACACGATCGCGGCGGGCGCGGGGGGGCTCAAGGCGAACGTGTCCGGGTTCGGGTCGGACCAGTTCGACGGGCGCGACCCGCGGGAGGAGCGGGCCATGGTGTTCTTCTTCAACCGCTTCTACTTCTGCATCAGCCTCGGCTCGCTGTTCGCGGTCACCGTGCTGGTGTACGTCCAGGACAACGTCGGCCGAGGCTGGGGCTACGGCGTCTCGGCCGTCTCCATGGTCCTCGCCGTCGCCGTGCTCGTGGCCGGCACGCCCAAGTACCGGTACCGGCGCCCCGAGGGTAGCCCGCTCACGGTGATCGGGAGGGTGCTGTGGACGGCGTGGAGGAAGCGCAAGCTGCCGCTCCACGCCGACGCCGCCGAGCTCCACGGCTTCCACACCGCTAAGGTGGCCTACACTGACAGGCTCAGGTAATGCAAATTAATCTTGCAGTCAATTATCAAATGATTTTCCTTGTGAATAACAACGTATAGTTTAGTTTGAGCTATGCTTTTCTCGATTACGAAATTATAGTTTCGGATATATACAATTTTGAGAAGTTAACTTGTTGTTGTCCCAAACCAAATAATAGGTTATGTTCTTTTACAGCTTTTAAAAACTATTTTTGACTTTTGCTATAGTAACTAACTTTTAAACGGAATATTTTTTTAAGATGAGGTCTACAGATTAATTATAGTATACGTTAAAAAACTAATATCTGCACCATCAAAAATCGCAAGCGAGTATCTCTTTTTCCGCAATCTCTATCACAAATAGCCAAAAAGCCATCAACCGTAGCCAAAAGTCATCAACCGCAGTAAAAAAGAACAGGCCAGCTGGAAGAAAAATCTTATGGTTGGCTCAATGCATTAGCTACAGTATACATACGTACGTGTATATATATATACATACATATATTTTTTTAAAATAATTTTCCTATATATATATACACACACATATCAGTGACACACAAGGGTAATATTAGTGGACAGATCATTTCCTGTGCCACGATGTGCTAGTGGCTAGTACTAGCCCTGTAGTCTCAGCCACAGAAACTTTCCGTGGTTAGTAGGAATCGGAACCTTTCGTCCCGGTAGCTAGGGTTTGAATTATGTAGTGTAGGCATGAGAGTTCAGCACAAGTCTGCTATTAGTACAAGCATGCTGCTTTTCTTCTGCTTTCTCTTTTTAGCTTCTAAAAGATACTTTTTAATTTTTATAGTAGCTAGTTTTTAAATAAAATATTTTTTAATATAAGATTTACAAGTTAATTATATTACACATTGTAACGGTTTTATTTATTTTGATCAAAATCGCATCCAAATTTATTTTACTTTGTACTTTCTCTTATAAATAACTTAAAAATTATAAATTACAGTTAAGTCATAATCCCCAATCACAAAGAATAGAACTTCATGTCCTGTCAGTGTCAAGGCTGAGATTGGACAACGGAAGCTAAAAACGACAACTCAGATCTGCCCTTGCTAACGCAACACGCAAGAGCAAATCATGCCAGAGAAGACAGGCGGGTGGGTGAGTCACGCAACACACCCAAAATTGCAATTAACTGAAGTGCGAAATGCATATCTGAATCTGAATAGTCAGATTTGGTGCATGCACCCGCCTACTCGAGCCTTCAGCTGTCAGCATGTGAAGTTTCAGAGTCTTCAGGCAGTAGGTATTGATGCTCGGTTACACATGAGGGCGCTGCCGTTTGTTAACAGCAGGACAATAATTAGCTGCATGGTTTAATTTGCTGGGACGAACACTCGTACCGGTAACAAGCATCTCATGATCTATCATGTATATGACGACATGTGTCAAGTCGTAACACGTAACATGGACGATGTTACATCGTGCAGACGTGCAGTGCTGACTTACTTTACCGTGCACTGCAATGCAGGTGCCTCGACAAAGCGGCGATCGTGGATCAGGCCGACCTGGCCGCGAAGCAGCAGCCGGCGTCGGCGTCAACGGTGACGGAGGTGGAGGAGGTGAAGATGGTGGTGAAGCTGCTGCCCATCTGGTCCACCTGTATCCTCTTCTGGACGGTGTACTCCCAGATGACCACCTTCTCCGTCGAGCAGGCCACCCGCATGGACCGCCGCCTCCACCCCGGCGCCGCTTCGGGCTTCGCCATCCCCGCCGGGTCCCTCTCCGTGTTCCTCTTCCTCTCCATCCTCCTCTTCACCTCCCTCAACGAGCGCCTCCTCGTGCCGCTCGCCAGCCGCCTCACCCGCCGCCCGCAGGGGATCACCTCGCTCCAGCGCGTCGGCGCCGGCCTCGTCCTCGCCATCGTCGCCATGGTGGTCTCCGCGGTCGTCGAGAAGAAGCGCCGCGACGCCGCGAACGGGGCCTCCCACGCCGTCATCAGCGCGTTCTGGCTGGTGCCGCAGTTCTTCCTGGTGGGCGCCGGCGAGGCGTTCGCGTACGTGGGGCAGCTCGAGTTCTTCATCCGCGAGGCGCCGGAGCGGATGAAGTCCATGAGTACGGGGCTCTTCCTGGTGACACTGTCCATGGGGTTCTTCCTGAGCAGCTTCCTCGTCTTCGTCGTCGACGGTGTGACGCGGGGGACGTGGATACGGAACAATCTGGACGCCGGGAGGCTGGACCGGTTCTACTGGATGCTGGCCGTGCTCGGTGTGGTCAACTTCGCCGTGTTCCTGGTGTTCGCGAGGCGGCACGAGTACAAGCCCAGCACGGTTGCCGTGGTGGCGCCCGCCGGGGAGGGCAACGGCGGCGCCCTGGAGAAGGAGATGGACGACGTCGTCGTGGTCAAGGAGGCCGTCGAAGGGATGGATGTGTAGGGAGTTGTAGGACATGCATAAATGAGCAGCGGTTTGTGTTTGAAATTAAGCAAGTTCAGCAATAGTTTTAGTTTAATTTCAAATATAAACAAGAGCAACAATGTAATATTCCACCGTATTTAATATGACAAGAAAAACAACAATGAGTATTTAAGCATAGAAATACTATTCCATTCATATGAAGTGGGGAACACCCAGAATATTAAGAACATGTGAGCCTCAAAATCTAGCATATTGCACATATTTATATTTAGATTTGCTCTCAGGTGTCGGGTTGCATGTGCATTAAGCACTGCCTCCTCGCCACAAAAGGTCAAGTTTTAATCACAATTAGATGTGACAATTTCTAAGAGAAAATAACAGACTGTGAGCTCTAATGTTACTTACCACATGTTAACTGCAGTCTACGACCAAGTGAAATAGATACTAATAGAGCAAGTAAGAACAACAAATAAGCAGATTGCTTTAGAAAAACAATGACAATATGAGAAGGTAAATAAACAACTCAGCCTAATAACAGAGCAGCTCACAGTATGCATTATAACCACAAATTGTCACACTAATATCACTTTGACCAATTCTTCTTCACCGAGCAATCCCACAACCCACCAGAATTATGCATAAGTTATCCAGCACTAGTGACTGTAGAAATCCAGAGATGAGCAAGCATACACATATCACTAGTACAGTATACTTAAGCAAGACTCAATTTCAAAAAGTACCGAAAATACTCGCTGCAGCAATGGCAATCAAAGCTACCGTGAAGACCAACCGGGCAAGGCATGTTGCAGTGACGCCATCCTAGAAAACCAATCATCGGAGAATACCAGGGTATTACCGAGAGGTAATCGGAGATACAAAGCCTAACTCTGCATATCTATACTCACCAAATATATAAAGCCAAAGTGCAAGTAGATGCCGCTCAAAGACAACAAAAAGAACAATCTTGTTGCATGCACAAAGATCAGAAGATGAGTCCACCCTTATGCGCCATTGAAGTCGACACAAGAGCAACACCGAAGCTTGCAAGGACCACAGAAATTGAAGACAAAATCAAGCCAGCAAGCCAGTGCCACTCTACCCCAAGGTCTCAAATTGGTAACAAAACAAATTGCCTCAAATCAACTTTGGATCTCCTGGTGATTTACCTCTTGATTTCTCTCTTCCAATCAACTTTTTTGGCTTGGTTTTTAAAAAGGGAAAGAGGCCACCAAGAGGAGGGGATAAGAAGCGGCGCGCGCCAACCACCTTAAGCCCCACCTGTGCCCGTGAGGCGAGAAGATTGGAACATGGTTGACGATGGCGAACGACCGCCGCATCTTGCGCCACACGAGCGTGGGGAGGCGAGATAGAAAAGTGGATCGGGATCCAAATCTGCATGATTGGATCAAGCCGAGCAGCCGGCCTTATCTCTTCCTCTCATTCCTCTTACTTGTGGGTCCATAGCAATTTTAGGTAAATTACCAAAATGCCCAACAGTTTGTACGTATCTAGATATAGCTTTAGTCCTTTGGTTGGGGTAGTGTATGGTATTTCCCTTGCAAGTTAATTTGATTGTTTGGTGCTAGCTTTTGGTAATGTTCAAAAGTATCTTGTTTTTTTTACTTTCAGTTGATTGCAAAAGAAATTAAGAGAGCAAGGGACCTATGATCAAAGCGGCTTTTGCACCTTTGTAGTGTTTCCTACAAACGGATTATAGAAACCACATTAAGAAACTACCCTATTTAAAAGCTGATTTCTAAAAAGTAAAAGTCATAAACTATTTGAAACAAGGCCTCTGTATAGTCTCCTCTGGGTAGCTAAGGAGATCGAGGAGTTGAGGCGAAAGTGTTTACCAACTATGGATCAAGCAATTGCAAAATTAGTTTCATGAATCTTGGAACTCTTTGTTCATTTTTCATGGTGAATACTCTCTCTCTCTCCGATTTATAATAATAACTCAAGCATTACACATAGGGGGTGATCGTTTCGGCTTCAACTTTTTTTTCATTATTCACTACACTATTCACTAACTCAGCTACAGTATTTTTTCAACCAGCTACAGTGTTTTTTCAGCTAAAAGCCAAAAGCCATCGCTATTCCGATCACCCCCATATATTAACTATCTAAAATTTACATTAAAGACTTTAGATAAACAACCTACGAGTCGATTAACTCTCTGTCTTCCTCACTGTAGGACATAGACCAAAGCTGCCTAATTCCTATGCTTGGTAAGCTGCCAAAAAAACAATCGGTTGGTTTGAGACCTAGTCCAAGCCCAATGTATCCTAATTCTTACACAGGCAGCTTCGGTTCCAATGTGATTTGTGGGTTAGCCCAGTTTGTCCCTTTTAAGAGACAAGTGTAAGCCCACTACGCCGAAATGCACCATAAGTCAATGTCTAATCTCTATTTCTGCTACTTAAAAAAAGCCGACAAATGAACGTCCACTCACTTGATGTTATAGGGTGGGTTCTTTTTGACTGAGATTTATGATTTATGGTTATGGTTTTTGAATTCTGATCTGTTCATGAAAGACAGTATGTAGAGAGAAAAAATTGTATGTAATTTTAGCTAGTACAGCTGAAATCGATACAATTTATACTATAATTTATCTATAGATTCTACCTTAAAAATATAATATTTAAAAGCAAATTACTATAAAAATAGAAACCAAAACCTAAACATAATCCTAAATGAACTGCTCTATTCCTCTCGTTTCCAGTTGCACAACTCGTCCTGCTCCCTTGGGCGGATCTCTCGCACCGACCTTCCATGCTCTAACTACTTCCACAATCTTATCTCCCATTCAGTTTTTACCCATTCATGATCAATCTTAAACCTCTCTTTTCTCTCATGATCAATCTTAACCCTCCCTTTTCCCGACCGATGTCAACAACGGGAGAACATCACCATTAACTTTGTTTATACCCATTCATAATTGATCTTAACCTCTCCCTTTTCTACATCGATGTGCTCTGCCCTCTCGTCCTCGTCTTGCGTTGCAGCGCCCCCATCATTCCCTCATGGCGCAGACGCGCAACGACGCACGGCGGCGTGTCTAATCGGACGAAGAGAGAAACATATTGAAGATGGTGCGGCGGCAGCGGTGTCCCCTCATGGCGCTACGGCGAAGCCAATCTTTAATCGGACAGAGAGAGAAGGGTGAGGACTATGGACACCGACGGATGCCTTCTCTGCTGTGTGCGAGCGCCTTGACTCGGGGGTCGTCGGCCGTCGCTGCTGCTTCCGAGCAGCCTCCAGCATTGTGCAATACATATGGGACAGCTCTGGCGATCCAACATGCCATCGTTTATCCTCCGACGCTGGTGAGTCACCTCACGGCGTGTCATTTGGAAACTCAAAATCTGGAATTGGGTTTGATGCTGCCTAGTGCCAAACAACACTTGGAATTGAACTGGAATCTAATTTAAGTTCTGTTGAAAATTAAATTCCAGTTCAGCGTTCCGAATGAAAGATTTCACTACCGAATGTTGAGTGTGGTCTGCATGATTACCTATAAACAAATATTTTTTGTTGTTTCATGACGGGAGAACTCTCGTATCTATATTATGCATGTCTCCTTTCTCATGTTAGATTACCGGGATATAACCAACTTTGCTGACGCATGACCGAAATAGTAAATGTTGTTCTTAACGTTATATTTCTGATGAATCTTTTGCGACAAAAGTTGCATTGTTCTGTTTCTTTGTGAATCTTTACACGAGTGGGACTGATGATTGATATATCCTGTAGCGTAGGCCTAGACCCTGTTCTTTACGGCTTCTAGAAGCGGTTTTTGACTTTTGCTATAGTAACTAACTTTTAAACGGAGTATTTTTTTAAGATGGGGTCTACAAGTTAATTGTAGTACACGTTAAAAAAACTAATATCTGTATCATCAAAAATCGCAAGCAAGTATATCTCTTTCCACAATCTTTATCGCAAACAACCAAAAAACCATCAGTCGCAGCCATAAGCCATCAGCCGCAGCCGCAAAGAACATGCCTCTAATCTATGTTGGTGGACTAATGACTTTGTTGCTCGCCAGTTGCAGTGTAGATGCCATGTTGGTTTTTTTAGCTTATAACTTTTATTTATTATAGTTATCTTATTTTGTATTATAACTGTTGATAGTTTTTTTGTGTAATTAACTTTTAAAAAATAAAAAATATATTAGTTTATCACGAATAATATAAAGAAATACAAAAAAGTAAAAAAATTTGATAAAACTAAAAAAGATAAAATTAAATAATAGTAAATTAAAAGTTAAAAGACAGAAACTAAATAAAAAAAGAGTCTAACTTTTTGTTGATTGATGTGCAAACGTGTCGACCTTTCTGACAGAATCTCTTGATGTGAAGTGAAAGCACGTTTTATGTGCGGGGCCGGCACTGCTGCTTCATGTCTGCATGACTTTTGAACGACCTTTTAAGGTTTCTGCACTTGTGCGCCATGTCTGAAGAAGGTTTGCGTTATGCCTTTGCTGCTGTAGTCCTTCACCGAAGGTGTATTATTTTTGGTTGGGTATGGTTTATAGTTATAATTTTTATAGTTATAATTGATAATTTTTATTTTAGTATTAGTATTTCTATGAACGAATCGAATACTAATAAATTAATAAATCACTTCGAAAATACTATTCTAATTAGCTATTTCAAAAAAATAATAAAAAATCATTTATTTACTTGTTTAAAAGAAACCATAAGTCTGAAAAAAAATGAAGCTGCCGTTGAAGAGATAGCTGTAGCACATGTTAGGGCACGGTGCATGCATCCATCGATCTTATATGCCATAAGTCAACCCAAAAGCTAGCGTATATGCGTGTTCGAAAGTGTGCGTTTTTTCGTACTACAAAAAAAAGTAGTATTCCCATTTTAACCACGTACTATCTTATCACGACGTAATTCTGCTCCAAAAACATGTGAAAGAGAAATTCTGACAACGTGCGTGCGCACGCACAGAACCATTTTCTCCTTCCTTTCCCACCCACAAACTCATCGTCAGTCTCCTCCACCCCAACGCCGTGGCACGCTGACCACAACACGAACGGCGCCGATCGTATCAATCGGACGGCCAAGATCTGCTCCCCTCTACCCAAAAACCGGCCCGCGCGTATCACCGCCGCCTCGCGCTATGACCCGGAGGGCAATCCCGTCCTTTCCTCTCCCCTTCGACGTCTAGCGCTCGTTAAAACGGCAGCACAAAAACATTTCTTTCGTTTCCATTAGCTCTTTTTTTCCGCACCATATTATCCACTCCGTTTCCGTTCCGTCGCCTCTCCTAGGGTTTACTTTGCCCGTTAGCGGCGTCGCCGGCGAGGTTGCGCGGTCGTCATCGAGCGAGGTGGTGTGTTGCACCGGCGAGCTGGCATCGGAGATGGGATACGGCGCCATGGCCAACGACGCGCCCTCCCCGGCCTCCGCCGCGGCGGCGGCGCGCGACGCGAAGAAGAAGCGGGTAAGGGGGAGCTCTCTATGATTCGATTTGGATTGGGGTGTTTTCGATTGGATGCGGTGGCGTGCTGATCCGTGGGTTTGGGTGGTGGTGGCTATCTGCAGGGGAACCGGTCGGCGAAGCTGAAGCAGAGCAAGCTCGACGTGCGCCGGGAGCAGTGGCTGTCGCAGGGTCTGATCTCGCACCCGTTTATTTTTTTTTGGCTCTCTGGTTGATTTGATCGGGTTTTGGTCGATTCAGGTGATCTGGGTGGAAAAGTTGGGATCTTGGTTTGGAGTTGGTTCCGAATTCGATTTTCTACGTTGCTCCAGCTATTTTTGTTGGTGGATTCTGCTTACGGATTGGTTTAGAGTAGTTTTGCTTTTTATGATTTTTGTGGTGTCGGTTGAGAAAAACTGGAATCTGTGTCTGGTTAGTTCAACATTTTTTATCTTTTGGTCCCCTTTGTTGTGTTGCGTTGGGTTTGGGGATCTGGGAAAGTTCAATTATTTGCTGATCATTTGATCAAAATCTGATCCGTCTGCTGTTTGGATTGGTCTAGTGAAGGATGGGAAGGAGGTGAAGGCAGTGGCTTCCCCAGCAGCAGCAGGGGCCAGCTCCGGGTCGCCTATCCTCGCTTCCCCACACCCTCCGCTCCCACGCCGGCGTGCAGAGACACGGACGAGAGGAGGGGAGCCCGAGGAGGACAAGGAGGCTGGTGGTGCTAACCAGGAAGTGGGTAGCAGTGACCTCGACTCCCTGATACACAGCCCTGGTTCTTACAGCTCTCCTGGTCGTTGCATGCAGCAGAAGCACTGCTCTGGCAATGTTGGCAGCCATAGCCTCAGCAGCGGCAGCAGTGCATGGTCCAGCTCTCGGAGTGTGAGTGATGCTGAAGATGAGGAAACTGGTGGCGGCGCTGAGGAGGAAGATGGTGTTTTGGATGACTGGGAGGCGGTTGCTGATGCACTATCAGTGGATGACAACCACAACCACCGGGATTCAGGTCCAGAAGCACCAGCAGATGCACCTGTGGCTTGCCCAGAGCCTGCTCATGCAGCAACAAGGCCAGAACGAATTAAGAGCCGGACAAGAGCCTGGAGCCCAGATGATGTATTCCGGCCACAGAGTTTGCCCAGCCTCTCAAAGCAGGCCAGCTTCCCAGCTAGCATGGGGAACTGCTGGGTTGGAATGGGGATAGGAGCTGCGCAAAAGGGTATTGTCTCATCGCCGGTGTCATGCCCTATATGCTATGAGGATCTTGATCCAACAGATTCTAGCTTCCTCCCATGCTCCTGTGGATTTCATCTCTGTCTATTTTGCCACAAGAGGATTCTTGAGGCAGATGGGCGTTGCCCTGGGTGTAGGAAGCTGTACAACTCGGCGCCTTTAGATGGAGACGCTGGAAATGGACGAGAGGCAGCAAATTTAGTGCAGATGCGTCTGTCCCGTTCTTGTAGTATGGGTCCAAGGTGCTAGACTGGCAGGGTTATGGCCTAGTTAAATTGTTGTAGTTCTTCTGTTTGCATGGTACTGTTGGGTATGCTACTTATGTTGTTTGCCTTTTCGTATAAAGAAATGTGAATATTGGCATAGGTGCTGAATCTCAATAGAATGTTCTCTAGAAATTTGATGTCTTTTTGGATCAGTTGCGTCGTATGTGATGCATATGTTGCTGAGAGGACCTTTGTTGTTTATGGTTTGGGGGTTCATAAATAACAGCTCTATAAGGTGTTTGCTATTTTACTCATTAAATTTATATTCTTATGCTTTGCTTCTCCTATCTTATCTACTAACAGTAAGTGTTTGATTAGTACTGACTCGTGGAACCCCTTATACCCTTGGAATTTTCTGCGCCCTGTGGGGAGTTTCTGATCCTTTTTTACGGTTGCAAATTCTGCATTGCATTGTTTACATGTATACATTTCACAAGCCATATATATGTGTGTGTGTGTGCGTGCGCGCGTGTGTGTGCGTGTTTACAGACTAACTGGATTTAAATGCTCAATATGTACTTGTGTTTTGTCTTATTCTCTATGAGATATTACCAAGCTAATGTTTCGGGTTTTCCTTGCCTGCCAGTAATTTTTCCTGATCTTGATATTTCAAGATATCTTGACAGCAAATGATCTGAATCTCTGCTATGGGAAATGAGTATGTTGACTTGCTCCTTTTCTCCTTTTTTTTTGGTTCTTACTTCATAGAACATAAAAACTCAGTTGAATATATACATGCTTAGTTGTTGAGTGTTGTACAAGGTTATTTGCTATTTTCACCGCACTATTATCGTCACACAGAAGAGTCATTTTGTCAAATTTAATTATATAATATATCAAAGTTTGCTTCATCCATAGTAATTGAACACAACAACTACCTATGGAAATATATTCGGCTTTGACGGTGGAAAGCGCTACATAATTTTGTTTCTTAGAAGACCATGACACTAAAGACCTTCCTAGCAATTGACAGTTTCTCGAGATGCTCATTCTATCTACTTTACAACCCGCATAATCGGAATCCAAATATCCAATTAAATCAAACTTAACACATTTAAAATACCAAAGTCCTATGCTAGAGGAATGCTTTAAATATTTTAGAATTATCTTTACGGCCGTTAAATGACACTCTTTTGGAGATTCTTTAAAACCATGCACACATGCAAACATTAATCATGATATCAGACCTAGATGCAATAAGATAAAGCAAACTACCAATTATTGATCTATAAAGTTTTAAATCTACATATTTACCTTCTTCATTAAGATCAAGATGCACGTTTATTGCCATAGGAGCCTTGATGGGTTTTGCATTATCCATGTCAAACTTGTTGAATAAATCTCTCACGTACTTTGTTTGACTTATGAAAGTTCCATCCTTATATTACTTGATTTGAACTCGAAAAAAATAGCTTAATTCTCCTATCATGGATATCTCAAATTCCCTAGACATCATAGCACCAAATTCCTTACAAGAATCTTGATTAGTAGAACTAAACGTAATATCATCAATATAAATTTGGTATACAAAGAAATCATCATTGATGATTTTAGTGAATAATGGTGTATCAACCTTTTCAATTTTGAATCCTTTAGGGAGTAAAAAATCTCAAATGTGCTCATACTATGCTCTAGGAGCATATTTTAAATCATATAGTGTCTTAGAGAGTTTATATACATGATTTGGATTTTTAGAATCTTCAAACCCGGGAGATTGTTTAACATACACAAGCTTCATAATTTTGCCATTTGAGAATACATTTTTTACATTTATTTGATATAGCTTAATATTAAAGCTTGAAGCAAAGGCAAGTAAAATTTGAATTGACTCAAGTCTAGCTACGGGTGTAAATATTTCATCATAATCTAAACTCTCTACTTAAGTATAATCTTGAACAACTAACCTTACTTTATTTCTTATCGCAATTTCATTTTCATTTTGTTTGTTATGGAAGACCTATTTTGTATCAATTACATTGTGCTCCTTGTGTCTTTCTACCAACATTCAAATATCATTTCGGATGAAATTATTGAGTTTTTCATGCATAGCATTCACCTAATCTGGATTGTCTACAGCATCATCTACAATTTTTGGCTCTAGAGAAGAAACAAAAGAGTAACATTCACAAAATAAACCTACTCTAGATCTAGTTTGAACACCTCTACTTACATTATCTACTATTTGATCTATTAGCTGATCCTTGGTGATAGCATTGTGAATCTTTGATGGTAGTGGTAGTTCTTCCTTTTTCTTCCACATCTATAGCTTTAATGTCATTTGTTGTGGAAGAGTTAGAACCACCTAGCGAAGATTATAGTGTTAGTGCAACATTTAATGTTACAGATTTGTCATCTTTCTTTGGTTCTACTTACCCTGCAGAGTCGAAGTAGACTCCTTTTCAAGAGTGAGAGGATGATGATGATATCACTATTATAAAGGCTACATCTACACAATTATCACCTCTATCATCATATTTAAGTAATAATGATAAGACTAATATTGGACCAACGACTGAAACTTTGCAGGAATTGTACAAGAGACCAAACACTCAAGTTAGAGCAAAGGAATTCACTAAATAGGTGAATCTGATCCTAAGTTCCCTTTATTTCACTTCTAAGGACAACTCGCTACCTATTGCTTTCACTTTATGTATTATCAGGTTATTAGTAGAGTAAGAACTTGATGCTACCAAACGGGAGGTGAGAGAGGCCGGTGCACCAAGAGAAGATCTAAGAGGAAGAGACGATGACACTTCACTTATATCAATGAGAAAAGCCACAAAGATACTTGAATCAAATTTTAAAATTTTAAATTGAAGATTGAAGGAGATTACACTTCAGAAGCTCGATTGTGTTCAGTCTTCAATTCTGAGTTCGTTTGAGTTTTTGGCTAAATTCCATATGTCATGTGCTAGTTTGTATCTATAATAAGATATATTAAGGTTGTTTTGAGCTTTAGTATTCATTTTGGTTTAATTTTGATGTGATGGTGATGCCGAAGCTTTAAACAGGCTGAAAACGAATACTTGGGCAGCAAGAAGTTGGACTGTTGTCATAGGAGTTGTGTGCTACCCTCATGGGCCATCCACCACGTGGGACCCACCTCATGGGTGCCTAAACCAAGGCAACTAGCTAGCCACTTCTTATTGCTTTAGGTTTAATTTAGGAATTAGATTAGGATTCCGGTTGTTTCCCTGCTTTGTGTCTGGCTAGGCTTGTACGAGGGTATAAAGCCTTGACCACCGTCCCATGTAACCCTTGAATGTTAATTTTGAGTCAAAGTAATTTATTACTCTTTGGTTTATGCCGTGTGCTGCCAAGGGAGTTAGGAAGCCGACTAGTTAGTGTTCCACTAAATTATCGGTTACCGGTGTTCTTGTTGTTCCTCACAGACCAGCAATGTCTTCTATCTTGGTGTGGTGAGAAGACAGTGATGTAGAGTGTGTTGCTAGTTGAATTTCGTTACGTGGGAGTCTGTAATTGAGATAGACAATCGCATACTTCCATTCATCAGAATTCACAGGATTTTAAATTAGCCACATATTTACCCTTCAAGTGAGATCTTATGTCATGAAGATCAGGCACCCCCATATCAACCCGGCTCAAGGTGGCTACGCGGTGCGGATTTCCCACAAGGGCATAAGGAAAGGAGGCGGCCCACCATTCATCCACTATGGCAGTTTAAAGGTCGAGTTCTTTTCAGCCTATGGTTTATAATTTCTTTCAAACAAATAAACATGATGGTTTTTCTATCGCTGCTTGGAAATGGTTTGTCGGGATACTTTTAATAGCGGCTTATCAGCATTGTTCACACAAGCACTCATGTTAGGGCCAAAAATCATAAGTCGCAGCCACAAAGAACCCACCCAAAGTCCTCGCACGGCCAAGGCGGTGCTGGCCGGTCTTCTATCATGGCTAGGTAGAGCCTAGTTCTCAACATGGAGGTGGGCATCCGAACAGGGAGAGAAACACTCGGCTTTTTAAGTTGAGCTCGCCTTCTACACGGCGTTGTGACCATGGCTGAGTTCTTCTTGGTTTTAGCTTATCACTTCCTGCTACAGTAATTAGCTTTTAAACAGTACTTTTCAAGATAAGGTCTACAGATATATTGTAGTAGACACTTTATCAAGTTCAGTTATACCGACCAAAATCACATGCGACTGTTTCTATCTGCGTACTATCTCGCGAATAGCCAGAATTTAAAATTCATAAGCCATGACCATAGTCCAAAAGAACCTATCCCATGAAGAAGCAAAAGCAAGCCCGCAAATATGGTGAAATGTGTTAGAAATAGGTCCATATGAATGCCCATTTCCTATAAATCCAAAGTATATATAGAAGAGGGAAAATATTTTAAAAATATATGTTTATCAAAATATGCCCTTAAAATTGGTTCCAATCTATGCTACCTACGGTCACGTCTTAGGGTCATTATTGCTCTGATACCATCTCTGTCGGACCCCGGAGCAACGACTCCTAGATCCTCTGTGCAAATCGCACTATCCCAGGAAAAGCTAGTGCACACAGGGTTAACAGTGATGTCATGCAAAATCACCACAAATTTTATTAAGCAAAGGTACGGCCTAATGGTCAAGTCTTACAATAGAGGGGCACAAGGCCAACTAAATAAAGACAGCGGAAGAACAAAATAAACAACAGAAGCACAGCCCATCCAGCCTCCCACAGGCGAATGACTGTAAGACGCGGCCTACTCGTCAGGATCCTCCCCGAAGTCGTCGCCGTCGAAGTCTGGCAACAGTTTTTTAGCAAGGTGAGCACATAAAGTACTCCAGAAGTTACACCCGTAAATATAATAGATTGATGCATGCATAATGGATTTCAAAGGAAGGCTTAATAGGGTAAATGTGCAGAAAAGCATTACTGAAGTTTAAATACAATAATGTAAGTATAGAAAGCTGAATTTGAATACATTATATGAAACAATACTTTAATAAGGTATTAACATTAGTGTAGGCTCCGACCTACACCAACCTAACCACGGGCATCCCACCCGGACCATTGTCACAACCAAAGTTATTTTTGTTTTCAAAACCAGGTTTTATAAAAACCAAAGTCTAATCTGTGAAAAATCTACTCAGCATGTTCGTGACCGTGGACACAGCTATCCAGGATAGGTTTAAACTCTGCAGAGGTGTACAACTTTACCCACAAGACACGATCGTCCCATATTGCCAACGGATAAACACACTTCCTTTGGTGTGCGGCGAGGAGATCATAACAAGGTTGTTCCAATGATTCATAGCCAAAACAGTCACGCCGCCACTAAGATTTCACCACAATTCGAATCCACGAGTTGGAGCCCCCTCTGGTGCTATGTGAGACTTCTCGCGGCCTACGCCACGCTCACAATCAGTCTATAGCGAAACTATATTTGGAACTTCACAAATTATTGAGCCAGATCCGTCCCATACCGGACTTATGGTAGTACGAAGTGACTTCGTAAAATATTTCACAGAAACGGTCATCAATTTGACTTAGACTCAATCCACATACCAACATGCACGACAATCAACCACGTGTCACCAAACACGAGGCATGCCGGTACCCCACCACCTAACCAATAGCCTAAGTCTAAATCATAGTTTTCTATTTTCATTTTTAAACCATTTCACAATTTTTTCTTGACTCACCGAAGCCAAGAATCCATTAAAACAAATCGTCATTTCATGTGAAACAGGTGATCCCACCTAAATTATTCTAAGCCAGGTTAAACAATTCTATAAAAATTTTCTAGTCAATACTATGGTACCAGCTAGTTTTCAGCTAGAGTGATAAGATATATGGTGGCAAGAGTCAAATTTGGCCATACAAAGGATCATGGGTGTTAACTAGAGTTTAAACTAAATTTGAATAAAAGTACGCATGCATATACAGTAAAATAACATAATTAAATTTGAAATAATAGGGTCAACATGGTCAAGAGTGTAACTTGCCTTGCTCGAAGTCCTGCTGCGAAATGCCGAAGTCGTACTCTTCCGAATCGTCGAAATCTACGCGAAGAACCACAACAAAAGAAACCAAAAATAAGATTCAAATAAAATCCAAATAAACTCTAAAAATTTCAAAATATATATTAGGAGATAGAATATGGATTTAGATGAATTTAAAATTTTGAATCACTCGATTCGGAGTTCGGACGACGGAGAACGAGCCATCTGAAGATCGGCTGGAAAGGAAAATGTTGGAAAAATCTAACCGGGGAAATAGGCTTCCAGTTCTTCATGGCTGGGTTTCTGGTTTTGCAAACAAGTGGAATATAAGGTGGGGAGGTTGGGGTTTAATTTATAGGTGGATAGAAGCAAAGGACTGGATAGAATTGAATGCCAAAGTAATGGTCGAAATACATAAAATGTCAGTTGCGGGGAGATGAACAATAGAGGAAGGAAGGATAAATATTTTTATGGGGCTTTTGAATTTTTGCAAGATTTGAATTTGAATTTTAGACTGAAAACTTGGAAAGGGATTGAGGCTTTTTTAAAAAGAAACTGGGAATTATAATTTAACATTGCAATTTTGGGGTTACCAAATAATATATATAAACAATTTTAAATAAAATTCAAAAATTAAAAAAAAGCCCATAATTGGATAGTTTATGATTTTAGAAAAATTTAGAAATTTGAACGGTTCAATTTGGAGCTAAAACGAAGAAGTTAAGGCCTTTGGAAGATTTAATACAAAGAAAAAGAAAAAGATCATTTTCTGGAATTAAATTTAAACTGAAAAACATTTATGACATCAGCATGCATTTTCCCGAATTATTTTTCTAAAGGAAAATTAGAATTATGACGTCAGCCTAGCATTTATTTTTCGGCTGAAATATTTTTAACGAAAAAATTGGGCGGCTGACGTCAGCATGACGTCAACCCTAAAAATTTAAAATTCGGGTGGGTGGCTGACAGGTGGGCCTGGTTTGTGGTGGATCAAGTCCACGGACCGGCAAACCGCTGAGGTGGCGCGGGGTGTCGGAATGCCGACGTGGCGCTTACGTGGCGTCCACGTGGCACACGTGGCGTCCACCAGGGAGCCACGTCGGCTGCCACGAGCGCCTGGCCTGCTGGCAGGCATGGCCGGCCGGGGCAAGGGCATAGGACCCGAAGGTTGCCAGTGCTCCGGTGGACAGTGGTGTCGGCCGACGTGCGGAAAAGCAAGAGGGCAGGAAGGGGAGCGGATTGGTACCGTTGGTGGGGCTCGAGGACGACCGGAGAAGGCCGGCGGCAGTGAGGAGCGGCGGTCGGAGGAGGGCGAGCGACGGCAGGGCTTTCTGGTGGTGTAGACGCTCGGGGAAGGGGTGGAGGAGGTGCGGGGTCCTCGGGCGTCGGCGGCGAGGTCCGAGGGGTTCTCGGGGCGCCGGAATTGCTTGCCGGAGCTCTGGCGACGGAAGAGCGGGAAGACGCACGGGCCAGCGGTGCTACGGCCGAGGAGGGGGACAATTCGAGGAGGAGAAATGGGCGGTGTGACAAGGGGGTGCTCGGGGAGGTCTATTTATAGGGGTGGAGGGGGAGCACGGGGCGCAATTGCTCGCCGGATGGCGGGGTTCGGTCGGGGACTGAGAGAGAGGGAGAAGGAAGGGGAATCCTGGGCGGCCGAAGGGGCGGCGGAAATGGCGGCAGTGATGTCGCGGCCGAGCGAGAAGGAAGAAGGGGCGCGAGGAAGACGGAGCTGACAGGCGGGGCCCACGCGTAAGTGGGAGAGGGAGAAGGAAAGAGAAGGGCGGCGGTGCGATGAGTGACACCTGGCGCAAGGGGGAAAGACGAGGCCGTCGGATGGGGCGCGAAGAGGTAAGTGACATGTAACGGCCACGATTTGATCGGCGGCGATGACTAAATCAGGGCCGTTCACGAGGGGCGAAGGGGTAAGTTGTCGTGGGCAGCCGAGATTGAATGGCGGTGGGCGGGGATCGGTTCTTGGCGCGACAAGTGGCGGCCAGAGGAAGGAGGTGGGCGGTGAAAGGGTAAGTGGGCGCCGACATCCGAGATTAAATCGGACGACGGTAGATGGAGCCGATGCACGACACGTGTCGCTTGCGGGGAGGGGGAAGGCGGAATGGAGGTGGACGGATGGGATTGGCTCGGGCGCCGGGGATTTAATCCGGTGACACCACGTGTCAGCCCAAAAAGGGATCTTAGATTTAATTTTTCCATTATGTTTTCAGAAATGATAAAAGGCTTTAAAATAGCCAGAAAAATACCAAAAATAAATCAAAAATTCTAGGAAAATTCAGAGAATTCTCTGGAACCTTTCTAGACTTAAGACAAATATTTTTGACTTATTTTAATATTTAGATTTTGCAAAAACATAATTTAATTTTAAAAGGAGAGTTTTAATTTCTAGAAAATTCTAAACAATTTTATAAATTCTTGAAAATTATTATAAATTCAGAAATACTTATAGAAAATTTTAATAAACTTATTTTGACTTTTACAAAATGAAATAATTTTATTTCTCACTTCCAAGGCTGAAATAAAATCCAGAGAATTTTAGGAAATTCATTGGAATCATTTTAAACTTAAGGGAAATACTTTTATTTTATTTTGGGATTTTGTTTTCTCAATAAAATACTATTTTAACTTTGAAAATGAAAATTTTAAAACCTACAAAAACACAAAAGGCCAAACTAAAAGCCCAAAAGAGCACAAATAAATTTTGAAATCACTTTTATACAGAAAGTCAAATTATCCTTTATTAATTTTTTTTATTTTCTTAAATTCCTTTTCACAAGGAAGACCCTTTCTAAAAGCAGAAAGGCTTTTCAACTTTGAAATTTTAAGCAACCAAAATTTAAATGCTTTAATTTAAATTAAATTAATTTTTTTGAAAATAAACAGGTGGGCTGTTATAAATTAGTACTATATTACTAACGTAAAGTGCAGAAGATTAATTCATACTGTAGGATGTTAACCATTCACTAAAACCTCTATTAATTGTCAAGTCATATTATCAATTGAATGAATTACAATTGAATCAAATATTTGAATATCTATTAATTGTCGTCATTGGAGTTGTACTCTCCCTTCGGGTCAATGATATCTGTCATAAAAAAGGTGGAGAGCTGTCCTTGAATATCGATGAGTTCATTAAGATCGAATGTACTTGAATTGATTGCCATGCCCTGTCGCTAGGAAGAGTAAAGTCGTAAACACATACATTCTTCCAAACTACAGCAATATTCTCAAATGAGAAACTACAATAGGAATAGAGAAGGATGGTAAATGTATTAGTGTTGGCTGTAGATCCTAAACGCATACAGCGAGCTACACATATTACCATGCGACGGGGGGCCAAGGAGGAGGCGACAGCGATAGGGAGCCAGGAGGAGAAGCCGCACGACGGGGAGCAGAGGAGGAGGTGACGGCGACGGCGACCCGAGGAGGAGGTGGCGGTGTTGGAGGTGGAGAAGGAGGAGTTGAGAAGGCGACCTAAGTGTGCGTAGAAGTAGAATGAGTTAGGTTTCGCCCTGTATATATAGAAGAATATTATCACAAATGGTTTCTAAAAATAACCGTCTGTAAAGTATCCCATTATTACAGACAGTTTGTGGTTGAAAGTATTTGTGAATTATTACAGACGTCTCGGATTAAAAACCGTCTGTGATTTCGCAGACGGTTTTTAATCCGAACTATCTGTGATAATTCACAGACGATTATTAACAAGAAACCGTCTATGATAATTATATATTACAAATGGTTCTAGTTATCACTAGTAACATAGACAATCATGCTTATAAAATCGTCTACGATAATTACAATATTGACGGATTCAGGGAACCATCTATGATAAGACATCCAATGTAGCCTTCTCTATAGTAGTGTCTGGAGGATCTCAAAAAGCCATCAAATAGTATATACAAATGTCAGATATGCTTCCTCCCTCTCAATAATATCATATATTCATGTATGCATCTTAGATACAATTTCGAAGGAATAAGGGGGGTATACGTAGCACTGGCGGAGCTTCAGCTAGGCCAAGCCTTGCATCTATACTTATCAAGTCATTAATACACAACACACTGAATTGGCTCCCTCTTAATCTTTAGTCAGGCTCCGCCACTGATACATAGACAATAGTTTGATTTTGATCACACAATCTGATTAGGGCTATATTTGTTTTGGTTTCTAAAAGTCGCTTTTCTACAGTATCTAGTTTTCAAACGAAGTGTCTTTTTAAGACGGGATCTACTAGTCGATTATAATAGATACTATAATGACTTCATTTATATCGACCAAAATCATACATGAGTGTCTCTCTCTCTACAAACTGTTACTATTTATCAGTAAAAATCAAAAGTCATCAGCAAATGACAATATGAACAGCCCCTATGATATTATTTGCCCTATTTGGCATGGCTTTGCTCCAATTTTTGCAGCTCCAACTCTAGCTCAGTACTTAGATCCACTTTGCTGAGAAGTTGGAGCTGTCAAAGGAAGTGTTAGGCTTTTGGCTCTGGATTCTAGAATGGGAGGAATGCATGGAAAAAGTCAATACTACCCAAGGAGGGAACATCTTGCGTGTTGGGGAGGGGGGAGCTCGCTCGCTGCCGCATTTGCTGGTCCCGAGGTCGCCAAGGTCGGTGGCGAGGAGGAGCTCGTGGGTCGCGATGGAGGGAGGAGCTTGTGCGCTGCTAAGTAATGAGGAGTTCGCACCTCACCTACGGTCATGAGGTCGCCGAGGTCAGTGGAGAGGAGGAGCTCACAGGCCACCGCCAATAGGGAGGAGGAGGTCGCACGCTGCCAAGGGAGTAATAGCTCGGTTGTCTTGGGTTTGAGAGGAGGAAGAAGGGAGTTGAATGGGAGAGGGAGGGGGGAACTAGACCGGAGCCCCTTTTTGTTTAATGGCACTTGCAGGTAAATAACCACAAACTCCAGAATCGATTTGGTAACAAGGGGCGCAACTCCACGTGGGAAGCAACCCTCAGCCTGCTCCAAGTTTTTCAACCGCAACCCGCTCCGCTCCGGAGTTGCTCCACTTCACAAAATTTTGGAGCTACGCCTACTCCAACAAAGAAGTTGAGAGCATGAGCCATACCAAACAAGTCCTATGTATAATGACTTCAAGGAGACAAAGGCTCGGAAATAGAGAGGTTGCTTTACATACAATAAATTTCCTAATAGCACCTCTTTGCTCCAGAGAGCAATTTTACCCATTTGAACATGGATGACTCGGTCACTCAAAAATAATAATTCTAAATACAATAATTGTTTTACTACATAATAACAGTTCCAAATTTATCACCTCCTTAAAACAATAATTCCAAATGTATCCTCAACTAAGTAACAATTCTGAACTTACTGCCTAATTTATACATTCTACTACAAAGGTATATGGAAGTCATCCATGTTGCATGCTAGACTATGAGCTAGCTTTCTTGATTTCTCTGCCGCCGCCACCAAAGTCTCTTCTCATCCATTTGTCAACTCAAATGCATTTAGGACTTTACAAATTTACTTTTGGGAGAATCTCTTAAATATTATATCACCCAATTAATACTTCCTCCAGCTTTATGTAGTACAAAATTCTCACCACTTACGCTCTGACAACAAAATGAGCTGAAAATCAACATAATTTGTCAAATATTGAGATGCTGGCTGCTGGTCTAATGCAACGCGCCAAAGCCATAAATATACGTATGGCACCAAATGTAAAGAAAAGCTCATACCTGTTGGGCAACATATACTAGTTGACTGTCACCTCGAGGCGACTCTATCAAGAGATCTTGTGTATCAGGCTTTGCCCGGGGCTCTTGTTTGTCGGCTAGACTATCCAGACTGCTGCTCTTCTCGGGGACAGCACCTTGAGTGCTGTCTAAAGACGAACTCTTGCGTTTCCTGCGGTTGAATGTGTATTTGATACATCTGGCACCTTCAGCTTGCATGGAAACTACAGAAGATGCCTTCGCATTTTGTTGTTTGTTCAGGGAGCTGACGACTGAAGCATCAGCTCTGTCCGAAGCTAAATTGCAACTTTCATCCACGTTCTCTTCTTTCCAGCCTGCTGAATTATCCTCTGGTGCTCTGCACTCTGGATGGTCCACTTGTAAGTCACCTGCATCATGTTAGGCATGTTTAGGGTTCAATCCACATTAACAAGAAAGAGCATATCATGTAATTATGCAAGGTATCCAAAAGTTACCTTCATCTCCAATGTCACTTTTGGTTGATTGAAGGGATATCGGGGAGCTCTTCGCAGACTTAAATTCACCAGTATTGGTATCAGTCGGATGCTTCAAGTTTTTAGTAGTACATTGCAAAACGGGACCATTGTTTCTGGGACGTGTATGAGAGGGATTATCTATCATTTCAGAGCTCCATTCACTATTGAACATGATGTTCTCATTGGCTGATCTTAGCAGGGTGTAACCTGATTCAGGCACACTTTTGGACTCAGAACGACCAGCCTCAAAAACCCTGACAGTCTCAGATCTTGTTCTCTTTTTCATTTGCATGTTGCTGATTGCATGTACATCTTTCGGTTCAGGGGAGGCAGTACAAAGATTTAAGTCAGCATCCTTCCCACCCATGAGCAAGTCATCCTTCAGGTCAGTTAACCCCTCATCACCATGACGGGTGGACACCTTTGGAGATGACAGATCCTGTTCGAGTGCCTGAAGTAGCAGCAAACACCCATTTCCATCAGATGATTTACATTCTGTTTTCCCATGCTCACCAGAATTATCATGCTTATAACTAGGCCTGCTCCGTCTTCCTCTCTTGCGCTTGCAGTTGGCTAGAAATTTTGTTTGAAGTATCTGTTCCATGATGGACCTTGTGCAGCATCGGTTTTTAGCAGTATCATTTTTTCCAGACTTCAAATGGCTATTCTTTGCTGTAGCCTGCTTGCTGTTTTGTTCAAGGGAGGTATCTGCACTTGGACTCTGCTGTTTAAGTGCACGAATACGCTGTGTACACCCATTACGATACAACTCAGGTTTCTTATTTCTTGCCACAAATGATGCCATATCAGAACCACAGTGATATAGGTTCTCCAAGCTTTCAACAGCTCCATTCTCCTTTGCATTTGTGGGAACACGGCAAGTGTCATCTGCGGTATTTTTATTCTTCAATGATACATTTTGGTCTTGGAGATTCATCTTAGAACGAGAGCTGATGTTTTTATTACAACAAATCTTATCGTAGGTTGGAAGGCTATTTATTCTTTCCTCAGCTAATGTTTTCCTTGTCTGCTCCAATTCGGTATTTGCTCTCTGCAGCTCAACTTGAAGGGACGCTACAGTATTTTGAGCACCATGTAGTTCTTCTTGTAGTTCCTTAATCTTTTTAACATGCGCCAAAGATTGTGATTCTACCACTTTAATCTGCACATGTGCAAACAAGTTTAAGGCATGCATCACTTACAAATGAGATAGGGAATAAGGATACAGGCATACAGCTAGTTACGATTATAAACATACTGGAGCAAACGACAAACAATGCCATACATCATAAGGAAGGCTCAAAACCAAAATAACTGGAAATGGTGCAATTCACCCTAGCGCACAGCATCGAAAGGGGGGCCAATCCCCAGTGCTCTTTTGATACGGAATGCTGGAAATTTTAGATAGGGCTTGTTCCATTAGCTGAAGGTAGATAGCGCAATAAATGAATGACAGTCTTCTCCACCTCTCACTCTTAGTGCTCTACTCACTCATTCTATGTTGAATGAAGAGTAATTAGTGATAGGATAGGAATGGAAGATAACTACAATAGAACTCAAATTAACTTGATTTTTTTGGGTAGGATACAGTGAGGAGTAAATTGCGATTCTGAAGTTTCAGCCTAATCATGTTGAGAACACATGGTGTTTGCAAAAGATGTTCTTGTCATGAACCTTAATTCATAATGGGATAAATATCCGTCAGAGAGGGGTCGGACGACGACGACTTGAGATAGAATGATGCTAAGAGAAGGACACCGGTTAAGGGAAGGACGGATTTAGAGTAGCCGGTCTAGGGGAGAGACCAGAGCTAGAAATCGGGGGTTTGGGAATATTTCTTCATTATTCATTGCTTTCTGATAATGGATACATGCTTCTCTTTTATAGGGATAACTCAATTTGACCTCTAAAGAATAATCTCTATTTCTAAGAAAATATATTTCTAATAGATGTAATATATCTATAAGATAGAAAACCCATATAATAAAGAAACTAACTATTCTTATTTCTATCCAAACAAATCGACTCGCCACGCTAAATGCGCTCTGATGCGCTAGTATTGTTCACGCACGTGAAGCGATGGTCGGCGGCGTGATGCCTTCTCTCCCCCGGCGACATCTCGTTCTCGAGCTGTGGTGGCGGCCATGGTTGCAATCCTTGGTAGACCCAATTTGGCGAGTAATTGCGATACCTCATGTGGGAGATCAACAGTGTGTTGATAACGATTGATGGCGAAGGCGCGAGGGCCTTAGCGTTGCTTGATGTCAAGAAAATTGTCGGCGACGAGGGCAGGCAATATGGAACAGCAGTGGCGCGCTTCATGGTAAGCAGAAATCGTGGGAAGGGATCGACCACTCTAATACCAATTGCCATGAACCTTAATTCATAACAGGATAAACATCCGTCAGAGAGAGGTCGGACGACGATGACTGAAAGTAGAACGGCGGTAAGAGAAGGGCACTAGTTAGGGGAAGGAACGGATCTAGAGTAGCCGGTCTAGGGGAGAGACCAGAGCTAGGAATCGGGGACTTGAGAATACTTCTTCATTATTCATTGCTTCTTGATAATAGATACATATTGTTCCTTTTATAAGGATAACTCAACTTGACATCTAAAAAATAATCTCTATCTCTAAGAAAACCTATCTCTAATAGATGGAATATATCTATAAGATAGAAAACTCATTTAATAAGAAAAATAACTATTCTTATCTCTATCATAATTAATCTGATTCCACCACGCACGTCTGCTATAGTACGCAGGTACTATTCACGCATGTGAATAGTAAGTCGACGCGTGCCAGCTTCTCCCCCTTCGGCAACACCTTGTCCTCGAGCTGTGGTGGCGGCCATAGTTGTAGCCCTTTGTAGACCCAATTTGGCGAGTAATTGTGATATCTCGTGTGGGAAATCAACAGTATGTTGATAACAATTGATGGCGAAGGCACGAGGACTTTAGTGTTGCTAGATGTTGAGGAAGTTGTCGGTGACGAAGGCAGCCAATGTGGAACAGCAATGGCGCGCTTCGTAGTAAGCAGAAGTCGTGGGAAGGGATCGGCTGTTTTGATACCAATTGTCATGAATCTTAATTTATAACAGGATAAACATCCGTCGGAGAGATATTTGTAGAAGAGTAGAGAGATTGTGGCAAACACCACATAGCTAAAGGGCTAGGGTGGCTTGTATATATATTGGCCTAGAGTAGGCATACAAGGAAAGTATATACATGGAAGGCACATACATGGTAAGCGCATATATGGAAAACATATACATGGAAGGCGCATACATGGTAAGCGCATATATGGAATATCTAATTATTCTAATACCCCGCATCATCGTAGCGGCGATCCGGACGCAAAGATCGGATCGAAAATCACAAAGCAATGCGTCGGAGACCTTTTGTCATGATGTCAGCGAACTGATGGGAGGATGGTACGTGCAAAACACGAACCTCACCAAGTGAAACCTTCTCGCGGACGAAGTGAATGTCAATCTCGATGTGCTTTGTACGCCGATGCTGGACTGGATTAGTTGACATGTATCTCGCTGACATTGTCGCAGTAGACAACGTTCGCTGAAGCAACTGGGGCGTGAAGTTCTTGGAGAAGTTGCCGCAGCCCGCAACACTCAGCTACAAAGCATGGGCAACAGCATGGTACTCGGCTTCTGCACTTGATCGAGATACGGTTGTCTGACGCTTGGGGGACCAAGAGACAAGATTATCCCCGAGATAAATGCAGTAGCCGGAGGTGGAGCATCGCGAGTCGGGGCAGCCAGCCCAGTCGGCATCGGAGTAGGCGGTGATGGATGTTGCTGGGGAGAGACCGATGTGAAGACCGGCGTCGAGAGTACCCTTGACGTACCGCAGGATGCGTTTGATCAACGCGAGATGGGGCTCCCGCGGATCATGCATGAAAAGGCATACTTGCTGGACGGGGTACGCCAAGTCAGGACGTGTGAGTGTCAGGTACTGCATAGCCCCCGCAAGGCTGCGATACTCGGACGGATCAGCCACGAGAGCTCCGTCGTGGCCGGATAGCTTGGCGTGAGTGTCCACTGGTGTAGCCGTAGGGTGACACTCAGCCATGCCAACGTGTCGCAGGAGATCAACAGTATACTGTCGCTGAGACAGGAAGAGGCCGTTGGAGGAGCGTGCAACGGAGATGCCGAGGAAGAAGTGCAGGTCACCGAGGTCCGTCATGGCAAACTTCGAGTGAAGCAAGCCTGTGAGATGTTGGAGAAAACCTTGGGTGGAAGCCGTGAGGACGATGTCGTCGACGTAGAGCAGTAGGTAGGCCATGTCAGTTCCCTGACGAAGGACAAACAGGGACATGTCGGAGGAGGAGGCGACGAAACCGATGCCGCGGATGTAGGAGGCGAACCGTTGGTACCATGCTCGGGGAGCCTGCTTCAAACCATAGAGGGACTTCTGGAGAAGACACATATGGGTAGAACAAGCAGGGTCCACGAATCCGGAGGGCTGCTGGCAGTAGACCATCTCATTAAGATATTATTCTAATAATATTGGATGACGACAGGTGGAACGACGCTAGGAGAAGGAGGGCACCGGTTAAGGGAATGAACGGATCTAGAGTAGCTTGTCTATAGGAGAGACAAGAGCTAGGAATCGGGGACTTAAAAATACTTCTTCATTATTCATTGCTTCTTGATAATGAATGCATATTGTTTCTTTTATAAGGATAACTCAACTTAACCTCTAAGAAATAATCTCTATCTCTAAAGAAATCTATCTCTAACAGATAAAGTATATCTATAAGATAGAAAACTCATATAATAAGTAACTAATTATTCTTATATCTATCCTAACTAATCTAACTATCCTAACTATGTAAAGGTTAGTAATAAAAAAAACATCATGTAAGGGCCATGTTTCTACTTCACCCTAGAGCTGACAAATTGTCTGAACAGGCCCTGGTAACTGGACAAACAGATAACATTAAACTAGCTACAGAGAATGTATCCAAAGATATATGGTGCTTACAGCACAACTTGGCAGTTGGTATGCTTTCTTGTTAAAATGTAGTTGCATAATTGTCTGTTCTCTTATTGAAAGATCAAAGATGCATTAGCATAACCACTTAGAAAAAAAAAGGGGGATTGCAGAAATAGTGCTAGTCTCAAATGTCCTCTATTCTTGAACGTGTACATGCTTATGTGTGCGTGTGTCCTAAGCAGTGACTGAAAGTCTTCCATGGCTTGGGTAGAAGACCAGAAATGGTGGCCTCCAGGTTACAGGCCCAGATTTCCAGAAAGCCTTTTTGCAAACATGATTGGCATTTCCCATAGAATAAGGCTAGTGTCCAGTCAAAGGTTCTATACTACCAGGTACCAACCCAGGATCAGGAAAAAACAGAAATTTTAGTTGCAAGGTTGCTTGACAAAAAGAGACTGAACAAAATGGCTCAAAATTTTCCGGTTATGGTGAATTATAACGCAAACATAGAAGTGCCACCACCTATAAAACACTTCAGCTGTTCAAACAAATTAAGCACGTTGCTAGAAGAAATTACTTTCTTCATCAATTGTCTTTCACCACAATGATGAACACAAGGAAGAGCAGACAGAGAACAATTCAGAAAAACTGTACAGATCATAAAATTACTATGTAAATAGGTAGAAGGACTGCTAAATCAGAACATGGCATTATTGTAATCTATACAGCATATCATCAATACGTCATCATAAGAAAATAGCAAGCAGATATGTAGCGTAATTATGAGTTTACAAATTGCCAAATTTGCCTCGGATCACAAATTTGTAACAACACTAAAGCATGGTTTCTCAGAACCATCATAATTTAAAAAAATGTTATCTCAACAAGACAATTAGCTTATCGCAGCAAACATTTGTAAAGTGGAGACTTTTCCCATTGCTATCTTGATTATAGCAACCCATATAACTAATTTGGGTTTTACACAACATGAAAGTAATTCTATTGTTACTATGAACCTTCACAATTAGAAGTTCAGAACTGCACCAATGCACTGAAGGTAGCATAAAGCAGTTGGAGACCCTGTCTGTTACGGACTTGGCCCATAACATTGTCAATCTGATGCATTGCATGGAAAGAAAGTAGATACTGTACTTTTAGAAATAGTCTAGTAAAGTATCAAGAATTTCATGTCACAATGAGCTCATTAGATGGATAATGGAATGAGCATAGGACACGGCCGTATGATAGCATAAATGATCTAAGTTGAATGATCGACACTCGCAAATGCTACAACTAGTGTAAAGTAAACCATAAGATTAGGTAAACACTACAAGTCTACAATGTAGCACCTTCCAAAAACAAAAAGTGGTGTGCTGTGGAAATCAACCCAAGAAAAAGAGATTGACACAATAATTTGCAATCAAGGGCTCAGCAAAAGTTGAGCAAAATGCTCTAACCCAATTTCAATCATCATTTGCAGACCATGTAAATGCAATTATATCTTTATGTAGTTCGATTACCCCTTAAATGAGCATAAACCGATAGGCCAGTATATCTTGTACTAGTGTTTTTTTTCCTGTTCTAATACTCTCATGCAGCTGCAAAATATGTCACCTGGCATATAAACAAATTAAAATATACCAGGTATTTTCCTTACGCTTAAGACATAAAACCCTGGCTGTACACCTAATCACCATTACATGCTAGATGCTACACTAAAAATCAAGGTATACAGCAGCGAACAGAAATAGCACCTTCCTAACGCGGCAAAAACAACCCACAAAAGAAGTATGCTCAAGAGATATGCAATTCGTCAGTCAAGACACACAGTAACAAAAGTACATTATGAAGCTGATAACGTTGAAGCTAGTGATTTGCAATTCCATTATAATGGTTCTACTCACAGCAGTAGCGCTTCCTCAGAACTGGACATCTGTAATAACTAAATATACACTCCTTCAACAACATCAATATATGGGCAGCATGTCCTTGAGAAAGCCCAAAAGCTAACATATCAAGTTAGAGCACACACACTAACTTGGGTATTGCGTACTTATTAATCAGTTACACGTTGACTACCGCTAAGCCAAAATCTTCAGTAAGTACCCAGCGGCGGCAAATTTCTAAAGCAAAGTGCAGAAGGGGGGAAAACAATGGCAGAAACACGAACTCATTTTTCATAGCCTCTCTCCTACCCACACAAAGGAACCTCCCGATTGTCCCGAAGGCTGCAACAATCAACTCATTGAACAATAGAAGGCTATCTAAATTGTACCAACACTACTGCCGAAACCAAACTGCAGGAGGACGAAGGGCCTGTTTGTTTTAACTTCTGACAGTTGCAGTTACTTCCAGAAACTGCAGCTCCCCAAACAGTTCAGATTTTCATCCAGATTCTAAGTACCCAGAAGCTACAGAATCCAGAAAATGAACTAGTAGCCAGAAGCTGAGGTTATCCAGCTTCTCCAGATTCTGACTAGCTAGATACTCATCAGCTGCTTCTCAGAATCTACAGCTAAAACAAATAGTCCCGAAATCGCGCGAGCTCCAGCTCCCCCAATCCGCACTTGTGGACAAGGCAAGACCCCTCTCATTCGAGCTTCAAATCCCAGGCATTCAAAGGCGAAACTTGAATTTGATTTTCACCACGAACAGACACCAGAATTACGAACGATGCCCAAACAAACACCACCAAAAACCTCCCTAAATCGCGCAAGTAAAATCGCACCCACTGAAATCTCCAAACCGCCCGTACGCGCGCACACAAGCAAAATCAACTCAGCACGAACGGGAGCACCCAACCAACCAACCAACGCGTAAGCAAACCAAAGCAAGCGGTTCGAACGGGGTGAGCGGCCGTACCCTGGCTTCCATGATGGCCTTGAGCCGGACGAGCGCAGCGACGCCGTCCTCCTTGGCCACCGCAACCCCTCCCGCGAGCGCCGCCGCGCGCCGCTCCGCCGCAAGCACCCGCGCCGCCGACTCCTTGGCCATGTTCAGCATGATCTCCGCGTACGCCCTCCGCATCCCCTCTACCTGCGCACCCGAAACCAACCCCATCAGCGCGGAACAGATTACGGCGGCAGCGGCGGTACGTACGGAAGCGGGAGGCTTCGGTTTGGGGAGCGAAGTTTCACCTGCGAGTCCGCCATTTTTTGAGCGGAACAAAAAAAATCTGCGCTCCTGGTGTCGGGGTGGCGGTTGGGATTTGGGGGGGAATGGAATGGAGTGGGAAACGGCGGTGGGCGCTGCCGCCG
This sequence comes from Melocanna baccifera, assembly GCA_036346265.1. NCBI lineage: Eukaryota > Viridiplantae > Streptophyta > Magnoliopsida > Poales > Poaceae > Melocanna > Melocanna baccifera. The sequence goes on along the minus strand of CM070680.1, from coordinate 26,314,520 downwards.
CTCGCTTTTTCACTGCTGCCTGCCGGCGCCCGTTGGGCGGCTGGTTTCCATCTTTCCGCTCCTTTGGAGTTCTAGGGGCGGAGGCGGAAGTCCAACTACCCTAATTGTTTTCCGGATGGCGGAGAGGACCCTGCAGTTTCGGGGTATTGCAAAGAGAGGACGGTAATCTTCAGATATTGGTGAAGAGAAAGACTAGTGGTAGTGGGCACGCGGAAGGGTTTTCTTTCTTTTTTCAGATTGGGCACGCGGTGGCAGGTGCGGGTTTTGGCGTGCATGAATTTTTTAGAAAAAAATAAATATATAAGATGTATGTTAGATATGTGTGTGTATATAAGGTTCTGTTTGCATTTTTTTCTCTAGTTTTAGCTCAAAAACATCTTTTACTTATATTTTGTATTTTGATTGTATTTCACAAAATTGTAATTTATTACATTTAAACTCTTAAACTATGTACTTTGAATTTTAAATTCGTAATTTTGCACTCTCATTACTTAAATCCTAGATCCGCCACTGTTCAGTAGTAACCGAGAGTAAGTATTAATGTATGAAATTCTAAAAATATAAAAACAAAGGGCTCGTGTAATGATACTACTTTTGTTCTCTGTTAATATTCGACAAGGCCTCTAATATACATATTTGACCTATAGTTTTTAATTATGTGTTAGTAAAAATGTTAAAAAAATATAAGGATAGAAAGTTATTATCGATGACAAATGTAGTAATATCACTTTTTACATGATAAATCTAAATACTTTTGTGCATGTTAGATATTAGAGTTTTAAAAAATTGACTACACGTATTCTAAAATAATATCTTAAAAAATAACAGAGGGAGTAAGTTGTAATCATCAACAAGTATCTATCCCTCACAAAAAAAATCAGAAAGTATCTACAATAAATATCACTGATCTCCCAAAATGAAAATTTTGAAATTTTAGGCCCTGCAATATTTATATCTAGCACCCCTACTGCTTTACAAACACACTTTTTTTACCTTGAACTAAAGCTTTGCTTTGTTATAGTTCAGTGCATTGATACTTTTGTCAACACTAGCTAATTTTTCAATTCTCTTGATCAGAAAATTGGCAAAAAAAATTTTAAAACTTAGAACCTACATAGATCACAATTTATTAGTTCACCCCTGTGAAGGAATTAAAAAAAAGGGAAACAGAACAGCATGCTACATATCGTGTGTATGCAACACGGTGCGCTCCCAGTCTTAAATTTCCAATTACGAGCAAAGCCAAGGGCCCGTCGGGCAAAGAAAAACGTTTCCTTCGTTGGGATTGTTGGGGGGGCCGTTACTCCATCGGACGGCTGAGGGTCGATGAGCATGGATCGGACGGCCGATAGCAGGGAGGTTTCGAAAAGAGGCGACACTGACTGGGCCCCGCCAGTTGACCACGGCTGGCTGGCTCGACTGCTCGAGTCATGATAAGCACCACGCAGGCAGGCACACGCTGAAACTGTGGACCCCGCTTGCAGGTACAGCGATCACTCGGGCCGGGTCCCACGTAAGGCCGCTAGCGCTTGTTTCGTGCCCGCGACTGTGTGGAGCGGGTGGCCCACGCAGCGACGACACTGGTTGGTGGGGCCCACATGTGGGGCTGCTCTGCCACTCATCTCGACGGCGCGTGTCGTGGCCGTGCCACGTGGGATTGCCATCTAAATGGGTTTGTTTTTTTAGCTGTGGCTTATGATTTTTGGTTGAAATTTTTGAATTTTAGCTGTTTGCGACAGAGATTACGGAAAGAGAAATACTCAATTGTGATTTTGGATAATACAGATATTGGGTTTTTAATGTATACTACAATTAATTTGTAGACTCTGTCTTGAAAAAATATTTCGTTTGAAAGTTAGATACTCTAGTAAAAACCAAAAATCATTTTTAAAATCTGAAAAGAACAGACCTATTATCCCATCCTTTCTTTTTTAGAGAAGTTATGTGCTGACAAGTAGGCCTACGGCGAGAAGTTATTAGCTGTTACTATTCGGTTCACTCTGTAGCGTTACGCAGTTTTGTTTTTCCCGCTCCCATCTCCTCTTCCCCTCTACGACTATTCCCTTTCCCTTCCCCTCCACCACATTCTCCTTGCTCGGATGGCAGCAAACGGATTCGCCACGCATGGCCTACTGCAATTTTACGGTGGAGCGCCCCCAGTACACGCCAAACGCTCGTCTCCACAAACATCTTCCGCTGCAACATTAAGATCGTCAATGTAACAACCAGCAATCATCAATATAGTATCTTGGCCATTAGTCTGAACATAGCGTCCACTGCCATTATCTTTTGATTGCCTGAACCAGTAATACATGATGATGTACTAACTAACTATCTTTTCATAACCCTGCCATGTTTGTTCGTAATTTACACCTTCGATTAGCATAAGATTAGACACAACATTTTCTGTTTGCACACTCACTGTTAGTTTGCTAGTACCTTTCACAAATATGCATTTTGAATATACGATGTCGGGTGTTCAAGAATGAATATATGCATCTTTTCATAGACAAACAAAAGTATAGTTCCTCCGCGACCTTTTTTCAAAGCTGCCTAAACGAACGAGTGTTCAGATTAATTGTTTGGTTGTTCATATAATCAGTACATTGATATGCTGTTCCACTTAGTAGCTGGTGGCCTGATGCTTGGTATACATATGAAGCAAGAAGTGGTTCAGGACTGCAGACACTGATGCAGTAATTCTTTGAATGTACCTTCGGTTGGAATGCCCGATTTCAATTCCATTTTTTTATCTGATGGCCAAGAGAGCATGTTAAGGTATCACTATAATGCAATGGCAAAAGATACAAATCCAGCTTGGTGATTTTTTTAACCATATGCATTCATTTCCTCTCAGCTAGAAATGAATGGTAGTTCGATTGCCTAAAAAAATGTATGATCTGATTATCATGTAAGCTACAAAATTAGTAAGCCTTTTATTGAGATGTGTGGTGGCATGTGCATTGAGATGAATGTTTATTTTTAATTTCATGGTACAAATTGCTCACTCTGGTAATTGAAGCCGGTTTTTGTAGTATTTGATTTAAAGTATGACTATACATCTAATATTAAAAAATACATTTTATTAGTCACATTGATTTTACATCTACACTTACAACAGGTAAAATATATTTTTAATATTATCTATTTGTTTTAAAATGCTTACTCGGTTGGTAAATGTTGGGTGATGTGTTCTACTCTCGTACGTCCCATCTCTTCCTTCCGCGTCCCTAAAAAGCCTCTAATAAACCACCCCCCCCCCTCACAAAATCATTTCTATGGTTTCCCATCATCTCTTCATCCAATCGTTTTTTAGTTGCCACCACCAAACAAGGTTGTAGCAGATCCTACCACCGCTGTTAGGTCATTCTCTTTGTCACCGTTGAGGTGAGTCCACTTCTCCAAGTCTAGGTGGGCCAAATGTAGGTCAGACATGGGTGCAGGGCCGAGATTATGTCGTAGGTCGAGCATGTGGTTGAAACACAATGATGGTCATAGTGGAGCTCGACTGGGCACAATCGTAGAGCCATGACTGTGGCGGAGGCACAATGCAGGCCCAATGAAGCTTGTCTCAGGTGCTACCCCGACTAAGACCATGTCGTGGGCCGATCTTGATGACAATGGCATGACATGTTGGGGTAGTATAAAATTTTAATTTGTAGCAACGCACAGGCATCGAACTATTTGATTTAAAGTATGAATATACATCTAATGTTAAATAATACATCTTGTTAGTCATGTAGATTTTACATGTACAATTACAACATGTAATATATATTTATCATATTATCATTTGTTTTAAAATGCTTACTCGATTGGTGAATATTGGGTGATATGTTCTCCTCTCCTACATCCCATCTCTCCCTTCCACGTCCCTAAAAAGCCTATAAGAAAACCCCTCTCACAAAATCGTTTCTATAGTTTACCATTATATCCTCATCCTATTGGTTTTTTTCAGTTGCCACCACCAAACAAGGTTGTAGCAGGTCCTACCACCGCTATTGGATCATTCTCTTTGTCACTGTTGAGGTGAGGCCACTTCTCCAAGTCTAGATGGGGTTAGATGTAGGTCGGGTGTAGGTGCAGGACCGAGGTTGTGTGGTAGGTGGAGCATGTGGTTGAAGCACGACGATGGTCATGGTGGAGCTCAGCTGGGCACAACCCGTGGAGCCATGGGTGTGGCAAAGGCACAATGCAGGCACAGCGAAGCTCGTCTCGGGCGCTGTCTTGGCTAAGGCCATGTCGTGGATCGATCTTGGTGACAATGGTATGACATGCTGGGGTAATATAAATTTTTAATCCGTAGCAACGCACGGGCATCGAACTAGTCCTCTAAAAAAATGATCAGGTTCATGCCCCTTGTGTGGCCTAGCAGGTCGGATAGCCAACGTAATAGCTTCCACCTAAGCAACTGATCGAGATAGTGATCAGGTAAATGTGCCTTTCACACCTTCAAAATGGAGAATGTGGGTGCCTTTCTCTGTTAGTCTGTTTGCTTTGCAGCACCCACAGGACTACAGGAGTGTGAAGCCAAATTCAATGGCACTTTAAGCAACCATGTGTAGGCTTGTGACATCTTGTGGGTTTTGATGAGACTGTGAGAACGAATCCTGAAGAAGCTGGTCGGGGATGCGTGCTAACATGTAATCACCAAATTATGTTGAACGAGTTTAGCCCATCATGATACAGAATCCCATCCCTCACTCTAGTTTGCTCACTACCACAAAAAGGGTCATCACAGACGGATCTAAACCCCCATCACAGACGGTTTTTGAACCGTTTGAATTTTGTCTCTGTGATAACAGGCGGTTATCACAAATAGTTTGTAAACCATCTGTGATAATTCATAACACAGACAGTTCGTATAAAGAACTATTTGTGAAGGCATACTATCATTTACGACTTCTACCAAAAACCATCTTTGATACATTGCCCATTATAGACGATTCTATGTACCAACCGTCTGTGGTAATTAAAAATGCCTCAGATGTTGTTGCGCAGGACCTTCCGGTAGTGCCTCGCGCTGCCCTTGACGAGCCCCTTCCCTCCCTTGCATGCAGGCCATAGACCATCTTCACGGTACAACAATTTTAGTCTTGGAGCGATGCTCAATAAAATAGCCATAACTTTTGCATATAAACTCCGTTTTCGATGTTTTTCCACTCGTTTGAAAGCTAACAAAACTTTACATATGAAAATCCATAAGTCGACGTCTACTTCATTTGTAAGATTCCAAAAAAGTGAAATCCCAAAAAAAGTCATTTATGGCCTCAAAATGGCCTTCGGAGTTTTCGAACCCATTGGACAACCGCATAGGCCTTGGTGCGTAGCATTCTCTTCATACCTAAGTGCACACTGGACACTAGAATTAGATAGTAGTAAATTTTTTATCAAAAGTATATTCTTTAAAGAACAAATTCACCTATTGTTGTAGTTTCTTTGCTCGTGCCCATGTGATTGTCCCTATTGGTTGAATTGGAGGAGTTGGAGCTTCATACAAAGGAGTACATGAACTAGGAACAGCAGAAATGTCCTCATCAGTGTTGGTTCTTGGAGTGAAATTGGGGGAAGGGAGAAGGGGAGTTATAAAGATCAAGATTTGGGAAGAGACAGATGACTGCCGTTCGATGCGAAGAGAATGGATGGGTTAGATCGAGATCCTAGGGGAGATGCCACGGTGAAAGCACCTAGGCCCCCGATGTTAGGTTTTGGTAATTAATGACGTTTTATGAATATGGGACTAACATGTGTGCTAAGATTGTATAGATAAAATCTCATATGTGCAAGGGACTAGAACAAGCTGCATGGATTCCCGGCATCAAGAAAGATTGAAAATTGAGGTACATAAAATTTAAGATCCCTTTTCGGTTTACCGATCTTAGGAGAAAATGTGGAAGACCGGATTATAGGTTAGATGCCGTACTATTAATAGGGATATTTGAAAATAGCTTGATAGCATGTTTGGGTGCACATTGGATCAACTTAGGATCATACATGCATTTGAAAAGAAGTTTTAAAACTCACTGTGTTTTCTCAGAAAAATCGGTAGCACCGTACCCACCGACGGTACTACCGCAGCGCTTAAACTGTGGTATTACCGTAGTGCGGTAATACCGATTTTTATGCGGTATGTTTTTTCCAGAGAGCACCTGTTTGGAGGACTTCAACTCACAGAAATCGGTAGTACCGATATTTGAACGGCGGTACAATCGCAGTGCGGTAGTACCGCATGGTACTGCGGTAGTACCGATTATCGGAACATTTTTTCCAGAGAGTTCCCAGAGAAAAACTTAACTGGTCAAAAATCGGTAGCACCGATATTAGCACGGCGGTACGACCGCTGTGCGGTAGTACCGCACATACCTGCGGTCATACCGCAGTGCGGTAGTACTGCACTTTCAACGACGGTAATACTGCACTAAATTTCAACGGCTAATTCTGTTCACTCTGACATAGCCGTTACTGTGTGCTACAGTAAAAATCGGTAGTACCACACTTTGTACGGCGGTAGTACCGATTTCCCTGATTTTTCAGGATTAATTTTATCCAACGGCTAGTTTTGGTTGGTGAGGGTATAAATACCCCCACCTACATTTGGGCAGGTTGCTGAAGTTCACTTTGATCATATTGAGTCTTAGAGCATTCACTCCACTCTCTTTTGCCTCTTGAGCATTCATTTCGAGTTTGTGGAGAGATTTTCAAGTGCATTCATTCTAGTTGATCCATTTGCACTTGCGCGCCATCAAGCGGAATCAATGATCTATTCTCTTGGTGCTTGTCGGCATCTAGACGGCGAGAAAATCGATTGCCGGTGACTTCTTCAAGGAAGATTGTGAAGAAGCCTGAGCCGAATTGTGAGTGGTGTGGAGCTCACCATCTCCGGAGCTAAGGAAGAGCTATCAATAGTGATCGAGGTGCTTTAACTTAATTCGTGGAGCCGATCTGATTTGTTTGGGCTAACCTCAACGTGGACTAGTGGAAACCGGCAAGTTTCCGATATTACGGTAAAACATTGCGTGTCAAATTTGTGATTGGTTCTTGTCTGTTATAGCAATTGTGATTGTTTACTTGTTACTTGTTGTCAATTGCTTAATTCTAATAGAATTGAGTAGGATTGCTTTCACTTAGTATTCTTGCTTAGTGATCATCTACCAATTACTTGTTTAATTAGGTAAGATTTTTAAAACCTCCTATTCACCCCCTCTAGTCGGTTATCCTTGATCCTACACACGGATCAGTGACATAGCATTATTATAGACGGTTTGGATTGTATCTATAATTAGCATAGATGATTCTTGTTAATAACCTTTATGATATTATCACAGATGATTTGGATTAAAAACCGTTTGTGATGTCTATAATTATCACAGATGGTTTGAATTAAAATCCATCTATAATAATTACAGACATCACAAACAGTTTTTAATCCAAATCATCTATGATAATTCATAGATAGTTCTTGTTAACAACCGTCTGTGATACATATCACATACGGTTCTAACCATCGCTAGTAACATAAATAGTCACGCTTGTAAAATCGTGTATGATAATTATAGCACTAACATTTTTCCATAACCGTTTATGATGAAGCGTCCAGTATAGCCTTTTTTGTAGTAGTGGCTTCTGTTGCATCTCACCTACCAAGCTAGATCTTATCGCACCGAGCGTCTTAACAACATGATCCCTTGCTCCTCTGCCACATCCCTCTGTTACCCCACGACACCACCCATATAACTCCTATTGCTGCCATCTAAGCCTCTGGCTAGTGCTGCGCAGCCCTCGCTGCCACCATCAAAGCCCTTGACCATCGTGCCTATCTTATACATGCACCACCATGCCCACACTCACCATCATCATTGCCCACCGTGCTCGGTTGATGCCATGCCACCTATTGGTGTTTAACCGAGCTGGCAGATTACATGTGGGCCGTGGAGGTCCAGGCGTAGTGCGGCCACACATGCAACAATGAGGCTTTTGCATTTTGAGGTTTTGCTCTTTGATTTGGTCATTAAAGTGTGCTATCATCCTTCAACTTTTACAAATCTAGCATGGGAATGACCGAAGGATCATAGCTAAGCTATTCATGCCCCTAGTACTAACGACAATGCCAACTATGCCGGTCACAAGTGTTTTTTATTGTGGTCTATGAAGGCAGAGTTGTGAGTCACATAAAGTAGTGGAGATTTTGGTTCTCTGACCAATTTTAATCTTTTGTGTGGCAAAGAGTCACATGCATGCTTGTTGCTTGATATTTTTACCGCTCTATTTCAGGAAGCACATTCTCTCATCATATCAGAAGCTGGTATTCTTGTTGATTATAATGGGCTTATTATTGATTATTATGTGTCATAAGGTCATCAATCTTGTGCGTGTTTAATCATATATCAAGTTTTTCAGTAATTTCTTCAGTTCATTTTCATATCATGTTCTTATGTTTATTGTTTTTTCGTCCAGGTTTTGGCCTTGCCGCCTCCTTCTCTTCAAGTTTCTGCTTGGTTTCACGTTTCCAACTCGCAAACTTTTGAGGTGAGTTTGTTAGAGTAGTTCCTTTGAAGAGATGAGCATTTTTTTTGAACTTGAGACTTGAGAGGAGTAGTTGGTTTGTTTGTAAAGATAAGTAGTTGAGTAAATCGAGGAAGCTTGACAAAAGTTATTACTGGTCTTCCATTGTTGTTTTGTTGTGAGTTAAACCAAATTTGCCAGTAGTTGATTGTGTGGAAGCTATTTTATATAATCGTAGTTCAAGTTGTATGGCAGACTTACACAATGGTGGAATGAACACATTGATCATGGTAATATTAGTTTTTAAATGTGCTTTCCATTGCTTTAAGGGAACTAATTCTTATTAATGTGATGTGCTTGTAGTTGTATTTAGGTTATGAACGTCAAGCAAAGCATGCTATATCATACATTGAAGTATATTTAAAAAAAATACAAAATCACTATACATTTGGCAAACTTTTAGGGGATTTCAATCAAATTTCCAAACTTTTAGTTTGCACCATGTAATCTAAGCATGGCTGCGGAGTCGAGGGTTGACTTAGGTTGAGCGCAACAGCAAAGGCACAACATGGGCAGCAGCAGGGCTAGCCTGAGTGTGGCGATAGAGACAACGGCGTAGTGTAAGCCAAACACACAAACGGAGCTGTGGTGTGGGCTAGTTGTAAGATCGAGGAGACCAACCAAAGGGGGGGGGTGAATGGGTGGTTTTAAAATTCTTTCTAGGTTATAGCCAAATCTAACAAAGCGGAAGAAAAGACTATTTGGATTTGCACAAGTAAAGCCTTAAATATCTATGTTTGACTAAGTGCACCAATAATGTAATTCTATCATAAGATAAGTCACTCTATGAAGACAAGCATTCAATTTAATTCAATGAATATAAATTACTTGAATATAAGCTGTGCACAAGAGAACAAACCGCAATGACACACGATGTTTTATTGTGGTGTTCGAAAACTTGCTAGTTTCCCCTAATCCATGTTGAGGTAAGTCCAAACTAATTGGACCGGTTCCACGAATTAAGCCTAACCATATCAATACACTATGGTTGCTCTTCCTCCACTTCAGAGATGATAAGCACCACACCACTCACAATCCACTGAGCCTTCTCACAAAACTTTTTGAGAAGATCACCGGAGCACCATGCCTCCGAAGCCGTTTAGGAGTCGACAAACTCTAAGAGTAACAAGTCGGAGACCTTCACTTGAACGAATCAAGTACCTCAGCCCAACGGACACAAAGTCCACCACTAAGCGCAACACACGCATAAGGTTGTCTCTCCAAAACACTCTAAGTAACACATATACATATAGAGGAGGAGACTTGCTCTTAGCTCAAAGGGAGAAAGAATAGCACTAGCAACCATATCCTTAGGGGTGAAAACGGATCGGATACGGACGGATAATGCATCTACCATATTTGTTTTCATATTTTTTTTCGGATACGGATACGAATACGGATAACTCGAATACGAATACAAATACGAATAATATCGAATACAGATACGGATCGAATACGAATCGAAACGAATACGGTTACGAATATTTATCGGAACATGAAAACCCCTTAAACTATACATCCAAAATTAACGAAAATACGTAAATAGTTTGTAACATCCTGATTTTCTGGAGTTTATAAAGCCCTATTTTTAAAAATAAATTTTCTGGAATTAAATCAAGCTTAAAATAAATTTTTAGAATTTAAAATAATTTAATATGATTAAATTAAACTTTAACATGAGCTAAAAATATTTTATTTGTGTTCCTTAGGTCTCAAGGATTTTTCTGGTATTTTTGGTGAATTTTTGGAATTTAATTGCTATTTTCTAGAGCCTTTTGGATTTTATTCGGATTTTGGAAATAAGAAAATGGGGAGATTCTAGAAAATCCGGATATCCGGTTTCGTTTTATCGGAATTATCCGTATCCGTATTCGACGGATACTAGGCTTACCGTATTCGTATCCGTATCCGATAAAAAAATCCGTATCCGTATCCGATCCGAGAATTATCTGAAAAAAATCCGATCCGACACAATCCGTATCCGTATTCGTCCGGATCGGTCGGAAACTATCCGATCCGTTTTCACCCCTACTTATCCTAATAGCCCTTGGGGAGGTATTTATATAATTCACCCAAAAACTAGTCGTTGGAACAAGTAGAAGCCAAGAATCAGTCTAGAGGCCGGTAGTACCACAGCGCAAACTCTGGTAGTACTGCAGTCCCTCTAACGGCCATAAAACTAGCTGTTAGAGCAAGCTACAAATCAAACCACTCACATAGAGACCAGTTTGACCATCAGGTCCCATCAGACCATTACAAGAAAAGTTGCCCAGGGGAAAAATGTACCATGAGAAAAACGGAAGTACCGCGGAGCGGTCGAACCGCTAGACAAATGCCGGTCTGACCGTCGAGTAGTCTAACCGCCATGTACAGGCCGGTCAAATCGGTCTGGCCGATCAAACTGCCACAAGTAGGCCGGTCTGACTGCCCCTTTTAGCGCTGGCTAAAGGCAAGTCAAGGTAATGCATATTTCTTACGAGTTTTGCACAATAGCTTTGCAAAATATAAAGATATGCATTCAAAATCAACATATGATTCTTAAACAGGTTATAGAACACATCTATGGACCTTTAGAATCACATCTCAAGAGATGACAATATGGACTTAACCAAATTCAAATTTTCTTTTTCAAACTTAAGTCATATGTAGCAACGGTATTTACATGAACTACAATCATTTGGGAGACACATCCCAAATATTAGCATCATGCCTCAAGGAGGGAAAGAACATGGACTTCAATCATGTTGCAAAACCTTTCGCAAATATCTAGTCACATGTTGCAAAGGACTTGTGTATGAGCTACAACCATTTTTAAAACACATTCAAAAATATTAGCATCATGCCACGGAGAGAGCTAGAGCAATTAAATGAGCTATCAACACATTATATGTTCAAGCTACTAGTCACGACCCCTCTTAATAGTACGACATTCTATACTAGCAACCTGATTTTCCAACCAAACATCAAAACAGGTAAAAGACTAGGAACATATCCTTAGTCCTAGTTAGCCATAATTTTACATTGCACATTCACTTGAAGCTTGATAACATATATCTCAACTTCAAGTTTGGATCTTTGAATTTACTCATTAATACATAAAGTCTTTACTTTACTTGAGGATGCTCAACCGTATGAACCATCTCAAGTCATCCATCATCGTGAGATATACCTGTTCATTCATTTCAATGAAACTATTAGTCCCACAATTTGATTATCATTAATTATCAAAATATGTTATTAAATCATAATGACGAGTCTAGATCCTTCACTAGTGTAGAGCTCGATTAGTCTCCTGCATGGAGAAGAGGGCATGGTGCCGGCTAAGCCCGATGACCATGGCTTAACATCCTCAATGCGACATAGGCCAGGAAGTGGCATCGGTTGCAGTGGCGGCTTCTGCGGATGCTGCGACAGCTCCATCTCAACTTCAGCTATACTGATCAAAGTCGCATGCAACATCTCTCTCGTACTTTTCCTTAAGAACGACCATAATTCAAAAGCTATAAACCGCAGTCGAAAAGAATGCATCCAATATTTCTCCTTCAAGAATTAAAGTGTTTCATGTGAAATCCGTTCGTTCCAAACGGGTCATAAGGGTTTAAAACCAATCACAAATAATGTTGAGTGGGTTCTTTTTTACTACGACCGATGTCTTTATGGTTAAGGCTGATAGCTTTTGGCCTTAGCATGAGCACTTGTGTGAATATACCAAATGCCGATAAGCTGATTCGAAAAAATTGTCCCGATAAGACGCTTCGAAACGGTAATGAAAAAATGGTGCCATATGATCCAACAAGAAGCATCGACCAAAGTAGGCCTACTAAGCCCATGCGTGAATCTCAAAGCTGCTAGTCACCATCCATGTGCACGGCCACACTCGAAGCTTCTTCTTCTCTGCTAAGAAATGCGGAGACCTGTGTGCTCATTTGAGCTTAAAGCTTAAGTTTTTGCCTTAATTGGTACTGTTTGAGGCTTTTTTGCACTATAGATGCTGTTAGCTTTTTCAACATTGTTAATTTTATAAAAGAGAAAAGTTACATCACCACAGACAATGCAAAGGAACAAAAGAAAAAGACAAAAAAACCTAAAAAACAAGAAAAAACAAATTAAGAAGATAGAAGCTAAAACCTAAAGTTTAGATGAGCATAGCTTAAGGGCCTGTTCTTTATAGTTTTTGGCTTTCGGCTTTTGACTTTTCTACAGTAATTAGCTTTCAAACGGAGTGTTTTTTCAAGACAGAATCTACTAGTTAATTGTAGTATACACTGTAACAACCTTATTTATATCGATAAAACCATACGTGAATTTCTATTATTTTATAATCTCTATCATGAATAACTAAAAAACTATAAGACACAAGTCACAGCTAAAAAATATAAACCGCAGACATAAAAAATGCCCTTGAAACCCCAGATCGAAAGAAAAGAAATCCCAAAACCCCCAAAACAACCCCAAATCCAAAATATTTGATTATTTGCCCTCCAGATGTTATGCACTCGAATCCGCCACCAAAAACTAGGTAACCCATGGCCGGTGACGGACAGGCGGCGGTGTCGTTCCTGGCCGGGGTGGGCGTGGCCGCGTGGCGGCTTCCGCCGTCTCCACTCTCCACGTCCCTCTACACGGTGGACGGCGGGCAGCGCGCGGTCATCTTCGACCGCTTCCGCGGCGTGCTATTGGAGACCGTCTCGGAGGGCACCCACTTCCTCGTCCCCTAGCTCTAGAAGCCTTATTGGGCCAGAACCTTCAATCCACAAACTGAAACCGAAAGCCTCTTACCTTTTTCTCTTCTCTTCAGTACTAGAGCTAGACAAAGAGTTCGAGACTTGCAAGCTACTCGAACTCGTTATTGACTAACTCGGCTAGAGCTCGAAGATACCCTCGACAAGCCAAACTCATGTTTCAATTAGACTCACTAACGAACCGTACCCGAGCCGCTCGCGAGCAGCCGGACGCCAGCACACGGCTCCAATCACGCAACATCGCCTACTCGGTCTCCAAATCTCCAAGTCACTCACGTACTCGCGAGTCTCTCAGATCTCGGCTCGGTCATCACTCGCTCGTCTCCCACCCTTGCATTCTCCGCCCGCCGGTCGCCGCCCACCCCACGCCGCCGCCTCCCTCCCCGGTCCCCCGCCCCCACCCCGCGCCGCCGCCTCCCTCCCCGGTCTCCCGCCCCCTGTGCCGCCGCCGCCTCCCTCCCCGGTCCCCCGCCCCCTGTACCCGAACCGAAAGCCTCTTACCCTTTTCTCTTCTCTTCAGTACCCGACGAGTCCCTCGGATCCGCATCATGCCACCGTCTGCTCTGCTCCGCGCCGCCGCCGCCGCCCTCCGCCGCCGCACCCCTCTCCCTCTCCCCTCCCTCTGGCCGCCTCCCCAGGCACCGACCTCCTGCCCCAGTCCCCATCCCAACACCAACGGCCGACGCCACCTCACCCCCCTAAGCCGCCGATGCCCGCCCCCACCATCCTCTGCCTCTGCCTCTGCTGCCGCCGCGGCGCCGTCTTCCTACACCAGGGGGATCCTCTTTCTACTCCCCACCAACCTGTCGCCCGCCTCACCCCTCTCCACCTCCTCCCACTCCACCGACAAGGAGCCCCTTCCGCCGCCCCCCTCCTGGGTGGAGAGGTGGCTCCCCGAGGCGGCGCGCCCGTACGCCATGCTCGCCCGCCTCGATAAGCCCATCGGCACCTGGCTCCTCGCATGGCCCTGCATGTGGTATGTATGTTCCTGCTACTACTACTTACTACCACCACCGCGTAGCATAGGGGTTTCCCAAAGACCCAGGTGCCCAGGCTCAGCCGACTAGAGCCTAGAGAGTTAGCTTTAGCGAAGAAATACTATGCACACAAAAATTGAACCTTTCCCGATAAAGTTCAACGTCGTTTCAATTTTGTGTCCATGTCCAACCCAGGGGTTTAAGAAGTTGAAAAAAACACGTGTATCGGCACCAGAGACCAGAGTAAGGTAGTGCTAAAGTAACTTCAGGTTGAAAAACACTCTACCAGCTGTTAGATTTTTCTGAGTAATTAAATTAAAAAAATAAAAAAGTTATATCATCACACAATATGGAGGAATAAGGGGAAAAAAAGCAAAAGCTAAAAAAAAAACCAAAAAAGATGAAATTAAGAAGTCAACAGAAGTTATTTGAAACAGGGCCTAATGTTTATTCCCCTGATACACACTAGCAACTTACAAATCACAACCGAGTCCTTGTAGCAAAAAAATGTACAATTTGTCCAACGACAACAGATTCATCTAAATGGCCCATAGATCTGTTGTGCTACGAGTTGGTTGGGTACGGGTCCAAGAATCGATGGTAGGTCACTCGCTCTTGAACGGGCGGCCATGTCACCACCAAGGTCTTTTATAGAGATAGCTAGACTTGATCGCTAAGAAATCTATCCCTATATTAAAGAAACTAATCATAATAATGGAAACCTATTCTTAATACATAGAATAAATCTAAAAGAAAATAAACCCAAATAATAAGAAAATTAATTATTATATTCCTAATCTGCGATATGTTGTGACTGCTATGGCTTGTCATGCCATAACAGGATGAGGTGGTTATTCAGCAAACTATAGAATCACCCTGCTGTCTTAATGTGTTTTAGAGCTTCATAGGCTGAGCTTTTCTTTTCCTTCTTATTTTTGTGACTATGCCATCTTTTTTTCTGCTATGCACATGTTGGTATGCTTGTGTGGTATTAAATCAACGCCACATTTTACCTTCTGAATTGAAAACAAGCTGGAACCTTTGCTTCGTAGGTCAATCACAATAGCAGCAATGCCGGGGGAGCTCCCTGACTTGAAGATGCTGGCTCTCTTTGGATGTGGAGCTGTCCTCCTCAGGGGAGCTGGTTGCACAGTGAATGATCTTCTTGATCGCGACATTGATAAAAAGGTGATTTTGTTTTTCTTTAGTTTGTTCTGTGTACAGACTATGTCTCAGACTTTCCCTGTTAGTGAAGAATGCCTTTCAGATCGTTGCAATCGTGAAGCCAAAAAAGGATCAGCTGCAATTTGAGATGTGTTATATACTTATATGCCTACCTTTTGAACTAGGAGTGCAGTAAAGTTGCTAGTTATTTTCTACCCTGGCAAATGTCATGGCTATAGTGTCAATAGATAGAAGAAAGTACGAAACAACGAAGTGAAACTAGAAAACAAAAACTATCTACCAATATAGGTGGGTTTGAACATCTGGACCATGGCCAGACAAGTTGGATGTCATATAAGTTGTGACACACAGGCATGCCAGATTAAACCGTAAGACT
This sequence comes from Melocanna baccifera, assembly GCA_036346265.1. Taxonomy (NCBI): domain Eukaryota; kingdom Viridiplantae; phylum Streptophyta; class Magnoliopsida; order Poales; family Poaceae; genus Melocanna; species Melocanna baccifera. The sequence goes on along the minus strand of CM070680.1, from coordinate 26,298,678 downwards.
CATGTGTTCTACTACCGCTGCTTCTGCAGCTGCATTACGTCACTCAAATGGAGCATGCAATGAAGTGGTTGATGAATATCTTCTGGTCATTGTGTGGCATTCACCGACAAGTTTCTCTTGTAGGTTGAGCGCACCAAAATCAGGCCTATTGCATCAGGTGTTCTAACCCCTTCTCAAGGAGTGTGCTTTCTCGGGTTTCAGCTTTTACTGGGATTGGGCATTCTTCTTCAACTGAATAACTATAGGTACATTAGACTAGCTTATTCTTTGCTTGTGTAACTGAAATTCAGTTTGACTTTTTGTATGCATTTAGACTACCTAGATACTGTTATCAGTTACTTGTGCACAAAAGAATGCCATGAACAAATTCTAGATGGTTTTTTTTTGGGGGGGGGGGGGTGGTTTCCTTGCTAATACACTGCTTCTTGAGGGTAGGCAAATTCATCATCTCATCGCCGCAATGTATATGCTCCAAATTAATGCGGTAGAAACTATTCTTGATGTAATCCTCGTATTATGCTTATCTTGGTTATCCAACAAAGTCACTGTGTGCCTATGTTCAGAGCTACAGTACTATTGTATTTGGCATTTTCTGGAATGTGGAGAAAGGTTCTTTACAAGCCTAATACATGTCATTTGTTCCGTTTTGAATTATTTCACTTCCACAAAATCCAAAGGAATGTCAGCTTGCATTATATGCGCATGCATTTTTTGCTGATGTCACTACAGTAATATTCACATGAACTTTGTGTTATTTTCTTTATGTAGCCGTATTATTGGGGCATCTTCACTTCTGTTGGTCTTCTCTTATCCACTTATGAAGAGGTTCACCTTTTGGGTACTTATTAAACTTTTGGAAGGTTATGACATTGACACCATAATCTTATTTACAAACACTTAAGTTCCTTTTGATGCATGCATAACAGCCTCAGGCATATCTTGGCTTGACCTTCAACTGGGGAGCTTTGCTAGGATGGGCTGCTATCAGAGAAAGCTTAGATCCTTCCATCATTCTTCCATTGTATACTGCTGGTATATGTTGGACACTGGTATACGATACCATATATGCACATCAGGTGTTTTACTAATGGTGTTCTTTCATATTTAATCCGAGTGATATGGGATTGTTAAGATTTCTTATCCAAATATATTTCAGGACAAGGAAGATGACCTCAAAGTAGGAGTTAAGTCCACAGCGTTAAGGTTCAGAGATTTGACCAAACACTGGATTAGTGGCTTTGGTGCTGCATGCATTGGCAGCTTAGCACTCAGTGGCTACAATGCTGACCTTGGTTGGTGCTCATATTGGATTGCCATGTTTTATGAAGAGTATATCATTTTTACATGATATTGACTACAGATTTTTATCATGTTTGACAGCATGGCCCTACTATCCTTTTCTGACAGCTGCAGCTGCACAGTTAGCATGGCAGATTTCAACTGTTGACTTATCTGACCGCCCAGATTGCAACAGGAAGTATGTTTCTTTACATTGAATGTTCACTCCTCAGTGGCAATTTATAACGAATAATGTGTTTGTTGGCTTGCTATAATGCTATAAAGTGCTTAAACTCATTTTTTTAATTCGTGCTCTGCAGATTTGTGTCCAATAAGTGGTTTGGAGCTTTGGTATTTGGTGGAGTTCTATTTGGGCAACTTGCATCATGATAGATACACCAGTCATAATGTGTCGCCATATTCTTTTCTATAGGATTTTGTGCCCCTTTAAGTCTTTAACTATTGCAGGGACATGATTATTGCTCAGAAGCAACTTGATTTTTCAATTTGTTTGTTCTATATGTTGTTTTGCCTAGTTAAAGTTCTACATTGCCTTGTTGATGCTGCGGTTCTGTTTAAGTCTGGCATGGGTGTTAATTTACAGGGTACTATTTCTATGATATGCTGTTTTGTTTTTGGCCTTCTCTATGGTATTGTGTGTTTTGGATCATGCTGCACAATGTACAGTAAAAATAGTATACCCTGTTTAGACTACAGCCACTTGTGGTTAATCTTTTGTTTTGGTGTAGATTTTCTGGTTTTGCTGTTAGTGAACCACTAAGAACTGTATAGCAAGGGGTCAGCATTCAGAAGATGGGTTTTCTGTACGAATCTTAGTTTCATTGTATTTGTATGCCTCTTTTGGTAGTTTGATCTGAAGTTTGCCGTTTGTGAGTCTAAACCATACTTTAGGTGTATCTCATAACAAAGTCAGCTTGCGCTGGGTCATCCAATGATTGATATATTATTGTGACCTATATTCCATCATTGCTTTTGCTTAGTTTCACAATTTGCTGATCTTGAACTTTTCTGGAATGTTTCTTGCAGTTGAAATTGCTGTAACTTTTACAGGGTATTAATTTAAGGGTGCTATGTATACATTTGGTATTTTGGTTATGCCTTCTATTAGGTATTTATGTGCAAATGGTATGCCCTGTTCTTGAAAATTGGATGCATGGAGGTGGGAATGTGGCTAGGAGCTGCCTGTTTATCAGGCCTAGAGCTACTTGTGGTTATGCTGGTTTGCAGTTAACTATTAGAACTATGTAGAATTGTAGAGCGAAAGACCAGAATACTGTTTTCTTACCAATTATAGTTTAGGCTACAATTTTTTAGGCTTGTTGTGGTACTTTTGTTTGATATTTGCCTGTTATATGTTTTTAAATCAGTAGTTTTTATTCTTGGGATGTGCCAATGTGATGGATGAAAGTTTGATAATGTGGCATTGGATTTTAGTTCACATGTTTTTGGTGTATCTCTTAAGAAGGTTAGCCTTAGTGCTGGTTTAGATCACCCAATGATTTCTAATCTTGGAACCCACATTCCATCTTTGCTTATGATAACTTCACACTTTGCTGATATGGAGCTGTTCTTGAAGCGTTGCTTTCAATTTTTGTGTTTTTGTGTGTGCAATTTGGTGCTGGCCCATGTGTCATGTGGTTAGTAAGTAGCAGTGGGGTTTCATCCTCCAGTGTTCATTGTTGATTCGAGTGCCCAGTCTGTTAATTCACATGTAGCCTGGTTGATCGGTTGAGAACCAACCAAATATTCATGTAGAAAAATAAATTTCCAACCTTCCAGCGCTTGTTACGTATGCTTCTCTCGTAGGCCTGGTAATGCAACCAAGCCCTCACATAGCAGCACTAACATAGTAGGCTAACAAAAAGGCACCACTTTAAGCATATGCACTTCTAATTTTAAGATAGGCTTTGTGTAAACCTGGTGGTTTGGATCATTCTAGGCCCTGATAGCACTGTTGGATTAGAGTTGAGCCAGTTTGTTTACTAGCCCACCGTATTTGAGTTCATTTTCCTTTAAAGTCCAATTTTACTTGCAGTATTGCAAACCATCGGAAGGCCATCTCCAAACCCTGCGATATGTGAACTCACACAGTCCTACGTGATTGTAGGTCTAATCTATGTGCTAATCTTTTATTTTAATATTCAGATATTTTTCTTGGTAATAACTAGGCTGAATTTTTGTATCGTCCAGCCTCTTTTGTTTTTGTTGGAACTTAAAACCAATGATCTAGTCATATTAGTTTGTCGTTGATGAGGTTTTCTGAATGGTAGCAGGATTTCCTGTGTTTGATCATTATATTGTCCTGGTTTGTAGTCATGTTATTATGCATTAAGATCTGGTACCTGATGCTAATGCCATTGCTGTTTGTTTGTACCCTAGTTCGCATTTCTAGTCATGCGTCCGTTGCCAGTTTCATGAGTCATGATTCAGCGATGCTGAACAGTTCAGCCTGAACTGCGTTCGTTTTCTCCTTTTCTTTAGACATGTAGATTTTCAGAGTTGTTCCACTGATTATGTGGCTAAAATCATTATTTGGTTGTTCCTCTGAATGTTTGTTCACATAGTGGAGTAACCGACTATATTACACCTACTCCTTGCACAGAAACATGAGAGGAAACCGACTGATTGGTTGATACTAGCACTAGTACTAGTCTGCTACTAAAAGATGTTATCCTGCATTCTTGTATTCTTGGTACCAAATTTGAATAAGTTACAGTGAAACTTGAACCACAGCTGCAAAAAAAAAAAAAAAAACAACTAAAACCAACAGAGTTCTTGTAGATGAGGTTTCCCTTCTTGTCATCGCGGGAGGGGCACTGCACAAGGTAGAGCTCCAGCCACCCGTGTTGACGAGGGTGGCCCCAACGCGCTTCTTAGGTAGCGCTTAGAAAGGTGAAGGGGAAAGTGAAGGGAAAGGAGGGGAGGGAGGAGGAGAGAAAGGTCATGGTGTGGGTGCGGGCGGCCAACATGCCGCTGGCGCTGCAGCGGCGCGCGATCGGGCTCGCCTACGACGCCATCGCCGCCATGCCGCAGCTCGACAGCAAGCGCCTCGCCCTCGCGCTCAAGAAGGTACCATCCATCTCACATTGTGTACTACTTAAATTCGTTGGTTACTCTTTGAGCTCGAGCGCCGCAGCCGCTACATATCAGATCATTTATTGTGGACGTGGCATGCCGCAGCCGCAGCCGCTACCTTTCAATTACCTAGGCAGATATGCTGCATGGCACTCGTGCATCTATTATGTAGCGGCATGTTGAATAAAGTGACACTGGTTGATATATTTCCGTTTCTGATAAAGATGGGCATTTGGTCCCAACATTGGACAAGCTACTTTAGACGACCCCCATACTAGAAATGCTGCAACTATGAGAGCTGTTTCTGTGTAGCCATTATTATCTGTTCATGTCCGGACTGCAGCATCTGGGATAAGTTAGCTATGGAGCTAGCGGATAAGGTTTGGTTTTGCCCACATTCCCTGTCTCCCTGAACATAATTTCCCATTCATTTGTGTTGTTCTCACCATCCCTTCCTTTTGTTTTGTCTGGTCCTTATTGTTAGTTCATTAACTATGCATGTAAATGTGGAACTAATCTTTCAGACATTTGTTAGTCACAAGCATCTGGGAGCATGGGAGCAATCTAAACCGCTATGTTCTCGTTGCTAGCATTGAGCTAAGTAGGATGAAATTTCTTAGGCACTCTTTAATATCCCTTTTTCATATTATCGATAGGTGAATACTGTTTTCATTTGCTTGCCGGAATTCGATACGTCATACGGTTCTGCTTGGCACTGCATTGTTGGAACGAGCTTTGGTTCCTATGTCACTCACTCCTTGGGAGGTTTCTTGTACTTCTCTGTCGACAAGGTCTACATTCTTCTCTTCAGAACCGCTGTTGAGCCTTTAGGCCATCCATGATGAGACTTTAATCTGTTCATCGGCAAGTATAGATGCTGTGTAGTCTGTATTCGACGTCTAACATGCAGAAGGTTAAGGAGAGTAGAATGATCAACGCCCTCCGTGCAACTATGTAGAAACAATAAAACAATCAGCTGTAACTTCCATGTACTACTAGTTCATCTGCCATGTAAACCGTAGCATCATTAGCTTTCAAAGCTGTTACTTGACTCAGTTCTTCAGTACGAGGGAATTAGCTTTTGCTTCCAGCAATGTCTCTACTTTGGTAACTTGTGAATTAGTATGATGCGTGAGCTTGTAACCTGAGCCGATGACCTGGGCTTCCATCGTTGGTAGTACTAGATAAATCAGATAAATATAGGCTTGTTTGGCTGCGGTTGGTGGCTTTTGGATGTGACTGATGGTTTTTTGGCTGTTTGCGATAGAGATTGCGGAAAGAGATATACTCGTTTGCGATTTTTGATGGTACAAATATTAAGCTTTTAATGTGTACTACAATTAACTTGTAGAGTCCGTTTTAAAAAAATACTTTGTTTGAAAGTTAGATACTGTAACAGAAGCTAAAAGCAAACAAGTCAAAAGCAAACAGACCTATAGCTCTTCTGAATATGGATGCTTCCCCATTTTGATCTTCTGCTGTACGACTTTCAGATTTTGAATGTTTACATGCATCACAAGATGAGCAAAGCATGGAACCTCAAATTTTCATCTAGTCAGAGTTGAAGCTCTAAGTGGCTTCAACTTCTAGTTTCCATCTTTTTTTAAAATTAGAAAGCATTTGAAATATGTTGGCTTCTAATTTTAGTTTTTTTTTTTGCCCTTTGGCTCTTTTCGGTTTTTTGCTTTTTTTTTTGTATTGTTTGTAGAGATATAACGGTGTTTTTATTTTTTATTTTTCTTCATCTTTCTTTAATTGAATGATGCAGAAAAAGTTAATAGTCACCGTAATGTGATTTTAGCCAATAACCTAAGCTGCTTGGAGCAGCCCAAAATACTTGTGTTCATCAATATTGCCTTGTCCCAGTTAATAAGCAATAAGCAGTGCATTTCCTAGCATAACCGAGAGGCTCTAATCCAGAAATGAACCAAAACACATTGTATACGATCGAGAGCAGGACAGATCAGCCCGCAGCTAGCTAGCAAGATTCCTTTGACGGCACGAGATCATTCAAAAAGCCTAACATAGCGCAGCGATTGAGACCATTGCGCCCAAAAAACACCAAAGGCAATCAACGCTGCTCCTGCACCGGTCGCCGCTCGACGAATCGCCATCGGGGCGCGGCTGCGTAATGGCGGGCGGCGGCGGCGCCTCCACAATTGTATGCACACGATCAACGACTTCACGTACCAAACGCCACGCAAAGTTGTAAATACAAAGACACGAATCCATTGTATACATATCGACGCATGCCCGTGTCCGCGTGGGTGCATACGAGCTGGTTGGGATCAGGGATCATTTTACTGGTCGAAAATCGGTTTTATCGGTTTTACCGGTGACCTCTGGTAAAATCTCAAACTAGTTTTGAAAATTTTATTTTGCATGAATTTTATCAAATTTAGAATGAATTTTTACCAAAATTACTTTCAAGATTTTCAGCCGATATTTTCAACTGATTTTTGGCCAGTTTGTATTTGAATTTTTCAGTCCAAATTTCTTCAAAAAAAATCTAAAAATTGACCATACCGGCCTTACTGATCCCCTCCGGTAAAATATAAAAACCGATATTCTGAACCATGGTTGGGACGAACGATCGATGATGGACGACGCGTACTTTTGACTAACCTGGCTCTGGGCTGCCGGCGACGCCGGCACTACAGTTGACGGGGAGGCCGCAGCAGGCTGGGAGCCTGAACATCTGCTCCCTGGTGACATCAAACGTGCCGAGCAGCTCCGGGTCGGCGAAGAGCCGGCACAGGCACGGCATCTCTGCGGCCGTGGCACGCAACACGTCTGCCGGGGGTGTTGCTTTTTTGGGTTAAAATCATTTAGTTTTTTTATATATGTAATATTTTTTATATATAATTCGCTCGTGGATACAATCAGGGACGGAGCCAAAAGGGAGTAACGGACTGAGCTAGAGCATCATAGGTAGCATTCACTACATATGCAATTTTTTTTATAAAATTTACAATGGGTTTTTGATCTTAGGCTCAGGGCTAAAGCCTTGTGCCTAAATCCGTCACTCTATATAATATTTTTCACAGAAATGTTGTATGTATAGAAAAAATATTGTATACATAGTCAAAAAATATTGCAAACATAGATAAAAAAATATTACATACATTAAAAAATTTAACTGATTTTAACAAAAAAACATTCGAATATGCAATAGACAGTCCAAGTTTCAATGCAGGATCACATGCTGATGCTGGGATGTGCATACGGAGTCCGTTACAAACTAACGGTTTCGTTACAAGTGGAGTACCCAAGTTTGGCAACAGTGTACTTCACATCGCATGCTACAAAAGTTCCACAAACTTCATACTGAAAGTTCCATTTTAACAGCATTGAAAGTTTCTTTGTAGCGTTTGCTGCCACTAACACAAGGGTATTAAGCTCATCGAATACTCGCATGTTTGTCCTTTGCTTTTGTGCTTTGCGTGGACATGCATGTGAAACCGAAGTGGTTCTATGCTTAATCTGACGAATTGATGCATTAGGCATGATTTGTGCCTACATGCACACTGCAAGTTGATGTAGTAGTAGGATGGCATCCACCACATCAAGAAATCGCTGCGCCATACCACGGGCCTTCGATCCAGTCGCATAACCAGATACACAACAAATGCGGTTTAAGAACGTCATCCACACTGGGAAATGCATTACGAACAGAGAAAACTGAAGCAAAGAGGGATATGAGCAACGGCTCACAAGCAAGAGCAGCAGAAACAATCTAAAAATACGAAGTGACCCGACGGGTTCAACTAGAGGCTCCCCCAGCTAGTGTAGCTCGAGAACCCACCTGCTAAGCATCAAGGCAGCTACAAGCTTTCCTATCGCAACACAAAGTGGAGCCTCCAATTTACAACCACCACAAGAACATTGCAATCTATACTGAACAAACGAGAACCCAGAGCACATTTACGTGTTTACTAGATGATGAAACACTATAATTTAGTTCCTGGGCACACAGACCATCTTTACTGTCCATCTCCAGATTCGCCCTTGGAAGCCTCCTTGATTTCTTCAGCAGCGTCCTCCTACAGCCAAGCACATGATATTTATATATTTAGAATGACTCTCAGAAAAAATAAAATGCAAATGGAAATATGTTAGGGGCGAAGAAAATACTGAGATGTCGGAGGTCCACAGCGTCAGGTTATCACGCAGAAGCTGCATGATCAAAGTGCTGTCCTTGTAGGATTCCTCGCTCAGTGTGTCCAGCTCCGAGATGGCCTCGTCAAACGCCTGGCAAAAGCAGAGCAGAGTAAGGCTATATAACGGTTCTACTATGTTCGAAAATATTAACAGGATTAAGGTTTAAAAAAAAAGGGCACAAAAAGTATACCCCCAGACAAACCCTAAATGGACCAAAACAATTAACTGCAGCAGACATCCTTGCTGCAATTCACAACAAATATTTACTACCAACATACCATGCAAGTATCATCCTCTGCCTTGACATTATAACTGCATGGCGCCTTTATGCATTTGGGCAGTCAGATAAAAAACAAGCGCATGCGGCATGACATTCGTCCTTGAACTGTATCAAATGCTATAGCAACAGTGAGCACTGTAGTAAGATACTATGGATCTCTTCATATTGGTTTCTACTTCTATAAACCACTTTTATCAGCCACTACTTTTCGCTTTCACATATCGTAAAACACTTTATATTTTATTATATCATAATTTCATAAATCGTATAGCAGTCCGAATGTTGTAATGCCTTTTATTGTATAGTCTTTCTTACATAATGCACTATTATTCATTAACCGTTTCTATCAACCACTTCTATCAGCCACTATTATTCATCAGCTACAGTCAAAAGCCATCAGCAAAAGTCAATATGAATAAGCCCTACGGCAATTTACTGTATCATTCGATTTGGTGGGTTGCTTCTTTGATGCAATGGCAAGTTAGTGTTGCAATGGCAGAGAATGCACTTCATTATTTCTATGAAATGCAGACAGGCCGACATGCTAAGTGCTTCTTCCACATCACAAATGTGGTCTATAGATACGAAGTATGATTGTTGAAAGTCAGTAAGGTGTTGCTCTAAGGCTCTAACTTCAACAGATAGCTGCTCAAATTTGGCAATAAGAAGCCAGCACTTGTTAGTTGCTTACACTTGTTATTTGATTCATCATTTGATCGAAAATTTTGATATAGGCTAATCCGCCCGCACGATGTTCATAACCTGTTCTGCTCATTGGTATTAAGAAGCCTACACTTGTAATCTTGTTGATCATGATTTCTCCTGAGCTGTTACAATTTGTGGAAACGTCCTTGTCTGTCTTTTAGATTCACCACATCTCCCAATTTGCTAAAACAGCTATGTGGAACCTGTCCTTGTTGTGTTATTAGCTTACACTTGCCGCTTGATTATCTCAATTACCAAGACAGAATGTTTCATAATAGCTGTATGAACTTCAAAATATAGTCAAGTCCACATGGTCTTATTCAGTTCACAGGCACTGAAATAAAACATAGTTGGCAGCACAGGTGGTTGTTGTAGAAAACAAACCTGCTTGGCGAGATTGCAAGCACGGTCAGGAGAGTTGAGGATCTCATAATAAAACACTGAGAAGTTGAGCGCCAGCCCAAGCCTAATAGGATGAGTCGGGGGCAACTCCGTCAGTGCAATATCCTGTCAGATTTAACATAAACCAAATTGAGCAAAATTCTCCACCAAATGATAAGGCAGGACAAACCACAAATGAAGAAGGATTCCCTGCCAATAAATTTCAATGTTAGGACTGTGAAAACCAGGACAAGCAAACCACCTGAGCAGCTTTGTATGCCACCATGGTGTTCTCAGCAGCATCCTTCCTCTCAGCTCCAGTCTTGAACTCCGCAAGGTACCTATTAATTAAACACGTATATTCAACCAAATCAATTTAATAACACAATGAAATGAAATCTCCAGAAATTCTGTGCTTGTAATTATTGTAATACCTGTAGTAGTCACCCTTCATCTTGAGGTAGAAGACCTTGGACTCTGGAGCGGTAGATGAGGGGACAAGGTGGGAATCAAGAAGCTTGAGGATGCTATCACAGATCTTAGTGAGCTCAGTCTCGATCTTTCCACAGTAGTCCTTAATGAGAGTGACACGGTCCTCATTCCCACGGCTCTCTTCCTTCTGCTCGATGGAGGAGATGATGCGCCATGAGGCACGGCGGGCACCGATAACATTCTTGTAAGCAACTGATAGAAGGTTGCGCTCCTCCACAGTGAGCTCCTCAGAGTCCACTGTCTTGGCAACCTTCTCCATGAACTCTACCATCTCCTCATACCTCTCAGCCTGCTCTGCAAGCTTAGCCATGTACACGTTCTCCTCACGGGAAAGCTCAGCAGGCTGCGACATCTTCACTGTTTGTAGTTTCTAATGGTCACCGAAGGTCAAATCTGGAGGATTTGAAAGAAACTTCAGTTAGCCAAATGTTAATTACCATCTCATTACCCACCACCACAGGCAAGCTTGAATATAGCAACAGTTACCAAAATGCAATAACAGTAAAGCAATCTATACACTTTCTCTTCCTGACACTTCAATCACACAATTTCACATGTTCACTTCAAATCATTTGAACTCAATACATGCAGAAGCTGAATTCAGACAAAAATTGAGACAAGCTCAAGCTCCATATCCTATTCTTAAATTGGAAACATACAAATAATTAAGGAAAAAGGCACCCACCTAAACCTCACCCTATGAAATTTAAAAGCAAATGTAAGTTAAACCCGAAAGGCAAATTGGATGAATATAACTGAAACAACATTACATGAATCCACACACAAAATGCATCGAACCACCTTGTTAAAATTACATATTCAATCCAAGAAAATCCAGCTCCCACCCCACAACCACAACACACCGTATTTCAGTACATAGCAGCCACATCTGTTTAAAAACCCTAATGAGAATGTGAAAAATACAGCATTAAAGATTAAGCTAAAATTTAACAGAAGCAATCAATACCTCAAGTCATTCCTCACAATCTGGTGCTTAATCTGGGGGAAAAAAATCCCTTTTTCCTTTCTGTGGCAGTAAAGGGCATTCAAGCCAAAGAAAGGCATTCCCTCTAACCCATGGTGACTTCACAAATGCCATAGCAAGATGGCACACAAGTGACACAACACATGCTGCTCTTGACCCATAACTGTCAAGGAAAATTTGCTTGCCGATAGCAAGTAGATTAGAAGTCACACCACATGGGTTTGGGACAAAATATTTTTTCTGCAAATGATTCCAAGCGCTATTGCACCAAATTTGTCCCAACTCTCACAACTAAATGGCAACCCATCAGTATTCACACACCTAGCTAGCCACATAGCATCCATTTCCCATCAATCCAAGTGACAATATCACCTAGCTATTACAAGTGTAGTAGAACAACATATTCCGACCACCTGAAATCTTGCACTTTCACTCCATCTCTCTCATGTTCCTTATCAATCACCCCAACTTTCTGCTCTGTCTCTCAACTCTCTAGCATCTCCAGTAAGCCCAGCAGTAACAATGATAGTGATTAGGTGTCTAGGCCACACAGCGACTGCCGTGGCTGCTTGTGACGACAATGCTGTTGGAGAGATAAGCTTATTTCACAGAATGGATCACCCGCACTGGCCACCTCCACTCTTATCTCTATCGTTGCCCTTGTCCTTCTTAGGAAAAGGAGGATTAGGCATCTTCTGAAAGAACCCAATCGAGAACAGAGACAGCGAGAGCTGAACCTGGTCCCGGCCCAACCTCACCGGCAACTGCCGCCTTCCCTGCCTGGGCGCACCGGCACCGCGCCGCTGGAAAGGGCGGATGTACTCCGCGTGCAGACGGCGGAAGCCACCGAGCGAGAGCACAACGTCGCGGAGCAGCTGTTCGGAGAAGCCAAGGTTCGCCCACTCCCGCACGCACGCCACCTCCCACAGCCGCTCGTCCTCCGCGAGCTGCCGCCACCCCCGGCTGACGCACGCCGCGGCCGCCAGCGTCCTCGCCTCCGCCCGCCGCAGCACCTCGAACACCAGGTCCTCCCCAAGATCCGGGACCCTCGGTGGCTCACCAACCTCTGTTGCATCCGGCTGCTGCTGCTGCTGTGGTGGTGGCGCCTGGGAAGAAGAGGAAGACGCCTCAGCATGGCTTGAGCTGGAGGGCGGCCGCTCCGTCCGCTGCTTCTTGGCTGGCTCGTTGGAGCCGCCATCGCCGGCAGCAGCGGGAGTCCGGGGATCATCACCATCCGATGAACCAGAACGGCACTTCATGGCGGAGGAATCTAGCCCTCGCTTCCGGATCAGAACCACGAGCCGCTGCCTGCGCAAGCGTGAACGATTGATTGATTACCTGTAGACACGACAGCACATAATCTATCTTCACCGGAATCATTCCATCCCACGCAATCAACTCAACAAAACACCCAATCCCCCCCCCAAAAAAAAAAAAAAGAACCCCCACCTCCAAACCAGCACAGATTCACCCGATTGAGCTCTCAGGAACCCAGGTAAGCCGTCGAAACTCACCAGATCTGGCTGAATCGCACTACCGGTAGGCCAGATTTAGGGTTGGATCGACAGAATCGAAGCGTGACTCGAGAGGAGTGGGTGGGGAGCAGTTAGTTACCTATGCGCCGGCGGCTACTGGCTTCCCGTGCTCCAGTCTGGTGATCGAATTGAGGGAAATTGTTTCTATTTCTGCTCGCCGCCGAGGCGCTCCGGCCGTATAAAAAAAGATGCCGCGCGCCGTTCTCGTGGTCCCACCGGCAGTTATGTCCCGGGAGGCCCACATGTCATGAGGTGTTTTGTTTGGGTGCTTGTGTGTGGGCCCGACCCTGCAGTGGTGATAAAGCTGGGGACCCCACCGGCTCAGCGTCGGACCGGGACGCGCTACACATGCATAGACAGTGGATGCTCTGTGGAGTGGGACCCACACGTGAGCTGTTGCCATCATGGCGTATTGGGTCCAAGTGTGTGAACTCGGTCGCAAAATTTCAAGGGCCGGGGCCGGACCGCGACGGCCCAGAGCACGACGTCGTGCTGAGCCTGAGCTGAGTGGTTAAGGATGCAGTGGGCCCATGAGTAAGGGGCACGTGAGGCCTGCGCCGTGCCCACAATTGCTGCCCTCTGCTTGTCTCAACCGAAGTGTTCCCGGGCCTGGTTAAAAGCCTGACATCTCAAAGTTGTAATTAATTTCTTCAATTGTAAGTTGTAATTAAAAGGCTGAACTATTAATTTTTTAAGTTGTAAGGTGGTTTCTTTCGGGCTGTGGCTTATAACTTAAAATTTTAAATTCTAACTGTTCATAAAAGAGACACTCACGTGCGATTTTGGCCGATATAAATAAAATTGGTACAGTGTGTACTACAATCGACTAGTAGACCCAGTCTTAACAAAACACAACATTTGAAAGCTAGTTACTATAGCAAAAAGTGAAAAGCAAAAGCCAAAGCCATGACAAACCCACCTGTAGTGCATCAATTAGTTTTACAATACTATATATGCTAATTAGGTTTATTCAGGACATGAGAATACAATGTGTGTAGGATCTATTATTAACTATGTGAACATATATGATTGATTGTCTTTCTTTAGGGTTTTGGTGTTGTATGTTAGGGAAATCACCTTCTATGCAAGTTTATTAGTGACTAGCGGATTTATTATTATGTCTATTTTGTGTTTAATTAATCGAATGAGCAGCTACCGTTAACATCAAATTAGTTGTCAAAATAATTGACAAGTATGAATGAACGACTAGCTGTAGTATTGAGTATGGCGAGTTAGAGTGGGTGAATGACTTCTATACTCTTCTTCTGGTATTAGAAACTCAATGTAGCGAAAAATTCAAGCCAACAAACTATTTCAAAACTAAGAGCCAAAGATTACAAAGATCGCCCAAGACAATAGTGTCTCACCGATCTGATTGCCGATTGGAGGGTGGTCAGACCGTTCGGCCAGTCAGACCGCATATGTGAAACCAATCAAGGTGGTTGGACCACTTGGGTCATGGTGGTCTGATCGCTCGCTAAACAGATGTATAAAAACAACACGACACATGACCAAGAAAAACGCTAACTCTTAAACCAATGATCCAAACATGATGAAACTTGGTACAAATCCTTCTTATAATATCATGAACCTATTCCAATCATGAATTGCGAAGATTAATACTAAAGTTTTGACTTTTATCTAAAATAAGAAAAGTTGTACTAAAATCGAGCAAGAGGCAAATCTCAATATGCTCTTGCTCGTGCGTTATTGATGATCTAGTTGACATTGGATAGGTTCACACATATCATAGCAAGTTAGATTACAACAGGAACTCAAGCCAAAACATCCACAAGATGAAAACACTAAAATCACCTCTCTCTTGAGCTAAACGGGCAATCACAAGAACTTTGCATAGAAAGGGTCAAGATGGATGGGATCTAATCTCCAAGCGATATCTCCACCTCTTACATGTCCTTGGCACCAAGAGAGATCAAGAGGAGATGAAATTCAACGGAGAAAACCAAGCAAATTAAAAGCACAAAGAGCGAACCATTGTACAACTCACTTGAACAAAGTTTGGATGTTTATTTCACTTGGAGAGAAATGATTTACAACCACTCTCTCATGAGAGATAAAGTTTTAACCCTAGAACACATATACAAAGTTTTTAACACAGAAAACCCTATGCTCTCTCACAACTCTTGAGAGCCCATCTCTCTCAATACACATAAGGGTTTATATAGTGGAGATTCCTCATCTACTATCAAATCCTAGCAACCAGCACACACACTTAATGGATATAACCATTTACAAATAGAAAATTCCAATAACTCACACACAAACAAATTTCGAGGCTATGACCCTTAATTTTCAAGAAGACATGCATATCTATGGTCCCTTGAACCCTTACCCTCCAAGTCTCGTTCTACTACTCGAAACCAAGGAGTCTTACACCCCTAGAAATCCCCTCCGCAACTAACTACACATCCCGAGTCTTGGCCACAATGCAAGTACAAACTTGACGTGGTAGTCCAAGTTTATGATGATGTGGGGAATCCAGGATGTCGATTTCTTCAGTGCCCTATGTTTATGGTAAGCAGTTCATTTTCTATCTATACTTCTACGCATGCATCAGTTATAATCACCTCGTCTTCCTTGCATACCACGGATTGCATATTCACCAAGTGATTGGATCAACCATATCCAATACCTACTTAGATTTACATCCACACTCCCTAAATCCACTTAGAAGAGTTGCGAGAGAAGCTCCATATCGAGAGGATCGACAACGACGAGCTTTGCATGCAGAGAATCAGGGAGACAAACAATGAAGAGGTGGTACACCTCGGCAGTGACTACTACCCGTACTACTGATGCGCCTGCCACTACCATGACAACCAGCTACATCCACGCGGCCCTAACGTGCCACTCCATTGGGTGCCCTAGGTGTTCCACTTTTGCCTTATGGGTGTTCTTTTATAAGCCCTATTAGATCTACAACCACTATGTTGTTTATATTCGAAAAACGGACATGTTTCTTACATATAGTTTTGGTTCACGGTTTGTGCATGTTGCTATTTGTATCGTAGAAGTAGTGAGGTAAACATATGCACTTAGTCAAATCCCATGCGTCATCTAATTTGCACATTCATTATGAAGTGTTACGTCAGATTTGAAATAGTTTATTTAAATAAAAACCATTAATACAACCTAAGGTGCACTAATCAAATTCTCTTTTTAATAGTCAGCCATTATTTCAAAACTACTAAACCAAAAAATGCAAGAATTTTTTTATAAACAATACATTTTTATTAAGACAAAATGTATTATTAAAAAATTTAAAAATAACTCTATCACCATTTCAATTTTCAACAGTTATTTGTCGTAGTTGAATTAATGACAGAACATCTATCACCAATACAATTGGGCACAGAGATTCTATTGTCGATTTAGTTAACGACGGAAATTATGTTGCTAGTTGAACTAACGACAGATCCTCTATCGTCAATTTATTTAGCGATAGAGACCTGTGGACTACCACACATGACTCTATCGTCATTCCAAGTGGCTCTGTGTAGGTTATTTGTAAATTTTTTTAGTAATGATATATTTATATAATATTAATAAAAATATTATTTAAAAAGTCTGGAGCCAAATTCGACACCTGTAACGTCTTGGAAAAGTGTTGCTTGCTGACAAACGACGGCGACACCCTTCGTGGCGTTCATGCATGCGCCGTGGGAGGCTGAGCCGCGTGGACCACCCGCCCACCTGAACGCACGGGCCGACCCGAGAAGCGACGCGACCCACTGGCTTGGATCTGTGCAGTTCTCATCGCATCACTTTGTGTGCCTTTGTGGCGTTCTGTCGTGCCCTCGCCGATAAATACGCGCGGTCCGGATCGTGAGTTCGTGACCACCCACCGCTCAGTCTCTTGCCACTGGTGATGTGTAGTTTCCTTAAAATTTAGATACATCTAGCATTGTTGTAACTGAAAATTCTATTTTTAACCTCTTTCGCACATTAATTCCGTTTGTAGCCTCCCCGGTTGACCGCGTGACTCGCTAGCGGCGACGCTTGTCCGGTCGTACGGTCCCGGACCGTACGACCACACTGTACCTAGGTCGTATGGTCCAGGACTGCACGACTTTACTGTTCACCGGGGGGTGACCGCACGACCGAGACTTCCGAGCGCATGACTAGATCCCCGACCACATGACTAGATCTCCGACAGCATGACTAGATCCCCGATCGCATGACTAGATCAAGCGGACGCCTGGGTTGTGCGGTCATGCATCAGTCGTGCGGTCGGAGTTCTAGTCATGCGGTCGAAGTCCTAGTCATGCGCTTGGAAGTTTTGGTCGTGTGATCACCCCTCGGTGAACAGTAAGGTCGTGATCGTACGACCTAGCTACAGTGTGGTCGTACGGTCTCGGACCGCACGACCGGACACGCGTCGCTGCCAGCGAGTCGCGCGATCGACGAGGGGTACAAACGGAATTAACGTGCGAAAGAGACCAAAAATAGAATTTTCGATTGCAACAGTGCTAGATGTGTCCAAAACTCAGCTCATGATCCTTTGTTTCCGCGCGGAGGTTTGCGGGCCGCGCTGACCGGTGCCGCACGCAGTGGCACCATGTACCGAAGCCGGAGGATGTCACGCCGGCGGCGGCGGCGGGCATTGCAATGAGCGGTGCGGGCAGCAATACGTACGACCAGGCGGCCGGCGCCACCGCCTTCGCCGTGCAGGCGCAGGCTCCGCTCGCCACGTGGTCCACCGGCCTCTGCGGCTGCTTCGACGACTGCGGAACTGTGAGACCGATCGATCGGTAGCGATCATGTAAGATTCACATCTACGACCTCCTGCCGTGCTTGAACCGCGACGGAGTGGCCGCCTACACGCTGGCGCACGTGCGTGGGCTGCTCGCCGAGGCCGTCGCCCTCGTCCGCGCCAAGATGCCCTACTGGAACCGCTCCGCCGGGGCCGATCACGTCTTCGTGGCGTCGCACGACTTCGGCGCCTGCTTCCATCCCATGGTCAGCTGCTCCTCCAAGCTCTGGGTTCTCACTTGTTTTTGAAAGCGTTGATAGTTTTGGAGAATACTTCACAAATACATTGATTGAATGTTTGGATACATATGCACAAGCGTATAACAGAAGGGGCAACAAAACTGCCAAAAAGGAAGGAACTATCCTAAAAGGAATGAACAATCCTAGGCTTGGTTTGTTGCCAGCGTGAGGCCGCTAGAACCTGGACGTGCATGCATGCATGCTCCTGTAGCAGAAACGGCAAAGCAATAATCACGGGTTACGCTAACATACCCCCGCAGTTGGAGCGGGAGTGGAGCGGACGTTTAGACTGGTTCGGAACTCAGTGAACAGCGAAGATGGCAGTCCTTTGGTGAAGATGTCCGCATATTGTGACGAGGTAGGCACATGAAGAACGCGTACTGCGCCAGCAGCCACACGTTCATGAACAAAATGCAAGTCAATTTCAATATGTTTGGTGCGCTGGTGCTGCACCGGATTTGAGAAGAGATAGACTGCATTGACATTGTCACAGTAAACGATCGTAGCCTGCTTGGGGGAACAGTGAAGCTCAAGGAGAAGCTGGCGTAACCAACAGATCTCGGCCATAGCATTGGCGACGGAGCTGTAGACCATGCTCAAGAGTGCCCTTCAGGTAATGAAGAATGCGCTTGACCAAGGCATAATGAGGCTCCCGAGGATCATGCATGTGGAGACACACCTGCTGCACAGCATAGGCAATATCCGGCCTGGTGAAGATGTGAGATACTGAAGAGCGCTAGCTAAACCTCTGTAATGGGTCAAATCAGACACAGGTGGACTAGCATCAGAAGGTAGCTTGGCATTGGTGTCGTCAGGAGTGGAGCATGTCTTGCAATCACTCATATTGGCCCGTCCAAGAATATCCAAAATGTACTGTCGCTGACTGAGGAAAATACCACCATCACGATGACTCACGGAGACACCAAGAAAATGATGGAGAGGGCCGAGGTCCTTTATGGAAAACTCATGCTGGAGGGCATCAATAACCTGGCGAAGAAGAGCCTGAGAGGAAGTAGTGAGCACTATGTCATCCACATAAAGGAGCAAGTAAACCGTGTCGCTGCTGCGGTGGTACAGAAATAGAGAGGAGTCAGACTTGGCACCAATGAAACCAATGGAGAGAATGAAAGATGCAAACTAACTAAACCATGCACGGGGCGCTTGCTTCAGGCCATATAGAGACTTGTTGAGGCGACAGACATGATCCGGCCTGGAGGAGTCCACAAAACCAGAGGGCTGAGCACAGTAGACTGTTTCAGAAAGTGTGCCGTGTAAGAAAGCATTCTTCACGTCCAATTGATGAATCGGCCAATCATGAGAGAGAGCAACTGTGAGGACAGTCCGAATAGTGGCAGGCTTGACAATCGGACTGAAGGTCTCATCAAAATCGATGCCTAGACGCTGAGTGAAACCTCGGAGGACCCAACGAGCCTTGTAGCGCGCAAGAGTACCGGTGGGAGAAAACTTGTGACAAAACACCCATTTACCAGTCACAATATTAGCGTCAGGAGGGCGCGGGACAAGATCCCAAGTGTGGTTGTGCTACAGAGTCGTAAATTCCTCAATCATTGCGTCACGCCAATTAGGATTAATCTATTTTTTTTCAGCATTAAAGTGTAGATATATAGTAAAAATATTATGATAAATACACATTTATCTTATATTGTAGGATGATACTTCATAAGAATAGAGCCTTTATTGCGGGAGGAAAGGAGTATAACATATAGAAACATTCCAACCAGCCACACGACGTTTGGGAATTGGGAGCGGAACTAGCACGCATGCACCAAATGACACACTTGACACCAGGCACAAAACATAACTTGACACCAGGCACAAAACATTAGGACACCAAATTACATATTGCTCTTTCTTCAGCCACGATACGCTTCTCCATCAGAGGACTAGATACTACATATATTCAGTTATTCTTTTCTTCCCAGCTACTAATTAATGCTTCTCCGCAAGGGGCACTGCAAGGACCTCGCTGACCACCCTCTCCAGATTTACCCAAGAAGGGCCACCTGGGAGTGCAGCCACAGCTGCCTTCTCCTTCCATTGCATCACCATTCTCTTCATCTCCTTCCCCTTGTCCCCTTCCATCACCTCCCTTATCACATAATTCACCTCATCTCTCACAACGTTGCCGCCGATCTCCATGCCGATGCGCCACTCGGAGCAAGCGTACCGGCTATTCGTTTGCTGGTCGGCGGCGAACGGCCAGCACAACATCGGCACTCCGGCACAGATACTCTCTAGCATCGAGTTCGACCCGCAATGTGTCAGAAACGCGCCGATTGCCTCGTGCTGAAGCACCACGTCTTGCGGGCACCAGCTCGTCACGTAGCCTCTCTCCTTGGTATCCTCCAAGAACTCCGCAGGTAGCACGGCAGCAGGGTCGGCGCCCTTCGCTTGGTCATGTCTGATCACCCACAAGAACTCATGTCCGCTGTTAGCCAAACCCCATGCAAACTCTACAAACTGTTCGTTCGTCAGCGTCACTATACTCCCGAAGTTGACGTACACCGCGAAGTTCGCCGCTTGCCTCGAGCCACTCTAGGCGGCGTGGTTCTCCTTCGAAGGTTTGAACCCAACGTGTCGGCGATACTACCGCGACTTGCACGAGGAGCGCGGCGAGGCCCGACGACGTAGATAGGCGGCATGATGGTTGACATCGCGGTGATGACTTCGCGCTCAAGCTCGTCAAAAGTGTGAAGGATGACGGTGATGGAGTGGTTCGGTGGCACGCCATTGAGCTCGGGAGGATGGCAAGCACGGCGTCTTCGTGGTGCGTAGTGCGGATGAAGCTCGGAAGTCCCTTAGGCGCATGTCCTTGGGCATCCCGGCACCGATCGACGACCGTCTTTGTCCGGTATCCGTTAAATCACCGCTTGGCGTCGTTGATCAAATCAACGATCAAGTAAGCGATTTTATTTTATCTATGTAGATCAAGGTTGCATTTCATAGCGAACAATTAGGCCGATCGACATATCTTGGCTTACGTTTGGGGAACAATACCCTTGTCGACAAGTCGCGCACCGCTTTGGAACACCATGAAGGCGCAGGCGCTCGTGATCCAGAAGGTGACGCAGGGGAGGCCCATCTCCTTGGTGGTACGCAGGATGTGATCGACGTCGGAGATGACGCAGGTCACCGGTGGGAGATCGGCGACGAGGTTCTTAAAGTGCCGGGCCATGGTCTCAAGGGAGAACAACAGCGCGGTCAAGTCCTGCACCGCGTCCTCCTCGGACGGGGCGAGCCGTCGGGATGCGCGCGCTGGAACCCCGGACGCCTTGAGCGCTGGCTGGCCGCGAGCGCCGAGGAGGCGGCGGCGGTTGTGCTCCGTGTGGACGAAGGTGACCTGGAAGCCATGGCAGTGGTGGAGGAGTTTTGCCAGCTGGAGCGCCGGCGTGATGTGGCCCTGGGTCGGGAAAGGGAAGAACACCACGTGAGGCTTCTTATCGCTGGCGGCCTGCGTCGCCATGGCAGCTCCAACGCCTGGCAGAGTATAAACGTTCTTGCAAGCGTCTATAATAACAAGAGAGAATTGGAGTGGAGGATTCCACAGAAGCACTCACATACTGTTGTGCAGGCAGCATGGCCACTTAAACTCCTTCACCTGCTAATGCCGTCGCGCTCCCTTGGGCATGGACTGGACTGATGAACGATCCATTTATGAAGTTTAAATGCATGGATGGCGATGCGCAGGCCTGAAACCAATAGTTGTGTTTGATTAGCAGTGCACAACGATGCGCTACCAGGTATCAATTAATGTGCTGGTTAGGGGTGAAAACGGATCGGATAGTTTCCGACCGATCCGAACGAATACGGATACGGATTGTGTCGGATCGGATTTTTTTCGGATAATTCTCGGATCGGATACGGATACGGATTTTTTTTATCGGATACGGATACGGATACGGTAAGCCTAGTATCCGTCGAATACGGATACGGATACGGATAATCCGGATAAAATGAAACCGGATATCCGGATATTCTAGAATCTCCCCATTTTCTTATTTCCAAAATCCGAATAAAATCCAAAAGGCTCTAGAAAATAGCAATTAAATCCCAAAAATTCACCAAAAATACCAGAAAAATCCTTGAGACCTGAGGAACACAAATAAAATATTTTTAGCTCATGTTAAAGTTTAATTTAATTATATTAAATTATTTTAAATTCTAAAAATTTATTTTAAGCTTGATTTAATTCCAGAAAATTTATTTTTGAAAACATGGCTTTATAAACTCCAGAAAATCATGATGTTACAAACTATTTATGTATTTTTGTTAATTGTGGATGTATAATTTAAGGGGTTTTCATGTTCCGATAAATATTCGTAACCGTATTCGTTTCGATTCGTATTCGATCCGTATCTGTATTCGATATTATTCGTATTTGTATTCGTATTCGAGTTATCCGTATTTGTATCCGTATCCGAAAAAAAATATGAAAACAAATATGGTAGAGGCATTATTCGTCCGTATCCGATCCGTTTTCACCCCTAGTGCTGGTGATGTTTTGTTTTCTTTGAAAGATACAATACCGACGATGCCGATGACTTTTGTGCACTAGTTCATTTGGTGGCGTCTCTGACAACTTTTGTTTTTCATAGGCTCCATGTGCCGGACGAGAGGACAGGAAAGCGGGAGATTCTTCCTGCTCGCACCTGAAAAACCAAGCGTCGTTAGCTTCCTCAGTTGAGTTAGTACTTGATAACGAGGCAAGTTAGCCGAGAGAAGAAAGAAACAAGCCATGCTACATTGCTGCTAGGGGTGAAAACGGATCGGATAGTTTCCGACCGATCCGGACGAATACGGATACGGATTGTGTCGGATCGGATTTTTTTCGGATAATTCTCGGATCGGATACGGATACGGATTTTTTTTATCGGATACGGATACGAATACGGTAAGCCTAGTATCCGTCGAATACGGATACGGATACGGATAATCCGGATAAAACGAAACCGGATATCCGGATTTTCTAGAATCTCCCCCATTTTCTTATTTCCAAAATTCGAATAAAATCTAAAAGGCGCTAGAAAATAGCAATTAAATCCCAAAAATTCACCAAAAATACCAGAAAAATCCTTGAGA
Source organism: Melocanna baccifera (assembly GCA_036346265.1). Lineage (NCBI taxonomy): Eukaryota > Viridiplantae > Streptophyta > Magnoliopsida > Poales > Poaceae > Melocanna > Melocanna baccifera. The sequence goes on along the minus strand of CM070680.1, from coordinate 26,275,652 downwards.
CCTAAGGAACACAAATAAAATATTTTTAGCTCATGTTAAAGTTTAATTTAATCATATTAAATTATTTTAAATTCTAAAAATTTATTTTAAGCTTGATTTAATTCAGAAAATTTATTTTTAAAAATAGGGCTTTATAAACTCTAGAAAATCAGGATGTTACAAACTATTTACATATTTTCGTTAATTTTGGATGTATAGTTTAAGGGGTTTTCATGTTCCGATAAATATTCGTAACCGTATTCGTTTCGATTCGTATTCGATCCGTATCTGTATTCGATATTATTCGTATTTGTATTCGTATTCGAGTTATCCGTATTCGTATCCGTATCCGAAAAAAAATATGAAAACAAATATGGTAGAGGTATTATCCGTCCGTATCCGATCCGTTTTCACCCCTAATTGCTGCTGCTGCTGCTCATTATTTAATTCTTTTTTCCAGTCTCACATGAGCACTTCCCCCTCCGCTCCTATCCCTAACCATAGCTGGCTAGCATCCTCCGGCTCCACCTCTCCTTCCTTCTCCGCCTCCGACATGCGTGATGCCTCCACCACTACAAAAATCACCGAGTTAGAAAAAATAACATCCATTGTGTTGTGGATCCAAGCCCCACATGTCATTCTCGTATTAGATGGTACTGAGCTACTTATCTTTATTAATCTTAAGACATAAGCAACATATTACGGATTATTTAGGTTGTTGCATTTATAGTTGTGCGGTGCAAGGGTATGCTGTGCCATATTTTTTAAGCTCGAGCTGGCTCGTGAAGTCTTTTTGTTTATGGGGGAAATGAACTGGGCTCACTTAAGTTGAGTTAGAGGGTATTCATATTAACTTTTGCCGATGGTTTTGGGTTTATAAATAGTAATAATTTATAGAGATGTTTATAAAGAGAGATACTTGTATGAATTTTAGCCGCTATAAATGAAGTTATTATAGTGAGTACTACAATCGACTAGTAGACACCGTATTGAAAAGATACTCCGTTTGAAAGTTAGGTACCGTAGAAAAGTCATTTATTTTAGAAAAATGACTTTTAGAAATTAAAGAGAACAAGGCCTAAATAGTACTAGTTTTTTTTAAAAAAAGAACGAGGGAATTCAATTAAAGTGTTAAGCCCTCTAAAAAACTTGAGTGTAAAGCCAGAAAGTATCTAAGGAAGCAGCGGACGTATTCTAAGTGTAGTTCGTTGCTGGCATAATTACACTGAGTTTTTTTAGAAAGCACCGAATACTGTTAAGGATTTTTATTACCCAGACCCATTATTGCTAAGTTTTTTTCCCATTGATTTAGTGATAAAATTTCAAGATTTTGTTGTAGCCCCTAGCATCATTATATAAAAGTACTGCTTGTACTAATCAGAGTTTGGCTTGTCTGGTCTTCATCTCCGCATAGCATCTAACTCTTTTTCAGAAGGGAAAGAAGATCTTCAGACAAATATATGGTGCCCATTCGTCATTTCTTGTAGTTACTCAAGGTAACTTCCAATCATTTCGCATATATATGCAATTTAGTATACTACTTATAGCATGATATCCAATCATTTCCCATATATATACAACTCTGTGAGGTACTACAGGAAGCCTTGGTTTGTTAGTCTACTCATGCAAATAATATCTAACAAAAAGGAAAACCAGATAACTAGAAACAGAAGCATGCTGCCTTGTGCATTACTAGTTGTACTCCTGTACTCTTTAACTATGGTATTGACATTGTTGTAAATGGATTTTAGTCGATTGCAATGGGCCAAAGGCCAAAATAAGTATACCAAAGGGATCAGCTATTTACCGAGGCTGTTGGGGTCGAAGCTAGTTGCGCATTGCAAGGTGGCTATGGACAGGGGTTGACAACGCAGTTCACCACTGGGGGTTGACATGGAGCCAAAGGCAAAGGACCTCCCTCGAAGGTTGTTGGACTCCTTGCTGGCATGCGCCTGCCGCTCGATGCGTCAGATGGCAAGGAAAGGCCAACGTGGGCGGTGAGGAGGAGGTTGACATGGATGGGGAAGGCGATGGGAAGGGGGTCAGAGGTGGACGACGAGGAAGATGGGAGGTGGCGGCGGAGACAGATAGCGACGAGGAGGTGCAGCGCTTGTGCAATGTGCTTGCCTTCGGACTTTGTTGCCCAGCCACCGCCTCTCTTGAGGGTTCATACTTTTTTGGGAGGAGAAGGGGAATCAGGATTTAGGGTGAAATCAGGACGGAATGAGATGAGAGTAGGGGTGCAAACGGAACGGATAATTTTCGTCCAACCAACCGAAGGCTCGCAAAGCGGATATGAAAGAGGTAAATATGTATCTAACACTATCCGTGTTCGACTCCAACTGCGAGGAAAAATATGGAATAGGATACGGAATGAGTGATATCCGTTCGTATATATCCATATGTCAAGTAATATGAGAAAGTCTATTGTGATTTCACTTAGAAACAAGATAACATATAAGTAGATTATCACATCTAAACATACATAGAATACTGAGTGCTGTTACTTTGATATCTTGGCCACCCCTATGTGGCTGCATCTCCGTGCCTTTCTCAACAACCTTACATGGGAACTTGAACAAAACGAAGTTCTTGGCCAGCGGTGGAGCCCATGTGAGAAAGCATATGATGTCCGACACCAATGAATCAAACGATGATACCACTTAGCACCTCCTAAAAATAAGACACCAACAGGACTTCGATCTTTTCCTTTTTTTGCTTGATAATCTAATCTAATGGTACCAATCACAAGTGTCAATCATCAGAGACGAAAAGGGCAAGATTCTAAAGATTCGGGTCGAGCAAAGCTATTACCAAATGAAGCAGTTTCCTGTTTTCATGTTTTCGTACGTAGGTGCGTACTACTTGGAGATCATTCATCGACCTTTCTGAAGGCAGTTGCACGTCTCTTTGTTATCAGTTCACCATTGGGAAGCCTGAAAGAGACCAATAGTACATAGCTGGAGCCAATTTCAACGTATACCTTTTCTTTTGGAGAGAGGGAAATAAAATAAAATATTTCTCTGTCACTCAAAAGATAATATGAAATGAAATAAAATATTTCTGTCACTCAAAAGATAGTATTATAAAACAATTAAAATATCTATATTTCTGCCATTGACACTACATGTTAATCTATATCTATGATATCATCGAGACCTTGTAAAAGGAGTTTTTACTTTGATCTGTTTACGAGTCTGCTCGGTTGGACTGAAATTGTACTGTAGTTGATTGAAATTACACTGTAGTTGACGGTGGCTTATTTGACGTAATTATTTTTTTAAAAATATAAAAATAGAAAAAATAGGTTAACCCATCACGTATAATGTAAACAAATACGGAAAAAAGAACGGTAAAAAAGCTCAAAAAATATCGAAAAGTCAAAAAAGATGAAAATTATGAATAGTAAAAAATAAGGCAGAAATCAGAAATTCAAACCCAAATGAGCAGGGCCATATATATCTAACGCTGTTGCAATCTTTTTTAATTTTAACTCTCTAACATCAATTTTGTAAAAATAATCATCTCTCTGAGCTCCAAAGGTACGTGCGCTCACACATAGTCTACATGACAGAGATTGCATCTCTGTCCTAGATCTCGAAACAGGCAAAGTACATGCATGATTACAAAAGAAGAAACTAAAGGTGGAAATGGGCAAAAGTGCATAACCATACAATGGAAACTAAAGAAGAAACTCGCCATCGCCTTCAGTATTATATTTGGAAACGGGATTATGGCAAATTTGAGTATGGACAGCACGTGCATTGCCGCCGGGAGATTTTCGAACAGCAGCATCGCGTCCATACGGTACGGATAGTGTAAAGGTCAAGCATACGGTAAACTAAGGTGTGCCAACCAATTTGACTGAAATCTACAAAGAGGTGCAAACCGGTGGTTGATTATCGATAGCAAGATAACTTAAGTAAAAGTCGATTATGAACGACACATCCATCACCATGAGAACTTACATTAGAACAAAATAAATCTCAGATATACGTAAACCGATAAAGATCAACACATCGATATAAGGCAATATTTATCATCATTGAATATGCGAAACAATATTGATCATCATCAAATTACAGAGGGGGATTGGATCTACTAACTACAACTAAGAACTACTACTAAGGCAAAAAAAACATAAAAATATATAATAAAATAAATTTTAGATGGTCGAGGACGGTCTGTAGAGGAGCATTGGCGCCACTATTTATAACCACAGCTTGCGTACGTTTGCCTTCTTCCGTTCACACCGGGGATTCCTTATTTCTTGAGTACGTACGGTTTCCTGATCGGCATGCATGATATTTTCTCCATCGTGACAAACCAACTATAGGTATGTTGGCTTCTCTTGCCTTCCTTGGCTTGCTTTCCATGCATGAGCAAATAGCTTTCTATTCCATCTTGGGGATGCACGCCTGCTGGCCTGGACGGCTGCCGAGCTGTGGCAGCTCGGCAGCAGCCACCCTGAGCTGCTCTGCACGCCTGCCGCTGCTCGGCTCTGCTTGTCGTGCAACCTCATCCTCCCGCCTGGCTCCTCCCCTGTTGAGATACGACGGCGCGACAGATAACACATATTATTTATCGCACCTTTTAAGGTTAAGGAGAGAGTTATTTTTATAAAAATAAATACTATGAGGCTAATATTAAAAAAGTTACAGTAGTACTAAATGAGTGGACACGAGTTCTTTGCTTTTAACGGCTAAAAATTACTATATCATAAAAAAAAATTGACCGATATAGGTGGAGTCGATATAGTATTTACTACAATTAACTTGTAGATCCCACCTTAAAAATATACTATATTTAAAAGTTAATTACTGTATAAAAGTTAAAATATAGAAACCAAAAAGAAAGTGCCAAAACTTACCTTATGGAGTAAAGCATACTTTTGGGGAAACTTTTCCCCATCTTGATATGGCACTATGTGATGCCGTATCGAGAGGCCCACAACAAATATGTATCACGTCAATTTCTTGGCAGTGATCTTGAGCATTGAGCATTTTTTTTATCTGACGGCCCAATCAAATTACTAATTAATCACTCTACGAGCCTATGGCTATGATTGTATGAAGCTATACTGTTATGTGCCCCTTTGTGAGAAATGGCATTATAGGCACTGTTGTTGATTGCAAACCATCACTGGTATATACTCTCTCTCCCATAATATACGTCCAAAACATACCATATACATAGACTAATAAGATATAATAAATATAGAAAAAAGTTAATATTATTGAACCATGTATATCTCTATTAAATAACATACTACAACCACTAATCTATTTTTTCAACATTAAAGGGTAGATATGTGGTAAAAATATTATAATAACTATATATTTATCTTATATTGTAGGACGATACTTCATAAGAATAAAGCCTTTATTGCGGGAGGAAAGGAGTATAACATATAGAAACATTCCAACCAGCCACACGACGTTTGGGAATTGGGAGCGGAGCTAGCACGCATGCACCAAATGACACACTTGACACCAGGCACAAAACATAACTTGACACCAGGCACAAAACATTAGGACACCAAATTACATATTGCTCTTTCTTCAGCCACGATAACGCTTCTCCATCGGAGGAGTAGGTACTGCATATATTCAGTTATTCTTTTCTTCCCAGCTACTAATTAATGCTTCTCCGCAAGGGGCACTGCAAGGACCTCGCTGACCACCCTCTCCAGATTTACCCAAGAAGGGCCACCTGGGAGTGCAGCCACAGCTGCCTTCTCCTTCCATTGCATCACCATTCTCTTCATCTCCTTCCCCTTGTCCCCTTCCATCACCTCCCTTATCACTGAATTCACCTCATCTCTCACAACGTTGCCGCCGATCTCCATGCCGATGCGCCACTCGGAGCAAGCGTACCGGCTATTCGCTTCTTTGTCGGCGTGAACGGCCAAGACAACATCGGACTCTCGCACGATACTCTCAAAGATCGAGTTCGACCCGCAATGTGTCAGAAACGCGCCGATTGCCTCGTGCTGAAGCACCGCATCTTGCGGGCACCAGCTCGTCACGTAGCCTCTCTCCTTGGTATCCTCCAAGAACTCCGCAGGCAGCACGGCAGCAGGGTCGCCGCCCTTCACTTGGTCATGTCTGATCACCCACAAGAACTCATGTCCGCTGTTAGCCAAACCCCATGCAAACTCTACAAACTGTTCGTTCGTCAGCGTTACTATACTCCCGAAGTTGACGTACACCACTGAGTTCGGCCGCTTGCCTCTGAGCCACTCTAGGCAGGCGTGGCTCTCCTTCGAAAGGTTTGAGCCCAATGTGTCGACAGTACTACCGGCGACTTGCCTGAGGAGCAGCGGTAGAGGCCCGACGACGTAGATAGGCGGCATGATGGTTGACATCGCGGTGATGACTTCGCGCTCAAGCTCGTCAAAAGTGTGAAGGATGACGGCTGATGGAGTGGTCCGTGGCACGCCATTGAGCTCAGGAGGATGGCAAGCACGGCGTCTTCAGCGTCCGTGGTGCGGATGAAGCTCGGGAAGTCCCTTAGGCGCATGTCCTTGGGCATCCCCGGCACCCAGTCAACGACCGTGCTGTCCAGGTATCCGTTCGTCAGCTGCTCGGCGTCTGTTGATCAAATCAACGATCAAGTAAGCAGATTTTATTTTATCTATGTAGATCAAGGTTGCATTTCATAGCAGAACAATTAGATCGATCGACATATCTTGGCTTACGTTTGAGGGGAACAATACCCTTGTCGACAAGCTGCTGGCACTGCTGGGACGCCATGAAGGCGCAGGCGCTCGTGATCCAGAAGGTGACGCAGGGGAGGCCCATCTCCTTGGCGGTACGCAGGATGTGATCGACGTCGGAGATGACGCAGGTCACCGGCGGGAGGTCGGCGACAAGGTTCTTGAAGTGCCGGGCCATGGTCTCCTGGGAGAGCATCAGCGCGGCCAAGTCCTGCACCGCGTCCTCCTCGGACGGGGGCAGGCCGTCGGGGACGGCGGCGAACTGGAACCCCGGGACGCCAGCGAGCGCGCCGGGGCCGCGAGCGCCGAGGAGGCGGCGGCGGTTGTGCTCGGTGTGGATGAAGGTGACCTGTAAGCCATGGCAGTGGTGGAGGAGTTTTGCCAGCTGGAGCGCCGGCGTGATGTGGCCCTGGGTCGGGAAAGGGAAGAACACCACGTGAGGCTTCTCGTCGCTGGCGGCCTGCGTCGCCATGGCAGCTCCAACGCCTGGCAGAGAGTTGGAGTGGAGGATTCCACAGAAGCTCTCACAGACTGTTGTGCAGGCAGCATGGCTACTTAAACTCCTTCACCTACTAATGCCGTCGCGCTCCCTTGCATTTATGAAGTTTAAATGCATGGATGGCGATGCGCATGTGCCAGTGTTGTGTGTGGCCATGTCAGTACGTACGATAGTTGTGTTTGATTAGCAGTGCACACTGTGTTTGAGCAGTGCACAACGATGTGCTACCAGGTATCAATTATATACTGGTGATGTTTTGTTTTCTTTGAAAGATACAATACGGACGATGCTGATGACATTTGTGCACTAGTTCACTTGGTGGCGTCTCTGACAACTTTTGTTTTTCATAGGCTCCGGACGAGATAGCGGGAGATAGCATCTCTCACTTGTAGCCTAGCTACAAGTAGTGCAAAATTACATAACTTTTACTTATTTATTAGGGTGAATTGCTCCGTACCACTACAAAAATCACCGAGTTAGAAAAAATAACATCCATTATGTTGTGGATCCAAACCCCATATGTCATTCTCGTATTAAATGGTACTGAGCTACTTATCTTTATCAATCTTAAGACATAAGCATATAGAAACATATTACGGATTATTTAGGTTGTTGCATTTATAGTTGTGCCATGCAAGGGTATGCTGTGCCATATTTTTTAAGCTCGAGCTGGCCCGTGAAGTCTTTTTGTTTATGGGGGAAATGAACTGGGCTCACTCAAATTGAGTTAGGGGTGTTCATATTAACTTTTGCTGATGGTTTTTGGTTTATAAATAGTAACAATTTATAGAGAAGTTTATAGAGAGATACTTGCGTGGATTTTAGCCGTTATAAATGAAGTTATTACAGTGTGTACTACAATCGACTAGTACACACCGTGGTTAAAAGACACTTCGTTTGAAAGTTAGGTACCGTAGAAAAGTCATTTATTTTAGAAAAGCGATTTATAAAAGTCAAAGAGAACAAGGCCTAAATAGTACTAGTTTTTTTTTAAAAAAAATAACGAGGGAATTCAATTAAAGTGTTAAGCCCTCTAAAACTTCAGTGTTAAGCCACAAAGTATCTAAGGAAGCAGCGGGCGTATTCTAAGTGTAGTTCGTTGCTGGCATAATTACACTGAGTTTTTTTTAGAAAGCACCGAATACTGATAAGGATTTTTATTACCCAGACCCATTATTGCTAAGTTTTTTTTCCATTGATTTAGTGATAAAATTTCAAGATTTTGTTGTAGCCCTTAGCTTCATTATAGAAAAGTACTGCTTGTACTAATCAGAGTTTGGCTTGTCTGGTCTTCATCTCCGCATAGCATCTAACTCTTTTTCAGAAGGGAAAGAAGATCATCAGACAAATCTAACTCTTTTTCAGAAGGGAAAGAAGATCATCAGACAAATATATGGTGCCCATTCGTCATTTCTTGTCGTTACTCAAGGTAACTTCCAATCATTTCGCATATATATGCAATTTAGTATACTACTTATAGCATGATATCCAATCATTTCGCATATATATACAACTCTGTGAGGTACTACAGGAAGCCTTGGTTTGTTAGTCTACTCATGCAAATAATATCTAACAAAAAGGAAAACCAGATAACTGGAAAGAGAAGCATGCTGCCTTGTGCATTACTAGTTGTACTCCTGTACTCTTTAACTATGGTATTGACATTGTTGTAAATGGATCTTAGTCAATTGCAATGGGCCAAAGGCCAAAATATGTATACCAAAGGGATCATCTATTTACCGAGGCTGTTGTGTCGCAGCGTGTCACTTGATTTGTCGTGTCTTCCTCTGTGAGCAACATAAGCGGTAAACGACCTACGTGATTCAAAAAAGTTAGCCTCGGCTGTTGCAAACGAAGGAAATATTATAATAGAGTTATATATGGAGGAAATGAGTTTACTTATTAAGTACTTCTTGCACACGACTGAAGTCGTGGTTGCTCCTAAGTAGGGAATCAAGATATATTACCTTGCTCCACTTTGGTACAATCACAATCAAAGTTCAGTGTTGTCTAGTCATGTGTGTCGCTATAGTGATTAATCCTAAGTTCATGCTGCATGTAAAGTACAAATAAAACATATGTGGCAACTAATGAAGCACTTACCCTTAGTTAAAAGGAAACATGACGTACTCTTTGTCGATGTGAGCAAGCAATCCCCTCGTTATGTAATCTTGCACGAAAGATTCATTATCGTTGATAGCTTGCTCAGAGACCAAGTGAGGGTCGAGGAAACCCACCGGTTGTCGCAATCGCTGGACTTATTGGATCATATATCTATACATAAGGAAAGAGTAATGACATTTATCGGTATAACGTGAATGTAGAACTTCATTGTACAGTACACTTATAGTGTCCAGCATCGTAGAAGCAAGGCGTCGAATTCGTCGAAATTGAATAGTAAAAATAAGTCTTCGAATGTCACGATGATGTAGCTTGTGTAGTAGAGGAAATGTTGCTCCATATATTTCAGAGTGAATGCACTCTGCCGGATTGGCTTCATGTTGGATTTCTGCATGTACTAGGTATGCAATGTATTGCAAATCATGCCAAGTTCGGGTAATTGTGACTCAGAGACCAACGACACTCCTAGAATGAACTTCCATGGCATGGGAGCCTTATTTTTCTTCTCTTGAATCTTAGAGCCTCGCTTACGAGACGTTCTCGGTGGCGTCTCGGCGGGAGCCGATGCAACAGGCTTCCGAACTGGAGTTGGAGGTGGAGCCACCGGAGCCAATGTGACAGGTTCAAGGCGATGTCCCTCTTGAGACACTAAATGTGGAGATCGTGACATGGACAAGTCGAGGGCAATATCCCTCTTGGGCCACTGAACGAATGTGTGGACAACATCCCCTGATGTCTTAATCCCTTCGTTTGAGGGCTTCTCAAAAGGGACGATCTTAAAAATATCATTAATCATGTCCACTTGGACCTTTATAAAACCGGTCTCTACTTGTACACCGTGCACCAGCGTCCTTGACAGCAATGGATACGCCATCCCCCACCCAGCGTCAACGGGAATAGAGCCAACAAGCCTGACTCTGAGAATGCAAGGCATGGGCTCCTACATAATGATACAAGATGAGTTAAGGCATCCACCAGAGATATCTATGCAGCATTCTAAAGAGGTGCATTACCTGAATGTCATCGATAGGTAAGTGGGTGTCGCTATGTTCAGTAATTGGTATGGACGCGTAGCTACTACGACGTTGAGGGGGACTGGGTACCGCAGTAGTAGGAGTGGGTTGCGATTGGTTACGGACTTGTCTCAGTTCTTCCCTCAATGAATCTATCTCTCCTCGAAGTGAGGCAATCTGCTCTTGAAGTGAGGCAGATAGTTGTTCCTAAAGTGGAGCACGAAGCTCCTGTTTTATTTGGTCGTTACGGTACGCCTTGGATATCTTCCTACTCCTATATGTCTTGGAGTTATCTAGAAATCCATGCTTCCAAGATACGTAAACCCCCAAGCCTCGTGTGCGACCTGGGTACTCCTTGTTTCCCAAGGCTTGTCATAGTAAATCACTCTCCCTGTATTCTTGAAAGGATCCACGAGAAGATTCGGTAGTCAATGATTGCTGCAAGAGGCAATTAATCATGTTATTTTTGAACCCATGAAGTTCAAGAGGTGTTAACAGCTATATAGTTTAACATATCTTACCAGGTGTTGAGACACTTCCTCATCTGCGGGATTTTTGAAAGAGACTCGAAGATGTGGTTGATGACTTCGCTCTTAACCAGTTTCAAGCGCGCTCATTTGCGATTCCGGCAAATGGCGGGGAGGCCTCCGATCGGAGTGCGACCTCGTCCTGCATCCTCCACTGCGGGATTTTACCCGCGTACCCAGCGGTGCCGAGTCTGTAAGGGTGAGTGTTTTGTGATTGGATAGCCTTGTGCGCCGCATTTTGTTGGTCAAATTCGGTCGTTGTCTTCATCTGTACAAAGGCCTCCTATGTTTCCAGCGACATGAAAGGATACTTCGTGAAGGGCGTGAGATCCTTGGCCACGTACCGCGTCACAAGAGTACTCTTAAAATTCTTCTATGCTTTTCCTATTGCGAGGAGCGCGTGTCGTTGCACGAGTCCCTGTACTTCTGCTGGGATCTCGAACGAATTTGTAATTTCCTCCCATAACTGATTTTTATGATGCTTTGACAACTCTCTCCAGCTTGCTATGGTGATGGGGACCCGTTCCCTTCCAATTATCTCACAGGTACTCCGAAATGATGCAACTGCTTTCTTCGGTTGCAGAGGGACCCCATCCGGAGAAACCACCGTGATGGTCATTCGGCCATCTGGCCTTTTCGATGCTTCTCGGCCACACTTAGTTTTCCCAATCTTGGTAGCGTGAGACCCAGATGACGACGACGAAGCCTGTGAGGACACCATCTCTCTTATAAGAAAAAAATTAACTACAGTGAGCTATGGGCCTTCCAAATAGACCTTGTAGCTAACAAGTGCAGCATATCCAGTGTATCAAGTTCATTGAAGCTGATGACACAAAGTTCTATGAAGCAAATGACACAAATCAGTGTATCCAGTTCATTGAAACAGATACACTGGAGTGTGTCACTAGCTTCATGCCCTTTGAAGGTCTATGTGGCATGTGCTAAAATTTTTTTAGACGATTGTGTGGACGTTGGACGACTGTGTGGACGCAGTGAGGTGTGGGCCTAAACAAAGTTCTATGAAGCAAATGACACAAAGTAGTGTATCAAGTTCATTGAAGCTAATACACTAAAGTGTGTCACTAGCTTCATACCCTTTGAAGGTCTATGTGGCATATATTTTTGGATAACTACGTGGACGCAGTGAGGTGTGGACGTAGCTGCTAATAATTCATATATAGCAATATAATTCTAGTATGATTATGTGAGCACAAAGATGACATCAATCCAAATACAAATGTCATAACATGTATGTAATCATATGAATTGAACATACCATTTGAAATATAACACATATCCAAATACAAATGACAAATGAATTTAACATATTCATCAATTCAGCATGTGTAAATTCGGCCAGCATATATATCAATATTACAATGTAGCATACACACACACACACACACATATATATATATATATATACATATCAATATGACAATGTAGCATATATATCAATATATGAAACATGAATAACATATCTTCATTATTCTATATGAAACATGAAACAACTACATGAAACAAATCTAAAACCTAGCTAGAATCGGGGGAGGAGGGCACCGGAGTCGGGGGAGGAGTGCGCCGGGCTCGCGGGGGAGGAGGGAGCTAGAGTCGAGGGGGCGCCGGGCTTGGGGGAGGGAGTGGCGTCGGGGAAGGAGGGCACCGGGCTCGGGGGAGGGAGCGGCGTCGGGGGAGGAGGGCACCGGAGTCGGGGAAGGAGGGCACCGGAGTCGGGGGAGGGAGCGGCGGCGGGAGGGAGCTGCGTCGGGAGCAACCGGCGGCGGCGGCGGCATCGGGAGGGAATGGCGGCGCAAGAGAGCAATAATATACTAGGGGCGCTGGAGATCTAGAGTGCGTGAGTGCGGACTCTGTGCCCTAAATGCGGGTATTTATAAGAAAAACTATCGCAGACGGTTCCGTAAAGAAACCGTCTGTGATAGTTCTATCACAGACGGTTCTATAACTAAACCGTCTGTGATATTATATTATCACAGACGGTTCTAGGTTGCGAACCGTCTGTGATAGAATGACTATCACAGACGTTATAAACTAAGAACCGTCTGTGATAGTATTACTATCACAGATGGTTCTTAACTTAGAACCGTCTGTGATAATATAATATCACAGACGGTTATAAGTTGAGAACCGTCTGTGACAACTATCACAGACGGTTATAAGCTTATAACTGTCTGTAATAAGCCTTGGCCGGCCCGCTGGCTTTCTGTAATTAATAAGCCTTTGCTGGCTGGCTGTTGTAACTACACTAACAGCATTCAATAAGACCTCTCACAGAGTGTAATGAATATAACTACACCTACCAACATTCAATTCACCTATATATATCACATATTTTCATATATATACATATATAAATGAAAATTCATAAATACATCACAGTTCCTGAGTTATTTTACAATTACAATAGAACATATATAGTTACATTTATTACACATGGCTATTTTATTTTAAAGAAAGCCCTTCACGATGATCGACACGCATATAGCTTGTTTCATCGCCTTGTTCTTCCTCGAGCCTAATGCCATCTTCGAATGGAAGCAAATCATCAAATTGATTGTACTCTTTCTCATCCATAACATTCTCAACTCCGACAATCCTTCTTTTTCGCTAAAGAACTACATGTCGCTTCTTATTTGCCGGGTCGGTTACATAAAATACTTGAACAACTTGCCTCGCGAGTACGAATGGTTCGTCTTTGTATCCTACACATTCAAACCGTACTTGTCGACCTTTACACCCCGTAGGAGATGGACCCAACGGCACCGAAATAGAGGAATCTTAAAAATTACGTAGTTAAGCTCCCAAATCGCCTCTATAAGTTAGTAGTACGAGCTTGGGCCAGCGGTACTGACGTGCGCATCATAGGCATCTATACGGACACCTGAGTTCTACACTGTGCTCTTTTTATCCTGATCTGTTGTATAAAATGTGTAGCCATTAATGTCGTATCCTTCCCATGTCACAATTGTAAATTTTGACCCTTTTGTCAACCATTGTAATGTTTCACTTGATGATCTACTAGTCAATTGCGCCTTCAACCATTCGTTGAACTGACGGTTGTGTTGTCTCGTGATCCAAACTTCTGACTAGCCTGCATTCTCTTGACATAGCATGTCCTTGTGCTCTTCAATATATGGAGTCACTTCAGTCATGTGTTGTAAAACCGTGAAATGGGCTTGAGCATATGTATTTTGATCCAGAGTTATTGCTTTCCTTCCGATAGTCCTGATACCCTCTAGCCTCCCCTCGTGACGAGATAGAGGTACACCTATCGGATCGACCTGAGCCATGTAACCGATGCAGAATTCAATAACCTCTTCTGTTGTATAACTTTCAATGATGCTACCCTCCGGTCGAGGTCGATTGCGTACATAGGACTTGAGAATTCCCATGTACCTCTTGAAATGGTACATATGACGTAGAAACATGGGGCCGTATATTTTTATCTCTTTCACAAGATGGACCATGATATCAAGAAATAATGGAGGAAAATACATCTCTAGATGACATAGAGCTGTTACCATCTCGGTTTGCAAAGCATCTAGTCCATCGAGATCAATGACCTTCTGGGCAATTGCGTTAAAGAAATAACATAGCCTTATGATTGTCACTCGAACCTTGTTCGGCAAAATACTTCTAATTGCAACATGTAACATTTGTGTCATTAGCACATGATAGTCGTGAGACTTCATGCTAATTAATTTCAAATGTTCCATGAAAACAAGTTTCTTCATGCTGGTGGAGTGACCGGATGGAACTTTCACACTATATAAGGACTAGCACAGTTCAGTTCTCTCGGACTTAGACAGAGTGTAGCAAGCTGGGGGGAAGGCATGTCCAGCCTTTATCAGTCTCTATCGGTGCTAACTCGGTCCTGATGTTCATAGCGACCAAGTCACGCCTTGCGTTAACACCATCCTTAGTTTTATCAGGAATATTCAGTAAGAGACCAATCAAACTATCACACACATTCTTCTCTACGTGCATGACATCGATGCAATTACGAACTTCTAGGTGCTCCCAATAAGGCAAATCCTAAAATATTGACCTTTTTTTTCCACATGTTCTTTCTCAATTTACGCCCCTTTCCAAGCACAACGTTTATATCCTTGACATCATACACCTCTTTTCCGCTAAAAGGTCTTAGTACTGAGTCATCTTCTTTTTTTCATCAAATTGTTTCTTCATCTTGCGGTATAGGTGATAATTTGCAAGGAACCTACGGTGACGCATGTACACAGTTTTACGCGAGTTGTTCAACCACATACTCTCGGTATCATCTAAGCAGTGCGAACACGCTTTGGCTCCTTTTGTACTCAACACTGACAAGTTACCAAGAGCAGAAAAATCATTAATGATGCAGAACAACATAGCGTGTAGAGTAAAGTTCTCTCGTTTGTCTGCATCCCATACATGTACCCTTTCGTTCCACAGTATTACAAGATTTTCTACTAATAGTGCTAGGAACACATCAATATCGTTGCCAGGTTGCTTCGGCCCTTGGATAAGTAGTGACATCAAAATATACTTTCGCTTCATACACAGCTAAGGAGGAAGGTTGTATATGCACAGAGTCACGGGCCAGGTGCTATGTCGGCTGCTCATGTTACCAAAAGGATTCATTCCATCTGTTCTCAACCCAAATCTTATATTTCTCGGTTCCACACTGAAATCTACAAACATCCTGTCGATATTACTCCACTGGGCAGAATCAGCAACATGTGTTATCGATCCGTCTTTCTTACGCTACTCCTAGTGCCAACGCATCAATCTTGCATCCTTGCGATTTGCAAATAAACGCTTCAAACGGGGGATTACAGGAAGATACCACAACACCTTAGCAGGAGGTCCTTACTTCACCTCGATGCCCTTTCCATCATCAGAGTCATTTTTACGCTTGTATCAGGATGCTTTGCACACCGGACAAACATTTAAGGTAGCATACTATTTACGGTACAGGATACAATCATTCAGACATGTATGTATTCTTTTTACTTCTATTTCTAATGGACAAAGAATCTTCCTGGCTTGGTAGGTGGTTCTCGGCAACATATTTTTCTTTGGAAGCATGTCCGCTAGGAGTCCTAACAATGCCGTGAAACTCCTGTCGGACCAACCATTACTTGCGTTCAATTTCAGTAGTTCTAGAACTGATGACAACCTCGTGTATTGCGGCTTGCATCCCGAGAACAAAGGTTTCTCTGAGTCCTCTATCAAGCCCTCGAATTTACCAAACTCTCTCTCACTGTAGTTCCCTTCTGCATCACGTAACATCTGATCCAGATTGTCATCCTGCAATCCATCCTCATGATCAAAAGCACAGTCCACAACTGGCATATCGTTGTCTCCCTCGACTATGTCATAACTACCCGCTTCTTGTGTACACTTCTCTTCACCGTGACTAGTCCAACATTTGTACCCTTTTCTGGAACCCATTTGAATCAAGTGAGCTTCGATTTGCACTTAGTTGCTAAACATCTTGAGATTATCACAATCAATACATGGACAGTACATATACTTTATCCCCTTCTTTAACATATCCAGCTCGGCCGCTCTTCTAAAAGCAGATACGCCAATAATGTACTCTTCACTCACACGGTTCTCAATGTACATCCAGCTTCGATCCATTTACGCTAGCTACACAAGTAACAAATGATTGTCAAAAATGATTATTACCGCTACTACATAGTATATAAATATCATCTCTGGCCTTCCATTACAAAAAACATGTATACAAGCATAATTAAAAGTAATTGAGTACTAACCTCTGATTAGATCACTAAGAAGACGGCGATATGTTTTCACCCCCGAACTCTCTAAAGCCGGCTGCCTTGCTCCACCGATGCAGTGCAATGAAGACAGATCTGTGTCAACATCGAGCAAATATTAATAGTGCAATTTATCACAGACGGTTCCAATCACAAACGGTCTGTAAAACCAATTATCACAGACGGTTCGTGTTAATAACCATTTGTGATAAGCCACAGACGGTTATTACCACGAACCGTCTGTGATGATTAATATCAAAGACGGTTATTAACACGAACCGTCTGTGATGTCTCGGTTATCACAGACGGTTCATGTTAATAGCCGTCTGTGACAGTATCACAACCGGATGGTAGTATGAACCGTCTGTGATAGTTTAAGTACAGACGGTTCCATATGAACCGTCTGTGATATACCCATCCAGTATAGCTTGTTTTGTAGTAGTGTGAGCTACTTATCTTTATTAATCTTAAGAATAAGCATATAGAAACATATTACGGATTATTTAGGTTTTTGCATTTATAGTTGTTCCGTGCAAGGGTATGTTGTGCCATATTTTTTAAGCTCGAGCTGGCCCGTGAAGTCTTTTTGTTTATGGGGGAAATGAACTGGGCTCACTCAAATTGAGTTAGGGGGGTTCATATTAACTTTTGCTGATGACTTTTGATTTATAAATAGTAATAATTTATAGAGAAGTTTATAGAGAAAGATATTTGTGTGGATTTTGGCCGCTATAAATGAAATTATTACAGTGTGTACTACAATCGACTAGTAGACACCGCATTGAAAAGACACTCCGTTTGAAAGTTAGGTACCGTAAAAAATTATTTATTATAGAAAAGCGACTTATAGAAACCAAAGAGAACAAGCCTAAATAGTACTAGTTTTTTTTTTAAAAAAACAGAACGAGGGAATTCAATTATAGTGTTAAGCCCTCTAAAAAACTTGAGTGTTAAGCCAGAAAGTATCTAAGGAAGCAGCGGATGTATTCCAAGTGTAGTTCGTTGCTGGCATAATTACACTGAGTTTTTTAGAAAGCACCGTATACTGTTAAGGATTTTTATTACCCAGGCCCATTATTGCTAAGTTTTTTCCATTGATTTAGTGATGAAATTTCAAGATTTTGTTGTAGCCCCTAGCGTCATTATAGAAAAGTACTGACTTGTACTAATCAGAGTTTGGCTTGTCTGGTCTTCATCTCCGCATAGCATCTAACTCTTTTTCATCAGAAGGGAAAGAAGATCATCAGACAGATATATGGTGCCCATTCGTCATTTCTTGTAGTTACTCAAGGTAACTTCCAATCATTTCGCATATATATGCAATTTAGATAACATTCAGAATAGCGATGGATTTTGACTTTTGCTGAAATTTTACTGTAACTAGTTAAAATTTTACTATACCTGAGTTGGCTTATTGGGCATAATTAAATTTTAAAAAATATAAAAATAAAAGCGACACACTAATCTAGAGCGGACGATGCAAAGGAATACGGCAAAAAAAACAAAACACAAAAATACTAAAAAAACACAAAAAAATTGAATAAGGACAAAAGTGCTACAGTGCCACCCATCGCTGCTACAGTAAAAAATCGCTGAACAGTGAAAAAATAGCGAACTTGAGCGGGGCCTTAGTATACTACTTATAGCATGATATCCAATCATTTCGCATATATATACAATTCTGTGAGGTACTACAGGAAGCCTTGGTTTGTTAGTCTACTCATGCAAATAATATCTAACAAAAAGGAAAATCAGATAACTGGAAAGAGAAGCATGCTGCCTTGTGCATTACTAGTTGTACTCCTGTACTCTTTAACTATGGTATTGACATTGTTGCAAATGGACCTTAGTCAATTGCAATGGGCCAAAGGCCAAAATATGTATACCAAAGGAATCAGCTATTTATTGAGACTGTTGGGGTCGAAGCTAGTTTCGCATTGCAAGGTGGTCGTGGACAGGGATTGACAACGCAGTTCACCACTGGGGTCGACGTGGAGCCAAAGGCGGAGGACCTCCCTCGAAGGTTGTCGGACTCCTTGCTGGTCTGCGCCTACCGCTCCATGCGTCGGATGGCGAGGAGAGGCCAACGTGGGCGGTGAAGAGGAGGTGCAGCAGATGGTTCCTTTGGGCCATCTGGACCGGTGCATCAAGTACTCATCTGGGCCGAAGCAATTAGGCCAGCCGAGCCTCGCTGGCTTAGACTTAACTTGTTAGCGAATCCACCTAAAACATTGACTTGACTCAACTTATTTATGGCAAGTTGAGTCAAGCCAGCTCATGAGCCTAAACTTTTTTGGCCACCCCTATGTGGATGCATCTCCATGCCTTTCTCAACAACCTTACATTGGAACTTGAACAAAACGAAGTTCTTGAACCAAACGATGATACGACTTAGCACCTCCTAAAAATAAGACACCAACAGGACTTCGATCTTTTCCTTTTTTTTGCTTGATAATCTAATCTAATGGTACCAATCACAAGTGTCAATCATCAGAGACGAAAAGGGCAAGATTCTAAAGATTCGGGTCGAGCAAAGCTATTACCAAATGAAGCAGTTTCCTGTTTTCATGTTTTCGTACGTAGGTGCGTACTACTTGCAGATCATTCATCGACCTTTTTGAAGGCAGTTGCACGTCTCTTTGTTATCAGTTCACCATTGGGAAGACTGAAGAGACCAATAGTACATAACTGGAGCAAATTTCAACGTATACCTTTTCTTTTGGAGAGAGGGAAATGAAATAAAATATTTCTCTTTCACTCAAAAGATAATATTATAAAACAATTAAAATATCTATATTTCTGTCACTGACACTACATGTTAATCTATATCTATGATATTATCGAGAACATATAAAAGGAGTTTCTACTTTGATCTGTTAATGAGGCCGCTCGGTTGGACTAAAATTTAGTGTTTTGTAGCTGAAATTGCACTGTAACTGGCTGAAATTATACTATAGCTGATGTGACTTATTTCGCGTAATTAATTTAAAAAAATTAAAAATGAACAAAAATAAGATAACCCATCACGTATAATGCAAACAAATATGGGAAAAAAGAACCGGTAAAAAAGGTAAAAAATTAGAAAGTCATAAAAAGACGAAAATTATGAATAATGAAAAATAAGCTAGAAGTTAGTAGCTCAAGCCCAAATAAGCAGGGCCTATATATCTAACGCTGTTGCAATCTTTTTTTAATTTTAACTCTCTAACATCAATTTTGTAAAAATAATCATCTCTCAAAGTTCGAAAGATACGACATACCGCATAGCCATAGGAGAGGAGTCGCCCGGGAGGGTGGAGCACAGCTCGGCAGTAGCCCGGTCAGGCTGGCGTGCGCTCACACATCATCCACTATACAATGCTAGGGGTTCACGGCCCCCCAGCGTGTCCACGTGTCGCTCCCGAATTTGCCTACAACAATAGCTATCAATCAAGCCTTCAGATGTCACCTTTTGAAGCTCTTTATGGGCGAAAATGCAGAACCCCTCTGCATTGGTCAGAAACAGGAGAAGGGTATATCTTTGGACCCGACACTTTGAAACAGGCAGAAGAAAAGGTTCGCTTGATCAGGGATCGCTTACAAGCTGCTCAGTCTAGACAAAAGAGCTATGCCGACAACCGCCGAAGAGGACTAGCATTCCAAGTCGGAGACCATGTGTACCTCAAGGTGTCACCCCTCCGAGGGATCCGCAGGTTTAAGGTGAAAGGCAAGCTTGCTCCGAGATACATAGGGCCATTCCCTATTATTGATAAGTGTGGGGAAGTCGCTTATCGATTGGAGCTACCAGCAAACCTGTCCGATGTGCACGACGTGTTCCACGTGTCCCAGCTCAAGAAATGTCTCAGAGTTCCCGAGGAAGAGGCCCCCGTAGAAACTATTGAGCTCCAGAAGGATCTGACCTACCCGGAACGTCCGATCAAGATTCTCGATACTATGGAAAAGAAGACCAGACGCCAGACCATTCGCCTCTGTAAGGTTCAATGGAGCAACCACTCCGAGCGAGAGGCAACCTGGGAGCGAGAGGATCAACTTAGAGCTGACTTTCCTTTCTTTTCCCAGTTTTAGTCGAATCTCGAGGTCGAGATTCATTTTAAGGGGGGTGGGATCTGTAACACCCCATTTTCAAAGTCTAGTAAGAATGTAAATTTTCAAGCTTATGATAATTCAGAAGGCTTTATTCCCAGTTTGATTTGTTCTTGGTGCTTTCCAAAAGGAAAATTTCAAGAAAATGCAAACTAAGTTTTAATAAAAATCTTGTTTTGTCTCCAGCCAAACATCTCAAAGTGATCCTCAAAATTCTGGACTTAGAATTTCACTTCATCAGTAGAAGTTCAGCAACAGTGGTGTTTAATCCTTTCAAGGAGGACAGAGCAAGAGGATGTGTGTGTGTGTGTTAATTAAAACCCCCTCCGGTGTACACGGCTGCTACGCTCTCCTTTTCCCGTGGACCGAGCGCCTCCCCTCCTGCCCAGACCATGCCGCCGCTGGCCCCCTCCGCCCCAATCCACGCCGGGAGAAGCTACGACGCCGACGCCCTTGCCTTCAGCGCCGCCCTCGTCTTCAACACCACCTCTCCTTCAGCGCCCGACCGCAGAGACCTTGGACACGCCACTCCGCCTCTCTTTTCAGACCGCCGTCCGGCCAGCCCGGCCGCCGCCGCCCCACCCGAGCTGCGCGCCAGAGTCCTTCGTGGGCCCCACAGTCCCGTCGGCCGTAGCCCTTTGTCTTCGGTGCCGCGCGCAAGCTGTGGCCGCACGGCGGTGACGCATCCACGCGCACGGCGCCATGCCGCCTTGCCCCCTCCCCCCGGCGCCTCACTCCTCCGGCCTCTATAAAGGCGCTGAGCCTCATCACCGCTCACCCCACCGGCTTGCAACCGCCCCATCTCCGGCAAGAAGCCGGCCTCATCTTCCTTGCCGCCCAGCCCACTCCCGCCGCCGCCCGCCCGCCCACTTCGCCCCAAGAAGCACCCTGTGAGCTCAAGGTGGGCTGTGGGAGCTTAACTGTCGCGGGATTGCTCTCCGGTAGCCCGAGCCGCCGGCGCCTAGCTCGCCGCCTTGCCGCCTGGCCGCCTCCGACCGCTCCCCTTCCCCTCCGAGGTGCGTACCAGCCCGCGCGGCCCAGCCTGGTCGGCGCGCAGCACGCCGTCGCACCCCTTGGCGCGCGGTTGGCTCCCCTCCCTTGCGGCCGGAGTGAGTTGGAGAAGGAGGCATTAGGGATTGATTTTTCCTCCTAGGCCGGGCCGATCGATGGAAGGAATTAAGCAAGCCTACGTTCCTTTATTACCTCTCGAGCCCCACCGCCGGCAGCCCACTCTTTCCCTCCCTTTTTTATTTTTATTTTCTGAATTTTCAAGACTTTGAAAAGCCATAACTCTATAACCATAACTCCAAAATTAGCAAAACCAGTTTCTAAATTTTTGTAAAATCAAGATCTTTCTGTTGGTTCTATGTTGGTTCAGCTTAGAGCTTATTTGAATTTGTTTATTTTTATTTGACGTTTATTCCGTGCTCGCTCTTTTGTTGTTTTTCCGGTTGTCCGCCCGAGTAGAGTTCGAGGACGTGAACGAGCCCCGATCGAGCAAGCACTGCACCACCAAGCTCTTGATCCAAAGCGAGTCAACACTTTGACCATGTTGAATTCCTATGTTTTAATGAATTATGTTGTTTTAGAGTATTCAAATTGCATGCGTTATTTTATATATAATAGTTTACCGATTTTCCTTATTTAATGAACCACCTTGCTTTATTAGCACTATGAAGCTACTACACTCCTTGAAATCATCGGTACCCCTACCATTGTCGCCTTAGGTAATACTAATAAATAAAATTCACAAAATAAACTACATTATTAATTGCCAGGCGAGTCCGGTAAGTTCTCAGGACATTAGCATGCCCTGATCATACTTTCTCAACAACTAAGTTGTTTTGGGGCGATCATGGGATGTACATGATTGGTAGTTGTATAAAGATTATTTTATGCTTCTTAAAACCCTACAACTTGCTCGTCAGGCGGATGGTAAGGGTGGATGGTGGAGGTAACAATCGGGTTGCGGAAGCCCGTCTGGACAATTTAAGGACTTAATCCTCGTGTCGGCCTCTCCATGTAAAACAGTACAAACCACAAGCCGCAAAGCTGTAGGTATGGCTAAATAATTTGCATTCGCCAAGAAAGAGGAGCACTTGGGAAACCATGATTTTCATCGCTGGACGCAAAACCGTCTTGGATGGATCATGTCGCGGATAGAGGCGGCGCAAGAGGGGTCTAGCTGGGCCCAAAGGGGTTTTCTCAGAGACGAAACCTTAGCGAGTGCTAGTCTTTACTAGATGCATTGTAAAGGTCATGTGATCGCCGGTTGACTGCATGTCTAAGGAAACGTCGGAGTATAACGATTGGGTTATCTCTTGTGGGTAAAGATGTACAACTCGCAGAGTTTAAATAAACTATTCGAATAGCCGCACTCACGGTCAAGAGCGGACATGGACACTTCCTCGAGCTAGTTCTATTTACAAAAATCTCTTGGGGTGGGAACCGAAAACTAAGTGGAGGGAAATCGCACTTTGTTGGATTTTTCCGGAGGGACGTACTCAGTGTTAGTAGTTAGGTGGATGTAGCCCAAGAGCCAAAAGCTAAGCATTGGTGGGTGGAACCATGAAATCGGTGGATGGAACCAACTACAATATACTTATTGCACATTTACAAACACTTTTGCATTATCACAAATCTGCTAAGTCATAGGGTTTTAATTATGTATTTGTCCAATATCGCTTTGTGCAACTAAAATAAACCCCAGCCATATGTTGTCAAGCCATGCATTTTATACTATTGCATCTGTGTGTTGGCTCGCGGAGCACGTTGAATTGTGCTCACCCTCGCTCTTCAACCCCCATATTCGAAGTCGCGAATCAAGAGCACTACGCCTCTGCGTGGACCGAGGATGCCGAGGGAATGATGACGGTGGATATTAGAATAGGCATCGGTAGCCTTGCCGCTTGTTTCGCATCGTTGACCGAGCTAGTTTTGGCGGGTGACTCGTTATTAATCGTGTCTCGGTTAATAGCGATGGTACCCGAGTAGGCCCAGTCACTTGCCTGTGGCGAGTTGTGCCCCTACGCTTATGTACGTTTCCGCTTCCGCTCTTTATGTATCGTAAGACATTTGGCCTGACGGCCCTATTGTAACCTCGGCCCGACGTGGTCTATTTTAAAACTCTGGTATTGTAATGTATGGTTTTGTCTGTATGAAATGATGCAGCGTTATATCTGTGAGCACTATCTACTGATCCAGGGAATAGTGCAGTACTTCACAGAGGATTCCAGGTTAGTAAGCTTGGGGTCCGACAGCTTTCCTTTTGCTGTTAATTTTTGCCTTTTTTACTTCGGTACACACAGTGGCTGGTGTAGCGTGGCGCCGCGCCTATGTGGCTAATACATGCATGATTACAAAAGTGCATAACCATACGATGGAAACTAAAGAAGAAACTTGCCAACGTCTTCAGTATTATATTTGGAAACGGGATTAGCGAGCAAAAAACCTACAGTATCTTTCGCTCATTGCCGCAAGCATAGAAAATATCATTGCTGGGCAGTATGTGAGGTTACGACAATGTTGAATATGTTAACAAACTGTATGTAGCATCAAAAAGCTTTTGCTGCTAGCTATGAAATGAGCAGCATCCTTTAAGGCAAATTTGAATATGGACGGCACGTGCATTGCCGCCGGGAGATTTTTGAATAGCAGCATCGCGTCCATACGATACGGATAGTGTAAAGGTCAAACATATGTTAAACCAAGGTGTGCGAACCAATTTGACCGAAATCTATAAAGAAATGCAAACCGGTGATGATCATCGATAGCAAGATAAATTGAGTGAAAGTCGATCATCAATGACACGTCCAGCACCATGCGAACTTTATATTAGAACAAAATAAATCTCAGATATACGTAAACTGATAAAGATCAACACATCGATATAAGACAATATTTATCATCATTGAAGATGCAAAACAATATTGATCATCATCAAATTATAGAGGGGGATTGGATCTACTAACTACAACTAAGAATTACTAACTACAACTAAGAACTACTACTAAGGTACAAAAAAAAATAAAAATATATAATAAAATAAATTTTATATGGTCGAGGACGGTTTGTAGAGGAGCATTGGCGCCTCTATTTATAACCACAGCTTGCGTACGTTTGCCTTCTTGCCGTTCACACTGGGGATTCATTCTTTCTTGAGTACGTACGGTTTCCTGATCGGCATGCATGATATTTTCTCCATCGTGACAAACCAACTAATTAGGTATGTTGGCTTCTCTTGCCTTCCCTGGCTTGCTATCCATGCATGAGCAAATAACTTTCTATTCCATCTTGGGGATGCACGCCTGCCTGGCCGGGGGCTGCTGAGCTGTGGCAGCTCGGCAGCAGCCACCCTGAGCTGCCCCGCACGCCTGCCGCTGCTCGGCTCTGCTTGTCGTGCCAGCTTATCCTCCCGCCTGGCTCCTCCGCTGTTGAGATAGATGGCATGGAAGATGACACATATTATTTATCGTACTTTTTGAACTCAAGAAGAGAGCTATTTTTGTAAAAATAGATGCTAGGAGGCTAAAATTAAAAAAAATGTTACAACAGTACTAAATGAGTGAACAGTTCTTTACTTTTAACGGTTAAAAATTACTATATCATAAAAAATTGACCGATATAAGTGAAGTCGACATAGTATTTACTATAATTAATTTGTAGACCTTACCTTAAAAATACACTATATTTAAAAGCTAATTACTGTAGAAAAATTAAAATATAGGAACCAAAAAGAAAGTGCCAAAACTTACCTTATGGATTAAAGCATACTTTTGGGGAAACTTTTCCCCATCTTGATATGGCACTATGTGATGCCGTATCGAGAGGCCCACAACAAATATGTATCACGTCAATTTCTTGGCAGTGATCTTGAGCATTGAGCATTTTTTTTTGTCTGACGGCCCAATCAAATTACTAATTAATCACTCTACGAGCCTATGGCTATGATTGTATGAAGCTATACTGTTATATGCCCCTTTGTGAGAAATGGCATTTTAGGCACTCTTATTGATTGCAAACCATCACTGATATATACTCCCTGTTCTATAATATAAGTCCAAAACACACCATATACATAGACTAATAAGATATAATAAATCTAGAAAAAAGTTAATATTATTGAACCATGTATATCTCTATTAAATAACATACTACAACCATTAATCTATTTTTTCAGCATTAAAGGGTAGATATGTGGTAAAAATATTATAATAACTACACATTTATCTCATATTATAATAACCGTCAATCCTCTCTAATTCAATTCTAGCCAATAGAAACCGATCAACCCACGCCCCACGGATCGTAACTCCCACATCTTTCTCCCCAATAAATACTCACCCGAACCCATCCCCTACCCTTCATGCGCTCAAAATCCCTTCAAGCTTCTCACTGTCTTCCTCCTTAGCCCTAACTTCATGCGCTCAAGTCGGCGCCTGCGATGGTGGGCATCAAGGACGAGAGTGCCTAGGCATAGAGGCCTCATCGGCATGGTTTAGCTTCCATTAGGATCTCCGTTTCTTCTATTTTCTTTCTTTTCTGTTGCTCGGTTTGTAATGAAAATGAAATGTTCTCTACTATATTTTCTTGTGATATTGTAATGGTAAATTGTAATATTTTGATATTATAATGGTAGATTGTAATAGAAATAAAATGTTCTCTACTATGTTTGCCATTGTATTTGCTCGTTTCAAAAGGTATAGATAACATTTCCTGAGAATAACTGAAAAATAAAAAAAATTAGGTATGGAATAAACTATCACAGACGATTTTGTAGTATAAACCGTCTGTGAAGAACACTATTATAGACGGCTCGAAATAAAAACTGTTTGTAATACTCACACATCACAGACGATTCTATTTACCAATCGTCTGTAATGGAAAGTATCACAGATGGTTCTATATACCAACCATCTGTCATAATGTTTTTTACAGACAGTTCTAGTTACAAACTGTCTATATTATATTTATCATAGACTGTTTACAAGCCGTCTATAATAACCTTCGATTATCATTGATCCATAAATTCGGACGGTTCACAAAACCGTCTGTGATAATGTTTTTGAACCGTCTGTGATGATGATTTCTGTAGTAGTGCGCTAATATCTTTTTTTCAGCATTAAAGTGTAGATATATGGTAAAAATATTATGATAACTACACATTTATCTTATATTGTAGGTTGATACTGTATAAGAATAGAGTCTTTATTGCGGGAGGAAAGGAGTATAACATATAGAAACATTCCAACCAGCCACACGACGTTTGGGAATTGGGAGCGGAACTAGCACGCATGCACCAAATGACACACTTGACACCAGGCACAAAACATAACTTGACACCAGGCACAAAACATAACTTGACACCAGGCACAAAACATTAGGACACCAAATTACATATTGCACTTTCTTCAGCCACGATAACACTTCTCCATCGGAGGAGTATGTACTACATATATTCAGTAATTCTTTTCTTCCCAGCGACTAATTAATGCTTCTCCGCAAGGGGCACTGCAAGGACCTCGCTGACCACCCTCTCCAGATTTACCCAAGAAGGGCCACCTGGGAGTGCAGCCATAGTTGCCTTCTCCTTCCATTGCATCACCATTCTCTTCATCTCCTTCCCCTTGTCCCCTTCCATCACCTCCCTTATCACAGAATTCACCTCATCTCTCACAACTTTGCCGCCGATCTCCATGCCAATGCGCCACTCGGAACAAGCATACCGGCTATTCGGTTGCTGGTCAGCGGCGAACGGCCAGCACAACATCGGCACTCCGGCACAGATACTCTCCAGCATCGAGTTCCACCCGCAATGTGTCAGAAACGCGCCGATTGCCTCGTGCTGAAGCACCGCGTCTTGCGGGCACCAGCTCGTCACGTAGCCTCTCTCCTTGGTATCCTCCAAGAACTCCGGAGGCAGCACAGCAGCAGGGTCGGCGCCCTTCGCTTGGTCATTTCTGATCACCCACAAGAACTCATGTCCGCTGTTAGCCAAACCCCATGCAAACTCTACAAACTGTTCGTTCGTCAGTGTCACTATACTCCCGAAGTTGACGTACACCACTGAGTTCGGCCGCTTGCCTCTGAGCCACTCTAGGCAGGCGTGGTTCTCCTTCGAAAGGTTTGAGCCCAACATGTCGACAGTACTACCGGCGACTTGCCTGAGGAGCAGCGGTAGAGGCCCGACGGCGTAAATAGGCGGCATGATGGTTGACATCGCGGCGATGACTTCGCGCTCGAGCTCGTCAAAAGTGTGAAGGATGACGGCTGATGGAGTGGTCCGGTGGCACGCCATTGAGCTCAGGATGGCGGCAAACACGGCGTCTTCAGGGTCCGTGGTGCGGATGAAGCTCGGGAAGTCCCTTAGGCGCATGTCCTTGGGCATCCCGGCACCGATCGACGCACCGTCTTTGTCCGGTATCCGTTCGTCACCGCTTTCGGCGTCTGTTGATCAAATCAACGATCAAGTAAGTAGATTTTATTTTATTAATGTAGATCAAGGTTGCATTTCATAGCAGAACAATTAGATCGATCGACATATCTTGGCTTACGTTTGAGGGGAACAATACCCTTGTCGACAAGCTGCTGGAACTGCTGGAACGCCATGAAGGAGCAGCGCTTCTGATCCAGAAGGTGATGCAGGGGAGGCCGATCTCCTTGGCGGTACGCAGGATGTGATCGACGTCGGAGATGACGCAGGTCACCGGCGGGAGGTCGGTGACGAGGTTCTTGAAGTGCCGGGCCATGGTCTCATGGGAGAACAACAGCGCGGTCATGTCCTGCACCGCGTCCTCCTCGGACGGGGGCAGGCCGTCGGGGATGGCGGCGAACTGGAACCCTGGGACGCCAGCGAGCGCGCCGGGGCCGCGAGCGCCGTGGAGGCGGCGGTGGTTGTGCTCGGTGTGGACGAAGGTGACCTGGAAGCCATGGCAGCGGTGGAGGAGCTTTGCCAGCTGGAGCGCCGGCGTGACGTGGCCCTGGGTCGGGAAAGGGAAGAACACCACGTGAGGCTTCTCGTCGCCGGCGGCCTGCGTCGCCATGGCAGCTCCAGCGCCGCCTGGCAGAGTATAAACGTTTTTGCAAGCGTCTATAATCACAAGAGAGAGATGGAGTGGAGGATTCCAGAGAAGCACTCACCTACTGTTCACCAGCTTGCAGGCAGCTTGGCTGCTTAACGCCTTCGCCTACTAATGCCGTCGCGCTCCCTTGGACATGGGCTGGACTGACGAACGATCCATTTATGAAGTTTAAATGCATGGATGGCGATGCGCATGATATAGTTAATCAGGGACGCATAATTACCTAACGGTTCAGCATTTTAGTGTCCTTTTGATTGCCTTGTGGCTCGCGGATCGGCCGCGATCGGTTGGTCTTATGGCTCGCGGATTATGGTTTATACTGTAGTAATTAGTTTTTAAATAGTATGTTTTTTAAGATATGATCAATAGAAAAATTATAGTAAAAAGTGTATTGATTTCAACTGTACCGGCCAAAATCACATGCGACTATTTTTCTCTGCGTACTACCTCTTACGAACAGCCAGAATTCAAAAATTTAAGCCATAAGATCATTAAGGCTTTCATACCTTTGTATAAGAAACTTAGGTGAACTTTGTTTCTTTTCCTTCTGTATGACCCGTTTGGTGTAGCTCCTACACCCAAATTCTCATCCAGAGTAGCCAGAGCCAAATGTGACCTGCTTCGGGAGCTAGTACTGCAAAACGCAGAGGGGAGGTTGCTCTGCTCGCTTCAGGAGTGGGAGCAAATGGACGCCAACAGTGGTGACGCCGGCAGGGAGGAAGTGGGCGGTGGTGGCGCCGTCGGTGGGGAGGCCTGTGGGATGGCCAACGGTAAGGAAGAAGGCGGCGGGAGGTTGACGGTGATAGAGAAGGCGGCAACGTCGGCGGCGGGGAGGCCGGTAGTGACGACGAAGGCGGTAGTGAGGCCGGTAGTGACGGGGAAGGCGATAGCATTGGCGCAAGGAGGCCGATGGTCACGAAGTAGACGGTGACGCCGGTGGTGAGAAAGAGAAAAGGGGAGGATTTTCAGAGCCACTCTTCTACCAAACATTCCTAGTCCACTTCTAATTCTTTCGGAATCTAATTCTTTAGAGAAACAAAGCAGAATCTGATTCTATCATAATTTAGAGCTATATCAACTAGGTACCATGTTATGATGGGCAGAGCTCTTGCCCACTTTTACTTTTTTTATAAAAAAAATTCTGAAGGAGTCACAGAACATAGGCCGCGCTCAGCTTCTGCTGACGCAGCGTTCGGCGTTAGCGTTGAGTTTTTTTACTTTTTTTTCTGTTTTTTTTGTTTGTTTGTGTTTTCTTTTTTCCCGTATTCCTTTGTATTGTTCGTGATAGGCTAATATATGTTTTCTATTTTTAATTTTTTTTAATTTAATTATGTCAAATAAATCAATTTAGCTACAGTATAAAATAAACCAGCTACAACAAAAAATTCATAAGTCACTGTTATTCTAAACGCTACCACAGAGCATCTTGTTCTCAGAACACGCTGCAGGCCTGAAACCAATAGCAGCGTGCCTGACGCTAGCAGTGCACAACGATGTGCTACCAATTATCAATTAATATACGGTAGTCAGTACTGGTGATGTTTTGTTTTCTTTGAAAGATACAATACCGACGATCCTGATGACTTTTGTGCACTAGTTCATTTGGTGGCGTCTCTGACAATTCTTGTTTTTCAGAGACTCCATGTGCCGGACGAGTGGACAGGAAAGCGGGAGAAAGCATCTCTCACTTGTAGCCTAGCTTCCTGCTGGAACCTGAAAAACCGAGCAGGACGAGTGCGATTGGGTTGGGTCATGGGCAGAGGTGGACTTCGTGCAGTGCCGTCTTAGCCCGGCCATCTATGGTGCTATACTGTGTGGATCTATTTCATCTTCAGCTAAGTCTAAATATAACCTAAAACCTAATGAATTGGTATCATACCATGTCGGTCCTAGTCTAATCTTAACTATAGACAACGACGACAATAGTGGTGATGGTCACCATCTTCATTTCTCTTGAGTCTGTCTCGTTAAAAACTTAGTTAAAATTTAAATAAACATTATTTCCCTTGAAAATGTACATTGACTCCAGCCATGCACCAGATACATTCTCTATGATGATGTTCCAAGTAATCCGTTTGGTAGACTAGTAAGGTGCCCGTGCGTTGCAACAGAAAACCAAATAAAAGTGATGCATACATCTAATGTTTACCCGTGTACGCACAATTCAATCCAGCATACATCTACAGACCAAAAACAAGAATATAAGCTTGATTACCTCGTCAATGACATTGTTTATCGATGTATGAACGATTCGCTGTCGCTCTTTGTAACACGTTGTAAATCCTCTTCATTACCCAACCGGCCACGAGAAAATGTCCCGATCGCAAAATATCGCATAAAAGAAGATTCATAGAGCCGGGATACATCGCTACGCAAAAAGCAAACTGGAAAACAGAATGACAATGCATACCGTGTTGCAAGATCACCAATTGCCAACCGAGAAAGGACTATTTTTGCCCCACTTTTTAAACATTTATCCAACTTATCATAAATAATATTCCATTCAGCTTCAACAATTGACTGGTATTGCAGAGGGTCCAACAATCTAGAGAAATGAGAGTACCGTGAGAAAAAGGGAAATAATGGAGAGTGCATAGAAACATGAGTACATATCAAGGTGACACAGAATGTGATTTCGAATTGGGTTAAAATACTGATCTCTGCATTTTCTTTCTCGATTTCAATTCTAGCTCAATGTTTAGCAAAAGAATTTTTGGATTCAAGAACTTATTTGGTCGTTGCTCAAATCCAAAGATATGAAAATGTCTTCTTGAAGGCAACACCATTAACAAGGAAAGAATCTCTCATGGTACCTCCAGGAACCTAATAGCAGCTCAAAATTCAAAGCATCCTTATTCAGTGTGAAATTTAGGTGCTAAACATCTAACAAATAAGAGCTGATTTTGGATCAGGACATCAGACATCATGTAACATGGAGCTTGAACATGAAGCTAATGGTACAAATCTCTCGAGAATTACCTTTTTATTCCAATAAGGTTAAGTCTGTCATCATTGCCAATGGCAAGAACAGCATCCACAACCATAGAAGCAAAGAATTCTTTCTCGCCACCTATTAACTTTGATGAGAGCGTCATTACAGCGCACTTGGCTAACAATGATTTCTTGTTTTCAAGGCTTTTCCCTTCGATGCTAACCGCCAGATCTTTGACCTTTCAATTGCCTCATGAGAATTCATGGGATTAAAAAGCTAGGTTTGACAGTTTGTAGAGCACCAAATGCCCAAGTGTTCAAGGAGGAAGATGAAGGTAAGCATACTAACCAAATGACCTGCAGTCCTATAGCTACGAATTAGACCATGAGGGTGTACTCCGTCCTCAATATAAGGCTTTGCCTCCTTTAATAATTCAGCAGCAAGAAGCACCACAGTAGTGGTTCCATCACCAACCTGAAGAAAACAAGATATATAAGATCCATCGTATTTTCCAATTACCCACGTATGTTGCAGGCTGTAGATAGATCAATGAAACTAAAACTGATGAGAGAGACAAAGAAGCGTAAATCGCACTTACTCAAGTAGCAGAAAACACTATCAGCCTAAACACTAACTGTGAACCTAAGCAACATGTGAAAGAGCATCATCTTCACAAAACATAGCACAGGCGTTCGAGCCTGGAGTGCCCTGATTATTTAGAATAACCTTTTCACCTCGATCATTGGAAGGGAAATGTCACTGGACAAAAAAAAGAACCTACTTTACGCCAAAAACATTGATAACATCCTAACAATCTTTCTTGTAAACTGGTGTCCCATGTTCTCCTTTGTATCCTGAACCTGTTGGGTTTCAATAAAAGCTAGTCAATGTCCTTTTGTCTAAAAACAATCTTTCTTGAGTTCAACCATCAGATGTCGATATATCATATGTAACAAGGGTGATGTAAAAGGATCGAAGGAACCACAAACAACACCGCCTTGCAGAACACCGAGTTACTTTATTTCAGCATATCTCGCAAAAAAACAAATCATGGATTCAGATGTCCATGAGTACACTATGGCATCTCGTGGCACGGCATAAGAGCATTGTTTGAAATTGCACGGAACAAACTTAGGTCATAGGCCAGCACACTTGTGTAAGAAACTGCCGTTGCTATCTGCTAAGCGTGGTCGTGTGGGTATACCTCGGAGTCCTGCGACTTGGCAATGTCGACGAGGATCTTGGGGGCAGGGTGGACGATGTCGAGGAGGCGCATGATGGTGGCGCCGTCGTTGGAGATGGTGGTGCCGCCCTTGTCGTCGTGGATGAGCTTGTCCATGTCGTGGGCCCTAGCGTGGTGCGGCGGTGTCCGCCACCGCCGTGCATGCGTTGATGTTGCTCACCACCGCGCCACCTCGCGACGTGTCCGCCCCCGCCTTGAGCAGATAATCTGGGTTGTTGCAAATCGCCAAAAAAAAAAAACCACGAAACAAGCGCGCGTCAGTGGCGTGGCCTCTCAACTCCGAGCCCCGCTTCAATGGAGAGCGGTGTGGTTCTTACCATCATCGACGCCATGGTGGGAGCTCGAGTTTTCCGGGGATTTTTGGTGGGAAGATCTGAGGCGGCGGCGGAGCAGCGAGGGTTTTTCTCGATCGCGCTCTTTGGTAGACGCCGGCGGCGCGGGGCCCCAGCGTGGTGCGCACGGTGTTTGCCACCGCCGTGCACGCGTTGATGTTGCTCACCACCTGCGCCCGCCCCTGCGACGTGTCCGTCCCCTCCTTGAGCAGGATAATCTAGGGTTGCTGCAAATCGCCATAGAAGAAAAAAAACCACGAAACAAGCGCGCGTCAGTGGCGCGGCCTCTCAGCTCCGAGCCCTAGGGGGGAGGGGGAGGAGGGGGGGGGGGGGGGGGGGGGGGGGGCGGCGGGGGAGAGGAGGAGGACGGGGGGGCGGGTGGGGAGGAGGAGGAGGCGGCGGGGCGGAGGGGAGGAGGGGCGGCAGGGGAGGAGGAGGGGGAGGCCGGGAGGGGGAAGGGGAGGAGGCGGCGGGGAAGGGGAGGAGGGGCGGCGGGGCGGAGGGGGAGGAGGCGGCGGGGAGGAGGAGGGGGAGGCCGGAGGAGGAAGGGAGGAGGCGGCGCGGGGAGGGGAGGAGGAGGCGGCGGGGAGAGGGATGAGGGGGCGTCGGAGGTGGGAAGGGCGGAGGGAGGGGAGGAGGCGAGGGCGGCGCGGCGGCGGGAGGAGGCAAGGGCGGGAGGAGGCGGCGCGCCGGGTGGGAGAGGGGGAGGCGGATCGGGGGGGTGGGAGAGGGAGGCGGATCGGGGGGTGGGAGCGAGGGGATGGGGGAACGACGGGTGTGCAGACGGGTTCGGTTAGGGAGGGCAGCATGGGTTTTAGGGTTGGAGGGGTTTACGGTCAAGATTTTATTGTTCAGATCAAATGGCTAAGAAGAGACATAGAAGAGGACTCATCAACCACCAACTCCTTCTTTTATAGTAGTAAAGATTTGCTGAGCTGTAAAGCCCTCTAAATTCAAGCATGCAAGCACTACGTGAACATGAGGATAAAGTGCAGGCTTAACCATTTCAGTTGCACCATCATTAATGTAGTAGCAAACAAACCAGATGGAGTAACACTTCAACCCTGCAAAGACCAAAAAAAAAAGTTTCATGCCGAGACAGTACCAGGACGGACATAGTATAGGAGTTAGTACTTGATAACGAGTTAAAGTTAGCCGAGAGAACAAAGAAACAAGCCATGCTACATTGCTGCCGCTGCTGCTCCATGTTTGTGGGTGTCCTATTTAGAACAGGGCTGCTCAGATCTAATCATTATTTAATTCATTTTTCCAGTCTCACATGAGCACTTCCTCCTCCGCTCCTATCCCTAACCATAGCTGGCTAGCATCCTCCGGCTCCACCTCCCCTTCCTTCTCCACCTCCGATATGCGCCATGCGGCGGAGGACTCAGACTCGCCGCCGTCTCAGATGTCGGAGGATGACTCCGGTGGGGGCAGGGGCAATAGGTGGATGCCGGATCTGAGAAGAGGGAACGGCGGGAGGTGGCGCGGATCGCACTCAAATGATAAGATTGCTAATTATAATCAACCACCATATACATCGATGAAAGAAGGTTAGCTATTGAGACTAGAAGCACCAGTTAGAACTATCTAACAAATCAATGCCGGCTATGTCAGTAACGGGCAGGGTAAAAACTAATATTACAATTTACAAGCCAATGCGAAGATTTTTGTTTTAACGTTTATTTGCTCGACATCCAAATGGACGTGGCCTAGATCATTCCGGCATGATCAAATTGCACTCCCAGCTATTCGCTAACCAGGTCCAAACCCAACCCCGGCCCAGCCCAATTGAAAACAAAAAACGATGCACGAAGACCAAGTTTTGCCTCAAGTATTGCAAAATTACATAACTTTTACTTATTTATTAGGGTGAATTGCTCCGTACCACTACAAAGATCACCGAGTTAGAAAAAAGAGGCATGCTTCGGTGCTTTCCCAAAAGAAAATTTGCACATATCTTAAAGCAACTAAGATTAGTTAAGCCTAGGGGCAAATTAGTAATATAACATAGCGAGACTCGATGGATCCAAGGCCCAAGTCCAGCCCGAAGGCCGTAACTACCGTCGTCCACGACTCCACGATCGTCCTGTCGACCGCTCTGCGCGTGCGCACGGCGAAGCCGTAATCCAGTTGTCGGCCGCGACCTCGCCTACCGTCGAACGCAGCGAAGCCACCTCCAAGCACCCACGTCCAGCACTCCCATCGCCACCGCCTCCCTCCCCATCGCCAGCACGAGAGCCACCTTCCATCAGCGCTGCGCGTCCCTCCGTCGCCTCCCTCCCCCCCGGCGACGCCAGGGTCCTTTTCCTCGCACCCCCGCCCTCCGTCGCGCTGCTCGGACTCCCCGCGTAGCTCTGCGAGCTGCTGTGCAAGGACGATGGCGTCAAGGTGTCCGATTGGTTTTGCCCCGACCACTGGTTCCTATGGTGTGCCGTCACCGTCGATGTGCCCTGAGCGAGCGCATGGCACAGGCCTTCTGCGTGCTCCATGAGCTCTAGCTGCTGCCCGTCTCAGGGTACGGGATGGAGATCGCGCTAGTTGAGGTCGCGTCAACAGTCAAGGAGATGGTGTCCTAGCGGCGGCGCTGGAGCCGACTGAGGTAAACTACTGTTGAACTTGGTTTTCATTAGATGAAAAACTTGGATCTTGATCCAGGTTTGGGTTCCTAGTTCAGTGATCTGCTTACTTGCTTCCTAAAATTTTCAAGTCTTGATGCTTAATCATTACCAATTTCATAAGGAGGTGAATAAGTTTGAAGAGTGCGCAATGAGATTGGACTAATCAAGAACCGAGCAGTCCTTTTACGGATCAATTTTTTGCTTACTGTTATCTTTGAGTAATCAAAGTGATGATTGAGCTAATGAACGTAATCACTTAATTCCCTCAGAATGAATCAGACATGATCTTTGTGTAGCAAAACGCAGGGACATGATCTTAACTCTTAACACCAAATTATCTCATGATTCCCTCAAAGCAAATTTCTGTATAGACATTATTGTTGTCTTCCACCACTGTAAATAGTGTATCATGGCCATTAGACTTATATCTCTAGAGTTTAGACATTAGCAAAGAATAGACCACCCGTCGATGAATCACTCATTCGCCCTGTCCTCTTTCATACGGGATCTTAACCTCCACTCCCGTGGAGCGCCTACCCAAATAAGTCTTTATCTTCCCACTACCGTGGGATGCCTACCAACGATAGTTCTTGTGTATGAGTGCAATACATGATGCAACATTCTTCCAATGTCAGCATTTAATCATAAGCAGTACTCATTGGGATAATGATTAGCAAATGATCATGAATAACATCTCATGAATATTGTAAATCATGGCATAAAATACAAATACCAAGCATTCGGCACAATTCACTTTTCTACCATGTACTTGCCTAGTAACCTGACGGACGATGCGTGGATGGCACCAAACTCGAACTGCTACCTGAATAAGCATTATCTATTTCAATTCATTGCTAACGCAATACACACACACGAGCAAACAACATCGCTCATACGCGCAAACCCGACACGAATAACCTCTCCCTCACCGGACACTTCCTATGGTCCCGGTGTTCAACTGACCATAGTATAAAGATTGTATCATCTTTATTCGCGGATCAAATTCTACACACATATCCTCTCTTTGTCCACTATCGGCCGAACAAACATACTTTCTAACCTTTCTCTTCCCTTTTCTCTCTTTTCGCTAAACTCTCTCATTCTGTCTTCAATTGGTTACACTAACCATTCTTACATCACTTTATCATTCAATAATTAATATATTTGGTTGTGCACCGACAGGCTGATTTCTACTACTAGCAACTACTACTACTCTTCATCCATGAGTTAACAAGATCAACAGAGATAGCACTAATTGCACCATCCAAGCGTTAACAAGATCAACAGCGGTAGCACTAATTGCACCATCCAAGCATACATCCTAATAAATAATATTTTAATGACTACACGAATCAATCCTAATTATCGACATACTAACTTCTCAAATAATCAATGAATAAGCAAGGAAAAGAGTTTTTGAAGCATTACTCTAGCCCCAAACGACTCGATCGGGGCACTACCTTCCTTCTCTTGGTCAGATCTGATAGATCAGATGGCGGATCGAACTTTCCCTTTCTCTTCTTCCTCTTTTCCTTCCTCTCTTCTTTTTTCCTCTTCTTTTCCTTCCCGCAGTCGGCTGGCTCGCTCCTCGTTTCTTTCTTCCCCTACTTCTCTTCCTCACAGCCGGCTCCTCCCATTTCTCCCACTTCCCTTACTCAGATGGCTCTGGCTACCTCCTCCCATGGCCACCCCTACTCCCCCTCCCTTCCCTCTCCACTTAGTCGACAGGAGGAAGGTCAGCGCTGCCGGCTGAGGCGACGAGGGGGCATGGCGCAAGGCGTCGGAGGGCGGCATTGGCAACTGCAACAGCACGGGACGCAGGGCTGGGAGGCGGTGGCGGCGAGCAATCGGGCTAAGCAAGGGGTGACAGCGGGGCTGCGCGAGGAGCACGGAGTGACAGCGGCAGCCAGGCCACTGGGGAGACGAGGTGTGGCCAGAGTAGCGGCGCTGGTGGCTGGCAAGGGCGGCTAACCGTGGTGGTACGCGCTATGGAGGGGCGACGACGCGGCAGCAGCAGCAGAGGGAGGAAAGGCGTTGAGAATAGCTCGGCCCCGCTCGTTTCAGCTTTTTTTCAGCTTCAGCTTCTAGCTTCAACTTTTTTCACTATTCAGTAATTCGTCTTTTTCTAAATTTTTTTAGATTTTTTGGGCTTTTTTTGCATTTTTCTTTTTTTTCCGTGTTCTTTTGCATTGTACGTGATGGGCTAATATATTTTTTCTATTTTTACATTTTTTAAAAATTTAATTATACCAAAAAAGCCAAATCGATTCTGATAAAAAAAATCACTTCTGATAAAATTTCAATTTAAAAGTCGGAAAAGTTTATCGCTAAAACGAACGCCCCCAAAAGGAAGAGGATAAGCAGGACCTCCTCCCCTGGTCCCTGAATGCCTTCTTATGTGGGGAAGCTAGGCATGGGCTGGATTGGGTTACGCCAAAACCAGCCCGGCTCACAGGTACTACGGATGCTTCGTTTGGTGTCATCTGATATATCACTATTATATCTTAGGAATAGCTATTATTAATCACCTTCTCTCGTTCTCAAAAGAAATTAAAGAAGTTACCACTACCGTTTCATGTTATTTCCACGCGAAGTACACCATTTCCAGTGGATTCATAAATGAATAGCTATAGCATTTTGTTAAGCTATAGACCATTGCAACCATTATTCGAGCGAATCCCCAGGTAGCATCGTAGCAGTATCCGCAAAACTTGCAGTACAGACCAAGGAGATGACACTGTCACTATTTTTTTAATAGATTTTCGCATCCTATGTTAGCGTTGAAACTCGAACTCTTATCAACTATGGTAATGCCAATTTAATATGGATAAAAAGATCATACGTCTGGAATAACACTGATGTGTGAATATTACAAAAAGATCATACGTCTGGAATAACACTGATGTGTGAAGATTACAACTTTTTGAAAAAGGGAAAGTTAATTACTATGGAAACATTTTCTGTTTCGTTTGTAAATAAAACAACAAGGCGCAAGGGGATAAGACTTATTGCCCACACTTCGCATAATAGGTAGAGGTGACACTCGAAGTTGGGTGGGTTAGCAACCTTGTAGCAGCGTGACACTCATTTTACTTCTATATATCATTTGTTTAAAATAGTAGCAGCGTGATAAGCAACTTTTGGTTTGTTCCAAGGAATATAACAATAATAAAGGGAACGTATGTAAAATTTGAAAACCAACTGAGAGATAGGATGACGAGAAGTTTAATATTTGAGCACTAGACTTTACATGAAACGTGAGAAATATTCACGTTATCTTTTTTAGGAAATAAAATATTTCTTGCAAAGTTCCTACAAAATCTATCTTTCCCGCAAAGTTCATACGAATTATTTCCGGTCCAGACTCAATGGACAAGCACCGACCGACTAACCCCGCTTGTTTCAGTTTTTTTTCAGCTTCTACTTCTAGGTTCTGTTTTTTTTTCACTATTCAGTATTTCGTCTTTTTCTGAATTTTTAGATATTTTAGAATTTTTTGTATTTTCTTTTCTTCCCGTGTTCCTTTGTATTGTCCTTAATGGGTTAACATATTTTTTCTATTTTTACATTTTTTTTAAATGAATTATACCCAAAAAGCCAAATCAGCTACAGTAAAAAAACCAGTTACAGTGAAATTTCAACCAAAAGTTAGAAACCATCGCTAAAACGAACGCCCCCTTAACTCTAGTTTCGTGAAATTGACTAGGTCAAACAAAGCTGGCACGGGCAATTGTCACATCAACTATAGTACCACCCACGTGCAGGAGCTTCCTTCTCCCACCTTACACCTTCCAAATATAGGAGTGTCCTGACCCCTTTTTTGCTTTTCCTAATGTGGAACATATATGGTATTCTTTTAATTGTGGTTGGTATCTTTTAATTGTGATTATGTGACTAATGTATTTTGTTAAGATAGTAGTGGACGAAGAAAACATTGATGAGGATGTCATACACAATTTTGGATTCGAAAAACCATTTGAAGAATCCGCTTAAAAAAGACAAACTGTGTAGGATCGAAGATAGCAAGCAGAGGGGGTTGAATGTTGTCAACACTTTTTGGAGTCTCCCAGCAGTCGAAGAGGATTTCAACCACTTGGAATCAAGCCACCTGAGCTTACAACGTTTAAACGATAGCTCTGTTCGATTTCTCTCTGGATCGTTTTGAATGTTATCGTAAGATCCACAACACTTGCAATCAACAGCACCCTACGAGTAAAACAAGAACCAAATTGATTGGAAAAGACTTATCTTTATTGCAGGATCTCCATGTATTTATAAAGTGCCCTCACAAGCACCCCTAAAAGCTTTCTCGACGAAAGCCCTCTTATAAAACCGCACAAAACTATATCTAA
This sequence comes from Melocanna baccifera, assembly GCA_036346265.1. Classification (NCBI taxonomy): domain Eukaryota; kingdom Viridiplantae; phylum Streptophyta; class Magnoliopsida; order Poales; family Poaceae; genus Melocanna; species Melocanna baccifera. The sequence continues at coordinate 26,235,365 of CM070680.1, read as the reverse complement.
AACTACTATTTAACCTATAGCAATATAGCATCTCTCTGCTTTTATAGGGTAACGCTACAAACCGTGTTTACCTCAAACGCAGACTCAAAACCTTGTCTTATCCTAAACCAAGGGACCTAAAACCCTTTTGAACACGAGTTTTATTCTATCTCTCAATCTTCTCAGTTATGGACTTCACCTACAACTCCTAACACATCACGTGACGAAGCCTCCAGGAGTACACTACCCATAGCTTCTTCACAAAATCACCATCTTTGATCTCTATGTGCTTTAGCATCAGCCCAACGACCTCACGTGACATCCTCAACAGTCTGGACCTTAGATCTTCCCATCTTAGTCCTAGTCCTCCTTATCACTGACCATGATCATCTCCATTCCTACCTACATATACAAAGACCAAAGTGTTAGACAGGCTCATACGGCTCATACCCACGCAATACGTGCTCCGGCGACATGCATGCACTACAAGCCTGAAGACTCGGTATTCAACTACCGATCCTAATATCTAGCTCTTCCGTTGTATTCTGTTGCATGTATTCTCACATGTACTCAGTCGCATGCACTATATATATTGATTAATCAATGTAATGCAATGTGTGCTGCCATATACATTTAGCATGGTATCAGAGCGGGCTTAGCTTGATCCTATCTCCACCATGAGCCACGACAGCTCGACGTCTGCGGCTGCAACCACGAGCAGCATCTCCTCCTCCTCCTCCTTCTCCCAGTCTAAATCCGTTTTTGCCTCCTCCACATTAGCCCTCCAAGTTGGCAACATCAAGGCCTTCATTCCAATCGTTTTGGATCTTCAGAAACCAAACTACTCCCAATGGCGCCACCTCTTCCTGGTGCATCTCGGGAGGTATTCGTTGCGTCACCATGTTGACAGTACTAATCCAGCTCACGATGTTCAACGGATCTACACCACGATCTCTCCCGAGCTGTTGGACATGGTCATGCGCCCCGACGCCACAGCCTATGGCACTTGGCGCAGCCTCAAAGGTCTATTCCGACAACCAGCCAGCGCGCTCCATCTACCTCGAGGCGGATTTTCGCAGCGCGGTTCAATGCGATCTCTCTGTTTCTGCATTCTGTCATCGCCTCAAGTCGTTGGCAGATTTGCTCGGTGACATCGGCCAACCCATTTCGGATCAAACTCTCGTTTTGACGCTCATCCATGGCCTCAACGAGAAGTTCTCTATCGAAGCTTCCATGCTTCCACTGCTACGCCCCTTTCCCACATTCCTCGAAGCGCGCTCCACTCTCTTGTTGGCAGAACTAGAGCAGGCCACCCATTAGGCCAACCCCACGGCGTTGCTCTCTACTGGCTGCAGTCCGGCCGCACCCACCAACTCTGGACCCGGGAAAGTGGGGACTACCAACCATGGTTCTCACGCCTGGAGCGGTGGTAGTCGCGGCAACTTCAACGGCGGCTGGAATAACACCACGAAGGGCAAGAGCAAAGGCAGCTGATCCTTCATTCCTATCGGGAATACCTGGCGCCCGCCTCAGCATCCGTGGACCGGCATAGTGCAGGCCTGGCCCATGCCGTGGTCTCACGCCTCCTCACCTGGTGCAGGCCTGGTCTCCGTGGCAGAGCACCTCTTGGCGCGGTATGCAGCGTCCCTCCGGTGCTCCAGGTGTGCTTGGTCCGCATCCACCGCAGGCCCTCACATCTTTCGCACTGCATTCGCTGCATGGCTTACCACAACAGTCCGTACCTGTACCACAACAGCTGTGGGACCACTCCGCCCTCGTCCATGCCCTCAACAACTTGTCCGTCCAAGGCGGCGACGGTTCTGAGTGGGTCTTTGACTCCGGCGCGTCCGCCCATATGACCGCCGATCCAGGTATGTTGTCATTTCTTCAACCCGCACATTCTTTTTCTCCAGTTTTTATTGGCAATGGTTCCACCATCCCAGTTTCCCACTTTGGTCACTGCACTATCCCTTCTTCTATCTCTTCTTTACAACTCCGTAATGTTCTTGTTGCACCTTCTCTTATTAAAAACCTTATCTCTGTTCGCCGCTTCACTACCGATAATTATTGTTCCATTGAGTTTGATCCTTTTGGGTTGTCTGTGAAGGATCTTCAAACCAAGGAGGAGATTCTTCGCTGCAATAGCCCGGGGGATTTATATCCTTTGTGTTCCGACAACAACAATCCATCTCCCATGGCATTCGTCACCTCCATTGCCTCCGTCGATCTTTGGCATCGACGCTTGGGACACCCCAATAAATTTACATTTTTCTCGTTTATTCCACAATTTTTCCATTCCTTGTCATAATAAGACCCATGATTCGGCTCTTTGTGAAGCTTGTGGAATGGGCAAACATATTCGACTCCCATTTTCATCTTCAATCACATGTACTTCCAGTCCTTTTTTTAGCACAAAGAAATGTTTTTCCAACGCAAGTTCTTTCCAACTTGACTGTCAACACACACACGAAAAACCACAATCTAAACCAACCATCAACATCAACTAGGTCACCTGCGACCACAAATCTCATTGCTACCCAGAAATCAGCCTTAGATTACTTTATACGACCACTATCTTAATGAGTACTTAAAAATGACAAGTACTCGGGAATTGTCATTGCTCCGCTCAAAACACTCAGGACTAACATCGTATCGCTACCAACCATAGTGCACTAGCTAGTCATACTGCTTCGGACCTGCTGATCAGACCATCCATCATAAAGCCGATCAGACGGGTCCGAACGTCTCATGTTAAAGCAAGTTGCTGTTCGGACTGGTCCGAACGTCTCCTCTTCAGTCAATCACCATCCTGAAAACTCAAGCACAGAAATGCATTGACCAAAACTTTCACGAATGTAAATTTCAATAAAAACAAATGTCAATTATTCGTCATCAACGAATCTACAACCACCACAAAGTTTAACAAACTATTTATTTTAATTTTTGGAGAAGCTAAAAACTCAATGAAAGCACGAAGTGGAGTATGGGGAGCTTGTTAACTCGGCAACCAGCTCAGCATCACCTTCACCAGCCAAGAAAGAAGGAAGAATATTTTGAACAACGCAGGTGATCGGTCTTCGATCCAGTCTTTTATTTAAGGGAAAATATATGCCTTTCTTGTTCGGTTACGACCCCCCTCTGGCTTCTAGGCATTGCTCTACTCCAACAAACTTCTGTTGGTAACTCCTGACTTTTAACTTTTTAATTTCATCTTTTTTGTTTTTTTGAAGTTTTTTGCTTTTTCTTTTTTTCCTCTTATTCCTTTGCATTATTTGTGATGATATAAATTATTTATTTTTTATTTGTCAAATTAAATTATACTAAAAAAGCTAACAGTAGATATAGTGTATTTTCAGCTGCTATAGTGTAAAAGAATAAAAAAAATTAGGCTTGTAAACCCAAATGAACACCATCTTAATTGGGGGACTTTCTTCCTCTACTTGTTCTTAGGCTTGATTACGAGACTCTGTAGTACACTAGTGGACGGACGATTTCTCGGCCAGCGTGGGGCAAGCAAGTGGAGCCAACCGGGCCGCGCGCGGAGGCCTTTCCCTCGTTTGACCGGTCGGGACCGCTGAAATTGCGCGTCGCACTGTGCAGTTGCCGATTAGGGCCGACGTGCGCACGCCGATTTCGGCCGGCTCGGTGCCCGCGCGTGGAGTGTACTAGGCTACGCGGTAAAGTTGGGTCAGCTGGCGAGCTGTGCCGCGCAGACGCTTGTTCGACCCATATTCAGACATAGGTTGGCCCGTTTGTTAATCCAACAGAAAAAGGATAGTGTGGCGGGGCCTGCCGCGTCTTCGGCCCGCGCCAGATGGGGCCGGGATGCTCTCACACACGGCCGCCGGCGGCTGGCCTGCCCGCCCTGCGAAAGTGCGAGTTGGTGTGGACGCCGTTTACTGGAGCTCTGCCATAATGGGACGCCTTCGGTTCAGCCTCCCCGTGCTCCCGGCGGCGCGCACTGTGCGAGCCGGGCACGTCAATTAGCGCCGGCTGTAAGCGCCATGTTTGGAAGAAGCCGAGCGCAAACTTGCCGTCGCTGGCAAATGCCTGGAAGGCTCAGATGCTGGTACCCGCTGCGGTCACCACTCACCAGTAGTGCTTAATGCTATGCCTTGCTCACACCAAAAAAGAAAATTAACCGAAATGGATGTATGATTTACTCATTCTTCACAACCCTTGGTGCTTTTGAACATAGGGTGTTTGAAGTGTGGGTTCTTTTAGCTATTGCTGATGGTTTATGACTGTAGCTGATAGTTTTTTGCCCTAACACCTGTGGCTGATGGTTTATAGCTGCAACTGATAGTTTTTGGTCCTAACGCGAGTGTTAGTACAAACGAACCGAATGCCGATAAGACGCTTTGAAAATATTGTTCCGATAAGCCGTGTCGAAAAGATGATGAAAAAATTGTTCTATTTATTTGTTTGGAAAAAATATAAGTCATAAACTGAAAAGAATAAGACTGCAGTAATTCTTCTTCCATCTAAGAAAACTGGTTTGTTTTTCAGAAAGTGCTAACTAACTAAACAAAACAGTGGTGCAGCTGGTGCTTAACGCATAACGCGGCATGTTAAGGAATGCCTTTGTGTAGTTTTCGCCGCACCTCCTCAGACGTATAAACACTTGAAAGCCGAAAAATTTGCAAGCCTTACCACCATAATGCTCCATAAATTGTCATGGTCGTTTAGGACGTTGATGGGTAAGCCGCCTTACTCTGCTTGTCTAGTAAGCCCGGCGCCACCTTTGAAGACTATGTGAGAAAATCTAGGTTTTTATTATGATAAATTATTGTTAAATTTTGGCAATTAGACTAGCCAGCGCTAGTGGTCTCACCAATAGCTAGTAGCGATCAGACTAGCTAGAGCTGATAGTCTGACTGGCCAGATGAGTCAGTTCGACTGAAATTTGGATTTTGAGAAGTTGAGTCATTGTATGTTTTGATTTGACCTAGGTTAGTTTATGTATTGTATGAAGCATATTTTGACTACGTAGATCAAGTTGTGAAGAACTTGTACCTAACAATAATTTCTTTATTTTTGGATTTGTAGGGATGTTTGTAGTCAACGATAAGGATTATGGCTGCACTCATGGAGAAGCTGAGATCTAGAACGATCAAGGATACGAGGTAAGATGACTGAGTTCAAGCATAGCATAAGTAATGCAGAAAATATTGAATGGAAGTTTGAGCGATAGGTTATATCATGTGGCTTAGTTGGTCTAAATAAGATATGGTCCGGTGAAATCAGAACATAAGAGACTTACCGACGTGTAGCAAGTTAGTGGTGTAGCTACACGTGACAATTATGGCGATTGTTTATAAAAGAAGATAAAAATCGGCTCAAGAAAGGGTATTTGGTAAGTTGACCAAAATATCAGAAACTATCTTGGATCAAAATAATGGTACTTGAAAAAACGGTTTAAGTTAAGACAAAACCGAGAAGATCAAGGTGGATTAAAAACTAAGAACTTAGCAACACTTGAAAAAGCGTGTATGAGTAAAACTCATGTTGTATGGGTTAACAGGTTTTCTCTATATGTGCTAGTGGATAGTATCGATTAGGGTTAGCAGGTGTTGTTTGCCCTATCTGTTTAGTGGGTTGGAATGGAAACTTGTTAATTAACCGTCCAACCATCCATATTCTAGCTAAGGATTTTAGAGTTATAGTTGAAGAAGTGTGAGTGATATGGAGTGTTCTCTTGTCGTCCAGATGGAGTGGCTGTAAAATCTTCATCTTCAAGTAATAATATATCAACTTTGTTTATTTCTCATGGAGTTATCTTGTTTTAGTTGATTTGCTCTTAATTTTATTGGTTTTGATCTTCTGTCTCTCCTTGTAAAATCTCCATTCTCAAGTAATAATACTAATTACTTTGTTTATTTCTCATGGAGTTATCTTATTTTAGTTTATTTGCTCTTGATTTTGTTGGTTTTGATCTTCTGTCTCCCCTTGGATTTTGTTAGTTTATTGGGCGGGATTTGGGTCATGGAATTCGATCTAGGCCTATTTCCAAATGCAATTTTTGGTTGGGTCGGGGAAGATTCCCACATGGATTCGACTAACATGGATTGGGCCAAGATCCGAGCCGAACCCGGCCTTGCAGGGCAAGCCCTTAAGGATCTCAAACAATTGTTTTTATGTTGGAATAATAACTTACGGGTATTGCTATTTTGAGGTGACCATCACCAAACTTTGGTTGAGGACACATCTAGGTGCTGCCACATGGCATCCCTCCCTTCACCCCCTTCCCTTCTCCTTTCCCACCCCTTCCTTCTCCTCTAATACAAAAAAATTAGATTCAAAACTTTAGATGAATCAAAACTTTTAGTTTGAGAACTTTCAATTAAAGATCTTTCAGTTTGAAAACTTCTGATTCAAAAACTTTCTATTCAACTGAAAATCTTTCAATTCGAACACTTTCAATTAAAAAAATTTTAGCTCGGAAATCTTTCGATCGAAAAACTTTCAAAATGGTTAAAAATACTTCCTATTCAAAAACTCGGGGGAAAGGGGGGTTTGAAAGCAACAATTTTCTTGAGTTTGAGAGGGAAGGGAAGGGGGGAGGTAAGGAGGATGAAAGGATGCTACCTAGTGTAATGATGAGAAAGCATTTGAGGGCGAAGGGAAGTGAGGGAAGGAAAAGGTTCTCCTCGCCAAAGAATTGGTGTGTGTGTGTGAGGGGGGGGGGGGGGGTAACCATTAATTAGCAAAACCGATAACTTGCTGATACATCTTTAAAATTTTAGTGAGCTATATACAATACTATACTTCTTTATAAGGATTATGTGGCATTTTTGTTACCGCAACGATTAATCGAATATGCTGAATTTTTTTATCAGGACGCTCGGTTTGGTTTGATGGCTCAACGATCAGCATCTCTGCCATGGTATCAATCCTTCGTAGCCTCGCAGGAGTGGCTCCCTTGCGCTGATAGTGATTCGATTTAGCTATGGGGCGTTTGATTCGCGGTATAAAGTTGGATGGAATAGTCTTATTCGGGACGGTATGGTTCGCTCGATTTTGTCGAACGACATGGTACAACATAACAAAATATTCTTCACCAAATCAACTAAATAGAACTATCTCGTTTGAGATAAAACCATTCCATCTAGCGAACCAAACAAGGGGACAATGCCTCATTCGGGATGAAAAGGTTACATCCGCGAACCAAATGCCCCCTATTTGTCGTTGTTTTTGTTATTCACCTAGTAATATGCAAGGTTATGGTAGGAGCAAGGACCTGTAGATACGTTGTGAGCGGGACTGCGATAAAAAGCTGGAAGCGGGGTAAAATGGTGATCTTTCTGTGTGACAAAACTATTTTTTTCAATTTTAGTAGACTGTCCGTTGCACGATTTACGGAGTACTCAACAAGGATATATCATTTGAAGTTAAAAGTTGTAGAAAATTTCGACTAGGATAAAATTCAAATTTGGAGAATATTCGACCGGTAACTGGCCGTGGCAGGTTACCAGATAGTTCAACCCTGGCTGGAAGCACAAAATCTCAAGGGAATTCGTAAGGGGTAGTACTATGCGATAGTTCAACGATTGACACTATTCGTTGTTGATCAAGCTACATCAGAGACACACACAAACAAAACAAAATCAGTACATGCTTATTGCACACAAATTAAACCAAAACACCCTGAGATTAACCTAACAACATCCTTAACAAATTAACATTAGCACTAGTTCACTGCCACGACAGCCACAAATTCTTTAATGCGTGAGTGCAAGCATGCAGGTTAGCCGTTTTTCAGCATTCAGAACTCTGCCGCCGCCGCCGGCAAGAACATCACGGGGTCCGTCACCACCTCGGAAGTCAACGATGACGACATTGACGAGTTGACCATGCTCAGTATGCTGCTCCAGTAGCCCTTGTCCACCTCCTCCTCCTCATGCTCGCCGACGCCGGCATCTGCCCTCGCCGCGAACCTCTGGTCCGTGCCGGCAACAGAACAGTCAAGAAGTACACCGGCAAACGGCCCGGATCCGACAAACCCCGGCTCGGCGCCGCCACCGAAGTGGTGCTCTTCGCACGCTTCCCCGTAGGACTGCATGGACTGAACGGGGGCGCGCGCTGCGCCGTGCATGTCGTGGGGCGCAGCGGCGAACAATGCGCTCTCCGAGAAGCTCAGCGTGGACGTCGGCGAGTCGAGCCCGCTGGCGGCGGGGGCTGGCGCGGGCGGCGGCGAGGCGAGGGCGCGCAGCTTGGCCTCGCGTGCCAAGCGCGCCTCGGCCTCGAGGCGCGCGCTCTCCCACTGCGCCGTGTGGCTGAGGTGCGCCCCGGCCCTGGAGCGCGCGCCGGAGTTCGCGGCGGCTGCGTCTGAGGCGTCCGCGTCGGCGCGGGGCTTGTGCGTGACCGGGTCGATGCCCATCTTGGCCAGGCGCTTCTTGAGGTGCGTGTTCCAGTAGTTCTTGATCTCATTGTCGGTGCGCTTCGGCAGGTGCGTCGCGATAGCCGACCACCTGGGCGAAACGCAAGTATGGATGTCAGTCATTTTCCCTTCTTTTTTTACATGAATCTGAACTCCGAAGTGATGTAAACTGTCCTGTGTGTGTAAATGATTAGAGGTGCGTGTGGTGCGAGGGGAATTCAAGGTGCGCGTGGTGCAGTACAGACAGAGATGGCAGGGTAGCGAAGTCAAAATGGCAGGACGACATGCAGGCGGTGACGATGGTCCAAAAGCCCTGACATGGATGGTGAGGCACAGCGAAGCTAGAGGGGCTAAGCAGCTTTAATGACAAACGTGACTACCCAACCCTGGGTAAACCGAAGGAAATTTGGTAAAGAAGAAGTTTTTTTTTTACCCTTTGTAATTTATGTGATAGTACTGTGCTAGTGTCTTGTATGCCTGAGGGGAAAAAAGGTGTGCAATGCGGCATGAGCTAGCAAACCAACTGATCGTGTGGTTTTCTTGCGAAGTTGCTTGATGTGTTGAAAAAATTTCAGAGGGCAACGTGTGCACGCATCGCATGCCTTCAGAATTGCACATATCTGCACGGGTTCTTGCAAGCGAAATTGAGCAGACGACCCATGATCGACGATGGATCACCTGTTTCCGAGGAGTGCGTGGAGCTGGATGATGGTCTGCTCCTCCTGGAGGGTGAACTTCCCCCTCTTGATGTCCGGCCGCAGGTAGTTGGTCCACCGGAGCCGGCAGCTCTTGCCGCACCGCCGTAGCCCTGAAGATACATCACAGACAACACCGGTGAGCGTAGCTACCACTCGCGTGAAGCGGAACGAAAAGAGAAGCTCCCGCCGGACAAATCGCTCACCGGCCTTGGCGGGCAGCGAGCGCCAGCAGCCGTGGCCGTGCTGCTCGATGTAGGCCAGCAGCTTCTGGTCCTCCTCCGTAGTCCACGGCCCCTTCTTCAGCCCGGCCTCCTTCTCGCAGCACGGCGATCGCCCCATCGATCGATCAACCACGAGCCAGACGATCTGCGAGAGCAGAGGAGGCTAACCTGGCAAGCTCCACCCTAGCGAGCACCCAGCATCTACCAGCGACATAAATAGGGTGGGGGGTGCGTGGTGTACCGGTGTGCTACTGACAGACTACCCAGTGCTGGATCAGAATCTTCTTGGGTTTCCGCGAGACTGCGACGACCACCCTGCCACGCCCAAGATGGCCCCACCTGTCAGTGAAATTTTTTTTGCCTTTTATCCCAAAATTTAAAAGTTTTTTACAAATAGACTTCTGAGAAAAAGATTTTCAAAAATAGACCTTCGACACGACGCCAAAACACATGACGCCGTGGGTACATAGTACAGCGCCAAAGCATATGGCACTGGGGTACATATTTTAAATACAGTCACACCGTGGCTCCTACGTGGCATAGCACGACGTCAAAGTTTATGGCGCGTGCTATGTACCCACGACGTCATGTGTTTTGACGTCGTGTCAGGGTCTATTTTAAAAATCTTTTTATCAAAAATCTATTTATAAAAAAATTTTAAATTCTAAGCTAAAAAGCAAAAATTGTACCCTGTCAGCGCGCCGTGCGTTCCCAGGACCTGTGCCGTCCGGATCAATCCAATCGGGAGGCACACGCGTCGTCCGGGCACAGCGTTTGGTGCGAGGCTTCGTTGCCGCGCACCGCTGATTTGCCGGCCGCGTGTTCATGCGCCCAAACTGTCAAGTTTGGGCGTGCCTGGCTTGTTTCATCGTAGGATACCGCGCTGTGAAGTGTAAACTAGTTAGGTGCATGTTTACCTTTCTCGTAGACGTGACGACTCCTCGTGTGCGCGCGCGCGTGCGTGCGTGCGTGTGTTCCCTGTAACTGATGTGAAAATTTGAAGCTCGAACTGGACTACGGCGGGGGACAAACTAGAGGGTCATGTTTGGACTTGTTTTGGCGCAGGCTCACGTTGGCAACGCTGGCTGATCGGCTCACGCAACCGTCTCGTCGGAGCCGCCACATTCGGGGGTGTTGGTCGCTCTGCTGTGCCAAGTAGCGTGGGTCGTTTTGGGGCGCTGGTCCTGCACAGCGACGCCGTGAATGTGTGATATGCCCTGTTCTGGCCAGGAGTTATGGTGAAGGCCCTTGCTGCCTGCAGGTGAAAAGGACTCGCTTCACCCCACCCCATTAGTCAGTTGTTTCACTTTTTTGGCAGCTTGTTTTACTCATCGGTTGGGAGCTAATCCATGTCAGTTTCAGCCTTTCCAAGGTTTCAGTGTCTACTCAGATTAGAATCACTCTTTCTTTTGTTTCGTAAAACAGAGGAAAACTGTAACCGGAGACTCACAGAGAGCCCGCCGTAAATTCTGTCCACTTTGCACTTGCATCATGGTAAGGAACTCTGGGATTGCTTTTTTTTTTCTCCATTAGTTTCGCTGGTTACATGGCCGTTTGCTGCAGGACCACCGTGTAATCCGGTCCATGCACAGCCCCATGTGCATCTCCTCAAGGAATCACCTCCGTTGGCCTGCAACTTCGAACTGTCAAACATGAAGGACGTGAGTTTTTGCGCTTTCCTTTTGAGTTGTACCAAGCGAAGATCTGAAATTTTGGTTCTTTAGCTATGCCTGAAGCTAGGACATATCCACTGCCATGCCTCTAGCATGACCAAGTAGGCAAGAACCCCAACTGCCTACTCGAAGCAGCCATGACTTGCCATCATAAGTAGATTGACACCTAGCTACAGATGGAAATAAACCTGACGAAAGTGACCTCCGCATTTCGCCGTTTCGGAAACGATGCGACTTGCCACCCGATTAGGAGACGACGTTCCTCGGATACTCGTAGTACTCCAGCAGTAACACTTCTACAGTCGTGCGCCCTGGAAAATTTAACGTGTCTACATGTGAAAAATCAGCGAAAGAATCACACTCAGATGCAGACTAATTACCAGACAAAATTACTGCTGCTGACGGTCCTAGATACAGTGATTTTCTGTTTCACGCGCCAAGAATGATCAGCCTAACAGTGCGGTACGGATCAGCATCTGAAACAGCGCAGTAAACCGAGCTGAAGACTGAAGAAGGAATTCAACCGATGACCCACTGACACGGTCAATGCTCATATTTTTAGCATGGACCGGCAAGCATACATTTATAGCGGTAGGAATCGCAATGAAGCACGGAAAAGAAGCATTTTTTTTCCCTCTCTTTCTCGGAAAAAGCTAGAATTTTTCTGTACGATGCTCATGCAGACAGCACAACCATGATCTTGATTTATTACACAAAACAGCGGTCCAAGGATTACTACTTTTCGGGACCCCTTCTGTTCTTGCCCTCCGCTTGAAGGAACCTGAACATGGCTTGCACAGTTTATGGAGTAGTATTTCCATATCTCAAATGGCAATTGATACGGTAAAATTAGACCTTCAGAAAATCTTACATGCGAAGAAGAAGAGGAGGAGGAGGTTTTCTGCTTACTGTACCCATTCAGTTTTCAGACATTCCACGTGTTCTTTGGTGGGGTAAATACAAAAAGGTACCAGCGTGTGTATCTGTACTGCGTAGTAAACAGAGTGTCAAATTACGCAGTTACGGCAGGTGGTGAAGAAGAGCCGAAAGTACAGCCAGCCACCCCATGTCATTCAGAGGTCTGCGCAAGCGCAGCAGAGAATCCAAGAAAGGCTCGCCCAAATCCGTCCAATTTTTCAGACTGACTGACCGCGTGCGAGAGCTAGCTGCGTCTGCGTTTCGTACGAGCGACGCGCGCATCGAGCTGATCGATCGAAGGGATGGCGCAACCACCGGCGCGCCTCGGCTCGGATCAGAGGCGGCGACAGGGACACATGGTTCAATCAATACGAGAAAGAGACTGGCGTGCTGGGCGAGAATACTCCTATCTGTACTGACGTACTGTACGTCCTTGGTTTCGCCGGTGCGCGGCGACGAAGGAAAAGACAATCCATGGCGGTCGGGGCGTGGTAGTGGTTCGCTCGCCTCCGGGAAGGCGAGCGGTTTTCTTTCGCGTGTTTAAGGCACCGCACGCTACGCTGCGCCCGTCTCCATCGGTCCATCGTATGGTAGAGCATGTACGTGCTTGTGTCGACAAGGCACGAGTTTTCGGTCGAAATAGTCGTATTTGATGTGCGATTAGTAAAAATAATATTTATCATATTAGATTTATAAAAAATAGTGTCTACTATACGATCATCACGTAGAAATACCAGCAAGACGACATATAGCTAAAACCACTGATCACTGTGAGGTGGAGCACTGTAGCTCCAAAAAAGACGGTCACCATGCACGCCAACACTATAGCAACACTGTACTGCAGCACGTTTCAGAAAAATTCATTTAAATATATTTTTTGTAGGAATTTTTAAATAGAGCAAATGAGCTCTAAAAATTATAAATTTTTTTGTGGAGCCTCCAAATATAGTGTACTTTCTTGTATAATTTTTTTATAACTTTATCTATTTTAAAATGTTCACAAAAATTTATTTAATTATACTTTTTAAGAATTTTTTTAATATAGAAAACGATGTCCAACCATTATGAGTTTTTTAAGGCTCCTTATTCAGTGGACTTAATTGTATAATTTTTTCTAGAATTTTATATATTTGAAATAGTCACCTTCCAAAGAATGGTGCCGAACAAACTAGAGTAGGAACCACTGTGTAAAAATGACTATTTTAAAACATAAAAAATTCTAAAAAAATTACACAATTAAGTTCACTATGTAAGAAACCTTTAAAAAAATTCATAATGTTTAAACCTTATTTCCTATACTAAAAATTTCCTACAAATAGTATAATTAAATATTTTTTGAGAAAAATTAGAATGGATAAAACTATTAAAAAAATTATACAAGCAAGTACACTATATCGGAAGACTCCACAAAAAAATTATAATTTTTAGAATTCATTTGCTCTATTTAAAAATTTCTACAAAAATATATTTAAATAAATTTCCTGAAAATCACTATAGTGTGCTACAGTGTTGCTACAGAACCACTGCAGTGCGCTACAGTATTGGTCCGCACGGTGAAAGTGCGGATTTCTTGGGCATTGGATCTTATGTTACTGTATGATAACAATACTAATAATTAATTGACTGATTGTGCGGTTAATTACCACGTACACGATGTATGATGTGACGTGGCTGTCCATCGACCAAACATCCATGAGCATGCATTTTCCTAGCTAGTTGATCGTTCGGTGTTAGTGTTATCAGTTTTGTTCTTCACACCTAGGAAGATAGAAGTGAAGCAGTAACTCCGTACACTCTTGCCATAATCAACGCGAAGGTCATCCATCCAGGGCTTTCGTAAAAAAGAAAGAAAGAAAGAAAAAGCAAAGCAACAAGTAACAACAAGAATGGTATGGCGATTGCTACAAGCAACAACTATTAATGGTTTTTGGTCCTTCCTTTTAGTTTTTTAACATTTTTAGTTTTTAACTTTTAACTTCTCTTAATAATCACTATTTATCTATTACATATTAAAATCGATAACAGGTCTTTTAGAGCTACTAGGAAAAAAATTTAAATATGCTAAAATTTCTTATAAAAAAATAAAAACACCTGACCTTCAGTTTGGTTAATCTTAATTATAAGCATAAATCATAACCACTGGATGCTATAAAAAGAGTTAAATAGGCTATACATTCTAGAAGGAAAAAAAAGAAAAAGAAAACATCCCGCGCTTAATTGGGTAGACCTTATCTTGGTTAATAAACCATAACCATTACATAAAATAGAGAATTGTACCAGACAAAGATAATGTAGAATCATAGATGGTAGGGGAAAAGGAAATCCTTAATAGCCCAGTAGAGACCAAGTACCGGAAGAAAAAAATGCACGGACGTGCATACCAACGAAAAAAGAAACGAGAAAAAGAAAGACATGGAAAAAAGCACGGACATGCACGCCAATGAAAAAATAAACAAAAAAGAGAAAGGCATGGACAAGGAAAAAGATAAATCCCCCCCCCCCCCCCAAAAAAAATGAGATGCACAAAAAAGACAGCAGCTACCTACTCAGCTTGTGCTTGAACTCTGATCAAATTGCACGCCATTATGTTTTGCACTTCCCAACCAACTAAAACTGGCCTTTTGCCATTGATTCATATGTTTCATCATTTGAGCTTTTGGACGCAGCGTTGGGCGATGGAAGTACTGTACGCACGATGACAACTTCTGTAGCAGGTTTGTCACTTTCTGTTTATTTTTTGTTTTTTTTCGAATTTTTTAGTTTTGTTTTTTTTCCCGTATTCCTTTGCATTGTCCGCTCTAGATTAGCATGTCATTTTTATTTTTACATTTTTTAAAATTTAATTATGTCCAATAAGCCAAGTCAGCTACAGTATTTTTTCAGCCAGCTACAGTGTTTTTTTAGCAAAAGCTAAAAGCCATCGCTATTCCGAACGCCCCCAAAGTGCTATGAGTTTTGGCTTTTGGCTGAAATAAACTATAGTGGCTAATAGTTTTTTTCTAATGAATTCAATTAAATAAAAATAAAAAAACACTGTTATATTTCCACATATAATACAAAGGAAAAAGGAAAAAAAGACACGTTAAGAAACCACTACTACAGAAACACTATTAGTAGACGCAACATCACAAACGGTTTTGTGAAACAGTTTGTGTAGAGTTAATATCACAGACGGTTCTTGACAAGAACTATCAGCGATACTTCTAGTATCACAGACAGTTTTTAATAAAAATCGTCTGTGATAATCCGGTTATATATTGATTGCGCCGCTCAGCACCATATCTGTCTTCAATTCGATCTAGATTTAGGCGCCCTCCTCCTCCCCCGAGCACAACGTCCTCCTCCTCCCCGAGCCCGATGCCGCCTCCCTTGACTCCAGCACCCTCTTCCCCCCACTTCGGCGCCCTCCTCCCCCGAGCCCTCCTTTCTAAAACAGAACCGTCTCTGGTTTGGTTCTTGATGGTTTCTCTCTCGGTTCTTTAATCCCTGTTACATCGAGAATGTGTGTTCTGTTACTGCTTATGAGGATAGTTGTTTCATGTATTTAAGGTGAAGAAGATTTGTGATGATGTGAAGAAGATCTTTTATGTTTCATATAGAATAATTGTTGTTTCATATAGAATAATTAAGATCTGTTATTCATGTTTCGTGTAATTAAGAAGAATAAGAAGATGTGTTTTATGTAGTTGTTTCATGTTTCATATAGAATAATGAAGATCAATTAATTAAGATTTGTTTCATGTAGTTATTTTATATTTAATAATCAACAATATAGATTTATTTCATGTAGTTGTTTTATGTTTCATATATAACAACGCATGTGTGATGTATATGCTACAGTAAAAAAATCAGCCAGCTACAGTGAAATTTTAAAAAAAGCCAAAAGCCATCGCTATTCCGAACGCCCTCTAGAAATTTATAAAGAATAAGTCATACATATTTGGGAAATTAATACATTTAATAAGTATGGTTTATAAAATACGACAAAGATGGTTTGAGTGTAAACAACATTTAGCTATAAATGATCGCAAACTATTTTCTTCCAAAATATAATCTATATTATAATATATGATATTCTATTTTCTCTATTATACTAATAATATTAATATATCACAAATGAAAAAAATATTGCAATCATAACATTAAATCAAATTAAAAATGTTTAAAAAATCTGAAATTTGAATTGTATCATGTGTTTTGCCACCAGATGACATCTACGTTTAGTTCTTTCCCATCCATGTGTCTTTGTTATTCAAAAAACACAATCACATATGTATAGCCAAACCAATTTAACATAGGTTAAAAATAATACCTACGCACGAGTCATCTTGCTAATTTGTCTAATAAACCATAACTAAAAGCTATAAACCACAACATAAAAGATCATACCTTTGACCGGTAGATTTGTCCTTACAAGCTCATATTGATAGAATCCTATAATTAGGATTGATCGCTTTTGAATATAAAAGTGTCATTCTCGTGGATGTCATCCCCCGGATCCGTGGCGCAATGGTAGCGTGTTTCACAAGGTTGCGTGGTCGATTCACGTCGGGTTCAAATCCCCAATCCTAGCTATACTCCCTTATATTTTTTGAGTAGCCCCGACATCTATCGCAAGCCTCTACCCAAGTTACCCAACTGGACGACCTTATGGGCCTGTCTGTTTTTGTGTCCCAGCTTGTCGGACCTTCTTGTACACCGTCCTTTCTTTCTTTCTTGTCCATATTCGCAGGTCTATTCTAAGTAGGATTATAAATGAGTTGAGCTCGAGTAAATTTGACCTGACAAGCTCGAGCTCAGTAGAAATTCGAGCCGAGCTCGAGCAAGTTTGAGATTAACATCGAGCTTTAAGCTGGGCTCGAGCTCGGCTCAAACAAAACTCGAGCTCGCTCGAGCTCGGCTCGTGTAGGCTCGATGTCGACTGCCGAGGGACTGGGAGTAGAGAGGGAGTATCTGCTGGGTGAGTAGCGGGAGGAGGTGGCGTCGGAAGGCTGAGCTGGCTGAAGGCGCGGAGGAGGGGTGCGAGGAGGGGCAACGGCGGGGAAGAGGAGGGGCGGGGGGAGAGGAGGGGGACAGGGGGCGAGGAGGGGGATGGGGGCGGCAGTGGGGGAGAGGAAGGGGACAAGGGGGGAGAGGAGGGGCGGCGGGGAGGCAAGGAGGGGGACAGGGGGGTGGGCGCGGGGGAGAGGAAGGGGAGGGGGGAGAGGCGAGGAGAGGAGGCGGCGTGGGGGGCGAGGAGGGGACTGGGGAGGCGGGTCAGGTGTGGAGAGTGGGGGACCTGGGGTAGTGGGGTGAACCGGTGAATTTAGTGACAGTGAGTGGGGGAGTGGGAAAAAAATCTCAAGCTCACGAGTTATTCGAGCTCGGCTTGTTGAAGCTCGCGAGCTTGAGATTAAGCTCGAATTCGGCTCGTTTGAAACTCGAGCTAAACTCGAATCGAGTCTAGAGCGAGCTAAATTTGAGTAGCTCGCGAGCCTCGAGCTTTTTTTACAGACCTAATTTCAAGTTCAAGGGCATGTTTGGAACGTTTTCTTTTCTTTCTTAAAACTGCTCCAGTATTTTCTGTCAAATCTAAGTTGGATTAATCTAAATATCGTTCTAATATCTTATCTTCCTTCAACTTATTGCGGTTTATAATTTCATGCAACCGTGGAGATTAATTGATCTTTCAGTCTTTAAACCACCTATCGAGTATCAAGTAAGCAAAATATAAGGAAGCCATCGGATACATATTACCGTGCTGCTGCATACTGTCGGTCGTGTTAGACGACGATCAAGCATAAACACAGGAATAGAAAGAAAAAGAACAAGATATATATAGTCCTGATGCCTCCTCTCAACTTTATTAATTGAATTTTTGTGTGTACAAAATCAGTCTTCAGCCCCTACCCCCTATTTAAGGGGAAAGAAGAGGTGAGGTAGACGAATAACTATGCATATAAATAGAACTTAAATATTCCTGTTATGGCATATAGGCTCATGGGCCTTATGGACCTGATTTAAGTAAAGTGTTTACATAACTGGGCCCTTCGAAAACGGGCCAATATACAACCAGGGTTTTGTAACTGGTTTGGAATTTTTACCTAGGGGTTCGGTAGCACTGATTTTCAGAAAATTTCGGTAGTTTTTGGGCCAAAAATTTCAAATGGAATTCAAAATTCAAATAAAAATATGCTGAAATAAGTCTAAATAGGATAAATCGGTCTAAATTGGAGTAAATCTATTTAAGTCCGAAATATCTGAGGCTGATCTGTACTTTAATCGAAGGTGCCTGGTAAAACCGATTTTCGACAAATTTCAGCCTATTATCAAAAACCCTGTATACAACACATGCCACACCAATTCCATTTTTCCTTGTCAATTCTTCCCAAATTTCCCTTTTTATTTTACAATTTCATTGGAGCACGTATCTCCTACTTCTGTCTGAAGCAACATCAGTTAGATCTGGAGGCGTCTCCTGCTGATGGCGATGTGCGTACTTTGTGTGACACATCTCGACTTGGTTCATTGCATGCCAATAATTTTTCATGTAACCGTCTGCCAAAATTGTCAAGATCACTGCTAGAATAAGCGGTATAAAATATTTGCCCATTGTTTTGTGCCACTTGTGATCGCCAGAAGAGCACAAAAGCATTGAGGGAATGCAGTGCTGCTTATCGTGTCTGAGGTTGATTACTTGGTAGTCCCATGAGGCCATGACACGCACAGCAAAAGGAGGATATATGTTTGGAATGCTAGCCTTTTCCCAACTCGTGGTTTATTTTGTTCCTGGAGATGCTTGGGTTTCATTTCTGAATGGCTGTCTTTTTCAGAACTCAAGGAGCTTAGACTTTACTAGCCACCACTAAAATAGCAAATGTAGTGATATAATTTTGTATATTCGATCTTACCATTGTACACCTTGCATCGAATTGTTATATTCTGCACCGCACAGAGTGAACTATACATATTCCCTCTGGTCACAAAGAGTGACATTTTGGTATGTGTCAAACTTTACAAACTTTAGCTATTGATATTTCAATGATTATTTAGATTGAACATATGAAAATGATATATGTAGATCTATCTCGAAAAATATTTTCATCGCATTATAATTTTATTAGATTTTATTAATATATTACAAAGAAATTTGTGATCAAATTTTATATTTTAGAGACCATGCCAATATCTAAAACTTCACTCTTGTGTGACCAGAGAGAGTAATAGTGTTGGATTTTGATTCCATGTTTTGTTTTCTAATGGGGGATGATCCCCACATATTCGCAAGTGCTAGACCACATCAGCTTCAACTCTCAATCATGAATAGATAATAAGAACGCGATGCAATCGATCTACACGTACAATCTGCATACACATATAGTGCAAAATATTAAGATTGCCAGAATCTCGATTCTGTCATACGATTCTACGATTTTATGATCCAAAATTGACTACACTGATCCGATTTTACAGTAAAATCTTAATGTTCTTACAATTCCACCCAAACTTTTGTAGAATCACAATCAAAATTTTTATACGATCCCACTCGATTCTGTCGATTCTATTGTTTTATTATAAATAGTTACTTGTATACTTCTTTTTAATTGAAAATTTTAACTTTTATATCTTTATGTTTGCTATAATTATCATAAAATAACACATGATTTTACCTTTACTCTACAATTTGCAAAGAAAAGTTTAAAAGACATAATTTTAAAAATACAGTAGTGTTATAATACATTGTAGATTTTTTAAAATATTTTTTTTGATAGAATCAGATAAGATCTTAGATTCTATATCAATTCTACTATTTACGATCCTACTAAAGAACCTTCAATCCAATATAGAATCATGATTCTGACAACCTTATAAAATATACACAATAATGCAAACATACAACTCCTAATTTATCCAGTACTCCCGCGTCTTTATTTAAAACTACAATCCACAGGTGGGGATAGAATTCTGGAGGCAATGGAGAATAAAGATGTCCAAAGATACCGGACACAATAAAGAAGTGGAGGAGATATGCTAAGATATTGGCCCCTGCCCTACAACAGAAGAAGATCTAGAAGCAATGCACCTGTCCTTGCATGATTTGCTCATGAGGTGCAGGATTTTTTTTTTAGTTGGTGAACCAACTGCCCATCTTGTTAGAATATAGTGCACTTCTCATGATTAATTGGAGCCCATCTACGGAACGGACTGAAAACAACATGAGCTTTTGTGGATGGATAATGGCGCCAACAATGCGTGCCATGGACAAATCAGATGACAACATGGAGCTGTCTCTCCATGGACTTCCACGTGGCAGATTTATGATTGTATCACGTCTTAGACTAAAATTGCTAAAAGAAGATTGAATACTAGGAATATCAAAGGTTGAATTATAGCATTTATACCCCGAGTTAAACTAGAATTATCTGAACTATACACTAGTATTTTTAACGTCTGGACTGAAACCTATATGTTGCCATAGGCTCAGATCTGTTTTTGACTCCCGCACTACAAAGGGACATGCATAGGAACGAGCGGCGACATGCTGTGTGTTGGACGTCTCCATGCCGACCAGTCCTGCTACAGTGATCTTGTATAACGTACTTTAGCATGTTCTAATCGATTTGCCTGGAAATAACTATACAGAAGGGGCTAATAAATCTTGTGACAAAAGATGGCTAAGCCACCTGATAATGGAACCTGCCAGCATGACCTTGTTGCATATGCTAGAGAGATAGGTACGCTAGTCATGGGACAAAAGGCAGCAAATGGGACTGATAGCTCAGTCCCAACCAAAACCAAAACAAAGTTTTAATGCTGGATTAGCCTTTCACAACGACAAGTCAAGCTTTCAGGCTTGAGATGAGATCGCTCACACTCAGAGAGAGTTGCTAACCAAAAGGCAGAACAATGCCAGGATTTTTTTTTTTAGCAAACAGTGCAATTTCCGCAGGATTGCGTAGAATCCTAGTGTCCCAAACAGGACATTTTTTTTGCGATTATAAACGGGACATTCAAACTGACAAACAACACTAAATATCCAATTGCCACGATAAATATATATGAGATTATCAAATCTACAACATACAAACTTTGTTCGTGGTTTTTTTTTTCTTTGCTGGTGTAGCAGTATCCGATTAAATGGTCTTTTCCAATCCAGTGACTAATGCTAATGCGACCTTAACGATCGAGGTCTCAATAGACCCAGAGGGACTCATCGTTATCCACGTGTTGCCGCGACGAGGAGATCTCGAAGGGGTTCACCTCCGAGGTGAGGCCGGTGTCCTGCGAGGCGCCGCTCAGCCTCTCCCTCTCGCCCTTGCAGTACCAGCCGACCTCCAGGAGCTCGTTCACCCCCGCGCCGACGTCCTGCGCGTACTGCATCTGCACGCTGGCCAAGAACGGCGAGGCGGAGGCCATGCTGAGGTGATCCACGGCGACGGCGCCCTGTGCCGTGGTCGTCGTCGGAGCAGAGGGGAAGAAGTGCGGTGGGTTCAGGAACTGGCCCTCCAGAGCGTTGGAGAAGCAGGTCACGTGTGCCGGTGGCGGCAGCGCGACGGATTCCATTAACGGAGGGAGAGCGCGCGAGGCGAGGTCGACGTCCGCCATGGACACGGAGGATCCTACGTCCGCCATCCCCGTGCACGCGCCTCCTCTCTTGCCGGCCACCGACGACGGCTCGGAGCTCTTCTTGAACACCCTGCAAAGCGCCCACTCGTCCTGCCCAACAAGTGAGGTCGACGTGGTTCAGAACCCGTGCAATTTTCTTTGCGAAAGCGAGTGCAAAAGCGCTTTAATTTACACGAGCAAACCCGATAATAATTTACCTTGGACGTGGCAGCCCTGTGGAGGCTGTAGGCAGCGCCGTGCTTGCCCTCGAGGCGGTACTCGTGCATGACCCAGCCGGTCTTGCCGCCCCTGGGCGCCCTCCCCGTGTAGAAGACGAGCGTCTTCTTCGTGCCGACGAGGGCCTTGCCCCTGAAGATCTCCCTGTCCTTGCCCGTCGCCTTCCAGTACCCGGACTCCGTTGCCCTGTTCGTCCTCCGCCCCGTCGGGTACTTACGGTCCTTCACGCAGAAGAAGTACCACTCGTCCTCCCCCATCGTCGCCCTCGCTGCATGCATACACGCCGAGACATTATACACATGTATACGTGTGAATGACAAGTAGCTAGCTCATGTGCGTGACAAGTGGACGCGTATATGATCGACAGGGAAGGCTTACACGGCAGGTCCCATGGCTCGCACTTGTTGAGGTCGGCCTCGCCGACGGCGCGGGCGGCGAAGCGGGGGTCGTTGACCTTCCGGGCGAGGTAGTGCGTGATGAGCTCCTCGTCGGTGGGGTGGAACCGGAAGCCCGGCGGCAGATCCATGGGCTGCTGCTGCTGCTGGTGGTGGTGGTGCACGTCATGCTCCATCTCCAGCTAGCTGCCTGGCTGCTAGCGAAGGTTGCTGGTCTTAACTTGATTTTGCGATCACTTATAACTAAACCTGAGAAATAAATATACACTTAGTACTACTCATCCGCATAAACCATGACTAGGAGAAGACTGAGACAAGATAGTAAGGAAAAAAATAATGTGGAGCTAGCACTCCATGGACCAACGAAACAAGCAACAAGATGTAGCACAACAAAATGGATGTAGTTAATTCTTGGCAAAGCACATAATTAAGAACAGGAGTTGTAGCATATACGATTAGATTTAGAGCGAGGGCGTTAAGGAGAGGGAGAGGAATCCTCAAGAGAAAAGGAGGGGAGAGCTAGAGAAAGGGGTGCTAACCTGCTTGGTGTCATGGTCGACTTGAGGGAGTTGAAGTGGCTAAGAGGAAATAAAAAGTTGAGGAGGAGATGGTGGGCTTAAATACTGGGGTGGGTACGGCCCGCTCTTGTTTTACGTGGAAAGAGACGTGGTGGTGAAGGGACAACAAGGTGGTGCACGGCAGCCCGGTGAGCCAACAGCGTGGAAGTGGGTTGATCTCCTAATTAACCTTTTGACTTCTACGGTCACACGGAGTTGTTACTCTCACCTAGCCCATGATCATTCAATTCAAAGGACTGATTTATTATTGTTGTTGTTGTTTTTGGTAGGAAACCACTGGTTTGCGACAGATTTTTCAGGTATAATATTTTTTTTGCGGATTTGCATCCCTGAACTCCAAGCAAGAATATAAAGGGTATTACCAAGTTATACTACAATTTGGTTGTCTAATTATGAACTCGCTTGGTTTCGATCGTAACATTTTTCTAAAAAAAAAAACCTTGGTTTGTGCTGACGTAAAAAACTTCACCTGCTTTACATCAGCTTCATTTCCCCCCAACTTATTAATCCTGTAGTAACCAGTTACACATTTACTGGGATTTCTCCCAATCTTCTTAGGAGTACTTCTATTTCTTCCAAATAAAAAAAAAACTCTGGGTATCTCTCCAAAAATGACACGATATGGGCAAATGAGAGAACGGGGCAAAGACAGTAGCTAGCATCCTTCAGCGCATGAACAAATAGAGCTAGCTAGCTGTTAAAGGCCGAGTTGTTTCGATTACCACACAAGTTTGGCCTATCCAGTGCGCGCATGCCCATACGCCAAAAGCTTGACGAGATGCTGCAGTCCAGTAGTCCAGCTCCTCCGATTACTCAAGCGCCCAGTGGAACACAAATCTAGCTAACCTAATCGTCAGTCGCAGCTCAGAGACAGCGCATCGCAGGCTTCCGCGAGTGGATCACAGCGCGCCACCGCGTGCATACATCCAAAGGAAGGGGATCGAGGTCAAATCATCGAAGACCCTGCGGAGCCATCGTCTGGCGTATGCCTTTGGACTACGAACTGGAGTAGATCGGAAATCCTGGTCAGTGATCGATCTATCGTGACAGCATGTACGTCAGAGAGGATCACAGGTTTTTGCTGGCAAGATGACTCACTGCTCATCGGTACCAAAATGGAGCCAAACATTTCTACATGTGTGATGTGAGCTTGATAGTATCTCAAGATCACCTTTTAGTTGTGATGAGTAATTAGCTTTTGGTTGAGAGAGTGCGGAGTTTAAGTTTGGTTTTTAAAAATTGTAATTTTCAGCTGCTTTCAAGTGTTGGCGGTCTGGTCGGTATTGAAGCCGCGGTCAGACCGGCCAGTAGCGGTCTGACAGGCACATTGGGTACAGTCAAACCGGTGTCTTGTCATGGGGGGTTTTGAGTGGAGCAACGACGGTCTGACCTGTGGTCAATGGGCGGTGTGACCGGTCATGGTGGTAGTTGCATCAGGGTTGCGGTGTGATCGGGTTTTAGTGTGTAGCTACTTTTTTCAGCGAGTGTGTTTTTGAGTGGTACGATATGGGAGGCGGTGGTATGACAGGCCTTTAGTTGGTGGTCATACCGACTGTGGCGATCAGTCCACTCCCCTATTCGCGGGGTGGAATAGGGTGGTCAGACCGGCTGAGTGTTGACAGTTTGACTGATGCTATCAGATAGTGTGTTGGGTGTGCACATTATGATTTACTATTTGGTCCTAGGGGATTATGATAATGTTGGACCTTGGAGCAACAACTTCAGGATTCTTTGTGTAAATCGTACTAATCCAGAATCAGTCAGTGCACACAGTAGATAATAAAGATAAATATTAACCATAATGATATTTATTTATTAACTAAATATGGGTATGATTGTCAAAATTTACATCCACAGCCTATAGACCAAATTTAAATATAAGTAGTGGAAGAAAAACACTGAAGCGGGAAAAAGCCCATTAAGCCTACCCACAGGCAAACGATAGTAAGATGCGGCCTACTCGTCTTGGTCTTCACTATAGTCGAAGTCATTCTTCTGTGAGATGTGAAAGCAAGAGTGAATACAAAATTGTACTCCGCAAATCATACGAAAAAATACAATATAATGTTAAAGGCAAAAAAGGAAGACATGTAGGGTTAGTTTGAGCGTAAAACAATATTTAATGAAATACAATAAATATATTAAAATTGCTGAATTTAGTACCATAAGCAAAGACAGTATTTGTAACTGGAATTAATATCGTTAGTGCAGATCCACCTCCACACTAACTTAACCATGGGCATCCCACTCGAACTATTTTGGTCAAAAGTTCTCATATGAATTTCATCCATCCATATACTTTTTAATCTCCTGTGGATTACATCCATCTATAGGCCTTTTCAGAAACCATTTTGAAAATCAAAATCTAATTCATGAAAAATTTTACTCAGCTTGCCGGCAACTGAGGGCACGGCTATGTAGGATAGTTTATATACTCTGCAGAGATTGTACATCTTTACCCACAAGACATAATCATCCTATATTGCCACCAGATAAGCACATCTTCTTTGGTGTACGATGATGAGATCATGACAAGGCATTTATAATGCTAGGCTTTCAATCTGGCCAAGCCAACACTAAGATTTTACTCGAGTAAGAAATCCACCAGACCAGAACACCCTCTTAAGCCGAGTGAGACTTTACAGACGGTTCAAAACTAGAACTGTCTGTGATATTCGTCTGTAAAAGCATAATATCACAGACAGTTCTAGCCATAAACCATCTGTAAAGGCATAATATCACAGACGATTCTAACTACAAACCGTCTGTGATGAGGACATATCACAGACAGTTCAAAATAAGAACCGTCTGTGACGGGAGACATATCATATACGGTTCTTGTTCTGAACCGTCTGTGATACCTATCACAGAGGGTTTTTGGTGGCAGCCGTCTGTGATACGACTTCATAGACGGTTTATACTACAAAATCGTCTGTGATAGTATGTAAAATTTGTATTATTTTTCGGCTAGCTTTAAAAAATGCTAGCCATACCATGCCCTTTGAAAGTGAAACAACTTATTTAAATTTGAATTTCATATCTAAATTACATATAGCACTGTATACATAAGAGGACACTTAAATTCACTGTTACAAATTCAAAAATATACTTACACTATAAGAACCTTCAGGTTAATACAACCTAGACTTACACATTCTTCATTAAACTATAATCTAAAACAAGTGAAGAGGGAAAATTCTAAGCAGCAGAAACATAAAGGCAACGAACACTATTTCCAACTTCTATGATAAAATCAATAGAATATTACACTTTTAGAATGTAACAAGCAGAAGCCCTCTGCTGATGCTGATGACTTAGAATAGTGCAGATCTGCCATTGTCTTCTTCGTTTCCATCTTGCTTCAAGCGAAATTTTAGCCACCTCTTCCCTCCCTTGCCGCACACAAATGAGTTAGAGTAGTACTGGTGGTGTTGGTTCTTGGAGTAGAGAGGGGGGATTAATAGGGGTGAGAGGTGGGGAGGAGATCGGTGCTTGCCATTCGATGCTGAGAGAATGGATGGGTGAGATCGGGATCTTGGGGGAGATGTCGTGGATCGGTGACATAGCGGGGTTTTATCACAGATAATTCAGATTACAAACCGTCTATGATATAGATATCAGTTCTTGTCTGTGATAATGGTAGAAGGTAGAAGATAATATATTGGTGCAATGTAAACAGCTAGTCTCAAAAGATAAAATAGCAAAGTTTTATATGACTTATATATATTCTCATTTGAAAGATTTTGATGAGTTCTACAACTTTGCAGTTGAGGCAAACCCCAAATTCCGAGGGGAAGATAAAAAATTATGGCAAAAACAGAAACTAAAAACTTGCGACACAAATTTGAAACTAAAGATGGCCGATTTTGAGGGTCTTAGGGGATGACTCAAGCAAGTTGGTCGTTTGTTTTGGATTGGGCTCGTCGTTAGTTTTCCAACGAGTATAAGAATGCCGAAAACAGATACCATATGCAAAAGTTATGCCCATTGTACTAAAGGTGTCTCGGAACAAAATGATATTCGAACTCAGGTAGGAGATTATGAAATTTTTTAGGATTACGAGACGAGAAACATATCACAGACAATATTTAATACAAATCGTTTGTTTATTATCACAGACCGTCTATGAAGTATCATAAACGATTATTAGTACGAACTGTCTGTAATGTGTGTTATTATCATATACGGTTTATATCAATAACCATGTATGATATATTACAAACGATTATTAGTAATAACTGTTTGTAATGTCTTACATTATTACAGATGATTCGTATGAATAACCGTTTGTGAAAATACTACAGATAATTATCCGTATGAATCATCTGTAATAATAACATCACAGACGGTTCAAGGGAACACTTGAACTGTCTGTGACGTAGACGTTTAATATAGTCCTTTTTTAGTAGTGATGCATGAACTTTATTATTAGAGTTTCAATTATTTACGCTAGCTAGCTATATAGAACATAAAAAATGAGATGGCACCACGTACCAATTGGGAAGTACAGTATATAGCCAGCCAGTCATTTTCTTACGTTTAGTACTAGCATTTGTACGTATGTATGGCCGCAGATGGGCACGTACGTATCAGACCATGCGTATACGGCACAGATGGAGGGAGTTGAGGTGGCGGTAGGTTCGGTACGTGCATGCTCCGGCCTTTCTGGCCGTCCGGTTTCTGGCTGGTGGGCCCATGGGCACGGAGATGTAGATACGCGTGCACATGGACCGACCATGCATCACTGTAGTATAGTACAGCTCCCCCTCTCTCCATCGGTCCACAGTACACGAACGTCTCTTTCTCAGTTCCCACCCTAATCTCCTAGCCATTCAACGGTCGATCGAGCTGCCGATGGGCAGGGCAGGACTGCGACGTGTAGAGATATGTGGCCTGCCACGCGTACGTAGAAACGCCCGCTTTTAGATACGAGAAGCGCGAGCCAGCTCAGTTCATGCACGTATATACGTTTCTGCTTCGCTGCAGTCAACACGTTACGTACCTACTACCATCTAGCATGATGGGATCGAATCGATGCATGGGGTCTTGGGTGCACGCATGGCGTGGGTGGGTGGGCTCGCGATCGATCGACACCTAGGTACGTAGATTTTATTGCTGCTACAGTGAAAATCACGACTTCTTATCGTTATTCTGAGCGGTGCATTATCTGTTTTCATTATTGGCAGTTGCTTTCTTCTCTTGATATTGTAATGACGGGAGAGGCAACTAAATTAAACTGCCTTGCCACGTATATTGTGGACTGGGGACCGATAATTAGGACCTCATTTCATTCTCAATGCGATCACGATGATTAGGACCTCATTTCATTCTCAATGCGATCACGCGCCACACCAATTCGTAATTACAGCCTCCCTGGAACGGCGCCTTGATTCTCGTCGTGTTTGGTTCTTGATCGATTGGCTTTTATCTCGAACCACGTACGTACCGTTCGATTACACGTTGCCATTTTCATCACCGGCTGCACGCGTTCATGCTCCGCTGTGGCCAGCAGTAAACCGAGGTCAAACGATCGAAAAGAAAAGACCAATGCCAACAACGCGACAAAATACCACATGCGAGAGATTGTGCACGCTTCTATGTCACGATCAACACTACTTCTCATGGCACAAAGCTCTTGAGACAGCACTAGCTACTAGCTAGATAGATGTGTATACATAGCTAGGACTTTTTCAAAGATTATTAGGTGTTCGTGGCTAGCATTTTTTGACTCGATTCTTTGCTTGGCTTCTCACGTCTCTCTCCCCCTCTCTCGCGGGCGATGTAGGCAACGCGGCAGTGCAAGCAGCCGTCGCGCGAGTCCGGCAGGCTGGTCCAAAGCCTACATTTCTGACTCATCTGCTTATGGGTATATTCGTGTTAGTTGTGGCTGATAATTTTTGATTAAAAATAAATAGTAGTAGTTGAAAAAGTAGTTATTAGAAGGAGAGATAAGCAGTAGAGAAATTAAGAAAAAGATATGTATGTGAAAGAAGAGAGAAGTAAGGTACATGATATATTTATAATATTCTATCTTATCTTCAGAGTAATATAGAAATGAGAAAAATGAAGAAGCCATATTCTTCAAACGAAAGTCTGAAGCGGAAGCAAATACATACGAGTGAAAGAATACCATACGTTTGGCGCGGCAGTTTCTTTTCGTGCCACCTTTGTAGCTTTCCCTGTAAGTCTTCGCGCGCTGTGCCCTGCATTCCGACTGATCATAAATGTCAACCACTAGCACGTTTCATATATTCAGAGTTGTGCAGGGCAAAAGGAAGCGTTTGCGTGTTCTCAAAAAAAGAAGGAAGCATTATTTGGCTGTCATGGCCAATCTTATAGTACTAAGGCTCCGCTCGTTTCAGCTTTTTTTCAATTTTAGCTTCTAGTTTTAGCTTTTTTTCACTATTCAGTAATTCGTCTTTTTCTGATTTTTTTTAAATTTTTTAGGCTTTTTTACATTTTTCTTTTTTTCTCGTGTTCCTTTGCATTGTCTGTGATGGGCTAACAAATTTTTTTCTATTTTTACATTTTTTAAATTTAATTATGCCGAAAAAGCTAAATCATTCTGATAAAAAAGCCATTCTGATGAAATTTCACCAAAGTCGAAGCCATCGCTAAAACGATTACCCCCTAACGTGAGTAACTTTAAAACTGTAAGAAACTGCATATATATTTCAAGCCCGATAATTTCTCAGTTCTAGGTAAGCAGCAACACGCATCCATCAGGAGCTTCAGGGCCCGCTCACTTTGGCTTCTCCCACCGCGCGGTCGACGATTATTTCATCAGAGGTGCATCGTAGCTACGAAGACTGCCTGCTCTGATAAAATTTATTTTTTTGTTTTTTTCGTTTTTTTTTAAAATTTACTTATACTTTTATTTTTTATTTTCGGTTTTTTTATATTTTTTATATTTAATTATACTTAATAAACCAACTCAGCTACATTGTTTTTTCAGTCAGTTACAGTGTTTTTTCAGCAAAAGTTAAAAGCCATCGCTATTCCAATCACCCCCTCAGAATGGCATGATAGTACCTAACTACATTTTGTTCGCATGTTGTTTAGATCAGAATCTACAAAACAAATAAGCGGCATTTCGCAAGAAAAATGTATTATGAACCAGATGTCGATCAAGTCACCACCAATTTAAATCTGCATGAGTTGTTGTTGATGTAACCACTAGAGACCATTGACCTGAATCTTCTGGCACTGCATTTCTTATGTGATTAGTTTCAGCTCTCTCCTTACCTGAAAAAACTATTTCTGACTTTTGAGTGCTTGCAACGAGGCTATAAGCAACTGACTTCTAGATGACATCATCAGGTAACAAGAATAGTCAGTTTCATTACCAACTGTACTGTCGGTTCACGTCGTCACTGGTTACGAACTCTGAACTGCAGAAGTACAGGCTCACAACAAAGAGTACAGGTCTGGAAATGTCATCAAATATGTCAGCCAAAGGTACGAAAATAAACGTGCTAGTGTAAAAGCTTTTTTACTGCACACTCCTCTCCACTGTCGGATCTTCATAACCAGAGTGCTATCAAGTATCACTGTCCGATCTCTTCTACGGTGACACAAACACAAACACCCACACGCAACGCCTCCTATGGAACGCTCCTCTCCCGCCCCTCGAACCCATCATTCGATGATGGCGGCATCGGGGGAGGAGGTTACAGAAACGGTTGCGCCGCCTTGCTCCTCCGGGGGCCAGCAGCCGGCCGCTGTGTCGCAGCGACACCCCACCCTTGCTGATTTAGAGAGAGAAGAGCTTGGACAGCATGGTTACCTCCAGCCATCGGAGACTAGCAAGCCACCGGAGGGGAGCTAGAATGTGAAAATAGAGATTGGGAGATATAGACTTGGTGGGTAAATGGATAAGGATGAGACAACTAATTCGATCCTATGCAACAAAAAATCTTAGAAGAGCAATAATTAGTTACTATGCTTGCAACAAATCTTTGCTTTGGATATAACAAATACAAAATCAACAAACAAAAATGTACAATAAACACGACCTATTAAGACAACAAAAACATGAATATGTTACAACAAAATTAAACCTTATTTCAATAACAAAGAAACCATCACAACAAAAATGGTGCAACAAATTGGTAACGCTATTGTAGCAAAAAATAACTTTGGTGCAATAGTCAAACAAAACCATTACAATAAAATACTCCTTTTTGCAACAATAACTACTACTATAGATAAATAACTCTTGTACAACGGATCAATATAACCACACAACAAAAACTATGCATCAAATTAGAACTGTTGCTGTAACAAAAATATGGAACTGATGAAACAAAAATATCTTGTTGCAATGATGGGGAAAACTAACATTGAATAAAAAAAATTGCTACAAATGGGAAGTATTGTTGCAACAAATAAAGGACCCTACTCCAACAAAAAAGAAACCTTATTGTAACAAATTAACTTGAATGAAGGTTAGCAACATTAAAAAACAACTAAAGCAACAACTTGATCTACTAGTGGTAATATTTTTTTAGATGAGCTCAAAGGAGTACATGTAAGGGGAGGCGGCCAACAAACACCACCACCTCGTCGCCCCGACCACATTCATAGACTCGCTATATTCGGTGAGCTCTGGCCACGACAGGCGATAGTGACCTCAGTCCGATGACAAGCAATGGAGCTTGGGCAATAGAGGGATGAATGGCTCTTGCCTAGCAGCAACCATCCGTTGCCCCTGCCTCCTCCAGTCTCAACCCCATCAAATCCGGCGAGCTCCTTGTTGGGATATGGGTAGATTGCACTAGCATAGATTAAAATTTTCTATCGTGTAAATTAGGAAGTCACACGAATAAGATATCATAGATTTTTACCACTAGATACGCAGTACAACGGAAGTAAAGTTGAAGTGCCCCATTCAACGAAGCGCGCGTCAGTGCAGTGAAACTAGTCAATCATCATTTTGCCAACTATCTCCTCCTCATGATCATCCCGATCAGTACCACAATCATAGCAGCGCCTCTACGGAGGTCCACATGTCCAGGGATAGAACGTCGTGTGTCGATATGCTAGCACTAGTGTGCACGACAGGGGTTATGAGATGTGGTGATTAGAATTTTGATGGATGTGTCTTAAGATGCCTTGCTTAGCCTTTGTACCTCCCTTTATATAGCCTCCAATCGTATTCTTATCTGATACGATTAGATATCATATCTAAGTCGGAAGGTCTTAGGTTGGATCTTTATTCAATACGAGTAAAGATCGTATCCCACTTGAAGAACCTTCAACCGGATCTAATATGAGTAGAGATCATATCCCATTCGGAGTCTATTATCCGAATCTTTATCATTCTGACTCGTTAAGTGTGTGATCTTGTAGGTCCGAAAACTCCTTTTCGATCCATAAATTGATAGGGTCCCTACCAGGACATAACGACTTCTAAATATACATAAAGATCATATCAGATGAATCTATATAGTATTTATATACCGATCTTTTTGCCTTATGATACCAGATCAAACTCAAAGTAAGAAGCGTGCCATCCTATGATAGCTCGATATTTCACTCAAAATTGTAGAGGATTACTTAGTTGTGATTAACTCTTCAACCGTATTTGGTATGGCCATGCACTTTCTTAATCAAATCACATCGAGGGGCCCAAAGATATTTCTTCCATTATATAGGACATGACAAATTTCATCTTGATCGCTTATATTTCTTCGTATATTTTATAGTAAACCTAAAAACTATCTTTATGACCACCCAGTTATAGAGTAGTATTTAGCAACCACTAGGTAAATTATTATATATGTAAAAAATTGTGACGATCTTAGGTCTAAAGATCTTACATACAATATGTATGAGATCAACTGATGACACTTAAGAATATAATAATTCCTGCAGTGTCTTATGTAGGTCAATCCAATACTTTATTATCTAACATGTATCCACATTTTTTATTTAATATCTCTATATTTATGATCCGTGAAACATGATCATCAATCAATACGTGTGTTGATTCGTAAAATATATTTGTCCCACATAATGACATAAGATTAGGGATAATTTAGAATAATATCAAAACATGAATAAAGAGTTTCACAAACAAGTCACATATTTATTGATCAATGTAAAAGATATTTATTCAAGAGATAAAATAACATATTATTCAAAAGAACATATAAAATAAAATTAATACACTCATCTTCATAATTATTTTTAAGACATATTACTAACACTCCTATCATGGATGCAAAAGATTTTGCGAACTCTAGCCGCAGTGTGTACTGGGCAAGGGGAAGAGGGACCTTAGCGAGAGAGAGCAGGGAGCGCAAGAGGGCAGAGCGGTCACAGGGAGGTGGAATGAGTGACTTGGTATAAGGCCATGTGGACAAGCATCGACGGACAAGTGGGCCATTCGAACGACTTGCATTAGGCTGTGGGATGAAAGGTTGCTTGCAATTCCCTATATCTTGTTTGATGACTAAGGAAGATCTCAACCACTTCAGATCTGCAGTGCTCATCATGCTTGGACCCTGCGGTTCTATGCCATTTAAAATAAGCTTATCTATGTGTACGAGGCTGTGGAATTATAACGGAAATGCTGCTCATATCAGCAGAAAGTAAAGCTAGCATCAGTGAAAATGATATTGTATCAGCAATATAAAGTAAGATTTTATAAAATCTGGTCAAGCAGTTATAAACAAATTTGGTCAAATAATCTTGTCATATCTTATTAACACACAATATTTGGTTGCCCACTTGTGTTCTGTGTTAGTTCATGTTTTACCTCAGCATGCTGGGCCAACTAGGCTACAGTATCACGTTTTCCCCCAAACAACCCAAACAAAGCCCTACCTTTTTGCATATCACTTATACCATGATTAATAAATGTCATATGCATTCTCTCATCATAGATTAACTGAAAGTGAACCAATATGGCCCAAAAAAATTTCAATGTGTGTGATCCAAAAAGTAGTATCATGATATCAGTCATTGTCTCACCACCAGCATGTTCAGCCATACACATATAAACTGTTGATTCACCAACATCACGACATTATTATTCTCTCACTCAAATTGGCCACTATTCAGCATAGCCAGGATGAAGAAATGCTGCTCCCCTGTATCATATGAAAGCACCCAAATCATTAGAAAGCAACATAAAAGCATGGCGCGTACTGACCACCTAAAGCAAGGAAAGCATGCAACATTGACTGAAGGTTAAGATGTAATGTAATGCATGCTTTGTACTTTTGTTGTAGAAGCTGATGGAAACCAGAATAGACTGTCTTCCTCTGTAGCGGTCATTGTCTCGCTGTCTGCATGCTTGGCAAACTAATAGAGTAGAATATCTTAGTAAAGAAAAGGGCTAAACTAGAGCTAAACTGATATATGTTGTAATTTGTTGGAACAAATCAGTAATTAGAAGAGGTTTTTTTTTCTAACGCTAGTCATAAATTCAATGGATCAAAGTGCATGTAGCTGGTCAATGAGGCAGGCTACCTTATCCTAGTACAAAGATTTATTTAACCATTGTGCTGATTAGTACTTGCTTGTTGTAAAGCTACTAGATGAAAATTTAGAGGCAAACGTATGTATATATTAAACTACCAACGATTCCAATACTTTTAAAGTGCATTATTATTATTATCATCATCATCATCAATACCGACCTTCCTCAGATGTTGTTGCAAGGCAACTGTAGATTTGACACTTGAAAGTCTCAGGACGATGAAATAAAATATAATAATTAGGTTTTTTTATAATGGCCAAAGTAACATAGCTTGTATAACTGAATCTTGTAGATAGTACTATGTAATTAAGTACAATAATCATGCATATGGTCAATGTTTAATTAAGCCCATGATTAGCACTAATTAATTATGATTAGTACCAATTAAATAAGATTAACACTAAATAAAGCACACTTAATTTAGTGATGTACTTTACACTGATTAATCAGCTGTACTTTACATTGATTAATTATGATTAATACTAATTAAATATAATTAGCATAATTAAAATACTAATTAGATATGCACAGTAGTCGGCTTCCCAATTGCTACCGTGAATGGGGCTCGATAGGCGGCCTAGCTCTGCAGGTCGTCTGCCGAGCTCTTATAGCTCAGTACGAACTTGGCGAGCTCAGTAGATCTATGAAGAGAGTTAGATTTGTAAAAATGGATGTTCAAAAGTTACTTTTTTTTATAAAAAAAAGTAGCTACAATAACATCCAACGGAGGCATGCATCCATTTGATTTTTGCTAGGCACGCACACTGTCAACCAAAGGCTTCTCATATTCACTATGACAGGTGGGGCCAGGACACATTGACCCACATGGCAGTCTACGGGTAAAGCTAGAAGATGCAATGTGAGGGTTACTTAGGTGGCAATCACATTAAATAAATATAATCTTTTATTTGTAAACCTTAGGCCATGATTAGTCTATTCTTTTTAGTTTTGGCTTATAACTTTTAGCTATGATTTATTACTTTTGAGTTATTCGTGAGAGAGAGAAAGTACAGAGTAACAAAAACTCATGTGTGGTTTTGATTAATATAAATAAAGTCGCTACAATGTATACTACAGTTAACTTGTAGGCTCTGCTTTAAAAAGATATTTCGTTTGAAAACTAGTTACTGTAAAAAAACCGAAAAACACTTTTAGAAACTAAAAAGAATAGATCCCATCTCTTTCATCGAGCGTCTGATTTGAATTTCATTTGAACCGTTGTGTTCCATACAACAAGCTTAACGAAATAAAACTCATATTACTTATATTTTAACTATATAATGATATAAGTGGCAAGTTGCTACCCAATTAGATACAAGTAGTAATTGCACGCTTCCTAGCTACTAACTCAATTAGTAATAGTTAAATTTTCTAAGGACATGTAATCATGTTCAACTAATAATAGTTGTGGAACTAGTAACTAATGTTGAGTTACTAGCAACTAACATAGAGCCACCACCAGTAGTCGATTGCATAAACCATTGATAATTGTAATCAAATAATAGAGATGCTAGCAAGTAACATTTAGAGTTATTATCAAGTAATGTAGCAGATAACATTTAAGGGGTGATCGTTTTAGCGATAACCGACTTTTATTGAAATTTCATCAGAATGGCTTTTTTTATCAGAGTGATTTAGCTTTTGGGCATAATTAAATTTAAAAAAATGTAAAAATAGAAAAAATATGTTAGCCCATCACGGACAATGCAAAGGAACACGGGAAAAAAAGAAAAATACAAAAAAGCTTAAAAAATCTAAAACAATTCAGAAAAAGATAAATTACTGAATAGTGAAAAAAAAACTGAAATTAGAAGCTGAAAAAAAGCTGAAACGAGCGGGGCCTAAGAGCTAGCAACTAAAGTAGTAAATAACGTGTAGAGCAAGCGACTGGTGCAGCAAATAACGTGTAGAGGTACCACCCAATGTAGCAAGCAATATGGAGTCATTGTCTCACTCTCTGCATGCTTGGCAAACTAATGGAGTAGAGTATCTAACCTAGTAAAGAAAAGCATTAACTCACTTTCCATCCTTCAAATGTCAAGTTAATTTCTCTCCTAAAGTTTAGAACGTTGAACAAGCAGGGATCAGTTGATCCTTCACCGTCTGAAAGAAAAAAAAATGTGTTTCAGATCTGGGACAGTGGGGTTGGAGGCGTAAAATTGTGGACGGTGGCTCGCCGGACCAGCGTCTCCGGCTAGGAGCTCACGGTCGGATGCTTGGCTGCTTGCCAGGTTGCCATGGCCCATGGAAGCTAGTGAAGACGGCACACGCGTGTCGTCTGTACGTGCGTCTGGAGCATACCGGCGCTGCACGCGTGGTGGACTGGGTCGAGCTTTACCCCATACTCTGACATTGCATATTGGAAGTGCTGGGCCCTGAAAATGGGAATAGAGCGTAGGCGGACTCCAAGGAACCGTGGGTGTTTACACTTTGCAAGGATATGAAGTATCGATACTTCCCAGCGCATTATAGCGCTTTAGGCCATCTGCTTCTTTTGGCTTCACCTGAACAAATAAACAGTGCTGCTTATTTATTATTTTTTTAAAATAGTTTATCAGGATAATCTTTTTAAAGTGTCCTATCAACTTATCGATATTCAGTTCATTCGTACAAGTACTCATGTTAGAACAAAAAACTATCAATGCATAAGCCATCGGCGGCAGCCGAGAATGTTGGAAATTAAGCAGTTTTAGCAATATAAAAACAACATGAAAGTACATGTATTATCTCTCGAAGTAGATATACAATTTAGAATATTAACATATTGTAATATATTCAATAGAACACACATGTGAGCATATAAAATTTGCATAATATGCAAATGTAATAGTTGATGTATGGCTCTCAGGGAGGAGTTGCAGAAGTTAAAGAGGCTTGACCTTCTACCACTTTTGTCAATTTTCATAATCACAGTGACAAAATCTTCAAAAATTCTGCTAGTTTAACTCAATGAATATTACCTCAGTGTAGTACCAAAGTCAAGACCAAGCCTAAATCACAGATTTTGGCAGATAACAGAGACTAGCAACAGAGTATAGCTACTGCAGATTCAACAAGAATTTTTGGCAATTGCAGAACCAACAATATAAACATATATTCAGCAAAGCTTGTGAACAACAGTTAGAAGTACTTGAGTAGAAAATATAGATTCGGCAATTGACAAGGCTACATACTACACACAACAGAGGCAATCAAGAATATATATGAGAATGTCACACTAGCAGAATGAATCTGAATTGTCATGGTGATTTCAATTTGACAAAGTTTTCCTCACTGAGCATTCATCAAAACCCACAATCTACCATATATGTGTCCTCCTAGTGCTAGTATTCTCACAAATTTCAGATATAAACAGATACAAACTAGCACACCTGACAAATACACAATAAATACAAACAAAGGTGAAGTAAAGCTCACGGTACGATGGCGGTTAAAGCCATCGAGACGGCCAGAAAAGGAGCTAGGCTCGTCGAAGATGATGTCCTAGAAAACTAATCACCCAGTGAATAACCGAGAATCACAGGAGAGGCAATCGGAGATACAAAGCCCAACTTCTCAATTCACCAATCGGAGCTAGGTTGTTGCCGCACAAAGAACATAGAAAGCTCTGTAGGTCACCAAGCGCACAAGCCACACACCAGATGCCACACTCCCCAGGTGTCAAAGGGCCAAGCTGAACAGCCAGCAAGAATGCGCAAGAACTTAGACCAGAGCTGGGCTCTTCGGAGCAGGGATCAAAATCCCAAAGACTGGCGAGTCCATTGAAGCCAAACTGCCACCGATGCCAAATTTACGATGGAAATCAAATCGCCGCCACCAGATTTTAGATTGGGAGATGAGTTCTCAAATCTGCCCCTCGGCCTCTCCATTTTCTGATTTAAGGGAAGGAGAAGAAACCGGAGATGAGGCAACGACGCAACTGAACGACCGCCGCTCTATCCGCACAGGAGGACATGAGGGGAGAAAGAATCGGGCAACACTCAGGCACTTGGCGCACGTCACCCATATCTCTACCCCTCTCTCTTACAAATGGGCCCCACTAGCTTTGCCCTTTTATCCATTTTCTTTAAACAAAAATTAGGAAAAATTCCCAAAATGCCCATCAGAGAAAACCCACCCTAAGCCATTCCGCGCTACCACGCGCACCAATTGGATGCGCCGACGGAGGCTTGCATCCATTTGATTTTTGCTAGGCATACATATTATCAACCAAAAGCTTCTGATATACATGATGACAGGTGGGGCCAAGGCACTTTGACCCACATAGCAGTCAGCGGGTAAAACTAAAACATGCAATGTGAACGTTACTTAGCTGACAATCACATAATAAATATGGTCTTTTTATTTGTAAACTTTAGACAATCTACTTTCACCGAGCATCATATTTGAATTTCATTTAAATCAGTGTGTTTTATACAATATGCTTAACAAAATCCATATTACTTATATTTTAACTAGATAATGATATGTGGCAAGTCGCTACCCCCATTAGATACTAGTTGCTCCTCGATCAGTAGTAATTGCACCCTTCCTAGCTACTAACTAAATTAGTAGTAGTTAAATTTTCTCGATCAGTAGTAATTGCACCTTTCCTGGCTACTAACTCAATTAGTAATAGTTAAATTTTCTAAGGACGTGCAATCATGTTCAACTAATAATAGTTGTGGAGCTAGTAATATTATTACAATCGCATGTCTCTCTCTAATAGAAAGAGTAGTACTATATTTATCTAACTAGTAAGGTGTCCGTGCGTTGCAACGAAAAACCAAATAAAAGTGATGCATACTATCAAATATGATCTCAAACTGAATAATAAATATCAACCTTTTCTTACGTCATCATATATCAAACAAAACATCCTCCCCTCCTCCTCCTGCGCATGCCCTTGCCTCCTCCTCCTCCTCCCCCTCCTCTGTATTGTCGAAAGATGTTTTACCACATGCCTTCAAATGCATAATGTTAATAAAAAAAAGTTTTGGTGTCCATGTAAGAGTGAGTCCCCATTTGCGCAAAGTGTGATACTTGCATTGACGAATAGACCCAAACAGTTCAAACTTTTCACCTTTATCTACACATTCAAGCAATATGTCTGTCTAGCAAAATACATAGCACATTGCATAGCTGCATGACTACATCAACTGTATTAATTCAATAAAGAACATTGAGCTTTGTATGTACATAAACAAAGGTGTTTGACAAAAGGATATGCAATATTTGAGTCGATAACATTTGCTCAAACACAACATAAGCCATATCAAGAAACCTCCCTGTGCATAAATCTTCCTAGCCCCTTCCAGCTGCGACATCTCCCCATCAAAGGTATTCACCATCTCCGATTACCTCGGTGTGCTCACGGCGCACGAATCTTCAAGTACAAGCCAACCAAACACCTATCAAAATTCAATCTTTTCGATACCATCAACTCGAAAAACACAACATAAGCCATATCAAGAAACCTCTCGAGTTGGGCCGCTGCCTGCTCCTCCGCAGCCCGCAGGTTTGCCACGAACGGCTTCAACGACCTCGACGCAATCTTCTCCGTCCGCCCATTGCCGGACACCACCACTTCGCACTTGCGTAGAGACCCAAAGGCACCACCTTTAGCCCACAAGAACAGCACGAACCCACCAAAAATGCGAGATTGTTCTCTTTCTAGTTCCGGCTTCCTCACCGGAGCGGCGGGGAGAGGCGAAAGAGCACGAAGTCGGCGGTCGTCGAGCTCCATGGCATCGCTACCACGCCGCCGCCGCTAGCGATGTCGGATCTGGTGGATCCCAGACAAGACCAGCTCCTCCTTCCTCGGAACCGCCCAAGAAAGGTCGGGAGGAGGCGCGAGGTGGGAGGAGGAGGAGGCGGCGGAGCGGAGTGGGAGGAGGGAGGAGGCGGCGCGCAGGTGGGAGGAGGGGTGCACTGTCGGCGCCCTCACGCTGCGCGGGAGGAAGGCGGCGAGCCAACAGCGAGGACACGGGTGCGGCGCCGGCAAGCACGGACGGGCGTGTGGGCGATAGCATGCGACCACCTTGGACCCGGCCACGCTCCGACACGGCGATCCTCCGGACAGCGCGGCGGGCGACAATGAGGAGGAGGCGAGGGGAGGAGGAGCGGCGAGGATCTCGGGAGGAGGAGGCGGGCCCGGCGGCGGATCTGGCACTGGG
Organism: Melocanna baccifera; assembly: GCA_036346265.1. Lineage (NCBI taxonomy): Eukaryota > Viridiplantae > Streptophyta > Magnoliopsida > Poales > Poaceae > Melocanna > Melocanna baccifera. The sequence goes on along the minus strand of CM070680.1, from coordinate 26,195,058 downwards.
CGGCGGGGAGGGAGGGCAGCGTGGGCGGCGGGGAGGAGGAGGGGAGGTCGGGGAGGAGGAGGCGGGGGGGGGGAGGCGGCGGGAGGCCGGGAGGGGAAGAGGCGGCGGGGAGAGAGGAGGAGGCGGGGCCGCGGGGAGGGAGGAGGCGGGGCGCGGGGGGAGAGGAGAGGCGGCCGTGCGGGCGAGGGAGAGGAGGACGGGAGCGAGAGGAGGCGGTGGCGGCGGGGCCGTGCAGAGGCAAGGGGAGAGGAGGACGGGGGGGGAGCGAGGGGGAGGCGGCCGAGGGGGCACTATGTGGGAGAGCGAGGGGGGCGGGTAGAGGAGGGGGGAGCGAGGGGGAGACGCGGGGGTGGGGACGGTCCAGATTTTATCTCATAATCAGATCGAATGGCTAAAAAGTAAGGGAGAACTCATCAACCACCAACTCCTTCTTTTATAATAGTAAAGATAGGAGCAATTACGATTCAATTCTATTAAATATTACATAACGAATATACTTCCTAGGTGTGCTTAACAAATTATATTGCGGGATGGTCACTATACTGGTATATTATTCTCCAATCAGTTTATCTTCAGTGCTAAGAATACACAACAGCCAACAGAGTAGATCTCATCCAATACAAGTATACAACACAAATAGCATAGGAATCGTTCCTTGCCTAGTTACACACTAGATAGTTTCATTCAATCAAGTGGGTTCCGTGACTGAGCGGACCTCTTTGTCGATCGCATCTCAGGACATTTTCTTTGCTTTCTTATCCTGCGATTCCTTGCGGGCAGCGACAATCAACTTGCCTACATTGGCGTGAAAGCCAGGATACGGTTCGTACCCACCGAACTTGTGAAGAACCTGAAGCAAACGAGGTGGTGTCAGGACTAGCGAGGTAATTTTGTTATCCATCCAGGGAGGCGACAGAGCAGTCCTAAAACTACAGCGATGCTGAAGTTTACCTCTAGAAGTACAAAGAACGGGGCCATCAAGAAAGCCTGGACAAGATTGTCGAGGAGAGCAGGTGCTCGCTTCTACAATGAGGATAAGAGTTAGGTGTACTCCCGTCGGAGAGATTATTATATAACTACTGCCTAATCTAATGGCATGATAGAGACTTGCCTCGAAAACTCCATGTCCAATGAATTGCATGGTCCAACAGAGCAGCTGAGCTACCAACACCACCTGTAACAAAACCATGAATTAATGTTTGAACCATAAACAAAAAGATTGCATCTTGAAGCAGCTCCAGTTCACTATGCTAATATTACATGGAGAAAACAGGGAGTCTTTTTTTTTAATCAGCTCCAGTCTTGCAACAAGGAAACAATGCACAAAGTAAACCATTGTCAGATACTAAATTCTTACGTTGAGAAAGAATGAAGAGAGAATGGATTCCTATGTAAGCATCTGCACACTAACTTCTGAAATTTCAAATAAGTGACCTAGGCCCAATGAAATTGGTTCAAAAGAACTATCAACTTATGTGCATCAGAATTAGTTCATGACTTCATGGGCATAAACACCATGTAGCATAAGACATACTAAAATGCCTTCTTGCTGTTCCAAGTTAACCAGATGCAGGGCATTAGTTTATCAAAATCATGAGTAGTGATATGATGGTGCAGCAACAATTAGTAGTGGACGACACAAACATGTTGTATGCCTTCTTGCAGTTACAGGTAGCTTAATGCAAGTAATTTGTGCATCAATCATGAAAAGTGACCTGATGGTCCAGCGGTTAGCTGTGGCATCTGGATAAAGCAAGTGTTGTTACAAGAGCTCCCCAACCTGTGCACTATATGAGTAATATGACGGATCCATCCTCGAGTTTCTATGACAATGTAATTTGTACAAATAGCCTCCCGCCAGAACCAAATCTTTTTGTGATACAAAATATAAACCTTTTTCTGCTACAAGATATGACCATTAAAGTGTGAAATGACTGACAGTCTCATCTTATTTCAGGAATTCCATCAAGGGAAACTATGATGTCTGATAGACCGATACTTCACTCAATAGCTGTTTCCGTACGTGATACGGCGATACGTTGCGATACAGTATTGCCGAGTATCAGTAAAATTCAGCTTCAAAAATAAATAAAAATAATCTTGATATGTCTCTGATACTTGCCGATACGCCCCTGATACGCTAGGTCCAACACCATGGTTGTCACGGCACTCTGGCTAGTCGCGGCGACTCGGGGGCACTAGGACGCCCGTCTAGGTGATGATTAGACGATGACTTAAAGTAGCCTAATCAGAACATATAACACACATATAATAGAGAAAAACCGAGAATATATTAGAGATGGCCCACTACCCATTCAGCCCACAACAATACTAAAGCCCAAAAGCCCATCTAAGACATCCATTCCCTCCTCTGGAGTCCTGATACTACCGGCGGACACCTCCTCTAGCAGCAGCATTCAACAACGTGAGCAGCAGAGGAGAGAGGTAAGCAGAAAAGCAAAGAGCCTCAGAGTAGAGGAGGATGATGGGCGATGAGCAGCAAAGCAGACCAGGGGAGTGGGAGTCGAGAAGAAAGGAGAGGGAGGGAAGAGCACTTGCATGGCAATAGGCAACGGCGCAAAGCAAAGAGGCAACGATGACATGCTATGGACGACGACGGCGGATGCGAATTGAAGAGGGTTGACGGCCAGCTGCAACGGCGGCTAGGGCTCCCTCCAAGGGCTTGGGCCCTCTCTCCTCTCTCCCTTGTCACCTAGAGGCCAGATCTAATAAGACCCTATCTCTTCTAGACTGCTACCAGTCAAGGCGATTAGCCATGTCATCTGCTGGCCGACTGGACGACATGTCGTTGACTAGGCAACATCATGACAACCATGCCCAACACCACTCATTTGGAAGCGCAAGAAAAGTCCAATCTAAAACCGCCACTTCCAGTCCCAGCAGCCAATAGTGCACATAGTCCTCTCAGGTAACTTTAATCGATCAGGCCAGCACACACCTCTCCTCCCAGGCTACCTCTCGGCCGCCGCCACCAAGAAGCCACCCTTCCTCCTCCCTCTCAGCCGCCACTGCCGCCTGGAAGTCACGCCGCCGCCGCCTAAAGGCAACCTTGCTGCCACCGTTGTTGCAGAGGAGTTCCCCGACCACTGCTCCCTCCCAGTTGCTGCATTTTATTTTTGAATAAATTGCACCATAGGTACATGAACTTGTGAGGTGAGTGCAACTAGGTCATTAAAAAATGAAACCGAGCATTTAGGTCAATAAACTTATTAAACCATGCACAGGAGGTCCCAAAGAGGTTTTCCAAGGATGACAAAGCATCCACGTGGCACAAATGCTTATGTTGCATTGATGTTGACGTTAACATGAGAAGGTGAAAGCTTCTATCTCCACCCCACCGGCTATGCCCATTGTGTGTCCATCAATGCCATTCCAAAGCGTTCAAAATGTAACTTGGTTTTGATTGAGAAGGAAGCTGCGAGCTTGCTGCAGTGATGAGATTAATTGTGAGGTGAATTCTTATTGCTTTTTTGTTCGCATGAGATGCATATAGAGCATCAACGCCATTCCAAAGCATTCAAAAGTAACTTGGTTTTGATTGAGAAGGAAGCGGCAAGCTTGTTGCAGTGATGAGATTAATTGTGAGGTGAATTCTTATTGCTTTTTGGTCGCATGAGATGCATATAGAATAGATGCAGCTGTTAGTAGATGTAGATGGATATAAAAAAGGCAACAAATAAGAACATGATGGACCTATCCATGTGCTCCAGATCATGTCGGCTACGGCTGACTACTTCCCACAGTGCTTCTTCGAGGAACACTTCGAGTTATCAAGTGGCACCCCTCCTTTATTGATGTCATCTCCTTCTGCCACCATGCCTCCTCGTGGATCATGCTCCTCCTACTTCTCGACAATAGGGTGCAGCCCAAGACTTGAAAGTGGCCGTCAATGCAACGGGGCGGGGGGTCGCGGAGGAAGCCTCCGCGACCCCACCCCGCCCCGCCGCCCGCGAGCCGGCCCCTCGCCCCGCCCCGTTAAGCCTCGTGGGGGGAGATGGCCCCCCGTCCTCGGTCCCCGCGGGGGATAAAAGAAAGGATTTAAATTTATTTTAAAAAAATAATAATTTAACTTTATTTATTAATTTATAATTACTTAAGCATATTTTTTTTAAAAAAATATAGCTTCAAAATATATATTTTAACATATAAATTCAAGTTTTAGTCTAAATATATAAGAAAAGAATACAATATCTTATATTAAAACACTATAATCTATTATTAAATATTTTTATTTTTATTTTTACCGAGTCCCCGTGGGGCCCCGCTGGGCGAGGATATCCCCGCCCCCCATGGGGATATTCCCCGCGGGGGGAATTGCCATCCCTAGTAGGTTGCCTACTATTGAATTTGCGAGAATAAAAAAGAGAAGCACTAATCACCAATAGACTTTATTAATGTGGCCAAAGAATAATTACAAGAGAGTGATAATGAATATGAATGATTTCATTGTGTTGTTGCAGGTATGCAGACCTCTCTATTTATGCAAATCTAAAGGGTGGTAGTTAATGTTTGAATATGTGCCTCTTTCTTCACATGTGAGACTTTTTTGTGTCTTGAAACTTTATGTCCTTTGTCAAACATTGCAACTTGTCGGAAATGCCATTAACCGCTCTCACATATTGAATTAAACACCCACGTGGAAAACCGTATGAATCTTGACCAGTTAATACTCTGCTTGAAGAAGCGAACAGTTACTGGTCGTAATTGACCACAACTAGTTGTCGTTTGGGTGTAACTAGACTTCCACCAGTTATATTTATTAAAGGGGGGGACTTCCTCTTTTATGTGCTCGCATGCTAGACAAAGTACTTAGTGGACCCTAGCTATGTGGGCCTAGACAAGGAGTTTTGTTTTGACTCCTGATGATCGAATATATTGCCCTGATCAAGAATCCTCATCAGCGGCCAACTGGGCTTTGATGGAGAGTGAGAAGAGAGTATATGAAGGATGGAGAAAAAGTGGGTAAGAAGAGAGAGAAGAAAAGCTGCCAATATAAACATCACATAAGCATTAGTGCCACATGGACGCCTTGTCAGCCTTACAAAACCTCTTTTGGAACTCTTTTGCATGATTTAACAAGTTTATTGACATAAATGCACGGTTTCATAGTTTAGTGATATAGATGCACCCACCTCACAAGTTTGTGTACTTATGGTGCAATTTACTCCTTATTTTTCCTCTCTAGCAGTAGATGCCTAGACGGGATTGTGGTCTGATTTGGGTTAGCATTTTGCTTTAGGATGGCCAGCGGAAGCTCTCAACTTGCTGTACAGCAAGGAACTGGTAGTAGTGTGAATTCCTCTGCGGTTGGTGATAGTACTAGTGGTGGACACCCGGTGGATGCTAGATTTCCTCTATAGAGACATGTTAAAAACCTTGAGAGAAACTGGTGGTAGTGAAGGAGGAAATGCAAGATCAGAATGTTGATTTTGTGGTCATGTTATACTTGGGAGCCTCTCTACATTATTTTTTTATTTTTAAATACATCTATACTCGTTGTATCGCCGTATTGTTGTTTTTGGGAAATGGCGTATCGCGGTATCGCCATATCCGCGTCGCCGTACCGGTATCCCATATCGGGGTAACATAGACTATGACAATTGCCTATTTTGTAGTGAATGTGTGTTATAAGATTTAGAGTTTCAGACATCTACACATCAGTAAATAAGTCTCAAGCTAGCAATTTTATGTTAGCATCGGGGGATGACTTCAACCCTTTTCTCTAATAGAAATCAGGCTTCAGCTACTCCATATCTCCTTCCCCCCACTAATTAGCTAGGATGCAGTTTATAGTGTCACACTAGTTGGCTTCAGCAAACCACCTGCACAACCTTAAAATCTACCTCCACACTAAGGAAAACCAGAACACAGATCCTGACGAATTCAATTGGGAATTGATTCATTATGTTCATAGCCTACCACCAATACACCAGACCGGCGCACTATACCCAAATAGTCATGATATCACCCAATAAAGCAATACAAAGATTTCATCCTCAATCCTATTGACAATACAAAACTAATATACCGCACTAGCATAAGTTGCCCATGAGGCCACGACATCATCGTGTAAACAAAACAAAAAAAATGGTTATCAGTTTATCACCGTGTTAATCGAATGGAGTTTCTATGGCCTAAACCGAGCACGAATTGAAGTAAGAAATAAACACACCTAAACTGGACCACCTAAGCACAATCTACTACTCACTGACCACGAACGCAGCCTAAACCGGACCAAAAATTCCGTATGCTATGACCAAATCGGCAAACAATTACAGACAAATACGCTATGACCAAATCGGCAAACAATTACAGACAAAACACTAACTCTCACCGATCACAAAGGCAAGCTACAAAATACAATTCAATCCAAGCAACCTACAAAAGAAAAATCATCACGACACGATCAATCGAACGAAAGATGCAAAAGGGAGACGGGGGATCCTGTGACCTTGCATCCGGTGGAGAAGGCGAGGCGGGCGGCGAGGGCGCCGCTGGCGGCCCAGCAGAGGAAGCAGAGGAGGGCGGCGAGGGCGCCGGCGCGGCGGTCGAGGAGGAGGTAGAAGGTCCCGTAGAGCGCGGCGCCGGCCGCGGCGGCGTGAGGGAACGGGGCGGTAAGGTGGACGAGCAGGACGGCGGTGAGGAAGATGGGCCAGACGAAGATCGCGTGGATGGCCACGTTGACCGGGTTGCTGTGGTACGCGCCGTAGAAGGCGAAGTGCCGCTCCAGATCGAGGAGGCCGCCGCCGCCGTTGCGAGGCTTCGCCATGGCTTGGCTGACCAGGGGCTGCTTGGGTTTCTTTCGATGAGGACGACGAGGCTTGTCAAATTCGGCACGGGAGACGGGTGCTGTAACCCGCACCGGCGATGCGTACAATACATGCCACATGCTGTTTAAATAGATTTTCTCTGTTTAAATGAGTTCTTATTCGTAGCGAACACCTCATCCTTTCCTATAAATAGAGAGTTATATGGCTGATTTTGTACCCTAATGAATTGAAACAATAAAGAAAGACCAGGAGTTCTCTCTACCTATCTCTGTGTGTTCAATCTATTATTCTGTCTTTTGTGATTGATTCGTTCAGGTTCTAAGCAGAGAAATCGTTCGGACTGGCCGCCAGCGAGGGTTTCTCAACACGTTATCAGCACGAATCGCTCCGATGAACGAAGGTAATCATCGAAGCACTTAACAGATTGGTTTTCTAGATCGCTTTGAATTTGCATTTTTCTTCGCGTTCTAGATTGGTTTTCTACGGTACAAATCCCCCATAATCTACCGCGGCGGACACAAGTCGCGGCACAATGTCGATCGGTAGATTGCGAAGCGGGTAGATGTTGATTGCCTTTGTAGAAAACGATGCAAATCCTCCCTAATCTATCGCGAGCAGACATGAAGTCGCCGACACAATGTCTATCGGTAGATTATGAAAAGGGGTAGATGTTGATGGCACTGTAGAAAACGATGCAAATCCTCCCTAATCTACCGCGAGCAGACATGAAGTCGCCGACACAATGTCGATCGGTAGATTATGAAAATGGGTAGATGTTGATTGCATCACAGAAATAAGAAATTTTCTTTCGGTTTGGTTTGCACGGCCAGAGCATGAAAAAGGGGAGAAGATCGGCGCGCCGCGCGCGCGCATCTTGTGACGGCCGCCATCGGCATGGCCCCGCATGGCGCCTCCCGCCCAACCCGCGCGCGGCCCCGCTGCGCTCATTGCGCCGCCGGCCGCGACTGCCGCCCGCCGAGCCGGTCTTGTCGCGCCGCTTGGCCCAGCCGCCCGCCGCGACGCGTGGCCTCCGGCTCCGTCGCTCCGCCGCAGCGCGCCACCGAGTAGATCGGCCGGCGCCGCCGATAACCGCCGCCGCCGCTCGGCGCCTTCGCCCGGCAGCGTCGCCGCCGGGAGCCGCGCCGGGAGCGACCACCAATGAAGCGCGCTTGCTGCGCGCGCGCGCGCGCGCGCCGCTGCTGCCGCCGCTCGCCGCTGCATGCTGTATTGCTGTCGCCGCCTCCTCCCGGCTCGAAGCCGCCTCGCCGATCACCGGGCAGCCGCCTCGCCGGCCGCCGGCTGCTGCGCTAGCCCCGAGCCCCACGCCAGCCGCTGCCGCCGCTCCGCTCGCGTCGGGCCCCGCAGTGCGCGCGCCGCGCGCTCGCGTCGCCGAGCCGCCGCCGAGGCCGGCCTCTCGCGCCGCCCGAGGCCGCCCCCACGCGCACCCGCTCGGGACGCCGCCACCAAAGTGAAGAGGAGGTAGGGGAACCCTACCTCCCGTGAGTGTAGGCGCCGGGCGGGCCAAATGGGCCAACGGGCCAAAAGGAGATGGGCCGGGAAAAAGAAAAAAAAGAAAAGGGGGGGGGCCTGATCGAAAACTTTCGAAAAAAAATGGGGGCTCGGTCGGAAAGGGGGGATTTTGCAAACAACCCCTTGAAAAATTAGAAAATTGCGCATAATTTTTCTCTGAATAGAAAATTTGCGTAAAAACCCTTAGAAATTGCAGAATTCGCTGAAAATTTGTATTCTAACATAAAAGGGCCTCGGGAATTCGAATTTTGCATTATTTTCAGCATTTGAAGCTTATTTATTTATGTCATTATTGTTTTATGTATTTTCTGCATTTATTTACTGTTTTGATTATTTGTAATTGTTTAATTACCTTTAATCACTGAAAATTAGCAGTAAATTATGGAAAATGTATAAAAATTTATGAAACATTATGAGAACATATTGTACCGTTTATTTACCCGCAGTAAATTTTTTCATGCATGTTTACCTGCAGTAAACTTATTTGTTCCATTCATACATATGTAGATGACTGGCATCACGAACCGGGAGTTCGAGGAGCTTGCCCAGCATGGCAAGAACTATCTGACGTGGGCATCTGATGTCGAGATAGTACTTGGAGCCAGGAAGCTCTGTGCGGCTATCGGGATTGGCGGACGGCATGACGCCAAACCCACACCTGAGGAGAATGATCTGGCACTTCATTTTCTCAGGCACCATCTCTGCATTACTCTCAAGAATGAGTATATGGCGGAGAAGAGCGTGCTAGCACTCTGGACCGCACTCAAGAAGCGGTTTGAGAGGCTAAAGTACACCATTCTTCCTCAGGCAGAGCAGGAGTGGATCGGACTGAGGTTTGCCAATTTCAAGACGGTCGGGGAGTACAATCCTGCCTTGCACAGGATTTGTACTAATCTTCAACTCTGTGGCAAGCAGATCACAGATGAGCAGAAGATTGAGAAGACCCTGTCTACCTTTCACCCCAACGCTGTACAATCCGTACGCAACTATCGTCAAGACGGCTATAAGGAGTACGCCGAATTGATTGATATGATGTAGGTTGCGGAGGCTCAGGACGAACTTCTCCGCAAGAATTACGTCACTCGGCCACTTGGGAGCTCCACTAGCCGTGAGACCAACGTTGGGAGCTACAAGGTGCGAAAGCCCTTGATGAAAAGAAGGGGGAAGAAGGGTAAGGCCGTTGCCCAGAAAAGTACCGATGATCGGGAGATATTTACAGGGAAAAAGATCCTTTCCGACCTAGAGAAAAGGGGAGGAAGTGCTTGGACCGGAATTTTCATACTTGAGTGCAGTTGGAGCACTCATGTACTTAGCAAACTGCACTAGACCGGATATTGTTTTTGCCGTGAACCTGTTAGCAAGGTATAGTGCAGAGCCCACCAAAAGGCATTGGCAGGGCATAAAGGACATCTTCCGATATCTCCAAGGAAGCAAGGACCTTGGATTGTTTTACAGAAAAAATCAAGATCTAAACTTGATTGGCTATGCAAATGCTGGGTACCTGTCTGACCCGCATACTGCAAAGTCACAAACAGGCTATGTATTCCTGTGTGGTGGAACTGCAATTTTTTGGAAATCGTCTAAGCAAAACCTTGTAGCTACCTCGACGAACCACTCAGAAATAATAGCGCTGTATGAAGCCGCACGTGAATGCGCTTGGCTACACCGAATGGTTCGCCATATCCAGCAGTCATGTGGGATGAACATTGTGTAAACCGCCACAATTATCTATGAAGATAATACCGCTTGCGTTGCACAAGTAAAAACGGGCTATATGAAGAGTCATCTCACAAAGCATATCAACCCCAAGTTCTTCTATGCTCATAAATTACAAAAGATGGACGAGATTAAAGTACTGCATACTAAGTCTTGTGAAAATCTAGCAGATTTATTCACAAAGTCCCTCCCCGCATCCAGCTTTGAAAGGTGCATACGAGGGATTGGTATGATTAGACTTAGAGAAGTGCACAATTCAGGGGGAGAATTTCCTTAAGCCCGTTAGTGAATCTTGATCCTGAAGGTCAAGTACCCAAAGAATAAAAGTCCTGAGACTGAATGAAGTTGGGTAAATTGTACTCTTTTTCCCTTGACGAGTTTTCCTGAAGTTTCTCGGTCAAGGTTTTTAATGAGGCAATTCGTGCATCGCAGCATAACATGCATCATGTACTCTTTCTCCAAATTTTTTCCACTGGGTTTTTATGGAGTTTTAATGAGGCATGAGTATGTCGGATGAGTGCCCAAGGGGGAGTATTAGGAAACCAGGGATAAGGATTCCCGTTTAAACGGATCCTCTCCGTTTAAACGAGTCCTTATCCGTAGTGGGCACCTCACCCCCTCCTATAAATAGAGAGTCATATGGCTGATTTTGTACCTCAATGAATTGAAGCAATAAAAAAAGACCAGGAGTTCTCTCTACCTCTCTCTGTGTGTTCAATCTATTATTCTGTCTTCTGTGATTGATTCGTTCTTGTTCTAAGCAGAGGAATCGCTCGGACTGGTCGCCAGCGAGGGTTTCTCAACAATCTCGAGTACTTTCCCACTACATCCGACTGGGACATACAAAATAAAAATAGAGAAAAATTATTTATAAGTCATTAAAAGTTGCTTTACTACTCTGATATGTCATTAAAATATGTTTCTTTCCTTGTATGTCACTATATTAAATTTGTATGACCTTTCATGCCACTCTTGTAACCTCCATTAATCCCAGTTGTCATTAGAGCTTCGAATCTGTCAAATTACATAGAAATGGTCATATTACCCTCACAAATCAATGCCCACATGTCAGTGCCCTCATCATCCTCTTTTGTACCCTCCGCCCCCTTTCTATTCTATCTCCCTTCACACTGGTCTCACCATCGGCAACAATCCACAACTTATCTCTCACACTCATTCGCTCGCCACCAACAACTACTCTGCGACCTCGTCTTTACCTCGGCCTCCAACCCCCACCCCTTTTATGGCCTCACTCATCATCATGGCCTTCGTCAACATGGCCTTCTATCAACATCCACTGCCCTACCTCTCCAAGCTCCCCTATGCTCAGGCCGTCACCACCAGGGATGTCTTACGTCATTGGCTCGCATTACACCATCTCCAGCCAAGCTTCGTCTTCTTATGATCTAGCATACCATCGTGACATCATCTCCGGTCACCTCTAGGCAATTCACCGCTACTAATAGCTTCTCCATTCTTGAACACATTATGTGTATGCTTTATCGGTTGGACACCACCGAAGCACCATTAGCCATTGGAGTTGCGCACCTTCAAAGTTGTTTGTCATCTCACACCATCACCATGGAGGCCATCAACTACATCTAAAGCTAGGTCTTCTGCGATAGAGGCTGGCAGCTAGAGCGGGGTCTTCTACCATGAAGGCCAACGACTGGAGCACGTAGAGTAAGACCATAACAGGAAGAGGGAGGAGGATGAATGGACAAAATGGTTTTTTACACTTGCACTAAACAACGAGTTCACAGAGAGAGGGGTGATGGAAGTGGCACTAAAGGACACAAAATTTTAATAAAGATACTGGTAATCGAAAAGATGTAAAACTATGCCATGCACAATGAAATTTTACTAAAAATGAAAATACAACAATGATTAAAACAAACATTTAGGATGATTTGCATAATTTAGAGGTAAGCACAATTTGAATGATTAGAGATGAGAAAGAGTGCCCAATAATTCTTAGAGAAAATTTTCCATAAGGTTTGTACAAATATTTGTTTTGATCCAAAATGTGTATTCTACATGAACTTTTTGGAAGCCATTTTGCAAGCTCAAACACTTTTGTAGAAAATTTCATATAGGAATTCATATCGTACATTATATTTCCTATTTTTGTGCCAACAACCAAAGAAAATTTGTACATGCTACAACATGTACTTGATATATATAGGGTTGTACACCTTAGAAATGTCATACTTTGATTTTGGATTTAGCTATTACTATTGTAAATGCATTTTTGCCTCAAACTTGAAGTCTCAATTGAATCATTCATCGTTGAGTGATTGCTTCCGCTATTGCTCTTTCAATTCTCATTGAATTGTTCAAGCTGTTCTTTGTGAACAGGTCAGTCGTGTTTGACATGATTGATAACCAATTGAGGAGTGGTTTAACGATTACGAGATTGCTGGTCGCGTTCCTGGATCGTGGTTAGCCTCCCCTTCGTCAAAGTCACGACTCAACGTATCAGGGATTTCTCCTACGATAGAAGATCGAGACCAACTTGCAAGCGCGCATCTTAAGTCGAGGCATGTGTATATCAGGTGGTATCAAAGCCTACGTTGCCGATAGGAATTCATCTATTCCCTAGTTACTTGATTGCTTTCATTTTCCCCTATAGTCCAGAAAATTACCCTACATAAATTTCATAGTCCCAACCCATTGTTGCATTCAATCTGTTAATTTTAGTTTGTATAATTGAATTTGTGTCCGCACTAGTCATGTCTAGTTGCTGGTCATTTCCTTTGTCAAGCCAAAACCCCCAAAAATATTCTTAGTTCATGATGTTCATCTAATCATATTGTCTCATGTTTGATCATCTGCTTTGCATCCAAAGAACCTAGAAAATTCCAAAAAATCAATTGTCCTAAATCTACCAGCAAAATCCCCTTTTGTGCAGCCATCACCAAAAGTTGAATAACTTCTAGATGCGTGCATATAAGTTAGTCCAGATCTTCCATCATAGGAGAAATATCTAATATGTTGAATCTTGACTTTGATGAAGGGGAGGCTAACCACAATCTAGGAACATGACCAACAACCTCGTAATCGTAAACCACTCTTCAATTGGTTATCAACCATGTCAAAACACAACTGACCTGTTCACGAAGAACGACACGAACAATTCAATGAAATTGAAAGAGCAACAGCAAAAGCAATCACACAACAATGAATGATTCAATTGAGACTTCAAGTTTGAGGCAAAATGCTTTTATAATAGCAATAGCTAAATCCAAAATCAAAGTCTGACATTTCTAAGGTGTATAGTCCTATACATATTGAGTACATGTTGCAACATGCATAGATTTCCTTTGGTTGTTGGCACAAAAATAGGAAAGATAATGTGCAGTAACAGAATAGATGAACTTTCTTTTAATTTCTTAATTTGGTGACAACAAATCCCCATGCATCCTAGACTCTCCATGGCAGCAAAAAATTCTTTCCTTTTAATCTTCTTCTTCTTCTGCCTGGCTGCACGCATGAATTCATTACGTTAACTCCCAAGCGTTCGTTCATCTTGTTCGACTACTGATCACTTGTTCATCCAAGTGGCTACTGTTCATTGACTGATTACTGTTCATTTGACTAGTATCGCAGTTCATTCTACCAGCAGCACTGTGCATCCTGACCAATGCACTGTTCATTTCGATTAGTGTGTTGTTCGTCCAACCACTTGGCTCCTTGTCCTCGTAAGCATTGTTCACATGAATGGCTACTCCTCCAGTCCTTTGCAAACAATCATAAGCAAATACCAATCATTAGGCAATATCATTTGTTATGTAATTAAATAATTACTCTACCCAAGAAACTAATTCACCTGTTGTCCAAGGCGACGTGCACGGACTCGTGTCATTGGACATTGTACAGTAGGTTAATCTTGCATATGTGTGCTAGTGATGTCCTCATCATACTTCCCTTCTTGAGAAGGAGACGACCTCGACTCTAGCTCATCTTTGTTACCCATGTACGAAGATAAATCAACAACATTGAATGTAGGACTCACTCTATAGTCCTTTGGCATCTCTAACTTGTATGTATTGTTATTGATCTTTGCAAGCACGTTATCGAGAAGCTCTTTGTAATATCCTAATTTTCAAAATTTATTTGAAACCTTTAAAAGAAAATTCACCATTTGGATATTTCTTGGATTTAATACAAGCTTAAAATAAATTTTTAATAATTAAAATGATTTAATATGAATAAATAAATATTAACATTTGCTGGAAATATTTTATTTGGGTTTTATTGTCTCTCAAGGATTTTTTTTTGAATTTTCTGTGAATTATTTGAATTTATTTGCTATTTTCTAGAGCTCTTTTGATTTTATTTAAATTTCTAAAAATAGAAAAAAAATCCTAAAATAGTAATGGGACAGGCCCATTACTGTTCATCCCGCCCAATAGACCACAGCTGTCTGATTCCCTCTGTGCCACGTGTCAGCCATTAGGGCGAGATCTACCCCAACTGTTGGATTTCCTTTTTGTCATGTGTCATCCATTTGAGTAGTCGAGCACTGTTCATCAGTGCTTCTGCCGTCGTCGTCTGATCTCTCCGCCCCGCCATGTGTCAGTAATCCCATGATGCTCACATTGTTCATCTTCTTCCCGTTTTCATCGCCGCCGTGTCCTTCGCGGACTCTCACCACCGCCACTACCTCGGCGTCCGATTCCCTCGACGTCTGTGCTTTATAAGCGTACCGCCCTCCCTCGTGTTTCGCGCCCCACCGCTGAACCCATCGAGCGCCGTTACCTCCGCAATCGTCACCGAGCTCGCCCATGCAAGTCACCACATCTGAGCATTGTAGCCGCTGGCGCGAAGCGTTGTCGTCTCCTTTGTCTCTATTGCCGGTCAGCTATCGACCGTCGAGTCATTCCTCCGCCGCCGTTGATTTCATCTTCATCGAAGATGAGCAGCACCGCTGCGTCTCTCGCCTCTTTCGGTCTCGTCGCCTCATGTGCCTCACCCTCTGCCTCGATCTGTGTGCTCGCTATCGCTCGCGCGACCATTCGCTCATTGAAGGGCCACCTCGAGTTTCACGCTGTGCCATCCGATCGCCATCGCGATCGTCAGATCAAATCCAAGCCACCAATCCAAAATGGCGGTCAGGATGCAACCACGTGGCACGTCCGCCGTCGTTGGGTCACCGTGAAGTCACCCCGCACCATGCCCGGCCGACAGTTCAGCTTCGCCGTTGACTTGGTCTGCCGTACATCGAGAGTCTGACACCCAAGGCCCATTTGTTGGATGCATTGCGTCGTAGACCCCATGAGCCAGCCAGCCGAGTCAGTAGCCACGCAAGCGTCCAAGTCAGCCCTAATCTGACATAGCGCCATGTGTCTAGCCACATCACCTGCCACGTTAGCTCTTGAGCCAACCCGAGTGCCATGCCAGCATGCCACATGTCATTGCCACGTCAGCTCTACCTGCCACCTATCAGCCATGTGTCACGCCACGTCACTGCCACGTCAGCCCTAACTGCCACATCAGCAAGCCCAGTCACCCGTGTGTTGTTCAATACGCTAAGTCCACCATAGACTAGCTATTTCATGCACTGGGTCCACAACACAATAGAATTTCCAATTTTTCAGTATTTTCTTTAGTTTAAAATTTTCAAGAGTCCGTTCTTCTCTGTCCTAGCTTCGATTAATCTCGTTCTTTTTGTAAATTCATCTAAAATCGAGCTCTATCTTTTGGTTCTAGTTTTGAAGTTTTTAAAGTTTATTTGAATTTATTTGAGTTTATTTTATTTCTCCTTTGTTTTCTCTCTTGTTAGATCGCGTCTTCAAAGGAGTGGGAGCACCATCAGAAGATCAAGAATTCATAACTGAGTATGGTCGAGGCAAGTCTTTGATCATATTGAATCTAATTTTTAATCTATTATTCTATTTATTTTATTTTAAATTATTGTGCATTGCTATTTTATTACAAATCCTTGTACCTGGTAGTTACTATCCAATTTGATTAATCCCTTACTCATAATTTGAATACCATAATTCTATTGTAACTGTTAGATATGAGATTATTTAGTGATACCATATTAGTCGCCACATGGGTTGTACGATTAATTTGCTTAGTCATGCTTACAGTCACGTTGGGTTCATCATCACATGTGATCAATTAATTAATTTGACTTAATGAGATATTGATTCGTGATTGTAGAAACAGTTATAAAATTTATGTGTTATGACATTGGTGTGTCATTGGTGTTGGTTATACAAATTTAGTTTTCACTCGGACTAGTGATCGTGTAGTAAAGGGAGAAATGTGGATTCACTTCGAGGGATATCGATGTCTCGCCTGGGTAATGTATAATGACTTAACTTTGTGTGCCATTAATCTGAGGTTTACCGTGCAAACTACATGTCTACTATGGGATAGACCTAGGTCATTGTCTACGGATATATTCGGACAGATATTACTCATCCCATATACTATTATATATTTTTTTCTTCGGAGTCGGAGTGAGACACGGATAGTGCCAGATACCGATTTACCTCTTGCATATTTGCTCTGTAAGCCTTCGATCGGTTGATCGATGGAAATTATCGACTTCGTTTGCACCCCTACCTACCGACCTAGGGGGCTTGGCAGCTAGGGAGCCTGCTGAGCTACAGTAGTTTGGCATGCGCCTACCGAGTTCATTTAGGTCGGTAGATATCTGCTGAGCTCAATAGGTCCAAAAAATATGCTAGATTTATAAAAATAAATAGATGTTTAAGACTAAATTTAGAAAAAAGTGGTTAGTGTCATTTATGTAAACCTTCTTGAGAGGCCATGCATAAATTCCTGACGAGTAGTACTTGTTTAAGTGCCTTAGTGAACTGTCAGTACTCTGTCACATGATCACAACCCACCGGACAATAGGCCCAATACGAATCGTTACCCAAGCACTAAGTCGTTGCCTGTTAGAGCTGCTACTTGTCTAGCTAGAGCTTTGGCTAGGTACAGATGACTACAGTGCTGCACTATAGTGAACTGTTTTCTGTACATTCGCTTATGGCTCCTGGTTGAAAACCTATTTTAGCAGAAGTTGTAGGACCGAGAAGGCTACTAAAAGAGGTTGAATAATCGTCACATAAACAATGATCTTTTACAAGAACTTTTTAAAAGAGAAATTCACACACTTCACTTCAATAGCCATTAAAATCTATCAAGATGGAGACAAATCACTTTGAAAAAAACTCCAAGCAAAATCGAGCAAAATGAGTCATCACACCCTGAGTGGCTTGATCTCCCATGCAAACCAGTTTAATTGTCCTTGTATATCAGCTAGACAGCCCTTGCAAACTGATCTGACCACTCCCATCCAGACAGAGCTAAATTTCAACATGATTTTAAATCCAAGAAATGGTGTAACTTTTGATCCACAGTTCCAAATGACTTCAAACTTAAACCAATACTAGATCATGACCTTAAAAACCTATCCCAACTAAAGATCTTGAAAGAACTTCAGAAAGTTCAGATCTTTTTGCTCGTCAAGTTTGCTGCACCAAAACTGGGCAAAACTCAAAAAGTCGAGTAAAGACTTGCTCATGAGTAGTTGATAGTCAAGATGACATTGAATCTACTCCCATATATTCTAGTAAGTCTAATCCTAGCAAGAATCAAAGTTGAAAGCCCTAGAAAATAAAAACCCCAAAATCACCTTTTTTGAGCCAAAATCGGGCAACCACAAGAACTTGCAAATACAAATGGCTAAATGGATGAGATCTGGTCTCCAAGAGATATCTTCATCATTTACACATTCTTGGCACACAACAAGATCAAGATGGGAAGGACAAGCATCAAAAACCAAGTTAAATCAAGAAATCAACACTTGAGTACAAGAGGCAAAGACTTGGACGATTTTTTGGATATATATTGATACTTTGATATAAATATTTACAAATACTCCCTAACCAGTTACAAAACCTAAGAATGACAACAAGCTCACACACAAAAGCCACAACTCATCTCTCTAAAAGTTCTTTCTAAGAATACTAACCCTAACTCTCCTCAATGGCTTCACAAGGCTTACAACATAAGCCACCTCCTCTTCACCTTTTTATAGTGTAGGCATACAAGAAACACTAACCAATACTTTTAGTTGGGTTTCATTCGCTTATATGACCTAACCTGTTGATCTAACACCATTTTAGGTTTTACATTTACACAAGTACGCTTCTCAAAGTACACACACCCAATAACCCGCTAGTGAATAACACATCCATGACCTAAACCACTTAGGCCATCGCTGCGGTTTCGTACACCGTCACTTTTTTGTATTAGATAATTTACCAAAATACCCCTGTACCATCCTTCCACGAAGCTTCGCGCTTCCTTTTCCTTGACCATACACCTAACCTCTTTCCTGAGCCTAGTCTATGGACATCTTCTTCTTTGCAAGCAATTCCCATGCTTGCAACGTGTCAGTTTACCAATAGTTCACGTATCAGCAAGTCTCTTCAGTCGGTTCCCCCGACCACGTCTCACTTGCACTAATCGTATTATTTGATGAACTATTGCTCATACTTTTCCTTTAACATCTCTTATCTTCCCTGTGCCTTACTTGAGCCCAACTATCCCGTCCAGCTTCCTTGTTTGTACCACAACTCATCTTCGAGCCTAATCTTGATCCACGCCGTCGACCACAGTTGCCTCTAAGCTTCCTTACACATCAAAGATCAAGAAATTATTTCTGGGTACAAGTTCTTCATAACTTTACCCACATTAGTCTAAACATGCTACATACCTATGAATGCAATGACCTAAGACTTCAAAGCTCAATCTATGACCAAAATCCACAAATATCCAAAACCCTTTGGATATTTTCAGTCGAGGTGGTCTAACCACTATTGATCGGTTGGTCAAACCTCTTTAGTCAATTTAGTCAAACACCAGTAACAAGGGAGCCGGTCAGACTGCTTGACCCAACTCTGGTCGAACAGCCACCCATTGGCTGGTCGGACCACCGCTCTATCGAAAATCCCCAATGATAGGACACATGTCTAACCTTACCCCATGTGCTGGTAGATAGCTCCTGGCCGGTTTGACCACAGACCCAATGTTGGTTTGACGACTAGCACCTGAAAGCAACTGAAAATTGTAATTTTCCAAAAACCAAACTCAAACTCTGCAAACTCTTTAAACCAAAAGTTAATTTCTATTCACAACTCTAGGGTAACCTCTACATGATCTAATAATCTTCCTCTTGATGAGTATATTGACAAACACAAAAATGGCAAAAAAAATTGAGTTTATTTTTGAAAAGAAAAGTAAGAAGTTACTAAAGCAAAAGCTACACATGGTCCCTTTGAAAGAGACAAAAACCTCATGACCATGTCGACAAGATGTGGAATGGTGCTAAGACTAAGAAAGAGCAAATTTTCAACAAAATCTCCAATCCACACCAAAAGGTTCTCAAAAGCCAAAATCTTGGTTGTGGTCTAAGAAAAATGCAATTGCTCAACATGACCATTTTCATAGCAAGACAAAGCACCAAAGAGCAAAAGAGAACAAATGCAATGCAAATGAGGTTCCCTTCAACTTAATATCTCATTTATGACTCAAGATGCAATTTTCTCGCTCAATAACTCATTTCGTTCTTTTTTAACCTCACAATGCTCATTTTCATATTCTTAGTTCATTAATCATTGAATGAGAATTCTCCCCTTTTTTAAAGATCATTCTCAATTTTTCTCCCTTTTTAATTAAAACCAAAATTAGCCTTAATTATTCTCACCCTTTTGGCAAAATAGTCATTAAGGGTCAAAGGGCTAAGCAAGTTCACTAGAACTCACCATTTCTAATTCCCCCCTTAAATGATGCATGCTAATAAGTAAAGCACAAAGGAGCAAAAGAAAGAGTATGCATGCATAAATGAAAATGAATAACCTAAAAGAACTTTGAAAATTATTCAAAGCTAGGTTTAAAGTAAAAAAAATACTACTTGAAGCCATATAACGCATACAAAACTATCTAGATTATGATGAGACATATATAACCACTCCAGGCAAAATAGCATAATTTAAATCATTCAAATTAATCTTTAGATAAGAAAGGCTTCAAAATTGGCAAATTTATCTGAAGATATTTAAATATGAGATAAGCCATGTCAAGAAACTTAAATAGAACCAAGAAGCTATAATTGAATAAATCAAAGCACTGGATGTTCAATTTTAACCAATTATGCTCAATCACTTGATGAAAGCCAAACTTGAAATTTTAGAAATCATTTTAAAGTTTTATCATAGCAATGCAAGTATTAGATTAGGAGCTATCTATAACTGCCTTCTAAGGTTCAACTATTTTTTCAAAATTGTATGGTCTATCTAAGTAAAGCAAGTCATAGACTAGGAGCTATCTATAGCTGTCTCCTAAGCTTCAACCAATTTGACTCATTTTATTCAGTTAATTTGATTGATCTCAAACCATTGTCGACTATCTCAAGCATTAAACATAAAAAGAGTGGTATTTGTCATACAAAACTCCCACTGAGTTCATGCAAAGTGCAATGGCAAGCTGTCTCATAAAGAAGATATATTAATATTCATGATTAAGCATAAAAGAGATCATTCATTCAAGTTAAGTACTAGTTCATTGAGTAATGACATGATTCACTAAAGAACCAGTGTAGCGTTGAATAAAGCTCAATTTGTATTCAAAGCGAGGTTCAAAGTAAAAAAAGATACCATTTGAAGCCATATAATACATACAAAACCATCTAGATTATGATGAGATATATATAACCAATCCAGGCAAGATAGCATAATTTAAAACATTCAAATTAATCTCAAGATAAGCAAGGCTTGAAAATTGGCAAATTTATATAAAAGTATCCAAATATGAGCTAAATCATATCAAGAAAGCTAAATAGAACCAAGAAGCTATAATTAAATCAAAGTACTAAAAGTTCAATTTTAACTAATTATGCTCAATCACTTGATGAAAGCCAAATTTGAGATTTTGGAAAATCATTTGAAGGTTTTATCATAGCAAAGTAAGTCCTAGAATAGGAGACATCCACGGCTACCTCCTAAGGTTCAACTATTTTTCAAAATTGTATGGTCTATGTCAGTAAATAAGTCCTAGATTAATAACCATATACAACTTTCTCTTGAATTTCAACCAATTTGAATTAATTTTATTTAGTCAATTTGATTGATCTCAAGCCATTGTCGACCATCTTAAGCATTACACATAAAAGAGTAGTATTTGTCATACAAAACTCCCACTGAGTTCATGCTAAGTGCAATGATAAGCTGTCTCATGAAGAAGAATTATTGATATTCATGATTAAACAAAAAAGAGATCATTCATTCAAGGTAGACACTAGTTCATTGAGCAACGACATGGTACATCAAAGAACCAGCATAGCATTGAATAAAGCTCAAATTAGACTCAAGATTCAATAGAGCATTTTTAACATGGTGTATATATATATATATATATATATATATATATATATATATATATATATATATATAAAATAAAAGGATCACTAGAGAGTAAACTAATCAAAAGATCCATCATTGCAAATTAGAAGATATCAATTGTAAAAAATTGATAATACTAGTGAATTTTAGTTGAACTTTGCAAATTAAGCTAGCATGATAAAGATTTAATCATACGTACAAAAACAAGACAGAGCTAGCTAAGTAGGTATAATAAGACAGTAAGCAATATCAAATTAGAACTACATCACGTTTGAATAATAATCAAAGCTCACATCTAAATGCATATCTCACAATTAAATGACATGTATACATGATAAAAAAGAAAGAAAGAAAATTAAACTCTCCTTAACTACAAGAGGATAGCAATTACAATATACCACTTGTAGGGACAAAAAGAATCAAACCCCCTACACAAGCTATAAGAAGAAATAGCTGAAAGCACTTGCAAAAGAAGATAGGATCAATTCACAAAGGTCACACACCGAACTCTCTCATCACTAGAAATAGCTAGAAGGGCTACAAGAAGAGAGAGTTAGGCTCTATACTCCGCATGGACTCTAGAAAAGGATAACTCATAGCTAATGATTGAATATAAAACACTAGCTATCACCACTATTGGACACTAGTAATTGAAGAAGCAATCTCAACCTAGACTGAAGGAAAGTATAACCTAGAAGACCCAAAATGTGTCTAAGAGGGACTTGTATAAGAAGCGATTCTATCATTAACTCAGCCAACCCTACAACTATAAAGCCTCTGAAGGACATGCAATCAAGTAACATGGGCAAATATAAGGCATAAAAAACAAAACCTATGTTGCATTGCTTGGTGGTGAGATATAATCAAAGGAGTAGAAGCTATGTATTGCTTGGTGGTGAGATATAATCAAAGGAGTAGAAGCTATGTCATTTTGCATCCCAAGAGTGATAGCAATCACCAGATATTGGAATGAGAAGATGATGACCAAAAAGCTCCAGAACCACGGAGTTTGCCCCAGGCCGGTCAAACCGCCATTATGGTGCCAATTTGACTGCCAGATGAAGGGAGGTCTGACCTTACTCCTGGTACTCAGCTGCAATATTACACACTTGGTCTCCCCTCTCTCATGTAAAGCCTACATCAATAAAAAAGAAGGAAGGTTATACTTCTGCTTCATGCACAACTAAGGAGGAATGTTATAGATGCAGAAAGTCACGCGCCAAGTGCTATGACGACTGCTCATGTTACTGAAAGGATTCATTCCCTCTGTACTCAATCCAATCCTTATATTCCTCAGTTTTGTATCGAACTCTGCAAACCTCCTATCGATGTTTCTCCATTGGACAGAATCAGTAAGGTGTCTTAGCATTCCATTCTTCTTACGCTCCTCCGAGTGCCAACGCAATAATTTTTCCTCCTTTGGATTCGCAAAAAAAATCACTTCAAACGGAGAATTATAAGAAGATATTATGGGCCTGTTTGCTTTTGGCTTTTAAAAGACGCTTTTGGCTTCTGCTACAGTACCTGACTTTCAATCAAAGTATTTTTTTAAGACGGGGTCTACAAGTTAATTGTAATACACGTTAAAAGACTAATATCTGTACCATCAAAAATCGTAAGTGATAATCTCTCTTTTTGCAATCTCTGTCACAAACAGCCAAAAAGCCATCAGCCGCAGCCAAAAACCATCAGCCGCAGCCAAAAAGAACATACCCTATGCCACCTTAGTATGAGGTCCTTTCTTCACCTCTATTCTCTCACTGTCATCTGATTGATTTTTACGCTTATATTGGGATGCGTTGCACACCGGACATACATGCATGTTTGCATACTATTTATGGTAGAGGATACAATCGTTCGGACATGTATGTATTCTTTCTACTTCTATTCTCAATGGACAGAGAACCTTCTTAGCTTTATACATGATTTTAGGCAACTCACTACCCTCTAGAAGCATGTCCGCTAAAAGACCTACCAGTGCCGTGAAACTCTTATCGGATCAACCGTTGCTTGCCTTCAATTTCAACAGTTTAAGCACGACTGATAACCTCATGTACTTTGTCTTGTAGTACGTGAATAAATGTTTCTCCGAGTCCTCCATCCAGTCCTGAAATTTAACATACTCTCTATCATCATAATTTGCTTCTACATCACGAAGAATCTAATCCATATTCTCATCATGCTGTCTATCCGAATCCGAACCTCAATCGACATCATCCGGCGGCATATCATTGACTTCGCCACGACTAGTCTAACACGCACCCCCCTTTTGAAACCCCTTTGAATCAAGTGCGCTTTAATCTGCGCTCGATTCTTAAACATCTTTATATTATTGCAGTCAATGCATGAACAGTATATGTATTCCACCCCTTATTCAATATATACTCCTCGACAACTCTTGTAAAAGCATATACGTCATTAATATACTCTTCACTTACACAGCTTGTAGCATACATGCAACTTCGATCTTATATTACACATATATATAATAATTTAGTATTAAATATTAAATTAATTAATTAGTATATTAGATATACACCATATGCATTGAGGGTTTTGCTAGCTTAACACAAAAGCCATTTTCTTGGGAACCAATTATAACCAACGATTTTTTTTATTAATTTGGTCTGCCTATATGATGGGAACTGATCATACATGGTAAAGTAGATCTAAACCATCTTCAATTTCAATAACTAAAAGTTAGATCTAAATTTTAATGTAACAAAAAATAAATTATATTACTAACCATAGCGTCCAACAAATGCAGCCAAACTTTCCTTATCCTTTCAACAACCATCTCTTCTGAACCTCACGGCAGAAAAAAGTGCAAAAGCATAGCCATGTCGTCTGAGAGGCTCAAAAGGAATACAAAGTGGATAATCTCTCTCTACCATACGACCCACACCCTTCCCTCCAACCTCAAGAAAACAATCTTCTGCTCACCAACACAGCCTACTTGCACCACTCCACTCCACTTCGAAGCCATGGCCACCCTCGCCAAGCATCTCATCCTGTGCTCCACTACCACCTCCTCTGCCTCCTCGTCCCCCTCGCACCGCCGTCGCCCGCCGACACCGCCCGACGCCCCGCAGTCTGCCACGCGCCGGCTCGCGGTCGCCGCGTCCACGGCGCTAGCCGCGACGGCCGCGCTGTCCGCTCGGCGCCCCGCGGCGCCGCCCCCGGCAATGGCCAAGGATGCGGCCGCGGTGCCGACGCCGACAGCCCCCGGGGCCGTGCCGAGGTGGGGCACGAGGTCGTACATCAGGGAGAGGTTCTTTGAGCCCGGGCTGACCGCGGAGGAGGCCGCCGCGCGCATCCGGCAGACGGCGGAGGGGATGCGGACGCTGCGGCCGATGCTGGAGACCATGTCGTGGAAGTACGTGTTGTTCTACGTGCGGCTCAAGTCCAAGTACCTCGACCTCGACCTCACCACCGCCATGGCCGGCGTCCCCGAGGCGCGTCGCGCCGACTATGTCCGCGTAGCCAACGAGCTCGTCGACAACATGACCGAGGTGTTTATATTACCATTTCTAACCCATACCAATTGAAGATTAGTGTGCTCGTTAAGAACGACGTTTTGCTTGTGATCGTGAATAGCATTTGCTAACTCGACCGTGCTGTGGCCGTGCAGTTCGACCGGTTTGTACGGACTCCGAAGGTGTACGAATCGTACCTCTACTACGAGAAGACTCTCAAGTCGCTGGATGACGTGGTAGGGTTCCTGGCTTGATCGTGTGTATATATATATTGTATGGATAGGCTATGAATGTACTACTATCGTTTTCTGCTATGAAGTTTTAAGTTTGTTTGTCAGAGAAAACTTGAGTACTATACATATGAATTGCTAAGTTGCTTCAACAAATCTCATGTGATCTTGATGCTCTGTGAGTACTTTTCAGCTGAGCACATGACAGAAGTTTAACACTCTTCGATACACAACTGCACTGGAATTGGCGAGTAGTATAATTCACAGACAAATCTCAGCACACACATCACAATGTAAGTTATGATTCAAAGTTCTACAAAAAGTAGATCAAGACAAGAATACATAGGTAAATAAAACGGATATGAACCTTGGAAGCAACACTAAGCCAGGGTTAACAATTTCGCCGAAATTTCGTTTGTTTCGTTGCCTACCGAAAGAAACGGCGTTTGGTCAAATTAAATCGGCCTCGTTTGAATTTAGGGGCCTGGCCACCGGCTACAACAGCCCAAGTCTTCGCAGCTGCGCAACCAGCCCACACAGCCCAGCACCTTCATCCGGTCATGGTGCTCCATCGAACCGACCGTCCAAACCTAAATCCCCAAATTGCTGTCATTGCCGCTGCGCAGGCCCTAGGCAAGGACCCATCTCAGCGCTGAAGCCAGCACCCACCACCCCGCCCAAGATGGCCCCGCTGCCCCCACCCCTGGCGAGGTCCCCGGCCAATGCCCTAGTCACCACCCCGCCCACCGCCACAGCGCCATTCCCTATGGCCTCTCTCTCGGCCACCGCCGCGGCGCCATCCCCCATGACCTCTCTCCCGGCCACCACCCCAGTAGCCACCCTGCCCACCGTTGCGGCGCTGTCTCCCATGGCTTTTCTCCTGGCCACCGCCACGGCACCGTCCCCCATGGCCTCTCTCCCGACCACCGCCCTAGTCGCCACCCCGCAGTAGGTGCATCTCTTCAGCCTTCACTCCTTATGCGCTTCACATAGCTAGCTGGGGATGGTTTCTTAGATCTTTGGATGATGCATGTCTGTGCTTTGTAACAAATTTCATCCAAATTTTGGTTAAATTTGTCAAAATACAAATGGCATTTGAATTTTTCGTTCAAAATTTTGAACGAAATTTCGTTCTTTCGTTCATCTCGCTGACGTCCGAGAATTTTTTCAAAATAAAACTTTTAACCCTACCCTCGGTTAGCCGCGCCTCGCTAGCGCGAGCGTCGAGAGGAAGACGAGGACAACGGGCAGAACGACCGCGGCGAAGGAGCCGATGAGCGTCCCCGAGGTGCGCTCGCAGAAGGAGCTGAACTGCTGGCAGATGGCGAACCAGTTGGCCCGCGCGTTGCCCCCTGTGCGCCAGGTACACGATCGCCGCGGCCGCCGCCGCGCCGGCCGTCAGCAGCGCAAGCATCACCTTACCATGGCGCGCACACACACACGCACGCATCATGCACGAATCGAATCGAAAAACAGTTTGCACGCAGAATCAATTAATGCGCCTGTCCTGATCTACGGATCAAACCTTACCGCGTCAAAGAGGACCAGGATCGCACGGCTATACCTCGCCCCGGGCCTGATGATGTGCATGACGGACACCGGCAACGACAGGAGAAGGCACGCGCACACCACCGAGTTTGCCACCACGAAGAACCTGCACACATTAGTTTGCACGTTTCGGGTCTATTAATCGTTCTCTGTACGTACGGACAAACTTACAAAGTGATTACTACACAGGCTTAGTCGACAAATGAAGAGAGGGCAAGTGCCTCTAGCGCCGCTCCTACGGACAACTCACGGGCCAACCCAATCCGCGCCGCCAAAGGCCTCCTCCACCATTGTCTCCCCTCACTACCATTGCCGCCAGAGCAGCTCCTCCTCCTCCTCCTCTTTTTCCTTTCCCTCCCTCCCCCATCTTCCCAGATTTGGGGCCTCTTTTTTCGATTTTTGCATTCGGCGGCATCGATTCATTTTAGATCTATGATGATTGTGACCGCCGTAGCTTAGCGGCTTGGGCAGCATGACACGGACGCGAGCACGTTGGTCACTAGGGCGGGTCCAACAGCAGCCCCACATCCAGCCAGATCTTGTTGTGATGCCGCTGGATCTGAAGAAGAGCATGAGGCCACCGACTTCCTGTTGCTGCTTGGTCGACGTGTCGTGGACAAGGGCAGGCGCAATGAGGGAGTGTCGGTGTGGCGCATGCAGGAGGTCCTTCTCCCCAAATCCGACTGGGTTGTGTCACGGCGTTGGTGTCACTAGATTTGGATGTGTCCACTGTCGGCAAAGGCAGCATCCAGCCCCCACCAGTCTTCTGCAGCAGCCACCAGCACGGGCCTCCTCCAACCATTGCCAGACTTCCTTTAGCCTTCATCATCCTTCTTCCTCTTCGATCAACCGCCATTCGCCGTCGCCCAGGAGTCTGCCTCGCCATCGAAGCCGGAGCCCACTGTTGTTCTTGCCTAGGAGTCTTCCTCGCCGTTGGACCTGGAGCCTGCTACATCCTCTCCATTCGCCATTGTTTGTCATCACTCGGTCCTCCATTGATTGGCCTGCTTGTGGAAGACACAGATTCCACCAAAATTCGTTGTCGCCAGGAGTCTTCCTCGCTACCAGATCTAACGCAGCCTCCTTCCTCTCTGGATCTATAGTCGTGATCCACCGCCTCTGCTCACCGGCTTGCTCGTGGTGGTGGCATGGCCTTGCTGTTGTTGTTAGGCTGCTTGTTTGTGGGCCCTTGTCCTATCAGGCTAGTAGTTTGAAAGAGGCCCAAAGAGTTTGACGTTCAGTCGTTTGAGTCGTTGTCCTATGTAGGACGACTGCTTTTGAGGCCTCATGTTCAATGGTTCTGGTTTGGTCTCAAGAGCAAGCAAGCCACCATCAGTGAGCTGAGTTGAAGGGCCGCTTCCTCGCCCACTTCATTCTGAAGTTTACTATTTGTTGTCCTGCTAGTGTATGGTGTTTACTGTGGTGGAGCTATACTTCATCTTGCCTTTGCTTCTAATCTTCTCTCTGAAGCTTTGTGCAATGCTGATCCTTTGTGTCTAGTTTGAAAACCAGTTAGAAGCTTTGGCGTGTATGAAAGTTTATTGTTTGTCGTCTTGCTAGTGTATGGTGCTTACCATGGTAGAGCTATAGTTCATCTTGTGTTACAAAATACATGGTGAGATATGAAACAATGAAAAATAATTCGTAACACGAGACAAAAATTTAATGTGGAAAATCCTTTCAAAAAAATCACGGACACATAATCGGTGAAATCAGTGTAAGGAGAAGTTACAGAACGCTTTTTGTGTATTACATGTGTAAATAACTTATAGTGCGATGTGTGCTATCTATCATGAGGTTTGCAAGGGAATAAATAGCCTTCGGAACATGAATCCCAAAAAAGGAAGGAATAGAGTCCTAGTCGGCAATGGAGATAGAGGAAGGAACAGAGTCCTACTTAGAAACTGGAATAGTAACCCACTTAGAGACAGGAACAACATACTGTTTGGAGATGAAATAGAGTATCTGAAGATGACGGTGAAGAGTTGTAGTCGAAAATGTCTCAAATAGCCACGTCTGACTTCAGTCAGTGCAAACACCCTTGGACACCACATCTGGTACAAGTCGGTGCAGAGTCTATTACAAATATATAGATGATACCAATCATAATCTTCGACCAATTCGCATTGATTGAGTGACATCTGATCGGACTCTTCAAGTGGTCGAAAAGACTAACAGTGGTTGGACCTGGTTAGAAGTCGTTGGACCTGACCATATTTGAATTATAAAATACAACAATTTTCACCTTGAGCCGAATTCCTTCTGTAGAGAAAAAAATAAAAGAACTTCTTGAATAACTAATAAAATATTTATTGTGCGTCAAATGTCCGACAGGACTAATAAGTAATACCGACCAAATATGAGCAGAAGTCAAATTTAGCAGTAGAAACTGGTTTTATCATTATATCAACTGAATTAGTGTACTTATATTGCAAACTTTAAGATCACCTTAAGAAATAATTCCTCAAATGAAGTGATACTTGATATCTATGTGATTTATTTTCTTATGGAATATTTGGTCTTTTGTAAGATAAACAGCACTCTAACTATCACAGGGGATATTGGTGCAAGATGTACTTCCACAAAACTCAGTGTATTGACCTTTTAGCCAAACAATTTCTTTTTAGGCTTCTGAAATAGTCATGTACTTGGTTTCAGTGGTCAAAAGAGTAATAGTAGTTTGAAGATAAGATTTCCAACTTATGGCACAACTACCAATAGCGAATATATACCCAATAAGAGACCCCCTCTTATCTAAATCTCCAGAAAATCATAATCCACATATCCTACTAATCGGTCACTAGTCTTTTCAAACTACAAACAAGCATTAGAAGTGCCCCTCAAATATATAAAGATCAACTGAACTATTCTCTAGTGGTCTTTCCCTATATTGGTCATATATCTACTAACAACACTCAAAACATAAGATAGGTCGGTGCGAGAGCAAACTACAACACTCAAAGCATGAGATAGGTTGGTGTGAGTGCAAACTATGGCATACATAAGTGATTTGACTACACTTGCATATAGAAAACTTAACATATATTCAACTTCTTCAACTATTTGCGGACTTGATGCTGAGTGCTAGTCAGTTTGGCCATGTGCATGTTAAAATGACAAAGCACTTTTGCAATATACCCTCTCTGACTCAAGTACAACTTTTCAAATCGACCTCTGATGATTTCCATACCAAGAATCTTCTTTACTATACTGAGATCCTTCGTCTCAAATTCGTTGCTTAATTGTGCCTTTAACATTGATATTTCAGTCTTGACTTTTGCCGTTATCAACATATTATCAATATATAAGAGCAAGTAGATAGCTGAACCATTGACGGTCTTCAAATAAACACAACTATCTTAATCGGATCTCTTGAAGCCTTGAGAGACCATAAATGAGTCAAATCTCTTGTACTATTATCTAGATGATTGCTTCAACCCATAAAGAAACTTTTTCAATTTGCATACAAAATTCTCTTTTCTCAAAACAACAAAATCTTCAAGCTGCTTGATATAGATGTCTTTTCCAACTTCCTATGTAAGAACACAGTCTTTAAGATCTAGTTGCTTAAGCTCATAATCATGTATTGCTATAATACTGAGTAAGGTCTGAATGAAACTATGTTTAGCGACTAGGGAGATAATATCTGTAAAGTCAATACTTGGAATTTGACTGTATCCTTTAGCCACGAGTCTTGTCTTGTACATGAGTTGATTGGTCAGTGATGTGCTTTCCTTCTTGTTGTAAATCTACTTGCAGCATATAGGTTTCTTTACAATCAAGATCTCGACCAACTCATGAGTGGAATTCTTCTCTAGGGATTCCATTTCTTCATGCGTAGTAGTTATCCACTTTTCTGACTCATCAATGCAATGAACTCTGAATAAGTTGAAGATTCAACATTGCCTTCAATGTCTTTTGCCATATTCAAATAATAAGCCACAATATTGGCTTCTTCAATGAACCTTTTCGGAGGCTGGATATTCCTCCTTTCTCGACCAGCTATAACGAATTGTTGATTTTGACCAGTTCCTGTCAGAATATTATTGCCTAGAGCTTGAATAGGCATATACTGTTTATTCTCCTTATCAATCTCTGGTGAGAATCTTGAAATAATAAGGTGATCCATGTGCATGTTGGTTTTCTGCGGCTTCTCAATAGGAGCATCACTAGTTGTAATTCCTTTCAACAGAGTAGACTCATCGAAAGTATACTTCTGCTCACAACTACCTTTTGGGTCTCGAGATTCCATAATTTATAGCCTTTAACTTCAGTCTTATAACAAAGGAAGAAATACTTAATGGCTCTTGGCTAAAGTTTACCTTTATTAGCATGAGCATAAGCATCACAACCAAAAATCCTTATGCTCGAGTAGTTTACAAGAGAACCAGACCACATATCGATCGAGGTTTTCTTGTTGATGGTAGTGTTCGATGATCGATTAATCAGATAATAAGTAGTGGAAGTGGCTTCTGCCCAAAAACTCTTTAACAAAACAGATGTAGAAAACATGCAACACACATTTTCCATGATGGTTCTGTTCATATGCCTGGCCACACCATTTTGATAAGGTGTGCCTGGTATTGTGCAATACCTTACAATTTCTTCTGATCGGCATAAGGCTTCAAATTTTCCCGAATAGAATTCCAAGGCATTATCTGTTCAAAGTTTATTAACATGCTTGTCGGTCTGTTCCTCCATTATAATCTTTCACTGTTTGAATGTCTTGAACACATCAGACTTGTGTTTGATGAAATATGTCTAAACTCTTTGAGAGTAGTCATCAATGATGGTCAGTATATAATTGGCGCCTCCAAGGAATGGAACATGTGATTTACTCTATAAATCAAAGTGAACATAATCCAATATGCCTTTTAAAAAGTGATTTTTAGAGCTGAAACACATCTTCTATTTACCAAAGACATAGTATTCATAAAACTTTAACTGATCGATGTCTTGACCATCAAGCAGACTTCTTTTGCACAACTCCTTTAAGCTGGCTTCATTCATATGTCCGAGATGCATATGCCATAGACTTGTCCTATCAGTATCTAACAACCTGGTCAAGGTAACAGTAGCCTTCCCGACCAGGGTAGTGCCTCGCAAATTATATATGTAGGCAGCCTTCATATCACCCTTTAGCATAACAAGAGAGTCTTTGGAGATCTTCAGAATTTCACCTCCACTTGAAAACGTGCCATCAAGAGTACTCAGTGAAATAAGCTTTCTCTTTATATTTGGAATATGTTAGACATTAGACAGGGTTCTGATGATGCTATCAAACATCTTGACCTGGACAGAATCGATGCTTGCAATCTTGCACAGAGTATTATCTCCCATTAACATTGATCCACTTGGAATAGCCTTATAAGTGATGAACCAGTCATGGTTCGGGCTCATGTGAAAAGTACAAACTGAATTAAGAATCTATTCATCACCGGTTTTGTAATCACCAGCAAAGTTAACAAAAAAACTCATATTTGAAACCTTCTTTTCTGACAATGGTGGCATTAGCTTCATCATCTTGTTAATCTTTCTTGAAACTATTATTGCTTTTCTCCTTATTCTGGAGTTTCTAGCACTCGGAGAAATCATATCCATCATTCTTGTAGTAGCGACATGATTTATTGGTTTTCGACTTCGAACAAACTCTATATTTACTCAAGCTTCTGCCTTTGGAATCACTGGTCAGAGACCTCTCGACTAGTTTGTCCTGAGTGAATAAATCTTTTGCATGTAAACTCGAGCTCTTGTTCAAAACCATACTTTTCATCTTTTCTTTTGCATACAGAACTTCATAAACTTCCTTCAGAGTAAGAGTATCTCGACTATAGATGATTGTTTATCTAAACATAGTGAACAAAATAGGTAGCGAACATAGTAGAATAAGACTCAAATCTTCACATCGTATTTGACCACCATGACTTTAAGGTTGATGACAACATCTTTATACACAGTCAGATGATCTTGCACCGGTCCACCTTTTGCCAACTTGAGTGAGAAAAGCCTTTGCTTTAGATGTATCTTGCTAATCTGATCGTTGGTTATGCAAATATATTCCAACTTTAGCCATAACCTTGCAATGGTGGTCTTCTTTATAACTTCTTGGAGGATATTATTATAAAGATGAAGATGTATTTGAGAGAGAGCCTCATGATCTCTCATTTGCTCCTTCTCAATGGGCCATGCAGCGAGCAACTTACTGATTTCTAATAACGCATCATCCAAATTGAGTTCTGTCCGTTGATTTCCAATAACGCATCATCTAAATCAAATTATGATAAAATAACTCACATCTTGACTTGCCAGAGAGAAAATCTTATATCGCGATTCAACAGTGCAAGATCATCCTTCATTGCCACCATATCGAGTATGCCCTAGATTGATTGGGTGATGCTCTGATACCACTTGTTATAAAACACACGACAAGATATGAAATAATGAAGAATAATCAAGAACATAAGATAAAGATTTAATGTAGAAAATCTTATCGGAGGAAAAACCACGGATGTACAATCGGTAAAATCAGTGTGAGGAGAAGTTATAGAACATTCTTAGCATATTACATGTGTAGATAACTTGTAGTGCAATATACACTATCTATCAAAAGACTTGTGGGGGAATAAATATTGTTGAGAATTTGAGTCCCAAACGAGGAAGAAACAGAGTTCTAGTCAGCAATGGAAATAAAGACCTACTCGAAAACTAGAACAGTAATCTGCTCGAAGATAGGAACAACACCCTGCTCAGAGATAAAACAATCTTTGAAAATGTCGATGAAGAGTTGTAGTCGGAAGTGCCTTGAGTAGCCACATCCGACTCCAGTCGGTGCAAACACATTCAGACAACACATAGATGATTCCAATTATAATCTTTGATCTGTTCGCATTGATTGAGCGAAACCTGATTGGACTTTTCAAGCGGTTGAAAAGACTAGTAGCGGTTGGCCCTGACTAGAAGTGCTCAGACTCTAACCAGATTCAGATCACTCAGACTCGACCAAATTCAAATCACAAATAGAACATCTTGCCTTTGCTTCTATTCTTCTCTCTTAAACTTTGTGCAACGGTGGTTCTCTGCATCTAATTTGAAAATCAACCAGAAGCTTTAGCGTGTGAGGGGGTTGGGTGTGTTGTCTTTCCATAGCTACAATGTGTGATGTGTGTGAAAGTTGGTCGTGTATAGCGTGGCACTAGATTGTGTTTTGCCGCTAGCCTGTGGAGTTTCTCTGGTAGGTCGTTATACTCTGCCCTGAACTGGACGAATTTGATCGCTGCTCCTTCCATCATCGTGATATCCCTAACTATGAACTTAGGAGGCTAGCAGAGGAGGAGGACGTACGCGAGTAGCTAGTGTCTAGCTTATTACTTGCTTTCGAGGGCTCCCGGACTTGGCATGCATCAAAAGTTCGAAACCGATAAGCTTCGATTAGGATAACCCAGTGTAACATTAGTTTGTCGGTCCTGACGAAGCCAGCTAAATGCTCATCTTGCCAATGGTCGAAGATTGCACCTGCCCCCGCCTTTATTTGCTCAAATACGACTTGGTGAATGCAATATTTTTGTTCAGGCTAACGAAACATTCTCCAGCTTGAACCTTACAGGGCCCATCACGTCTTGCGATGATGCAAGCGAAGTTGATTAGTGGGTTCGGTGCATGATGAGAGCAGCAGGCTAGCGACAATATTGAGCTGTACTCAGAGAAGTCTAGACCCAAACGAACACGAAAAGTCTAGACCCAAACGAACACGAAAGACGAAACGGGCCAACCTACGCTTCTCGCGGTCTAAAAGGGAGGCGGGTAGCCCCTTCAGTCTATGGACAATGGGCTGGGGTGGTAAAAGGTCCCGGCCCACTAGTCGGTGCTAGCGCGGGCGTGCGTGACAGCGTGAGGCCGAGAAAATTTTCGGGACCACGCGTGTCCAGGTGCCCAGGCTATGGCCGGTGGCCTTTCCCTTTCGCACGGTGATCATACAATCATACTGCATCACAACTCATGAGTTCAGTAACATTACTACAACTGCACGACTCTTCGATCCATTCAATCACCACGGCATATGTGACGAGATGTATACATCACCGTTCACCGTTCATGTAATCTTCGCTAGTATCTCGATCAATGATCAATCGACCTATTTTTTCAAGAGAACAGTACATCATTAATCAGCGTCTCAAGATTAGCCAATGAACTTCCCCTTTACCGAACAGCAGCCTCCTTCCACTCCGCCATCCTCCTCCCCATCACTTTCCCTTTCTCCCAGTTTGGGCCCTACATTATAAATATAGATGAGATTAGATACTAATTCAAAGGCTGACATATGTAATTTTCATGTTAGAGTTTGAAAGATGTCAGGAAGGTACTTTGTAGCCACACAAATATAATGATCCAACAAAAAAAATTAGGTATGTTAAAAATTCATCGGTGTTTCAAACTACGCCATCAGGCTCATCTTCATGCACCGGCGACAACCCAATCTGTGCACGGCTCCGATGTCTTCTTGCTTTGGTCCATGTGACGTGATTGTTTTA
Organism: Melocanna baccifera; assembly: GCA_036346265.1. Lineage (NCBI taxonomy): Eukaryota > Viridiplantae > Streptophyta > Magnoliopsida > Poales > Poaceae > Melocanna > Melocanna baccifera. The sequence goes on along the minus strand of CM070680.1, from coordinate 26,159,813 downwards.
ATCCGCACGGTGTTGTGCAGGGTCGGCTCCCTCGTTCCACCTGCGCGTGAAAAAAATTCAGCCCATCTCAAGAAGTTGCAGCACGGTTGAAAGCGACGGGTTTGGTTTTTTTAATTAAATAGAAGTTGAACACACATGACAGAGGGTGAAAGCGACATCTCTGATATTTAATCTGCTATAGTAATTTGCTACAGTACCAAAAATATTATTGTTTTTCCATTTTGATGTCTTTTGTTTTTGTGTTTTTGCTGTGTTGGTAGGTTGGACAATCAGATAGTAAATTTGAGAAAAAACATTTTTGCTGCGAATTACAATCATTCACCCTCATCTGATTGACATAGACGATCCTACAGTTATCTAATATATAGAAAGGTCTTGCACGCGTACCATGTAGTGATAACTGGCAGCCATACCACTGCTAGCATGTTAGTGGAGAAGGTGACATGTTTTTAGATGAGATGGTGAGATGTTGGGATCGCATGACAACATGTTTTGTGCCCTGTGGTTGATGGATTTTATTTATATTTTTCCAGACAGCAGCAGATGGCAAAGACATCGACATGAATGGCACACATAACTTTGAGTTTGGAAAGTTATTTGGAGAATCTACTTCAACAAACCATCCAATTTTTTTTATTTTCAGATAAGACAAAGGTCAAGGGCAAAAGAATAGAACCAAAGCGATAGGGGGCGCATGTAACAACTTAAGAGAGGTGCATGACCCCTTAGTACTCTTGTAAAACCGACAACGCACGCAAGGTAGAGAGTATACACCACAAACATGGCTGGAAGATGCGTGGTGTACAATAGAATGAAATTCTACAAGAGCTTAACATTGTTGGATTTGTATTTTCTAAGAGCTTAACATTGTTGGGTTTGTATTTTCTAAGAGTTTACCAATAAATTACAATCTATTTAATTATATACTACTAATGGATTACTCCTCCAGATCTGTTGAACTCACTCAAGGAAAATCTTCTTGAAAAATCTTATCCAAGGCAAATCATTCACAAGAAGTCACATTAGCACAAATAAGCTACTCCTATGTAATATCACAGGGGCCATTGCAATAAGGTAACCTTCTTACTCCTATTTTACCAGCTTTACGAAGAGCTTACTCCACTTTTAAGTACTGAAAATATCACTAGGCACAGCCACATGCCACTCTCGGTTGAAATGTGGCATTGTTACAGATCATTTCATAAAGATGGTAGTATCATATTCAAATTAGAAGGCAACACACTACAAGAGAGCTCTATTTTCAAACAAGTTTCTCTATCAAAACTACATACCTAGCTATTCTATGACAGTGTTTGTTGTAACTATTATTGTTAGAATCAGATAAACCACTTAATATGAAATTGATAAGATAGAGCACGAAAACCAATAAAGGCAATCAAGAACACAAGACAGAGACTTAACGCGTAAAACCCCTTTCGGGTGAAAAACTACGGATGCACAATAGGCATAATCACTATATAAATGTCAAGGATACTGGAGGAGATGGTCATGCTCAAGTTGGGGTTCGTGAAAATCAAAAATGGATAATACGTGTTGGAGCTATGGAGGTGAGGTCCGAAGGCTACGATATGTGACAAAAGTTAAAAAAATTCATGTTACGTAAGGGTTTAGAATCCCTTATTTGTTGGAAGTGGAAAAGGACTCATGATCTCAGGGAAAAGATCATGGTATAGGCCTTAAACTATAAATAGAGATGGGGTTAAATAATAATCCCAAGGCTGACATATGCAATTTTCATGTTAGGGTTTGAGAGGTGTCAGGAGAACATTTTGTAGCCACACAAACAAAATGATCCAACAATAAAATCCTTCAATCTGTTAAAAATTCATCAGTGTTTCAATTTGCGTCATCAGCCTCATCTTCATGCATAGGCGACAACCCAATATGCGCACGGCTCCGACATCTTCTCGCTTTGGTTTGCGTGCATCAACTCAGCATGCACAACAATGCCGTCGACCTCATGCGCTAGCCCATGTGCTGTGATCGTTTTAATTCGCACGGTGCTATGCAGCGTCGGCTCCCTCGTTCCACCTACACATGACAAAAATTCAGCTAGTCTCAAGAAGTTGCAGCACCATTGAAAGCGATGGGTTTGGTTTTTTTAATTTGCTAGAAGTTGATCACGCATGACAGAGGGTGAAAAGCGACATCTCTGGTATTTAATCTGCTACAGTACAGAAAGATATTATTGTTTTTCCCATTTGTTGTCTTTTGTTTTTGTGCTCTTGCTGTGTTGGCAGCTTGGACAATTAGAAAATAGTAAATTTGAGAAAAAATATTTCACCACAGATTACAATCATTCAATCCCCTCTGATTGCCATGAACGATCCTATAGTTATCTAATATATAGAAATGTCTTACATGCGCACCATGTAGTGACAACTAGCAGCCATACTACTACCAACATGTTAGTGGAGAAGGTGACATGTTTTTTAGATGAGATGGTGAGATGCTGGGATCACATGGCGACATGTTTTGTGGGTTGTGGTTGATAGTTTTTATTTAATCTTCTTCAAACAGTAGCAAATAGCAAATACATTGATATGAACGACGCACATAATTTTGAGTTCGGAAAGCTGTTTAGAGAATCCACTTCAACAAACCATCTAATTTATTTTTATTTTCAGACAAAACAAAAGTCAAGGGCAAAAGAATGGGACCTAAGCGCGGGGGGGGGGGGGGGTTGCACTGACAACTTAAGATAGGTGCATAGCCCCTTAGTACTCTTGCAAAACTAACAACACAGGCAAGGTAGAAAGTTTACACCACAAACATGCCTGGAAGATGTGATATGTACAATACAATGAAATTTTACAAGTGCTTAACATTGTAGGGTCTGTATTTTCTAAGAATTTACCAATAAATTACAATCTCCTTAATTATATGCTACTAATGGATTACTCCTCTGGATTTGTTGATCTCACTCAAGGCATATCTTCTTGAAAAATCTTATCGAAGGTAAATCATTCATAAGAAGTCACATTAGCATAGATAACCTACTTCTATGTAATAGCACAGGGGCCATTGCAATAAGGTAACCTTCTTACTCCAATTTTATCAGCTTTATGCAGAGGTTACTCCACTTTTAAGTGCTAAAAACATCACTAGGCACAGCCACATGCCACTGTCGGTCAAAATGTAGCACTGTTATAGATCATTTCATAGAGATGGTAGTATCATGTTCATGTTAGAAGGCAACACACTACAAGGGAGCTCTATTTTTAGACAAGTTTCTTTGTCAAAACTACATACCTAGCTATTCTATGACAGTGTTTGTACTAACTATTATTGTTAGCATAAGATAAACCACTTGATATGAAATTGACAAGATAGAGTACAAAACCAATAAAGACAATCAAGAACACGAGATAGAGACTTAATGTGAAAAAACCTTTGGGGTGAAAAAGCACGGATGCACAATAGGCGGAATCACTATATAAGGGTCAAGAATACTGGAGGAGTCGGTTATGATTGAGTTGGGGCAGGTGGATATCAAAGATGGATGATCTATGTTGGAGCTGCAGAGGTACGGTTTGGAGGCTATGACTTATGATAAAAGTTGAAAAACCCATGTTACGTAAGGGTTTCGAATCCCTCATTTGTTGAAATTAGAAAAGAACTCATGGCCTTTAGGATAAGATCATGGTTTGGACCCTAGATTATAAATAGAGATGAGGTTATATGCTAATCCCAAGGTTGGCATATGCAATTTTTGTGTCAACGTTTGAGACGTGCTAGGAGGAAACTTTATAGCCACACAAACATAATGATCAAGCAATAAAATTTTTAGATCTGTTAAAAATCCATCGGTGTTTCAATCTGTGTCATCTTCATGCGCGGGCAACAACCCAATCTGCGCACGGCTCCGACGTCTTCTCACTTTGGTTTGCGTGCATCAACGCAGCGCTCACGGAAACGTCGTTGACCACATGCCTCAGTTCATGTGCTGTGATCATTTTAATCCATACGGTGTTGTGCAATGTTGGCTCCCTCATTCTGCCTGCGCGTGAAAAAAATTCCGCCTATCTCAAGAAGTTGCAGCACCATTGAAAGCGATGGGTTTGGTTGTTTTAATTTACTAGAAGTTGAACACGCACGACAGAGGGTGAAAACCACATCTCTGATATTTAATCTGCTACAGTAGTTTGCTACAGTACCAAAAAGTATTATTGTTTTTTTTCCTTTTGTTGTCTTTTGTTTTTGTGTTCTTGCTGTGTTGGTAGGTTGGATAATAAGAAAGTAGTAAATTTGAAAAAACTTTTGCTGTGGAATATAATCATTTATCCTTCTCTGATTGGCATGGACGATCTAATTTATAGAAAGGTCTTGCACACGTACCATGTAGTGACAACTGGTAGCCATACCACTGCTAGCATGTTAGTGGAGAACGTGACATGTTTTTTTAGATGAGATGGTGAGATGCTGGGATCGCATGACGACATGTTTTGTGGGCTGTGGTTGATGGTTTTTATTTACACTTTTCTAGACAGCAGCAAATGGCAAAGACATCGATATGAATGGCGCACATAACTTTTAGTTTGGAAAGCTATTTAGACAATCCGCTTCAACAAACCATACAATTTATTTTTATTTTTAGATAAGACAAAAGTCAAGGGCAAAAGAATGCGATCTAAGCACGAGGGGGGCGGGTGCACCTAACAACTTAAGAGAGGTGCACAACCCCTTAGTACTTTTGCAAAACTGACAATGTAAGCAAGGTAGAAAGTTTACACCACAAACACACCTGGATGATGCCATATGTACAATACAACAAAATTCTACAAGAGTTTAACATTGTTGGGTTTGTATTTTCTAAGAACTTACCAATAAATTACAATATGATTAATTATATACTACTAATGAATTGATCCTCTAGATCTGTGGAACTCACTCAAGGCAAATCTTCTTGAAAAATCTTATCCAAGGCAAATCATTCATAAGAAGTCACATTAACACAGATAACACTAGCTTTACTCCTATGTAATAGCACTGTGGCCATTGCAATAAGGTAACCTTCTTACTCCTATTTTACTAGCTTTATGCAGAGGTTACTCCACTTTTAAGTATTGAAAACATCACTAGGCACAGCCACATGCCACTCTCGGTCAAAATGTGGCATTGTTATAGATCATTTCATAGACATGGTAGTATCATATTCATATCAGAAGGCAACACACTGCAAGGGAGCTCTATTTTCAGACAAGATTCTCTGTCAAAACTACAAGCCTAGCTATTCTATGACAGTGTTTGTACTAACTATTATTGTTAGGATCAGATAAACTACTTGATGTGAAATTGACAAGATATAGCACGAAACCAATAAAGACAATCAAGAATACGAGACAAAGACTTAATGCAAAAAACCCTTTCAGGTGAAAAACCATGGATGCACAATTAGTGAAATCACTATATGAGGAGAAGCTTATAGGACATACAAATAGCCTCAGAACAAGAGTCCCAGATAAGGTTTGGAACATAATCCTAATCGGCAATAAAATAGAGACCTACTCAAAAACTAAAATAGTAACCTTCTCGGTGACAGGAATAACACTTTGCTCAGAGACTCTCAGAAGACATCGATGAAGAGTTGTTGTTGAATGTGCCACAAGTAGTCACGTTTGACTACAGTCAGCACACACATCTTAAAGCACTACGTCTGATGTTGGTCAGCGTAGAATTTGTCGTGGATATGAATATGATCCTAATCAGAACCTTTGACTAGTTCGCATAGCGAAACATGATATGATTCTTCAAGCGGTCAAAAGGCTCTTTTATTTTTTATTATTCAAATTCTTTGCTGAAACTTGCCCCTATCAATAGGTGGATTAGCGGCATAGAATTGAGTTCGCATAGCGTAACATGATAGGATTCTTCAAGCGGTCAAAAAGACCAAGTCGGATCTAACATGAGCTGAATTCCTCCTATAGTGAAAAGAAGAACCAAAGAACTTCTTGATGCAATTGTAGAATGCCTCTTGCGTGTCAAGCGTCCAAAAGGACTAACAAGTAATACCAATCAAGTCTGAGTACAGCTCAAAATTAGCAGTAGGAACTGTCTTTGTCATCATATAAGCTGGATTCTCATGAATACTAATTTTACAAACTTTGATATCACCTTGTGTAATAACTTCTCAGATGAAGTGATATCTAACTTCAATGTGCTTTGTTCTCTTATAGAATATTTGGTCTTTTGTAAAATAAATAGCACTCTAACTGTCACATAAAATTTTAGTGCAAGATGTATTTCCACAAAGCTCAGTGTAGAGACCCTATAGCCAAACAACTTCTTTACAGGCTTCTGAAATATCTATACTTGATTTTTGAGTTAGAAACTAAAATAAGTTCCTAATAGCTAAATAAAATAAAGCACGGAAGCTACCTTTTGGTGTTGTGGTAGAGTTGTGTACGTACGACTCAAACATATTAGGGTTCAAATCCTGACACTTCAGTAGGAATTTTGTGAGGTCACGGATTTATTCCAGCTTGCGTCTTTCTAGGCTTGTGCTAAGAGGGCGTACTCGCATATATGTGCGTAGTGGTGTGTGTGCATGTGTGAGTCTCTCTTGTAATAAAAAAACAAAATAAAGCAATTTCATACCATTCACATGGTGCCACAAAGGCAGAGAAAAATGTGTTGGTCTGTCTACAAAACCTGAAAGAGAGTATGAAAATATAATTTGTATCTAATTCCCTTGAGCATTATCAAATTGCACTAAAATCCAACTTTAATTAGAGCATATAACAAGAAAGGGTATGTACATAGTTTTCAAAATTTTTGGGGGGTGCCTGTGCATACCGGGCACAACCCTTAGCTCTCTATTATGATTCCACCCAATGTATTTGCCAAAATTCATTAATATATATAGGATGCTAAAAAGGGGCACCATGGTGTCTGGACAACAGGGCTCACTGCCTTTAGATTGCTTTTAGATGAGTACAAGTGCAATGGTATATAATATATCAGGAAAACCCATTAACATTCATTAATTCAATAAACACTACTACAAAATAAGCTATATTGGACGCCTAATTACAGATAATTTATAGTAAAAATCGTCTCTGAAACTATCACAGACGGTTAAGTTTAAAAGCCGTCTATGATATCTCCCATTATTACAGACGGTTTTTAATTAGAACTGTCTATAAAATATCACAGATGGTTTTTACGTACAACCGTCTGTGTTTTGTCCATTATCACAGACGGTTTTTTATTAGAACCATCTATGAAACTATCACAGACGATTTTTATTTACAACCGTCTGCATTTGTCTTGTGTCATACACTACACAACAACCACCTAAATCTTGTGGCTAGTTCTTAGGACCAACTGACTAAGTAGATATTTTCTAAATGAATCTGACCAAAATAACTAACGAAAACTTATAATCTGCTTGAAGAATTACGACTCATCAGCCATCTCACATATATATGAACTATATGCAGAAGCTACATACTGAACTGGAATAAATAAGTGTGACTAGTCACTTTAATTTACAAAAGATAAATTCAAGTCAAATTTATTACAAAAGTCCCAAAAAATGAGATTCCTAGATCTTGGTCTTTTGGGCTTCATATACTTCCTCTTCTACTTTTGGAGTTGGAGGATCAGCGGTGGCATTCTCGAATATCGTGAAGATTGTCCTTGCCCTCTCCACTTCCTCCTCTAGCTTGGGAAAATCATTAGCATGGTCTATAATCTCAAAGAGGATGCCATAATAATCTTCCTCAAAATCGGCCACTTCTGCTTGATTGGCAAGGTTATTCATGTGTCTCTCCACTACCGCAAGAGTTTCTTCCGCTTTCCACACATGAAGAGAATAAGGAGGCTGTGGGCAGTTTCCCTTTCCTGAGCAAAATGGAAAAACCTCCGTCGACAGCGGATAATGAGATCCAACTGACAGATGGAAGCGAGTGCGTGAGCAGAGGAGCTGCTCCAGACGTAAGTTGTTAGCCGCCTGTGTAAGGTTGCAGCCGAACAACTCATAATGGATATATGAGAGGAAGGAGATCAAAAGAATATTAGATGCCATTATTGAGAAATCTGGTGAAGAAGATGATCAGGGAGAGGACAGCTTAGAAGAAACTGAGTTTGTGGTATGAATGAATTGTACACCACGCATATTTGAGCCAGAACGGTGTGAAAGTTTAAGGGTTGCTTGCATCAAAATATTAACATGCGGGAGTAGGGCGCGCATATTTGAGCGTTATCACGGATGGTTCGTATAACAAACCGTCTCTAGTAAGGATGATTGGACGGTCTAAAGGGTTGAGGACGATCGGACGGTCCGAACAGAGCAACATGTGCTAGCTCCTCCACCTCCGTTGTGACACCACGGTTTAATGCACAAGACACTCTTGTTATAAGTGTAGTAAGAGTGTCTTGTGCATTATCACCATCATGACACAAAGGTGATGCTACCGCTAGTACCTCTCCTTCATTGCCATTGATATCCAACCGCCATGTGATCCCCTCCCCTCTCTTCCTTGATTGCAGGCATTAAGGACATCCATACGACTCTATGAATTATCAGAGATAGTTTTGTGGTATAAATTATCTATGAAGAATTATCACAGACGGCTCTAACCAAAAACTATGTGTGATACTTGCATATCACAGACGGTTCTATCTACCAACCGTCTGTGATGGGAAAGAATCACAGACGATTTTTGGTTCGAGCCGTCTGTAATATTGTTATTTATAGACGGTTTTAGTTACAAACTGTCTGTATTGAATTTATCACAGACGACTGACAAACCGTCTATGATATCCTCTGATTATCACTGACACATAAATTCAAACAGTTTGAAAAACCGTCTGTGATGACAGTTCTGAACCATCTGTGATGACCATTTGTGTGGTAGTGAAATACATAGATTTGGAAAGAAAGTCATTGATTTTGCAATGCCGAATCAATCATTGATGAAAAGTCTCAATCATACTTTTCAGTAGCTACGCATAGAATAAGCGTGCGACCTGACTGACTCAATCAGCCAATCACCCCACCAACCAACCACACGAATGGTTACTAGCAAAATAGTTAATTATAGAAAAAGTTACTATCGCCTGTACATAACGTTATCATCTATAATTCATAAAGTTACTATTGCCTGCACATAAAGTTGTTCTCTATAATTCATGAAGTTACTATCGTCTGCACATAAATTTATCATCTATAATTTATGAAGTTACTATCGCTGCACATAAAGTTATCATCTATGTATGAAGTTACTATCGCTGCACATAAAGTTATCATCTATGTATGAAGTTACTATCACATGTACGTATAGTAATTTCGTAGCATCGAAATATATTCAACATGGATATTATTTTGTTAAACTTATAATTTCAAACAAAATGGTGCAAACGGGTCGTAGATCGGGCTTTTTGTGAAAGAGTTATTTTATTTTTTAGCTTGTAAACAAGATAAAAAAAATTACAAGTTAAGTGCATTTATTCTCTTCTCTCTCCTACCGCATGCATGCATGTTGTTAGTTATAAAAAAGTTACAATCTCCTGAATATAAAGTTATTATTTATAATTCATCAAGTTAATTACATTTGCAAAGTTACTATCTTATGTATAAATAGTTACCATCTGTAATTTATGAAGTTACTATCCAACCGAGTTAGCACGAACTGCACCAACTGGCCAGGTTGCACATGCGACCAGCGACCCACGCATAGCATGCTCGCACGTGCTCGTTAGCGCAGTCGTGTATATATATATATATATATACATACATACATACATACATACATACATACATACATACATACATACATACATACATACATACATACATACATACATACATACATACATACATACATACATACATACATACATACATACATACATACATACATACATACATACATACATACATACATTTTCAACAGGAAAAAGTCCATATAACACCTCAAACTTTACTTGAAAATTCATTTAGCTCCTCGAACTATGAAACTAAACATCTGATCCCCAAACTTTATAATCTAGTTCAAATAACATCCTAACCCAGTTACATGATACAATACAGTTGGCCCCGTCATCTCTGATTCTTGGCTCTGCCACTGGCCACATCATCAGAAATCACATAAAAAGGGCAGCAAGAGGAGTTTAAAAAAATTACGTATAGTGGGATAAAAGTATCACAAAAATAGTTATAGGATAAAAATCAAACTTCAACTTACTTTCAGCTCTCCACGTGGATTTTTACAATATTGCCTGCATCAAAAGTGAACAAATATATATAAAAAAGTGCCTCTTTATTGAAAAACTAAACATGAACCCAATATAGTTACATACAACGTGCACAGTTGACGACTCTTAGGCCCGTTATTTAACAATAGTAGTAACATTTATTCCACGTACAAAGCACCAACAATCTATGCAACTTTCTTACAAGGGAGCAGTACATCCTCGAGCAGATTCCCTAGGTTCGCCATTGACCTGGCACCAGCCTGCGTTGCCTGAACACCGATGTCCTTCCACTCAGCTGCCCTCCTCTGCATCTCCCTCCCCTTCTCGCCTCCCATCGCCTCCCTTATCCTCGCCTCCACCACCTCCCGCCGCACATTGTCACCGACCTCCATCCCCACGCCCCACTCGACGCACGAGTAGCGGGAGTTCGTCTGCTGCTCAGCGAAGAACGGCCAGCAAAGCATTGGCACTCCCGCGCTCAGGCTCTCCATCATCGAGTTCCACCCGCAATGCGTCAGGAACACGCCGACGGCCGCGTGCCGCAGCACCGTCTCCTGCTCGCACCAGCTAGCCAGGAGGCACCTGTCCTTGGTCGCCTCCAGGAACTCGGGAGGCAGCACGGCGGTGTCACCCTTCACCAAGTCGTTCCTCACGATCCATAAGAAGTCGTAGTCGCAGTTGGCCAGCCCCCACGCGAACTCCACCAGCTCTTGATTGGACATGGTGGTTACGCTCCCGTAGTTCACGTACACCACTGACCGGGGCTTCCTGCTGTCGAGCCATTTTAGGCAGGTGTGATCTTCTCTCCAAAGGCTGGAGCATATGGTGCCGAGCGGGCCGTCGGGGACCACCTGCTCGACAAGGAGGTTGAGAGGGCCGATGGTGTAGACGGGCGGCAGGATGGCGCGCATGGCGTCAAGCGCTGGCTGCTCGAGCTCGTCAAAGGTGTTGAGGATGACGGCGGCCGCGCGGTCCGTGCGCTCTACCTCGTGCATCGCGAAGTTGAGCATGATGCCGCCGCGGTCCGTCGTGCAGATGAAGCTCGGGAAGTCTCTGAGCCGCATGTGCTTGCTCATCCCACGAGCCCAGCCCACCGGCGTGTCCAAGTACCCGCTTGTCAGTTGCTCTTCATCTGCTCAAACCGCACATCACAAATGAAAACTTGCTGTTACAATCTTGTACGTAGTACTTTGTGATTGTCTCATGTCTTTTATTCTTTTTCGAGAACACACAAAAGCTTTGTTGTGTTTATCCGGCCCTTAGTATGATCGCAAATTTCTCACACTCGAACAAAACGTTAAACTTGTTACTAATAAAAAATCAAAACATTTAGCAAATGTTCTTCATTAGATCTTGTTACTAATAAAAAATCAAAACATTTAGCAAATGTTCTTCATTAGATCCGTTCTTTTACTCTAATAGTACTGCGGAATGCGGATCACAATCGATGCTTGCCTTGTCTAAGAAGTTGCAAATGCATTACTAACCAAAGAGTACTCCTGACTAGGGTTTTTTTTACTAGCTGGTGGGTCGAAAATTGGCAGTTTCGGTTTTACCAGTGACCCCAATAAAATTTTAAACCAGCTTTGAAAAATTTATTTTGCATAAATTTTATCAACTTTAGAATAATTTTGTACCAAAATTTATTTCAATTTTTTTGGCCGATATTTTCAACTGATTTTCGGCCAAAAATTGGTCAGTTTTTTAAAAAATTTAAATTTTGATCTAAAAATTTTGGTCTGAAACCCTTCAGAATTTTTTGATTTTCGGTCATACCAGCCATACCAGCCACTTCCGGTTAAAGTTTACAACCAGTTTTTAAAACCCGGCTCCTGACTAAAGTAGGACGTACGAGTGTACGACTACCATATATGTGGGATGTGCATACCTTTGAGAGGGGCAAGGCCCTCGTCCATGATGGACTGGAAGTGGCGGTAGCCCATGTAACCGCAGGCACTGGCCGTCCAGAACAGCGCGCACGGCACGCCGAGCTCCCTCGCGGCGTCCACGCTAAAGCTCATGACGTTGTCCGCCACGACGCACGTCACGGGCGGCACCACGGCTGCAGCGCTGTTGAGGTCGGCGAGAAGTTTCTTGAAGTGAGGGAGGCAGTTGGTCATGGTGGAGTAGCAGAGGGACGCTGGGTCCTGCGTGGCGTCGGCGTCGGACGTAGGTAGGCCGTCGGGGATGGTGGCGAAGCGGAAGTCCGGGAGGCCTTCGACGGCGCCGTGGCCGCGGGAGCGGATGAGGCGGCGGTGGTTGTACTCGGTGTTGACGAAGGTGATGTGGAAGCCCTTGCAGTGGAGGACCTTGGCCAGCTTCATCATAGGCGTGACGTGCCCCTGCGCCGGGAACGGCAGGCACACCGCGTGCGGCTTCTGGTCGGCCGGAATTGTAGCGCCCATCTCGTAGGCCGGAGTATATCTCAGATCGAGCTGTGCTGTTGTGGAGATGCGGCCTTCCTGTTTGCAGTTGCACTAGATATATATAGCAGTGGTGAAAATTCACTAGGCGGAGACAAGAGATAATCAAGTTCATCGATCCATATGACTAGCAACATTGAAATGGATCACAAATTTGTTTTTTGTTGCATGAGACAATTTGCTTAGCCCCATACGTCAACAAAAAAGAATTCATTATACCTGACAAGTCAATTATTGGTCATTGATCTGTTCAATTTGAACACCCCGAAACCATGACTAGCTTAGTTACCACTTGACTTATTCAAAGCTGGAACTCCCAAATTGGCAGTGGCGAAACTAGAAAAAAAATAGAAGGTGGGTTCAAAGCATACTAGTGGTAAGAAACATCAACGAAGTCATACTCAGAAATATCGTAGTCTACACGTAAAAAGCGACCCAAACAAAATAAAATAAAAAAAGTATAAAATAGATACTCGTAAGTATATTATGAATTTAGATGAATTTAAAATTTTGAACCACTTGATTCAGAGTATGGATGTCAGAGAACGGGTCATTGAAAGATTTGCCGGAGGAGACAATATAGAATAAGATAAAGGAGACAATATGCACTGGTGCTGTTTTTGTGGGTGATGCCTATTGATATGGCTGGGCAGCACAGTTTTTGGAACAAGTTTATCATGATTTTGATTTGGTTCTGGCAAACTGGGAAGAAATTGTGCCGTGGAAAGCAACAATAACTTTTGCTCTCGAACAACGGAAACACTTAGAGCAGAGAGAAAGGCAAGAAGTAAGCAAGCAACAAGCAAAATAGCAAGCATTACTAAAAATGGGTTGATGGTTATTACCAATGGCAGAAAGCTTATGATTTGCTTTACTTGTTGCTTTGCTTTGCTCAAGCAAAATAGCAAGCAACAAGTAATGTGAGGGCAACAAGTAAACATGCAAAATAGCTTCTGCTTTACATGTTGGTTGCTAGCGGGGGAGGTGAGGCTCAAGCCTCACTAAGCCCCCGCACTGGCTACGCCCCTGCAAATTGGTATCCGGCCTTCACCTTCGCCATAAAAAGACGACAACCTTCGTGGGCGACTATTGCAAGCTCTTGTTACCACTTACTTGCTCACAAGTACATCTATTTTCTTAACATGATGGCTAAGTTTGTGGAGAAGGTGGCTTGTTTTTCTGAGATGAGAAGGTGAGATGTTGGGATGGAGTAGCATTTGTATCGGAACCGAGGAAGGGGAAACAGCGACTTGGGTACAGTCACAAGTGCGTCCAGTATATTGGATTACTGGGTTAAAACCAAAAGAAAATAGTAAGAGAGAAGCAGATCGAGCGGCCCAACATAAGCATTAAGTAAACCCTAATGCTATGCGCCGCCTGCGCGCACATAACAACCCGTTGCCTACCCCTAAGGCCCATAACGGCCCATGCGTCTACGAAGCTCTCGACTTCATGAGAGAGGTATGCCTTATGTTTTTTCCTTCGCTCTTTCGTTAGCCTCTTGGCTTTCTTTCTTTCTAGTTCATTTAGCTACATATTTTTGCCAAATATTTATAGTAGGTTTTTTTGTTGTTCCTCATGTTCATTATTTTTCACTATTTGTGTGTATTGATTCTTTTATGTGTTCACCTAAATTCCTTGAATTCTTCCAACAATATTTTTTTATTTGTTCCACAAATAGGTTTCTATTGTTTCACTAATTGTGTGAATTTCTTTCAAACATTGTCGATGAAATTTATTGGAACATAGTTGATGGACTTTGGAACATTTGAACCCAAAGCATGGAACATTTTCGATGAGCTTTTGGAACATTGCTGAGACAGTACTTGTGCCAAGTAAGAACGACACACTTCCTTGTTCTATTGCTACCATGGGTCTTATGCAATTGATCGGATTATATAGATATCTCTTTAGCACAACTTAGGTCATTGGAATCAACAACCCAAAACGCCTACACTGAACTATTGAAATATCAAAATCATATGCATGAAATATTTCATTTTACCTATCAAAACATTGAAACCAAATGCGTGAAACATCGATGATAAATTGTTGGAACATCATCGATGAATTATTAGAACATTAAAACCAAACGCATGGAACATATGTTTTTAAGACGTGGAATATCGTTAGTGAACTAATGCAACATTGAAACCAAATACATGAAATATTTTATTTTACCTATTGGAACATATGCAATTGGGATTTTATTTTGAAGTTCTCATCATAAGGAAACTAATGGTTCAAATGGATTATGAATTGGAAACCCGTATTAAAATATAAGATTGCAAAAACAAAGTTACCTCAGTTTACATGCTAGACATCTTTTTACTCGATCGCTCCATGCGATGCTGCCTGTGCGAGTTTGTTATGGCACCTCTTGTGCGTGAGGCATACATGTTCTGTTCTTTTTAGCTTATATGTTATAGTTTATGATTTTTTTGAATTAATAAATAGGTCAGTTTCTTTATCATCGTTTCAAAGTGGCTTATCAGAATAGTCTTTTAAAGTAGTTTATCGGCATTCAGTTTGTTTGCATAGGCGCTCGCGCTAAGGCTAAAAGCCATAAGCAGCGGCCATAAACTATAAGCTGCAGCCCAACAAAATGCACACATAGTCGACCCTTTCAATAAAAGTTCTATTTACACTGATAGAGTGTGCAATGGCGACCGCATGATAGAGTGTGCAATGGCGACCGCATTACGACAGGCCAAGCAACAAGAGCAGCTTTCAGGGAACAACAAAAGATGCGAAGCGGCAGACTTGCCGGGCAAAGCCACGCGAGGCGTACATGTAGAACTTGCTCGGCTACATCGGCCGCGCGCAATATGGACCAAAACTTCGGAAGCGGAGGCTATTGAAGTTAATCTTGTTGTGTTGTTGTTAGTTATGAATAAGAGTTGTTGTCTAAACATTTTGTTCAGAAGTTCAAAACAAGAAAGTTCACAACTGATTTGACAAAGTTCAGAAATAGTGGAGAGTCACACGTTTGGTGATTTCTGGTCCATGATCCGAGTAATGTGGATATGGCCGAGTCATACGTTCATTTGTGTCTTAGGAAATGGAAGGGTTGTTGCCTTCTATTTAGTGTTTTTTGTTATCAGCAAAGTCTGTTTTGTTTTTGGAAATACTATAGCTGTCCGAAACAATTGAATAACAAAGGAAGTGGGAAAAGGTGCAGAGTTAAGCACCACAAAACAAAACTCTCTCTGTTCGTTCCCATCTCTGGTGTGTGTCCAACGTGTGTTCTAGCAATCTTGGGCCAATACTTGGTATCAGAGCCAAGTTTATGCCCAAGACAATATCGAGGAGCAACGAGCTCACCGACACAGTGTATTTAGGCAACGCCAGTGCGACCATGCCGGCGAGGGAGAGTCATAGTGTCTCTCCAGTACCCGATGCTTTCTAGGACCAACTACACTGTGTGGGCAATCAAGATAAGGGCTTACATGCGTGCTCAAGGCATCTAGGATGCCGTCGAGCCTATGACTCCGGAGACAGCTATGGAAACCTGGAGAGACCGGATAGCCCTGGCTACCATTTTCCATGTAGTTCCTGAAGAAACATTGCTCCTACTAGTGGAGAAGGAGACAGCAAAGGAGGCATGGGACACTTTGAAGACCATGTACATCGGCGTCGAGCGCGTCAAGGAGGCAAAAGTTCAAACTCTGAGAAGCAAGTTTGAGTTACTCTGCATGAAGAAGACGGATAACATAGATGACTTTCCTATGAAATTGACAACCATTGTCAATAGAATCCATGGTCTAGGCGACAAGATGGAGGGGGTCCATTGTCGTCAAGAAATTCCTACGCACTATTCCACCTAAGTTTTTGCGGATTGTCTCTACGATCAAGCAATTCGGGGACATAATGATGATAACCATCAAGGAGGTCATTAGCTACCTGAAAGCTTATGAGGAGAGAGTGCATCACTGGTAATGGTGATGAAGATGATAAACACGAGGGGAGAAGGAACTCAATGAGGGCCCCTCGTCAAGGTCACCCATGGGGCGTGGCAGATGAGGCTGGCATGGCCGTGGGTGTGGCTAAGGGCGTGGGCTGGTGCTGGTTGTGGAGACAACACTCATGATGGTGAACATGGAGAAGAGAGCAAGAAAGTGAACAAGAAGAAGATAAAGTGCTTCAATTGCATCCACATGGGGCATTTTGCTTTAGAGCGCCACTCAAAGAAGAGGGAAGAAAGAACATATTGCAGAGAAGGATGATGAAGAACCAGCCTTACTAATAGCCGAAGCATGCGTACTAATTCAGATCTTAGAGGAGGCTGCACAAGAAGTGTTCCTCAACAAAGAGAAGGTCAGGCCAACCTTGGGTGAAGGAACAAGGTATGAAGTGACATATGTTACTTAGATATAGATGCTGGTAACCATATGACAAGCTGTAAGGCAAAGTTCACAAACCTGGACACCACCATGTCTGGCATGGTCAAATTTGATGACATCTCTGCAGTTGACATCAAGGGGCGAGGTATGGTGTTGTTCAAGTGCCAAAATGGCGAACACCATGCCCTGGTCGATGTGTACTACATTCCTCGTCTCAAGAGCAACATAGTTAGCCTTGGGCAACTAGATGAACACAGTTGCAAGGTGATCATGGAGGATGGCCACTTGTGCATTTTTGATAGGCAGCAGAGGCTACTAACAAAGGTGATGAAGTCAAGGAATCAACTTTACAAACTGAACCTCAACATGGCCAAGACCATATGTTTGTTGGCAGCTATGAAGGATGATCCATGGCTGTGGCATGCCTACTATGGACACCTAAATTTCCAAGCCCTCCGCAAGCTAACACAAATGGAAATGGTAGACAGGATACCATACCTCGATCATATTCAACAAGTGTGTGATGGTTGTTTGGTAGGCAAGCAATGCTGAGCACCTCTCCTACAGGAGGTAAACTACTAAGCTGAGAAGCCCCTAGTACTCATGCACAGAGACATCTGTGACCAAATCTCTCCACCTACACTAGCTGGTAAATGATATTTCATCGTATTGGTTGATGATTATAGCCGTTACATGTCGATTGTACTCTTGAGAAGCATGGATGAAGCTCTTCATGCATTCAAGAAGCTGAAAGCAAGTACCGAGCTTGAGGTTGACCTCAAGATCAAGTCTTTTTGGATTGATTGTGGAGGTGAGTTCACTTTAAAGTAATTTGCCAGTTTCTATGAAGACGCTAGCATCAAGCGCTTTTCACTGCTCCATATATGCCGTAGCAGAATGGCATTATGGAGAGGAGAAATCAAACGGTTGTCAGCATGGCTTGGAGCCTCCCCAAGAGTAAGAACATGACACGCAAGTTCTAGGGAGAGGTAGTCACCACTGCGGTTTACCTCCTCAACTAAGCCCCAACGAAGAGCGTCGATGACAAA
The DNA here is from genome assembly GCA_036346265.1 of Melocanna baccifera. Lineage (NCBI taxonomy): Eukaryota > Viridiplantae > Streptophyta > Magnoliopsida > Poales > Poaceae > Melocanna > Melocanna baccifera. The sequence continues at coordinate 26,141,777 of CM070680.1, read as the reverse complement.
ACTCCATACCAAACCTGTGTTAGTGATATGCCCTAGATATATTCATGAAGAAGATTGTATCACTTCTATATTTATGATCTTTTTAATAATATGTTATTTTATCCCTGAATAAATATCTTTCATATTGATCAACAAGTATCTGACTTGTTCATAGAACTCTTTGTTTTGATGTTATTTTAAATTATTCTTAATCTTATATCATTATGTGGAATAATTATGATTTAAATATCAACACATTTATTGATTGATGATCATATTTTATGGATCATAAATATGGAGATATCAAATCAATAATGTGGACATATGTTAGATAATATGGTGTTAAATTGACTTACTATGAGACACTGTAGGAATTGTTATATTCGTAAGTGTTATCAGTTGGTCTCCTACATAGTATATGTAAGATCTTTAGATCTAAGATTGTCATAATTTTCTACATGTATAATAGTTTACTTAGGGGTTACCAAACACTATTCTGTAATTGGGTGGTCATAAAGGTAGCTTTCAGGTTTATTATGAAATGTGTGAAGGAATATGAGCAATTAAGATGAAATGTGTCCCTCCTATATAACAGGAGAGATATCTTTAGACCCCTTGATATGGTTATATTAAGGAAGTGTATGTCCATACCGAATGTGGTTGAGGAGTCAATGACAACTAAGTAATCCAGTATAGGTTTGAGTGAAGAATCAATGTATCATAGGATGGCATGCTCCTTGCCTTCAGTTTGATCTAATATCATGAGGCAAAAGGATCAATACATAAGCACTATGTAGGTTTATCCGATATAATCTTTATGTATATTTGGAAGTCGTTATGTTCTACTAGGAACTGCTACTGACTTATGGACTAGAAAGGAGTTTTCGGACCTTGGCCAAATATATATGAACCTATAGGGTCACACACTTAACGGGGTCAAAATGATACGAGTTTGGATGATAGACTTCGAGTGGGTGTGATCTCTACTCAGATGGATCAGGTTGGAGGTTCTCCAAGTGAGATATGATTTCTACTCGTATTGGATAAAAGATCCATCCTGAGTTTTTTCTGAATTAGATATGATATCTGAGTGTATAGAATAAGAATCTGATTGGAGACTATATAAAGGGAGGTGCAGGGGCTAAGGGAATCATCTCGAGATACACCCATTGAAACCCTAGCCACCACCTCTCATATCCTCTGCTGTGCACGCTGGTGCTAGCACACCAACGCACTGCATTCCATCCCTAGATATGTGGACCTCGATAGAGACGTTGCTGTGACTGTGGTGTTGATCGAGGTGATCGAGAGGAGGAGACAGTTGGCCAGAGAATAATCAACAAATTTCACTACACAGACATGCTTTTCGTTGAACCACTCGCTTCAACTCTACTTTTGTGTACAACCTGTCTAGTGATAATGATCTATGATCTCTTACTCGAATGGCTTCCTAATTTACGTGGTAGAAATTTTTAGTCTGCGCTAGTATAGCCTACCCGTATCCCAACATCCTAGATAGGAAGAAAGCTGAATGTGTAGCATCTACGCATGTTCGGATGCTTGGCTCATGTGAAGACCTTTGGGCCAAACATTAGGATGCTATCATATCACAGCACAAAATAATGTTTCTCAGCTATGAGTTAGGATCAAAAGCCTACTGGGCATATAATCCATAGACCAAGAAGTTGCATGCCACACAAGATGTTATCTTCTAAGAGGAAAAACAATAGGACTGGAATATGGGGGCTGGCTTGCAGTCCAACATGGAAAGTGAGGTATTCACTATTGAATATCTAATACATCATGTTGTAGGTGCTGGTGAAGATGGGGTTGGCAGACCACAACCAGCCATGCCTGCTACCTCAGCTGCTATGCCTATCATAGATGGTATTGCAACTACCACGTCTGTTGCAACAACAACTCCTACTGCCAAGGCAACAATGCTTGCTGCCACGACAACAACACCAACTGTTGGGATTCCTATTGAGGTTGCTGTGGAGATAGTGGCAACCATGTCACCTGCACAGGGAGGTTAAGGAACTAGTGCTCTGGTTGGGATGCCCCTGCCAAGTCCCATGTCCTCACTAGATGAACCACGACGATATCACTCAATTCAGGAAATTTATTAAGCAACTTGCCCTATTGAGCTGGATGAAGCAAACATGTGTCTGCTCGATGTGGAATAGCCAACTAGTGTAGCTAAAGCTGTGAACTTGCTAGAAACACAGACAATCGAAAGAGCATGAATGGGATGGTATTCTACCTTGGCATGAATCCTGTTACATGGAATTCTCATAAGCAAAGAGTGGTGGCTTTGTCTTTGTGTGAGGCAGAGTATATTGCAGCTGTCACAGATACATACCAAAGCATTTGGCTCAATCAGCTGCTGACTGATTTGAAGGGAGATGAGCTAAAAAAAGGTGACTCTGAAGCTAGACAATAAATTGGTCATAGCACTTTGCAAGAACCTGGTTTACCATGAAAGAAATAATCATATCAACACCTGATACATTTTATCTGGGAATGCATTGAAGATGGCACGATTGCTGTGGAATTTGTCTGGAGTGAAGAACACTCGCAGTTATTTTTACAAAAGCACTCGGGCATGTCAAATTTCAGGAGATGCGTACGAGGATCAGCGTGCAGGCCAAGAAGAAAGGACAACAAGATGTAGGAGGTGATTGTTGATGTTAATCTTGTTGTGTTGCTGGTAGTTATGAATAAGTTGTTGTCTACATTTTTTGTTTGGACGTTTAGAATAGGAAAGTTCAAAATGGATTTGAGAAAGTCATATGTTTGGTGATTTCTGGTCCATGATCCAAGTGATGTGGATATAGCTGAGTTATACGTGCATTAGTAGCTTAGGAAATGGAAGGGTTGTTGCCTTCTGTTTAGTGTTTTTTATTATCAGCAAAGTCTGTTCTATTTTTCAGAAATATTGTAGCCGTCTGAAACAATTGAATAACAGAGGAAGTAGAAAAGGTGCAGAGTTAAGCGCCACAAAACAGAACTCTCTCTATTCATTCCCATCTAGGGTGTGTGTCCAATAGTGTCCTATCTGTGTTCCACTGGGTTTTTATGGAGTTGTGACAAGGCATTAACGTGTCAGATGAGTGTCCAAGGGGGAGTGTTAGGAAACCTGGATCTGGACCTGCAAATCTGACCCATTGGTAGGCACTCTCCACTTTGTTTATAAATAGGGTTCCTACTCATTGTAACATACACAAGAAAACAGAAAAAGCAATAAAGAAACGGGTTTCTCATTCATCTCTCAGTGTTCAATTTATTGTTTGTAATTACCTATGTTTAATCCATCTATTTTTCATATGAGAGAAATCGTTCAGACTGAACTCGTCAGCGACAGTTTCTCAATACATACGATGTTCACAGTGGACGCTATGCGGCTAGCGACCCGCGCATAGCGTGCTCGTACATGCTCGTTAGTGCAGCCGTGTATATACATACATACATACATACATACATACATACATACATACATACATACATATATACATACATACATTTTTAATAGGAAAAAATCCATATAACACCTCAAACTTTGCTTGAAAATCCGCTCAGGATCTCGAACTATGAAACCAAACATCTGATCCCCAAACTTTATAATCTAGTTAAAATAACATTCTAACCCAGTTACGTGATACAGTACAATTGGCCCCGTCATCTCTAATTCTTGCTTCTGCCACTGGCCACATCATTAGAAATCACATAAAAAGGGCGGCAAGAGGAGTTTCAAAAAATTACGTATAGTGGGATAAAAGTATCACAAAAATAGTTATAGGATAAAAATCAAACTTCAACTTACTTTCGGCTCTCCACGTGGGTTTTTATAATATTGCCCGCATCAAAAGTGAAGAAATATATATAAAAAAGTGCCTCTTTATTGAAAAACTAAACGTGAACCCAATATAGTTACATACAACGTGCACAGTCAACGACTCTTAGGCCCATTTTTCTACAGGCCTGTAGGAGTAAAACAATAGTAGTAACATTTGTTCCAGGTACAAAGCACCAACAATCTATGCAACTTTCTTACTAGGGAGCAGTACATCCTCGAGCAGATTCTCTAGGTTCGCCATTGACCTGGCACCAGGCTGCGTTGCCCGAACACCGGTGTCCTTCCACTCAGTTGCCCTCCTCTGCATCTCCCTCCCCTTCTCGCCTCCCATCGCCTCCCTTATCCTCATCTCCACCACCTCCCGCCGCACGTTGTCGCCGACCTCCATCCCCATGCCCCACTCGACGCACGAGTAGTGGGAGTTCGTCTGCTGCTCAGCGAAGAACGGCCAGCAAAGCATTGGCACTCCCGCGCTAAGGCTCTCCATCGTTGAGTTCCACCCGCAGTGCATCAGGAACACACCGACGGCCGCGTGCCGCAGCACCGCCTCCTGCTCGCACCAGCTCGCCAGGAGGCACCTGTCCTTGGTCGCCTCCAGGAACTCGGGAGGCAGCACGGCGGTGTCACCCTTCACCAGGTCGTTCCTCACAATCCATAAGAAGTCATAGCCGCAGTTGGCCAGCCCCCACGCGAACTCCACCAGCTCTTGATTGGACATGGTGGTTATGCACCCGTAGTTCACGTACACCACGGACCGGGGCTTCCTACCGTCGAGCCATTTCAGGCAGGTGTGATCTTCTCTCCAAAGGCTGGAGCATATGGTGCCGAGGGGGCCGTTGGGGACCACCTGCTCGACAAGGAAGTTGAGAGGGCCGATGGTGTAGATGGGCGGCAGGATGGCGCGCATGGCGTCGAGCGCTGGCTGCTCGAGCTCGTCGAAGGTGTTGAGGATGACGGCGGCCGCGTGGTCCGTGCGCTCTACCTCGTGCATCATGAAGTTGAGCAGGATGTCGCCGCGGTCCGTCGTGCAGATGAAGCTCGGGAAGTCTCTGAGCCGCATGTGCTTGCTCATCCCACGAGCCCAGCCCACCGGCGTGTCCAAGTACCCGTTTGTCAGTTGCTCTTCATCTGCTCAAACCGCACATAACAAATGAAAACTTGCCGTTACAATCTTGTACGTAGTACTTTGTGATTGTATTATGTCTTTTATTCTTTTTCGAGAACACGCAAAAAGCTTTGTTGTGTTTATCCGGCCCTTAGTATTAGCACAAATTTCTGATCACATCCAAACAAAATGTTATACTTGTTACTAATAAAAAAATCAAAACCTTTAGCCCATGTTGTTCCTTAGATCCGTTCTTTACCAAGTTCATACCTTTGAGAGGGGCAAGGCCCTCATCCATGAGGAATTGGAAGTGGCGGTAGCCCATGTAACCGCAGGCACTGGCTGTCCAGAACAGCGCGCACGGCACGCCGAGCTCCCTCGCGGCGTCCACGCTAAAGCTCATGACGTTGTCCGCCACGACGCACGTCACGGGCGGCACGCCGACTGCAGCGCTGTTGAGGTCGGCGAGAAGTTTCTTGAAGTGAGGGAGGCAGTTGGTCATGGTGGAGTAGCAGAGGGACGCCGGGTCCTGCGTGGCGTCGGCGTCGGACGGAGGTAGGCCGTCGGGGATGGTGGCGAAGCGGAAGTCCGGGAGGCCCGCGACGGCGCCGGGGCCGCGGGAGCGGATGAGGCGGCGGTGGTTGTACTCGGTGTTGACGAAGGTGATGTGGAAGCCCTTGCAGTGGAAGACCTTGGCCAGTTTCATCATTGGCGTGACGTGCCCCTGCGCCGGGAACGGCAGGCACACCGCGTGCGGCTTCTGGTCGGCCGGAATTGTAGCGCCCATCTCGTAGGCCGGAGTATATCTCAGATCGAGCTGTGCTGTTGTGGAGATGCGGCCTTCCTGTTTGCAGTTGCGCTACACATATATAGCAATCTGTGTCAAGTGGTACTTGGGCGAGAATACGCAAGGCGACGACGACTAGGGCAGAGAGAATCAAGTTGATAATTAACTAGCAACACTGAAATATGGATGCGTCATCTCCGAGCGCTCTGCCAAGCTATCTAGAAAATCTTCAAGCACAAAAGGTTGCAAAATATTATTTGTTGTTGCTTACCTCACAGATTTGTTTTTTTGTTGCATGAGACAATTTGGTTATGGTTAGCCCCATACGTCAACAAAAAAAAATCATTATACCTGACAGTCAATTATTGGTCATTGATCGGTTCAATTTCAAAGCTGGAACTCCCAAATTGGCATCCGGCCTTACCATCGCCGTAAAAAGGAAACAGGCTTCGCGGGCGAGTATTGCAAGCTCTTGTTAGCGCAGCAATGCTTTGAGCTCCTTTTGCTCACTAAGTATCGCTATTTTCTCACCACGACGGCGCAATTCGTCAATTACTAGGAAGTGGGAAAGTACGTGTCAGTCCATGGTTTTTGTTTTTTTTCGCAGCATAATCAAACCGGACGATTTCTGGAGATGATAACGCCATTGTTATCCTCGTGATACTCTGCGATCAATATTGATAGCGTTATCTAATATATTGAACGGTCTTGCACGCGTGCCACGCAGTGAAACTGACAGCCAAACTGACGAGGATTAACAATACCTTAAATATGAATGTAATAATTCATTAAGGCCTAAAGACCGATGTAGTTGTAAGTCTCCAAAGGCAGTTTTCCGAGTGCCCCTGACCGGAGATTTACGTGCGTTTTACCAGACCAATATACCACTTGGAGATTCAACAAACTAGTATAAGGGTCTATCTCCAAGGGATTCCTCCCGTACGCCAAATAAAGCGTAATAAAGCGTACGCCAAATAAAGCACATGCTTTATGTGGTCCAAACAACATGATAATTCAACCTTGCATCTCTGACAACAACAGTTATGTAGTTGTCTGCATGATTTTCTCCCACTGGCAATAATCAAATATCAATTATTATCAAATCCCTCTCTCTCTCACTCTGACAACAACCACCCCCTCGGTTGGGCGCGATGATTAAATAGGACACCTACTTGTGTGGTTCCCCAGTGAGTGTCCATGACCAAATTGGAACACTGGTTCCTCAGTACGACTGTTGGAGAATAGGTCTCCAACAGATTACAATCCGGCTCTTTTTTCAGAGAAGGTGCCATGACCTAATAACAAGTTGTGAGGCTTTCTAAGCAGGCCTTCAAGCAGTACATTGGCCGAAAAGGTTCCCACTAGCAAATCTTGAGAAGTTTGATGAAAAAATCCACTGGAGTTTTGCAAATTTACACCACTACAATCAGGCCCACAGGAGATGATGGCAATGTAATGGCAAACTATTTGCCAATAGTTCTTGAGGGTTCTGTCCAATCGTGGTTGCTCCACCAACCGGTAGGATTGATCCACACTTGGGAACAACTCTATGACTTGCTCATCGCCAACTTTCAGGGGACATACGACTACCCCAAAAAAGAATATAAGCCTCATCAAATCTGATAAGAGCCTAATGAGACCTTGCGACAATACAACAAAAGGTTTAGTTAAGTTCGTAACTATCTTTCAGGGTCACAGATTATTCTGTTATCCAAACGTTCAAGACTAGATTAAGGAATAGATGGTTTATGGAGGACATCGCAATGAACCCTCCATGAACAATCATTGAACTATTCAATATGACAGTTAAAAATACTACCGCTAGTGAAGCGGTCAAATGGAATAAGGCCATTGATCAGATAGAAAAGATTACTCAATCAGACCTGAAGAAGAAAGAAAAGAAGATCAAGAAATCTCCAAAGGGCAAGAAGAATTGCAAGCCCAATACTAAAGAAGTTCTTACGATTACAGAGAAATACTCTAAGAGCAAAAAGGATTATTCCATTTGGAAGGAAAGAAAAGCTCCAACCAATGAGTCTAAGAAAAACAAGATGTGGTGTCCACTCCACCAAACAGCAGGGCATGATTTATGTAACTGTCGTGCCTGGCAAAAGAAGTTCGAGGATAACTACTCGGGTAAGGGTCCTCTCCCTTCTATATTGGAGGTCAAGGAACAGAGCAACAAGAAGGATAAGGAGGGCGATGACGAAATGGAATACCAGGAACCAGAACACACTGTTGACGTGATCTTCGGCAGATCCTCCTCCTACAAATCCAAACAACAAAAAAAACACCATAGAATATGAGGTGAACCTCACCAATGCGCCAGTTCTCATTAAACCATCTAGATGGTCAGTCACGGCCATCTCCTTTAGTCGATAAGACTGTCCCTTCCCTTCAACTCAACCAGGTAAATTGTCTATTGTTGTAGAACCTACTATAAATAATTGTAAGGTTAATCGAGTTCTAGTTGATGGAGTTACAAAGCTAACTCCATCAGCAATAGCATTCCTCATGGTTGCTCCTGGTAGTAGCTAGCATGTCTTGAAGGGCTTCAAGTTGTCGACCAAGATAATTTACCTTCTTGACCACTTCAAATCCTGGCCTTGCGCTAGTCTTGTGTCGCCCGAGCCATCCCCTTCCCCCCGCTTAGCCACCGCCTCTCTGCGCCAGTGGTCACACCCCCTTTCTTCTCCTCCTTTGCCATGCCATCTCAGGTCAAGGTAGCCTCGACCCATCACGTCTGACCCTGCCTGGCACTGGCAGTACTTTGAGTCATGTGCCCGACTTTTGCTCTGCACCAACCCGTGGCGAGCACCTCACCAGAACCTCCGCCGATGCCCTTCTCGGCCGACTCAATGCCATCATGGCACCACGGCGCCAGAGCCCCTCGCCACCCCTATAAAGCCATGCACCTGCTTCTTGGCACCACCACATAGCTACCATCACCACCAATTGATTAGAGAATCTCTCGAGCCCCCTCCTTCTCTGTCTCCGGTCGAACCGTCGCTCGGAGCAATTCCAGCCAACCGCCTCACCATTTCTCAATTGCCAGTAGCAGGAGCAACACTAGGCGATCGCAAGACAACGTTGACCATCTACATCGCCTCCTGACCCCTCCGACGAACTCTCCACATGGACCCCTCCACTGTCGACTGGGTCTCCGACGATAGCCCACACCGTGCCACCTCAAGCGCCTCCACCACCATAGGTGAGCTCCTCTACTCCCTTGGATGCTCTCCTCATGTCGAATCAGATTCTAATGGCTTATAGAGCCACCGCGCTGAGCGCCCTGTTCTCGCCACCGCTATGCTCGCTGCCGGCAGCACAATGGCTCAAATTAGCTCGTGCCATCCCCCATGAAGCTTCGCACGACCCCTAGAACCCATTTTGAGCATGCTTTCATCTTGCCAAAGTCCTCGGCGAGAGGCTCTGCCTCATCTTGATCGGAGAAGAACACTGTAGCTTCGTGATTTGATTAAGAAATGTGATTAATTTAAACTAATGCCGGTACTTAGCGCTTGATTAATCCACCAATGACATGTGGGTCGCACTCCCTTAATAAGGCCCCCATGTCCCAGCCTCGACAATGCTTTTCTTCCACTTGTCTGCTGTCGCTGCTTTCTTAGGTGCCATTATTCCTTCAAGCTTTTGCCACCGAAACCCATGGACAACACCAACTGTTGTGGCTATGGATTAAATAGTAAGTAGAGGACTCTCGAAGATCACTAGAGGCTACCCTAAGCCTTAATACACACTACAAGTGGAGTAGCTAATGGGAACTACTAATCTGCCTTGCTCATTTCTTACATAGGGTCCGGTTGTAGTCATTCTCGTGGAATGATCAAGGCTAGAATATTGTTATTCCGTTATCTAAAAAAATTTCTTACATAGGGTTATATATACATGATTTGTGTAACATCCTGTTTTTCTGCAATTTTTGAAGCCAGGATTTTAAAATGAATTTTCTGGAATTTTCTGAATTTAATTCAAGCTTCAAATGAATTTTTAGAATTTTCAAAGATTTAATATGAATAAAATAAATATTAAAATAAGCTGAAAATATTTTATTTGGATTCTTCAGGTCTCAAGGAATTTTCTGGTATTTTTGGTGAATTTTTGGGATTTATTTGCTATTTTCTAGAGCTTTTAGAAGTTTATTTGAATTTCTGGAAAAGAAAAAGAAAAGGGGAAAATCCACCGCCGCCCGATCCACCTCCCCGCCACGCGTCACCCATCCATCGCGCCCGCGCCGCCACCATACGGTTTCCCGCGCACCCGCCTCGCGCGCCTAATCCCGCCGTCACACGCTGCCGCAAGATCGCGCGCCGACACGCGGCGGCACCGCCCGCGTCCGCGCGCGCGCCCGCCTCCTCCTCGGCCGCCCGATCCGCGCGCGCTGATCTCGCCGTCCGCCCCGCGCTCTACCCTAACCCTAACCCTAACCCGATCGCGCCCGCGACCGATCCTCGCCGTCGGTTGCGCCCATGTGTCTTAATCCCGGCCGTCCAAACCGCGTCCGTGTTCGCTCCGAGCCGCCCCAATCGAACTCCTCGGTTCACGTGTTTTTAACCGCCGCCGTCCTCGGTTCGCGGCCGCCTCGCCAACCTCGCGCGCCGCCGATCTCGCCGCTCCCACGCCGCCGCCGCTGCCGTTGGAGCCGCGCCGCCGCTGCCGCCGAGTCCACTCGCCCGTGACGCCGCCGGAGCCGCCGCTGCCGCCACCGCCCCCGCTGCCGACCGGTGAGGCTCGCCGCCGACTCCGCCTCCGCTCAACCTCCGCGGCCACCTCGCGCACTCGCGCCGCCGCGACGCCGCGCGCGCGCGCCCACGCGTCGCCGATCCGCCCTCGCACCGAGCCACGCGCCGCCATCGCCGCGCGCCCCGCCGCGCCACGACGACGCGCGACGCGCCGCGCCATGCGCCGGCGTTCCGCCCACCGCCCGCGCCGCTCCATCGCCGCCGCTAGCTCAGATCTGAGCCGAAGGCTCAAATCCGGCCACGTGTTGCCCTCGCGACCGTCGGATCCCCGCCGCCGCCGCCCGCACCGCGCCCGCGCCGCGTCAGCCCTAGGCCACGTCAGCCCTAGCTGACGTGGCATCCCACGTGGCATGCCACGTCAGCCGAGACCCGCCCCCAGGTGCCACGTGGAAGCCACGTCAGCTGCCACGTGACAGCATATGCTGCTGCCACGTACGCCCTAGCGCGCCGCGTCAGCCCACCGCCCCGCGTGCACTGTTTTGTGGATCGAGTCCACGGTGGACCCGGTTTCCCGTGCGCCCGGTCCACAGCACAGTAACTTTTCTGATTTTCCCGATTTAATTTAGGTTTAATTTTTCGAGAGCCCGTTCTCCTCCGTCCTAGCTCCGATTGACCCCGTTCTTTTTTCTAAATTCATCTAAAATCGAGCTCTAGCTGTTGGTTCTGGTTTTGTGAATTTTGGAGTTCATTTGCTTATCATTTTATGTGTTTCTTTATTTTTGATCGTTTTCTCTCTCGTTAGATTCGGATTCCGGAGGAGCAGGTTTCGCGCCCGAAGACCAGGAGTACCTCGCTGAGCATAACCAAGGCAAGTCGTGTCCTTTGATCATGTTGAACCGAGTTTGCAATCTATTATTTAATTAATTTATTTTAAAGTACATCGCATCGCTATTTTTATTCAACCGTTGTAACTGGTAGTTAACGTCCCATTTGAGTTTATTCCTCCTTGATATTTTGGAATGCCATGATGCCATTGTCACCATAGGTTGGGAAATTTACTAGTGATGCTAGATTATTTGTCACATGGGTTGGTACGATTAGACTGCTTAGCTGGCTTATAATTACGATTGTTCTCATCAGCACATGTTAATTATTAATTTGACTTAATGACATATGGAACTGTGGTTGGTGCCACGTGTATTAAAATTTGTGCCACGTCATTGGTGTGACGTTGGCTTGGTTATACAAATTGGTTTTGCACTCGCGAGTGATCGTGGCAAGAAAAGGAGGTGCATTGCACTCGGGATGAGGTAGCCTCGCCCGGGTAATGTTAAGGATTTAACTTTGTGCGCCATTGATCTGAGCTTAAACGTGCAAACCACATGTCTAGTATGGGATGGACCTGGCTGATTAATTTGTAATATTTCAATTCGATTCTGCCATTGTGATGGACATGGTTGCTGATTTCCATGTGGCGCAAGGGGGGTGTGATGCGAAACCCTAGCGGGCAGGATTGTGTTGAGGTAGAGCATTGTAAAGGCCTTGTTGTGATTTCCTGAGATCGAGGCTAATCACATCGTGTGGGTACAGTTGTGCAACCTTTGCAGAGTGTAAAACTATTCGAATAGCCGCGTCATCGGTCATGGACATTGCTCGGGGATTTCACACGAGGGTTAGTGTTTTCACTTATAATTTGGTGGTTCATGTTGGGAGTGGACAGGTAGTTCACTTTGGATTTAGCTTGTGAATTGGTGTTCACAAGTGGTTCATGTTTATACCTTTGATTATTTATTATTATTGTTTTCAGTTAACTTATGCTTTCAAGTTATTTATTATATTTCATCGAGAAATGCCTTTATGCAAATTAACCTTTCAGCCTTCCTTTGGTAAGCCTTGCATATTATATTGCATTCATTGTTACAAACGACTTGCTGAGTACCAATGTACTCACGGCTTTACGCCTATGTTGCTCAGTTGAGGGAGAGGAGTACTATCAACAGGAGGTTCCGTATGAGAGTATCGCGACGACTTCACGGATTAGGCTTCGCTTCTCCACTCGATAGCCTGTGGCTTGTCGATTGGTCGCTACGCTTTATTTTGGATTTTCGCCGTTATTTTGTTAAGCCCTTCCGCTAGAGATATTGTAAGCTTGGTCATAAGGTCGCACTTTGATATTTTATCGATATTCGAGTTTTCCTTTATTATTGTCGTGTGTATGACTGTGATGACATCTATGTTTGACTGTGTGCACTAGCGTGATCCTGGACTAGTGCAGTTTACACAGAGAGACCAACTTTGCATATTCGGGTCTCGACAATTTGATGGCTAGATTACAAAAATGCTCTTACTAGGGCTCATCATGCTTGGGGTACGAATGTCATTTCATATAGTTAATGGGCCTTTTGGCCCAAGAGGTCGAATGGTTAAAGATGGGGGTTCCCCCGCCTGTGGACCTCACACTATAGTCCTTGTTGCCATCCATCATCATGGCCTTGACCTCTTTCGCGGCCGTGTCTTTTCCGTCCAAGCCCTTGGCTGGCGGGGGCACTGCTATCTTCACCTCCGTCAATGCCGAGGACATATTTAGACCATTGGCCCTTTTGTTGCTTACGTTCGGAGCCCACCTTCAAAGACTTGGGCGAGGGCTTTGCTTTGGTGGTCGTCGCGCCATTGTGCCTCTTCTTCAGCTTTGGCTTACTCCTCCATCTTGTCGATGAGTTTGGCTACTGTTCTTATGGACTTGCACACATTATACTCAGCCATGGGCCCATTATGGAGACCTCTTATCACTATGTTGGTGATAGTAATCTCGTTTACATCTTTGACTTGGCGGCAGATCTTTGTGAAGCACCTGAAGTATTCTCGCAGCTTCTTCGATGGCTTCTACTTGATCGCGAAGATCTGATCAGCGTCCACCCGCTCAATGTAGTTTCCTTGAAAGTTGTTGTGCATCTGGTCTCGGAGCTGCTCCCATGCGTACACACAGCTGGGTGCAATGGTGAAGAACCAGGAGAGCGTTATCCCTTGAAGGGCGCGAGGAAGCCCCTTAACCTTCGTCGAGTAGTTCCCCCCTGCGGCTTTGATGGCTATTTCATAGATGCGTAGAAACTTATGGGGGTCTATGTCGCCCTTATATAGTTCCACTGTGGGCATCTTGAAATCTTCTGGCCATGTGTATTGTTGTAGGCTGGTGGACAAAGGAGTCTCCGGGTCTACTCGTCGGAGGGTGCTGCGCACCTTGACATGGGCTTCGCGGCGTCCGCCCTTTTTCTGCAGTGACCTCTGCTACTGTGGTTGCGGGTGTTTGCTGACTCTGAGTCTCTTGTATCCCCCTCATGGCGCTTGCACTGTAGCGTTCTGAGGACTGCCACCAAGGCGCCCTCCGATTGCTACGTACCGACGGCAAGAGTAACAGGTCGATGGAGACACCGGCGTGCATGGTGGGATTGTTGGTGATGACAACGTGTCGAGGTCGTCAAACGCGCTGGCACGAATGTCGGGGGTCAACAGATGTGCTAGCGCACATTGCGGGGTCATTGGTGATTGCAGCATGAGCACCAAGGTCATTGGATGCGTCGACACAAGTGTCAGGGTTGACAAACATGCTAGCATGGGTGTCGTGGTCAATGGATATGCCAGCACAGGTGTCAAATGCGCGGGTATCCAGTCGCGAGGCTCTCCGCGTTGGCATTCGCTGCTCACCGTTAGAGACATCGCTGCCATGGGGGCGAAGAGCCCTCGACCACCAGCCCCCGTGTCCCGGCCTCGGTGGTTGTCGCCGCGGTGCTTTTCTTCCTCTTGGCCACTGTCGTCGCTTTCTTCGATGCCATTATTCCTTCACGCTTGTGGCTTTCGTGTTGAACCCTACGGACAGCACCAACTGTTGTGGCTACGGACCAAATAGTAAGTAGAGGGCTCTAGGAGATCGCTAGAGGCTGCCCAGAGCCTGGATACTGGCTAATGGGAATTACCGGTCTGCCTTGCTCATTCCTTACATAGGGCTATATATATATGATCTGAAGGCCAAATTACAAGAATGCCCTTGCTATGGTTCATCATGCTTGGGTACCATTGTCATTTCACATGGTTAATGGGCTTTGTGGCCCAGCAGACCGAATTGTTGAAAGTGAGGGCCATCCCCCAACACTATCCACTATCTAAAACAGAAACTGGTAGCCGATGCAAAGATATCCCAGTTGGCCGGTTCACAGAACAACATCATCATGCCCGCCTGACAACTTAAGCGAGGCGACAGCCGCTTAGTACTCTTGCAAAACCGACAACACAAGCAAGCTATACAGTTTGCACCAGAAACACGCCTGAAAGATGCGATATGTACAGTACAAAGAAATTTTGCAAGAGCTTAACATGGTTGGGTTTGTATTTTTAATAACTTACTAATAAATTACAATCTCCTTAATAATATACTACTAATGGATTACTCCTCCAGATCTGTTCAACTCAAGGCAAATCTTCTTGAAAATTCTTATTCAAGGCAAATCATTCATAAGAAGTCACATTAGCACAGATAACACTAGCATTACTTCTATGTAATAGCACACGGTCCATTGCAATAACGTAACCTTCTTATTCCTATTTTACCAGCTTTAAGCAGAGGTTACTCCACTTTTAAGTACTGAAAACATCACTAGGCACATCCACATGCCATTCTCGGTAAAAATGTGGTATTGTTACAGATCATTTCATAAAGATGGTATTATCATATTCATATCAGAAGGCAACACATTGCAAGGGAGCTCTATTTTCAGACAAGATTCCCTATCAAAACCACGTACCTAGCTATTCTATTGCAGTGTTTTCAGTAACTACTACTCTGATGAAATTTCAGTACAGAAGCGAAAGTAGCACCATCAGAAGAATTAAATGGGAGAGAACCGAGCCAGCCCTCCAAACCGATCCAAGCAGTAAAAGAACAGAGCAAATCCCAATGATGTCACTTCTGTAAATCGGGGACTGGTGGACAACGTTCTATAGCTTGTCTAAATAAGATCGGCGAGAGCAAAATGGAGTGTTCATAACGGTGTGCTGGAACACGAACTACTCCCGGTGCAACAAGCGTTTTCGTTCATTCAGCAGGAAGCGATGATGAGGCAAAGGGCGGCCTTTTCAGATGAAAACTCCCTGTCTCGCTATTCCTTTTTAGACTACCGTTTTTGTTTGTACACAAAGCTATTGTTCTCTTTCTTCTACAAAGATCGGCAGAGCTCCTGCCTGCATTTTTTTTTAAAAAAAAAGTGAGAAACTTCCGTAAGACGTCCAAAGTGTTTGGGATTTGGAACTCTCAAAGGAAGTAAAGAATGGGACAAGAGGAATAACTAGCTCAAAGCATCAGACTATGTGTTCATTGGTCTCTCTTGACTACATAATTCTTACAAGCTTTTCTCATCAAAACCCCCAGTACAATCCATACATACACTGCCCTTTTTATAGGCATAGCAACCGACCTGTACAAAATATCTATTGAGAACATACTGCATTAGACAGCTAGAAAGCAAATTAGCTTTTACAACTAATGTACTTGCTGTTATTAACATCAAGAAGATAGCTATAAAAGACACTAGTAGTCGGAATAGCTATAAAAGACACTAGTAGTCGGCATGTTATCCTTCCATCATTACATGCACCGACTTTGACTCAGGAGCAATCCAAACCAGACTGTGCTACGTTAAACTAGTATGTTTAGAAGTGTCCAAAACGACGAATTTTGTGACTAGAGGGAGTAGTATAAGAGAGCGTCTATGGATTATCTTACTCTAAAAAAAAGAATTGGTCTTGGCAACGATAGTTAATTGAGCTCTTCGTGTTGAAAGGATGTAGGGATATGTACGCATTTTAGAAAAAAAAATATCTTGCTAACAATAGTTTGCTGTGTTTTCCCTAAAAAAATAATAGTTTGCTGTGGTAAGAGGCCTTTATATCTCAAACTTACGGAACGATTACATCCATTATTTGTATAAACCAATTGATGAAAAATTGATGAAATGGTGCAGATCAACCCTCGGGAGATTTCTGAACTTTCTCGGCAATGCATCCTTCCTAACTGCTCCTGCCAGAGAGCAGGATATCATTGATCAGCTTGTCCAGGTTGGCACACGAGCTGCCACCACCAGGCTGCGTTGCTCGAGCAGCGCTCTGCTTCCACTCCACTGCCCTCCTCCTCATCTCCCTCCCCTTCTCCCCTTCCATCGCCTCCCTTACCTTCCCCTCGACCGCCTCTCGCCGCACATCGTCGCCCACCTCCATCGCCACGCCCCACTCCAAGCACATGTACAGAGAGTTCGTTGGTTGCTCGGCGAAGAACGGCCATGACAGCATGGGCACCCCGCCGGTCAGGCTCTCCAGCGTTGAGTTCCACCCGCTGTGCGTGAGGAACAGCCTGACCGCCTCGTGCCGCAGCACCGCCTCCTGCGGGCACCAACTGGCCAGGAGGCCTCTGTCCTTGGTCGCCTCCAGGAACTCAGGAGGCAGCACGGCGGCGTCGCCTTTCACCAAGTCAGGCCTGACGATCCACAGGAACGCGTAGCCGCTGTTGGCTAGGCCCCAGGCGAACTCGACCAGCTCTTGGTTGCTCATGACGGTGATGCTCCCGTAGTTCACGTACACGACAGACCGGGGCTCCCTGCTGTCGAGCCAGTCGAGGCAGGTGCGGTCTTCTTTCCAGAGGTTAGAGCCCAGCGCGTCGAGCGGGCCGCCCGCCGGGACGAGCTGCTCGGCGAGCGAGTTGAGCGGGCCGACCGTGTAGACGGCCGGTGGGAGCGCGGCACGAAGGGCGTCGAGCGCCGGCTGCTCGAGCTCGTCGAAGGTGTTGTACATGATGGCGGTCGCGTCCGCCATGTGATCCGTCTCGTGCAGCGTGTAGTTGAGCATGATGTCGTCGCGGTCGGTAGTGCGGAGGAAACTCGGGAAGTCCCTGATCCGGACGTGCTTGCTCATCCCGCGCGCCCAGTCCACCGGCGTGTCCAGGAACCCGTTCGTCAGCTGCTCCGCATCTGATGACCACGCGTCCACGCCACGATCCAATGTTCACCGTGCAACTTCAAAATTTCAGTACAGGGAGTAACGCGAGCGCGCGAAAAGATCGCAAGACAATACCTTTGAGGGGAACAAGGCCCTTGTCGACGAAGTGGCGGAAGTGGCGGTAGCCCAAGGAGCCGCAGGCGCTGGCCGTCCACAGCAGCGTGCACGGCACGCCGAGGTCCACCGCGGCGTCGATGGTGAAGGTGAGGGCGGCGTCCCCCACCACGCACGTCACCGGAGGGACACCGGCCGAGTGGTTGAGGTCGGCGAGGAGGCTCTTGAAGTGGGGCAGGCAGATGGTCATGGTGGATTGACAGATGGCCGCTGCGTCCTGCGTGACGTCGGCGTCGCACGGCGGCAGGCCGTCGGGGATGGTGGCGAAGCGGAAGCCCGGGAGACCCGCTAGCGCGTCGGGGCCGCGGACGCGGAGGAGACGGCGGTGGTTGTACTCGCTGTTGACGAACGTGACGTGGAAGCCCTTGCTGTGCAGGATCTTGGCCAATTTCATCATCGGCGTGACGTGCCCCTGCGCCGGGAACGGCACGCACACGGCGTGCGGCTTCTCGGCGTCGCCGGCCCGAGCGCGTGCGGTATCCATGCGCACGCCTGAGAACTAGCTCGGATTGTATCCCTGCAACGTTTGCGATTTGCGCGAGACAGAGATCGAACTGTTTCTTTGAGAGAGGAGGCAGCGAAGTGAAGTGCCATTTATAGAGCTCGCAGGTAGCTTTTCTTCTTTGATCGATTTTTTTAGAGTTCTTCTTTGATCAATTAGCTAGCTGCTTGAACTACTTGAAACAAAATATACCTGACTTCGACAGATAATTCACCATATCCATTAGATATATAGATTGAATATTGTACAAACTTCTACAATTATCTATGAAGATAATACAGTTTGTATTGCACAAGTACAGACAGGTTACGTGAAAAGTTATCTCACAAAGCATATCAATCACAAGTTTTTATATGCCCATGAATTATAAAAGATAGACAAAATTAAAGTATTGCATACTAAGTTGTATAAAAATCTTGTAGATTTATTCACTAAGTCATTTACTTTGAAAGGTGTATACGTGGAATTGGAATAATGAGACTTAGAGAAACGCAGAACTCAGGAAAAGACTATTCTCGAGCTCACTATTAAACTTGATCATAAGAATCGAGTACCCAAAGAATAAATCATATAGATCAAATAAAATTAAGTGGATTGTACTCTTTTTTGTCTTAACGAGTTTTCCTGAAGTTTTCTCGACCAAGTTTTTTAATGAGGCAGTTCATGCAACATAATATAACATATATCTTGCACTCTTTCTCCAAAAAATTTTCATTGATTTTTTATGGAGTTTTGATGAGGTATGAGTGTGTCAGATAAGTTACCAAGGGGAGTGTTGAAAAATCTGGATCTAGACCTGCAAGTTTTTCTGAAGTTTTCTCAACCAAGTTTTTTTAATGAGGCAGTTCGTGCAACATAATATAACATATATCTTGTACTCTTTCTCTAAAAATTTTTCATTGATTTTTTATGGAGTTTTGATGAGGTATGAATGTGTCAGATAAGTGACCAAGGGGAGTATTGAAAAATCTAGATCTAGACCTGTAAGTCTGGTCCATAGTAGACACCTCACCACTTCTATAAATAAGGAGTCTTGTAACTTGTACATTTGGAAGAGAACGCAATAAAGAAAAAAAGGAGTCCCTCATCTCTTATGTTTAAGCTATTATTTTATTTTATTATTCTGTGATTGATCCATCTCTCTTGTTTAAAAGAAATTGCTCGAACTAGACTCGTCAGTGACATTCCTCGGCAATTCTCACGCAATACTTTTCATTATATGCGCTATGGCTATTTATAGTGCATCGTATACAATATGTACGGTTGTAACAAACCGGCAGCTAATCACATCTTAATCAAATCAGTTAGCTATTAGCGGCCGGATTAGCGTTAGCGGATGCTGTTGCATGCACCTGGACGCGTGTCCAACACTACTAGTCTCTGTTGCACGATACGACCCGTAAGCTGGCACGGACCAAGTTGCACACGTCACCTATATTTGATAGTTGTATGCATTCCGTCTTGTCTTGGCCATGAATTACGCATGTGCATTCATAGTAGCTGCTTTACACTTCCCAACAAAAAAATAGGTTCCTGCAAGGCTGTGAAATGACAGGAAAATTCGTGGTAGCTTCGTTGTGGCAGGGAAACCGTGCTTACCCAACTTAACTACACTGAGTAGAGGGGGGGACACGACTCGGCCACAGCAACCACCAAAGTCAAAGGAAAACACATTCGGACAAAAATGAATTCATGGATTTTGCTCCAATTAGTTTCTTTTGTAAAGTACAGAATAAAGTATTTGGAACCAAATTCATGAATTCAAAAAAAGTACTCTTTACAAAAGAAATTATTTGGACGCACAAATGATTCATTTTTTCACCTGAATTGTGAGAATTAAGATAGTCTCTCCATTTTTTACTTAACTTCCTATAATCCATGCTATCAAACTTTCACTAATAGACTCAAAACAATCTAAATAGCTATACAAAAGTTATGCTAGTAGATTTATCGTTAATAATCTTTACTATTATAAAAGAAGAAGTTGGTGGTTGACCCGTCGTCACTCCTCCCTTCTCAACCATTCGATCTGAATATAAGATAAAATCCGAACCGTCTGTTCACTCCTCCCCTCCCTCCCTCCCACCCCGCACGCCGCCTCCCTAACCCTAAAATCCGCACCGCTCTCCCCCCGCATCCCCCTCGCTCTCCCCCCTCGCACCCCCGCCTCCCCCTCGCTCTCCCCCCGCCGCCCCCGCTCTCCCCCCGCCTCCCCCTCGCTCTCCCCCCGTCGCCTCGCTCTTCCCCCGCCTCCCCCGCGCTTTCCCCCCGCCGGCCCCGCTCTCCCCGCCTCCTCGCGCTGTGCCGTGCGTTGTACATACCTAGATGTACAATACCTCCTCCTCCTCATCCGCCGCTCCGCCTCGCCTACTCCTCCCTATCCTGCGCCGCTGCCTCCTCCTATCCCCACTTCTCCGCTCCGCCAGTGCCTTCTCCCCTGCTCCTCCGCTCCGCCAGCGCCTCCTCCTCCCCCCTCCGCTCCACCGCCGCCTCCTCCCCCGCTCCTTCGCTCCGCCAACGCCTCCTCCTCCCCCCACCCTCCGCTGCAGAGACAATGGGTGGGAGCAGGCGAGGTGCCTGTGGGGAAGCCCATGTGGGGGGTAGGGGAGTAGGAGGCGGTGGTTTGGGGGGCGGAGAGGGGGAGGCGGCGGCTTGGGGGGTTGGGGGAGGAGAGGAGGATACGGCGGCGAGGGGTGGGGGAGTAGGAGGCGGCGGTACGGGGGACGGAGAGGGGGAGGCGGCGGCACGGGGGATTAGGAGAGTAGGGGAGGAGGCACCTGGGGGGAGGAGGAGGCGGCGGCGGCGCGGACTAGGGAGGAGGCGGTTCGGGGTGGAGGATGCGGCGGCGTGGGGGTGGCGGCGGCGCGAGGGGGGCGGAGGTGGTCAAGTAACCGCCTCGATGCGACGGTCACACCACCCGCCGCTGACAAGATGCTGCCACCTCGCCGCCTCCTCCCTCCCGTCTCGCATCCTTTTCCACTCTCCAAGCCGTGACCCTTCCCTCCATCGCCAAAGCCCAGATTTCGATGCAGTGCCGAGCCTAGCTCGTCTCCACCGCCAAGTCCACGCGCCTTGACGACGTGCTCCTTGCGGGCTTCGTCTGCCTCCTCAACGCCGGCCAGGAGGACGCGGACGCAGCGACGGGCTCTACAACCCCAAGCCGGGGGACTTCGCCGTCACGGTCGTGTCTCTAGCACTGAGGCCCACCTCGACATCGCCGTTGGCGCTGACCGCCTCGCCACGCTCCTCGCCAAGGAGCTCCTCCCGCTCCACCGCGCCGATATGCCCGCCGGCGGTGCTGAAGTAGCTCCGCCTAGGCCAGGGAGCGTGGGCATCGTGGTGGGCCCCGCATTGGATGAAGAGGCCTAGAAGCAGGATCGCGGGGGCATGGCGCTCGTGGCGCCCGGCACGGTGGTGTTCGCGGAGGTGCTCAGACGCACGCTGAGCGGCCGACTGCTGCTTTCGGCGAGGTGGCTCTTCCGATGTCTCGCGTGGCATCGCGCCAGGCAGGTTTAGTCCTCCTCACGGTGTCCTCTTCCATCTGACATTGAGTTCGAGCGCTATGCTCCCTTCTTAGTGTGCGGATATGAAAGCGTGAGACACTGATGCAATAATTCATGTGTTTTTGTCAGACAGATTATGCGACTTGACGAGCCAATTGAGGTCAAGATTTATGAGTGGAACACTGGTGGACTTCTTACAAGAATTGAGGCAAGAAAGAACCCATTTCCTTCATTCTTACTGTCTCTTTATAACCATAAATAGTTGTACCGTTGTAGGGTTTAACATTCATTTTGACTTCATTTCAGGGGCTATTATTATGCATATCATGAGACTTTTTACTTGCTTGGGAAGACTCATTGCAGATGCTTTGTTCACTTTCATTTACCGAGATGTAAGGGGCCATTTTAGGATTGCATTTCTTAATACCATGACCAAAATGAACCCCTGCTTCTATTATCTCTTTCAAATTGATGTTTCAGTATCTTGTCATTTTGTGCAATCTTCCTTTTGATTTTTTTTCTCAGAGAAATGGATTATGTATCAAATTATACCTATTGCATTAAAGAAGAAAAGAAACCTATAGAAGTCGAAGATGCAGAATGGAGGTTCATGTAAATTCCATTTATCTGTAAATTGTAGTGATCAAGTACCAAAATTCCATAGTTGAAATGTGGCCCAATCAAATATGGTGGCACCCATTTAAGTTAAATCTAGAGTATGATAAGTATGTCATATATTTCATTTCCTTTATCGGTTCGCACTCTGTGACTAATGCCATCGAGCTCACACCAATTGTGAATGTCAAGTTGGAGTATTATTGTGCCTCAACTTTCAATTTGTGTTTCCTTTGCTAGCGTCTCTCATGCTTGTTTGTTTCTTTTATCGCTTCTTCCAATCACTAAGGAGGTTTTAACATCAAGTGATTGTAGCTGCTTATTTAGGAGTTAAATTCAATAGGTTCAACTCTTTTTCTCTCATCTGATTTGGGATAACAATGTTACTCTGAATTCATAGGGTAAACAAGCCTATTGTATTAGTCACATCCTCAGTTTGCTATAAAAAATTATTGTACTTTGCACTAATTATCTTATATCCTAATGATAGTATGCATCACTTTTATTTGGTTTTTCGTTGCAACGCACGGGCACCTTACTAGTACTTTTAAAATATTATAATTTTAGTAGTATATCTTAATATAAAGTTATAAAAAATAACGATCAAAATCGCTTCTTGGAGATCGTAAAAAATAAAAAACGTCAAGTAAAAAAGAACAGAGGTAGCATAAAAAAGAACACAAATGAGGAGTCACATGTCTTTTTTGTGTGAGTGTATCTGCGATGTCCAAGAAATGTGATGGGGTTTCATATATATAACCACAACTATCACAATTTTATTCTTAACCACTAGAATAAATTCAATGTAAGTATTTAAGTTTATTGTTTTGAAAAATTTGATTGTACTCCGGCATATTGAAATCATTTTGATGTAAGGATAAACATTGCCCATTGGCGGTGCTCTATCAGATGATCTTCGCAAGCTTGTATCATTCGAGCACCTTGTGTATTCCCCTTTCGGCCCCGCTCAACGACGCGATGGCTGCGCGTTGAGCGGTAGCGTTCGGCGGTACAGGTACTGTGCATATTTTGTTTTTTTGTGTTTTGTTTTTTTTCTCATATTTTTTGCATTGTCCGCTTTAGATTAGTATGCCGTTTTTATTTTTATATTTTTTTAATTTAATTATGTCCAATAAGTCAACTCAGTTACAGTAAAAAATCAGCTAGCTAAAGTAAAATTTCAGCTAAAAATTAAAAACTATCGCTATTCCAAATGCTACCTTTGTGTGTGTACTTGTAGTTTAGGCCTTGTTTCGAATGTGGGAGTTTTCCTACAAATTTCCTTGTTGCAAAATAGCCATTGCTTTTGATTTCTTATTCCTCTCGAGCATTCCAAATTACACGACATGCCATGCGTGAACAGCAAAGCCCTGCCTTAGTTTTTCAAATAAAATAAAACATTACATCAGGATTTAGAATAGACACATTTGCGCATCAAATTAGCATGCTCTGTCTTCTCCTTACGGAGATACTCTAGATAAACCACAACTGTTTAACCTTCTGATCAAGAATTAAGGACTGGTTTGAATTGGATTGTCAAAGAAATTTTAGAGGATTTACTCTGTTTGCAACGAAATCTTCCAGGACCTTGGTTCCATCTCGTGTTTCTCCCGCTGCATTAATTTCTCAGAGCAGGTGATCAGGGCCGTCCGTTGCATGAACGGACGGGCTCACGGGCCCATACAGTCTCAGCTCCGATGGGCAGCACAGTACTGCAGTGGATAACGCACGCGGCCACCGCCCCCTCCTCCCCCGAAGCACTCGGCCACCGCGATGATCTCCCACACGCGCCTCCCGCCTCCGCCTCCCACCCCAACCCATCCTTCCCGCCGCGCCACCGGCGGAGGCGGCGTAGAGTTCCGCCGCAAGCTCCACTTCATCTCGGCCGAGCTCCACCGCGACACCTTCCCGCTCCTCGCCCTCCACCCCACGCTCCTCTGCCGCTCCTCCACGCCTCCCTCCGCCTCCTCCTCTCCCACGGCCTCTCCTCCCGCGACGCCTACCGCGTCTTCTCGGCTTTCCCGTCCCTCATCACCTCCCCTCCCGACGAGCCCCTCCGCTTCCTCTCCGCCGCCGCGCCGCTCCTGCCCCCGCTCCTCCGCGCCGCCGTCGTCCGGTCCCTGTGCCTCCTCGCGGCCTCCGTTCCCGACACTCTCAGCCCAGCGCTGCACTTCCTACGCCGCCGGAGACCCCTCCCTCTCGCCGCCGCCCTGCTCCTCACCTTCTCCCCCAAGCTCCTATTCCTCCGCGACGCCACCGGGCTCCCCGACCCTGCCGTATGCGCCGTCCTTCGCCGCGCCCCCGCCATCCTCCCCTACGGGATCGAGACCAACCTCACGCCCAAGCTCCAGTTCCTCGCCGACGGCATGGGGAGGGACCCCGCCGCCGAACTCACCGAGTTCCCGCACTACTTCGCGTTCAGCTTGGAGGGGAGGATCAGGCCGAGGCACGATGCGTTGAGGGAGAGGGGTGTTGAGATGTCGCTCAAGGACATGCTCACGAGCAGCGACGACGAGTTCAGGCTGCGGCTGCTCGATGCAGCGCCCTCGGCCACTAAGGAGAGGATGTGACCTTGCACTCAGAAGCAGGGTATGGATGGTAGCTGCACTGCCCTGGTTACGAAAATGGCAGTGCTTTCATTTCATATTTGATTAAGAAGATTACCCTCCAATGCGATGAATGGCCTCAGCAACAATTTGAAACATAAATTGAGTTTCATGTGTCATTTTGGGTTCGCATTAAGGCCTAAGGGCAACGCTGAGATATGCATCAGCCCACACGGAGTGAGGCATGGAGATGTAGTCTGGTGTGATCCCTCAATGAATGATCATTTCATATCGCATATGCACCATTATGGGGAGTCAAAAGAGTTCACAATAGACATGAAAAAGGATGCTTCTGCTAAACTTGTGATGGGTTACATTTCATCTCCTAGCCTTGGAGGAAGGATGGGGCTGAGGCATGTGCTGTTGGAGGAGAGGGAAGTTTTGCTTTGATGGTGGATGCACGGGATCTCCGAAAGATTAGGTGTGTGATAACCAACCAAAAGAGATCAGTGATAGCATTTTGCTTTGCTTTTTTATGTGCAAATGCTTTATGAAGTGACATGAATTTTAGCAGTGAATATACAACAATTTGTTTTTGCTGCTATTTGTGAGCATGGAGGTTTTCATGGGATCATGTGGATCAAATTGTTGTTTGATTCTCTTTTGGCATTGTATAGTTGGAAAATCTGAATGTGGAATGCTTGATTATGTTTGTCAAACAACCTGCTGTTGATAATCCATGTGTAGTTGTGGCTAAGATTCTTAGTTTAGGGTTGATGTTTACCTTGTGTTCCTGTATCTGGTTGTCACTTTTCAGAGGACTACCATGCTGGAGATTATCATTGTAATTTTGTGGGAACATGTGCCCTTGGACTGTCTGATGATGGGATTCAACCTCTTCTCTTCTATACCAAACCAACTAGGTATGCTAGTAGTTCATACACCTTGAGTGGATCCCCACGAAATTACAAGTAACAAAATATGACAGTGATTTTCCTCCAAATTGTTGGCACAAAAAAGGTTGCTCAAGCATTGAGAGCAAGCCGAGATGAGGAGAATGAATTGTATTCATGTAAATTGATTCATATTTACAATAGTATGGGACACTACCTATATGTTAAGAATTCTTTATCAATAATGGCAACAGATAGCACCACTAAATTCTGGCCAACACGTTCCCACTTTCCCATGCTCATTGGGACAGCAATGAGTGGCCTAGTAAGAAAAGAAAAAAGCTCAACGCATCAAACTTCCTTCTGCATTAGTTAGTTGCAGCATGTTGCTTGGTTTGTCCTTAGGAGCTTCTCCCACATGCATAGCATATGCCTTGGTTCTTGGTAGTGAGCAACAATGTACCCATCCTTGCAGCCATCGATGTGAATTCTTTCATCTGTTTCATATTTGACAGGTAATCCACCCTTCTTCATTTCATTAACCCATATACCCATTGCTACATCTTCTAGTTTGAACATCTGCAAAAATGAAACGGTTTAGATAACATCTTGTTTAGTCTCCTTATCTGGCGTCTGATAGTAGAGAAGATCAGGTAATAAGAAACTAGACACTTAGGTAGAGTAGAAATCATTTGCTGTGAGCTTGCAGCGCTGCGCGCTGGACTACATCGGTACTTGCTGTGATTTTTAGCAGAACTTTAGGTAAACAGCAAACTGAAATGTGTGTTGCTTTACTGCATTTATCTTGGAATACTTTTGAATCACTTGTTTATAGCTTGAGTGTCTCTTAAGCTAGCTTTTAGTTTAGTTGGGATAGCACAACTTATTTTTGCTACCTAAACAAATATACCTGCAGATGACTTGTTTGTGGCTTGAAGGATCTTTCTTTCTTTTTCTTTTTTATTTTTGAAATGGATCGCAGGAGCTCTGCCCATTCATTTCAGAGAGGGGCTTGAGGGATCTTTTGTAGACTAGTTTTCATTTACCATGTATTGCACAGAGCCATAGGTTATGTTTGCATCTAAATAGAAATACCTTTAAACGACTTGTTTTATACCAAGTGTTAATTTCCTTTGCAATGTCTTGTGAGACCACATATCCTGGTCCATGAGCCCATGGTGGGTATTTATCTTCAGGCCATTCCTGCAGAACACATCAGAAATATTAGCACTTCTGTTTCTCGACAATCTGAAGTGTAACTCATATGTTCCCCCATTGTGTTTGAAAAGTTTTGCAATAATTGATGTTTTACTTTTCAGGGAAGGGATTAGGACTTCCATGGTAGTGAACAATTTTTTTGTGGAGACATTACCTCTGGGCTTATGTACCATTTGCTTTCAGGATTTCTGTGAGGACCTGAGTTAGAATTGATGCGACCATAAAGTAGCCCATGACTGACATTCATTTGTTTTACTGAGGAGTGGATCTTATCTACACGGACAAAAGAATCATCATCTGTCTTCATCAGATACTTCGCTGATACAGCACTAGTCTGTTCAAATAAATCACAGGTCAGCAAAGGGAAACACAAGAATGGAAAGTTGGGAAGCATCAATTAGTTGTGGTAGAACATCATTGTTTACCCCATAGATGCATATTGCTAGCGTCTTCCATGTTATCAGGCTGTAGTAATCAACAAAGGGCAGCACCTGAATGTCACCATAGGTGCGTGCCTCATTCCAGAGTTCCTTATTCACCATGAGGTTTGTATGCTTTTAAACAAAACAATTTTATTGTCAAAAGTCTGGTAGGCAACTGTCCTATTATGTGACCTTTAAAATGAAAACAATAAAAAACACTTTGAAACACTTGCTTGTCAACTATGTTAGTTATTCTCTTAGTTTTTTACCAGGCCAACAAAAAACGGGACTGCTACTGCTCCTTCACGCACAGCATCATATTGCTTCCATGTCCTCCGAATCGCCATCCTACGCTTGAAGTTGTTTGCTGTTGAAAAGATACCGATCAGAAGGTCGACATCTTTGCCGTCTGGAATAGGTGATGACTTCAACATTTGAAGATCGAAGCTGTTCTCCAAGTCTTCTGATGTGGGCAATCCACTTGCAATTGCACTTACTAGTTTGAAATCACCGGAAATTGTTACTTCAGTAACAAACCAAGGTTCCAAGCCCTAAGAACGGAAGAACCAATTGTAAGGATTTGAGTTGCATCCGATTTATTTCATGGTCCACATGGAAGAAGGTTACCGCTCTATATGCAAATGAAGTAATATGTTTTCCATCAACTGTCATATGGATCCCCTCCAGTCCTATCCGGAGAGTTGCGATAGCAAGGTATCCCTGCTTAAATGGAAAATATGTGCTTGGTTGGCCAGCTTTCTTGGTAATCGGATGGCGTTTTGAGTTCACTATGCTCTTTTCTTCTCTACCCACCATGGAATTACATTGCTCCAAATCATCCACTGAGAGATATCAGATAAGTAGTGTGAAGAGGCACCACAATAATAAGCATTAAAGAAGCAATTTTTAAGTACCTTCAGTTGCATTGTTAGAGTTAATGCTGGGACAGCGATCCTCATAACCCCAGCCATTACTTGCAGTGAAGGCATTCTGCACTATGACCGGACCTTCAGTAAGTTTATTGCCAGTTAGACGGATATTGTAGTGCAGTACAATGGGTTTTTCAGATTCCCCTGGGAGTGCCGTCCCGACAAGATCAATCCAAAAATTACCAGAGAGGCTACCAGGAGTGCCTATAATAGTTACTGAAGAACCTACAATCAGCCCACAAGGTATGTCGATGGTAAAAGCACCACTCTCCGACTTGGAAGCGATCATTCTCCGAATTGAGTATGGACAGAGCTTCTCTTTTTTACTCTGCGGAGAACTGGTATTTTGAACTGATATTGTCAGGTTTTCCCATGCAACTCTTGCATCGTCAATCGCCTCATTCGCATGAGGGAGGCCATTGGAGATGTTGTCTAACTGCTTCATATGATTCCATGTATATAGCCACTGAAATCCTTCAAGAGAGGAGTTTCTGGAATCCGAGTTGTTTGAAGTTGAGGCATATGCTGGTACTGCTACTCCCTGAGTATTTTCTGGATTTTGAGCTACTGGTGCGTGCACTGGGTTGCTCAACCATGCAAGGGGATTGGCATGGAGGATTTGATACTGAGATACCCCTGATGCTCTGCTGTTCACTATCAGATGTCGCACGATCAGCAGAGATAACAGGGTAATCAGAACCGTGATGCCGAGTCGCTTTGTCGTCCGCATCACTGATCTCGTTTCCGATGTTTCGTGGCAATCAGGGTATACCTGAGTTCGATGGGAAACCAGCCTAAGTCTATCCTCGCTGCTGGTCAAGGTCCAGCGTAGCACCTGTCAATGCAATTGATGTCACTTCTTACTACAGTGAAAAAAATTCCTGTTCAAATAGAATGTAAATAATAGTAGTAGGTTGGATATTCCAAAGCATGCCAAGAACAGAAAATACAAAGGAAATGAAGTGTGCCCTGGCTGTATTTTGTTCTTCACTGTAGTAGAAACTGATAACTCGGAATTTTGACTTTTTGGGCACGTAAGACTGGGGACGGCTATTGACTGAAAGGCAGTCGCAGGTGCTTGGCCACATGTCAAATCCAATGGCCTTGTATAGCACCGTACCAGACCAGGCGCCCCCAGTCAAGTCCTGCATTTGCCGTTCGTTTCACGCGCAGTCTTTGAACGCCTAGGCGGCGATCCTGACTCTCCTTTTGGTTTGCATTTTTCTAATGAACAGGCCGGATGGTTATTCTCAAGCCAGTGGTGATCTTTGATTTGTTCTTCATCACCAGAACCTGACATCTGGGTTCTTGAGCAAAGTTGTCAGGCCTATAGCCGGCCTCCAAGACCTGCTTCTAGCAAACTTAAATTGAAAAATAGACAATCCAAGAGTTCGCCGTCGGCCATCATCCACCAAAATTATATTACTCTGTTCTTTCAAAAAAAATTATATCACTCTAAATAACGATGATGACGATAAATGGAATAATTAGCTACCATGCATGCTGTATCAACTATCAAGCAACTGCATCGTTTTTCTGTTTCGAAAAAAGGGAAACAACTGCTACGTCAAGCCAGTGATCGACCAAGCTTTCTGGAATCAACAAACAAACTCGGATCATGCCCTTGGAGGTTAACGATCGAGCTTCCTTTTGCAACTAGCAGCGAGAGCGAGAGAGAGAGAGAGAGAGAGAGAGAGATGCGTGCGATGGATTCATGGTCCATGGATGCTTACCTTGTACTACGTGAAGTTGTGATCGTCCAGGGAGAGGAGAGAAGATCGATGGCGACGAGGAGGAGGAGGAGCAATAACATATGCCTTCGGACGGGGAGTAGCAACGGGCGAGAGGGGGAAGAAGCGGCGCAACCGAGACAGGCAGGGCAGGGCAGGACGTCCAGGCCCTCGTCATAGTATTTTCTTTTCCTTCGTGGACAAAAGAACGATACAAACTCGGCCGCCGGTGTCGTGTAGGCCCGGCCACGAATTGCCCTTTCATTTTGCCGAATCTATGAGCACAAGATTGCTTAACTTCTTGTCGGTTTATTCGTGCTACTACCTCATTGTCATCTGGATGGAAGTCTACGCCACAGGATTTGGAGCCCATTCAGTTGAACTGAAAAATAGTAGTTTATAGTTGAATTTACATTATAGTTGATTTATTTTACTCTGTAGTTAATAATGATTTATTTGATATAATTAAATTTTAAAAAATTAAAAATAAAATAAATAGATTAGCCCATCACATATAATATAAACAAATATGAGAAAAATGAACCAATAAAAAGCTTAAAAAACTAAAAAACATAAAATTAAAATAAATAAAGCCATAAACTAAATCGAAATAGATACGAGAAGCGTGCTTCTGACATTAGGATGGCATTCAGAACGATTCATGTGGGATGTGGCCAACTACGTGGAGCAGGGCCATTGATTTCATTTCCGTTGAATACCCAAGTGGCAGTGGCTGCCACTCTGAGAACGATTCATGGCTGCCGAATGCCAGCGTTTTTTTTTTTTTGCACTATTTATTTTTTTTATGGTTTTCTATTTTTTATTTTAGGTTTTTTCTTGTATTTCTTTATATTATTCGTGATAGGCTAACATGTTTTTCTATTTTTAAATTTAATTATGTCAAATAAATCAACTCAGCTATAGTAAAAAATAAGTCAGTTACAGTAAAAAAAGACATAAACCACCGCCATTCTGAACATCCCCAAAATAAGCTGATGGCCCGTCTTTTTAGTTTATGGTTTATAATTTTTTAAACAAATAAATAAAATAGTTTTTTCATCATCGTTTTGAAACAACTTATCGAGATAACCTTTTAGAAGTAGCTTATTGGCTTATCGGATTTCGGTTTGTTCGCATTAACGTTCTCATTATGGTCAAAAACTATAAGTCATAGCTGAAAAGAACGGACTGACTACTATGGAAAATCACTCTTCTTGAACATGCATGGTCCCGAGTCCCGATTATGGTCCTATTCGTATTAGCTTTTGCTTTTAGTTTCTGTTTAGATAAGTTAGAAGCCAATATGAACACCTGATTTCTAGAAACGGGTTCTCCACTCTTCTCGCCTCCATATCGCTCCGAGGATAAGTCAAGGGCCATAGGCACATCACGTACTCTATTCCTCTTACTTATATCTCATGTGCCCATCTCTTCCTTACTTTTTACACCACTCACATCATTCTTCTAAAGCCACTTCTTTCAGTCGCTACTATTTATTTTCAGCTAAAAGTCATCAGCCATCCTATTGGCTAAGAAACATGATGAGACATGGTGTTTCTGTGTGGATTATCGTGCTTTGAACACACCGACTGTCAAGAATAAATTTTTAATTCCGATGGTTGATAAGCTCCTAGATGAATTGCAAGAGGCATGCTACTTCACCAAATTGGATTTGTGTAGTGGTTATCATCAAGTGTGAATGCATCTAGATAACATTAAGAGGATAGTGTTTCGAACACATCATGGACACTTTGAGTTCTTAGTGATGTCTTTTGGACTGACGAATGCTCCAGCCACTTTTAGGCACTCATGAATGAGATTCTCAAACAATTCTTGAGGTGGTTTGTTTTAGTTTTCTTTGATAACATCTTAATTTATAGTCGTTCTTGGTCTGAACACTTGCAGCATGTGTACATAGTGTTTCAGGTACTACAGTACCATAAATTGGCTCTCAAACGATCTAAATGTTATTTTGGAGAGACATCAGTAGCATACTTGGGCCACATTATTTCGGGTCACGACGTGGCTATAGATTCAGATAAAGTGGTTGCAGTTTGGGAGTGACTGACACCTTGTTCAGTGAGAACTTTGAGGGGATTCCTCTTATTGATAGGGTATTATCGTAAATTTTTTTCATAATTGTGGTGTAGTAACTTCTCCTCTTACGAAATTGTTGAAAAAGAAAGCGTTCGCATGGTCTGAATAAGTAGATGAGGCGTTCAAGGTTTTGAAGTATGTCATCACGTCCACCCCTGTTCTGCAATTGCCAGACTTCTCCAAGAAGTTTGTGGTTGATTGTGATGCCTTAGGTTTTGGGTTCGGGCAATTTTACATTAAGGAGAACAGCTCGTGCCTTTCTTTAGTCGACAGATAGCTCCTTAGCATGCTAAATTGGATGTGTATGAAAGGGAACTAATTAGATTGGTCAAGACTGTTCAGCATTGGCAGTCATATTTATAGGGGCGAGTTTTCTTGATTCAGACTGATCACTATAGTCTTAAATTTCTCCTTGATCAGCATCTTTCCACCATTCCACAACACCATTGGGTAAGAAAATTATTTGGTTATGATTTCTCAGTAGAATATAGACCAGGTAGACATCATCTTGCAGCTGATGCTCTCTCACACCAGGATGAGAAGGTAGCGGCAATATATGTCCACTCTAGTATGTAGTTCCACTGGTTTGATCAGTTACGATAGGAGATCACTTGATCCACTGAATTGTCGGCTTTCCTAGATCGTGTGTCGATTGCTGTTGGCCTGATTTTATACAATGATAGAGTTTTTGTTCCTACATATTCAACTCTTTTGCAGCAAGTGCTGACCAAAATACATGGTACGGGCAATGAGGGAGTTTAGAAAACCTTGCACCATGTTCATGCCCACTTCCATGCAGCTGGTCTGCCTCGGCTTGTCAGGGAGTTTGTCAAAGGGTGTTCGGTGTGCCAACATAATAAGACTAAGCATCTTCATCTGGCGGGATTGTTACAACCATTGGAAGTGCCATGAACAGTCTGGACTGATATTGCAATGTATTTTGTCGAGGGATTACCAAAGTTGCATAGCAAATCCGTTATATTAACTGTGGTAGATCAATTCTCGAAATATTCTCACTTCATTTCTCTATCTCATCCATACACTGCAAGTTCAGTTGCTCATATTTGCTTTGATGAGATTGTCCGCCTTCATGGGATTCATTCATCTATTGTTGGTGATCGTGATCCAATTTTTACTAGTAATATTTGGCGGGAGCTATTTCATTTGGCAGGAGTCAAATTACATCTCAGTTCTGCTTTTCACCCACAGTCCGACAGCCAATCTAAGGTGGTGAATCGCATTATTACTATGTATTTGAGGTGTCTCTGTGGTGATCGTCAGAAGCAATGGTGCAATGTTTTCCATGAGCATAATATTGATATAATTCATCTTACCAAACTGCCCTTTGCACAACGCCTTTTCGTGTGGTTGCTGTTGAATGGCAGATGGAGAATTGTGACGAGTTTTTGGCAGATATACGCGCGAGGTTGCTACAAGCCCAAGCCGCCATGAAACAATAGCATGATAGTCAGTCATCAGGATGTTGAAGTAGGTCAATGGGTTTGGTTATGTTTGCATCATCGTTCTACTTTATCTCTCACGGGACATGTGGTGCCCAAATTGTCTCCAAAGTTTTATGGCCCTTTTCAGATCATCGAACGGGTTGGTTCCATGGCATATCGTCTTCAGTTGCCTGCACGCACCAAGATACATTATGTTTTTCATGTATCATTACTTAAAGCTTTCACTGGTGAACCTCCCGTTGAGATTTTGTCATTGCCAGATACTTACCATGGCCTGGTTATTCCACTTCCCATGTTGGTTCAGAGTGCACATCTACATCATGATCAATGGGAGGCATTGGTTCAATAGAAGGATTATCCGCTATCCGACGCCTCCTGGGTTCTTCTTTCTGAATTCCGTGAGCGATATCCAGATTTCTAGCTCGAGGACAAGCTATCTCAGCAATGGGAAATCTTGTGGACTCTTATTGGGCCAAATTTTATATATGCAGATCTAAACATCAGCAAGCAGAGTTGGTCAGACAGCCGACCGGGTTAGGGGTCAAGTTGGCGACTAGCAACACATGAAGTGCTATAGTCAACAACAAGACAGACTAAAGTTCGAATTTGGTGTGATACAGCAAGGAACACTTTGAAAGGTAAGTATTTAGATAGGAAAGTATTACTTCTGCTAGTTAATATGTATTAGTTAAATACTGAATAGGTTTTCGAGTTGAGTTAGGAGTCGTAGATTACATATGATAGCTGGTTGTGATAGCCCTATATAAGGGGACATATTCTGTAACTCTAAAGACAAGCAAGAGAATTAATCTTCTTCCATCAGGCATTGCAAAGCCTCGTTGCTGGTCAGCGTGAAATCCTGGTCAAGTGTGAAATCCATCAGGCGCGCGTCCACCTGGCTAGTTGCCCCCGCCCCACACACGCGCGTGCATGCAGTTGGTCGATGAGATGGCTCCCCTCTTCCTCGATAAAATGGTATGTGGCTGTCTTTTGGAGGCAGCAGAGACTGAGAGCCAGGAGCGAGAGGCTGAGAGAGGCAACAGAGAAGGAAGGAAGGCTGTAAAACCTCATGTTTTTGAGTGGTTTTGATTTATAATTATAAGTTTGCGCTGTTGAAAAAGTTGCATATCGACTTTTGAGTGTCCGAAAGAGGTAATTTTTGTTGACACGCACCAATTTTGTTAGCAACATGATTAGCACGTAATTAGAAAAACGGTTGCTTGTTAGTATGAAAATGTGGTACTTAGCATTGTGTCGCACGTCAACCACCATGTGGGATGTGCTACCTTGTGGTACTAATTAAGCTAATCCTGTGGTAAGAAAAATCGTCTTACATTAACCCAAAAAAGCAGGCAACTTATGAATAGCAAAAATATTATCTTAATTAGTTATTCCATGAAAACAACTATGTAATCCAAATATATATTCGCATATATAGGATGGTGCTTAATCATTTTCAGCAGCAAGGAAAATGAAAGAAAAAATAGGTGGCGATGCATTTCATAAATACAAATCCGGTTGACGTATGGTAGAAGCTGTTAGATGGTATGATTATTGTGTAACGTGTACTAAGCTATCGCTCTATTGCAAGGAACAAGTTATGCATCAAGGCGTTGTACGCCTTAGTGGTGGGTGGTGCAGGAGAGACCTTTTAGCAACTTTTGAAGGTGACAAGTGACTCGTCATGGGCCAATTGCATGCAAGTTGTGTGCAACCTTGCTGCTGCAATATATGCCAGACCGATGGTGTATGTTCAATTTGTGGAGCGAATGGAATCATCCAGCATGGCTGGTTCTGGTGCAGGCACTGTTGATGTAGTGCCTGAGTTGTAGATGGTGTTGCTGGTGGAGATGCGGGTGAGGCGGTGGGTGATAAAGACTTGAGGAGGTGTATCGACAATTTTGAGCCCAACGAAGGCGTACAGGGATGGTGGGTAGCCCGTGTTGACTGCCACAAGTACTTGACCGACCAGGTGGAAGAAGTGGAGAGTGAGGAGGAAAAGGATGTGCAAACATCTAATTCTAGAGATGATGTAGATGGAGAAGTTGCTGCAGGAGATGTAGTCGGTAGTGTTGTTATCACTAACGATGCTTATGTCTCTTGTAGGTTGGACGACATCATAGCGGCATCGCTGGCTCTGCTATAGCCAGAGGAGGCATAGTGAGCTTTAACGAAGACACTCTACTCCTAAGGCAGCACTTCCTTAACAAAAGCACTGCCTAGTAGGCCATTACCAGATATGTCGTGACCATCAGCTGGATGTATCGAGTGTGCAGGTCCAACCCTGACACCTATATCGTTAAGTGTGTGGACCAATCCTACGCTAGCATGGTCCATGCCTAGTGGTCAAGGGGCAAGGCCACAGACTTTCGGATCACGATGATGAAGGATCACATATGCGAGCTTGCTGAGCCACTTTGAAAGCATCGCAACTTGACGTCCTCCTATATTGCAAGCTTGATCAGCCACCTGGTCATCACAGATGTTTTCATTTCGTCAAAGCTTCTACTGGCAGATGTTGTCAATATGGTGGGCTTTCAAGTTAACTACAAGAAAGTATGGTGGATGAAACAGAAGGTCCTGAATTGTATGTACGGCACATACGAATAGGCCTATGACCTAGTCCTAAGATTGCTTCACCAAATTGCATAATCAAATCCCAGAACATACATAAACAAGGTGGAGTGGGGCATCCCACAAAGGGGCCAAATTGCTTCATTCTTGACAAAGTATTTTGGGTCTTCCATTAGGTGATCGGTGGGTTCATGTTTTGTTGTCCCGTGCTGACAATGGATGGCACCTTCCTATTTGGGAAGTACAAGGGCACCATCCTAACCGCGATTGCAGCCGATGCCAACGACTAGTTACTCCCCATGGCATTCGTAATTGTGAAAAGTGAGAACATAGAGACTTGGCTGTAGTTCCTAGCGAATGTGAAGTCGGCGATGGTTCAGAACCACACTGATGTATGTGTCATCTTGGACCGCAACGCTGGGTTGCTATCCACACTAAGAACAATGCAGAACGAGATGCAGCCCTCGTTCGTGTGGAACGACCTGACAAACCGTCGGTGCATGAGGCATCTCATAGCAAACTTCCACAGAAAATTTTGACACCCAGAATCGGCAACCACCCAGGTTATCCTACAATTCAATAAAAAAATGTTTTCTAATATCTGCTGAATGATTGGAACTAACCCAAAATAAGTAGTGGCATCCAGAATTCACGGCCGTCTGTGAGGAGACGCAAAGATCGAAGCGAGTGTGTCCGGTGGGAGACGCAAGCTCACTTGGAAGCGTACAGGTGTAGGGAGCGCGAGGTTCACGAGGAGGACCACGAGAAAAGTGCGAACTAACAGCTAAGGCTAGGGCAGTCGGCGAGGATTACAACGCTGACCTTTGGAGGTAGGGAAAATGGCCCTGGTCCACACAATAAACCGGCCCATTCCGTAGTAGCCCATCATCCTACCCGCTAAAGTTATTCCTTTCTCTAAAATACGTGCATTCCTATATGGTTTGGCTGTATGTGTCGCTGCGTACCCTTCTAGTACCATTGTTTAAAACGAAATCCAATGTGCAATTTTTCTCCTAACATGTGTAAATATTCTTCGCCATATATTAAACTTGCTCATACTTGCTTCCATGCTGCAAGAAGAGTAGTTCTATGGTAGTAAACTTCTGAGATTCCAACTCACATCAAATCATGAAAGCCCAATTTTTGAAACATGAGGTCCTAATTTTTGAGACCTAAAACCTTAGTTTTTAAGACAATTTCATAACACATAAAAGTATACAAAAATTACATAACCAAGTATATTGTGTAACAAGCCTTCAAAATAAATTTCATCATGTTCGGACCTCATGTCCTATACTAATTTTTTATATTAATTTTTTTAGAATAATTCATAAAGTTTAAATTTACAAAAAATTACAAAAATGAGTACATTATGTTGGAATGCGCCACAAAAAGATTGAGCCCATTTACTATATTTATAAATTCCTATAAAAAACATTCCTGCAAAAAAAAAAACTACATGTCTCGAATTAGGGACGCTACAGGGAGGTCCAACCTCACGTGGTCGGCAAGCGCGCTAGGGGACCTAGCACGGCCATGCGGCGCACTAGGGCAGCTCGCACGGTCCCTGGGCGCGCCAGTTAGCTTGTGCCGTGGGGGCGTACCAGGGGACCTCGCACGTCGGCCAAGCGCGCAAAGGGGCCGGCCACTGCATTTCAGGCGTATAGGGCTACATCGGGCAAAACAACGTGTAAGAGGGCTAGATTGTTCGAAAATTCCAGGACCACTAGTTTTGATATGCCGCTGAAAAACTCACTGAAACGAGCATGGCCACAACGTAACGGACAAGCGGGGTGTCGCACGCGTTGGCTACCTCGCTCATTCCACCCTCGGCCCGAGGAGCACAGGGACGCGGTAGCCCGAGGCAAAAGAGGCAATCGCACGGAGACAACGGCAAGGCTGGAGCAGGACAACACGGGTGCACGGCGGATCCTGGATTTTTGCCTGGGCGTACGTGGTGAACTGCCAAATTGACGATGCTGCGCGTGTGGTGCGGCGGTCAACGCCTACACCCTTTGGGCTCGTGATGTATGGGTGCATGTCGTTTGGACCATTGCATTTGCGAAGACGATGCTTTTTTGGCCCCCCTGACGTGATTTAGGGGCATTTGTTGCTTTTTTGGCCCCCTGACGTGATTTAGGGGCATTTGTTTTAACAATGGTTTCTGATTTTTAGCTGAAATTTCACTGTAGTTATCTTTTTTTACTATAGCTCATTTGTCTTTTTGGGTATAATTAAATTTTAAAAAAATATAAAAATAGAAAAAATATGTTAGCACATCACGGATAATGTAAAGGAACACGGGAAAAAAATGAAAAAAATCCCAAAAAATCTAATAAATTCAGAAAAAAACGAATTACTAAATAGTGAAAAAAGCAGAAGCTAGAAGTAGAAACTGAAAAAAAGCCGAAATGAGCGAAGCCTAATACCAGATGCAGCCCCTGATCCGTGGTAATTTTGGTTGTGGCCCTGGGGCTGGGTGCTCGCGCGCCCAGCGGGCGCGCTATGTTGTCGTGCGGTCGAGGACCGCGTGAGGGCGACTCGCATGGCTGTGAAGCGCGTGCGTCACGCGGCTTGCGCGCCCAGCGGGCGCTCTATGTTGTCGTGCGGTCGAGGACCGCGTGAGGGCGACTCGCATGGCCGTGAAGCGCGTGCGTCACGCGGCTTGTGTGACGTGCAGCGCGTCAGATGTCTATTGACGAGGCCAGAAAAGGCTCGATGACCTTCGTGTGAGTAGGATTGGTGTAGCAGTTTTCACATTTGAGTATTCCAAGGTATGTATTTATAACATCCTAATTTTCAGAGTTTATTTGAAACTTTTAAAATAAAATTCATAATTTTTATTTTTCTAGATTTAATACAAGCTTAAATTAAATTTTTAATAATTAAAAAGATTTAATATGACTAATATGAACATTAACATTTACTAAAAGTATTTTATTTGGGTTCCTTATGTCTCAAGGAATTTTTTGAAATTTTTTATGAATTTTTCTAGATTTATTTACTATTTTCTATAGCTCTTTTGATTTTTATTTGCCACGTGTCAGCCATCGCCACCATCGACATTGTTCATCCGTGCCATTCAAATCCAACCGTTCGATCCACACTAGGCCACGTGTCACTCATCCGGTAAGCCGAGCATTGTTCATCTTCTTTTCGTTACCGCCTCCACATCAATCTCAGTGTCTGTGTCCACCATGCCACCGTCACTCGTGCCATCCAGGGACTCTCGGCATCCGAGCCTATTTAAGCGTTGTTGCCCCTTGGTTTTTCGCACCCTGAGCCACCGACCTTCGCCCTTGCCTGTGCGCTGGCAGTCACAGTCGTAGTCGATGGGATCGTCATCGCCGTCAACTTCTCCGTCGAGCACATTCGTCGTCCACCGCCACCAGTGAGCAACGCACTGTCCTGCCTCGCCAGCCGTCCCTCGCAACCTTCTTCTTTCGATCCAGCCGAGCCTCCTCCACCGCAAGCCGTGGCACCGCTTTGCCTTCAGCAGCCAATTGCTAAGCGCCACGTGTCGTCCCCTTCAGCCTAGTCCGAACATCCTTACCTCCTTGACCATTCGATCATCTTCAAACCGTCCGATCATCATCACCCCTTTGGTCGGTCTGAGCACTTAGGCCAATCCGATCGTCCCCAGACTATCCAATCATCGTTGGACCGTCCGATCGTTGTCATCGTTCAGACAGTCCAATCATCCTCACTCCTCAGCCGTCAGATAGTTCGCTTGGTCCGATCGTCCTTGGCCGAGTCGCCAAGTCAGCCGCCATCTCAGCAGCCACGCAAGCCCTAATTCTATCTGGTTGCCACATGTCGTGCCACGTGGATGCCACGTCAGCCAACCAAGCCATCCCGGTGCCACGTCACTGCTACGTCAGCCCTAGCTGTCCAATCAGCAGTCACGTCATCCGAGCCATACACTGTGCACTATTCCATGAGCTGAGTTCACCGTAGACTATCTATTCCATGCACCTAGTCCACAGCATAGTAGAAATTCTAATTTTCAGTATTTTCTTTTAGATTAAATTTTCAAGAGCCTGTTCTTCTCCGTCCTAACTCCGTTTGACCCTGTTCTTTTTTTAAGTTTATCTAAAATCGAACTCTATCTTTTAGTTCTAGTTTTAAATCTTTTAAAGTTCATGTGGATTTTTTAATTTATTTTGTTTCTCATTCTTTTTTCTCTTGTTAGATCACATCTTGGATGAAACTGAAGTAAGATTTGAAGATCAAGAGCAATTACTGAATAAGGTCAAGACAAGTTGTGTTCTTTGATCATGTTGAATCTAGTTTTTAAATCTATTATTTATTTATTTTATTTTAAATTATCATGTATTACTATTTTATTACAAACCTTTGTATATGGTAGTTAGTATCCAAATTGATTAATCTCTCACTTGATAAATTAAATGCCATGATTCCATTATTGCCAGAGGATGAAAAATTATTTAGTGATGCAATATTAGTTGTCACATGAATGATACGATTAATATACTTAGTCATGCTTATAGTCTCGTTGGTTTCATCATCACATATAATCAATTAATTAATTTAACTTAATGACATATTTAATCATGGTTGTAGCTATGGTTATAAAATTTATGTTATATAACATTGGTGTGTTATTGGTGTTGGTGACACAAAATTAGTTTCCACTCAGGTGAGTAATCGTGTAGTAAAGGGGAAAGTGTAGATTCACTTCGAGGGATGTGAAAGTTTCGTCTGGGTAATATTTAAGGACTTAACTTTGTGCGTCATTGATCTGAGATTTATCGTACAAACTATATGTCTAGTATAGGATAGATCTGGTTAATTTATTTGTGATATTTTAACTTTCATTCTGCCATTGTGATGGAAATAGTTGTTGATTTCCATAAAGCGCAAGAGGGGGTGCTGATGCAAAATCTTAGTGGACGAAATTGAATTGAGGTTGAGCATTGTAAATGTCTTATTGTGATTTTCTTTAATATGAGGATGATCACATCGTGTAGGTACAATTGTGTAACCTCTGTAGAGTGTAAAATTATTCAAATAGCCATGTCCCTGGTTATGGACAATGCTTGGTGATTTTACACGAATGATAGATTTCATAAAAGACTTGGTTTAGTTAAATTTAAAAAGTGGATGGTTACTTCACTGGTGGATTAACTTGTGAATGGTTAATTCACAAGTGATTTATTTAATTCTTTTGGTTATTTATTATTATCATTTTCTTTAAAGATCGCTTTATATCTGTTTATTGTATTTACTTTAAATATTGCTTTCTGTAAAATAACTTTTTAGCCATCCATTGGTAAGTCTTATGTACTATATTGCATCTTTGTTACAAACGACTTGCTAAGTACCGATGTACTCATGACTTTATACTTATTATTGCTTAGTTGAAGAGGAGAAACCATATCGACAGGAGGTATCTGAGGGAGGATACTTTCACGACTTCGCGGATTAGGACTTCGTTTCCCAGTCGATTGCTTGTGAGCATGTCGAATGACTACCATATTTATTTTTGTTTTTCACTCCTAGTTTCTTAAGCCCTTTAGCTAGTAAGTTGTAAGTTTAGCCACAAGGTTGTACTCTAATAATTAATAATATTTGAGTCTTTTCCTTTATTAATCATGCATACAATCAACATTTCGTCTATGTTTACACTGTACGCACTAGCGTGATTCTGAACTAGTGTGGTAATATCAACCACAAAGTCCACAGTAGACGATACTTTGCTCAATCATTATAACAAACATCAACCTAGCAACCAATTTAACATGGTAATATTCGTACCCCACTTTTCTAAATAGTGTAAGGATTGCGTATTTAACTGAAAATACTCAAAAATGCAAATAAACAAAATTAATGAAATCAGCCAGAGTGAATTGCAAAGCAAAAGTGGCAATAATTATTAATGAAAAGTGCCGCAATGACCTGTAGATAAGACATTGTAGAATATGTATTTTTTCTTTACATTAACGATTGCTATCATGCATGAATACTCCATCCGTTCGTAAACGTACGAAGTTTGGACATCGACATAATCTCTAATATATAATTTTAATCACTATATTTTATATATTCATAAAAAATATAAAATAATTATATTATAAAAATATTTTCATGACTAAATATAATGATTCCATTTTACATGACTAATCTAAATAGTTTTTTATATATTAGTAGTCAAAGTTAAAAAAATTTGACTGCACTCTTTCTAAAACATCAATATTTACGTACGGAAGGAGTAAGTTATTATTTAGCCCCAAGTTACATAAAAACTTCAATGATTAAGTAAAAGGTTTAGCCAAAAACTAAGGTCTTTTATGTAACCCGTGCAAATTGGGCTCAAGTATAATTTTCTTAACTATTTACTTTTTAAACATCAAAAGCGAGCATTTTAAGATAACATTCGTGTGTTATGCGATCTTAAATGTCTACAGAAAATGTATGCCCCTTTTTTTTTAGCTATCCTTACCCACTTTCGGATGATTTGTGCAAAGAATTGTATTTGAGACTCATTGCCCACCAAACATAAGGAAAACCTTGTCTACTGAGCTTAAAGGACACTTTCGCATTTGTAAAAATAGCAAGTGACGAGTAAACAAGGACATACGTAATATTACCTTGCACTAAAAGATAAGCATCTAAATCACTAATCTCACTAATCTAATTAGACTACTT
This sequence comes from Melocanna baccifera, assembly GCA_036346265.1. Lineage (NCBI taxonomy): Eukaryota > Viridiplantae > Streptophyta > Magnoliopsida > Poales > Poaceae > Melocanna > Melocanna baccifera. The sequence continues at coordinate 26,099,037 of CM070680.1, read as the reverse complement.
TGCCCAAGTAACCATTCCTAACACGGTCGACACGGCTGTAACAATCTATTATTAAATCTGACACCACGGTAACCGCCGTTACATTCCGGATTTAGCCCCATTCTTTTTTTCTGCTCATGATCCTATGTTTTTCCGGATTTGACCACGGCTGTAACAATCCTGTAGATTTTGGGTCTATTCTTTTTAGCTACGGTTTATAACTTTTAGCTGAAATTTTTGAATTTTAGCTATTTGTGACAGAGATTACGGAGAGAGATACTCGCTTGCGATTTTGGATGGTACAGATGTTGGACTTTTAACGTGTATTATAATTAATCTGTAGACTCCATCTTAAAAAAATATTCCGTTTGAAAGTTATGTACTGTAGTAAAAGCCAAAAGCCGTTTTGAGAAGCTAAAAAGAACAGGTCTAACTTCAGCTTCTTTGAAAATCAAAATAAATAAGACGGTTTTTTCAAACATCTTCTCAAAGCCGCTTCTTCAAACGATTTTTTAAGCTTAAAATCATGTGCACCGTCTGTCATCATATCAAAAAATGCAAACAAAATCCATCAATCACAACCAAAAACCATCAACCACAACTCAAAAAAATATGACATATGGCTTCTCTGGACAAACAATCCAAATGGCTTCTCCGTCTTCTTTTTAAAGTGATTTATTAGGTTAATCTATTTGAAATAACTTATCAATTTATCGATATTTAATTTATTTACACAAACGTTTACTCTAAAAGTAAAAATTATCATCTACAATTAGAAACCATCAGATGCAGCAAAGTGTATTGGTAACAAATACTTGCTAGAATCTATTAATGGATTCTGGATAATGTCCTAGCGGATAAGAATCCGAAGTGGCCATTCTTACATATACGGTTACGAACGAAACGTATTTTACTTCCTTAACTGATACCTCGGCCCCACGTCCGTGGGAACCACAAGTCAGTTACAGACGTTAAAACTTGGTGGTAATCTTTGGACACACCCGTAAGGGAAAACGGCGTCTGGAGGCAAACGGCCGGCGCCGTCACGGCGAGTCGTCACGCGGCGAAAGATAAAAGACCGGGCGTCTCCTCGAGACAAACGCAAAAGCTGCAGACAAACGCGAAGAGGAGTGACCTCACAGCTCATTCGTCGAGGTAAAATCCTCCAGCTTCCCTCTCCATTTCCTTTCCATCGCTGGTATTCTGCTCGATGCTTCCGTTTCGTTGGATTTGCCGGGGCGAAAGCTTCGATTTGACCCAAGAATCGCCCGAATCCGCCTGGATTTCACCCCGGCTCCGCCCCCACCCGAAATTTCTAGTGTTTTAGCCCTTGTTTCTTCCTCCAATCTGTTTGATTTGCGGTAAAATTCGGCTCCTTTTGACGATTTTTAGGGGTTTTTTGGATTACAGGGCCCGAAATCCTGCAAAAGTTAGGTCTTCTGGGCGTGAAATTTTGGGTGATTTGCTCGAATGGAGGATCATGTTGCGGTGGATGTTGGCGGGCTCGTGGCGTCCCGGGCCGAGTCCGGCGAGGAGGAAGCGGCGTCGCTGATTGGGATAGTGGAGTGCCGCATTTGCCAGGAGGAGGACCTGGCCAAGAACCTCGAGAGCCCCTGCGCTTGCAGCGGCAGCCTCAAGGTACGTGCTTTCTTCTGCCCAACCAAGCAGTTTTGGTTACAATCCATATCGGTACTATTATTAATTTATTATCCTCCATTTCATCCCATTAATGTTGATGAATAATGGATTGGGACTATGTGTTACGTGCACAAGACATGCATTGGGACTTAAATCGTGAATCTTTGCTAGGAAAATTACCTTAGCAGTTGGACTACAATCTGACTGGAACCTCATGTCCCATGAAAGAGTTAGTATTACGCTATGTGATGTGACTTTTAAACGCGTCTATATGTTAGGTGCCTCTTGAGTGTGTGTGATATAATCTTGTTTGGTGCTGTGGCTCACGATATTTTCAGGGAAAAGTTGTTCTATAAAGTGACGCTAGTATGAGTGAATAGTTGCATGCTGGGTAATCATCATTGTTGCTTAAAGAGTGGGGCATCCTTTTTCCTTGCTGGTAGCTACTTGCAACAATCTTATAGATAAAGTCATAAGGGCTTGGTATCCTGTGCGGATTGCCTTCAACTGAAGGCACTAAAGTCATTGTCATTGTTTACAAGTGGTTTAACTGCTTACCAAAATTTACCTTGATACTAGCATTTTATCTGATAGAAGTAGCTTCTGTTTACAAGTAGTATTCCATTGCCATATTGATTTAATCACATGTGTCTGCTGAATGTTGTTCTGCAACATTGTATTACACAGTATGCTCACAGGGAATGTGTGCAACGATGGTGCAATGAGAAAGGAGACATAACCTGTGAAATCTGCCTTGAGGTAAGCAGTTGTTTTTTCTTTAGTTTCACTTGTGGCATAATGGCAGTAGTGCAGTTGTTTTTTCGTTAGTTCCACTTGTGGCATAATGGCACTAGTGCATGTCCTGTTCTTTCTTCCCTTTCATTAAAAAGTTTTAGCAGACTGAATAAGTGTTTCATTTATTTTTTTTTGCCTTTTCTTATGCACCATGTTCCTAGGTTTCATTCACCTTTTGTTTAAACATCTGAACTTCTCAGGAAGCACTAGAACCTACCATTGGTAAAAGAGGGTCATGCATGTGCATCATAATTCAAGCCAGACATATTTGTCTTAGAAGAATTCGGATAGTTCCATAATTTATTATGCATTAAGCTGACACCTTTTGCTGAAGTATGCTGCCTCTGCAGTAGTATTCAATATTAATGTTAACTTGTGGATTTAACTATAGACTTTGTTTTTGTAAATCAGATTATGAGTTTTTATTCTCTGTTGTTTAGTCGTACAAGCCTGGTTACACTGCCCCACCCCAGGTACATCATGATGAGACTACCATAGAGATAAGGTTAGTTATCTTTGTACATGAAACTAAATACTCTATTCTATTCTGGCATTTATGTGAATAATATTTCTGAGCGATTAGCAAATCATTTTTTGATTTCTCAAGCATTAAGTTCTTTTTATTGCTCATGTGTGCAATTGTGCATTTATGTGCTTTCTCTAGTAGTGGAGATTGGTCCTTCTCTGGCAATCGTTTGGATTTACATGATCCTAGAATCTTGGCTATGGCTGCTGCTCATCATCGTTTACTTGAAGATGAGTATGACGAATATACTGCAACAAACAACAACGCTGCTGCCTTTTGCCGCTCCATATTTCTGATTGTAAGTCTTGTAGTTTATATTCTACAAAGGTGCACTCTTTTATCTTGTATTATTCTAAATTCGGAATCACAGAAAGATCAAATCTCATCTATGCAATTGAGTCCCTGCACCTGACCTTACCTTTTCAACCCAAACTACTAACAAAACTCTTGTTGCTTCTTTCTTATCATAAGTTCAATATATCTTTTTTCCCCTTTTTTTAATATTGCCAATTTGCCATTGTGTAGGGTCTGTTCATATTAACTTTTGCTTAGAGAAGCCAATGAGCCTGTTCTTTTGAGCTGCGGCTTATTAGGCTAATGAATAGTAATGTTGAGAGAAGCTAAAAGCCAAAGGCCGCGTAAAAGCCAAAAAGAACAAGCCCAATGGCTTCTGGCACGGGGTCACAGGTGCACTACACACCTCACTTCTCACTCCCGTCTCACGCACACATCTCTCTCTCACTTTTTCTACTGCTCACCATCTCCTTCTAAAAGCTAATTCTTTTAGTCATTGCTATTCATTTTCAGCCAAAAGCTAATAGCCATATCTAAGAGTCATCAATCGTAGCCCATATGAACAAGCCCGTAATATTGGATAACGGTTGATGTGTCCTTGCTTTGTCTATCCAGCTAATGGCTCTTCTACTCTTGAGGCACACATTGAACATTACTAGTAGTGATGATGAAGATGATGCGTCTGCTATTTTTTCGGTGAGTTTTTTAATGCACTACTATATATATATATGTTGTATATATTTGTGTGCGCGTACAATTTACTAATTGTTGATCTTTGGCAGCTATTTCTTTTGAGGGCAGCTGGATTTCTGCTGCCATGCTACATCATGGCTTGGGCTATTAGTATTATGCAGCGTCAAAGACAAAGACAGGTTAGTGACTTATGGAAATGTTTTTGTTCTTTTATGTAGACCTTCTCAGGTTGACAAAACATTCTGCAAAATTATTTAGACCTTGTTATCCTTTTTGCTTTTCAAGAATATAACATGGTATCGAACAGCCTGTCTAAAAGGTGAAAAGCAACCGAAGATTCAAATTGTATAAATATATAGTTGGGAAATCATGTGGGTAAGTAATTACTGTTCCATTTGCCTGCAAACATGCCCTACAGCCCTAGTTTGGACTTGTGAGTCGGGGCAGCTGCAGTTTATCCTTACTGGGCAAACATTATGTTGCTTTGCTATGTCAGAAAATTAAATAACTAGGCTGGTTTGTTTTTCAGTTGCTCAATACCCATCAATTTTTTAGGTTGGAATTGCCCTTTTTTCATTCCAATCATCAAAACAGTTATTTGCGGACAAAATTTTCATGTTTATTTAAGCATTCTGTATCATAGGGTTTATCCCTATTCTTTTCTCTAGTTATTAACGGTTTACATTCTTTACTTTGATAAATTAGGAAGAAGCAATGCTATTACCGACAGAAGTGGCAATCATTCTCCACCGAAATGGAAGGACTATGCAATTAGCAGTAACACCAGAATCTCCTGCCTCACCTCATCCGGAACCACACCAATAGAAATCATCAACAGGCGCTTCATAGGTGGACATACAAGATACCTTGAGGCTTGAGCCTGCAGCATCTGTGGTTAAGGTGAAACTCCGAGTGCATTGTGCAAGCCTGTTGCCTCGGCTACTTTCAATGGCCATGTTGCAGTAAAAATGTTGTGCGCCTTTCTTTGGGATTGTATAAACTTTGCAGCTGAGCTTCAATAGTGTTTCTGTGACGGGCTTTCAGCATCCTCTGTACATAAAAAGAGATTTCTTTCGATAAATGAATATAAAGCTGAATTAAAAGAAAGTATCGAGCTGCTGTAACGGTGTAAGACTTGACTCATGCTGTGTTCCGAACAGCTACTCTGCTAAACAAACGGACCCTGCGGTGCCCTAATATTTGCGCCTGTCGCTCTGTCCGTTAAGAGCTCTTTTTTTTTGGCGTGCCTTATTAACTAGTCTATTCATGCTTCCATTGGATTTAGGGCACTATGCTAAGCAGTTTATCTACTCCCTCTGTTTTTCTGTACTTGGTGCTTTTAATTTTGACTAGTCAAATTTGATAATCTTTGATCAATAATATACTTCTAAATATGTAGATTGGTTGTATTAAAATGGTATTGTTAGTTTTTTCGTAAAAAATACTTTGTAATGTTATACTTCTACAATATTTCATAAATATATTAATACAACTTAAGAGTTAAATGTTAATTTTGAAGACCCTGAACAGTCAAGAGTGCCAAGGATTTTAAGATGGAGAGATTTTGAAGACAAGATGGAAGTGCAGTGCTTGGATGCTAGTAAACTTGTCATGGACACATGAGCGACGTCCGCCAGCGATAACCCTCTGGCATGATCCATGCTTAGCGTTGTGATGTCCTGTGTTATTACGGTGGTCTACACACTCACACACATTCTAAGCCACAACCCATCACAAATGTCAGCATGGCCCAGTTGGTCTAAGGCGCCAGCTTCAGGTATTGGTCTGATTTTTTTAAAATAATTATCCACCATGCCAATATGATAAAACTTTTTTTTCAAGAGGAATATGATGATACTACTACACACAGGCGACACAACTCGTTTGCTTCATTGCTTTGCTGGCAAGGAAGACAAGGCCGCATTGGTCATTCGAGGCAACATTGTGGCGGACGGCACCAAAAGAGTCCAAAAGCCACAATGAGAAGAGCGCTGACTCCATGAATGAGAGCAACACAATAACACATGCGTACGACCGGTATGATGGCGAAAGAGGGTTTTCTTGTCTTGCTGTATTATCTGATGTTCACGACGAGTAATTATACATCATGGACAATCAAGATAAAAATGTATATGAGAGCTTAAGGAGTGTAGGAAGTGATCCAGAACGGCAATATCAACATGCGCAAGAATTAGATTACATTGGTGGCCATCTATCAGAGCATCTTAGAGGAGATGTTTTTTCTACTAGCTGAAAAGGAGATGACCAAAGCTGCATGAGAGGCGTTGAAGACGATGCATCTTGGCGCCGATCATGTGAAGAAAGCAAAAATATAAACTCTCGAGATCGAGTTCGACATGCTGCGTATGAAGGAAACAGAGTCAATCAACAACTTTGCCGTCTAATTGATGATCATTGTCAACAAGATTCGAGCTCTTGGCAAGAAGGTGAAAGAGTACGTGGTAAAAAAATTCCTTCATGTTGTTCCCTCACAGTTTCTCGAGAGATAATACGCAGAAGAAAATAGTCGCATATGATTTTGGTCAGTACAGCTGAACTTAATATACTTTTTACTATAATTTTTTTGTTAACACCGTTTTGAAAAAACGCATCGTTTAAAAGCTAGTTATTGTAGATATTACAAGCATAAGCTATATATAAACCGAAAAGAATCCAGTCTATATATTAAGAATATTTGTAATTAGTTTAAAAGGGGAGAGCAAGTAAGAGAATAAAGAAATCCAAAATTTTTTTTTATTCTCTCAGTTTATTTATAATATATATGTTTTCTCTAGAGGCAAACTCAATACTCCTGTTATCTGAAGATCATGTAACTTAACATTTGTTGTGGATCGGATCAGACCCTCTTCGAACGCGCCACGTGCTCACTCTGTCGGGATCGAACGCCGACGAGGGGGAAGAACTGGTGGCCGCTGTGTGCTTCTCCGACATATCGAATCTTGCTGCTGCTGCTGCAGCATTGCCCTCTGCAAGCTCTCGTGGTTGCCCTGCTGGTAAGACATTTTCACCGTTCGTATTGGCAAAAACGCCCAGGTTTCGAATGGTAAGAAACTTGCATCCATTATGGTGGATGGTATGATCTTGATCCAAAAGAGTAAAGCTCAAAGTGATCGGCCCCAAGCGATCATTTAATACCACCAAGGATATTGAGATAAAGAGGTGTTCAGAATAACGGTGGCTTATGATCTTTTAATTGTAGCTAATTGTTTTTTACTGCAATTATGTTGATTTATTTAACATAATTAATTTTTTTAAAAGTTAAAAATAAAAAATATATTAGTCCAACACGGATGGCTAATAAAAAAACATTAAAAAATGGTAGATATTTTTCTCTTGGAAAAATGGCTATTTAACATTGTGAAAATATGGCTCGAAATCTCTGCTTAAATGTAAGCTTTGCTACGTAACATTGGTAAACTAGCTAAATGTCCATGCTTTACCACGGCTAAAAAATGATATTACTCCGAGCATGTTGAGTTAAACATTGTTGGGATCGGTATGCTCGGCTCATGCTCTCAGCTCAACCTTGCGCTCTTAGTATGTTGGGATCTGTTTTTGTTGTTAGAGAATTTTTAGGAAGATAGAATTTGTTTTTTTGGGTTTTTTTTTGTTATAGATTTTTTAGGGAGGTGAAATAGAGCGTTGGGACAGGAGAATGTATTATGTACCACCTTCACCAATAGGTTTTTGAAAGATTTCACGAGATCGAAATGACCTATATGCGCTTCATGGGTTAGGCATTTTCTGCTCTTTAGCCATCACCACCGATTCATGTGAACGGGATGAGCCCCTTGAGCCATTGGTGTCAATGAGCCCGAGCTCGAGGATGATACAAGGTTGTCAGGATGGATCCTACGGTCCCATGCAGTTGAAACGACATATATTGGTATGTGTATTGGAATCACGTAGAATCATGATCCTGCAGGTAGGATTGGGTAGAATGTTAGAATTGATCTCATTATCAGATAGGATTATGATCCTAACAACCTATATCAACATATAAAATTTGATATTATCTATTGTTATTTTAAGTTACATTATCCAACATGCTTTATTTTTGCTACTTAATTATTCCAACACAAAGATATTACATTCACATATGGGACTTTTAAATGATTAATTTATAAAAGTGAATTAAGTGATGTTGGAAAAATAATTTTAATTGAATACGATGCGAATGAGTACCCCAAATATATTAAAATTAATTAAAAACTAAGAATGACCAGTTTGATGGGAGCATCTTGAGGGCACACCGGACTTTCATGATGTGGTATCAGCCCCCTTCCCTCCAATTTCAATGACCATGGAACTGTAAGTCAACTTTTAAAGGCCCGCTCAGAAGAGCCATGGGCGGTGCCGTTCGGCGATGGCGTCAGTTTCTTAGGTACTGTAGCGATTTTATTTTTTTATTTTTTTTGGTTTTTTTGTGTTTTATTTTTTTCTCGTATTCTTTTGTATTGTCTGTGATAGGTTAACATATCATTTTTATTTTTATATTTTTTAAAATTTAATTATGCCCAATAAATCAACTCAGCTACAATAAAAAATCAGTCAACTATAGTAAAATTTCAACCAAAAACTAGAAATCATCACTATTCCGAACACCCCCTAGCCCAAGATATTGAATATGCATTATTTTTATTAAACAATACATGTTAGTTTCTTATTACAATATGGACGATATAACTCCCTTCAATTGCGTAGACGCAACAATACCGTCACGAAATCTTTTTTCTTTCAGTTAGTATCTATGATATGCGAACTAAACCTTATGAAATCAAAAATGATATATAGGGCAGTAAAAGCTAAATTTCAACTTTCATTCTTTAAACATCTCAAGTTTTTTAAAGGGTACAAAACGAACCTACATACATATACACCCCACTCACAGCATCTCCACGCACACACCTGTGCGTGTCCCCTACACAACTTTTACAAAGACATGAGGGCTTACGAAGCAGGGACACATTTTTTCCATTGAACATGCATACATATGCATCCCTTTTCTAATTATTCGATGAGACGTGAGAGTTTCCATCGTGATGCAATCCCTAGCATGCAGAGAGTTAGGGGGCATTTAGAATGACAATGGCTTATGACTTTTTTTACTGTGACTGACTTATTTTTTACTGTAGCGAGTTGGCTTATTTGGCATAGTTAAATTAAAAAAATTAAAAGTTAAAAATATATATTAACTCATCACGAATGATACAAAAAGAATACAATAAAAAAGAAAAGGTAAAAAAGCTTAAAAAATCTAAAAAAAAGAAAAAGATGAACTTACTGAATAATAAAAAAATACAATCTAGAAGTAGAAGCTAATTTTAAACCCTTTCAAACGTCACCTAAGACGGCTCCCTCGCCATCCGGGCTATGCTTTGTCCTCAAACATCTGAGAAGTTACATGGTAAAACCTGTATGATGTGTCCAATTGGCCCAAAAGCCTACAAGCACACTAGTGACAGCCTACGGCCGAACAGGGCAAAGAGACACCCGCACCCCGATTTCTTAGGTTTAGGGTTTTAGAAAACCCCTTGCGTATGGACAAACCCACGCGGATCCAATGGCCCAGCACACCCCAAATCGGCTCAAAACCTGAGCCGGCGCGAATCGCAGCGCCGTCCGCTATAAAAGTCGCGCAGCTTCCCACCGTTTCCCCCAGCGCCTCCGCCTCCTGGCACACACCCTCCTTCCCTCTCCTCTCGCTCGCGCGGCGTAAGAAGAGGAGTCTAAAACCCTAGGGAAGCGAGGCGTCGAGAGAGTCGGTGATCTTTCGCGATGACGGCGCCAGCGGACAAGGGGAAGAAGGCCAAGACCGACGCCGACGGCGGCGAGGAGAACGAGCAGATCGACGGCGCCCTCGTCCATTCCATCGAGAAGCTCCAGGAGATCCAGGACGAACTCGAGAAGGTGAGCCGCGTCTCTGCTTCTCTCTCTCTCTCTCTCTCGAGTTTAGGGGCTATTTTTTTGGTGCGCTGTGATAGGTTATGGGGGCGGCAGGTCCGGCCGATTTGGCGGTGGGTTTAGGGTTTGGAGCTTGCGATTGTGTTGAAATTGGGAAGAATTTCGTGGAGGGGTCGGTGATTGTAGTTTGGTGGGATTCTTCCCGCCTTGTGGTTGCGGTGTTGCGAATTACCCTGTGGCGCAGAACGTTCGAGTTGTCCAAACTGTTTGGCTTTGGTGAATTCCATTAGAAAGTTCTTGGGATTGGGGGTGGAATTTAAGTGGTAGTGTTAGCGCGAGGTTTGGGCTAATGACTGATGCATTAGTGAGCTTGTTGCAACTGTCTGTTACTGACATTATTTATATCGAGCAGCATGTAAATTCGAACTCTAGGGTATATAGTATTACTGTATTGCAAGAAATATGTCGATGCTCCAAAAAGCAGTTGGCGGAGACAGCGTTCAGGTGGTCTCATAGTGGATGCCAGATAATGATTTATGTGTCCAACATTGAGATAAATTAGTAAATTTTTTGGTTGAAAAACACAAAACATGTAATGTATTGTTAAAATTTCAAACTTTACCTACCATGTCCTACATGTTGATTGCCATGTCCTGTGTGTTGGCTACCTCTGCCAGCTCATCTGCTGGTTGCTATGACTGATGTTGGCTGTTAGTCTGTTATACCCAACATGTCCACCAAATGTTCAAAAAACAGAATTTTTGCACAACTCAAATAGCTTAGCAGTTTCTAGCCAGTACAATTTGCAATTGAAGTTTCTCCTTGGAAATAATTGTAGAAATGTCCGAAGTCACATATCCATGTAGTTGACTCCAGTTTCACCCTTTTTACCTTTCACCTAATATGGCGCTTCGCTGTATTTGAAGTTATTAAGTTGATCCATATTATATTTTTATTTTTATCTGATCCATATTTTTTCTTCTTTTGAAGAGTTGTCCTGTGCCACTGTGTGCTGCTCTTAGTTGATGCCTGGTGGGCAGTAGGAATAGCCATTTAGACTAACAGAACAAAATAAGAATTATCTGTCATGCTTATGTTAGTTTTATTCATTGTTGACAGGTTAATGAGGAAGCAAGTGATAAGGTGTTGGAGGTCGAGCAGAAATATAGTGAGATTCGAAGACCTACCTATCTTCGGAGGAGTGACATTATCAAAACAATCCCAGACTTCTGGCTGACAGCGGTTGGTAGACTACTATATTCTACAATAACTATTCCATGTGTTTTTGAACTGTTGATCATCATGGTCACATTCTTACCCCTCATCTTATGTGCTGTTTACAGTTTCTGAGTCATCCTCTACTCAGCGAGCTTTTGACTGAAGAGGATCAAAAGGTATCTTTGTTCTTTACAATAAAAATTGATTTCAGTATTACTTCAAAATTTGTATGAGCATAAGCTTCAAATATCTGGAACAGTTTTGTGAATTTTTTTTGTTATTTCTATGTAACATAGAGGTTCTTCTCTTACGTTATTATAGATATTCAAGTACTTGGAATCTGTTGATGTGGATGATTCGAAAGATGTCAAGTCGGGCTACTCCATTACTCTTGTAAGTATAATTTCCACATGTGAATCATGATGTCTTCATTGCTTCACTTGTGCTTACTTGTTTGTTTTTGAACTGGCAGAACTTCTCTGAGAATCCGTACTTTGAAGACAAAAAGCTTGCAAAGACATATTCCTTTGCTGATGATGGAACAACGACAATAAATGCTACTTGCATTAAGTGGAAGGAAGGAATGGTATTGTGCTATGTTGAAAGTTATATCTCAGCACTGGTTGAGATGGTGAAAATCTAATGCCTTTCTAATAATGCGCAGGGACTTGAAAATGGAAATGCTATGAAGAAGAAAGGGAGCAAGCGGCCATTGGTTGAGGAAAGGTTAGTTGCTTCTCTTGCATCTCTTGCCTTTGGCAGGGTTGTGGCAAATTGTTCTGCAATACATGAATACCATGTCAACGCTTTTTATTGTTTACTATTTTCCAACTGGATGCTGATGTTGAAGTATTTGATGCTGTCTTTCATATTTGTAGTCATTTTCCTTGACTATTTTATTGGATGTTCATGCCATGATTTAAATAAGGAATAAGTCTACTTTACCCCTAGAACTCTTGTGAAAGTTCAAGTTTGAACCTCAAAAGTACAAAATCGGATGTTTTGGAACCCTCATGTCACAATACCAGATATATTACCCCCTCAGGCTGACTGAAGGTGGTTTTAGCTGACGTGGTGCCAATGTGATAGTTTTTGCCATGTGGGCTGGTTTTAACTGAGATGGCAGCCCAGTGAGCAAATTGATGATAAAATTAATGACCCACCTGTCAGGCTCCATAATATTCTCTCTTCCTTCTCTCTCCACCCACCCCTTCTTGCCCTGCCATGTCTCCGGTGATTGCCGCTGCCGGCCCCCCGCACCTCCTTTAATCCCCATCTTCGAGCCACTCATCAACACCCACAGCTGCCCCGCCCATGCCCACGAGTGCCAAATCCACATTAAGTGTTCCTGCTGCTGTCATTTGTGAGTTTTTACGTAGAGTATTTTGCTTGAGACTTGCAAATATCTTGTAATTTACAAAAACCCTAGTATGGAAATATGTTAAAATAGATTCTCTCCTGTTTTTCTTGCAGTTTTTTCACCTGGTTTACTGATACGGAGCACAAGAGTCTTGCCGATGGGGTGCAAGATGAGGTAACAATCTTATGTGGCCTGTCTGTCTTTTGTTTTACAAAACTTATAGCGATTTGATTTACCAATATCACTTGGCTACCTGGGTTAATGTTCTCTGGTAGACCAGAAGTTTGAAGTTTTGGCCTTTTGTTCCTTGTGGGAATGTGTTATGAGATTTTAACTGTGCAGGTGGCAGAGATCATCAAAGAGGACTTGTGGCCCAATCCGTTGAAATATTTCAACAATGTTAGTCTTCTGTTTCGATGAGTCATTTTTATTTTATATTCTTATATCTGGTCGTTAAAGACCTCTCATTGCAGGAGGTTGAAGACTTTGATGGAGAGGAGGACGACGAAGACGTAAGCTCTTTATCTTGTTTGTGTTAGATTTGTGACCTCGCATAAGCAGCACATCATATACGTGAATAATGACCGTTTTTATAGTTTATTTGATAGCAACTACTGAGTTTCGTTGACCGTTTTCATAGTTTATTCGATAGCAACTATGGTACCCCTTTTTTGGCAGGGATCTGACGGTGAGGAGGGTGAAGAGGAGGATGAGGAGAACTGAGCCCTTGATCCTCTATTTCAATGGTCCTGATCAACCGTTGTCTGCAGTTGGTGGATGCTGCGGCTCTGAAGGGCGAAATTATGTGACCCTTTTGCGAGATTGCTTCTTTTTCCTGTTTGACTTAGTTGGATGTTACCCTTAGGAACCGATTTAATGCCTTATGAAGTACGCCGCATTTTCGACTCAAAGGAGACCACTATATTATAATCTGGGTATATCTATCAAGGCAATTTAACCAATCTTATGTGGGGACGTGGTATGAGCTAGTCCTGTTGCTACGTGGTGCGTGTTCTTTGCGCCTTTTGTGATCGCTCGCTGTCGTGTTTCCAATGCCTTATCCATGACACGATGCTGTGTCAGTATTAGTGATGCTCTTCGCATGTGGCGAATATGGTGTGCTAGGAATGCTCGGGGTGCACGAGGAACAAGGCGGTGGTTTGGGCCCAACGGTGCCGGTCTCTCGGCTCGTCGCACAGCACGCCTGGTCCTCGCGAGTCGCGAGTCACCAGCGCCCGACGCCTTCGGCAACCGCGACAGCCCACGCGGAAAGCGCGTTTGTTTCCGCCGGCGAGTTTGTTCCCCCTGCCCGGCTGCCGCGCCGGCACCGGGATGGGTTTTGATTGGTCGGCGCGGCGACCTGCGGGCCGTGGCGGTGAGGGTGAAACAAAGGCGGGACCGCGGCGTCCGTATCATGATGGTTGACCTCCACGGCCAGCGTGTCATATCGGTGATCCCATGGAGTTCCAACTTCCAACAGCGTTGCGGTCGATTGCTTCTCTGTACTTCGGTTTGGGGTTCTATATGCCTGCGAGTTCTTCATTCATCTCGTTTCAGTTTCACACGGCGCAGCTTTGTTGGGCCTGATTCGCCGAAACGACGTCCCACTCCGTGTAGATGGTATCCGGGGCACCGCCATCGGAGTTATTAAAAGCCACTGCGGTCTGGTCGCACGACCGCGTTTTCGCGCGCCCAGAGGCTTCGCGCGGCGACGCGTGGCGTCCGAGCTCCGCTTCTCCACGCGCTGGCGCGCCTGCGTGCGCCTGCTCGCGCCGTCTTCCCGTTGGCGCCCGCCTCCTCCTGCGTCCCCCCTCTCCCCGGTCCCCTCCTCCCCGCCGCCCCTCCTCCCCGCTCCCGACGCCTCCCACCTCCTCCCCGCCGCCCCCCCGCCCCCTCCTCCTCCCGCCGCCTCCCCCCCCTCCTCCCCGCCGCCTCCCCCTCCTCCCCTCCCCGCCGCCTCCCCCCTCCTCCCCGGTCCCCGCCGCCTCCTCCTCCCCGCGCCTCCCCTCCCCCTCCTCCCCCGCTCCCTCCTCTTCCAGAGTGCTCCTCCCCCATCTCGCCTACACAAAGCGGAAGCGGAAACAGCAGCAGCAGCATCAGAAGCCGCCGCGCGCAGAGACCAACCGCCGCTGGCCATGTCGGTGGAGACGGAGCGGAGCTCCACCGAGTCCTCCGCAGGCTCCGGCCTCGACTTCGAGGACACCGCCCTCACCCTCCGCCTCGCCGGCTCCTCCTTCTCCTCCCCGGACCCCGACCGCAAGCGCGCCTCCTCCAACACGGACACGGACGGCGACCCCGACCCCGACCACTCCCCCCTCGCCGCCTCCTCCTATGCTCCCCCGGCCCCCAAGTACTACCTCTGTCACTGCTGTGTATTTTTACCTGAATGTTTGGGGTTTGTTCGAGCATTTTTTTTTCTTAATTTCGGGTTGTTTTTGCTGTTAGCTTTTGCCCTTCGCCGGTTGTTTTGAGCTTTTATTTTTCTTGCAGCTGATGATATTCTTTTTGGAACGTTAGTGTGAAATGCGAGCAATTGCTGCAGTTGAGGAATTTTGGTTTTGCACATATTTTTGTTCACTTGACTGCAAAGATTTGCCTTTCTTTTGAATATTTATCTGTGAACAATTCTCCTGATTTCATGTGAACTTTTGTTTGACATTTGTCCGTCAACCTTCAATTGTCATTATGCCAACAAGTTTTGTTGATACGAAATTTGTATTACGTGCAGATGGTATCAGATGAAAATTAGTGCAATGTGGGAGGAAGGTGGTGACAAGACGCCGGCTTCGCCCGCTAGGGTCGTGCAATATGAAGGTGCGTGCATCTCTTCTGACGCTGAATAGAAATCTTTTCTATTCGTCACATGATTTCAAGATGCTTGTGTTTGAATTGCTTGTTTAAATTAGTACCTTTACAATATATGCGATTGCTGAGTTAGTGATGATTGTACGTTATTGTGGCAGCAATTAAGGCTTTCTCGGAGCTTGATTGTACGTTGGTAGTTATCCATAGAGTTCATGAGGTGTTTATGGATATATGTTTGTTGGTTAAATACGATTTATTTAGTTATTTACTGTTAATTTTGAGTCTCCAACATCTGTGCTGCCTTTGCACTTCTATACAGACACGACAACACTCATATGGACATGCTTGTTCACATCCACACATATCGAACTAAAGCTGTGCTCATTATTGAGCTGATATAGATTTCAAGGATTATATTTGCGTTAAAATAATACAACCTCTTTGTGTACTGAGCAATGATAATTTGGTATCTTAAAATACTGCATGCATTTCACAGTATAGGTGGAATTTCTTGCATTTCACAATTATGCCTCTTTGTGTATTGTTATAAGAGGGACTACCCTGGACATTTTTTGCTTGCAATTGTTTTTACCAAATTTTAGGAAAGCATTTTTCATTTTTAATGTCACAGGTTGGAAAGCAGGTTGTTCGAGGCACACTAGAAGATGTATTAAAAGCTGGAATGCTCTTCTCACTATACAGATTGGCGTCCAAGTCAATCATTTTGTTTGGTGATCAGGTAATGTAACCCACAAGTTGGTAACTTATATATTTGGCTGAATTTAGTTGAAGTCATCTCTGCAAGTATGTTTCTCATGATGTCATTGAGTTCACTTTGCCATAAACATATGTTTGTGTTTAGTTGTTTGTTGAAATAATATGTATATTTCTCCTTCAAATGACATTTGCTACCTTCAACAGATTTTGGCACGTGGCAACAATGCCTTCTCTATATATATATATATATATATATATATATATATATATATATATATATATATATATATATATATATATATATATATATATATATATATATATATATATATATATATGGTTCGATTGTCAATCGAATTTTCTTTTCTATGATTTATCCTTTGTCAAATTCTTGAAAGATGATTCTTTGTTTCCGTAATTAAATAAAGCGTAGGTAAATGAGGTTGAACACGGTATGATTGCCTTGATTCAACGATAAACACAACCTTCATAATTCTTGTTGTTATCCCAAACCAACATCCCTTCGTTTCTTCCCTTGCTCTTATTCGATTACCTTAGAGTTTTGTCTGCTTTGCAAACTTCTTTTCCAATTTGCAAGTTATGCATTTAGATAAGATCCATAATGATGTTAGCAAATAAAATGAAACCTACCCATCTTATTTCCAATCGTACCTTGTTGCTATCTATTTCTCTCAGATGATATCAAGAAGTATGTTGTGTAACTGATTATGGAAAATAACTGTACAAGCATGTCATACATCACTGCTCATTGTTCCTATACTTACCACACATCACACTGAATATATCTGTTAATCTATGTGGAGATGCTTAGAAAATGCATCTTCCTTTGGTGCTAAAACAATAGTAGACAACTGATTACAATAACTGAAGGATGACCATGAGCCCATACCCGTGTGAAACTTTGTGCTGCATCTCTTATGGAGAATGCCAACTGTATTGGGCCATCTGTTTAACGTGGGTGGTAATGTTGTACCAAATATGTCCATTCTCACCAAAGTTGTGTATTTTTATGTTCATCTTTGGTTGCTGTAAACTAAAGAACTGTTCCAAGGGTTTTTTGGTAGCTATTGCTTGTATGATTCTTCAACTAGAGTCCTTTGTAATTGCGAATCTTTAGCTAATAGATAATGACATGCTAGGTGGATTGTGCAGCTCCTGATGTTGGTGCGGATGATGCATTAGGCATTTTGAAAATAGATGATGTCGATAATAGCTTCTACACACAGCCATTTCGGATCAAGTATTCTAGACAAGACATTTATCTGTCAGTTATGGTGTCTTTCAAAATACTCAACAGTGAAGAGGAGGTTGATTATTATAATATCCCCTTTTTTCTTTTTGAATCAACTTTACTGTAGCCTGATTAGAGCACCTGCTTTATTTATTGAAGGGCCCAGTAGCTTCCTCTGTGATGTTGAAGTTTGAGCTAATGTACACCCCAACACTGGAGAATGGGTTAGTATACTTTTTAATCCTATACCGCAAAACCTTACTATGCTGATCTCCTTGATTTATTCAATGAGGTAATTATATATTCTAATGTACATATAAGTTCAGTCTGAACTTGCAGATTACTACAGGTACTAATTATCTTGTCTTGTTTCTCTAGGTCGAATTCAAGACAGCTTCAGGTCAATTGCTTGACCTTATCACAACTCATGAGGGAGAAAAAGATCTAACAAAATATAACATCGCAATGTAAGTTAATATTGTAATAACTTTGGGGGGAAACTAATTTTGCATGTTCAATTGTGTCTATTCTTAGGATTGTAAGTCTTCTTCTCATGTTTTTGTAGCACATAACTATAGAACGAATTGATTTTATCTAATATATCTTTGGTATTTATGATTTGGGATATACCCTTTATGTATTGTTGATTTCAAGCAATTGATATTTTTATGATACCACCGTATTGTTCAATACAAGACAGCCTACTATTCATTTTATCTGTTTGGTAAAAATAAAATTAACATTCTATTTTCATATCTTATTTTTATATAGTCCCCTTTTGGTAATTGATACTAGCTGCAAGTGGTGCTGATATGTTGTTGCTTTATCAAAGGTTGCATGTGCCTTGCTTTGCTATCTGGTGAGAATTTGAACAACTATAGTCTTTGAAGAGAACATTCTTGTTGAGATGGGAACATACTTTCAAGTCCAGGTAATTCCTATTTTTGCTTCACATAACAATATGAACCATTTTTCTTCCACAAGCATCATTCTACTTAGCGTTAATATGATTGTTTTCTTACAGGATGATTATCTAGATTGTTTTGGTGATCCTGAATTTGTTGGCAAGGTTAGTGCACTTACCTGTTGTAGTAGCTTTAATGAACGTCAATTATTTAATATGTAATTTTTCTTTAACTCTGATGTGATCAATGTTGAATTTTATTATAGATTGGAACTGATATTGAAGATTACAAGTGCCCACTACGTACTTCTTAGGCACCTATACGCTTTTCATTCATAAAACTTTGGCATTTGTTGTTGGTTCTGCACTTTCTTAGAATCGAAAAATGTACAAAGAACATCACTTCTTTTCAAGTAGCTAATTATCAATTGACAAGTGGACATCTGTTTGCTTTTGTGATATGATATGACACTTTGTGTGGTTGATTGCTATCTTGAGTTCTATAGATTATAGAATGAAACTAAGCTTGCACCTTTCCCTCCACTATATTTATAAGTATTGTTCTCTAATTTTTATGTACGTAATGGCACGGACAGTGCATGATTTGTTATGCCTTCTACATAATTTGTTATGCCTTCTTTTAAATCCTGATACTTAAATAGGATGGCCTCTATCTGTCATCTCTTTCAAGTGTCTATATTGAAGTTGGAATTCTATATTGAAGTAGAGATTAATTTCTGCGATAGTCTCTATCTGTCATCTACTTGAAGTGTTTATATTAAAGTGTGAATTAATTTCTGCGATTGAAGTCATGGTAAGGCGCGCGAAGCGCGCCTGATGTTCTAGTTTCCTTATTTTTCCGCTACTGCTGCTACTGACCTTGTGTGCCGTATTTTTTTTTGCTCCTTTTGATATTTTATACCATATCTAAAAATAGCCTGTAGTCGAACGATGCTGAGAGTTAACATGTCAGCGCCAGAATAGCTCGAGTGCTGAGCATAGCACCATAATTAGGCACGACCTAGCACGACATGAGCCTTATACGGCACGGGCTTGTTAGGCACAACCCACCTAGCTCGTAAGCCTAAACAGGTCATGTTATGCTGGTCTGTAAGCTGAGGCGGTGACCTAGGCACGGCCCAACGAGCATTTGTGTCGTGCTGGGCCGACACATGCCCATTAGCCCGATGGGCCAAAGAGGCACGGCTAACCCGTTTTGGTCCAAAAATCTTGAAAAATATAATAATTCTAAAAATATGCAGAATTCAAAAAAGACAAAATTGACTATAAAATTGTAATAATAAGGTTTATTAATGTTTAAATGGCCATATTGTTAAAAAATTTTGCTAAATAAAAACTTAACTTGAGAAAATCTTGGCAAAGAAAAAAGAGCACAATCTATACCTCTGTAGTACATGTAAAAATATTAGAAAAAGTATAATATACATCGATGCTCTAAGAAGCATCAACGTTGTTTAGATAGAGATTGTTGAACACGTGTTCCAACTTTGGATTCTCCATGCAGTGTTGAGCTCGCGTATCAGCTTGTTCACAGTCTTTCACTATGAGAAGTATTTTCACCGTCTCACTTATGAGACTTGTTCATCTCTTCTCTAATATTCTTCCAAAAAGACTGAAATAGACTCGGAACAAACCGTCGAGACAGAAATGATTAACACATCCCATGCGAATATAAATAGCACCGAATATATTACCTTGTGCTCCTATCACTATCCCAAAATGTTGAAGTCCTCTACATGGTGATCCACAGGATCATTATCTAGAAAGATTGATAGTTCCTTACTATCACTAGTATGAATTGCTCCAGCACTTGACATTGTAGAGCTTGATCTTCTATAGAATCTTGGTGCACCAAAGATTTTGCCCCATATATTTGTCTTC
Source organism: Melocanna baccifera (assembly GCA_036346265.1). Lineage (NCBI taxonomy): Eukaryota > Viridiplantae > Streptophyta > Magnoliopsida > Poales > Poaceae > Melocanna > Melocanna baccifera. The sequence goes on along the minus strand of CM070680.1, from coordinate 26,079,029 downwards.
TTATTTGTGGTGGGTGTTGATGGAGGTCGTTATAAGCCTACTCTCTCAAACTTTTGTTCGTACTTCTAATAAACATCAAACAATTTAGTACGAACAATTGAAAAAAAGTTAGAATGATCTATCCCTACAGCATCTTATAGAAGTGAAAGAACATTACTGAATCCTTCAATTTTAGCTTTTGGATTTAAAATAAATGAAAATGCATATAAATACAAAATATCTTTCTAATATTTCTAATATTTAGTTTTCATAGTACACATAGCCTCTCGTAATATTATGTCATTTTCATTGGCTTTCAAGCGACCCATAATCGCAAAAATATGATGCACAATTAAATGAGATGTTAGATAGTACACTCTGGATAAAGCAACAGAGGTTTCGTAAAAGGGTTCTAAAAATACTAGTAACTTCTCAGCAACATACCAGTATTACTCAGACAATATCGTGTTGCCGTCATGGCTGTGATAGTGCGTGTGGATAAAAAAAAATACAAAGTGTGCTTTTATTGAATAAAATGTTCTATAGCATGAGATAAGTTAAGTTCTTATATGCTGCAATTCGTTAGTTAGAATGATTTACAAAAGAAATTGCATCGCGAAAAGCTTAACATATGGATCCAATCTCTTTAAAGCATAATTAACTATAAGATTAATACTATGACAGCCACATCGTTGATGTAGCAAGAAGGATTCGGCGTATGTACTAAATAATGGAGTGAGAATATCAATTACCCCGGAGTTTGCAGCAACATTGCCCAGGGTAATTGCAAAAATTTTATTTGTAATATTAAAATCTTTCATGACTTCGATAATACATTCTGCTATATTCTCACCCATATGTGCTACGTCAATTAGTTTAAATCCTATGATTATTTTTTTTCCATTACCTAGATATCATTCACATAATGAGCAACTATACTAAGATAATCTTATCTAAACCGACTGCTCCATATGTCCAACGTCAAGACCACTCATCCCGCTTTATTATCTTATCAAAATCTTGCTACACCTCTAACATGCTAGGTCTGGACCTCTTTGCTCTAGTGCTTGTAGGCGCAGTTACACTTGGAGAGCCTGACGATGGTATAACCAGGGTCTGCTCTCCCGTTTGAGGTGGAGGTGAAGGCGGAGGCGTTTCATTTCCAAAGTATAAAAGATCTTCTAGATCAATTCTGTATTCACTTGTAGGAAAATTATCAAAAATGTTCAAGGAGAAATGTAGGAAACTTCAAACTGCAAATAGAAAATTACACTATTATCTATCACAGTCTTGTATGGGACAAAACCGCTGATACAACGGTGAATTCCTCAGGTTCAAATGTATTCCAACTCTCGAGGGCTAAAATTCATCGGACGGGGTCAGGTTGGGGGGTTGAGCAATGTATAGACCTTATTATGATCTAGTATTGACCACACTATTCATATCTTGTGGATAAAGTGTATAACCTCTGTAGAGTGTAAAATTTATTTGAATAGTCGTGCCCCCGATCATGGCAAAACTTAGTGATGTCGCTAAGCCTAGTCTTATATTTTTAAAACTTGGTTGGGAATGGATGATATCCATTTTTTGAACTTGGACACGAGCATGTGAAAGTTGTTGCTCATGGCTATAGAGAGCCAGTTGTGATTTATGCTTATGTTACTTGTTACTTTGTATCAAAAGTAAATTGCTTTTACAACCTCCGTTTGCAATATATTATTCATTATCATAAATAAAAGCATGTTTTTGCAAAGCAAACTAGATTAGACATCCACCTTTGTCTTAGCTTGCATACTATATACTTTGCTATAAAAGTCTTACGCACACTGCTACAGACAGGCCTATCACAGACGGTTCGGAACCGTCATCACAGACGGTTTTCGAACCGTCTGTTTTTATGTGTTAGTGATAATAGGTGGTTATCACAGACGACTTGGGAGCCGTCTGTGATAACTTACATTACAGACGGTTTTTGCAAAAAACCATCTGTGATAGTCGACTTTCATAGACGGTTAAAAACAATGACCGTCTGTGATACACACAATATCACAGACGTTTTGTAACACAAACCGTCTGTGATACACACAACATCACAGACTGTTTGTGTTACTAACCGTCTGTGATATTGTGTGTATCATAGACGGTTAGGAACAAGAACCGTCTGTGATGTGTTCATATCATAGACGGTTTTCAACAACGAACCGTCTGTGATAGCAATTGCAATAGCGGTTTTATTTGCCGTTTTTTGGCTAGCCTCAGGATATTCTAGCCATGCCCTCTGAAAGCAAGCAAGAAGATTATAACATATATAGAATCACATACATTGCAGATTACACAGATCTGACAAATGAATAACATACATTGCAACTCAAAGTTACACAGATAAGTTAATTGCAACTCAAAGTGAATTACGAATGTAACAAACGGCCAGCAGATCACATACATATATAGAATGAAATCGTTACACTGTTCTGACAAATGAATTGTTTGATTAAGCACAACTGAGTGATTTGTACAATTGCATCTAATGTTTCAACATCTAATTATCACCATTGCCGGGGTAGAACTCTCCAGCCTTGTTTATACACTGTCCTAGTAAGAACCCGGAGAGTGTTGCACGAATTTCGACGAGTTGGTCAAGATCATATGTACTTACGTCGAAATCCACCCGCTGTCGCTAGGAGCAATAAGTCATTAATTAGTATGTGTGTGTTTATATATACATATATAATCAAAAAATAATAATTATTGCAAGGACATGATAAACCTTTGGATCATTGATCTTACTATCCATGATTTCCTTTATATGGCGGCAAACGTAGAATCCACATACGTTACCCTGTAGTTGCTGGTGGTACTTGAAAAATAGAATTACGTACATATGTATTGTCAATTCTAGGGGCATTATAGCAAAGTGTGATGTAGGATTGTTGTATTGTAGTGGGTACCGAAAATTGCGTGTTGTGTCGCAGCGTGTCACTAGATTTGTCGTGTCTTCCTCCGTGGGTAACATAAGCGGTAAACAACCTACATGATTCAAAAAAGTTAGCCTCGGTCGTTGCAAACGAAAGAAATATTACAATAGAGTTATGTATGGAGGAAATAAGTTTACTTGTTAAGTACTTTTTGCACACGACTGAAGTCGTGGTTGCTCCTAAGTAGGAAATCAAGGTATATTACCTTGCTCCACTTTGGTACAATCACAATCAAAATCCAGTGTTGCCTAGTCATGTGTGTCGCTATAGTGATTAATCCTAAGTTCATGCTGCATGTAAAGTACAAATAAAACATGTGTGGCAACTAATGAAGCACTTACCCTTGGTTGAAAGGAAATGCCTTGCTCCACCAATGCAGCGCAATGAAGACAGATCTGTGTCGACATCGAGCAAGTATTAATAGTACAATTTATCACAGACGGTTCCAACCACAAACGATCTGTGAAACCAACTATCACAGACGGTTCGTGTTAATAACCGTCTGTGATAAGCCACAGACGGTTATTAACACAAACCGTCTATAATGATTAATATCAAAGACGGCTTGTTATACCAACCGTCTGTGATAATCAAGACATCACAGATGGTTTGTGTTAATAACCGTTTGTGAACTTTCACAGACAGTTATTAACATGAACCGTTTGTGATGTCTCGATTATCACAGATGGGTCGTGTTAATAACCGTCTGTGACAGTATCACAGCTGGGTGGTAGTATGAACTGTTTGTGATAGTTTAAGCACAGACGGTTCCGTATGAACCGTCTGTAATTTACCCATCTAGTATAGCCTGTTTTGTAGTAGTGGCGTCATGATTTTCATACTTACAATTACTTGTTGAACACTATCAGTGCAAGCAGAAAATCTCTAGATTGGTTACTTTCGTGCCACGAGTATCAGCAAAGACGATGTCATTTGCTAAGGTTTAACTCTAGTTAGTTGCCTGTGATGGGCCATGGCATGCTGGCTAGAATTATTATCCTATTTATCATTATTTCCATTGCCATTTACTTGTCATGCAAAATATTCAATCAGTTGGCCCCTTTGCCAAAAGCTTAGTTATATAAGCCTATGTTTGTATGTTTAGTATTACATACTACTTTGTTTATTCATGTGTGTATAGATGTAATATAATATTGTAATATGTGTATGCTAACCACTGATCATGGGACGAGCATGGTAAATACATAGGGTTCAGAATTAATTTTTCAGATCCGACACTCGCCGGAGCTGACGCTGAAGCGGCTTCTCGAAGCCAACAATCCAAAGCCTTATATTTTCTACTAAACCTGTCGCGTTCAGTTTCTTTTAATAATGTATATATTTACAACCTATGAGCTTGCGGTTGTTTGGTAGATCAACAAGTTCCTAAACTTTATTCCTTTTCATAAAGTTTCATTCTTCCCGCATTGCTTCCACCTGTAGTTTTTTATTGTGAGTAGTTAATTGTTTTTTTATTAGTCTTTGGTTCTTCCTCCAAATCTGTCGAGACCCGAATATGCAAATTCGGTCTCTCTGTGTAAACTGCACTAGTCCAGGATCACGCTAGTGCACACAGTCAAACATAGATGTCATCATAGTCATACACACGATAATAATAAAGGAAAACTCGAACATCGATAAAATATCAAAGGTACGACCTTATGACCAAGCTTACAATATCTCTAGCCGGAAGGGCTTAACAAAATAGTAGCGGAAATCCAAAATAAAGCGTAGCGACCAATCGACAAGCCACAGGCTATCGAGTGGAGAACGAAGCCTAATCCGTGAAGTCGTCGTAGTACTCCCCTTCTGGCACCTCCTGCTGATAGTACTCCTCTCTCTCAACTGAGCAACATAGGCGTAAAGCCGTGAGTACATTGGTACTCAGCAAGTCGTTTGTAACAATAAATGCAATATAATATGCAAGGCTTACCAAAGGAAGGCTGAAAGGTTAATTTGCATAAAGGCATTTATTGATGAAATATATTAAATAACTTGAAAGCGAAAGTTAACTGAAAACAGTAATAATAGATAACCAAAGGAATAATCATGAACCACTTGTGAACACCAATTCACAAGTTAAACCAACAGTGAACTACCTGTCCACTCCCAACATAAACCACCAAGTTATAAATGAAACACTAACCCTCGTGTGAAATCCCCGAGCACTGTCCATGACCGAGGACGCGGCTATTCGAATAGTTTTACACTCTGCAGAGGTTGCACAACTGTACCCACACGATGTGATTAGCCTAGGCCTAAGGAAAATCACAACAAGGCCTTTACAATGCTCTACCTCAACCCAATCCTGCCCGCTAGGGTTTCGCATCACACCCCCCCTTGCGCCACATGGAAATCAGCAACCATGTTCATCACAATGGCAGAATTGAATTGAAATATTACAAATTAATCAGCCAGGTCCATCCCATAATAGACATGTGGTTTGCACGATTAAGCTCAGATCAATGGCGCACAAAGTTAAGTCCTTAGCATTACCCGGGCGAGGCTACCACATCCCCCAAAGTACAACTGTACTTCCCCCTTTACTGCACGATCACTCGCCCGAGTACAAAACCAATTTGTAAAACCAAGCCAACGTCACACCAATGACGTGGCACAAATTTTAATGCACGTGGCACCAACCACAGTTCCATATATCATTAAGTCAAATTAATAATTTAACAGGTGTGAGGAGACCAATCGTAAATATAACAGGCGAAGCAATCTAATCGTACCAACCCATGTGATAAATTAACTAGCATCACTAATAAATTTCCCAACCTATGGTGACAAAGGTATCATGGTATTTCAAAGGGTCAAGGAGGTATAATTGCAATTGGGACAATAACTACCTGTGCAAAGGTTTGAATAAAAAATAGCAATGCAATGTAATTTAAAGCAAAATAATTAGATAATAGTTTGCAAAATTGGGTTCAACATGATCAAGGGACACGACTTGCCTTCGTTATGCTCGTGGGCACTCTGGTCTTCAGCGCGAAACACGCTCCTCCGGAATCCGAATCTAACGAGAGAAAACGACCAGGAAACAAAGAAACACATAAAAGACAAGAAAAGAACTCAAAATTCACAAAACCAGAACCAACAGCTAGAGCTCGATTTTAGATGAATTTAGAAAAAAGAACGGGGTCAATTGGAGCTAGGACGGAGGAGAACGGGCTCTCGGAAAAACAAATTCAGAGAAAATCCCTGAAAAATCGGAAAGGGGTGACGTGGCACAATCTGGGGCTGACACGTGGCTCTCGGAGATTGCGACACGTGGCGCAACGAGGAGTGACACGTGGCTGGCTAAGGGGGGTGACACGTGGCATGATGACGTGGCACGGGCGGCGGGGTTTTTGCCGCGTGGCACCGCCACGTGGCGGACACATGGCACGGGCGGCTGACGTGGCTTGCCACGTCAGCTAGGGCTGACGCGGTGCGCGCGGGCGCGGTCGCGGCGGCCGGATCGGACGGGCGAGGGTTGGCCACGTGGCGCGATCGCGGCCGTGGATCCAGATCTGGATCTGCGGTCGGGATCGGCGGCGGTGTCGGTGGGTGCGCGGATTGCCGACGGCGTGGCGGCTCGGCGCTGGCGGCGCCGCGCGACGGCGCGGATGGAGGGCGCGGGCGGCGGTGGACGATGCGCGGCGCGTGGCGGCGCGGCGGTGCGAGGCGTCACGCGCGCGCGCGCGCGCGGGTGTCGCGGTTTGGCGGCGCGTGACCGAGGCGGGCGGGCGGCGCGCCCGGCGGCAGAGCGCGACGGAGAAGGCGACGCGGCGGCGGGCGAAGCGGAGGCTCACCGCGACGGGGACGACGACGGCGACGGCGAAGACGCGGGTCGACGGCGACGGCGAAGACGCGCGGGTCGACGGCGACGCGAGGCGGCCGGAACGGCGCGCGCGAGCCGGGAGCGAGGCGAGGGTTCGGCGGCGCGACGAGGCACGCGAACCGAGGCGAAGGCCAGTTTATCACGCGAACCGAGGAGCTCGGGACGGTTCTGGCGACGCGCGGACGCGACGGGTTAGACGGCTAGGATTGGGCCACGCGCGAGATCGGACGGTGGGATTGGTTAGGGTTAGGGTTAGGTTCGCGCGCGCGGGCGACGGCGTGTGATCGCATGGCGCGCGATCGGCGCCGAGGCGAGGCGAGGCGCGGCGCGTGCCGCCCGCGCCAGCCATGAATCGATGCGCGACGTGGCGCGGGCGGATCGGCGGCGAGATGAAGCGCGCGCGAAAGAGGTCTGTGGCGGCGCGGCGCGGGATGGGTGACGCGTGGCGGAGAGAGGGAGATCGGGCGGGTGAGGTTTATTCTTTCCTTTTTCTTTTTCCAGAAATTCAAATAAACTTCTAAAAGCTCTAGAAAATAGCAAATAAATCCGGAAAATTCACCAAAAATACCCGAAAATTCCTTGTGACACAAGGAACTCAAATAAAATATTTTCCACTTATGTTAATGTTTATTTTAATCACATTAAATCATTTAAAACTTTAAAAATTCATTTGAAGCTTCAATTAATTTCAGAAAATTCCAGAAAATTTATTTTTGAAATCCAGGCTTTAAAAATGTCAGAAAAACAGGATGTTACAAACCTTACCCCCTTAAACGAGATCTCGACCCCGAGATCTGGGCCAACTAAGAGAATAGGTTCGGAAACTCCGCTCTGAGATCCTCCTCGCGCTCCCAGGTGGCTTCCTCCTCGGAATGGTTGCTCCACTGAACTTTGCCAAAACGGACCGCTTTATTCCGGGTGACTCGCTCGACACTTCCAAGATTTTGACTGGTGCTCTTTGTACAGCTGCACCCTCCCGCAGTCAACGGCCTCAAGCGCACAACCTCCTGCACGCAGCAGCACTTCTTGGTGGGACACATGAAAGACGTCATGTACCCCATCAAGGACGCAGTAGCTCTAACTGATAGGCAACCTCTCCCCTGCGTTTCAGAATCCTGAATGGACCAACATATCTCGGTGCAAGCTTCCCTTTTAGCTGAAATCTCTTCACACCCTTGAATGGTGTGATCCTAAGGTACACAAAATCATCTGGCTCAAAACTCAGCTCTCGGCGTCTAGTATCTGCATAGCTTTTCTGTCTAGCCTGGGCAGCTTTCAACCTTTCTGAATCAAGCGGACCTTATCCTCGCCTTCTTTCAAACGATGCGGGCCAAAACTCGACCTTCCCCATCTCTTTCCAATTGAGAGGGGTTCTGCATTTCCTGCCATACAATGCCTCAAACGGTGACATCTGCAAACTGGCCTGATAACTGTTGTTGTATGAGAACTCGCAAAAGGTAAACAATCGTCCCACTTAGACCCATGATCAAGCACACAAAGCTCTCAACATGTCCTCCGAACTGATTAACTCGCCTCTCTCGACCATCATCTGGGGTGATATGTTATCTTGAAATTCGGTGAGTTCCCATAGCCTTATGGAAACTACCCCAAAACCGAGAGGTGAATCTGCGATCCACGATCGACACAATCTTCTTGGGCACACCATGCAACCGACAATCCTGGTCATATATAGCTCGCCAATCATCACCACTGTAAGTCGTCTTAATCGAATGAAATGAGCAACCTTGGTCAAACGGTCCACAATGACCCAAATCGAATCATGACCCTCTTTGGTTTTAGGCAACCGACTATAAAGTCCATACCAATTTCTTCCCACTTCAACTCGGGACTTTCAATGGTCAGTAGCAAACTGCGCAGTCTCGGTGCTCTGCCTTTACTCTCGACAAACATCACAAAGGGCTACATACTCGCGATCTCACGCTTCATGCTTGGCCACCAATACTTATCCTTGATGTCTGGTACATCTTGGTACTGCTGGATGAATCGAATACTGGTGACTCATGAGCCTCTTTTAATAACACATCCTTTAGTTCTTGCTTGTTGGGCACACACAAACGCCGCTTGAACCACAAGGTTCCCGATCATCCACGAAAATCCGACTCTTTACCTTCACTTAAATTCTTTCGATCCATTGAAATGCCTCATCATCCGACCGAGCTCGCGAATCGACCATCCAAAGTAGGCTGCATCTCCATAGCTGCCAAAAATCCTGGCTCAACCAACTCAAGGTTAAGCTTCTGAAATTCCTCATGCAAAGCTGGCTGACTCTCTCGAACCATCACTGAATTGCAGTATACCTTTTCGCTCAAGGCATACGCAACAACATTAGCTTTCCCGGGATGATAATGTATGCCCACATTATAATCCTTTATCAGCTCTAACCACCTCCTCTGCACGAGGTTAAGCTCGATTGGGTAAAGATATATTTTAGACTCTTATGATCCGTGTAAACCTCACATCTGTTACCCATCAGATAATGACGCCAAATCTTTAAAGCATGCACTACGGTGCCAACTCTAAGTCATGGGTAGGGTAGTTCTCCTCATGCGGTCTCAATCGGCGTGAGGCATAGGCTACCACTCTCTTGTCTTGCATCAAGACACAACCTAAACCTTTGCGCGAAGCATCGCAAAATATCTCAAAATCCTTGTTAATATCAGCAACACAAGCACCGGGCTGTGGTCAAACTCTCCTTAAGTTTCAAAACTCTTCTCGCACTCTGGCGCCCAAGTGAATTTCTTTTCCTTTTTGAGCAAGCTGCGTGAGGGTCCGCCACACCTTTGGAAAATCCTCAATAAAGCGACGGTAGTATCTGCCATACAGTAAAACTATCGACTGGTAATCTGAAGTGGGTGATCGCCAATCCAAAACATCACTTACTTTCCACTGGGTCAATCGCGACTCCTTCTGCTGTCAACACATGCCCTAGAAAGGCGACTTTCTTCATCCAAAACTCACATTTGCTGAACTTTGCATACAACTGATTATCTCTCAACTTCTGCAATGCTAACCTCAAGTGTTCCTGATGTTCCTCCTCATCCTTGGAATATATCAAAATGTCGTCAATGAATACAACGACAAATTTGTCCAAATATTCCATAAACACCTTATTCATCAAATACATGAAATATGCTGGAGCATTGGTCAAACCAAATGACATCACTGTGAACTCGTATAGACCATAACGAGTCGAGAAGGCTGTCTTGGGTATGTCCTCCTTACGTATCCTCATCTGATGATATCCTGATCTCAAATCAATCTTGGAGAACACTCCTGCTCCCTTAAGCTGGTCAAACAGATCATCGATCCTGGGCAGAGGGTACTTATTTTTGACGGTGACCTCATTAAGTGCTCTGTAGTCCACACACATGCGCCGATCGCCATCCTTCTTCTTGACAAACAACATTGGCGCTCCCCACGGGATGAACTCGATCGATGTAACCCTTATCCATGACTCCCGAATTTGCTTCTTCAACTCGCTAAATCATTGGTGGCATCCGATAGGGTCTCTTGGAAATCGGAGCGGTACTCGCACAAGCTCAATCGTAAAATCAACCTCCTCTCTGGTGGCATACGGAAGATCATTCGAAACACGTCGGGTACTCTCGACAAGTGGTACACCCTCCAACTGGATTACCTTACTCGCAAATCATGGTAGCTCGCCGACACTCATCGTCGCGAATCGCACCTTAACTCCATCCGAATTGGTTAAGGTTACTGCTCTGCTCCCATAGTCTAACACTGCTTGCTGCTTCTGAAGCCAATCCATTCCCAAGATTACATCTAGGGACTGCATATCCAACAAAATCAGGGTTGGCCCTGAACTCAACTCCCTGAATGGTTATCCTAACTCCTGGACAACCTAGGTTGGATCTCAACTCGGATCCGGGGGATTGGATTAAAAGAACAGATCCAAGAGCAACAGTTTTCAATTGTTGCTTTAAAGCAAAACTCCGAGAAACAAACGAATGCGAAGCTCGTAATCAAATAAAGCGGTGGCAGGAGGCCGAATGTACGAAGCGCATCGATCACGCGTCCCGTGCTGCTCGGCATCCTCTGCGGTGACGTGGTTCACCGACTCTCACCACCGGCGTCCCCGCTGGGCTCGTCACGAGGCCGGGGTGCTCCTCGTCTGCTCGGGGTAGGGGTACGACCGGTGTGGCTCCCAAGTCAAAGCGAATCGGCGTCGGGCTCGCCTCGAGGGCACTTGCTAGCATAGTGTCCCACCTCATGACACTTGAAGCAAGTGACGGATGCTGCTGAATTATTGCTCTTCTGTTGCTGCTGTCCACTGGAACCACCAGGACGCCGCCCGATCAAATCGCGCGTGTGCGAGTGGGGTCCAAATCTCAAGCTGCTGCTGCTGCTTTCTGTGGCACTCGTCTTGGTGGTAGGAACCAAAACGAGGCCTCGAGGATCGGTGTGACCGTGATCCCCGCTGGATCAACCTCCTCTTGCGAGACTCCTCGAGCTCGCGCGACTCTCCTCGATGAGTATGGCCTTATCCACCAATCGCTGAAATCGGCATAGTCGTTGCCTCACGACTTGCATCTTCAAAGCTGGGTTCAAGCCTTTCTTGAACCTCTTACGCGAGCTGCATCTGTCGCTACATCCTCTCGCGCCAGAGCGAGCCAACCGAGTGAATTTATTGAGATATTCACTCACCGATGAGTTCCTCTCTGGAACTCCCGAAACTCATCCTTTTTCATCTCAACCACTCCCTCCATGACATGAGCGGTGTGGAAAGCCTTGCGAATTCTTTCGGGTGATGTGGTCTTTGGTCCTCATGGGCGCACAAAGAGTTCTCCCACCATTCTGCTGCTGGTCCTCAAGCCGATGTCTTGCATACAACACCTTCTCCCCTGCCGGTGACAGAGCCAAGTTCAGCTTCTTCTCAACTGAACGGATCCAATCATCGGCCTCCAAAGGCTCTGACGAACTGGAGAAAACAGGTGGTCTCGTCCTCATAAACTCTGCATAGCTGGTCTGCTGACGAGGTGCTTGCGGTGGTATCGCTCTCGTCTTTGTCATTGCATCATAGTTCGCATACCGCATCATAGTCTGCATCATCCGAAGTGCAGGCCATCAAGAATCGATCGAGTGCGAGATCCAAGGCAGTGGCACCGCCGCGCAAAGATCTGTTCTCGGGTCTGGTTCCCCTGATGGCGGCTGGAGGAGTTCCTGGTATCAACCATCTTGCTCTGAAAAGAAAACAACTGCTGACTGACCAAAGGTGAAAGACGAGAGGGAAAAGCATAGATAAGGGGTAAATGCGTCTAAGGGGGTTTTGCTTAATGGAGACCTAACTAAACAAACACTTAGCCAAAAGGCTAACTAAGAAACTGAACAAAAATAAACTCCAATAAAAGATTTGACATGATCGCAATATAATGCTTTTAAGGCAATATTTGCAGCTCACATCACACTCAACTGCAAATAAAATCCAACGTGTCTACTCGAACTATCTACTCTGAAGGCTCCCACTCGGGTCCTGACAAATAGGGTACACTGCTATCGTCCTCAGAATCGCTGTAGACAACCCACGAGTTGCGGATCGGCGGCGACTGCTCTCTGACTGGGGCTGGAGTGAACCGACTGAGGTAGGCGCGACGATCTCCGGTGATACGACGTCTCTCCTCTGGGCTCGGCGGTGTAGGCGACGGTAGAGGTCTTGGCGGCGATCGCGGCCGGGCTCCTCCGGCATCGCTCGTAGTCTCGGGTGGCTCCGCATCGCTCCTTGAACTTCCGGACGAGTCCGCCATGTTGATCTTGTATAGCTTGCAAAGTCGACGGATGGCTTTGTGCGCAACTCCTTGCCGACATCTCCCACCGCACCGGTGTTCTTGAAAGCGTGATGTAGCACACCGCTGCCGACTCGGGTGGTGAAGTATAGCCTGGAGATGCTCCCGATGCGTTGACCTTTTTGCTTCTCATCCTTGGTGAGGTAGACGGGCAGTCTCTTAAATCCGAGGCACCGCAACAAAACGCGTAGAAGTGACCTCCATCCTCCTGTCGGGCTGTAGTAAGTTTGGGACATCTAATGCATTTATAAAGGAAAGATCAGTTTATAACTTTAGGAAAATAAATTTTGCAAGAGTTGGGGCGAGAGACAAGAATCCTTAAGAATGAGGTAAGAGGATAGAGATATTACTAAATATCAAGTTTAGTTGGTTTGATTTAGAAAATAAATTTTTGGGCTATCGACCAGTTTAACTAGGGCTTCGTCCTACAGTCGATATGGCTCTGATACCATCTCTGTCGAGACCCGAATATGCAAATTCGGTCTCTCTGTGTAAACTGCACTAGTCCAGGATCACGCTAGTGCACACAGTCAAACATAGATGTCATCATAGTCATACACACGATAATAATAAAGGAAAACTCGAACATCGATAAAATATCAAAGGTACGACCTTATGGCCAAGCTTACAATATCTCTAGCCGGAAGGGCTTAACAAAATAGCAATGAAATCCAAAATAAAGCGTAGCGACCAATCGACAAGCCACGAGGCTATCGAGTGGAGAACGAAGCCTAATCCGTGAAGTCGTCGTAGTACTCCCTTCCGCACCTCCTGGCGATAGTACTCCTCTCCTCAATCGAGCAACATAGGCGTAAAGCCGTGAGTACATTGGTACTCAAAGAAGTCGTTTGTAACAATAAATGCAATATAATATGCAAGGCTTACCAAAGGAAGGCTGAAAGGTTAATTTGCATAAAGGCATTTATTGATGAAATATATTAAATAACTTGAAAGCGAAAGTTAATCGGAAGCGATAATAATAGATAACCAAAGGAATAATCATGAACCACTTGTGAACACCAATTCACAAGTTAAACCAACGATGAACTACCCGCCCACTCCCAACATAAACCACCAAGTTATAAATGAAACACTAACCTCGTGTGAAATCCCGAGCACCGCCCATGACCGAGGACGCGGCTATTCGAATAGTTTTACACTCTGCAGAGGTTGCACAACTGTACCCACACGATGTGATTAGCCTAGGCCTAAGGAAAATCACAACAAGGCCTTTACAATGCTCTACCTCAACCCAATCACGCCCGCTAGGTTTTTCATCACACCCCCTTGCGCCACATGGAAATCAGCAACCATGTTCATCACAATGGCAGAATTGAATTGAAATATTACAAATTAATCAGCCAGGTCCATCCCATAATAGACATGTGGTTTGCACGATTAAGCTCAGATCAATGGCGCACAAAGTTAAGTCCTTAGCATTACCCGGGCGAGGCTACCACATCCCCCAAAGTACAACCACTTCCCCTTTCTTGCACGATCACTGCTTGAATACAAAACCAATTTGTAAAACCAAGCCAACGTCACACCAATGACGTGGCACAAATTTTAATGCACGTGGCACCAACCACAGTTCCATATATCATTAAGTCAAATTAATAATTTAACAGGTGTGAGGAGACCAATCGTAAATATAACAGGCGAAGCAATCTAATCGTACCAACCCATGTGATAAATTAACTAGCATCACTAATAAATTTCCCAACCTATGGTGACAAAGGTATCATGGTATTTCAAAGGGTCAAGGAGGTATAATTGCAATTGGGACAATAACTACCTGTGCAAAGGTTTGAATAAAAAATAGCAATGCAATGTAATTTAAAGCAAAATAATTAGATAATAGTTTGCAAAATTGGGTTCAACATGATCAAGGGACACGACTTGCCTTCGTTATGCTCAGCGGGGCACTCCTGGTCTTCTGGCGCGAAACCTGCTCCTCCGGAATCCGAATCTAACAAGAGAGAAAACGACCGGAAACAAAGAAACACATAAAAAGACAAGAAAAAGAACTCAAAAATTCACAAAACCAGAACCAACAGCTAGAGCTCGATTTTAGATGAATTTAGAAAAAAGAACGGGGTCAATTGGAGCTAGGACGGAGGAGAACGGGCTCTCGGAAAAACAAATTCAGAGAAAATCCCTGAAAAATCGGAAAGGGGGTGACGTGGCACAATCTGGGGCTGACACGTGGCTCTCGGAGATTGCGACACGTGGCGCAACGAGGGAGTGACACGTGGCTGGCTAAGGGGGGTGACATGTGGCATGATGACGTGGCACGGGCGGCGGGGTTTTGCTGACGTGGCACTGCCACGTTGCGGACACATGGCACGGGCGGCTGACGCGGTGCGCGCGGGCGCGGCGGCGGCGGGATCGGACGGGCGAGGGTTGGCCACGTGGCGCGATCGCGGCCGTGGATCCAGATCTGATCTGCGGTCGGATCGGCGGCGTGTCGGTGGTGCCCGGATTGCCGACGCGTGGCGCTCGACGCGCGAGCGCCGCCGCGGGCGGCGCGGATGGAGTGGCGCGGGGCGGCGGTGACGATGCGCGACGCGTGGCGGCGTGCGCGGTGCGCGGCGTCACGCGCGCGCGCGCGCGCGGGTGTGCGGTTTGGCGGCGCGGACCGAGGCGGGCGAAGCGGCGGCGCGTCCGGCGACGAGCGGCGACGAGAAGGCGACGCGGCGACGGCGGCGAGGCTCACCGGCGGCGGCGGGGCGACGGCGACGGCGAAGACGCGCGGTCGCGACGGCGACGTGAGGCGGCCGAACGGCGGCGCGAGCCGGGAGCGAGGCGAGGGTTGGCGGCGGCGACGAGGCACGCGAACCGAGGCGAGGCTCGTGTTTATCACGCGAACCGAGGAGCTCGGACGATTCTGGCGACGCGCGGACGCGACGGGTTAGACGGCTAGGATTGGGCCACGCGGCGAGATCGGACGGCCGGGATTGGTTAGGGTTAGGGTTAGGGTTCGCGCGCGCGCGCGGGCGACGGTGTGATCACGCGCGCGCGCGGGCGGCCGAGGCGAGGCGAGGCGGGCGTTGTTGGTGCCGCCTTGCGTCATGGATGCGCGACAGCGTGGCGGCGCGCGGATCGGCATGGGAAGAAGCGCGCGCGGAAAGAGGTACGGCGCGCGGCGGGCGCGGGATGGGTGACGCGTGGCGAGAGAGGAGATCGGGCGGGTGAGGTTTATTCTTTTCTTTTCTTTTCCGAAATTCAAATAAACTTCTAAAAGCTCTAGAAAATAGCAAATAAATCCGGAAAATTCACCAAAAATACCCGAAAATTCCTTGTGACACAAGGAACTCAAATAAAATATTTTCCACTTATGTTAATGTTTATTTTAATCACATTAAATCATTTAAAACTTTAAAAATTCATTTGAAGCTTCAATTAATTTCAGAAAATTCCAGAAAATTCATTTTTGAAATCCAGGCTTTAAAAATCTCAGAAAAACAGGATGTTACAAAATCTAAAATTTTAGAGTGAACTACCCCCAAGAACAAATGATAATCATCTAGATATTAGGGTGTACTTAAATTTCCTACTTCTCCTAGGCATGTTAGTATTGGGAGTTTGGTAGGTATTTCCTTCAAGAGCTGAACCTCCTTTAGTGTAAGAATTAATTTCAGATGTATCTATCTGTATTTTCAGTGGAGTTGACATTAATTCCACCCTTGCCTGCTTAGCACGGTGAGGTGTGTTTTGTTATAAAAATATTACATTCCTGCTTTCCACCAGTCTATCCTTTTTTTATCATAAAACCTATACCTTTTTAATTCCGAAGAAGAATTAATGAAAATTCCTGGTGTACTTTTAGTCTGCAATTTTTCTTCCTGTCTACAACTTATAAGGAGTGACTGTTACAGCCTTAAATAGTGAATGATTTAACAAATAAACAATAGTATGTAAAGCTTCCCCCAAAAGATAAAGGAGTATCTAAATAAGTTATCATAGACCTAACCATATCCATAAGTGTTCTATTCCTCCTTTCAGCAACACCATTTTTGTTGCGGAGTGTAAGGTATGATATAATGGTGAATAATTTTATGCTCTTTGCAAAAATTATTTAATATTTCTGAAGTGTATTATCCTCCACGATTAGTGCTCAAAACTTTCATATTTCTGTTTAGTTGATTTTTTACTTCAGTTTCAAATGTCTTGAACACATCAAATCCTTTCAACTTATGTTTAAAAGGATGCACATAATCAAATCAAGAATAATCATCAATGAATATGATAAAATAAATCTTTTGACCTCTAGTGGGACTAGATATTTCACCACAAATATCAGAATAAATAATGGCAAAAGCCTTACTAGATCTTTTCACGTTTGGAAAAGGGCGCACAATCCATCTTACCCATTATACATGCCTCACAAATACCAAAATCCTCCCAGTTAAAGTGTAGAATTTTAGAATTAATAAGTCTCTTAATTTTGTTTTTAGATATGTGACCAAGTCGTAAATGCCATCAATAAGATTCTCAGCATGTGTTCCTGTCATTAGTATTCCTCACTATGGAGTTATTTTCACCAACTAAACAATCAATATTGTTATTGTTTGATAGTTCATCAAGAAAATAAAGACCTTCATGATGAGTTCTAGTATGCACTAATTTTTCATTAATTAATCAATATTTTGACTCTTCCTTTTTCAAGTAGTATGTCATAACCAATAGATTCTAACCGAGCAATAGAAAATAATTTTTTCTCATGCTACGTGAATATAAAATGTCTTGTAATAATAGTTTTCCTCCATTGGGGAGTTTTAGGATATAATTTCCAATTCAAAGTACATCAACTTTAGCATTAGTGCCCAAAAAAAAGACATTTATTTCCCCTTGGAATTATTTGCATAGAAGTAAAAGCTCTATGATCCTTAGTAACATGAGATGTAGCACCAGAATTGATAACCCAGTGATTTAGAAAAGCAGTAGTATGTAAAGATTCAATGCATACAAAAAAACAGACATACCGTCAGGTGAAGAATTGCCTTTACCTCAATTAGTTAATTATTTTGATTCTTTTGCACATTCCGTTTCTTCTTTTTCCTGCAGTCAGCATAGAAAAGCCCATACTAACCATAGTTATGACACTTCAAATTCTTGTACTTATCATTCTTCTGAGCAGAGTTATAATTTTCACAATCATCGCAATCGCATTTCTTGTCAATCTTTTCTCTCAAAACACCATTAGGCTTTCTCTTTTACCAATTTCTTTTATTGTTACCTCTTTTCCTCTCCAAGATGTAACTCAGAATTGTGAGTATCCTTTCCTTGAGATAGTTTTATATCTTTTTCCATGAGCAAATGATGTTTCAGAGTGTGCATATTGAGTATCCTTTCAGAATGACATAAAAATATCTTAAATTATTCTCATGAATTTGACAAAGAGTTTAGAACAACAATGACATACCCATCTTCAGAAAAAAGGATAGCCAGCATTTTTTTAATTCCTCTACTAAAACACGGAGTTTATTGAGATGTTCATTAATTAAAGTGCTATCATACATCTTGATAGCGAGAAAGTGGTTATCAAGATTAAGCACTTTAATAAAAGATACTACACCAAAATCTTATTCCAAACTGCATATTATTTTTCATGCATTCTATTTACCTTCATACTCAACAACTAAAGAATTAGTCATTGATCTCAATGTAAAAATACAGGTTTTTATTATTCCTAGGCTAATTCTTATATTCTTCTGCATAATTTTTCTCTTCCTCAATAATGGTATTTTTTCTTTCAGTTCGTTTTTATATAAGATATAATCTATTTTTTCAGCAAAAAGTAAAAATATGATTTTTTTTTTCAAATCATAAAATTCGAGCCATCTATTTTTGTGGCATCTAAGTAGTTTAAAAATACACTATCGGTTGCCATTGTGAAAAAAATGTTACCAGATCGGCTGCACAGAGCAACCTCTCTTCAGGGATACCACGTGGACCGAGGATGGCTCAATGCATGCGCTGGAGAATAGAATAAAAAGATCAATGCATGTGATGGAGGGTAAAAGTAAAAGAATAATGCACTGGCTGCACATAAATCGGCTCATGGGGATAAATTAATGGATGAAAAGTTTTCTCTTTTCCGCTCGTGTGGTGAGAATAAATAAATGCATGCAAAGACTCCTGGTTAATGACGCCAGTTGGTTGATTGATAGACGCCTGATTCGTGGACTGAACGGCAGGTGGATTTTCCCGAGGAGAAGAAAACGCTCCCTCCTTTTCCGTGCGCGCTGCCGAGGACAAAGTTGACGCCGTGCGCACGCGACCTTCAGACCAAGACACGAGATGGCGCGTGTTGTGGCACGCCGACCAAGGAGATCTGCGCACGCTGTGAGTCGGCCGAGGGACGAAAGGCGCGCGCACGAGACATCCTGATTGCACACGCCGATCAAGGTGCCAGGAGACGATTCCTAGCTCGCCGTGAAGAAAAAATTCTGCGCGGCGCGTTGACAAGAAACTGGGTCTGGTACTAATATTACCTCTTCATATACGATTTTAAGCACTAGCAGTAACACTGACGGTCTCTAAATCAAAATTATCTATAATTATTTTTAATACTAATGATTTTAGTTAATCGTCCGTGATAAGACATCTAATATTAACTTTTTTTTGTAGTAGTTACTATCTCTCTCGCACACAGAAGCATGCACAAGTAGAAACTTTCACCGTCAAGGACATCATACCATATTCGTGCTGCACATATAATACTTTCTTAGGTTTGGCTACAGTGATACTACACCATCCGCCTATTAATTACAAAGTCTTCAAAAGCATCCTTCATGATTATCTTATAGCCTATGTTAGATGAAAACCCACATGACACACTTCCAAACCTAGAACCTATGAGTGATATCACATTTTACTTTGATGAGAGGCGTACTGCTTTGCCCATAGCATTAGTTGGTTTATATTGTCTGGTCAACTTATACGCACTTTTGGCGCATGACTCAGCCAAAGAACTAGAATTTTTAGATAGCCAATACGCTGACCTCTGTCTAGTTGGCACAAACCGAACTCTACCTATCTATTGTTGACGGTAAATAGGTGAACATTACTGATGGTTCTATTTGTTAGAGGTGAAATTAGGTCGGTTTTTACATGTGCGAGCACTAGTCGATGAAACTAAAACATCATTTTATCTTCATGAGCTATACCTATGAATTATATGGTGAGAATATGGGCTTAAAGCATCAGTACATAGTTTTAAATGGTTGGCATAGATCATGTCGCAAACACCCCACTTGTTTCAGAATATTCAGGTGCAAAAAGGGGCAGAGCCAAGTAGGACCCCCTAGTGTAATAGCACACCGGGCCCAAAAATTTTTTAGTAGGATCAGCACCTTTAGCCTATATGTGAACCCCCAGCCTAAACTCAATTCCTCCGGTTCTTTCCTTGAAGCCCAACGAAGGAAGCACTAGCAATCTAAATTTCCAATAGCTAGTAGCATTTCACGAGGAGCCTCCACTTTTCTCAGCCCGTGAGGCAAGTACAACAAGCTGAGCCATCCCTTGAGCTAGCCCAAGAGGGAGGACCACAATAGGCCATGTCATCCATTTCATCGATCCCGAAGCATGTCATCTCACAGCAGCCCTCGATGCCTGTTTGCCTCACATGGTCGGCCAAGAGATGAGCACCATGTTTGCCGCATAGCCGCACTAGCCAGGCAATGACTGATCACCAAAGAATGGAAGAAATTGGTGTTGCCAGTTGCCCTTGCCTGCCATTTCGCCATGGCGTCGCCTAGTCCCTATTGCCTCATGTCCTCATTGACTGAAGAAAGTTTAGATCCACCTGATCATCATGTATTTTGCTCTAAATTTCTCTTGATTATTCCAATTTGTTTCAAGAATAAGGGCTAAATTTATGAGTTAGAGTTTTAATATGATGATTGTTGATTGATTTTTGTCGAATTTTAGGGTTAAGACTTATGGTTTTAATTTTGTTTTTTGGAATACAAGCCTAGCTCGTTGCAAATCGGAGGCAAAATTATTGTATTTGACCACAATATCAATTAAGTAAGCCACTGGATGTATTTTTCTATTATATTATTCTTAAATGGTTGGGCATACAAAAATCTAATTAACGTTTTCAATTAATTGGTGATGATTTCATAAATGATATACTTATTTACTATGTAGAGAAACAAAAATTGATGAAAATTATCAATGATGTTGTGGTTCATTGCTTTATGGACTCAAAAGAATGTAAATACTAAAAGGTAATGTATTAACTTATATTCGATCATTATACTATTTTTTTACTTGAAAATTTTAAGTAATTTTGTTCTCTTTTAACAGGCCATTGAGGTTGGATAATGTATTTTATCAATATCGAATAACCTTTGTCTATGATTTCATTCTTAGTTCCTTTAGTTCACAGCAACTAATCAATATTATTATCGGGTTTCTTCATTTTGGTAAATATGTTGATCACTACTTGTTTATCATCATGTACTATCATTGGTTATGTTGAATTATTGATGCAAAAAATTATTAGATATATTACTATTTAGTATAATATTGCTAAAAAATTATATATATGATAAAGTGGTGAACTCTGATTATTTTTATTCTAATTCCACCCTAGGTGCAAACAAACAATGGTACGTAGGTGTGAAGATAAGACGTGCACGACCAAACTTCTAGTGCTCACTTGATAACCAGATCGATCAACTTGTGCACTTGGGTCAGCGCGCGGCAACATCGTTGGCGTTGAGCTTATGCACGTCAGCGCCAAGGTGCTTGGTGCTGACCCGTTGCTGACCTAGCAATGCCCGGCTCCCACGTCGTATCTTGGCCTGATATGGCACCATATATATGTCAGCACCATTAGGTCTGGTGTTGAGAACAGGGTCGTGCCGTGAAATTTGAAGGCTCTGTACAAAGCTCTAAGTGAGGTCTAAATCAAAGTACCAAATATAGCCAAAATAATGTATGTATTGCAGAACAAATACGATATATCAAGAATAGTACCTTTTGAACACTTGGTTTGCATAATCTTTACTTGAATAACATCATTCTCTTAGTGTTCTTTGAAATAAAATCTTCAATAATATGCTCATAATTAATCTTCTCCAGCAATCCACTCTCAAGTGCTATCGTAGCCAAACTATTAAGTCTTTCTTGTGTCATTGTAGAACGCAAGTATGACTTCAATAGCTTCAACTTAGAAAAGCTTCGCTCCGCTGATGCAACAGTCATAGGAATGGTCAATAAAATTCTATATGCAATAGCTGCATTGGGAAAACAATCATGCCGCTTTAGAAACTTAAGAATTTCAAGAGGACCTATATTTTCTTTTGGAATGAAATCTTGAAGAAACCTCAACTCTGTATATAGTTCATGGGCATCAATATCAGATTTTTCATCTCTTTTAAGGGCTGCTTCAAGATTATCACAAGAACATTTCAAGCTCTTATTATCCAATGACCGCAATGAATCAGAAGTAAATAAGAAACCAAAATTCTTTTGGTAATCCTGATATTGTTCAAATCTCCTTGTAAGCGAGGAAATAGCTTGATCAACAATAGGTATAAAATAGTTGATTCTAAATGATTCCTCTGCAGACTGTGTGACAACATTTGTGTCATCTGGGTTCTCATCAAATTGTCTCTTTCTTTTAATTTCTAGCTTTTTATGAAATGTTGTGCTAATATCCAGCTCAAGTGCGATTCCTTTGGCTACCTCCAATGCTTCTAAGAAATCAGTTTCTCTATACCCTTTGAAGAAAGAAATTAGCCCTTGCACTTTCTCAATAGCAACATCAATAAGCATATCCTTTGCTTGCAAGTGTTTGCTTACTAAATTAACAGCATATAGTACCTCATACCAAATGACTATTGCCACTATAAATTCATATTCTCCAAGTTCATTATTTGCCAAACCTTTAGCCTCACTGCTTGTTTTTACATCATTCTCAATATCAGATACCTGAAATTAAAAGAAAGAAAATATAAGTTAAATTTTGAGAACAACCAGAGGAAATGTATCGTTATTAATATGTCAATGTCAAATACCTGAAGTAGAGCTTCTCGAATGTCAGCGCATTGAAATCTGATAGCTTTAACACTTTCAACACGACTCTCCCATCGTGTAGCTGACACTGACTTGAGAGTCAATCCCGTTATGTTATCTTTTAGAACCTGCCATTTCTTAGTGGAATTAGCAAAAGTTGTATAGATGCGTTGGATGATTCCAAAGAAGTCTTTAGCTTTACCACAAGTCTTGGCCATATCACAAAGTGTTAAATTAAGGCTATGGCAACCACAAGCAGAATAGAAAGCTCTAGGATTTACATCCAAAAGTCTCTTTTGCACCCCTTGATGTTTTCCTTTCATATTTGACCCATTATCATAACCTTGTTCTCTCACATCATCTATATCAAGATCAAGACACTTTAGTTCATTCTCTAGCACATCAAAAAGTCCTTATCCAGTCGTATCATTTACATCTAAAAATCCTAGAAAGGATTCTTCTATGGAAATATTATCTGAAGATGAATCCACATATATTATAATTAAAGACATTTGTTCTTGGTGGCTTGCATCAGGGGTACAATCAAGTATGACAGAGAAATACTTTGCTCTCTTTATTTTCCTTACAATTTCAGACTTAATAGCAGAAGCAAGCAAGTGTATCAACTCATTCTGAATCTTTGGATCAAGATAATGAAGTAGAGTTTCTTCACTTGTAATATGACGAACATGCTCTTGGATAACTGGGTCAAATTCTGCCAACATCTCTATCAAACCTAAGAAATTCCCATTGCTATCTTCATACAGTTTGCTGTTAGTACCACGAAATGCTAGATTATGCTTGGCTAGAAATTTAACAATGCAAACAATTCTTAATAAAACCTTTCTCCAATGGTCCTTTTCTTTCTCAAATAGTCGCTAAGCAGTTTTGTCAATAGCTTGATCCTTTTGCAACCTACTACGCAACTCATACCAAGTGGTCATATTCAAAACATGATCTGCACTTGTCTCATGCTCTTTAAGCCTACTACCAAGATGTATCCAATCATTATACCCCTCATTTGCCAATTGACCCTTTCTATGCCCTTTTGTAAATAATTTACAACTGAAGCAAAATACTCTATCGAGTTCCTTAGAATAGACAAGCCAATCTCTATCGCAATGCTCTCCATTTGATAGAATTCTAGTATAGAATAGTGCAGAAAACCTTCTAGAATATCTATCCTTGGGTCCTTTCTGAATTGATAAGTCTCTTGTAGGGCCCTTTTGTGCTAAAATGTCGATCTGTTTAGGATTAAGTGAATCCCAATATCTTGGATCAAATATATCAGGCTGAAAAGAATCACCAACATTCTCACTGTTATCACCATCATTATCAATTTCAACATTTGTGTTATTAATAAGAACTTCCTGAACTTCAACATTATTTTCTGTCCCTGTCTGACCATCTCTAGGATCATTTTCAATATTACTATCAAGTGCAGGAGCTTGATCAAGTGCCTGATTACCGGAAGACACTTGTGATTCTTTTATAATAAATCTATCCATTGCTCCTTTCTAACATTGAGTTAACTCCTCAATTCTTTGTTTCTTCTTACGTTTTTGGGAACCGGATTCATATTTTTTAAATCGATTTGCAGAAGACATGGCTTCAAAAGATGAAAAGAACAAAATTAAAATTATACAAACAGTTCTAGACTTTCATACGAAGGATTTAATTAGTACAATACATGGATAATTGGACACAAGAAAGACAGGCCTCTCGGCGCCTTGCATGTTGGCTGGCCTAAAAAAAATGATACCTACACTGCCACCGCTTGGCAGGCCTTTCGGCGCCCTTGCCCCTTGGCCTCGAGCCCTCGACGCGGAGGCGAGCAGCATGGCGACAAGGCGTCCTCCCGGCTCCCGCTAGTCCCGCGCGAGCAACCACTCTAGCCTGTTCATCTGCAGACTGCAGATCATGTTGCTTGCAAAGGAGAGAGTAAGTGACGAAAGTAATTTCATCGATTGCACTGAGGCTTCTAGCGAATATGCGTAGAATACGAAGCGGAAGCGCCAGCCAGTAGCCACACACGCTGTCACGCCGAGAATATGAAGCACTCGCACGCCCATGGGCCCTGTGCAGTCGCACCACTCACACGCCCATGGGCCCGGGCCTGGTTGAGAAAAGAGGACATCATTACTAGATATAGTTTCCAACAAGAGCCATTTTTGGAAATAGAATAAGGAAAGGGCCAAAATGGGCAAAAAAAGTTTACTTTTGTGCCTGTGCTATGCGTGGAAAGGAGAGACGCATAATGTCGATCAGCCCAGTCGCATGAGATGTTGTCAAATATACCCTAGTTCAAAATAGTAGACGCTCGGTGGCTTTGAAGCTCAAAGGGGTTGTTTCAATAGGAATTATTGATCATATACCCTCCACTTAGATGGAAATTGAGGATTTACCCTTCTGATCCACGTGTCAGTGACCTATGATGACCCCACATGTCATTGAGTGAGGAGGGTAAATCCTCAATTTTCCAACTAAGAGGAGGGTATATGATCTAAACCCCCGTTTCAATATGCACCTTGTTGCTATTGCTTATCCATTTGATCATTTATACCTTTGTTGTCGTGATATCCTGCTGGTGTGTAGTCAATGCTTTGTTGATAATATTTACCTTTTTGTGTGCGTGAAGTTATTGCCTCACACTGCCACACATGTTTGGTTTGGAACTTTGGTTCATAGCCAACTTTAGGTAGACTCCAATTTTTTTTCTTAGTTCCTCCGGAACATACTGTGAGTAGACTCACAGTAGATTTTTGTTTAGGTATATACTATGGCTCCGCTCATTTGGGTTTAGATTTCTGGTTTCTAATTTATTTTTCACTATTCGTAATTTTATCTTTTTCTGACTTTTTGGCATTTTTTGAACTTTTTACATGTTCTTTTTTCCAGATTTGTTTGCAATATACGTGATGGGCTAACTTATTTTTTCTATTTTTAGATTTTTTAAATAAATTACACCAAATAAGACATCGTCAGCTACAATGTAATTTTAGTCAGCTACAGTGCAATATCAGCTATAAGCCACCAAATTTTAGCCCAACCGAGCGGTCTCTATGTGAGGTAAAATCTGTCAAAACCTACAATGTTATGCTAAATCGTCCTAAAAAAATCCTGTCTATTTCTAACCAGACCAACCCTCGACACAGGAAGATATTCCGGCTCTACTCAATATGAAAATAAATTTGAAGATAAGATCGATGAGTCCACATAGTCTATTCTTTTTTGCTGCGGCTTATGAATTTTGGCTGAAATTTTTTGAATTTTAGCTATTTACGACAGAGATTATGGAGAGAGAGATACTCGCCTGTGACTTTGGATGGTACAGATGTTGGGCTTTTAACGTGTACTATAATGAACTTATAGACTCCATCTTAAAAAAAAATACTCCATTTAAAAATTAGTTACTGTAGCAAAAGCCAAAAATCGTTTTCAGAAGCTGAAAAAAATAATCCCTATGAAAATAGAGACAAGGGTGCAGAAAATACCTTCCAACCTCGCATTTCCTCCTTTCCAAGAAACAAAAAAAGGACATGAACAACTAAAGGTTACAAACTCGTCTTGGTAAACAGATAAAACCATCCCATGTGTGTCTCTGCCTGTGGGCCACCCGTCATAAGCACCTCTTCGTCACATACCAATGCTATTGTCTTTCAAGGTTTTAAATGTCCTTAAAGTTAGTGCTAGTTAACCAATAGAACCAAATTGGTTAAAATTTAGCGATTCAAACCACACAAAAAGGTTGGGATTGAAGCAGTGGTGGAGAGAGGGGGGCCAGGGGGGCCTAGGACCCCCCAACCTTCTACACTATTTTTGCACCTCATAATGAGAAACTTGCTGGATTAAAAATTCAACTTCATAGATATTAGAGATAACTGCACAAGTTAGAGGGTTTTCAGTGCAATTTAGTCATCCATTTTCTTTTCTTTAGTAACAACGACAGATTTCCCTAAAAAAAAGTAACAACAGGTGAGCACTCTTTGCTTGTTGCATGTTCTTTGTTGTTGCCGACATGGGGGAGAACTGGAGTGTAGGACAGAAGCAGCTTCTCTGCTTCGGGCGTGTCATACTCAAACATAGCCATATCTTGTTCATGGACGAGGCAACGGCTTCCGTTGATTCTCAAACGGATGCAGCTATCCAGAGGATCATCCGGGGTTTTCTTTGCATTATACAGTATTGCTGGTAGTTGTAGAGCTAAGTTTAAGTTAATAGAGATGTTATTTTCTTTACATTGCAATTTGTGAAACATATTACTCTGATATATGACTATTGGATCGGTAAATCCGGCATGGTTCATTGGTTCTACTCTACTTGTTGTCTATGTTGCCCCCCATATCTAATTCCAGACTCCACCCCTGGATTGAAGTGTAGATGTACAATTAAATATGAATCATTGGAGTTAGTGAGTCCAAACTTGAGTGGCAAAGATGACAAAGTCAAAGATGAATGGCACGATGAACAAGCTGAAAATGAACAGCTAGCCTTCAAATAAAGTTGCAGGTTCCCCGGCCGATTGATCTCATGAGGCGGGCGACTTAAAAAAAGTTGGCTAGGACATATGTACTAGGGCCAGTATGATAACAGAGTAGGGTGAATGGTGTCTTAGAATTTTTCTCTCAAATATTCGATCTTCACTCTAATAGCTGTGAGAGGCTATGAAGATTATAGATCAATCACCACGAAATATCCAAGCAAAATAGAGTGAAACAATCCTCGATGTGCCCGGAGGTCAAACCGGATGAATAGTATCCGGTCAGACTAGTGAATAGTGGCCGATAGACCGCTACAATAATTTTCAATCAGACCGGTAGATAGCAGATGGTTAAATCGCTACAATATTTCAATAAGGGAAAAATAATTTCAATACTATGTCAAAACCAAAAATCTATAAAATTTTTGATTTGTAGATCTAAATGATATGAAACTTCGCATGTATCTTCTCTGGGATATCATGAACTTATTCTAACCAACGATCAACCTTCCCAAACTTCCCAAACTGTGGAAGCCCGTGGGCCTCCCGTCATTAACCGCCCCGCACGGCGCCCTCCCGCGGCCTCCCTACCCTACCCTTTAAAACCCCATTGCAACCTTGGCTTTTGCTCTCCCATCCCTGATCATTGGCGCCCCTCTTCCCCCTCTCTCTCTCCCCTCTTCCTCGTGCTGCAAATCCGCACGTTTGGTTCGCCTTTCTCTCCTTGAACCGGGACTATGGAGAAAGGCCGGAGCGGTAACAGGGAGGCTAGCAGGCTCGAGTTGGCCTTGTCCTTGGAGAACTGCGGCGGTGGCGGCGACGACAGTGGCCGGAAGAAGTTCGTGAGGCTCCTCCAGCTGTTCTTCGCCTACATGATCTTCGGCGGCATCTAGTACGGCTGGGCGCTGGACTCCCAGGTGGCGGAGAGAGGGGGGCCAAGGGGGCCTACGCCCCCTTGGCCCCCTCTCTCCTATCGCCCTACTCCCAGGTGGCTGCCTTTTCTTTCCGTTTTCCTTTCGCCATTGCTAGAGCTTTTGTATATATTCATGCATCATGCCACACTCTCGCTGTATTTTTTTCTCTAATATTGCTTGGTCTTTTCTGTTCTAGACTCTTGGGATCTCGCACACGTATGTTTCCTTGACTTGGATCTACGGACCCGTCGCTGTATTTGTGGTGAGTGCTTTCGTATGATTTCATCCTTTCTTACAGAAAAGGAATTCATTCAAAAAATTCCTTTTTAAGAGGATTCTGATTTCATCCTTTCTTACAGAAAAGGAATTATTTCAAAAAAATTCCTTTTTCAAAAATTCCTTTAATGTGCTCGTTGATTTGCCAGGTGCAACCCATCGTCGGTTACTACAGCGACCGATGCACCATGAGGAAGCACTAGTAGCCAAAATTTCCAATATCTAGCAGTAGTTCACGAGGAGCCTCTGCTTTTGTCAGCCCGTGAGGCAAGTACATCAAGTTAAGCCATCCCTTGAGTTAGCCCAAGAGGGAGGACCACAATAGGCCATGGCATCCATTTCATCGATCTCGAAGCGTGTCACCTCGCAACAGCCCTCGACACCTGTTCGTCTCGCATGGTTGGCCAGGAGATGAGCACCATGTCTGTCGCATAGCCGCACCCAGCCAGGCAATGATTGATCACTAGAGAACGAGAGAAATTGGTATCACTAGCTGCCCTCGTCTGTCATCTTGCCACGATGCCGCCTAGTCCCTATTCCCTCACGCCCTCATTGACTAAAGAAAGTTTAGATCCACCCAATCATCATGTACTTTGCTCTAAATTTCTCTTGATTATTCTAATTTGTTTCAAGAATAAGGGCTAAATTTGTGAGTTAGAGTTTTAATATGATGATTGTTGATTGATTTTTGTCGAATTATAGGATTAAGACTTAGGGTTTTAATTTTGTTTTTTTGGAATACAAGCCTAGCTCGTTGCAAATCAGAGGCAAAATTATCGTATTTGACCACAATATCAATTAAGTAAGCCACTAGATGTATTTTTCTATTATATTATTCTTGAACGGTTGAACATACAAAAATCTAATTTACTTTTTCAATTAATTTGTGATGATTTCATAAATGATATACTTATTTACTATGTAGAGAAATAAAAATTGATGAAAATTATCAATGATGTTGTGGTTCATTGCTTTATGAACTCAAAAGAATGTAAATACTAAAAAGTAATGCATTAACTTATATTCGATCATTATACTATTTTTTACTTGAAAAGTTTAAGTAATTTTGTTTTCTTTTAACAGGCCATTGAGGTTGGATGATGTATTTTACCAATATCGACTAACCTTTGTCTATGATTTCGCTTTTAGTTCCTTTAGTTCGCAGCAACTAATCAATATTAATACCGGGTTTCTTCATTTTGGTAAATATGTTGATCATTACTTGTTTATCATCATACACTGTCATTGGTTATGTTGAATTATTGATACAAAAAATTATTGGACATATTACTCCTCCTCCCCATTTTCTCCAAAGAGCAGAGAGCAGGGGGCGGTTCGGGCGACCAGGGCTGGCGACGGCTCCAGCGGCCCCGGCGGCAGCACGTCTGGCTGCGGGTCCCACTCGGCGGCCCGGTCGTCCCTCTCGCCCGTGCGGCCCGGTCTCCCTGTTTGGCTCTCTCCCGTGTGACTCGCGCTCAGATCTGGTTGGTGGGGAGTGGAGGAGCTAAGGTGGCAGCCCGGGAGACCCGGTCTAGGCTGTTGGTGGCGCAATCCTGAGTGCTCTTCCCCTTCCTCCTCTTGCTCGGCTATAAAAAGAGACTTGGTTCTCTTCTCTGGGTATCCCGAAACCAAGTGAGTCCTCTCCCTTCCACCTTGAGTCCCGACTTTGCCTGTGGTGTTTGCGGCTTCGGTTGTGGTTGTTACTTGATACCCGACGCCGACTTCGGTCCTCTGTGGTGCTCGACGGCGAGGGGTCAACCTACTCTTGCCGTGGGCTTGTGCGGTATTCCCCTGACCTCGTCTTTGTTGGTTGTGGTTCACGCTGCGACAAAGGGGGCTTTGTATCTCCGTTGCTTATTGACCTCTCTCACGGTGGTGTGGAGGGGCGATAGGTTTACTGGGACAGCGCTATCCAGTGTGCCTAGCGCCGTGATCTTCATGGTGATTTCGAATATCACCGGTTTTATGAGTATACAGTTTTCAGTTCTTTGCATTTGCGAATTGTTCATATATTAAGATTGCAAAGGACTAGTGGGTGTGATGCTCGATGACGATATAATTCATATACTCAAATTGGTTGATTTCACCTTTGAGCTCTAAATTATTATTTCCTCTGTTGTTGTTGTGTCTAAATAATTGAGCATTGCTTAAGAATCTTTAGACATGTATTAATATATCAGTCTCATGTCATTCTGCTTTTGTAGTCACTCGATTGTAACAATTTATTGTAGACTGCATGGTAGATGTTAAAGTTCACACTTGGTAAATTGAGTTTGGTCAATCTGTGATAAAACCAATTCATAAGTTGCTAAGTTGATTCTAGTCTGGTGATATCTGTGACTATTGCCCTGCTGGCCGAATGCATGTTTGGACTGTGAGGAGATAGACTTAAATCTAGAGCTCAAAGTTTGAAATTATTTTGATATAACCAATTAATGAAGAGTATATGATTTTAGTAGCGGGACGGCCAAGATTTGATCTTGTGTAACCCTACTTCTGAGAGCACAAATTACCAATTAAGATTTGAGCTTATTGCTAGTTTTAATTGGTTACATAATATTCACATTGATATACATGTTCAAGTTAAGAATTTTCATTCTTCTTTTATTGAATATGTGCTATGTTACAAATGTTATGACTAAATCAAATGATTACATGCTAGTTGTACCATTTGTATACATCTTGAGCTTACTTAATTATGCTGGAATTATATTGATAATTATGCTTATACCGTATATACTACAACACAAAGTAGTAAACGCTCGGTGGCTTTGAAGCTCAAAGGGGTTGTTTCAATCTGCACCTTGTTGCTATTGCTTATCCATTTGATCATTTATTTCTTTGTTATCGTGATATCCTGCTGGCGTGTAGTCAATCTTTGTTGATAAGATTTACCTTTTTGTGTGCGTGAAGTTATTGCCTCACACTGCCACACATATTTGGTTCCTGTCTATTTCTAACCAGGCCAACCCTCGACACATGAAGACATTCCTGCTCTACTCAATATGAAAATAAATTTGAAGAGACATACTCCTTTCCTTGCATGTCATTCCTTACCACCCAGGAAATAGAGACAAGGGTGCAGAAAATACCTTCCAAACTCGCATTTCCTCCTTTCCAAGAAACAGAAAAGGACATGACCAACTAAAGGTTACAAACCCGTCTTGGTAAACAGATAAAACCATATCCCATGTGTGTCTCTGGCGGTTGGCCACCCGTCGTAAGCACTTCTTCATCACATACCAATGCTATCGTCTTTCAAGGTTTTAAATGTCCTTAAAGTTAGTACTAGTTAACCAATAGAACCAAATTGCTTAAAATTTAGCGATTCAAACCACACAAAAAGGTTGGGATTGAAGTGTAGATGTACAATTAAGTATGAATCGTCGGAGTTAGCGTGTCCAAACTTGAGTGGCAAAGATGGCAAAGTCGAAGATTAATGGCACGATGAACAAGCTGAAAATGAACAGCTAGCCTTCAAATAAAGTTGTAGGTTCCCCGGCCGCTTGATCTCATGAGGCGGGCGACTTAAAAAAAGTTGGCTAGGACATATGTACTAGGCCCGGTATGATAGCAGAGCGGGGTGATTGGTGTCTTAGAATTTTTCTCTCAAATATTCGATCTTCACTCTAATAGCTGTGAGAGGCTATCAAGATTAGATACCAATCACCACGAAAAATCCAAGCAAAATGGAGTGAAACAATCCTCGATGTGCTCGGAGGTCAAACCGGATGAATAGTATCCGGTCAGATAGGTGAATAGTGGCCGATAGACCGCTACAATGTTTTTCGATCAGACCGGTAGACAGCAGATGGTCAAACCGCTACAGTATTTTAGTAAGGGAAAAATAATTTCAGTACTATGTCAAAACCAAAAATCTATAAATTTTTTATTTGTAGATCTAAATGATATGAAACTTCACATGCATCTTCTCTAGGATATCATGAACTTATTTTAACCAACGATCAAGAAAATCGTTGTTAAAGTTATGAACTTTTCAAATTGAAGGAAGGTTGCACATAAAAAGACAAGAACAAAAAATGGTGAATATAACTTGCTCATATGTGTATGATGGCAATGAAGACTCTAGATGTATTCCCACATGTCACAGTAATTGAGACAAAAATAGCTAGATCAAGAAATCACTTGAAAAGATCAAATCCAAGTAAAACCGTGTTTCTTCAAGAGCTTGTTAATCAGATGCCTAGATAGATGGGAATTGATTTTCAAGGGTTATTTTTATCTCTTATATATCCTTGGTACAACAAGATCAAGAAGAAGGAGAATTGAAAAATAAACCAGAACAAGAACAAATTAATTAACACAAGATGAATCTTGGGATCTCGCACACGTATGTTTCCCTGACTTGGATCTGCGGACCCGTCACTGGATTTGTGGTGAGTGTTTTCGTACGATTTCATGCTTTCTTACAGAAAAGGAATTCGTTCAAAAAATTCCTTTTTAAGAGGATTCTGATTTCATCCTTTCTTATAGAAAAGGAATTAGTTCAAAAAAATTCCTTTAATGTGCTCGTTGATTTGCCAGGTGCAACCCATCGTCGGTTACTACAGCGACCAATGCACCATGAGGATGGGATGGAGGAGGCCCTTCATCCTTGTTGGCTGCCTCATCATCTGCATTTCTGTAAGATCAACTAAACAGGCGATGTTATAAATATTGTGTGTATTGACATAAGGCCCAAGGGGCCATATATATACAGGGGAGTACAGGGGTATGCCATATACAGATACAGAAGCATACATGGAAACAAATAGCAATCCTACTCTATCTTCTATTCGTTTCTATCTCTAACACCCCCCTCAAACTCATGGTGGATCACACACACTGAGTTTGGAAAGAAAATACAAGTGTTGTGCCCTGGTCTGCGGCTTCGTGAAGAAATCAGCAAGCTGTAATTCAGACGGCACAAACTGAAGAGCAAGCACTCCCTCCTGCACCTGTGAGCGAGTGTATGAAGCATCCACACCAATGTGCTTGGTGAGCTCATGCTTCACTGGATCTCTCGGGTGGTCAAGACCTGACACAACGTCGAAGACAGCGGAAGAAGAACGCCATGATGATGGCACTGCAGAATTTAAGCAAAATAATAACGTTTGTGTAGGCACCGACTTAACGCAAACCTAACCACGGGCATCCCACTCATACCATTTTTTCCAAAAGATGTCATATGGATTCTATCCATCCATATGCTTTTTAATCTCTTATGGATTTCGTCCATCTACAAACATTTTTAGAAATCATTTTGAAAATCAAAGTATAATATATGAAAAAGTTTACTCAGCTTGTCCATAACCGTGGGCACGACTATTCAGAATAGTTTATACACTGTGTAGAGGTTGTATAGCTTTACTCACAAGACATGATCATCTCATATTGTCATGCGATTAGCACACTTCCTTTGGTGTGCAGCAGAGAGATCATGACAAGATCTTTATAAAGCAAAGCCTTCAACTTGGCTAAGCAAACACCAAGGTTTCACCCCAGTAAGGAATCCACCAGGCCAAGACCCCCTCTTAAGCTGAGTGAGACTTCACAGGGCATATGCCACGCTCACTTTTAACCTACAGTTAGACATAGGTTGGGACCAGTAAATTAGTCAGCCAGGACTGTCCCATACCAGCCTTATGGTAGTACGATAAGAGCTTTATTGCAGTAGCTCACAGACCGATCCTTAATTGACTTAGGCTCAAACCACATACCTCTTCTACCTGACAATTAATATTGTGTCACCAAACAACAATGCATGCTAGTACCCACATCTACCCATTAGCCTAAGTCTAAACCAAGTTTTATATTTTATTTTAAAAAATTTTATAAACTTTTTTTGACTTATTTACGTCAAAAATGCTTTTTAAAAGCTTATCTTTTATGTGAAAAGGTATCCCAAACCTTAAGTTATATCTATGCAGATCTAACCATTTGCTACAAATTTTTTTTAGTCATACTAGTGTACTAGCTAGTGTTTTATTCTAGAGTGACAAGGTATTCAGGAAATAATATCAAAGGAGGTAATAACAATTAGGCATTAACTAAATTTAAAACTAGAATTAAATACATTGAATAAAATTATACATGCAAAATAATTTAAAATAATAAAATTTTATTTTGTAATATAGAATCAATATGATCAAGGTGTGTGACTTCCTTTGCTATGCGGTTTGATGTGAATCATCGTTGTAATACTCTCTAGAATCATCATAGTCTACACGTAAAAATAACTCTCTAAAATCAAATAAACTCCAAAATTTAAAAATATTACAAAATTGGATATATCTTGATTTTATATAAATTTAGAAATTTGAATGGGCTCAATCGGAGTTAAGATGAAGGAGAACACCTTTGGAGGTTTAATTCCTAAAGAAATGAATAAAATAAAATATTGGAATTATCTTTATGAAGGAAAAACAGTTGGAGCTACAGTGTCTGAGGTAGTTGGAAACTACAGTGCTCAGAAAGCTTTAGTGGTCGAAAGCTTTATGTGATCGAAGGATATGGTCGAAAGTTATATGTGGTCAAGCTATGTGGGGTCAGTGGTTGAAAAGGCTTTGTGATTGGATAAAGTGGTCGGAAGGATCGAAGGGTTCAAAGAAGTCAGAGAGATCAGAGGGTTTGGAGTGGTCGAAAGTTATAATGTGGTCAGAGGGTGCCATGGTTGTGGTCGTGCGACTATGATCGTGAGCAATTGTGGTCGTGGTCGTGCAGCTGACTTGTGTGGCATGGCGTCCGTCTGGATCATCCGATCGGATAAAATAACATTCGGACTTTCCGATCGTCAAATGAACATTCGGACTGTCCGAATGGCAAGAGAACTTCCAAACCGTTCGATCGGCAAAGGACCATCCGATCAGTCATGGGGGATGTTCAGACTAATCCAAATGATCAAGGGAGGAGGTGGTGCACATGCTAGCATGGCATGTCATGTCGAGGCTCGGTGATGAGATGGGCTGTAATGTGGCGCCAGGTGGCAGTCACCTCAGTTGTGTCGTCTAACGTGGACCTACTGAGGGTGGCATGCGAAAACCAATGGTCGCCGGCGCTACGAGACTGAAACCCCTTCAGTAGCTCCTCGTGTGTCTTGAGATAGCCGGTGATCTCCTCGATCTTCTTTTTTTCCAAGTCAGGGGAGTACATGAGCGTGGTGACGATAGGCATGTACTTTTCTGGTAGCACGCGTAGGTACTTCTTCACTGCCACTGATTGTATAGCGAAATCAACTTACCGCTCGTCCACCGACTGGGCCTCTCCCATCTGGAGATTCTCGAACTCGCTCCGCAAATTCTGGAGCCGCACCTCCTTCACAGATGGGGTGTTTGATTCAGCTTCCAGGTTCTAAAAGCCAAAAGCCCAAGCTATTTCAAACACCCTCTAAGCTAGTTAAACTCTTAAGAGCTTGCACAATTTTGAAATAGAGTGGGGTCCAAGAGGAGAGAGGAGAGCATAGAACCGGTACCAACCATTGGAACAAAATGTCAAGGAGGTCCCAAGGTGGGAACGGATACCTATACTCATGTTAGTGTTCGATGTTGATGTTTCACATTTTTACATTAGTGGAGCACAAAGTTGTTAATGATTTAGTAGTTGATCTTATGAAGTAATGGGAGAAATACAAAAATCGAGACTATGCAAAGGAGTAGAGTGTTTATACAAGTTCGAGCCTCCATATCAAAGGATATTAACCTTATTCCTATGTGCAATGCTATTGCCAAGTGCTTACATAATGGAGGTGCTTACTAGTCAGGATGATTAAGGCGACATACCTGTTCTTATGGGTCTTGCACAACTTGCCAAGTCTATTGCTTCCTTATTGTCTTTTCCCCTAAAGGTATGGGAATCTTGCTGGAACTTACGACTTATGGATTGATATATTATTGTAGTACTTTTTTATACTATGGTTGTATTTTCTTAACATTATTTATGTTTCTCAGTCGTAAATAGTTATAAATAATTGTTGATTGTTTAGAACTAGATGTAAGTGTGGTGTAGATCTAGCGAGCAGACCTACGATAGGAGAGTAGTGTGAAAGGGCTGGTAAAGGATGTAGTGTGAGAGCCAACATAGTATAATAAAAGTCAACTGAGGGAGTAATGAGGTGCCTTATAAAAATCAATAGATAGAGTAATTTCATTGAGCTAAGTGATCTAGTTCTAAGTTGCAGCCTTAATTTGGTGGACCTAATTATAATCACAAAACACAATCATTAGATGCTATTTATTATATAATAAAAATCAATGGCATGTTCTTTACAATTGCTAAGAAAAAAAATATAAATATGCTAGAAATTCTAAAAAAAAGAAAAACATCCGACCCTTAATTAAAAGAAAATATGTTCGAAGATAGATGAAGAAATATACAACTAGCCAATGGCAAGTGCGATAGCACGACACACCGTTACTAGTCCTATTTCACGTACAAAATTATACAGCTTCTGTTTTGAAAATAACACAAAGTTGACTCAACCCAATCATGCAGCCCATGGAGATTGGACGTCCAGTGGTATCACATCCAACAATCTAACAGCTCATATTTTCTAATTTGATGTAGTCGTACAACACAGACATAGTGGGTGGCATCCGAAGAAGGTGGCAGCGTGGATGAAATGGGGCGGTGCAGGAAGGAGGGGAGGTGTGAGGAAGGTGGAGGTGGTGGCGGCATCGCGGGGAGGAGGTGGGCATGGTGGTGGCACCTGTTGACATGTTTTATGCACAATCAAGAATAACTATAGCGCACAAGCTGATTGTAGCCTTTTCCCTTGAGTATTTCCAATGTTATCTGTTGGATTTTCTAAATCCTAGATTGATTTCGTGGAGGTTTTTCGGTCTACCTTCTATTCCTCTGCCTTTCCTGTGATGCCGCTCACAATTGCATTATAAGGTTAGATGGTAGGAACCTATTTATAGACTCCACTTCTAGGTGTTACAAAGTGACCCACCGATTTTTTGGTACACCATGAGACTCCTAAACTATATCACCAACCACGATCAGACCTGCCAATTTAATGAGTCTAAAATATATTAGTCCCTAACACACATGTGTGAGTCATGCGCCATCATTAGATTGTTTAAGAGACCAATTTCAATCTAATCATGTGGATCAACAGCCTATAGAGTCGATCCTGCAAAACAAACCCAGCTATTTCACCCTGTGCTGTACCCGGGATAAACATATGTATGTGTATTAAATTTCAGTATACTTGCAGCAATGTATTCAGTTTCCATGGAGGAATGGGTAACTGTATCATGTTTCCTACTGCACTAAGAAATAACATCTCCTACCAAAGTAAATAGATAAACAAAAGCCATTTGCCAAATAACATCAGTATAATCTTGCAGTTGAAGATTATGACCATTAAAACATAATGAATAATTCATATATTCCTTTGACATAACACAATACATATTTGATTTGTTTCCAGTGCTATTCCCTAGGATTCTTTTGATATCCACTAAGAATTTCAACGGCATGGCTAAGGTCAAATCATGTGAATAACATAACTTACACAAGACATTCCAAAGATAAATAATAAGAAATTCTTTTCCTCAAGAATTCCCTAGCTTTTTCCTCAAGAGTATTCGAACATAATTTCTCACAGAGTATAGTTCCCTTTTCCTCATGAGTATTTGGGCATAATTCCTCACTGAGTATAGTTCCCTTCACAATAGGTACATTAACAGATTTATTGTTTTTCATAGAAAATTATTTTAAAACACTTCCAAGGTATGCCTTTTGGGACAACCCAAAAATCGTTTTATTCCAATCTCTGTGTATTTCAACTTCTCAAAAATAGGAAGCTTCTCCCATATCTTTCATATCAAATTTAGAAGATAACCAAGCTTTCACTTCCATGAATATATTTCTATCATTAGAAGCAATAATAATATTATCTTTACTATTATAAAAGAAGGAGTTGGTGGTTGACCCGTCATCACTCCTCTCTTCTCAACCATTCGATCTGATTACGAAATTAAATCCGAACCGTCTTTCACCCTTCCCCTCCCTCCCACCCCGCACGCTGCCTCCCTAAACCCTAAAATCCGATCCGTGTGTCACCCCTCCGCTCCCTCCCACCCCATACGCCGCCTCCTCCCCTCCCTCCGCTCCGCCTCCCCACCTCTGCGCGCCGCCTCCTCTCCGCCTCCCCACCCCGCGCGCCGCCTCCTCCCACTCCGCTCCGCCTCCCCACCCCGCGCCGCCGCACCGACTCCTCCTCCCCACCGTGCGCCACCACACCGCCTCCTCTCCCACCCCGCACGCCGCCTCCTCCCCTCCCTCCCACTCCGCTTCGCCTCCCCACCCCGCGCCGCCGCCTCCTCCCCACCCCGCGCCGCCGCCTCCTCCCCACCCCGTCCTGGCGCCTCCTCCTCCCACTCCGCTCCGCCTCCCCCCCGCGCCGCACCGCCGCCTCCTCCCCACCCCGCCCCGGCGCCTCCTCTCCCCACCTCCGCACGCCGCCTCCTCCCCTCCCTCCCACTCCGCTCCGCCTCCCTACCCCGTGCCGCCGCACCGACTCTTCCCCTCTAGATCCGGCATCGGATGGCTGCCCCCCTCGGCCTGTGCTCCAGTCGCGCCCCCCCTTCCACAACGCCGCCTCACCTGGCCCCTCCGCAGCTCCCTCCACCGCCCGTATCTGCAGCTCTCCCTCCTCCCCCAGATCCGACGCCGGGGGTGCTCTACACCGCCGCCTCACTTGGCCCCTCGACAGCTCCCTCCACCGCCCGCATCAGCAGCGCTCCCCTCCCCTAGATCCGATGATGGCCGGACTCCCCGCTCTGCATCCGCTCCTCTCGGCCCCCTACCAACGCTGTCTCCATCCGCCGAATCCCATTCGTTCATTCTCTTCCCCACCAACGCCGTGAAATGCGGAATGCCTAGGTCAATGGCGGTTGGAAGAAAGGAAGGGACGTGTGCGACGGGCAGTTGCCTCAAGAGAGACCACAAAAGCATCAGCTCCTTGTCCACTTCTTTGAACACTGCAACTCCTCCACGAAAAAAATACATGGTAAATACTAACCAGTCCTCTCTTTCCATTTTATTTTATTGATAGCACCAGATTTTGTCTTGCCTCTCTTGATTTTTGGAAGGCCAGATTTGATATCGTGCAGCTGCAGAAACATGGATCCTAGGTTACCTGCTGTTTGTATGATTTTGAACATGCACTTTTGTTGATTTATTTGATAGATTTTTGTGCTTGAACTTCTGAATTTATTTCAAAATGCATATCATTTGAGAATGAACTTTTAGATTCTTATACTCCAATTGGTGCAACGTCTGTTGTATTGCTGTATCTAGAGTTTGGAGTATTTGTATTGTAGAAAATGTTGTATTCTCTTGGTACTCGTTCATTGGATATAAAATGCATGTACAATTTTTCCATGAAATGTTAAGATTATTGACAGAAAGATAAGATAATTCTTACAGGTCTGCATTGATTAGCTGCTCTCGGGCTTGCCATTGCTCAGATAAGTGCACTAACAAACCATTTCGCAGAGAGAAACAGATTGAGATTGTTAAGGTAAGGCTTGCCATTAGGTACTTACTTTTGTTGGTCTTTTCAAAAAGCAATTCAAGGTTTTAATTGGCTTGGTGATATTCATACAGCACTTACAATATTTTTCGACAATGTTAACACATTCCTTTATACCATGACTGCTCTTCCTACTCCCATTGCTTAGAATTATTTTCTTTTTCTATTAGGAATTTCATGAATTAACAAGCCTAGATGCTCCAACAATCTATGATCTTCTATGTTTTCTTTTGATTTAGCACATCTTGTCAATTATTGTTTAGCTTTTGTAATCTACCTATTATTAAGAGATTTTGGTGTAGCATATAACTGCCTGAAATTCTTATGTAGACACAGCATTGTGGATGTGGTGCTATAGCACTGGAAACCATTGAGAAAGATGATTTTGTGATAGAGTTTGTTGGAGAAGGTATTTGAGGTTCATTCTTTGGTTTGCTTAACCATCTGATTGTAATTCATTCCAACCCCTACTTATTGATTCTTCCCTATGATCTTGTGGGCTTAGTTATAGCTGCTCCCTATCTGTGTGGAATTTCTTAAATTTCTTTACTTGACAGAAATTGATGCTGCCCAGTTTCTTTCATTGGTAGGTGGTAGGTATTCCCTTTCTATACCTGTTAACTTTCCTGCTTAACCTATTTCACAGGTGCTTGTTATAGATATCCAGAAGCTTACTAACAACTGGTTCTTATTTTTAAGATGAGCTACTATTATGTTAATTTTTAGAATAAAGTTAGATCCATGTTAGCTTAGCGTCCAAATTGCATATGAAAAATCATTATTCACACATCAATATGCCGTAATTTCAAATGGCAAGGTATACCTGCTTAAGCAAATGGTGGTAGTGTTAGCATAATTTAATGTTACATATGATTTATAATTTATATAGTGTAAAGTAGTAAGCTATGTGTAGGCATAAAGTGGCTCCCTCTGTGCCTACTTCTTACAGTAACCTGTTATTTGTTACCATATGTCCTATATGTTCTCTCTCTCTCTCTCTCTATCTATCTCTCTCTCTCTTTTTGGAAACCAACAGCAGGAGCTCTGCCATTCACTTCAAGAAGTGAAGACCATATGTTCTTTTTGGACATATGTTCTTTTTCTGCTATGTTGTGGTTCTTTATTGATTTGATTAGCTGCTTTATAATTTTGATGTGCTAGCTAGGAACCAGGGCTTTATTAATGTTCTTTTTTTGTTCTTCACTGCTAGCTTTAAATGATATGTTTTCTCTAGCTCAGGCTGTGGCATTGCACAGTCTGATTAACTGCTGTGTTTGCCATTTAGTATGATCAAACACCTGTTTGGATTTTCAGCTTGTGAGCAATTATGCATATACTTCACATTTCATTGTTATTTTCTATGCTACATATTTTTTAATCCATCATTTTGTGCTTCGCAGCAGTCCTACGTCAACATTTTATTTGGATCCGTTGCTTCATAAAGTTCTCCACAGTCACAATAGCTATAAGCCCAAAACTGGTATGTATACTTCCCATCTGATTGTTATTTTCTTTGGTATAAAGTTCTTCGCATTATCCAGGCAGCTGGTGATCTTTCTTGAAGGATTGTGGAGCTACAAATTCAGCTTAAGTTTGTTGTAAGCTTGTAATTAACATACAAGCATGTTCTAATTGTGGATAGTTCCATGTCAGCCCATTTATTTTTAAAATTAGTTGGTTCTGTTGATCCTCAAGTAGCATATTCTTACAGGAGGTAAAAAACAGCTTGCTTCTTGCTGGCCCTTTTGAAATTGTGGTACACTGCATTCAAATTAGTGTATGTATTCATTCATGTAGCATAGATAATGGTGAAAACCGCAATTATTTCTGGTTATTCATTCGAACTGCTTATGAATGAATACCAAATCTTTAATTTTGTAAAAGCATAGATAATTTTGTAGGATCATTATCTGGGTGAGTCCAATCTTTTAATTTTCTTTATTCATACCAAATTTTAGAGGTATCTCAGACTACATCAGGATTTGCATGTTTTGACATGCGAGCCACAAACTCCACTTAAGCTGTGTTAAGGCTCTGTTGGCAAAATAGAAATTTGGTGAGGATCTTGTGCTTGGTGTTCAAATATGTTCTTATTTTGAACTATTCAAATAGACCAATGTACTAGAATAATAATCCCCATCGATCCTTTGATTGTAAGTTGTTGCTTGAGGTGAACATTATTATCTAAAATTGTTGTAGCCTGACCTACATGTTCCAAGAGGCCTAGCAGTTCTCACTAAAACTTCATGCAAAGAATAGATGTTGAGCAGCCTCAATTACTTGTCGTCGACAAAGCACACATGTTAATTGCTCCACTGTCGTTCCTTTTTGCAAGAGCATTTCTCTAATATTCAATCAATCCTTTAGGAGAATCCAAAATAAATAAATATTTGCTACGGTATATGTAATTTTCTTTTTATTACTTACTATTCTATTGTTGGGCAAGCAAGCCATACAAGACAATATTACTTGTTCGTCATATTTGCTACTGTATATGTAATTTTGTTTTTATTACTTATTATGCTATGAGTTTCTTAGATATAATAAACAGTTACCAGTAAAAGGTGAACATTAAGCTAATCATTGCCGGTACTAGGTTAGAGGGGTTTCAGGTTTAGCTGCCAATGAAAGAGCATATATATGAATTTCTCAAAGTTGGCGAGGACAAGCTTGCATGGAAGGTGCAAAGCAGAATTGTGTTATAATACAACTTTCCTTTTATTTCTCTACTAATAAAAAGTTGGGAGTTTTGTTAGTCCACCCTGTATTTTTCCTGAATAGAAGGTTACTTGAGACATCTGTTGTCTGCTGTAATTTTGATTGGTTTACTCTATTTTAAATGTTAAAATAGATTACATAGATCAATATTTGCATACTTATGACATGTTACATCAAAATGATTGGCTAAAATAAGGATTTGATTTTGTATGACCAGCTCTGTGACTGTGCTAAAGTGATTA
This sequence comes from Melocanna baccifera, assembly GCA_036346265.1. Taxonomy (NCBI): domain Eukaryota; kingdom Viridiplantae; phylum Streptophyta; class Magnoliopsida; order Poales; family Poaceae; genus Melocanna; species Melocanna baccifera. The sequence continues at coordinate 26,036,220 of CM070680.1, read as the reverse complement.
AATTAGAGGGCACAACTTAGCGTTAATGCTACTGCTACAATACCCAGTGGGGGTAGCGCACACAATGGTTATCATTCATTGCGTGTAGGTCATCTCTTACAGGTTGATGATGATGGGCACATCGAAGCCATCCATGAGGATCACACTGCACATAGTGACTGGCAAGGTTGAGGTTGTTGTTCTGGTCAATAAAGTGTGTGACACTGGTGAGTGAGGCAATGTTAGTCTTGAATGATTATTGAGATATTGTTTCAGATAGTTTTGCCAAGTTTATCATTATGTGTGTTATTATCAGATTCTTATTTTCTTGTAGGAACCTTCATGGTCTTTTTTGACAGTGCATGATCAAGATAGCGATTATATTTTCCATTTCACTGTGGTTCTTGGTTGTAGATACTTCTCGTGCTTGGTAGTAGCATGGTGAATTTTCATCATTGTGAACTGAATGGTTTGGATCCTGGTATTGGAATAATTGTTCTGTTTTTAGAGAAAATGATATTTGGATTGTTTTATGCCCTGAACATATTCTCTGACATATACATTATCTACTGTGGGAATGTAAACTAGATGTGCATTTGTTGCTACCTTATGCAAATTTTCATTCTCACATACAATCTTTGCAAGCATTTAACACCTTAGTGTGAAAAATTGTTATCTTTCTCACATACATGTATGTTTTGTTTGATACATGATGACATAAGAAAAAGTTGATATTTATTATTCAGTTTGAGATCATATTTGATAGTATGCATCACTTTTATTTTGTTTTTCGTTGCAACGCACGGGCATCTTACTAGTCATATAAAGAGAGTAAGATATAATATTTATCCATAACTTTTGTATATATGCAATGATTACCTTCCATCATTGAAAAACCATATGACATGATAGCATTATCAAAAAGAATATACCATTGATGTGAAACTTGTTTAAGACTATAAATTGATCTATTAAACTTGCCTTTCATTTTCTTTTTCTCCGAAACCTTTCGGCTATTTTATATATATTTCCTCCTCCAAAAGACTATTAAGAAAAGCAGTTTCAACATCCATTTGGTGGATTTCAAGATCATAATAAGTCATCAAAGCACTAATAATATAAATTGAAGTAAATTTTGCAACAGGAGAAAAAATTTCCACAAAGTCAATATCTTCCCTTTGTGTTAAACCTTTAGCAACAAGTCCAGCGTTATATTTTCTACTAAACCTGTTGCATTCAGTTTCTTTTAAAAATGTATACATTTACAACCTATGGGCTTGCGGTTGTTTGGTAGATCAACAAGTTCCTAAACTTTATTCCTTTTCATAAAGTTTTATTCTTTCCGAATTGCTTCCACCCATAGTTTTCTTATTGTGAGCAGTTAACTGCTTCTTTATAAGTCTTTGGTCCTTCCTCCAAATCTAAAATTTTAGAGTGAACTACCTCCAAGAACAAATGATAATCATCTAGATATTAGGGTGTACTTCAATTCTTCCCACTTCTCCTAAGCATGTTAGTATTGGGAGTTTGATTGGTATTTTCTTCAAGAGCTGAACCTCCTTTAGTGTAAGAATTAATCTCAGATGTATCTATCTGTATTTTCAGTGGAGTTGACATTAATTCCACCATTGCCCACTTAGCATGGTGAGGTGTGTTTTGTTATAAAAATATTACATTCCTGCTTTCCACTAGTCCATCCTTTTTCTATCATAAAACCTATACCTTTTTAATTCCAAAGAAGAACTAATAAAAATTCCTAGCATACTTTTAGGCTGCAATTTTTCTTCCAGTCTATAACTCATAAGGAGTGACTGTTATAGCCTTAAATAGCAAATGATTTAACAAATAAATAGTAGTATGTAAAGCTTCCCTCCAAACGACAAAGGAGTATCTAAATAAGTCATCATAGACCTAACCATATCCATAAGTGTTCTATTTCTCCTTTCAGCAACACCATTTTTGTTGCGGAGTGTAAGGTATGATATAATGGTGAATAATTTCATGCACTTTGCAAAAATTATTTAATATTTCTGAAGTGTATTCTCATTCACGATCAGTTCTCAAAACTTTGATCTTTCTGTTCAATTGATTTTTCACTTCAGTTTTAAATATCTTGAACACATCAAATCCTTCCGACTTATGTTTAAAAAGATGCACATAACCAAATCAAGAATAATCATAAATGAATATGATAGAATAAATCTTTTGACCTCTAGTGGGAGTAGATATTTCACCACAAATATAAGAATAAATAATGGCAAAAGCCTCACTAGATCTTTTCGCATTTGGAAAAGGGTGCACGGTTCATCTTACCCATTATACATGCCTCACAAATACCAAAATCCTCCCACTTAAAATGCAGAATTTCAGAATTAATAAGTCCCTTAATTTTATTTTTAGATATGTGACCAAGTTATAAATGCCATCAATAAGATTCTGAGCATATGTTCCTATCATTAGTATTTCTCACTATAGAGTTGTTTTCACCAACTAAGCAATTAATATTGTCATCATTTGATAGTTCATCAAGAAAATAAAGACCTTCAAGATGAGTTCTAGTATGCACTAATTTTCTATTAAGCAATATTTTGACTCCTCCTTTTTCAAGTAGTATGTCATAACCAATAGATTCTAACTGAGCAATAGAAAATAAATTTCTTTTCATGCTATATGAATATAAAGTGTCCTGTAATAATAATTTTCCTCCATTAGGGAGTTTGAGGATATAATTTCCAATTCCAAATACATCAACTTTACCATTAGTGCCCAAAAAAAGATATTTATTTCCCCTTGGAATTATTTGTATAGAAGCAAAAGCTCTATGATCCCTAGTAATATGAGATGTAGCACCAGAATTGATAACCCAACGATTTGGAAAAGTAGTAGTAAGTAAAGATTCAATTTATACAAAAAAACAGACATACTGTCAGGCGAAGAACTGCCTTTACGCTCAATTGGTTGATTATTTTGATTCCTTTGCTCATTTCTTTCTTCTTTTTCTTGCAGTCAGCATAGAAAAGTCCAAACTAACCATAGTTATGACACTTAAAATTCTTGTAGTTATCATTCCTCTGAGCAAAGTTATAATTTCCACGATCATCCCAATCGCATTTCTTGTTAATCTTTTCTCTCAAAACACCATTAGGCTTTGTCTTTTACCAAATCGTTTTATTGTTACCTTTTTTTCCTTTCCAAGATGTAACTCAGAATTGTGAGTATCCTTTCCCTGAGATAGTTTTCTATCTTCTTCCATGAGCAAATGATGTTAGTTTTCTATCTTCTTCCATGAGCAAATGATGTTTTAGAGTGTATATAATAATACATCTTAATTCCTCTGCTAAAACACGGAGTTTATTGAGATGTTCATTAATTGAAGTGCCATCATACATCTTAATAGCGAGAAAACGATTATCAGGATTAAGCACTTTAATAAGAGATACTCCACCAAAATCTTATTCCAAACTATGCATTATTTTTCGTGCATTCTGTTTACCTTCATACTCAACAGCTAAAGAATCAGTCATTGATCTCAATGTAAAACTACGGGTTTTTTTATTATTCCTAGGCTAATTCTCATATTCTTCTGTATAATTTGCTTTTCCTCAATAATGGTATTTTTCTCTTTCGGTTCGTTTTTATCTATGATATAATCTATCTTTTTCAGCAAAAAGTAAAAATATGATTTTTTTTCAAACCGTAAAATTCGAGCCATCTATTTTTGTAGGATCTAAGTAGTTTAAAAATACACTATCGGTTGCCATTGTGAAAAAATGTTACCAAATCGGTTGTCACAGAGCAACTTCTCTTCACGGATACCACGTGGACTGAGGATGGCTCAATGCATGCGCTGGAGAGTAGGGGTGAAAATGGATCAGATAGTTTCCGACTGATCCGAACGAATACGGATACGGATTGTGTCGGATCGGATTTTTTTCGGATAATTCTCGGATCGGATACGGATACGGATTTTTTTTATCGGATACGGATACGAATACGGTAAGCCTAATATCCGTCGAATACGGATACGGATACGGATAATCCGGATAAAACGAAACCGGATATCCGGATTTTCTAGAATCTCCCCATTTTCTTATTTCCAAAATCCGAATAAAATCCAAAAGGCTCTAGAAAATAGCAATTAAATCACAAAAATTCACCAAAAATACCAGAAAAATCCATGAGACCTAAGGAACACAAATAAAATATTTTTAGCTCATGTTAAAGTTTAATTTAATCATATTAAATTATTTTAAATTCTAAAAATTTATTTTAAGCTTGATTTAATTCCAGAAAATTTATTTTTATAAACATGGCTTTATAAACTCCAGAAAATCAGGATGTTATAAACTATTTACGTATTTTCGTTAATTTTGGATGTATAGTTTAAGGGATTTTCATGTTCCGATAAATATTCGTAACCGTATTCGTTTCGATTCGTATTCGATCCGTATCTGTATTCGATATTATTCATATTTGTATTCGTATTCGAGTTGTCCGTATTCGTATCTGTATCTGAAAAAAAATTTGAAAACAAATATGGTAGAGGCATTATCCGTCCGTATCAGATCCGTTTTCACCCCTACTGGAGAGTAAAAGTAAAAGATTAATGCATTGGCGGCACATAAATCAGCTCATGGGGATAAATTAATGGATGAAAAGTTTTCTCTTTCCGCGCGTGTGGTGAGAATAAATAAATGCTTGCAAAGACGCCTGATTAATGACGCCTGTTGGTTGATCGATGACGCCTGATTTGTGGACTGAACGGCAGGTGGACGCCTGGTTCGTGCGCTTCTCCCGAGGATGTCTGGAGGACAAAGTTGACGCCGTGCGCTTCTCCCAAGAAACTGGCTCTGGTACTAATGTTGAATGTTCTAAATCTTAGATTAGTTTTAGGGATATTTTTTGGTCTACTCTTTATCCTTTGTGTTTTTTTTGGTGCCACTCATAATTGCATTACGAGACTAGAGAGTAGAGATATATGTATAGACCCCTACTTTCAGGTGTTACAAAATGATCCACCTGTTTTCCGGTATACCGTGAGACCCCTAAACCATGTGACCAACTACGATCAAATAGGTCAGTTTAATGAGTCTAAAATATATTAGTCCCTAACACATATGTATGAATTATGTGCCATGATGAGATTGTGTATGAGATTAATTTCAATCTGATCATGTGGGTCAACAGACTGCAGAGCTAATCCTGCAAAACAAACCTAGCTATTTCGTTCTGTGCTGTACCCGGGTTAAACATATGTATGCGTATTAAATTTTAATAGACTTGATCTCGATAAATATGTCTACCAAATTCCAGCACATACGTCCTTGGTACCTTGAGTATTAATTTCTCGCGTTAAATTTCACATCAAATTATTCCCTATCCATTGCATCAATAATATGAATAATTTCACATTGCGTAAAATAAGCAATAACCACAATAAATATTGAAAGTCACATAACAATCCCAACATTATCGAACTCAGGGAACAGATGGAATTACAACTAAGACTATAAAATATTAAAACCAGTTACCTAAAGAACAGAGATTGAATTAGGGTTCCTCTAAATTTGACTAAGTCCTCCCATGGGCTGGGTTCACAAGCTAGCAAATAAATAGATACTTTCTATGAATAAGTATGTGAGCTCTCACCCTACAAAATGATACTATTTTTTTCATCGGTTCACCTATCATGTGATAAGGCTAATCTTAGCATAGAATGTTTTGTCCTACTTGATATAGGTAGGTCGACTAAATCCAAACACCATATTTCAATCTAGCAACTAATAAGTCAAAAGACATTATACCAACTAAATAACTCAATATCAAATAGACTGATCAAAGTATTAAAGTACCAAAGGTTTTATAGATAGTACCAAAGTCGTTTACATAGCAAGGTCCCCCTGAACCTAGAGGAAGAACAGGGACTACTCCCTCCTAGTTTGAGAGTACATCATAGAGATGTAGCAGAATAATAGGGAAGAAGTTGTGGACATCGGCGGGTGCCAATCTGGGTTAGTGCAGGGTAGCGCTGGCAGGATAATCATTTATAGTGCAGAATAACAAGGAGAGTAAAGTGAAGTTCTCTCATTTGTACGCATCCTGTACCTGTACCCCTTCAATCTATAGTATTTTTAGAGCTTTCACCAACGGTGTTAGGTACACATCAATATCATTCCTAGGTTGCTTCGGCCCTTAGATAAGTATCGACGGCAAAAATATACTTCCGCTTCATACACAACCAAGGAGGAATATTGTAGATATAGAGAGTCATAGGTCAAGTGCTATGTTAACTGCTCATGTTACCAAAATGATTTATTCTATTTGTATTCAATCCAAATCTTATATTCCTCAACTCTGCATCGAAATATATAAATCTCCTATCGATATTTCTCCACTAGGTGGAATCAGTAGGATGTCTTAGCATTCCATCCTTCTTACGCTCATCCGAGTGCCAATGTAGCAATTTTGCCTCTTTAGATTCGTAAAAAACCGCTTTAAATGGAGAATTACTAAAAGATACCATGCCACCTTTACAGGAGGTCCTTTCTTCACCTCTATTCCCTCACCGTCATCTAATTTATTCTTACGCTTGTATCGGGATGTACTGCACACCGGACACACATGCATGTCTGCATACTCTTTGTGGTAGATGATATAATCATTTGGACTTGTATGTATTATTTCTACCTTCATTCCTAATAGACAAAGAATCTTCTTGGTTTTGAAGGTGGTTTTGGGCAACTCATTTCCTTCTGGAAGTATGTCAATTGAGAGACCTAACAGCGCCGTGAAACTCTTGTTGGACCAACCGTTGCTTGCCTTCAATTTCAGCAGTTTAAGCATATGACTGACAATCTCGTATACTATGACTTGTAGTACGCGAACAAAGATTTCTCCGAGTCCTCCATCAAGCCCCAGAATTTAACATACTCTGTAACATCCCAAATTTTGCTTTTATTTGGAAAGAATAATTTTAAATAAATTAATTCAAATTATTTAGAATTTTCAGAGTTAAAGGTTTCTGTTTAAAAATAAAAGTTTATAGCAACATGTGTTGAAAATATTTTTCTTAAGTCTAAAACCTCTCCAGGAATTTCTGTGAATTTTTCTGAAATTTTTAAAATTTATTTGGTATTTTTCTGAGTATTTTAAAGCCTCCTAAGGCTTTCTGAAAATCTTTAAAAGAATTTAATCCTTAATTATTCCTCGGGCGACACGTGTCACCCATCCGACCATCCGCCCCGCCGCGCTAATCCCGACCGCTGATCTTCACTTACCCCTTCGCCGCTTACCTCCCCGATGGTCGACACGTGTCATGCATCGGAGTCGCCCCGCCACGGATCGATCGTGCGCCATCTTCACTTACCTCTTCGCTTTGATCCGACGGCCGAGACCTTTCCCTCCGCCACTCGCCGCTCATCCGCCGCCGCCTCCTCTCCTCTCTCTCTCACCGATGTGGGCCCCACTGCCGTGCCCGCTGCCCCGCCGTTTTTCCTCGGTGCGCCGTCGCCATTATCGCGCGCCCGAGCCCGCGTTCTTTGCCTCCCGGCCGTTACTCGCGCCATTAATGGTCCCGAGCATCCGCCGTCGGCGCGTTAACCAGCGAGATGTTTCTTGAGTCGCCGCCGCTTTCCGCGGTTGGAGATTTAAAACCGCCGCCGCTTCTCCGGCGAGCTCGCGCGCGTTACATCTCCGCGGCGTATAAAAATGTCATCCCGGGAGCCTTCTCGCCTTTGCGTCTTCACTCTCCTCTCGCGCGCGCGCCGCGTGTTTTCGAAGTCGTCGAGTACGTTTAAGTCGCCGCCGGTGAGCTCCTCCGCCGCCCCCGCCGCCGCTCCGCCCATCGGTCCCGCGCAAGCACTCGCGTCGCGCCGCTTCCTCGGTCGCACCACCCGCGTCGCGCCGCCCACGCTGCGCCGCCGCGCGCGCGACGCCGCGCTGCCGTCGTGCCGACCACGCGCCGATCATCGCCGCCTTCCGCCTCGCGCCCTCACATCTCGCCGTTCGTCCACGATCGGAGCCGCGAGGCACCAGCTGGCGCCACGCGCCCTTCCTCCGCCGCCGGATCCCACCGACACCTCGCATGCCCGCGTCCGCGCGACGCCGCGCGACGCGCTCGCCACGCTGCCGCCGATCGTCACCACCCCGCGCCCGCGCCACTCCATCGCCGCTGCCCATCTGGATCTGGGCCGACGCCCCAGACATTGCCGCGTGCACGCCCCGCGACCGTCCGATCTCGCCACCGCCGCCTACGCCCGAGCCACCCACGCCGCCCTAGCGTGTGGCGGCACGCCAGCGTGCCACGCCACCCTAGTCCATGTCAGCCCACGTGGCATGCCACGCCACCGCCACGCCGGCCAAAATCCGCCCCCAGGTGCCACGTGGCAGCCACGTCAGCAGCCACGTCAGCAGTTGACACGTGGCGACACCAGCGCACGCCACGTCAGCCCTAGCTTGCGCGTCGGTACACGCCGCCACGCATCGCTCCGTGGACTCGACCCACCGTGGACCGGCCCCACCTGTCAGCCTCTATAATTTTATTTAAACTCCATGCTGACGTCATTATTCTGATTTTCCTTTAGAAAAATAATTCTTGCTGACGTCATAATTCATTTTCAGAATAAAATAAATTCCAGAAATTATCCTTTTTCCTTTTTCTTTAATTTGAAACTTCCAAAAGCCATATCTTTCTCATTTTAACTCCAAATTGACCCATTCAAATTTCTAAATTCATCTAAAATTCCAAACTTTCATTTGTTATATTTATTTTTAATTTTTGAGTTTTATTTTATTTTATTTATTTTAGTTCTTCTCGTTTCTCGTGTAGAGTCCGAATTCTCGGAAGATTTTCAAGAGCAACCTCGGGAGGATTCCAACCTAATTCAAGAAAGCAAGTCTCCTTGACCATTTTGATCCCAATTTTTGCAAATGATTTCATGAATATTTTAAATTATTTGCATGGCTATGATGAATAAAGTGATAATTTAATTGCAGAAAAGTTAGATAAATACCTAAACTTGTTATACCCTCATTTGGAAATTTCTTACCATATACCTTGTCAACATAGGATATTCTTGGACTCATAAATGAGTAAGTATTATTTGTTGTTGAATTTAAAGTATTAGCAAATGCTTAGTTTAGCTGATAAATGTAAAAATGCTCATATGAGAAAAATGGTTAATGAATGTTTTGGATTTAATGGTTTGTTTGAAAAGTGGTAATAGATGTTACCACTGTAATTTTAACTTAAAAAGGAAATTCAAAATGAAAATTAGACAGGGTGGATGGAATGATTGGCTGGTGCGGTTTAGCACGAAAACGGGATTGTGAATGATCCACCCTAGTCGTTTAAGGACCGACGCTTGTGTTTGTCCAAACTAAGCAAACTCGTACAACCACAAGTTAAAATGGGTACAACCTAGCTTACTAACTTACGATAGTTTAGTTTTGGAACCACCAGTGGTTAGTGAGTGCCAGGGATTTACTGGTTTACTCACAGTGAGGGACAGGGATTTACTGTACTCACATGGCGCAAGAGGGGGCTTCTGACTGTGGTGGATTTAACCCTTCAGCGGTGAAACCTCAGCGGGTGGTATCTAACTAGACTAGAGTGAGGTAAAGGCTTTGTGATATTTTATCTGGGTCTCATGTCAAAGAAAGCATGTTGACTATTAAGATAATTTATCTCTTGTGGGTAAAGTTGTACACACTCTGCAGAGTAATAAACTATTCGAATAGCCGTGCCCACGGTTAAGGGCGAGCAAAGAATGCATTCACATGGTAGAGTTTTGGTTTTGAATTTAAAATAAAAATGTTTTGTAAAACTCCGGAGTGGAAGGAACTCTCGTGATTTTTGGTCTGGTGGATGTAACCAGTTCAGGTGGATTTAACCTTCATTTTAAATCTTGGCGGAAATAGCCTATGTTATTAGTGTAGGTGGATGAGACCTTCACTAAATTATTTATCTAATTTCAAATTATTGAAGATAAACTATTTAACAAATTGCTTTTAGGATAAGTATGTAAATTTGAAATAAAATGCTGATTTCTGCAAAAGAACCATATAACCTTCCTTTGAGAAATCCTGCATCTGTTGCATTTTTTCCAAGACTTGCGGAGTACTTTATGTACTCACATACTACACTTCAAATTAACTCTCAAAGGAGGTCGAAGCTCAAGAAGGAGATTACGACTACTGTTTCGCTTGCGGTTGTGATGGATTCTTTCCGGAGGACTAGGTCGCTCTTCCCCAGTCAATTGCCTGTGGCGTATTGATGGGACTTCGCCGGTTTAACTTTTGCTTCCGCTGTGTTCTGTTTGTGTGAGGACTTAAACCCTCATATGTAATAAAAGACTTCGAGGTCTGTACTCTCGAGTATTGTAATAAATCGTTGTTGGTCATGTATCATATCTGTTCAATTGTGTGCACTAGCTTTGATCTAGGACTAGTGCGGTAATACACGGAAGATCCTAGAGTTGCTGCTCCGGGTCTTACAGAAGTGGTATCAGAGCCAACTTGACTGTAGGACGAGCCCTAGGTTTTGGCAAGCCATAAGGATTTATGTTAATAAAAATTTATATACAAAAACATAAGTTCCTTTGCTTCTACTCTTCTCTTACTTAGTACCTTGTACTTTTCTTCCTTTTCACTCTGTAAAAGTTTTACTGATCTCTCCTATTTTCAAATTGTAGATGGCAGGTTCATCGTCGTCAGCTCCATGGGATCACCTTTCTCACGGTGAGAGCGAGGGAGCATTTGTGAGTCTTCTACGGCAGTTGATGCAGCATCTGAAGTACACTCAGCAGCCCAAAATCGCAAGTAAATATTTCTTTCTCTGTAGTCTTTGTCGCAAACAGCTAAAATTCAAAAATTTCAGCCAAAACCCATAAACCACAGCCACTTATATACACATCTTCAGAAAAAGGATATCCAGCATTTTCTTAATTCCTCTGCTAAAACACGGAGTTTATTGAGATGTTCATTAATTGAAGTGCCATCATACATCTTAATAGCGAGAAAACGATTATCAGGATTAAGCACTTTAATAAGAGATACTCCACCAAAATCTTATTCCAAACTACGCATTATTTTTCGTGCATTCTGTTTACCTTCATACTCAACAGCTAAAGAATCAGTCTTGATCTCAATGTAAAACTACGGGTTTTTTTTATTATTCCTAGGCTAATTCTCGTATTCTTCTGTATAATTTGCTTTTCCTCAATAATGGTATTTTTCTCTTTCGGTTCGTTTTTATCTATGATATAATCTATCTTTTTCAGCAAAAAGTAAAAATATGATTTTTTTTTTCAAACCGTAAAATTCGAGCCATCTATTTTTGTAGGATCTAAGTAGTTTAAAAATACACTATCGGTTGTCATTGTGAAAAAATGTTACCAAATCGGTTGTCACAGAGCAACTTCTCTTCACGGATACCACGTGGACTGAGGATGGCTCAATGCATGTGCTGGAGAGTAAAAGTAAAAGATTAATGCATTGGCTGCACATAAATCAGCTCATGGGGATAAATTAATGGATGAAAAGTTTTCTCTTTCCGCGCGTGTGGTGAGAATAAATAAATGCTTGCAAAGACGTCTGATTAATGTGCTGATCGTTTTAGCGATAGCTTCTGGTTTTTGGCTGAAATTTCACTGTAGCCGGTTGAAATTTTACTGTAGCTGAGTTAGTGGATAGTGTAGTGAATAGTAAAAAAAGCTGAAGCTAGAAGCTGAAGCTGAAAAAAGCTAACTTGAGCGGGGCCTAATGACGCCTGTTGGTTGATCGATGACGCCTGATTTGTGGACTGAACGGCAGGTGGACGCCTGGTTCGTGCGCTTCTCCCGAGGATGTCTGGAGGACAAAGTTGACGCCGTGCGCTTCTCCCAAGAAACTGGCTCTGGTACTAATGTTGAATTTTCTAAATCTTAGATTAGTTTTAGGGATATTTTTTGGTCTACTCTTTATCCTTTGTGTTTTATTTGGTGCCACTCATAATTGCATTACGAGACTAGAGAGTAGAGATATATGTATAGACCCCTACTTTCAGGTGTTACAAAACGATCCACCTGCTTTCCGGTATACCGTGAGACCCCTAAACCATGTGACCAACTACGATCAAACATGTCAGTTTAATGAGTCTAAAATATATTAGTCCCTAACACATATGTATGAATTATGTGCCATGATGAGATTGTGTATGAGATTAATTTCAATCTGATCATGTGGGTCAACAGACTGCAGAGCTGATCCTGCAAAACAAACCTAGCTATTTCGTTCTGTGCTGTACCCGGGTTAAACATATGTATGCGTATTAAATTTTAATAGACTTGATCTCGATAAATATGTCTACCAAATTCCAACACAGACGTCCTTGGTACCTTGAGTATTAATTTCTCGAGTTAAATTTCGCATCAAATTATTCCCTATCCATTGCATCAATAATATGAATAATTTCACATTGCGTAAAATAAGCAATAACCACAATAAATATTGAAAGTCACATAACAATCCCAACATTATCGAACTCAGGGAACAGATGGAATTACAACTAAGACTATAAAATATTAAAACCAGTTACCTAAAGAACAGAGATTGAATTAGGGTTCCTCTAAATTTGACTAAGTCCTCCCATGGGCTGGGTTCACAAGCTAGCAAATAAATAGATACTTTCTATGAATAAGTATGTGAGCTCTCACCCTACAAAATGATACTATTTTTTTCATCGGTTCACCTATCATGTGATAAGGCTAATCTTAGCATAGAATGTTTTGTCCTACTTGATATAGGTAGGTCGACTAAATCCAAACACCATATTTCAATCTAGCAACTAATAAGTCAAAAGACATTATACCAACTAAATAACTCAATATCAAATAGACTGATCAAAGTATTAAAGTACCAAAGGTTTTATAGATAGTACCAAAGTCGTTTACATAGCAAGGTCCCCCTGAACCTAGAGGAAGAACAGGGACTACTCCCTCCTAGTTTGAGAGTACATCATAGAGATGTAGCAGAATAATAGGGAAGAAGTTGTGGAAGTATGTCAATTGAGAGACCTAACAGCGCCGTGAAACTCTTGTTGGACCAACCGTTACTTGCCTTCAATTTCAGCAGTTTAAGCATATGACTGACAATCTCGTATACTATGACTTGTAGTACGCGAACAAAGATTTCTCCGAGCCCTCCATCAAGCCCCAGAATTTAACATACTCTCTCTCATCACAATTTCCTTTTGCATCACGAAGTATCTAATCAAAATTATCATCATACAACCTATCTGAATGAGAACCACAATTGGCATCATCCGACGGTATATCATTAACTTTGTTAGCGATGCCATTATTACTACATCTTGTGTGATCTGTACTTCACCATGATCAGTCCAACGTGCATACCCAATTTTGAAACCCATTCGAATCAAGGGTGCTTTGACCTACGCTCGCTTTTTAAATATCTTCAGATTCTCACAGTCAATACATGGATAGTACATATGTTACATCCCTTATTCAACATATCCTCCTTGGTAACTGTTGTAAAAGCAAACACATCATTAATATATTCTTCATTCACACGGTTCTTAGCGCACGTCCAGCTTCAATCATATGTTACACATGTAATAATTTAGTATTAAATATTAAATTAATTAATTATTATACTAGCCATATATGATCCAAAGTAGCTATTTATAGCCAGAATAATTATTTAAATTGAATTAAGTAGAAATAGACTATAAATTGGATAAACCCTGAACCATGCTAAATGCAAATAATCTTTTATCTACATCAATCTAGATCTAAACCATCTTCAATTCTTCCTATACCAAAATCTAGATCTAAAATATAATGTAAATAGGAATAAATTACTAACCATAGATAGTCAAGAACAAATGAATCTAAAATCACTCTTGCCAAATCCGCGGTCTTCTTTCACGAAATAGCCTCAAAGCCTCACCTCCTCAAAGCAGCAGCCTGTGAGAACAGATCTGCAATTTAAGACAGATCTGTGAGGGTCGACTGGTCTGCAATTAATAAGTGAAATTATCGTAGACGGTTTTAACACAAACTGTCTGTGATAACTTAATTATCACAAATAATTTTTAATACAAACTATCTGTGAAATATCATAGATGGTTCTTAATAAGAACCATCTGTGATATTTGGTAATATCATTGACGGTTCTTGTTAAGAACTATTTGTGACACTTCATAGACGGTTTATATTAAAAACCGTCTATGATATTACTTCTTCACAGACGGTTTTAAGCACTGATAGCAATACTGACGGTCTCTAAACCAAAATCATCTACGATTGTTTTTAATATTCATGGTTTTGGTCAACCATCTATGATGAGACGTCTAGTATTAGCCTTTTTGTAGTAGTGACTATCTCCCTCTCACACGCAAGCATGCACAAGTACAAACTTTCACCGTCAAGGACACCATACCTTATTCATGTTGCACATATAATGCTTTCTTAGCTTCGGCTATAGTGATGCTACACCATCCGCCTATTAATTACAAAGTCTTCAAAAGCCTCCTTCATGATTATCTTATAGCCTATGTTAGATGAAAACTCACATGACACACTTCCAAACCAAGAACCTATAAGTGATATCACATTTTACTTTGATGAGAGGTGTACTGCTTTGCCCATAGCATTACTTGGTTTATATTGTCTGGTCAAGTTAAACACACTTTTGGCGCTTGACTAAGCCAAAGAACTAAAATTTTTAGCTAGCCCGTATGTTGCAACGGAAAACCAAATAAAAGTGATACATACTATCAAATATGATCTCAAACTGAATACAAGGAACTTAAGTAAGCTAAAATTGCCTAACCAATTTTCCCTCCTAAAGTCAAAGAAAACAAAATTTTGAGAAAATGATTACTGATACAATTCACTTTGATTATTTTAGTCTGTTACCCCTAAACACTAAAACTCTGAATTATTTTAGTCTGTTACCCCCAACAGATACAATTCATCTTGATGTTTTCACAAAGGTAAAGAAAAAGAAGATGCTAGGCAATGCAAGATTTGTAAACATTATTTCA
Organism: Melocanna baccifera; assembly: GCA_036346265.1. NCBI lineage: Eukaryota > Viridiplantae > Streptophyta > Magnoliopsida > Poales > Poaceae > Melocanna > Melocanna baccifera. The sequence continues at coordinate 26,021,195 of CM070680.1, read as the reverse complement.
CAATGCAAAAGTGAAGGACACATTTGACCTGCATCGGCCCCTGTACATTAGGTTCATTTAATACAAATAATATATCCATCCTTGGATACTACTGCCCATCATGGTGGAAAACATCGCCTTAGAGACGCACATGCATGAGCAGAATCAGATGTGCTTGAGCAAACACACAAAAACAAAAGAAAAAACACATGAAAGTTCCAGGACATCAAGAGCTAACCTGGTTTTTGAGTTCTGCATAATGAGATTCCTCACCAAATCCTTCTGCACTCAGCTAACAGCTGCAACAATCAAGAAAGTACTACTGATGAAGAGAAATGGTATAACAGTGAACTACAGGTGGTAAATGAAATGTCAATGCTGCAAGCTAACCTTCTGACGTCTAGCCCTCATCTCATGATCTAGCTTTGATCAGGGAAATTTTGATGCCATCTTTCCAATCCCTTGCAGAGGACTATCTCATGTCTTAGGGAATGTGCACTGCACAAAAAGTTTTCTAATGATGTAGAGAGCGCAAGCAATAATATTCTAGGGAAGGAATAAGCATGTATAGATGAGCACGAAGCAAAATAAATGCACCAAGAATAGTATTTCAAGGATAATTTTGTACATGGCATAAGACAACGTACCGTTACAACAAATAAATATTACTTCTTCACAGACGGTTTTAAGCACTGATAGCAATACCGACGGTCTCTAAACCAAAATCATCTACAATTGTTTTTAATATTCATGGTTTTGGTCAACCGTCTATGATGCTTTCACCGTCAAGGACATCATACCTTATTCATGTTGCACATATAATGCTTTCTTAGCTTCGGCTATAGTGATGCTACACCATCCGCCTATTAATTACAAAGTCTTCAAAAGCCTCCTTCATGATTATCTTATAGCCTATGTTAGATGAAAACTCACATGACACACTTCCAAACCAAGAACCTATAAGTGATATCACATTTTACTTTGATGAGAGGTGTACTGCTTTGCCCATAGCATTACTTGGTTTATATTGTCTGGTCAACTTAAACACACTTTTGGCGCATGACTAAGCCAAAGAACTAGAATTTTTAGCTAGCCCGTACGCTAACCTCCGTCTAGTTGGCACAAACCGAACTCTACCTATCGATTCTTGACGGTAAATAGGTGAATATTACTAATGGTTCTATTTGTCAGAGGTGAAATTAGGTCGGTTTTCATATGTGAGAGCACTAGTCGATGAAACTAAAACATTAGTTTATCTTCATGAGCTATACCTATGAATTATATGGTGAGAATATGGGCTTAAAGCATCAGTACATAGTGTTAAATGGTTGGCATAGATCATGTCCCAAACACCCCACTTGTTTCAAAATATTCAGGTGCAAAAAGGGGCAGAGCCAAGTAGGACCCCCGGTGTCACAGCACACCAGGCCCAAAAAATTTTTTAGTAGAGATCATCACCTACAGCCTATATGTGAACCCTAGCCTAAACTCAATTTATCCGGTTCATTCTTTGAAGCCCAACGAAGGAAGCACTAGTAGCCTAAAGTTTCAATAGCTAGCAGTAGTTCACAAGGAGCCTCCACTTTTGTCAGCCCGTGAGGCAAGTACATCAAGCTGAGCCATCCCTTGAGCTAGCCTAAGAGGGAGGAGGCCATGGCATCCATTTCATCGATCCCGAAGCGTGTCACCTCACAACAGCCCTCGATGCCTGTTCGTCTTGCATGGTCGGCCAGGAGATGAGCACCATGTCTGCCGCATAGTCGCACCTAGCCAAGCAATGACCGATCGCCAGAGAACGGGAGAAATTGGTGTCACTAGCTGCCCTCACCTGCCATCTTGCCACAGCACGCCTAGTCCTCGTTGCCTCACGCCCTCATACTTTGCTCTAAATTTCTCTTGATTATTCCAATTTGTTTCAAGAATAAGGGCTAAATTTGTGAGTTAGAGTTTTAATATGATGATTGTTGATTGATTTTTATCGAATTATAGGGTTAAGACTTAGGGTTTTAATTTTATTTTTTGGAATACAAGCCTAGCTTGTTGCAAATCAGAGGCAAAATTGTTGTATTTGACCACAATATCAATTAAGTAAACCACTGGATATATTTTTCTATTATATTATTCTTGAACGGTTGAACATACAAAAATCTAATTGACTTTTTCAATTAATTGATGATGATTTCATAAATGATATACTTATTTGCTATGTAGGGAAATAAAAATTGATGAAAATTATCAATGATGTTGTGGTTCATTGCTTTATGAACTCAAAAGAATGTAAATACTAAAAGGTAATACATTAATTTATATTCGATCACTACTTGTTTATCATCATGCACTATCATTGGTTATGTTGAATTATTGATGCGAAAAATTATTAGACATATTACTGTTTAGCATAATATTGCTAGAAAATTATATATATTATTATATATATGATGAAGTGGTGAACTTCGATCATTTTTATTCTAATTCCACCCCTAAGTGCAAACAAACAATTGTACGTAGGTGTGAAGAAAAGACGTGCACGACCAAACTTCTAGTGCTCACTTCAAACAAGAGATAACCAGATCGATCAACTTGTGCACTTGGGTCAGCGCGCGGCAACATCGTTGGCGTTGAGCTTATGCATGTCAGCGCCAAGGTGCTTGGTGCTGACCCGTTGCTGACCTAGCAATGCCCGGCTCCCACGTCGTATCCTGGCCTGATATGGCACGTCAGCACCATTAGGTCTGGTGTTGAGAAAAGAGGACATTCCTAGATATAGTTTCCAACAAGAGCCATTTTTGGAAATAGAATTAAAAAAGGGGCCAAAATGGGCAACAAAATACTTGTGTGCCTGTGCTATGCGTACAAGGGAGATATGCATAATGTCGATCGGCCCAGTCGCATGAGATGTTGTCAAATATGCTCTAGTTCAAAATAGTAGACGCTCGGTGGCTTTGAAGCTCAAAGGGGTTGTTTCAATATGCACCTTGTTGCTATTGCTTATCCATTTGATCATTTATTTCCTTGTTGCCGTGATATCCTGCTGGTTTGTAGTCAATGCTTTGTTGATAAGATTTACCTTTTTGTGTGCGTGAAGTTATTGCCTCACACTGCCACACATGTTTGGTTTGAAACTTTGGTTCATAGCCAACTTTAGGTAGACTCCAATTTTTTTCTTAGTTCCTTCGGAACATACTGTGAGTAGACTCACAGTAGATTTTCGTTTAGGTATATACTATGGTTCCGCTCATTTAGGTTTGAGTTTCTGGTTTCTAACTTATTTTTTACTATTTGTAATTTTTATCTTTTTCTGACTTTTTGGCATTTTTTGAACTTTTTACCTGTTCTTTTTTTCCATATTTGTTTGCATTATATGTGATGGGCTAACTTATTTTTTTATTTTTAGATTTTTTAAATTAATTACACCAAATAAGACATCGTCAGCTACAGTGTAATTTCAGTCAGCTACAGTGCAATATCAGCTATAAGCCACCAAATTTAACCCAACCGAGCAGTCTCTATGTGGTGTAAAATCTGTCAAAACCTACAATGTTATGCTAAATCTTCCTAAAAAAATCCTGTCTATTTCTAACCAGACCAACCCTCGACACAGGAAGACATTTCGGCTCTACTCAATATGAAAATAAATTTGAAGATAAGATCGATGAGTCCACATAGTCTATTCTTTTTTGCTGCGGCTTATGACTTTTGGCTGAAATTTTTGAATTTTAGCTATTTGCGACAGAGATTACGGAGAGAGAGATACTCGCCTGTGACTTTGGATGGTATAGATGTTGGGCTTTTAACGTGTACTATAATTAACTTATAGACTCCATCTTAAAAAAATACTCTATTTGAAAGTTAGTTACTGTAGCAAAAGTCAAAAAACCGTTTTAAGAAGCTGAAAAGAACATGCCCTATGAAAATAGAGACAAGGGTGCAGAAAATACCTTCCAACCTCGCATTTCCTCCTTTCCAAGAAACAAAAAAAGGACATGACCAACTAAAGGTTACAAACTCGTCTTGGTAAACAGATAAAACCATCTCGTGTGTGTCTCTGCATGTGGGCCACCCGTCATAAGCACCTCTTCGTCACATACCAATGCTATTGTCTTTCAAGGTTTTAAATGTCCTTAAAGTTAGTGCTAGTTAACCAATAGAACCAAATTGCTTAAAATTTAGCGATTCAAACCACACAAAAAGGTTAGGATTGAAGCAATGGCGGAGAGAGGGGGGCCAGGGGGGCCTAGGACCCCCCAACCTTCTACACTATTTTTGCACCTCATAATGAGAAACTTGCTGGATTAAAAATTCAACTTCATAGATATTAGAGATAACTGCACAAGTTAGAGGGTTTTCAGTGCAATTTAGTCATCCATTTTCTTTTCTTTAGTAACAACGACAGATTTCCCTAAAAAAAGTAACAACAGGTGAGCACTCTTTGCTTGTTGCATGTTCCTTGTAGTTGCCGACATGGGGGAGAACTGGAGTGTAGGACAGAAGCAGCTTCTCTGCTTCGGGCGTGTCATACTCAATCATAGCCATATCTTGTTCATGGACGAGGCAACGGCTTCCGTTGATTCTCAAACGAATGCAGCTATCCAGAGGATCATCCGGGGTTTTCTTTGCATTATACAGTATTGCTGGTAGTTGTAGAGCTAAGTTTAAGTTAATAGAGATGTTATTTTCTTTACATTGTAATTTGTGAAACATATTACTCTGATATATGACTATTGGATCGGTAAATCCGGCATGGTTCATTGGTTCTACTCTACTTGTTGTCTATGTTGCCCCCCATATCTAATTCCAGACTCCACCCCTGGATTGAAGTGTAGATGTACAATTAAATATGAATCATCGGAGTTAGCGAGTCCAAACTTGAGTGGCAAAGATGACAAAGTCAAAGATGAATGGCACGATGAACAAGCTGAAAATGAACAGCTAGCCTTCAAATAAAGTTGCAGGTTCCCTAGCCGATTGATCTCATGAGGCGGGCGACTTAAAAAAAGTTGGCTAGGACATATGTACTAGGGCCAGTATGATAACAGACTAGGGTGAATGGTGTCTTAGAATTTTTCTCTCAAATATTCGATCTTCACTCTAATAGCTGTGAGAGGCTATGAAGATTAGAGATCAATCACCACGAAATATCCAAGCAAAATAGAGTGAAACAATCCTCGATGTGCCCGGAGGTCAAACTGGATGAATAGTATCTGGTCAGACTAATGAATAGTGGCCAATAGACCGCTACAGTAATTGTCATTCTGGTGAATAGTGGCCGATAGACCGCTACAATAATTTTCGATCAGACCGGTAGACAGCAGATGGTTAAACCGCTACAATATTTCAATAAGGGAAAAATAATTTCAATACTATGTCAAAACCAAAAATCTATAAAATTTTTGATTTGTAGATCTAAATGATATGAAACTTCGCATGTATCTTCTCTAGGATATCATGAACTTATTCTAACCAACAATCAAGAAAATCTTTGCCAAAGTTATGAACTTTTGAAATTCAAGGAAGGTTGCACCAAAAAAGACAAGAACAAAAAATAGTGAATATAACTTGCTCATATGTGTATGATGGCAATGAAGGCTCTAGATGTATTCCCGCATGTCACAGTAAGCAATAACACAAAAGAAATTGAGACAAAAATAGCTAGATCAAACAATCACTTGACAAGATCAAATCTAAGTAAAACCGGGTTTCTTCAAGAGCCTGTTAATCAGATGCCTAGATAGATGAGGATTGATTTTCAAGGGTTATTTTTATCTCTTATATATCCTTGGCACAACAAGATCAAGAAGGAGAATTGAAAAACAAACTAAAACAAGAACAAATTAATTAACACAAAAAAAATCCATATGAGATGAACATAGATTGCATGTGGAAAATCAGCTAGATTGTCATCAGTTTACAAATTCTAAATTCTACTTCCTTGTGAGGCATTTACGCTCCGCTTTAATTTATACAAAAACAAAAATCGAGATAAGATAAACTGGCATATTTACAACCCTTTGTGAGTCACTTACACGTCACTCTATAAAAAATAAATTCGAAGATAAGGTCGACCCACACATTTACAAGCTACGACTGGATGTGGGAGCAAGAGCCAGATGCAGTAACGACAATGTCCACGTTGATCACAATGTCCTCTTTTGATCCCGCAATATCTGCTCGTGCGACAGGCGAATTAACGACAGGATTGGCCTGAGCGTTACGGGCCGACCTTCCCAAATTGTGGAAGCCTGTGGGCCTCCCGTCATTAACCGCCCCGGGCCAACCTTCCCAAACGGTGGAAGCCCGTGGGCCTCCCGTCATTAACCGCCCCGCACGGCGCCCTCCCGCGGCCTCCCTCCCCTACCCTTTAAAACCCCATTGCAACCTTGGCTTTTGCTCTCCCATCCCTAATCATTGGCGCCCCTCTTCCCCCCTCTCTCTCTCCCCTCTTCCTCGTGCTGCAAATCCGCACGTTTGGTTTGCCTCTCTCTCCTTGAACCGGGACTATGGAGAAAGGCCGGAGCGGTAACAGGGAGGCTAGCAGGCTCGAGTTGGCCTTGTCCTCGGAGAACTACGGCGGCGGCGGCGGCGGCGACAGTGGCCGGAAGAAGTTCGTGAGGCTCCTCTGGCTGTTCTTCACCTGCATGATCTTCGGCGCATCCAGTACGGCTGGGCGCTGGACTCCCAGTGGCGGAGAGAGGGGGGCCAAGGGGGCCTACGCCCCCTTGGCCCCCTCTCTCCTATCGCCCTACTCCCCGGTGGCTGCCTTTTCTTTCCGTTTTCCTTTCGCCATTGTTAGAGCTTTTCTATATATTCATGCATCATGCCACACTCTCGCTGTATTTTTTTCTCTGATATTGCTTAGTCTTTTCTGTTCTAGACTCTTGGGATCTCGCACACGTATGTTTCCTTGACTTGGATCTGCGGACCCGTCGCTGGATTTGTGGTGAGTGCTTTCGTACGATTTCATCCTTTTTTACAGAAAAGGATTTCGTTCAAAAAAATTCCTTTTTAAGAGGATTCTGATTTCAACCTTTCTTACAGAAAAGGAATTAGTTCAAAAAAAATTCTTTTTCAAAAATTCCTTTAATGTGCTCGTTGATTTGCCAGGTGCAACCCATCGTCGGTTACTACAGCGACCGATGCACCATGAGGAAGCACTAGCAGCCTAAATTTCCAATAGCTAGCAGTAATTCACGAGGAGCCTCCGCTTTTGTCAGCCCGTGAGGCAAGTACATCAAGCTAAGCCATCCCTTGAGCTAGCCCAAGAGGGAGGACCACAATAGGCCATGGCATCCATTTCATCGATCTTGAAGCGTGTCACCTCGCAGCAGCCCTCGACACCTGTTCGTCTCGCATGGTTGGCCAGGAGATGAGCACCATGTCTGCCGCATAGTCGCACCCAGCCAGGCAATTACTGATCACTAGAGAACGGGAGAAATTGGTATCACTAGCTGCCCTCGCCTGCATCTTGTCACGATGCCGCCCAGTCCCTATTCCCTCACGCCCTCATTGACTAAAGAAAGTTTAGATCCACCCGATCATCATGTACTTTGCTCTAAATTTCTCTTGATTATTCTAATTTGTTTCAAGAATATGGGCTAAATTTCTGAGTTAGAGTTTTAATATGATGATTGTTGATTGATTTTTGTTGAATTATAGGATTAAGACTTAGGGTTTTAATTTTGTTTTTTTGGAATACAAGCCTAGCTCGTTGCAAATCAGAGGCAAAATTATCGTATTTGACCACAATATCAATTATGTAAGCCACTAGATGTATTTTTCTATTATATTATTCTTCAATGGTTGAACATACAAAAATGTAATTTACTTTTTTAATTAATTTGTGATGATTTCATAAATGATATACTTATTTGCTATGTAGAGAAATAAAAATTGATGAAAATTATCAATGATGTTGTGGTTCATTGCTTTATGAACTCAAAAGAATGTAAATACTAAAAAGTAATGCATTAACTTATATTCGATCATTATACTGTTTTTTACTTGAAAAGTTTAAGTAATTTTGTTTTCTTTTAACAGGCCATTGAGGTTGGATGATGTATTTTACCAATATCGACTAACCTTTGTCTATGATTTCGCTTTTAGTTCCTTTAGTTCGCAGCAACTAATCAATATTATTACCGGGTTTCTTCATTTTGGTAAATATGTTGATCATTACTTGTTTATCATCATACACTGTCATTGGTTATGTTGAATTATTGATTCGAAAAATTATTGGACATATTACTAAATTATTGGTTTTGTGGCTACAGACCAAACAAACAGAGTATGGTGGTGGAGAGTTAGGTAAACAAATGACCTCTTCGGCCTTTTCCAAGGACCAGTCACGATACATAAGTATTCCCCCTCGTACGGGGCGACTTTACCATCGTAGCCTTACACGGAGTCCCTTACCGAGGACAAGTATGTCATTTACATGACTTACAACCTTCAACAGGCTAGCTGAGTTTAGGTGGGGGCCACCCCTACAACAGGAGCCTCTCATGGTGAAGGGCTTCACAGGCCGAAGCCATGTTGCCGAGCCCTTTGGCCCCCTCCGTCCCTGCGGCCTGTGACGTTGTGTGATATTAGGCGAGAGTGACTTTGGAGCCGAGCTGTTGCACGGGGGCGGAGACCTTGCCGAAGGCGGAGCTGGTCTGCTCCGTGGGCGCGGAGACTTCGCCGAAGGCGGAGCTGAGCTGCTCCGCGAAGGCGAAGGTTTCGCCTATGTGGGTCAGATACGTAGGGGCGGCAAGCTGGAACGGCGCACGCACGCACAAGCGACCGCGCCGATTCGACTTCCACCGGTTGTGCAGGCCGAGGAGTCTACTCTGACGCGTCTGCATCCTGGTGAGTGCGCCGCGTGCTCATTTTGCCCGTGACGCATCATCGGCCGCCAGTTGGCCGTGCTGATAGTATGCGGGACCTGGCAGCCAAAGAAAAATGGTGGAAGTATGAGGGTCAAGGGGCGGAAATAGTACCCTGTGCGAAAGGTAAGGGAGTGTGGGATGCGGTGGGCAGCTGGGCTGCCCAAAGGCACTGAAGCGGGGGCATCTGTGGGCGCACAGTGCCGGCGCACAGGTGCATGGCGAGGTGTCTTTTTGTAGGGGGTGAAGCCGAGGTCGGGCTCGAAGCCAGCTTGCGGAGGTGGGGACCTCGGCGGCGCGAGGCAGAACCGCATCAAAGGCGAGCAGAGCTGCCCGTCGCCGACCCGTTGCGCTAGTGCTTTGTGTGACGCCAGGTTGTTCCGAGCCAGCGGAGTGGAAGGGACGTCTTCGGGCATGGCGCGACGCGCGCACGGGCCGCCGCTGCGATTGTCAGAGCCGAGGCGAACCCGGCCGGTCCCGCAGGGTGAAGGCTTCGGGAGTCGCGAGTGTTCCTTCATTTGGGCTACGTTGTTGTCGGGCGAAACTTTGTTTGGCGCGGGAGTTGCTATGCCGTGTGTTGGGAAGGCCGGGGCGGTTTACGACCGTCGTACGCATGGTCCCGAGGTGGCGGTACACGCGGCGTTGCCTGGTTGGTGCGCCGTGGGATGTCAGGAGCCTTGCGACCGCGCGCCCACGCCTGTTCCCAAGGGAAGCGAGACACGCGGCGAGCCATCCCGCGATCGATTCTGATTCCGACCGTGGGATTTAACCGACGGCTCCCGCCGGTTGCCCTCCCGATGGCGGGACGCGAAGGGGCTGTATAAAAGGTGCTTTATTGGCACACGGGCGTGCATCCCGCTCGCGGCGCCCAGCTTGTTCCGCGTTGCTGCGCGAAATCCACTCGCCGCTGCTCCGGCCATTCCGTCGTGCGGAAAGAAAGATGGCAAGCCACGGAGATTCCGGCCGCCGGCTGAGTGACAGCGCTTCGTCGGGCCAGTGCGGCTCGACGCTGCCTCAGGCGGAATATTCGGTGGTGGCTCGTGAGTCAATGCAGACCCGAAAGGTGTACAACGCCCGGCAGAGCTCGCAGGGGCGGTGCTCTGCGGTGCTGGGGGCCAGTGCTGAGACAATCGAAGCTCTCGTGCGGGAGAAGAAGATAGACGACCATTACGTAGCCCGCCTGCCCGCTCGTGACGAAGTGGAGCCTCATCCCGAGGAGTCAGAGGCGATTGTCTTCGCCGCGTTCTTCGAGGCGGGACTCCGGATGCCGTTGACGCTCTTTGTCGGTGAGGTCCTAAAGGCTTATGGATTGGAGTTGGCGCAGTTGACCCCGAATGCAATAGTCTGTTTGGCGGAGTTTACTTGGGCCATCCGCGTGGAAGGCGGTCATCCCCGCGCGAGCTTATTCGCCCTTCTTCATGATGCGCGCTGCCAGCCAAAGAGAGTCGGAGAAGGGGCGCTGTCCAATTTTGGCAGCGTTCACTTCGTGGTGCGGTCGGGCTACGCGCATCCGTCCTCGCTCGCGACGAAGGAGAAGTGGGAGGGTGGATGCGCGATGGTTCTATCGCCGCGTGGACGCCGACCAGCAATGCGCAGCGTCGGTCAACCGATAGTTTTCGATCGCGCCTGGGCCAAGCCGAAGGGCGAGGATCAGTGGCAGGCGCGGAGACTTGGCGGCGTGACCCTTCGGTTCAACATGCGCAATCTTGCCGAAGAATTTACTATGTACGGGGTGTCTCCACTCTTCGGCTTGTGGAAATATGAACGGCATGATACGCGGAGGGACGGCGTCCGCCCCTCGGTGTCGTCGCTGCAGGAGCCCACCGGGTGCGCAGTGCTTTCGTTGCGGGATGCTGAGCGCGCCGTCGATGCCTTCCTAGGGTCGTACACGTGGAAGGAGCACACCTTGCGCGAAGCCGCGACCAGGCCTGCGGGGTTGGGGCGGATAAACCGGGTGTGCGAGGTCCTAGGCCTCGCTGTGCCCGAGCGCCCAGTGCCGGTGCGGAGTTCACCCCGTCATCGTGACGGTGCCGGCGGGGCAGGAGCGTCTTCCGAAGCTGCTATTTCTGACCCGTCCGCTGGCTTGGCGGTAGAGGCCGCTGATCCGGACGACGTGTCCAGGGGTGGGTCCGAGCATGGCAGCGCGGAGGGTCATGCTGTGGCCAGCGAGGACCTGGGTGGCGAGGCGGGCCTTGGCAGTGATGCCGCTGGAGACGACACCTCGTCGCCAATGCCAGTCGGTGAGGACCTGCCTCCCGCGCCGTCGTCGCCCGTGATGGCTGCCACAAGCCCTCCACCGGCGCCAGGCCTGGCGATGACTGGAGCAGCGGAGCACTCGTTGTTGTCACCTACTGCAGCCGCCGCGATCATGCTGCCCGCGCCGGAAGGTGCAGGTACTGGAGCGGCCGGGGGTGCGTCCTCTGGCTCTCCGGCGGCGAAACGCCGCTAGGTGCAATCGCCTTCGCGGGCGGGGCAATTCCATGTGGCGGGTACGGTCGGCGGTGGTCTAGGATTCGACCGTGAGGCCACCCCGACTGAGGAGGGGGTTATTACTTCCCAGGCAGGGGCTGAGCCGACACCTCCCCATGCCATAGTGGGGGTGGCGGAGGTAGGCGCAGCTCCTTTTCTCCTCATGACTTCGCGAAGCTCTCTTCGATTTGCTCGCTTATGCCGTCGTCGACGTCAGGAGAGGGGAAGTCGCCCGGGCGTGGGCAAGGATCAAGCAGCGGTGGTGTCTGCGAAGTCAGTGGTGACGCTGCGCGAAACGCAGTGCGGACACCTGATGTTGCCGTGAGGCCCGCACGGCTCAACGTGTCTGACTTTGTGCCACAACCGGAGACGCTCTGTGCCCTCAACGGAGCTGCGGAATGTGGTGACGGCAGGCTGGATCAGTGAGCGCTGTCGTCATACGGGGCGGACCTGCTTGCGCTTGCACTGGGTGCCGTAGGGATGAAGGTAAGCTCCTGAGCCTGCCATTGACATTACCACCGCGTGCATGCTAAGCAGCCATGTCCGGTTGTTAGGCGGTCGACATCGGCCGGGCTCTGGATAAGGCGCGCCTCTGCGAACAGAGGGCGCTGGAGGAGCAGCACCGTCTTTGCCGCGAGGCTCATGCCGCGGGGACGCACCGCATCCGTGTTGAGGTGGAAGTTCGCGCAGCGGGGGCATCGCAACGCGCTGCTGAAGTGTTAGTGATATGCCCTAGAGGCAACATGGAGATGTTGTATATATCACATACTATGTTTATGATACATTACTTTGTTCCTTGGAATAGACATCATCATTATTGATCAATGAGTATGTGACTTATTCATGAGACTCTTAAATACTAAGATGTTGCTATTTCTAAATGATCCCTGATCGTATATCATATGAGGAACAAATATGATTCAAAGACAAAGATCAGCATATGTATTGATTGATGATCATGTCTCATGGATCATGGTATGGTGATACCAAATCAATAATATGGACATGTGTTAGTGAACATATGTTGATAGACTCGCCATGAGACACTGCAGAGATTCCATGTGTCATCGCTGGTCTCAAGTAGTGTTTATGTAGAGTCCTTAGACTTGAGATCATCATGGTTCCCAACATGAGTAGTAGCTTATTTTGGGACTACTAAACACTACTCCGTGAATCGGGTAGTCATAAAAGTAGTCTTCGGGTTTGCCATGAAACATGTAGTGGGATGTGAATGATCAAGATAGAATTTGCCCCTCCTTATGGGAGAGATATCTCTGGCCCTCGATGTAATGGATTATGAAAGTGCATGGCCATGCCAAGGTGATTGAGGAGTCAATCACGAGTTTATAATCCATCACGGAATCGAGAGAGTGATTGAGCTATTAAGAGGATGACACAGTCTCGCCTTGAGCTCAATCTATATCGTGAGGCAAAGGGATTCGTACATGAGAGAACATTACGAGTTCAGCCGATATGATCTTTACATATACTTTGGGGTTAATATGTCTTACTAGAGGCCGCTATTAACATGGTAGCGGAAAGGCGTTTCCGGTCACGACCAAGTATACGTGAACCTCTGTGGTCGCACGCTTAACGGGTTGGAACACTAATTCGAATATGATTCGGATATGGGCTCAATTCGGATAGAGATCCGAATAGACTCCTATTGGGCCTCGGTCCACGAGGCCCACGTGAGGAGGTCTATATATATGGAGGCGAGGGGCGGAGGATTCGTCCCGATTAACATCTAGCAAAACCCTAGCCGCCACCTCCCGAGCCAAACCCTAGCGCGCCACGAGTGCTAGTACACTCGCGATCGGCGTTCGCCCGGACGTGTGGATACCGGTGGAGGCGCCGCTGCGTTGCGATCTTGATCGGCGTGCGTGGAGGAGACGATCTGTTCGGGACGATCGGCTACTTCCACTACTACCTCGACGCGCGAGATTGGATCGGTTTCAATTCTTCTTCATTGCTGCAAGCGTCTAAGTGGTAACGATCCATGATCCTTCCTTAGCATGATGTTCTTGGGTGCGCGGTAGAAAAGTTTTATTTTCTGCTTCCGTAGCCTACGCGTATTCCAATATGAAGAGGCCCAGCATGTCGCGGCAGAGGATCGTGCCGGCTTACTCGGGCGAATCAGCGCGTTGGAGGAGGAGAGGGCCCAGCTTACCGTGGCCCTGGAGGAGAAGAGCCAGGCTCTGAGCGACGTGTCCGCGTCAGCTTGGAGGGCCATGGGGTCTTTGGAGGGGGCCCTGTGGGGCCTTTCCGTCGTCGTGCCGGACCTCACCCACGATGCCGTGGACGTGAAGCAGTCGTTGGCGCGGATTGAGGAGGGCTCGAGCTTGGCACTTGACGGTGCGAAAGCCTTCGGCGATCACTGCGGCTACGCCAGCGCGTGCCTTGCCTTTGCCACGCTCCACGCCCGAGGGTGCGAGCATGTGGAGGGGCTGGTGGCTCCCGGCTTGAGCGATCCGACCGGGGCCGGGGTATGGTCCGGCGCAATCCGCACCACCCTGCCCGCCGTGCAGAGCTTCTACGAGGGGATCTGGTGCCACTTTGGAGAGGAAGCGGCCAAGGCGTTGTTGCGGCGGACGCTACACCGGGAGGGCAACTTCCTTGAGTGGCTGGAGGAGGCTCGTCAGCGCGCCGAGGACGGCGCCGACTCCTAATGTCATCCGGGAGCTGGTGGTGTGGTGTGACTTTTGCTTTTGTTGTTGATTCTTTTGCTTATTAACGGAGAAGAGGACCGTTATGCCGAGTGCTGCACAATTGCATGCTGCTTGTACGGTTGATGGTTAACGCGGCAGAGGTTGGCACCTCCCCACTGCGTTCGCTTGTTGTAGAGGCAACGGTGCAGTTGAAGTAGACGCGATCGCGCTCCGTCCCCTACCCTTCGGAGTGGTGGCAGCGGAGCTGGCGCCTAGTTGAAGTAGACACGATCGCGCTCCGTCCCCTACCCTTCAGAGTGGTGGCAGCGGAGCTGGCGCCTAGTTGAAGTAGACGCGATCGCGCTCCGTCCCCTACCCTTCGGAGTGGTGGCAGCGGAGCTAGCGCCCAGTTGAAGTAGATGCGATCGTGCTCCGTCCCCTACCCTTCGGGACGTCCGCGTGTAGTTTATACTTCGAAGCGTGCGTGGGACTATCAACCACGGCTTAGTTAGGCTCCGGAGGGTACGCCAACGCGTGCGCGGGACATCCGCGTCTTGTTTAGACTCAGTAGAGTGCGCAGAGAAAACATCCACGTCTAGTTTATACTCCGGAGCGTGCGTGGGACTATCAACCACGGCTTAGTTAGGCTCCGAGGGTACGCCAACGCGTGCGCGGGACATCCGCGTCTTGTTTAGACTCAGTAGAGTGCGCAGAGAAAACATCCACGTGTAGTTTATACTCCAGAGCGTGCGTGGGACTATCAACCACGGCTTATTTAGGCCCCGGAGGGTACGCCAACGTGTGCGGGGGACATCCGCGTCTTGTTTAGACTCAGTAGAGTGTGCAGGGAAAACATCCGCGTCTTATTTATACTCCGCAGAGTGCGCGCGGAGGCGTCCCCCCGCTGCATCTTATTTATACTCCGTAAAGTGCGTGCGGAGGCGGACCTCATCGCTACGTCTTATTTATACTCCGTAGAGTGCGTGCGGAGGCGGACCTCATCGCTACGTCTTATTTATACTCCGTAGAGTACGTGCGGAGGCGGACCTCATCGCTACGTCTTATTTATACTCCGTAGAGTGCGTGCGGAGGCGGACCTCATCGCTACGTCTTATTTATACTCCGTAGAGTGCGTGCGGAGGCGGACCTCATCGCTACATCTTATTTATACTCCGTAGAGTGCGTGCGGAGGCGGACCTCCGTGGAGTGCGTGTGCGGAAGTGAGTCCATGTGGTGCGCGTGCGGGGGTGAGTCTCTTGTGCGTGTGTGTGCGGAGGTGAGTCTCCGTGTGGTGCGCGTGCGGAGGTGAGTCTCCGTGTTGTGCGTGGGAACATCAACCACGTCTTTATACTCCGGGGAGTACGCGTGGTGGCAACACCAGCGCGTGCGCGGAATCCTGCGTCTTGTTTATACTCAGTAGAGTGCGCAGGGAAAACATCTGCGTCTTATTTATACTCTGTGAAGTGCGTGCGGGAGCAAGCCTCCGCACACTGTTGGTGGTGGGGGGGCATGAATAGCCTCGTAAACGATGAACTTTATTAAATTCCCGTTTGCTTGGGTGAGCGAGTACAAGCAATCAGGGACTAACCGTTGGACTGGTTGCCGCGAGACGGCCCTTCTCGACTTAGACATAATACTTCCGCAACCTGTCCGCATTCCATGTGTGGCGGAGTGTTTGGCCTTCCAGTGTGGCGAGGTGATAAGCTCCTCGCTGCAGTGCCGCTGCGACAATGTACGGGCCTTCCCACTTTGACTCCAGCTTGCCGACCGTGTCCGCGCGAAGCGCCCTCCTGAGGACAAGGTCCCCCGGCTGGAACGCTCGCGGATATACGGAGCGGTCCTGGCTGCGGGCCATTTGACGGGCGTACTTGGCGACGTGTTGGGTGGCCTTGATGCGCTCTCCATCGAGAAGGTCCAGGGACAACTGGCGCTCTTCATCTGGTGCCTGGGCGAGGACCCTTCGTGAGCCGGTCTTGATCTCTTCGGGCGTCATTGCCTCATCACCGAAGAGGAGTTTGAATGGTGTGAACCCCGTCGAGCGTGTCGCTGTTGTGCGAAGCGACCAGAGGACGTTGTGGAGCTCGCGGGGCCACTTGCCTTTTGGTAGCCCGACAAGGCATTTTTTGATTCCAGCGGAGATGGCGCCGTTCTCCCGCTCGACCGCTCCGTTGGACTGTGGGTGTCCGACCGAGGCGAACCGAAGCATAATGCCCATGTCATCGCAGAACTCCCTGAACAGAGCAGAGTCGAACTGCAAACCATTGTCGGCAGTGATCTCCTTGGGCACTCCGAAGCGGCATATGATGTTCTGCCAAAGGAAGCGCTGCATGGCTGCCGAGGTGATCTTGGCTAGCGCCACAGCCTCTGGCCACCTGGAAAAATATTCCAAAGCGACCACGATGAAGTGCAAATCTCCTGGCGCTCGGGGCAGAGGTCCGACCACGTCGATGCCCCACCGCGCCAACGGCCATACAGGGGGGATGGGGTTGAGGCCGGTGGGGGGTCTATGAATTACCCGCCCCATCCATTGGCAGCCTTTGCACCGGCGCACCAGTTCTTGGGCATCAGTGATGGCGGTTGGCCAATAGAAGCCCTGCCTGAATGCCTTGCCGACGAGCGATCTTGGCGCCAGATGTGAGCCGCAAAGGCCCGCGTGGATTTCCGCCAGGAGGTGCTGTCCTTCTTCGCATGAGAGGCACCGTAGGAGCGGTGCACAGACTCCTTTTTTGTAGAGCACTCCGTCGAGGAGCTGCAAGGATCGGGCGCGGTACTGTAGGCGGCAAAGGTCAGCGGGGTCGTCTGGCTCGGCGATGCCCTGTAAGAAGGCGTGAATTGGCTCTCGCTAGTCACCCTGATGGGTGATCTGGTGGACTAGGGCCGGGTCGCGATTGTCCTGTGCGATGGCTGTCGCGTGCAGGACCTCGTAGAATGCGCCTTCGGGGGTGGGGAGCTGTTGGCTGGCGGCCTTTGCCAGAATGTCCGCTTGCTTGTTTTCTACGCGGGGGATGGCCTTGACCGTGACACCTAGGAAATGCCGCTCCTTGGCTCGCACGGCTGCCAAGTACTTGGCCAGGTCGGTGTCCTTGGCCTGGTAAGACTTGTCGACCTGCCCCGCCACCAGCCTGGAGTCTGTGCGGACGAGGACTCGCCGCTCCCCCAGAGCTTTGAGCTTTGCTAGGCCGAAGAGTAGCGCCTCGTACTCCGCGGTATTGTTGGTGGCAGAAAATGCGAGGCGCGCCGAGTATAACAAGCGGCGTCGCTCCGGGGTAGTGACCACTGCCCCCACGCCCGCGCCGGAGACGCAGTACGCACCGTCGGTGTCGAGCGTCCATACCGGGTCCTCGCCGCTCGGCGTCTTTGGACCGCTGGGGTCCACTCCGCGAGGAAGTCCGCAAGGATTTGGGACTTGATTGCCGTGCGCGAAGTATATGTCAGGGAAAAAGGGGCGAGTTCGGCTGCCCACTTGCCGATGCATCCCGTGGCCTCTTTATTGTGCAACATCTCCGCCAGAGGGAACGAGGACGGCACAGTGATTGGATGGGCGAGGAAGTAATGTCGGAGCTTTCTCGAGGCCATGAGTAAGGCATAAGCCAACTTCTCAAGCTCCGTGTACCGCGTCTTGGCGCCTTGGAGGGCTTCAGAGACAAAATAGGCTGGCGTTTAACGCCTCCTCGAGAACGAACAAGATCGACGGTGTCGCGAGGCGCAAGGTAAAGTAAAAGGGGAGCATCTGGTGCCGGGGCTACCAATGTGGGTAGGCTTGCAAGGTGCTTCTTGAGGTCATCGAAGGCGCTGGCGCAGTCGGTGTCCCACCGAAACCCGTCGCAACCACGTAGGGTTTTGAAGAAGGGCAGGCCGCGCTTCGCTGCCCTGGACAAAAAGCGGCTCAGTGCGGCCATACAGCCGGCGAGCCTCTGGACCTCCCGTGTTGTTTTTGACGGTTCCATGGCAAGGATTGCGTCGACTTTGTCGGGGTTGGCTTGGATACCGCGCCCGGACACCAAGAAGCCCAAAAGCTTGCCTGCCCGCACACCAAAAACGCACTTGTCCGGGTTGAGCTTGATGCCTACCTTCCGGAGATTGTCGAATGTCTCCTGGAGATCGTGGCCGTGAGCCGCTAATTGCTTGGTTTTGACTACCACGTCGTCCACGTATGCTTCGACATTCCTCCCTAGCTGGGAGGCCAGCGCCAGCGCGATTAGGCGGGTGAAAGTTGCACCAGCATTCTTCAGGCCGAAGGGCATTCTGACAAAGCAGTATGTTCCTATTGGAGTGATAAAGCTGGTTTTGTCTTCATCACCCTTAGCCATGTATATTTGATGATAACCGGAGTAGGCGTCCAAGAAGCTCATGAGTTCGCAGCCGGCCGTGGCGTCGACTAGTTGGTCGACGAGCGGGAGGGGGTAGTCATCCTTCGGGCACGCCTTGTTGAGAGCGGTGAAATCGATGCACATATGCCAGGCACCGCTGGCTTTCTTCACTAGCACCGGATTGGTGAGCCAATCCAGGTGCTGAACTTCGCGAATGACGCCGGCATGCAGGAGCTTTATTACTTCCACCTTGGCCGCCTGCTGCCGGTCCGCGGACATGCGTCGAAGCCTTTGCTTCACCGGCTTGGCGTCCTGACAGACCGCGAGGTTGTGCTCGATGAGGGAGTGGTCCACACCCGTGAGGTCCCCCGGGGACCAGGCGAAGACGTCTGCGTTGTTTCAGAGAACTTGGAGGAGCTCTCGCTCCATCTCCGAGGGGAAACCGTCGCCTATGGAGACGACTCGGCCGTCGGCCTGGAGGGGGACCCTCTTGACTTCGCCCTCCGGTCGAGGCTTAGGGGTCCACCCCGGGGCGGATGGTGTATCCGCCTTAGGCTTAGCTGCGAGGGCGTGCACCTGACGGCGGGGACTTGTGAACTCCGTGCGTCGGGCGAGGTCCTGGTCACCGAATACAGTGATGACGCCTCGCGGGCCCGGGAGCTTCAGGCATAGGAAGCCATGATGTGGGACCGCCCCGAAGGATATGAGGGCAGGGTGGCCCAGAATGGCATTGTACGGGCTTGGGGTGTTTGCGACGTCAAAGATGATGCCCTCGGTCCTGACATTATTGCCTTGATAGAAGGAGACTTGGAGGTGCACTTGGCCTAATGTGCTTAGGGGTTGGCCGCCGAGGCCACATAATGGGGTCCTGGATGGTTGCAATCGACGATGAGGGATTCCCATGCGGCCGAGGGCCTCCGCAAAAAGCACATTCGCCGAGCTGCCTCCGTCGATGAGGACACGCCAGACGTCGCACCCTGCAATGTCGACCTGGATGAGCAGAGGGTCGTGGTGAGGAAACTCGACGCCTCGGGCATCGGCGGACGCGAAGGTGACTTCGCCCTGAGCTACTTCCAGCTGTGGCTGCTGCAAGACTCCCGACAACGAACCCCCGGAGATGACGTTGACGGCCTGAATTTGCGCGGGCGCTTGCGGCGAGTGCTGTGGACGGGCCCCCAGCGTGACGGCCATCGGGATCTGCAGGCTCGAAGCCTCTTACATGGCGCTCACAATGTCGTGGAGATCTGCCAGCTCCCGCTGGAGCGCATGGAGGGCGGCCAGCAGGGATCTTTGTGCTATGGGCGTAGTCAAAACGGACGGTGCACCTGGTCGCGCTGGTTTGGCAGCCGCGACTAGCGTCTGCGCCGCTGGATTGTCCGCCCCATCTGTGTGGTGGATTCCTGTGTTACTGGCCCGAGTCGCAGTATGACCGGGGCCGTTGGACATTTCTGTGTCGCCTTGAGTGTCGACGTCAGGGCCGCGTACCACCTCGCCGGTGCTATGGTAGCTGGCGGGGTTGGAGGCGACGGCTGGGTCGGCGGAGGCGGGGTTGGAGTCGACGGCTGCGTCGGCGGAGGCGGGGTTGGAGTCGACGGCTGCGTCGTGAGCGTTATCGTTCACTCCTACGACCGCCCCTGCCGACGCCGCGGTGCCGACGTTGACGCGAGGCGTCGCCTCCGCGACCTCTTTCCTCCTTGCCGCCGACGATATTGGTGCCATCCTTCTTGAGGTCTTCTTGCTTCCGTCGTCCCCACGGACGGCGCCAACTATTGTGGCTACAAACCAAACAGAGAGAGTATGGTGGTGGAGAGTTAGGTAAATAAATGACCTCTTCGGCCTTTTCCAAGGACCAGTCACGATACATAAGTATTCCCCCTCGTAAGGGGCGACTTTACCATCGTAGCCTTACACGGAGTCCCTTACCGAGGACAAGTATGTCATTTACATGACTTACAACCTTCAACAGGCTAGCTGGGTTTAGGTGGGGGGCCACCCCTACAACAATTGGACATATTACTCCTCCTCCCTATTTTCTCCAGAGAGCAGAGAGCAGGGGGCGGCTCGGGCGACCAGGGCGGGCGGCGGCTCTAGTGGCCCCGGCGGCGGCGCGTCTGGCTGCGGGTCCCACTCGGCGGCCCGGTCGTCCCTCTCGCCCGTGCGGCCCGGTCTCCCTGTTTGGCTCTCTCCCGTGTGACTCGCGCTCAGATCCGGTTGGTGGGGAGTGGAGGAGCTCAGGTGGCAGCCCAGGAGACCCGGTCTAGGCTGTTGGTGGCGCAATCCTGAGTGCTCTTCCCCTTCCTCCTCTCGCTCGGCTATAAAAAGAGACTTGGTTCTCTTCTCTAGGTATCCCGAAACCGAGTGAGTCCTCTCCCTTCCACCTTGAGTCTCGACTTTGCCTGTGGTGTTTGCGGCTTCATGTAACATCCTGTTTTTCTGAGATTTTTAAAGCCTGGATTTCAAAAATGAATTTTCTGGAATTTTCTGAAATTAATTGAAGCTTCAAATGAATTTTTAAAGTTTTAAATGATTTAATGTGATTAAAATAAACATTAACATAAGTGGAAAATATTTTATTTGTGTTCCTCAGGTCTCAAGGAATTTTCTGGTATTTTTGGTGAATTTTTGGGATTTATTTGCTATTTTCTAGAGCTTTTAGAAGTTTATTTGAATTTCTGGAAAAAGAAAAGAAAAGGATTTAATTCCGCGCCCGATCACCCTCTCTCCTCCACGCGTCGCTCGATCCGCGCGCGCGCCGCCAGTACCTTCTTTCCGCACACCGCCTCGCCGCCGCTCGATCCGCGCGCCACGCGTCGCGATCGCTGCGACAGCTGGCGGCGCAGCACAAGGCCGCACCCGCCTCGCCTCGGCGCTCGATCGCGCGCGTCGCGATCGCGGCCGTCCGCTCCGCGCCCGCGCGAACCCTAACCCTAACCCTAATCAATCCTCGCCATCCGATCTCGCCGCGTGGCCGCATCCTAGCCGTCTAACCCGTCCGCGTCCGCGCCGTCGCCGTAACCGGATCGAACTCCTCGGTTCGCGTGTTAAACCGGTCGGCCGTCCTCGGTTCGCGTGCACGCCTCGCGAAACCCTCGCCGCGCCGCCGCGCTCGCTCGCGCGCGCGCCGCAGAGAGCTGCGCGCCGCCCGTCTTTGCCTCCGCCGCCGCTCGAGGTCGACGGAGCAGCAGCCGCCGCGCGCCGCGCCGGTGAGCTCCCGCGCCGTTCGCCGCGTCGCCTCGTCGCCGCCGCTTCGCTCGCCTCGCCGCCGCCTCGGCGTCTGCGCCAAGCGCGCCCGCGACCCCGTCGCCTCGCGCGCGCGCACCCGCCACGCGCCGCCAATCCGCCCTCGCGCCCGGCCACGCGTCGCCCGCCGCTGCGATCTCGCGCTCGCCGCGCAGCGCCGCGGCGCGATCGCGACGCCGCGCGGCGAGCCGCCACGCGCCGCCGATCAGCCGTCGCCGCGCCGCGCCGCGCAATCCTCGCCGCCGCTTCGATTCGAGCCGAGGCCCAGATCCGCCACGTGCTCGCGTCCTCGCCGTCGGATCCCGCCGACGCCGCCCGCGCCCGAGCCGCCAGCTCAGCCTAGCCACGTGGCAGCACCAGCGCGTGCCACGTCAGCCCTAGGCCACGTGGCATGACACGTGGCATGCCACGTCGCCGCCACGCGGCCCTAGCCGCCCCGAGCCACGTGGCAGCCACGTACCGCCACGCCAAGACGCACCGCCGCGTCGGCCGCCGCCCCATCAGCATTCGTGGACGCGCCCACGGTGGACTCGGAATCTCGTGGACGCGTTCACAAAGACAAGAATTTTTCCGATTTTCCCGAATTAATTTTGAATTAATTTTCCGGGAGCCCGTTCTCCTCCGTCCTAGCTCCGATTGACCCCGTTCTTTTTTCTAAATTCATCTAAAATCGAGCTCTAGCTGTTGGTTCTGGTTTGGTGAATTTTTGAGTTCTTTTGCTTGTCATTTTATGTGTTTCTTTGTTTCGGTCGTTTTCTCTCGTTAGATTCGGATTCCGGAGGAGCAGGTTTCGCGCCAGAAGACCAGGAGTACCCCGCTGAGCATAACGAAGGCAAGTCGTGTCCCTTGATCATGTTGAACCCAATTTTGCAAACTATTATTTAATTATTTTGCTTTAATTTATATTGCATTGCTATTTTTATTCAAACCTTTGCACAGGTAGCTATTGTCCCAATTGCAATTATACCTCCTTGACACTTTGAAATACCATGATGCCATTGTCACCATAGGTTGGGAAATATATTAGTGATGCTAGTTTATTTATCACATGGGTTAGTACGATTAGATTGCTTAGCCGGTTTATATTTACGTTTGATCTCATCACACCTGTTAAATTATTAATTTGACTTAATGATATATGGAACTGTGGGTAGTGCCACGTGCATTAAAATTTGTGCCACGTCATTGGTGTGACGTTGGCTTGGTTATACAAATTGGTTTTGCACTCGGCGCAGTGATCGTGCAAGAAAGGGGAAGTACAGTTGTACTTTGGGGGATGTGGTAGTCTCGCCCGGGTAATGCTAAGGACTTAACTTTGTGCGCCATTGATCTGAGCTTAATCGTGCAAACCACATGTCTATTATGGGATGGACCTGACTGATTAATTTGTAATATTTCAATTCAATTCTGCCATTGTGATGGACATGGTTGCTGATTTCCATTTGACGCAAGGGGTGTGATGATGAAACCCTAGCGGGCGTGATTGGGTTGAGGTAGAGCATTGTAAAGGCCTTGTTGTGATTTCCTTAGGCCTAGGCTAATCACATCGTGTGGGTACAGTTGTGCAACCTCTGCAGAGCGTAAAACTATTCGAATAGCCGCCCTCGGTCATGGGCGGTGCTCGGGGATTTCACACGAGGTTAGTGTTTCATTTATAACTTGGTGGTTTATGTTGGGGTGGACGGGTAGTTCATCGTTGGTTTAACTTGTGAATTGGTGTTCACAAGTGGTTCTGTTTATTCCTTTGATTATCTATTATTACTGTTTTCAGTTAACTTTCGCTTTCAAGTTATTTAATATATTTCATCAACAAATGCCTTTATGCAAATTAACCTTTCAGCTTTCCTTTGGTAAGCCCCGCATGTTATATTGCATTTATTGTTACAAACGACTTGCCGAGTACCAATGTACTCACGACTTTACGCCTATGTTGCTCAGTTGAGGGAGAGGAGTACTATCAGCAAGAGGTTCCGAATGAGAGTTCTACGACGACTTCACGATTAGGCTTCGTTCTCCACTCGATAGCTTTGTGGCTTGTCGATTGGTCGCTACGCTTTATTTTGGATTTCACTGCTATTTTGTTAAGCCCTTCCGCTAGAGATATTGTAAGCTTGGCCATAAGGTCGTACCTTTGATATTTTATCGATATTTTAGTTTTCTCTTATTATTGTCGTGTGTATGACTGTGATGACATCTATGTTTGACTGTGTGCACTAGCGTGATCCTGGACTAGTGCAGTTTACACAGAGAGACCGAGTTTGCATATTCGGGTCTCGACACTTCGGTTGTGGTTGTTACTTGATACCCGACGCCGACTTCGGTCCTCTGTGGTGCTCGACGGCGAGGGGTCAGCCTACTCTTGCCGTGGGCTTGTGCGGTATTCCCCTGACCTCGTCTTTGTTGGTTGTGGTTCACGCTGCGACAAAGGGGGCTTTGTATCTCCGTTGCTTATTGACCTCTCTCACGGTGGTGTGGAGGGGCAATAGGTTTACTGGGACAGCGCTATCCAGTGTGCCTAGCGTCGTGATCTTCATGGTGATTTCGAATATCACCGGTTTTATGAGTATACAGTTTTCAGTTCTTTGCATTTGCGAATTGTTCATATATTAAGATTGCAAAGGACTAGTGGGTGTGATGCTCGATGACGATATAATTCATATACTCAAATTGGTTGATTTCACCTTTGAGCTCTAAATTATTATTTCCTCTGTTGTTGTTGTGTCTAAATAATTGAGCATTGCTTAAGAATCTTTAGACATGTATTAATATATCAGTCTCATGTCATTCTGCTTTTGTAGTCACTGGATTGTAACAATTTATTGTAGACTGCAAGGTAGATGTTAAAGTTCACACTTGGTAAATTGAGTTTGGTCAATCTATGATAAAACCAATTCATAAGTTGCTAAGTTGATTCTAGTCTGGTGATATCTGTGACTATTGCCCTGCTGGCCGAATGCATGTTTGGACTGTGAGGAGATAGACTTAAATCTAGAGCTCAAAGTTTGAAATTATTTTAATATAACCAATTAATGAAGAGTATATGATTTTAGTAGCGGGATGGCCAAGATTTGATCTTGTGTAACCCTACTTCTGAGAGCACAAATTACCAATTAAGATTTGAGCTTATTGCTAGTTTTAATTGGTTACATAATATTCACATTGATATACATGTTCAAGTTAAGAATTTTCATTCTTCTTTTATTGAATATGTGCTATGTTACAAATGTTATGACTAAATCAAATGATTACATGCTAGTTGTACCATTTGTATACATCTTGAACTTACTTAATTATGCTGGAATTATATTGATAATTATGCTTATACTGTATATACTACAACACAAAATAGTAAACGCTCGGTGGCTTTGAAGCTCAAAGGGGTTGTTTCAATCTGCACCTTGTTGCTATTGCTTATCCATTTGATCATTTATTTCTTTGTTATCGTGATATCCTGCTGGCACGTAGTCAATGCTTTGTTGATAAGATTTACCTTTTTGTGTGCGTGAAGTATTGCCTCACACTGCCACACATATTTGGTTCCTGTCTATTTCTAACCAGGCCAACCCTCGACACATGAAGACATTCCTGCTCTACTCAATATGAAAATAAATTCGAAGAGACATGCTCCTTTCCCTGCATGTCATTCCTTACCACCCAGGAAATAGAGACAAGGGTGCAGAAAATACCTTCCAAACTCGCATTTCCTCCTTTCCAAGAAACAGAAAAGGACATGACCAACTAAAGGTTACAAACCCGTCTTGGTAAACAGATAAAACCATATCCCATGTGTGTCTCTGCTGGTGGGCCACCCGTCGTAAGCACCTCTTCATCACATACCAATGCTATCGTCTTTCAAGGTTTTAAATGTCCTTAAAGTTAGTTCTAGTTAACCAATAGAACCAAATTGCTTAAAATTTAGCGATTCAAACCACACAAAAAGGTTGGGATTGAAGTGTAGATGTACAATTAAGTATGAATCGTCGGAGTTAGCGTGTCCAAACTTGAGTGGCAAAGATGGCAAAGTCAAAGATGAATGGCACGATGAATAAGCTGAAAATGAACAGCTAGCCTTCAAATAAAGTTGTAGGTTCAAAGGCCGCTTGATCTCATGAGGCGGGCGACTTAAAAAAAGTTGGCTAGGACATATGTACTAGGGCCGGTATGATAGCAGAGTGGGATGAATGGTGTCTTAGAATTTTTCTCTCAAATATTCGATCTTCACTCTAATAGCTGTGAGAGGCTATCAAGATTAGATACCAATCACCACGAAAAATTCAAGAAAAATGGAGTGGAACAATCCTCGATGTGCCCGGAGGTCAAACCGGATGAATAGTATCCGATCAGACAGGTGAATAGTGGCCGATAGACCACTACAATGTTTTTCGATCAGACCGGTAGACAGCAGATGGTCAAACCGCTACAGTATTTCAGTAAGGGAAAAATAATTTCAGTACTATGTCAAAACCAAAAATCTATAAAATTTTGATTTGTAGATCTAAATGATATGAAACTTCGCATGCATCTTCTTTAGGATATCATGAACTTATTTTAACCAACGATCAAGAAAATCGTTGTTAAAGTTATGAACTTTTCAAATTGAAGGAAGGTTGCACAAAAAAAGACAAGAACAAAAAATGGTGAATATAACTTGCTCATATGTGTATGATGGCAATGAAGACTCTAGATGTATTCCCACATGTCACAGTAATTGAGACAAAAATAGCTAGATCAAGAAATCACTTGAAAAGATCAAATCCAAGTAAAACCGTGTTTCCTCAAGAGCTTGTTAATCAGATGCCTAGATAGATGGGAATTGATTTTCAGGGGTTATTTTTATCTCTTATATATCCTTGGTACAACAAGATCAAGAAGAAGGAGAATTGAAAAATAAACCAGAACAAGAACAAATTAATTAACACAAGATGAATCTTGGGATCTCGCACACGTATGTTTCCCTGACTTGGATCTGCGGACCCGTCACTGGATTTGTGGTGAGTGTTTTCGTACGATTTCATGCTTTCTTACAGAAAAGGAATTCGTTCAAAAAATTCCTTTTTAAGAGGATTCTGATTTCATCCTTTCTTACAGAAAAGGAATTAGTTCATAAAAATTCCTTTTTCAAAAATTCCTTTAATGTGCTCGTTGATTTGCCAGGTGCAACCCATCGTCGGTTACTACAGCGACCGATGCACCATGAGGATGGGACGGAGGAGGCCCTTCATCCTTGTTGGCTACCTCATCATCTACATTTCTGTAAGATCAACTAAACAGGCGATGTTATAAATATTGTGTATATTGACATAAGGCCCAAGGTGACCTATATATACAGGGGAGTACAGGGGTATGCCATATACAGATACAGAAGCATACATGGAAACGAATAGCAATCATACTCTATCTTCTATTCGTTTCTATCTCTAAAACCCCCCTCAAACTCATGGTGGATCACACACACTGAGTTTGGAAAGAAAATACAAGTGTTGTGCCTTGGTCTGCGGCTTCGTGAAGAAATCAGCAAGCTGTAATTCAGACGGCACAAACTGAAGAGCAAGCACTCCCTCCTACACCTGTGAGCGAGTGTATAAAGCATCCACACTAATGTGCTTAGTGAGCTCATGCTTCACTGGATCTCTCGGGTGGTCAAGACCTGACACAGCGTCGAAGACAGCGGAAGAAGAACGCCATGACGATGACACTGCAGATACTGAAGTGGACAGCAAGGACGCCGTGCACCGAGGGCAGCGAAGTAGAGGACGCCACACACAGAGGACAGCGAAGTGGACAGCGGAAGAAGAACGCCATGAGTGGACGACGAGGACGCCGTGCACCGTCAACGTTGTTTTTTTTACTTAACCAGATCGGATCTCAACCGAAAAAAAGGCTTGGCGTGAAGCCTGGCTTGTGCGTCCGGATGAAACCAGCTGATAGTCCGGCGGCCTGGACCGGCTTTGGTAGCGGGACAGCACTGGCGGCGGGACAGCGAGCGGCACCAGTGGCGGGATGACACTCGGGCCGATCTGAGGGCGGCGGACGGTCCAACGGCCTAGACCAGCTCCGGCGGCGGGACGGCGCGCAGGACAAGCTGGGGGCGGGGGCAGCGGGCGGGACAAGCTGGCACTCATGAGCCTCGCGGAGAATCTGCTCGAAGGGGGTGGAGCTGTGCAGCCTCGTGTGCGTCGCCATCCCGCAGGGTGCGGCGGCGCGGATGGCCGCCGAGAGCGCCAATTCATCTCGTCGGCCGGCCCCGGCGCCGGCAGGTTCAGATCAAAAGGCAGCGGCGAGCAGCGGGGCGCGGCAGCCTCGTCGCCGTCGGCGCCAGAGGCACCGTCTTCGCAGAGCATGGACGAGGAGGAGAGGTGGCCGCGGACATCGCTGGGGGAACTGGGGGCACCCGCACCACGGAGGGGAAGTTGGTGCGGGCGGCGGAGCCTCGTAGGGACCTCGCGGCGACAGCGTAGGCACGCGCGGCGGCCTCAACGGAGTCGAAGGTGCCGAGCCAGATCAGGGTCTTCTTGGCCGCGTCAAGCCGAACCTCCACACCTCCATCCCCTGCTATGCTCCGCCCTTGCTCCG
Organism: Melocanna baccifera; assembly: GCA_036346265.1. Taxonomy (NCBI): domain Eukaryota; kingdom Viridiplantae; phylum Streptophyta; class Magnoliopsida; order Poales; family Poaceae; genus Melocanna; species Melocanna baccifera. The sequence continues at coordinate 25,993,115 of CM070680.1, read as the reverse complement.
GCCGTGATCAATCTTCTCCCACGTGAAGATGGTCGGGTCAAAATCTTGACCGCCCGAGCGCTTTCATCTGGGTGCGGCTGTTCTGGAACCAGAACCTGATCAGTCGCGAGCTAAAAGTGGCAACGAAGAATCGGCCGCCCCCGGGAGTCGAGATTGTTTCTCCCAGGGGCAGCAGCAGCGGAAGTAGATTGAGATCGAGGTTAGGGTTTTACCTAAGCTCTGATACCATGTTATAAATATTATGTGTATTGACAAAAGGCCCAAGGGGTCATATATATACAGGGGAGTACAGCGGTATGCCATATACAGATACAGAAGCATACATAGAAACGAATAGCAATCCTACTCTATCTCCTATTCGTTTCTATCTCTAACAGGCGATTCTTTCCTTTTTCAACCACTACATTTCTAAGTTTTTGCAATGGTGGTTTTGGGGCAGGTCATGCTCATCGGTTTCTCGGCGGACATCGGGAGGCGCCTCGGCGACACCAAGGAGCACTGCAGGTCTACATCGATCTCTGGCTAGAAAGCTTCCCTTTCTGTCACGCATGCATGCAGCTGACTCGTTTCTTTGTAACACAAAATGTGTTTTGCCGCAGCATGTACACTGGCCCTCGCTGGTCCGGTGCCCTCGTGTACATTGTTGGCTTCTGGTTCCTCGATTTCGCCAACTACACTGTCCAGGTAGCTTGAATTTGATCCAGCCTGCATACAAATCTTTCTGAATTTCATGCACATGATTGATCGGTGATGTACGAAATGGCTTACCGTTTTGGTGAATATGTATTCTAGGGGCCTGCTCGAGCTATGATGGCCGATCTATCTGGTGAGCAATTCGTTCATGTTCCGAATACTTAGGCTTGATTATATAGGGACACAAGAAAATACAAAATGAGTTGTTCAGTGTCCCATGGGCCGTTGCTTCTAAGGTTGCCGCTGAGGAGGGTGGCGGCCAAGGTTTGCTTCTTGTTACTCCGATTTGTATCGCGTTATTCGAATTGATTAGGTCTCACCATTGGTGTCCTCAACATTGCCATTGTCGTGCCACAGGTAAAAAAAAGTTACTACTGGTCAGCTAGTCAAGCTGTTTATGCATGCCTGTGTCTTGTAATAACTCTTGTTTCCTTGTTGCTCTTTGTCACCGATAATCGCCTCGCCGCCGCCATCGACGGGCGCTTCAACAAGGGCAACACGCCAGCCTTTGGCATCGACGGTGCCTTCGCCTTCATCTGCGCGGTCCTCGCGCTCTTCTTGCTTCCAAAGACAAGAGGACTCTCCTGTGCCATTGTTGTGGCGGCACCGATGTCCTCGAAGACTCTCCACCGCCGCGGCTTGTTCAGAGGCGGAAATTAGATTTGACAATTCAAACTCATGTCTAGTTTGTTCGTGTGTGAGGTTGTGTTTGTTGGCCCTACGAGTCTCAATGACGAACGTGCACAGATGAAATCGACGAAAAAAACAGAAGAAACCGATGGAAGAAGAAATACGAGTATCTTGATTGCCTGCCACTGCAACGTCTTCTATCGCCTCACTCTATTACACTCGTTTAACGTCTCCTTGATCTTTTCCTTCCGAGACGGCACGAACTGACCTGCAGCACCTCCTTCTTGTCGCTCTGCCTGCACGCTTCCCTTTTCTTTTCTACGAAGATCACAGCGCCGAAAACTGCAGGCGCATCCTTCCTCTTTTCGCTTTCCTTTCTTATCTTCAACTGATCGCTCTGCCTGCTAACTTGGCTTCTCGTCTTCTTTTTTCTGATTGCTCTTTCTCTATTGCTTTCGCTACATGCATACTCTTACAACTTGCTTCTCTTGCCTTGCTCTTCCGTTACAAGATTGCATGCATATATATAGCCTGCTTCTATGACTAACCCATGGACACTAGAAACCGACTCTGACTAGCACACGAACGTGAACTCGTATAGTAAATAGAAAACAACTCGGCAAACGATACTTTCATACGTATACACGGCAAGAACGTATACGACTCAGATACAGACTCGATACGAAAACAAGATTAGAGTTCTAACAATCACCCCCTTAATCTTGTTTCTCCATCTTGATCACGCCGATCTTCTCTCTTTCCCGCACCTGAACTGAGTCCATCCTTCCTTGCACGCCAGCCTAGGCTGGAGCACTTGTTCCTACAGCCGCCTTGGCTTCGCCGTTACCAGAGCCTCCTACTCCTCTCTTTTGGACCAAATCCATCCACTTTTCATGCACATCTTAGCTGAGGCTATACCGTCTTTTACTCCCATGCTTGTGCGTCTTGTCTCCAATCCTGACCGCATTCCATTTGCAAAATCACAAAAAATTACACCAACTTGTACTCCAAGTCTTCCTCTTGGAACTTGTGCACTTTTTCCACCTAAGAGCCCATCGCCCGCACAAAGTTGATCATCCGTAGCTATATGCGCGCCACCTTCAATTGCACATGCACCTGCTCTAGCCCTAGGGCTGACACCTTGTGTGCCCGAGTCGCTCTCCATGCGCACCCCCTGAGCATGCACGTGCCGTACCAGGGTCCCGCAATCTTGGCCTTCTGCATGCCCTGTTTGGCTGCCCCTATCTACACTCAATGAGTCTTGCCCTTTGGTCCCGTCATCTCCTGACTCTTCCAAGCCGCTCTTTAGACAAACCTGCTTACAAGTTTTCAAAGAAATTTTGTACAACCGGTACTTCTTCACTGCCCTTTGGTGACGACAGGCATGTACTTTTCTGGTAGCACGCGCAGGTACTTCTTCACTGCCACAGATTCCTCCATCTTGTCGTCAAGAGAAATCATCTGATTGTATAGTGAAATCAACTTACCGATGAACTCGTCCACCGACTGGGCCTCTCCCATCTGGAGATTCTCGAACTCGCTCCGCAAATTCTGGAGCCGCACCTCCTTCACACGATCAACTCCCTCGTGCATCTTCTGAAGTATCTCCCATGCTTGTCACGTCGTCTCCTTCTCGACGAGCTGAAGTATCATCGAGTCTGGTACCACTTGGTAGATGATAGCCAAAGCCGCCTGATCCACCTTATCATCCATCTCCTTATCCTTCCCGTTTGGATCGACTGCACCGCGGACACCCTGAGTGTGCATGTTCGCCTTCATCTTCATTGCCCACACCATGTAATTATCGGTCGTTAGGAGAGGGTACTGGAGGGAGATTAGCCCACCCTGGGCCTTTACCTTCTCGCTCATATTCTTCAAGCACCACCAAGATCAACAAGCTCTGATACCACTTGTTATAATTCTTCTAGTCTTTTTTGCTGGCTGTTCACGTGAACATGATGTAGCGCCTCTGCCTCCAACGTGATGAACTTCCTCTTGGACTCTCTGGTCTCCTCGATGTGACAACAAGCAGCAGCTCTGCTCTCTGTTGTTCTTCACATGAAGATCAACTGCAAGCTACACCACAATGCCTCCTTCCAATGACAGAGAACACACTATCAATATTTTTCTTAGGTCACAACCGCTCCCACCTTTTCTTCTATCTATTGGCTTCTCATTGCTTACACTGCTTCATTGCCTACCTCAACCCTCATGCATTTTATACCCGTGCACCATTGACCATTACGAACTTAGACTTAGAAACTGACACGGCTACGAACTCAAACTCCTATTCAAACACAAACTCAACTTGTATACGTATACGCGGCAAGAACGTATACATGTATACGGACTCGGATACAGACTCGATACGAAACAAGATTATACTTTAAGATGGGCCATGTCATGCTTGCTAGAATTATTATCCTATTTATAATTATTTCCACTGCCATTTACTTGTAATGCAAAATATTCGGCCGGTCGGCCCCTTTTGCCAAAAGCTTTGTTATATTAGCCTATGTTGGTATGTTTAGTATTACATACTACTTTGTTTATTGATGTGTGTATGGATATAATATAATATTGTAACATGTGTGTGCTAGCCACTAATCATAGGACTAGCATGGTAAATACATAGGGTTCAAAATTAATTTTTCAGATTCGACACTCGCCGGAGCCGACGCTGAAGCGGCTTCTCGAAGCCAACAATGCAAAGCCGCTTCTCATAGATGGGGTGTTTGATTCGGCTTCCAGGTTCTAAAAGCCAAAAGTCTAAGCTATTTCAAATACCCTCTAAACTAGTTAAACTCTTAAGAGCTTGCACAATTTTAAAATAGAGTGGGGTCCAAGAGGAGAGCATAGAACCGGTACCAACCATTGGAACAAAATGTCGAGGAGGTCCCAAGGTGGGAACGGATACCAAGCTTGGTACCGGTACCAAGCCAAAAAATATTTCATGGTGCCCACCTGTTAGATGTCGCGCACAGGACATCGTTGACGTGCTGGGTGAACACCGCCACCAAGCCGCTTGCAGCCATCGCTTAGAGCCACCGCCATCTACAACTATCACTATTGCGAAGGTTGTGGAAACCACCAAAGCCATCAAATCGACATGATGCCACCTCCTGTCATTACTACGAGACCGAGGTCAAGGGACACCGTGACTCACCACCCCTAAATCCGGCGACCTCACCGGGGACACCGCTACCTACAACCCCCAAATTCGGTGACCTCGCTAGGGACACCGCAACCTCATCAAACCTCCATGTCTGTTTGGGATTCGATAAAATTTGCAAGTTTGAGCCAAAATTGCTTTTTTTACCTTTCTCAAACACACAAAAGAAATACACGTATATGCACTAATACCTATAATCATGTTAGTGTTCGATGTTGATGTTTCACATTTTTACATTAGTGGAGCACAAAGTTGTCAATGATTTAGTAGTTGATCTTATGAAGTAATGGGAGAAATACAAAAATCGAGACTACGCAAAGGAGTAGAGTGTTTATACAGGTTCGACTCCATATCAAAGGATATTAACCTTATTCCTATGTGCAATGCTATTGCCAAGTGCTTACATAATGGAGGTGCTTACTAGTCAGGATGATTAAGGTATGGGAATCTTGCTGGAACTTACGACTTATGGATTGATATATTATTGTAGTACTTTTTTATACTATGGTTGTCTTTTCTTAACATTATTTATGTTTCTCAGTCGTAAATAGTTATAAATAATTGTTGATTGTTTAGAACTAGATGTAAGTGTGGTGTAGATCTAGCGAGCGGACCTACGATAGGAGAGCAGTGTGAAAGGGCTGGTAAAGGATGTAGTGTGAGAGCCAACATAGTATAATAAAAGTCAACTGAGGGAGTAATGAGGTGCCTTATAAAAATCAATAGATAGAGTAATTTCATTGAGCTAAGTGATCTAGTTCTAAGTTGCAGCCTTAATTTGGTGGACCTAATTATAATCACAAAACACAATCATTGGATGCTATTTATTATATAATAAAAATCAATGGCATGTTCTTTACAATTGCTAAGAAAAAAAAATATAAATATGCTAGAAATTCTAAAAAAAGAAAAACATCCGACCCTTAATTAAAAGAAAATATGTTCGAAGATAGATGAAGAAATATACAACTAGCCAATGGCAAGTGCGATAGCACGACACACCGTTACTAGTCCTATTTCACGTACAAAATTATACAGCTTCTGTTTTGAAAATAACACAAAGTTGACTCAACCCAATCATGCAGCCCATGGAGATTGGACGTCCAGTGGTATCACATCCAACAATCTAACAGCTCATATTTTCTAATTTGATGTAGTCGTACAACACAGACATAGTGGGTGGCATCCGAAGAAGGTGGCAACATGGATGAAATGGGGCGGTGCAGGAAGGAGGGGAGGTGTGAGGAAGGTGGAGGTGGTGGCGGCATCGCGGGGAGGAGGTGGGCATGGTGGTGGCATCCGTTGACATGTTTTATGCACAATCAAGAATAACTATAGCGCACAAGCTGATTGTAGCCTTTTCCCTTGAATATTTCCAATGTTATCTGTTGGATTTTCTAAATCCTAGATTGATTTCGTGGAGGTTTTTCGGTCTACCTTCTATTCCTCTGCCTTTCCTGTGATGCCGCTCACAATTGCATTATAAGGTTAGATGGTAGGAACCTATTTATAGACTCCACTTCTAGGTGTTACAAAGTGACCCACCCATTTTTCGGTACACCATGAGACTCCTAAACTATATCACCAACCACGATCAAACCTGCCAATTTAATGAGTCTAAAATATATTAGTCCCTAACACACATGTGTGAGTCATGCGCCATCATTAGATTGTTTAAGAGACCAATATCAATCTAATCATGTAGATCAACAGCCTATAGAGTCGATCCTGCAAAACAAACCCAGTTATTTCACCCTGTGCTGTACCCGAGTTAAACATATGTATGTGTATTAAATTTCAGTATACTTGATATAAATAAATATGTCTACCAAATTCTAGCACAGATGTCCTCGACACCTCACATTAAATTATTCCCTATCCGTTGCATCAATAATATAAATAATTCCATATTGAGTAAAATAGGCAATAACCATAATAAATGTTGAAAGCCACATAAAAATTCCAACATCTCCCACTTGGTTGAAACATTTCAATCAATATACTAAAGTCCCATGACTTAATAATTCTTAAAAAATAATTCCTGACTAATTGGCTTAGTCAGTGAATTTTTTTCAATATGTTTACTTTTATTTTGAAATAAGTGACAGGTTGTGATGTACTTTCCACAACCGTAAGTAATGCAAGATATTCCCTTAGCCATACACATTTCTTTGCTGCTTCAGATGCAGCAATGTATTCAATTTCCATGGAGGAATGGGTAACTGTATCATGTTTCCTACTGCACTAAGAAATAACATCTCCTACCAAAGTAAATAGATAACCAGAAGCCATTTGCCAAATAACATCAGTATAACCTTGCAGTTGAAGATTATGACCATTAAAACATAATGAATAATTCATATATTCCTTTGACATAACACAATTCATATTTGATTTGTTTCCAGTGCTATTCCCTAGGATTCTTTTGATATCCACTAAGACTTTCAACGGCATGGCTAAGGTCAAATCATGTGAATAACATAACTTACATAAGACATTCCAAAGCTAAATAATAAGAAATTCTTTTCCTCAAGAATTCCCTAGCTTTTTCCTCAAGAGTATTCGAACATAATTTCTCACAGAGTATAGTTCCCTTTTCCTCATGAGTATTTGGGCATAATTCCTCACTAAGTATAGTTCGCTTCACAATAGGTACATTAACAGATTTATTGTTTTTCATAGAAAATTATTTTAAAACACTTCCAAGGTATGCCTTTTGGGACAACCCAAAAATCGTTTTATTCCAATCTCTGTGTATTTCAACTTCTCAAACATAGGAAGCTTCTCCCATATCTTTCATATCAAATTTAGAAGATAACCAAGCTTTCACTTCCATGAATATATTTCTATCATTAGAAGCAATAAGAATATTATCATATAAAGAGAGTAAGATATAATATTTATCCATAACTTTTGTATATATGCAATGATTACCTTCCATCATTGAAAAACTATATGACATGATAGCATTATCAAAAAGAATATACCATTGATGTGAAACTTGTTTAAGACTATAAATTGATCTATTAAACTTGCCTTTCATTTTCTTTTTCTCCGAAACCTTTCGGCTATTTTATATATATTTCCTCCTCCAAAAGACTATTAAGAAAAGCAGTTTCAACATCCATTTGGTGGATTTCAAGATCATAATAAGTCATCAAAGCACTAATAATATAAATTGAAGTAAATTTTGCAACAGGAGAAAAAATTTCCACAAAGTCAATATCTTCCCTTTGTGTTAAACCTTTAGCAACAAGTCCAGCCTTATATTTTCTACTAAACCTGTTGCATTCAGTTTCTTTTAAAAATGTATACATTTACAACCTATGGGCTCGCGGTTGTTTGGTAGATCAACAAGTTCCTAAACTTTATTCCTTTTCATAAAGTTTTATTCTTTCCGAATTGCTTCCACCCATAGTTTTTTTTATTGTGAGCAATTAACTGCTTCTTTATAAGTCTTTGGTCCTTCCTCCAAATCTAAAATTTTAGAGTGAACTACCTCCAAGAACAAATGATAATCATCTAGATATTAGGGTGTACTTCAATTCTTCCCACTTCTCCTAAGCATGTTAGTATTGGGAGTTTGATTGGTATTTTCTTCAAGAGCTGAACCTCCTTTAGTGTAAGAATTAATCTCAGATGTATCTATCTGTATTTTCAGTGGAGTTGACATTAATTCCACCATTGCCCACTTAGCATGGTGAGGTGTGTTTTGTTATAAAAATATTACATTCCTGCTTTCCACTAGTCCATCCTTTTTCTATCATAAAACCTATACCTTTTTAATTCCAAAGAAGAACTAATAAAAATTCCTAGCATACTTTTAGGCTGCAATTTTTCTTCCAGTCTATAACTCATAAGGAGTGACTGTTATAGCCTTAAATAGCAAATGATTTAACAAATAAATAGTAGTATGTAAAGCTTCCCTCCAAACGACAAAGGAGTATCTAAATAAGTCATCATAGACCTAACCATATCCATAAGTGTTATATTCCTCCTTTCAACAACACCATTTTTGTTGCGGAGTGTAAGGTATGATATAATGGTGAATAATTTCATGCACTTTGCAAAAATTATTTAATATTTCTGAAGTGTATTCTCCTTCACGATCAGTTCTCAAAACTTTGATCTTTCTATTCAATTGATTTTTCACTTCAGTTTTAAATATCTTGAACACATCAAATCCTTCCGGCTTATGTTTAAAAAGATGCACATAACCAAATCAAGAATAATCATAAATGAATATGATAAAATAAATCTTTTGACCTCTAGTGGGAGTAGATATTTCACCACAAATATCAGAATAAATAATGGAAAAAGCCTCACTAGATCTTTTCGCATTTGGAAAAGGGTGCACGGTTCATCTTACCCATTATACATGCCTCACAAATACCAAAATCCTCCCACTTAAAATGCAGAATTTCAGAATTAATAAGTCCCTTAATTTTATTTTTAGATATGTGACCAAGATATAAATGCCATCAATAAGATTCTGAGCATATGTTCCTATCATTAATATTTCTCACTATGGAGTTGTTTTCACCAACTAAGCAATTAATATTGTCATCATTTGATAGTTCATCAAGAAAATAAAGACCATCATGATGAGTTCTAGTATGCACTAATTTTCTATTAAGCAATATTTTGACTCTTCCTTTTTCAAGTAGTATGTCATAACCAATAGATTCTAACTGAGCAATAGAAAATAAATTTCTTTTCATGCTATATGAATATAAAGTGTCCTGTAATAATAATTTTCCTCCATTAGGGAGTTTGAGGATATAATTTCCAATTCCAAATACATCAACTTCACCATTAGTGCCCAAAAAAAGATATTTATTTCCCCTTGGAATTATTTGTATAGAAGTAAAAGCTCTATGATCCCTAGTAATATGAGATGTAGCACCAAAATTGATAACCCAACGATTTGGAAAAGTAGTAGTAAGTAAAGATTTAGTGTATACAAAAAAACAGACATACTGTCAGGCGAAGAACTGCCTTTACGCTCAATTGGTTGATTATTTTGATTCCTTTGCTCATTTCATTTCTTCTTTTTCTTGCAGTCAGCATAGAAAAGTCCAAACTAACCATAGTTATGACACTTAAAATTCTTGTAATTATCATTCCTCTGAGCAAAGTTATAATTTCCACGATCATCCCAATCGCATTTCTTGTTAATCTTTTCTCTCAAAACACCATTAGGCTTTGTCTTTTACCAATTCGTTTTATTGTTACCTTTTTTTCCTCTCCAAGATGTAACTCAGAATTGTGAGTATCCTTTCCCTGAGATAGTTTTCTATCTTCTTCCATGAGCAAATGATGTTTTAGAGTGTATATATTGAGTATCCTTTCAGAATGACATAAACATATCTTAAATTATTCCGATGAATTTGAAAAAGAGTTTAGAACAACGGGCCTATTTGAAGCAGCTTTTAGAAGCCGCTTTTGGCTTTTGCTATAGTACCTAAGTTTCAAATAGAGTATTTTTTAATATGGAGTCTACAAGTTAATTGTAGTACACGTTAAAAGCCTAAAATCTATACCATCGAAAATCGCAAGTGAATATTTCTTTCTCTGTAGTCTTTGTCGCAAACAGCTAAAATTCAAAAATTTCAGCCAAAACCCATAAACCACAGCCACTTATATACACATCTTCAGAAAAAGGATAGCCAGCATTTTCTTAATTCCTCTGCTAAAACACGGAGTTTATTGAGATGTTCATTAATTGAAGTGCCATCATACATCTTAATAGCGAGAAAACGATTATCAGGATTAAGCACTTTAATAAGAGATACTCCACCAAAATCTTATTCCAAACTACGCATTATTTTTTATGCATTCTGTTTACCTTCATACTCAACAGCTAAAGAATCAATCATTGATCTCAATATAAAACTACGGGTTTTTTTATTATTCCTAGGATAATTCTCGTATTCTTCTGTATAATTTTGCTTTTCCTCAATAATGGTATTTTTCTCTTTCGGTTCGTTTTTATCTATGATATAATCTATCTTTTTCAGCAAAAAGTAAAAATATGTTTTTTTTTCAAACCGTAAAATTCGAGCCATCTATTTTTGTAGGATCTAAGTAGTTTAAAAATTAAAATTCAAACCTGTTCTTTTTGGCTACGGCTGATGGCTTTTAGCTGCGGCTGATGGCTTTTTGGCTGTTTGTGACAGAGATTGCGAAAAGAGAGATACTCGCTTGCGATTTTTGATGATACAAATATTAATTTTTTAACGTGTACTACAATTAACTTGTAGACTCCATCTTAAAAAAAATACTCCGTTTAAAAGTTAGTTACTGTAGCAAAAGTCAAAAACGGCTTTTAGAAGCCGCAAAGAACAGGCCCAAAGTTGACGTTGTGCGCTTCTCCCAAGAAACTGGCTCTGGTACTAATGTTGAATTTTCTAAATCTTAGATTAGTTTTAGGGATATTTTTTGGTCTACTCTTTATCCTTTGTGTTTTTTTTTGTGCTACTCATAATTGCATTACGAGACTAGAGAGTAGAGATATATGTATAGACCCCTACTTTCAGGTGTTACAAAACGATCCACCTGTTTTCCGGTATACCGTGAGACCCCTAAACCATGTGACCAACTACGATCAAACAGGTCAGTTTAATGAGTCTAAAATATATTAGTCCCTAACACATATGTATGAATTATGTGCCATGATGAGATTGTGTATGAGATTAATTTCAATCTGATCATGTGGGTCAACAGACTGCAGAGCTGATCCTGCAAAACAAACCTAGCTATTTCGTTCTGTGCTGTACCCGGGTTAAACATATGTATGCGTATTAAATTTTAATAGACTTGATCTCAATAAATATGTCTACCAAATTCCAGCACAGACGTCCTTGGTACCTTGAGTATTGATTTCTCGAGTTAAATTTCGCATCAAATTATTCCCTATCAATTGCATCAATAATATAAATAATTTCACATTGCGTAAAATAAGCAATAACCACAATAAATATTGAAAGTCACATAACAATCCCAACATTATCGAACTCAGGGAACATATGGAATTACAACTAAGACTATAAAATATTAAAACCAGTTACCTAAAGAACAGAGATTGAATTAGGGTTCCTCTAAATTTGACTAAGTCCTCCCATGGGCTGGGTTCACAAGCTAGCAAATAAATAGATACTTTCTATGAATAAGTATCGACGGTAAAAATATACTTCCGCTTCATACACAACCAAGGAGGAATATTGTAGATATAGAGAGTCATAAGTCAAGTGCTATGTTAACTGCTCATGTTACCAAAATGATTTATTCTATTTGTATTCAATCCAAATCTTATATTCCTCAACTCTGCATCGAAATATATAAATCTCCTATCGATATTTCCCCACTAGGTGGAATCAGTAGGATGTCTTAGCATTACATCCTTCTTACGCTCATCCGAGTGCCAATGTAGCAATTTTGCCTCTTTAGATTCGCAAAAAACCGCTTTAAACGGAGAATTACTGAAAGATACCATGCCACCTTTACAGGAGGTTCTTTCTTCACCTCTATTCCCTCACCGTCATCTAATTGATTCTTACGCTTGTATCGGGATGTATTGCACACCGGACACACATGCATGTCTGCATACTCTTTGTGGTAGATGATATAATCGTTTGGACTTGTATGTATTATTTCTACCTTCATTCCTAATAGACAAAGAACCTTCTTGGTTTTGAAGGTGGTTTTGGGCAACTCGTTTCCTTCTAGAAGTATGTCAATTGAGAGACATAACAGCGTCGTGAAACTCTTGTTGGACCAACCGTTGCTTGCCTTCAATTTCAGCAGTTTAAGCATATGACTGACAATCTCGTATACTATGACTTGTAGTACGCGAACAAAGATTTCTCCGAGTCCTCCATCAAACCCCAGAATTTAACATACTCTCTCTCATCACAATTTCCTTTTGCATCACGAAGTATCCAATCCAAATTGTCATCATACAACCTATCTGAATGAGAACCACAATCGGCATCATCCGACGGTATATCATTGACTTTGTTAGCGATGCCATTATTACTACATCTTGTGTAATCTGTACTTCACCATGATCGGTCCAACGTGCATACCCAATTTTGAAACCCATTCGAATCAAGAGTGCTTTGACCTACGCTAGTTTTTTAAACATCATCAAATTCTCACAGTCAATACATGGATAGTACATATGTTCCATCCCTTATTCAACATATCCTCCTTGGTAACTGTTGTAAAAGCAAACACATCATTAATATATTCTTCATTCACACGGTTCTTAGCATACGTCCAGCTTCAATCATACGTTACACATATAATAATTTAGTATTAAATATTAAATTAATTAATTAGTATACTAGCCATATATGATCCAAAGTAGCTATTTATAGCAAGAATAATTATTTAAATTGAATTAAGTAGAAATAGACTATAAATTGGATAAACCCTGAACCATGCTAAATGCAAATAATCTTTTCTCTACATCAATCTAGATCTAAACCATCTTCAATTCTTCCTTTACCAAAATCTAGATCTAAAATATAATGTAAATAGGAATAAATTACTAACCATAGATAGTCAAGAACAAATGAATCTAAAATCACTCTTGCCAAATCCGCGGTCTTCTTTCACGAAATAGCCTCAAAGCCTCACCTCCTCAAAGCAGCAGCCTGTGAGAACAGATCTGCAATTTAAGACAGATCTGTGAGGGTCGACTGGTCTGCAATTAATAAGTGAAATTATCGTAGACGGTTTTAACACAAACTGTCTGTGATAACTTAATTATCATAGATGATTTTTAATACAAACTATCTATGAAATATCATAGACGGTTCTTAATAAGAACCATCTGTGATATTTGGTAATATCATTGATGGTTCTTGTTAAGAACTATCTGTGACACTTCATAGACGGTTTATATTAAAAACCGTCTATGATATTACTTCTTCACAGACGGTTTTAAGCACTGATAGCAATACTGACGGTCTCTAAACCAAAATCATCTATGATTGTTTTTAATATTCATGGTTTTGGTCAACCGTCTATGATGAGACGTCTAGTATTAGCCTTTTTGAAGTAGTGACTATCTCCCTCTCACACGCAAGCATGCACAAGTACAAACTTTCACCGTCAAGGACATCATACCTTATTCATGTTGCACATATAATGCTTTCTTAGCTTTGGCTATAGTGATGCTACACCATCTGCCTATTAATTACAAAGTCTTCAAAAGCCTCCTTCATGATTATCTTATAGCCTATGTTAGATGAAAACTCACATGACACACTTCCAAACCAAGAACCTATAAGTGATATCACATTTTACTTTGATGAGAGGTGTACTGCTTTGCCCATAGCATTACTTGGTTTATATTGTCTGGTCAACTTAAACACACTTTTGGCGCATGACTAAGCCAAATAACTAGAATTTTTAGCTAGCCCGTACGCTAACCTCCGTCTAGTTGGCACAAACCAAACTCTACCTATCGATTCTTGACGGTAAATGGGTGAATATTACTGATGGTTCTATTTGTCAGAGGTGAAATTAGGTCGGTTTTCATATGTGCGAGCACTAGTCGATGAAACTAAAACATTAGTTTATCTTCATGAGCTATACCTATGAATTCTATGGTGAGAATATGGGCTTAAAGCATCAGTACATAGTGTTAAGTGGTTGGCATAGATCATGTCCCAAACACCCCACTTGTTTCAAAATATTCAGGTGCAAAAAGGGGCAGAGCCAAGTAGGACCCCCGGTGTCACAGCACACTAGGCCCAAAAAAATTTTTAGTAGAGATCATCACCTACAGCCTATATGTGAACCCTAGCCTAAACTCAATTCATCTGGTTCATTCTTTGAAGCCCAACGAAGGAAGCACTAGTAGCCTAAAGTTTCAATAGCTAGCAGTAGTTCACAAGGAGCCTCCACTTTTGTCAGCCCGTGAGGCAAGTACATCAAGCTGAGCCATCCCTTGAGCTAGCCTAAGAGGGAGGAGGCCATGGCATCCATTTCATCAATCCCGAAGCGTGTCACCTCACAGCAACCCTCGATGCCTGTTCGTCTTGCATGGTCGGCCAGGAGATGAGCACCATGTCTGCCACATAGTCGCACCTAGCCAAGCAATGACCGATCGCCAGAGAACGGGAGAAATTGGTGTCACTAGCTGCCCTCACCTGCCATCTTGCCACAGCGCCGCCTAGTCCCTGTTGCCTCACGCCCTCATACTTTGCTCTAAATTTCTCTTGATTATTCCAATTTGTTTCAAGAATAAGGGCTAAATTTGTGAGTTAGAGTTTTAATATGATGATTGTTGATTGATTTTTATCGAATTATAGGGTTAAGACTTAGGGTTTTAATTTTATTTTTTGGAATACAAGCCTAGCTCGTTGCAAATCAGAGGTAAAATTGTTGTATTTGACCACAATATCAATTAAGTAAACCACTGGATATATTTTTCTATTATATTATTCTTGAACGGTTGAACATACAAAAATCTAATTGACTTTTTCAATTAATTGATGATGATTTCATAAATGATATACTTATTTGCTATGTAGAGAAATAAAAATTGATGAAAATTATCAATGATGTTGTGGTTCATTGCTTTATGAACTCGAAAGAATGTAAATACTAAAAGGTAATACATTAATTTATATTCGATCATTACACTGTTTTTTACTTGAAAATTTTAAGTAATTTTATTCTCTTTTAACAGGCCATTGAGGTTGGATGATGTATTTTACCAATATCGACTAACCTTTGTCTATGATTTCGCTCTTAGTTTCTTTAGTTCACAGCAACTAATCAATATTATTATCGGGTTTCTTTATTTTGGTAAATATATTGATCACTACTTGTTTATCATCATGTACTATCATTGGTTATGTTGAATTATTGATACAAAAAATTATTAGACATATTACTGTTTAGCATAATATTGCTAGAAAATTATATATATTATTATATATATAATGAAGTGGTGAACTTCGATCATTTTTATTCTAATTCCACCCCTAGGTGCAAACAAACAATTGTGCGTAGGTGTGAAGAAAAGACGTGCACGACCAAACTTCTAGTGCTCACTTCAAACAAGAGATAACCAAATCGATCAACTTGTGCACTTGGGTCAGCGCGCGGCAACATCGTTGGCGTTGAGCTTATGCATGTCAGCGCCAAGGTGCTTGGTTCAACTAGTAGACGCTCGGTGGCTTTGAAGCTCAAAGGGATTGTTTCAATATGCACCTTGTTGCTATTGCTTATCCATTTGATCATTTATTTCCTTGTTGCCGTGATATCCGGCTGGTTTGTAGTCAATGCTTTGTTGATAAGATTTACCTTTTTGTGTGCGTGAAGTTATTGCCTCACACTGCCACACATGTTTGGTTTGACACTTTGGTTCATAGCCAACTTTAGGTAGACTCCAATTTTTTTTCTTAGTTCCTTCGGAACATACTGTGAGTAGACTCACATTAGTTTTTTGTTTAGGTATATACTATGGTTCCGCTCATTTAGGTTTGAGTTTCTGGTTTCTAACTTATTTTTTACTATTTGTAATTTTTATCTTTTTCTGACTTTTTGACATTTTTTTGAACTTTTTACCTGTTTTTTTTTTCTATATTTGTTTGCATTATACGTGATGGGCTAACTTATTTTTTTTATTTTTAGATTTTTTAAATTAATTACACCAAATAAGACATCGTCAGCTACAATGTAATTTTAGTCAGCTACAGTGCAATATCAGCTATAAGCCACCAAATTTTAGCCCAACCAAGCGGTCTCTATGTGGGGTAAAATATGTCAAAACCTACAATGTTATGACTTTTGGCCAGACCAACCTGTCTATTTCTAACCAGACCAACCCTCAACACAGGAAGACATTCCTGCTCTACTCAATATGAAAACAAATTTGAAGATAAGATCGATGAGTTCACATAGTCTATTCTTTTTTGCTGCGGCTTATGACTTTTGGCTGAAATTTTTGAATTTTAGCTATTTGCCACAGAGATTACGGAGAGAGAGAGAGATACTCACCTGTGACTTTGGATGGTACAGATGTTGGGCTTTTAACGTGTACTATAATTAATTTATAGACTTCATCTTAAAAAAATACTCTATTTGAAAGTTAGTTACTGTAGTAAAACCCAAAAGCCGTTTTGAGAAGCTGAAAAGAACAGGCCCTATAAAAATAGAGACAAGGGTGCAGAAAATACCTTCCAACCTCGCATTTCCTCCTTTCCAAGAAACAAAAAAAAGGACATGACCAACTAAAGGTTACAAACTCGCCTTGGTAAACAGATAAAACCATCCCGTGTGTGTCTCTGCCTGTGGGCCACCCGTCGTAAGCACCTCTTCGTCACATACCAATGCTATTGTCTTTCAAGGTTTTAAATGTCCTTAAAGTTAGTGCTAGTTAACCAATAGAACCAAATTACTTAAAATTTAGCGATTCAAACCACACAAAAAGGTTGGGGTTGAAACAGTGACGGAGAGAGGGGGCAGGGGGGCTAGGACCCCCAACCTTCTACACTATTTTTGCACCTCATAATGAGAAACTTGCTGGATTAAAAATTCAACTTCATGGATATTAGAGATAACTGCACAAGTTAGAGGGTTTTCAGTGCAATTTAGTCATCCATTTTCTTTTCTTTAGTAACAACGACAGATTTCCCTAAAAAAAGTAACAACAACAGGTGAGCACTCTTTGCTTATTGCATGTTCTTTGTAGTTGCCGACATGGGGGAGAACTGGAGCGTAGGATAGAAGCAGCTTCTCTGCTTCGGGCGTGTCATACTCAAACATAGCCATATCTTGTTCATGGACGAGGCAACGGCTTCCGTTGATTCTCAAACGGATGCAGCTATCCAGAGGATCATCCGGGATTTTCTTTGCATTATACAGTATTGCTGGTAGTTGTAGAGCTAAGTTTAAGTTAATAGAGATGTAATTTTCTTTGCATTGTAATTTGTGAAACATATTACTATGATATATGACTATTGGATCGGTAAATCCGGCATAGTTCATTGGTTCTACTCTACTTGTTGTCTATGTTGCCCCCCATATCTAATTTCAGGCTCCACCCCTGGATTGAAGTGTAGATGTACAATTAAATATGAATCATCGGAGTTAGCGAGTCCAAACTTGAGTGGCAAAGATGACAAAGTCAAAGATGAATGGCACGATGAACAAGCTGAAAATGAACAGCTAGCCTTCAAATAAAGTTGCAGGTTCCCCGGCCGAATGATCTCATGAGGCGGGCGACTTAAAAAAAAGTTGGCTAGGACATATGTACTAGGGCTAGTATGATAACAGAGTAGAGTGAATGGTGTCTTAGAATTTTTCTCTCAAATATTCGATCTTCACTCTAATAGCTGTGAGAGGCTATGAAGATTAGAGATCAATCACCACGAAATATCCAAGCAAAATAGAGTGAAACAATCCTCGATGTGCCCGGAGGTCAAACCGGATGAATAGTATCCGGTCAGACTAGTGAATAGTGGCCGATAGACCGCTACAGTAATTGTCAGACTGGTGAATAGTGGCCGATAGACCGCTACAATAATTTTCGATCAGACCGGTAGACAACAGATGGTTAAACCGCTACAATATTTCAATAAGGGAAAAATAATTTCAATACTATGTCAAAACCAAAAATCTATAAAAATTTTTGATTTGTAAATCTAAATGATATGAAACTTCGCATGTATCTTCTCTAGGATATCACGAACTTATTCTAACCAACGATCAAGAAAATCTTTGTCAAAGTTATGAACTTTTCAAATTGAAGGAAGGTTGCACCAAAAAAGACAAGAACAAAAAATGATGAATATAACTTGCTCATATGTGTATGATGGCAATGAAGGGTCTAGATGTATTCCCGTATGTCACAGTAAGCAATAATACAAAAGAAATTGAGACAAAAATAGCTAAATCAAAAAATCACTTGACAAGATCAAATCCAAGTAAAACCGGGTTTCTTCAAGAGCATGTTAATCAGATGCCTAGATAGATGAGGATTGATTTTCAGGGGTTATTTTTTATCTCTTATATATCCTTAGCACAACAAGATTAAGAAGGAGAATTGAAAAACAAACCAAAACAAGAACAAATTAATTAACACAAGAAGAATCCATATGAGATGAACATAGATTGCATGTGGAAAATCAGCTAGGTTGTCATCAGTTTACACATTCTAAATTCTACTTGTTTCCAGCCTGTAAACCTTTGTGATGCATTTACGCTCCGCTTTAATTTATACAAAAACAAAAATCGAGATAAGATAAACTGGCATATTTACATCCCTTTGTGAGTCACTTACACGTCACTCTATACAAAAATAAATTCGAAGATAAGGTCGTCGACCCACACATTTACAAGCTACGACTGGCTGTGGGAGCAATAGCCAGATGCAGTAACTAAATTCCACGCTGATCATAATGTCCTCTTTTGATCCCGCGATATCTGCTCGTGCGACAGGCGAATTAACGACAGGATCGGCCTGATCGTTACGGGCCAACCTTCCCAAACGGTGGGAGCCAGTGGGCCTCCCGTCATTAACCACCCCGCACGGCGCCCTCCCGCGGCCTCCCTCCCCTTCGCTTTAAAACCCCATTGCAACCTTGGCTTTTGCCCTCCCATCCCTGATCATTGGCGCCCCTCTTCCCCCCTCTCTCTCTCCCCTCTTCCTCGTGCTGCCAATCCGCACGTTTGGTTCGCATCTCTCTCCTTGAACCGGGACTATGGAGGAAGGCCGGAGCGGTAACAGGGAGGGTAGCAGGCTCGAGTGGGCCTTGTCCTCGGAGAACTGCGGCGGCGGCGGCGACAGTGGCCGGAAGAAGTTCATGAGGCTCCTCCGGCTGTTCTTCGCCTGCATGATCTCCGGCGGCATCCAGTACGGCTGGGCGCTGCAGCTGTCCCTCCTATCGCCCTACTCCCAGGTGGCTGCCTTTTCTTTCCGTTTTCCTTTCGCCATTGCTGGACCTTCTGTGTATATTCATGCATCATGCCACGCTCTCGCTGTATTTTTTTCCTCTGATATTGCTTGGTCTTTTCTGTTCTAGACTCTTGGGATCTCGCACACGTATGTTTCCCTGACTTGGATCTGCGGACCCATCGCTGGATTTGTGGTGAGTGATTTCGTACGATTTCATCCTTTGTTACAGAAAAGGAATTCGTTCAAAAAATTCCTTTTTAAGAGCATTCTGATTTCATCCTTTCTTACAGAAAAGGAAGTAGTTCAAAAAAATTCATTTAATGTGCTCGTTGATTTGCCAGGTGCAACCCATCGTCGGTTACTACAGCGACCGATGCACCATGAGGATGGGACGGAGGAGGCCCTTCATCCTTGTTGGCTGCCTCATCATCTGCATTTCTGTAAGCTCAACTAAACAGGCGATTCTTTCCTTTTTCAACCGCTACATTTCTAAGTTTTTGCAATGGTGGTTTTGGGGCAGGTCATGCTCATCGGTTTCTCGGCGGACATCGGGCGGCGCCTCGGCGACACCAAGGAGCACTGCAGGTCTGCATCGATCTCTGGCTAGAAAGCTTCCCTTTCTGTAATGCATGCATGCGTGCAGTTGACTCGTTTCTTTTGTAACACAAAATGTGTTTCGCCGCAGCACGTACACTGGCCCTCGCTGGTCCGCTGCCCTCGTGTACATTGTTGGCTTCTGGTTCCTTGATTTTGCCAACAACACTGTCCAGGTAGCTTAAATTTGATCCAGCCTGCATACAAATCTTTCTGAATTTCATGCACATGATTGATCGGTGATGTACGAAATGGCTTACCGTTTTGGTGAATATGTATTCTAGGGGCCTGCTCGAGCTATGATGGCCGATCTATCTGGTGAGCAATTCGTTCATGTTCCGAATACTTAGGCTTGATTATATAGGGACACAAGAAAATACAAAATGAGTGATCCGGCGATTGTGTTGCAGCGGGAAGCCATGGACCCAACGTCGGCCAGGCGATCTTCTCACTGTGGATGGCTATCGGCAGCATCCTCGGCTACTTGGCCGGCGCCAATGCAAAATGGCACGAGTACGTCGTCTAGATCCTCTCTTAATCTCCTCAAAACCGCTCTCTTAATTTCCCCCTCGAGAGTCTATGGTGACTGAGTGATGTTCATGCCGTTAACTATAGGTGGTTCCCTTCGCTGAAAACTGCGGCGTGCTGCGACGCTTGCGCAAATCTGAAAGGCGCCTTCTTTACTGCCGTGGTGAGTAGTACATTCTCTGATGAATTGTCTGATTGATTATATGGTTGCTTTGGTCGATACTTAATCTTCTTATTCCTCGTGTTTTGTTTGGCCAGGTCCTCATTGTCATCAGCATGACTGTGACTATGCTAATCGCCGACGAGAAGCCGCTCGGCAGCGACGCCGTCGACACCTCCTCCGGTGATGGATGCTGCTCCGCGTTCGGCGACCTCTTCAAGAGCTTGAAGAACCTGCCTCCTGCCATGTTCAAAGTGCTCGCCGTGACGGCCATCACCTGGGTAAGTCCACAAGTACATCGGGTTCATTCACTCATCAAAGATAGGACGTCGACTAATCTGACATCGTTCTCGACCAAATGGCTTTCAGCTCTCGTGGTTCCCCTTCTTCCAGTACAACACCGACTGGATGGGCCGGGAGATCTACCACGGCGACCCTCAAGGGAAGGGCGGCAAGGCGGACAACTACAACGACGGCGTCCGAGAGGGCGCCATTGGCCTGCTCCTCTGCTCCGTCTCGCTCGCGGTCACCTCCTTCCTGATCCCGAAGCTGTGCCGCAAGCTGACATCCAAGGTCGTCTGGTCCATCAGCAACTTCTTTGTGTTCATCATCATGACGGTGATGGTCGTCGTCGGCATGGTCTCCATGAAGGGATACAGGCCGTCTTTGAGCGCCAGCCTCACCGGGCCCGACCCCACCCTCAAGGCCATCGCGCTCACCGTCTTTGCGCTCATCGGCATTCCGCAAGCTGTGAGTCCATACACACACTGGCTGCTGTTCAATTCTATGGATACAACCTGTTCGATCTATTTGCTTACTCTTCTTGTCAAATTGTTGCATTCTTCTTGCAGGTGCTGTTCAGTGTCCCATGGGCCGTTGCTTCTGAGGTTGCCGCTGAGGAGGGTGGCGGCCAAGGTTTGCTTCTTGTTACTCCGATTTGTATCGCGTTTTTACCGTCCTATTTAAAGAACTAATCTGAGTTATTCGAATTGATTAGGTCTCACCATTGGTGTCCTCAACATTGCCATTGTCGTGCCGCAGGTAAAAAAAAAGTTACTACTGGTCAGCTAGTCAAGCTGTTTATGCATGCCCGTGTCTTGTAATAACTCTTGTTTCCTTGTTGCTCTTTGTCAGCTGATAATCGCCCTCATCGCCGGCCCACTCGACGGTGCCTTCAACAAGGGCAACACGCCGGCCTTTGGCTTCGGCGGTGCCTTCGCCTTCATCTGCGCGGTCCTCGCGCTCTTCTTGCTTCCAAACACAAGAGGACTCTCCCAGGTCGCTGTTGTGGCCAGCGGGCACTGATGTCCCCTGAAGACTCCCCACCACCGCGGCTTGTTCAGAGGCGGAAATTAGATTTGACAATTCAAACTCATGCCTAGTTTGTTCGTGTGTGAGGTTGTGGTGTCATTCTTTTTGCCGTTTCTTTATGTTTTTTTAGAGTGAAACTGTTTTTTTATGCTTTGAGTTGAGATTGTTAGAGATCATGTAAAGGTCACCCTATGATTTGTGATCAATATTTGACTTTGTTATGCAAATATTGTCAAACGCTGAGTTTGCAATGTTTAGAGTTATTATCATGTGTACAGCGGTCTAACCAGCTGGTGGTCGAAGGTCTGACTGTCACAGGGGCAGATTGGTTAAAACTAGTGTAGTCGTTCAAGCTGTTTGCAAGACTAGTGTGATCGTGAAAGCTGATCATGAAAGACCAGTGTGGCCATTGAGACCAGTGTGGTCGTGTAGACCAGTTATAAGAAGTGAGGTGGCCAGTGATTGGTGGTATGACCGTCATGGGCAGAGCAGTCAGACTGGTGCTAGATGGTCTAATTGGTCATGGCACGATGATTAGACTAGCTTCTTGAGAGGTCAGACATGTTTGAGGGTTGAGAGGTCAGACATATCTAAGGGTATCCTAGACATGTCTAGAGTGTCCAGAGAGATTCTAAAGAGATCAGACATGTCTGGAGTACTCAAAACATGTATAAGGTGTTGATGCGAATGAACATAAGAGTTGTTTGAGTATGTGAAGGGGATGGGTGCCAGCGTTTTGTTGTGGTGCGTTATATGATGCACTGCTTTGACTAACACGAGTTAAGTGCATGGAATTCGTGCTCGATATGGTTGTTTGGTTTTTAGATGTGTAGGTGCCTTAGAGAACGTTAGCGGTCAGCGGCAAGAGACTAGGACTAAGCGGGGGAACTGAGATCCGTACGGTTAAGTAAGTCCGAGTGAGGCTACATAGCTTAAGCGGAAAGCACAGAGAAGATAAGAATGATAAAGAAGTGAATTAGTGTATGTGGTGCACCAAGTGACGAGGCTAATGCACGTAGAGATGGTTCGGAGATCCAAATGCATGAAGACATGATAGCTAGTCATGAAGCACCATGACCTATGTGTTAAAGTATGCAAAGATGCTTTGAGATGAATGTAAAGATTCTTGGCTCATCAATTGTGTCAATTGATGATTAAATATTGTATGGTGCTACGCGATGGTTTGTATGTTGTTGCTGGTTATAGGATTATGAAGCTAGGTCATGGTGAGACGAATGGAATTGGGACTAAGTTAGAAGAACTTAGGTCCAGAGCTGCCAACAGATTGAGACTAAGTTAGGGGAGCTGAGATCCAAAACGATCAAGGTGCTGCCGAAAGATGACTGAGGCTAGCGAAGTGGCTACAAGCTGAGAAGACAAAGAACCAAAGCGAGAGCTACCGGTGGTGGACATGATGGGCAATGGCGAGGTGGGTGAAGACTAGGTTCAGAGAGGAGCTGAGGTCCAGAACGGTTAGGGAAGCCGAGTGCCATCATGGTGTGTGGAGAGACGTGTGGCGTCCCAAGTGACTTGGACCCATAAAAGGTGCTGGTCATTGGAAGGAAGTCATTGGAGTCATATGGAGTCGAAGATGAAGCATGCGGCTACTTCAAGTAAAGGAAATGCAAAACTTCGTGGAAGGTGGTTTTGAGGTAAAATGGTCTTTTTGCCCAAACTGAAGAGTTGAGACTTGATTAAACCACGATGTGAGGTGCAAGAGAGATGTTTAGGTCAAAGATGTGTTGAAAATGTTAAGTTGATTAAGTATTGATTTATTAAAGGGTTAATGGTTGTATGCGCTATGAGAAGCATATATATGTGAGTGCAAAATCTGGTATGGTATTAGGCTAACAGGTTAGCCCATATAAGAGAGGATGAAACCCAACTAAAGGTGTTGGTTTAGATTTCTTGTAAGCCTCCACTATATAAGGAAGTGAGTTGGTTATTAAGGAGGGTTAGCTCTCTAGGAAGCGAACTGGAAGAGAGTTATGGTTATTGAAGAGAACCTTTGATATATATAAGTTTTAGCTCTTTGTTTTTAGCTTTTTGTTATCCTTAGACTTTGTGGTTAGCTAGAGAGTGGCTGTAAATATTCATTTTCATGTATCAATAGATACCAAAATTCATCCAA
Organism: Melocanna baccifera; assembly: GCA_036346265.1. NCBI lineage: Eukaryota > Viridiplantae > Streptophyta > Magnoliopsida > Poales > Poaceae > Melocanna > Melocanna baccifera. Next base: position 25,968,976 of record CM070680.1, on the reverse strand, counting down.
GTCTTTCTTCTCTTTACTTAAGTATTGAAATCTTAATTTAACTTGGTTTTTGGTATTTTTCTTCACCCCTCTTGATCTTGTTGTGATCCATGATGAGTAAGAGGCATTGAAGATCCTAGTTGATCAATCCTTGCCCATCTAGATCACCCCCATCGCAAATAGCATGATGTTTTGGCCCTGTATCTCTGACAACGACCATCATGCAATTGTTCTCATGATTATCTCTCACTAACAACAACCGAAGATAAGTTATCATTAGATATCTATCTTTGACTGTAACCACCCCTCTTATTGAACACGTTGATTCCATGAGATGTCTCCTCAGACTGATAACTGGTGCTTCTTCAATGGTATTTAAAGGTTAATAAGAGAAAACAAAAGGACAATCGATCTGAAATCCAAAGGAGAATCGAGAGAACAAGTTAAGGCAACCAATATCTTTCGAGTGGTGAGAGATTATAGATTAGGTCTAGTTAAGTCCTCTTTTGTAAGCTCTTTTGTAATTAGTTCATAGTAATAAAGATTATCCCATTTCTCTTACTGAATACTTCCAAGGAATCCAACCTCCTTTCTTATATTATTCGTAAGATCGGCGACTCGATCGTCGACATATATGTACCACATCTTAGTTTACCTATGTGGTATTCATATTCAACCACTGTATGTGTGTGCACAATGACATATTTTCTACCTCTCTCTAATAGCATAAGCTTTTCTCTCTGTCAACCACAGGTGGTCGTCTATAGCAACCAAGCTACCTGGATGTACATACAACAAGATCAAGAACTACTAGAACACGCACCTCCACAAGAAGCTCCTTGGCATGGTCATTGACCCGGTGATGCACCGACCTCAACCTCCTTGCCAGCCTCCTAAACCTTCTCGCCACCACCAACCTTGGCGGCACCCTCACCACCACACACACTTGGGACAACAACGCCGTTAGGCTCTAGGCCGACGTCACCAAGTTCTAGCTCCTCTAGGGCCTCATCCACATGCTCACCAGTGCCACCACCATTGTGCCTAGCATGGACCTGATGGCCCTCCTCACTGCTAGCAATGGAGGAGTTAGACAACCCACCGACGCTCTCTAGCTCAGTGCAGCCACCGGTCGACTCCGAGGGGGTAGGGGGCTCTTAATACTAGAGGGCAAACTAGAGCCTGATGAAGCCTCTTGGTGGCTCTACCCTACCAATATGTGCCAGTCTCGATCCCCCTTGTTGTCACCTCGACTGTTGTGACGGCAAGCCCAAGTGCTGCTATTCTATCCCTTTGCCACCACAGCTGCGACAGCCACCTTGTCACACTACCAAAGCCTGGCCAGCTGCGGCAGTAGGTGGTGTAGCTCATAAGATAGCTATCGGAAACTAGCGAGGTGTATGTATCGATGTACTATTGCCCGTCGCATCTGGTTGCTAGTGTTCTACCTTGGTAGTTATTGCTTATGTTTCACTACAAGACAAATCCCATGTAGAGGCATGTTTTTAGAGATACTTTCTAACTTATCTCTAAAATTGGAGTTATACATTTTAGAGACACTTCAAAAATTACCTAAAAATTTTGTACTATAGAGATGGTTTTGAGATGATTTTAAGACATTTTAGAAGCACATACAAAATTTATCTTGTAGAGACATTTTGTGACACTCTCTAACTTGTCTCAAGTTTTTTTTTGTTGTGTAAAGACATTTTTTGAGACGCTTTTAACTATCTAACGATGTTTTTTTAGTGGTTGATATCTATTAAATTACCTACATATAAATATTGTAAGGAACTACCAAACATGTGAAATAATGAGGTTGAGGTGGTTAGTATGACAAGTCTAAGAGAAGATCTATTCCCAGAAGGTCTAGAGTTTGGGTACCAACCCTTACAAGAGTCAACACATTTTTTAGATTTTATTTTCTATGGTGCACCTAGTAGCACAATTTAGTGCCACTATGAAATATCTCTATTCACTTAGCGACACAATAAACTCTCTATAAAATGCCACAAAGGATATAGATGTGTTTTAATAATACATCTTTGTGTTGATAACGATGATGCATAGGAAGACGCTTATGTGGCATTTTAAAAAATGTCTCTACAGTAATAGAGAGAAAGGAAAAATACCATTGTATTAAAAACATATCAATATAGTATTTGTAGTGTTTAGTAACTAAATTTGTGTGCGTTTGTGGTACCCATATGTACGTTCAATATACTTGTCCTATTCCGTTTGATCTTTAGCTTACTCCTTAAGAGTGACGATGATGTACCACTGTTTCATCGGCTGCAAAATAATACTAAAGCATCATCGAATGTCACTCAAATTTCACTATTCTTTCTATTGGGCAGGTCTGCCAGAGTGCAAATAATATATTGAGAACATTTGAATTAGAAAAGAATCTATTTATTTTTATATTATTAAAGCAAAGGTAAAAGAATTTACCACGTTCACTCTCAACGGCTAAAAATTCCCACGTTACTTAAAGAAAGAGCAAATATCTAGCTGTTCATTTGCAGACCTAAGTTACGATGGCTTAGATTAAAAAGAGTTCATGTGAAGTACAATACAAAATAACAAAAATTTGGAATAAAAATTAGTAGTTGGTTTGTAATCCCAACCTAAAACTGAAATTCAGGATAACAGCAAAATACAATTAGCAATTTGATTTTCACACAAGCTCCAAATAACTTTAAAGTAAAATTTAAATTTGAAATAAAAATTAAATAAACATTAGTACTTGAATTGTATATGAATTCAAACCTAAAACAGAAATTTAGAATAAAAAATAAAATAAAATTAGCAACTTGATTTCCATATAAACTTCAAAGAAGTTCAAAGTAAAACTAAAATTTGCAATAAAAATTAAATGGAAATTAGTGGCTAGATTTGTATACAAATTTCAATCTAAAACTGAAATTTAGGGGAAAATTAAAAGTAGCAATTTGATTCCCATATAAACTCCAAAATAAAATCCCTAAATAACTTAAATTCAGAAAATAAGGAAAATAAAAATATCAGTTGGATTTGTATACGAATTCAAATATAAAATTAAAATTTAGAATAAAAATAAAATAAAGTTAGCAATTTGATTTCTATACAATCTCTAAAGAACTTCAAAGTAAAACAAAAATTTGGAATAAAAATTAAATAAAATTACTAGTTGAATTTACATGTGAATTCTAACCAAAAATTAAAATTTGGAATAAAAATTAAAGTAAAATAAAATTGGCAATTTGGTTTCCATACAAAATCCAAAGTAAAAATCCCTAAATAGGTTAAATTTGGAATAAAAATAAAATGAAAAATACCAGTTGGATTTGTATACGATTGCAACCTAAAACTATAAAAAAATCCTTGTTAGGTACAATCCAACAATATGCAAATTTGGATTAGAAATCAAAGTAAAATTAGCTATTTGATTTTATATGAATTCCAAATTAAAATCGTAAATATCTAAAATTCAGAATAAAAATAAAATAAAAATTACCAATTTTATCTGTATACAAATTCCAACCTGAAATTGAAAATAAAACTCCATGCCATATAAACCATGTTAATAGATGAAGAAAGAGAAAGATATAAATAAATATATTACACCAGTGTAGATCTAACAAATATAGATAAATAGATATTAGAGTTGTAGAAGTAATAAGTCTAAGTTTGGATTAAAAATCAAAGAAAATTAGCTATGCGATAGAAGATGCCGAGTTGGACATCTTGAACATATGCGACATGGAAAAGATAGCATCGAGAGCGGTCAACGTCAAGGTAGATGCACGCACTGCTGCCAGCGATAAGGCCTGCCAAATCTATCGTGAGGATCACATAGCCCGGAGCAGCATCAACAAGAGGTAAAGCTGCACCATGCCTACTCCATCCGAACAACAAGGCGAAGTCATTGACAAGATGGAATAAGAAGATCAAGATGGTCAAGACAAAAGTTATGGTGATGTCGTTTTGAGAGCACGATGATCATGTATGTTAGCTAGACGAGTGCTGTGCCAATACCCAGGACAATGCGATGAAACAAACTCTCATAATTTCTTTTTCATAGTGCCTTTCGAGATAAATAGAACTTTAGTTCGACAAATTCCGATAGTTAATTGAAAATAAATAGCTAGCCGCGTGATTGAGATGGCCACTCAGCTAGTTTCCGTATAAAATAAGACAAAATACTCCAAATTTGCCGATCGTAAATGGCGACGGACCTTCACTTGCCGCGCACACGCCCGCCTGCTCCGTCGACCTGTCCATGGGGGCAATGTCTCCGTCCGCTCTGTTTCTCCGGTAACAAAAGGCCCTGAAAAGGGTAAACAATTTGAATTTCGCCCATGAGGCCACAACGAATTTCGTAGAAAGTTTACTGGAATCAACTAGTGAACGTTCACTACTGTATAGTAGTACCCTTTCAATTCCGTTCATAAATATTTTATCCACGAAAACAAAGTTCTGTATGGACAAAATTTTACCTAGGCCACGATAACGTGAAAACGAATTATTGAGTTGCATGCATCAATCAATTTACCCAAAACTTAAGCTAATGAGGAAAGATGATCAATTCATTTATACTTCAACACTCTTCCTCACGTGTAGACTCTCTCAGGCCTAAGACGTGGAAATCTGATTGCATCGCAAACAAATCTACATCACACATGCCATTTTGGCTGGCATAGAATCGGCCATAGGAAATCTGACAGGAAAGAAACTTCCCTTCTTTATATTCCAAATAAGATACAAATACGATGGGCGAGATTTAAGCTTCTACTGTTATTACTTATATGTTGTAGTCCTTCAATGTCCTCATGATGTCATATAGGAGGCCATTATTGTCACCACACTGGATCTGAATAAGCGTGTGAATTGGACTAAGAGAGCTATCTATTGTGACTGACAAGTTACTATTAAATCTTGAGCGACTGGATTGCTCCTCTATAAGATCTATGTTAAACATTTGTTCCATGACTAATGGTGATAATGAAGCGGAAGCTTGGAGGCAAGAAGACATATCTTCAGTGGTAGGATCTATTTCACAACTTATCAAGGAGTTGCCTAATACACTCTAAAGTTTGTTGTAAGTTTCCTCCCTTCTGCTCTTTGTGTGTAGAAGTTCCCTGAAATCATTGTAGATGTCTCAAGTTATGACATCACATGGATGAGGAATTTGATCATTTACCTTAAAAAGGGGCATGGAGCTTATATTTCAAATAATGGACTTTACTAAACATAAACTGCACAACTGATGATACCAGTATAAACTACAAAATAAAAAATAACTGGACAACTTCGTTTCGCTCAGCCAAGTTGTTTCATGAGTAATACAGGATTGTAGATATTCATCATATTATCACAAGGATAATTCTTGATAACCTAACAGAATACCATATCCCTCAGAAAAAAGTGTTTAATCAGCACCATTGAAGTTTGTAGAGCAGCAAAACCAAAGTGATAGGCGATAATGAAAGGGTTTAAAACAGAGTACGGTAGGAATTTTTGTTTTCTCAAAATCCATAAAAAAAGAGTTGCACCATATTTTCTTGGGGGATAAGGAAACAAAAGAATATGGATGATAGGATGAGGAACTGACAAGGATGTGTTACGAGATAAGAAATGGACCTAGCATCTATGATGAAGGTCCAGCACTCTCCTGTTAGCAGTGGTGGAGACCTTTACCCTCCGAATCGTGAGTTCAAACTCACACAACATGCGTGTCACATCTGTAAAACATAGAATCCCCAGCAAGCGTGTCTGAAATAAACCTTTTCGAAAAATATCTCCATTAAAACCCTCCCGTTCAGGAATAGCTATCTTTAGTTTGTTAAAATTTCAACGAAAAATACCAAGGTCGCTAGATACAAAGATACCATACAACATTATTGCAAAGCTAAAATTGAAGAAAAGGAATTCCTATGAATCACATTACAAATACATGTGCATTACTTAACTAATGGGGCTGGAAATTATGGAAATTATGGGGCTGGAGGATATGGAGGTATGTTCCTGCTACGTATGGTGGACCTTACGGCAATCCCAATACAGCTAGCTCCAATTATAGCACTAGGAGTTATGGTGCAGCCGCATGCTATGGTGGATATAGAGACATCAAGTACAATAATAACCATCATGCCCGTGAATTGGAGCAAGCTCTTTTATTGATAATTTATATCCATCAAATTAAGCATGAAAATGAAGTGGTTTCTATGCTAAAGAGAAGAAAAATTATCCAAGTTATACAACAATGGCTACTTCTGCTCAATCATTCACTAGGCTGGAGTTACAGAAAGTCATGGAAAAACAAGTTGAACCAAATTTTCACTTATCCTCATTATTGGATTGTAAGAAAGCTCCTCACATCTCAGTCTGGGCAGCAAATTGGTTATCTTCAAAACATATGTGCTTGTTGAGATATATGCAAGTTACTTGATGTGTATTAGCAACCAATTTTGTCCTAAATAATATGCTATGACAGGGCTCTTCTTGGGAATTGTTATTTCTATGGAAATCATGGAGCCAATTAGTGACACATATATGAGGACTATTGAAACATTCATTGAGGTCATAGTGGTTGGTTTCTTCCTTTCAATTGTGGCATGGCTGAAAACAATTTGCTATATTCAGAATAGAAGAGTTCATAGAAAGGGAGGCAAAATGTTCATCTCAAAATCTCTAACTAAACCACTTAAACATAAACTCTAGTACCAACTTCTTCTTTGGCTAATGTTCAGGTTTAAGGTGGAACAATCACTGAACAAGCTACTGGAAATTTGTATGATCCTAAAAGCTGAGAAGATGCTCTTTTGTCATGCAAAACCACAATCTGAAGGCATGATTTGGATTACCTTTGGTATGCATTTCAAGGAATCTGACTTGATGAAAATATTTATGGTTGTCAGTGGTTCTCACTCTCAAATTTTTGGGCATACTCTTCATAGTCATGGTAATACTAGGCTTACCTAGAAATCATTAGTTGCTTTTGGAGAATACAAAATGATCAGAAATTGTAATATGCTGCTATTGGTTACACTGGTTGAATAAACAAGCATGGAAAGGAGTAAAATGCTTAGAAATTAGACTGGGAGCATAAAATTACTATTACTCTCAACCTTACAAGATCAGTCTGGTGCATTTTAGTACATCTATTCAGGCTATCTCCTACCTTGATAGGAACTGTATGTGGAAACTGTGGATATAAGCAGTAGGATCCTGGTATTGAGAAGCTTTTCATGAAATAATTATGAAAACAAATGGGATATCCGGAGGCCAATGCAGCGATTTAAGATTATATGAAGCGGCTAAGGGCTGTACATCAAGAAATGGGTCTAAATCAAGGATTGATCCAAGCTACCCTTGAGGACAAGGGTCTTCAAAGGAGGGAGTATTGTTAGGCCGTGAGTTTTATCAAATTTGGAGATCAATTGAAGCGGTATGCTCTAAATAGCTGAAATGCGAAGTTGAAGCATTATGAAGATCGGGTGGCCCAAATGAATAGAAGGAACGTTTGGACCGTCCGAAGAGATACACTTTACCAATCGTCCGATCCTGATCCAACAGCCGAAAGGTTATGGTGATGTTCGGACCGCGGAAGAGTTATCTCCTGCCGTCGTCCGATGTACATCCAACGGTTGTCATTAAGTTTAGTTCGGATAAGACGTTCGAACTGAATGTCCGGACCTTCTGAAAGAAGATTTGAAGCATTGAGCGGGATCAGACGGTGATCTAAGTTATGGAAGACGTTGCCGACTTCACTTAAGCAGCGAAGGGCTACCGCATGAGCATTTGATCTCTATCCGATGGCCTCTGTCTATTTGAGTAGTATTACTTTTGCTAAACTGTGCATTTTTGTCATAATCATTGTTCATTATCTTTGTCTTAATTGAGCATAAGCTCTCAGCCTATATAAAAGGTTTGTAACCCACTGTTAGAGAAGAATCCAAGAAATAAAACCCTAGCCGTCATTTAGTATCTCTAGTTCTTGTAGTTCTTAGTTCATAGTTCTGTAGTTCTCTTAGTATCCACAAATACGGGTTTGTATCCTGTTCGGACTCAATCTTCCCGGGGTCCTGACAGGGGCGACTCTTCTTCTTGCGCCGCCGTGGCGAGGATTGGGTTCCCACAGGGGGTGGTGGTGGCGGGGGGGCATAGGCGCAGGCTTGTGGGTCTTCACCATCGGAGGCCGCAACTACGGTCGAGATGGGAAGGGAGGAGGTGATAATGGTGTTGGCCTGCTTAGGAACGGGTCGGGTGTGTATGGCTTTGCGTGCATTTGGTATTTTTCGTGGGGCCTTTTGGTCGAATCTATCGGTGCGTGATTCTAAGTGGAGGTGTGCTGGCAGATGAACCACCATCAACTGGAGGGGGTGAACCACCACCATCAACTTTTTCTTTTAAGTAGTAGATATTACCGTAACCTTACTACATGCAGTACTGTGACATTATCTTTGGAGAAGATTTGGCAAGCCCTGCCTGATTCATACTGCAAAGTTCATTTTGAATTTTGGTCTATCCTCTTACCAATTATGATTGCAAAAACAAGTTGTCAAATTAATTGGATGGCATGTATATATATATGGCCTTGGTACCCAAAATTGGTAGGACTATATTGTGGCAGGTTATTGTCATGGGAATATTGTTAATTTCAGCATAATTATGGAAGGAAGATATTATGTGAGAAGAGATAAGGTAAGTGATATCTCCTCGATCACCTACTTGATCATATATTTAATTTGCTGGACAATTTATTTATGGCGCACGATATTGAAGAATCAATCTGATACGGTACATTTAATTTGTTGGTGCCCATTGGCCTTTGCAGAATTTCCTTCATCATCATAACCCGGGTATCCTTGCTCCTCGGACCTATAAATAGGAGGACGCCAGAAAGAACACACATCACAAGTTCACACAACTCACAAGGCCTCAGCCCTCAAGGCACAAGTGTTCACAAAACCACGTGAAGGCTACCACTGCCATGGCAATGGCTTCCAAGATTGTCGGTGCCCTCATGCTGGTGCTGCTGGTGCTCGCCGTGAGCGAGGGCCAGGTCTTGCCAACACCCTGCTGCCGCTTCGACTGCTGCGACGGCAAGCCCGAGTGCTGCTCTCCCGGAGACGCCGTCGTGACCACCTTGCCGGCCGTTGCTGCGGCCGCCGCCGCACGGCCAGCCACGGCGGCAGGTGGCGCGGCTCGCAAGGTAGCTGCCGGAAACTAGCAAAGTGCATGCGTTGGTGTGAGCCTCGCTGGTTTCAGTTTTTTCAGTTCTAGCTTTTTTTCACTATTCAGTAATTTATTTTTTCTAAATTTTTTTTAAATTTTGGGTTTTTTGTATTTTTTTCCTGTATTCCTTTGCATTATCCGTGATAGGCTAATATATTTTTTCTATTTTTATATTTTTTTAAAATTTAATTATGCTCAAAAAGCTATATCAGCTACAGTAAAAAAAGACAGCTACAGTGAAATTTCAGCTAAAAGTCAGAAGTTATCGCTAAAACGAACGCTCCCTTAGAATTAGGGTACAATAAGGATCAAAATGGTGTTCGAGTCTTAAGTCATACTAGAATTGAATTGAAATCTTATCGCTACAAATAAACGATGTTTTACGGTTCTATACGACAACACACTTTTATTCCAATTATATGATATGTACCGATGTACGGCTGCCCCGTCGGACGTGGTTGCAGGTGCTGCTGTTAACTAAGTTTGTGTCTGTTTGTGTGCCCGTATGGCAGCTTGTTTAGGGGTGTAAACAGAGTGGATATTTTTGACCGTCTATCCGTTTGTTTTAATTCGGATAGAATTCGAAGCAAATTTTTGGATATCCGAAGGTTTTGCCGGATACGGATACAGATTTAGATATTTTTTGCCGGATACGGAAACAGATTCAGAACAAACATTATCTGACGGATACAGAACTATCTGGATATTTTTTCCGGATAGTTACCGGATAGTTGCTGGATTCAAACTCGGATTCAACTCAGAACTCAATTCGAATTCGGATCAGGACAGCCCAATAGGCGCTTACTAAAAAGACCATAACTTTCACAAACGAGTCGAATTCAGGTGTTCTTATACTCGGTGGAAAGCTTATTTCAATGTCTAAGCAATGGATAAGGCATCATCTTCAAATACATCACAAATTATCTGTTATGACCAAAAATATGACGGTTATAAAATCTAGTTTCCTTGTTGTGTGAGTTTGAGTCTAAAACAATATAGGATTGAGTTGTATTCGGTTTAGGGACCATATGGACATCCCAAAGAGCTATATAAGCCTTGTAATCGTAGCTTTCAGGGCTCAAACTACCTTTGAGAAAATTCAATCTGCTAAAGTTTGTTCGAGTTTATCATTACTGTCGAAATTCCACATGAAATTAAAAATGTTATTCAATCAAGATCGTTCAGCCTTTCCGGTGAGAATTGAGTGCACGTAGACTTTCGCTTGCCGATCGACGAAATCAATGCGAGCGTGTTTTGGCGGATTAAAGAGTGTTCGTCCCTTATACTGGCATTGGAGGATCATTATGATTTATCAAGACTCCCACGAATATCTATCCTACGTCGAGAAGATCGGGCAATCTCGTATGAAGTGATGTACTTGACTACTTGGCTATGGATAATTCTTACTTTCGAACTGTGTGGCATGTAGCTAGTTAGCCACTATTTATTTAACTAGTCTCTATCATTTACTTGCTATTTTGCTAATTTGAATTTACTAGTTGCTTAATTTATCTCTATTATCGTGTGAAATTTGCTTGTTAAGCTATTAATGTAGTTCCATTGTGGATATGTAGTATGGTAATTAATTATTACACATGTGATATATGGGGTTTTTTGTTTTTGCGCATTATCGACTAAATATTCGTGACTGAGACTAACCGTATTCGGAGCGGCATGTATTCACTCCGTATTCGTGACCAAGAATATCCGTATTCGTATTCGTATCCGGTATTATCCGTGTCTGATTCCGACTCCGACAAAAATATGAAAAAGGATATGAAATGAGCAACATCCGTCCGTATCCGCGCCGTTTGCACCCCTGCTTGCTACTGCCTATCGAGTAGCAGTTAGTTGCATTGCGTTTGGTAACCATACTCCCGCTCAGTGGCAGCAAAAGCTGCGTTCGATGGCAGCTTCTTGCGTTTTTTTCACTGTTTCAACTTTTTGTTTTTTTATTATTTTTTTGTGTTTTCTTTTTTATATATTTCTTTACATTGTTTGTGATGAACTAATATATTTTTTCTATTTTTAAATTTTTTTGAATTTAATTATACCAAATAAACTAACTTAGGTACAGTAAAAAAATTAGTCAGCTATAGTAAAAAATTATAATCCACCGGTATTCTAAATGCTACCTTAGCTTGTAGTCCTTATGTGTGATGACTGTTTTGATGGCATCAACTCCAAATAATAAAGCGTCGTGGAATGTCACTCAAATTCCACTGTTCTCTGTGTGCTGGGCAGGTCCGCTAAAGTGCAAATAACAAAGCCTATGCTTGAAACGTAATAATAATTTGAAAGGAACGACTTCTGTAGGGAAAAAATGGACAATCTATGCATGAAGATTGGTCTTCTTGATTCACGAAAACATTTTGGTGAGTTCTAAAAGGGTACTAGAAGAACTCACCAGAGTTGACTTGGTTACGCTGTTGTCCTAGGTCCAGGACTGGACTCAGCATCCCAAGGGGGCGTTTGGAATAGCGATGATTTCTGGCTTTTGGTTGAAATTTTACTGTAGCTGGCTGATTTTCTTTACTGTAGCTAAGTTGGCTTATTGGGCATAATTAAATTTAAAAATATAAAAAATAAAAACGACATGTTAACCTATCATAGTCTCACAAACAATGCTAAAGAATATGAAAAAACAAAACACAAAAAAACAAAAAAAGCTCAAACAAACAAAATCGCTACAGTATTCTAAAAGCTGAGAAAACGCGAGAAGCTAACGCCGCGGTAAAGTTGAGCGGGACCTTAAGTAACTAAGTCCGATGTTTCTCTGTTGGCCCAGCCCTGCCCAGCTCTTGTAAATCACAGGGGGTGTTTAGAATAGCGTTGGTTTATGATTTTTCTCTACTGTAGCTAACTTATTTTTTGCTATAACTGAATTAGCTTATTTGACATAATTAAAATTTAAAAAAATAAAATAGAAAAATATATTAGCCTATCACGAACAATACAAAAGAATACAAGAAAAAAATCTAAAATAAAAAAATAATCACCAAAGGACAAAAAAATAAACAGTGCAAAAAAAAGCCGAACACTGACGCAAACGTCATCTGAGCGCGGCCACAAGAAAGTTCAATTAAATTTCTAGATCTAGCCTAGGAAAATTGGTAACCGATGGAGAATTTCGCCCATATAAGGCCGTGAGAGATGACAAATGAATTGTCAATGTGTTTTGTTATGGACGACAACAAATAGGCATTAATTTCCTCGCATAGAAATCGACAATGCAGAAACTATGACAACGCTTCAACCACATGGCGAGATGAAGTAATAATCGTTATGTAACATCCTAAATTTTAGGACATGCAAAAATGAGAAAAAAATTAAACTTTTTGAATGCATGTTGTTTCCTTGGCTCTTTATTGGAGTTTCTTTGGAAAATTTGATTTTGAAAAAATCAAAAGTGCATGTAATGCAAATAAAAAATTGAGATCAAGTTATAAAAACTAAAAAGATGATTAAAAGTTTATATGAGAAGATGTATGGTGAAAATCAACTCAAAGACTCATAAACATAACCATGGCACTGAAAATAAAAATTGAAGCATGTTCTGAAATTATTAAAATCAAGTAAGTACATTTAAGTTCACGAAGAAACTTTCTCAGATTTTTCTAGAAAAATCCAGAGACGTCTGCACAGTACCAGGGACCTCCACGAAATTTTTCGAAATTTTGGAGCCTGCTTGACTATAACTTCAAAATGAATTTGAATTTAAACTGGTTCAAGCAAACTTCAGCCAAACTTCAAAATTTCAGAGAAATTCAAAGTAACTATCATTCTTTGGGCTTTCCCAGGCCCACTCCACTTTTTCTTCTCTTGGGCCCAACCTAGAACCCGAGCGGCCCTACTGAGAACGCGCCACGACGGTCGGCATGCCCAGAGAGAGAGAGAGAGAGAGAGAGAGGGGGGGGGGCATATGATCTTACAACATATTCAGCAACAGTATCATAGCCGAGGACAACGTCCGCCAAGTTCCCTACAAGGAAGAAGAAAGATTTGCAATGTGTTAAGAAGACTTAGGAGTCCCCAACACACATAGAAACAACAAACTCAACCACAAAAAATGCGTCACAAATTGTGAAGGGGATAAGTACCATACCTTTGCTTTCTGACCCCCTACTCCCAAGAATTCTAATCCCTTCAATCACAAATAAATATCATTTTAAACATTAACACGGTCTCTAAAATATAACTTTAACCATTAATTTATATTGTAGTATGTTTATAAAACCTAATAAATCATAATATTATGAAAGTATTTAACAAGATAAATCCATAAATATAATTTTCATGTATCCAATCTAAATATATAAAAAGATATCGATAATCAAAGTTTTATATTTTTAACTACACGTATTCCAAAACTAAATGTATTTGTATCAGAAATCACTGTTGTCCAGCTCCTGCCTCCTCGTGCTGCGCATTGTCGCCCGTCTGCTGGCTTCTCTAGTGCCCTATCCTGCACAGAGCACTACTTTGATGGCACCAACGGTGTGGCTCTACGTTTTGGCTGATCTACTTAGGATACTTGTGCAGTTATGTTTTTTCATTTTCGTGAAGATTGTTGGATTCGGATCTATCCTATGTTTCATCGGGTTCACTTCTCGGTCACAGAGTCTTAAATAGGCTACGCTCTGCGCAAGCTCACAGGCTGTCCGCAAGCAAGCTCCTCAAGCAACAACCTTATAAGTAGTATTGGACTTCACTTCCCAAAAACTAGTCTGATGGGTGAGGGTTCCTTCACACTTATAAATGGATTGTGCACACTGCACTCCTGGGAAATGTTAGGTGTCTGGCTAGGATCTCTCCCTCTTGTCACACGTCCGTGCGTCAGTGCTGGTACATATACCATGCCGTGTGTCCACTCTGAGCCCACACGTGTCATGCGTCATATGCCCACGCTCTTGACCCGTACGCGTCCGTGTAACGCGCGAGTCGGCTCTGATACCACTGTTGGATCCAGACCCATCCTAGATCTCACCGGGTTCACTCCCCGGTCATCAGGTCTTAAATGGGCTACATTCCCTACGCACCAAGCTCACAGGCTGCCCGCAAGCAAGTTCCTCAAACAACAACCTTATAAGTGGTATTGAGCCTTCACCTCCCAAAAGACTAGTTTGATGGGTGGGAGGTTTCCTCACACTTATAAATTGTGATTTTTTTCTCTTTCACAATTCATGTGGAATTATTATTTTTTTTTGACAAAGATCTCGGAGGCTACCAAAACCTGTTGCATGTGACAGCACTGGCCGGCAGCAGTGGGCGTTCTTGAGGCTACGTGCTTTGACATGAACAAGGCAAACACACTGTGCTATCCACGGCATTGTACAAATCACAGATACCCAACCATGTCCATATGGACATAATACAGATATAACACTTGGTAATTTAGAGATTGCGAAGCTTACGCAAAGTGGAGAAGGCATTGTAACACGACTAGATTGATGATAAGAAACCGAACAGAGGACAAATACCAATCAACAGCGTACATTTGGAACTCAGATCATCCGCCACAACGACAAGAGTACAAGAGCCCATCAACCACCTCATATTTATCTTTCGACAGAGTTGCTGAGAATCATCAACTGGATAATTCAGCAGATTTGTAGCAGAAACGAAGTCTGATTGTTAGATACATCTTTTTAATCACATGAACTACAGCCCAAAAGCTTTCGGACCTGCCACGAATTCAAAACATATGAAATCCCCTGACAAATTCATGTCTCGAGCCTTGAGTCTTGGCATAATTACACCAAAAACAATCTATAAAACGCCGTACCAGTTCAGTAGGCAGACGAAGAACATCCCTTATAGACAACCAATCTAATAGCTATAAAAGCTACAGATTTTTTTTTCTTTTTTGAAGAACAGCTATATTTATATATAGTAGAAACTGGAATTGAGCCTCAAGAGCGCTGCTGCTTCAGAGCTTGTCGACGTCAACGTTCCTGAAGCTCCCGCCGAGCAACGACAGAAGGCCACCACCGTGCACCCTCCCCTCGGAGACAGCGAGCCCTCCTCCCTCTCTGCCCCTATCCGACGGCGGCACGGACGACGACGGGTACTTCATAGAGTGGGGGACCAGCACCTGAGGAGGTATCAGCTCCTGCCTCCTCGCCGTGGCCACGGGCGAGCAGTGGCAGTCCGACACCGTGCTGACACCCGATGACGAGTAGTCGTTGTTCATGGCACTGGCAGTGTTGGCTGCGGCCGACGACGACACGATGCCGTGGAAGAGGCCCGGCCCGATCATGCTCCCGCCGCCGTTCTTTCCTGCCCCGCCTCGACGTTGCTGTTGCTGCGATGCCATCAGCGTCCCGTGCGCGGCGCAGAGGCCGCTCCTCCCGCGGGCGAACTTCTCGCAGCCATTGCCCCACGTGCACCGCTTGCCGCCGCCGTGGGCCTTGCAGAACTCGGTGCTCCCCTGCGCGCTCTTGCCGCAGCCGTCGACCTTGCATCGCTTGCCGCCGCCGTGCTTCACGCAGCAGTCCGTGCGCCCGCGCGCGCTCTTGGTGCACCCGGGTACCGCGCAGCGCTTCCCTCCCCCGTGCGCCACGCAGAAGCTGGTGCCCCCATGGACGCTCTTGGGGCATACGCCGCCGCCTTCGAACATGCAGCGCTTCCCGCCGCCGTGCGCCTTGCACAGCGGCGTGCTTCCTTCAGCGCCTTTGGGGCAGCCCTCGAAGGCGCACCTCTTGCCGCCGCCGTGAGCTTTGCAGTAGAGCGTGCTGCCCTGCGCCCCCTTGCGGCAGTTCGGGTACTGGCACCGGCGGCCGCCGCCGTGAGAGATGCAGAGCCCGACCATCCCCTCGGCGCTCCGGATGCAGCCCTCGACCGAGCACCTCTTCCCTCCTCCGTGCTTGATGCATCGCCCAGACTTGCCCCGCGCGGCTTTAGGGCAGCCATGGTGCCCGCACCGGCGGCCTCCGCCGTGGGCGATGCAGTAATCCGTCTTTCCCTCGGCGCTCTTGGTGCAGCCGAGCTGCTGGCACCGCCGGCCTCCTCCATGGGCCTTGCAGTAGGCTGTGCGGCACTCGGCGCCCTTGTGGCACCCGGGCTTCTGGCACCTCTGCCCGCCTCCATGGGCAATGCACAGGCCTGATGCACCTCTCGCACCTTTAGAGCACCCTTTGAACCTGCACTTCTTCGGATGCCGGCGATGAGCCTGCTGCCCAGGATTGCTTACCACCGTGACAGCATCAGAGCTCACGGCAAACGAAGCCTCCGTCATGGTCGCTGAAGGTTCAGGACTGAACTGAAGGCGGCGCTGACCATGATGAGTACTGTCATTGGTGTTGTCCGTGTGATCTTGCAGATCCTGTGCCTCTACCTGAGCCTCTTCAGCAACACAAAGATTTGGCCGAGGCGCGAAGAGCAGGGACGGCATGTAGCCACCGGAGCTCCTCCTTGCGGACGTCGAACCCTCGTCGACAACGGAGGAGATGATGTTTCCGGTAGGCGCTTCCGAATGTTGAACAATTGCTTCAGCATTATCCCCCTGGTCAAGCCCAAGGCTCAGCATCCCGGGATCAGTGAACGAGAAGCTCTGGCCAAACAGAGTCACCGGTGCTTTCGACTTGCGTGCTCCTCCGGTGGCCTGGTGATCTGCGTTCACGTCCGGCGACGGACCCAACCCAAGGACCAACCTGCACCCATCGTCTTGTGCAGACACATGATTCGACCTCCGTGTACCTCTGCTACCACCATGACTGCAGTTGTCCATTGCTGAACCCCGGAAGTCCATGGAGAATGAGGTCTGACCATGGCTGACGACTGTTGTGTAGCCTGGCACCGCGTGCCCCATTAGCACTGCAGAGCTATCCATCATGGCTGGTTTCCACAGTGCAGGGTAACCGCGAAACCGTTATTCATCTAGGCTAACTACTTCAATACAGTGAAGGTGGTGGAAGGAACAACAATTAGGACAGTTTCTCAGGACGGCTAGCAGAAGATCAGCTGTTTCCTAATCTTTCTATATGTGCATCGTAGAGTAGACGAAGTGGAAGAATATCAACAGCAGTGAAATACGATTGAGACCACTGCTAACAAAACCCGATGTGTCCGCCCAGTCCATTACCGTCTGGCTTCAGTAAAATTTGGATCCGGAAGGCACTGGAGCTCTGACAGGCTAAACCATCTGATATAACAATGCTCTCTAGCAGTTCAGCATCAAGTAGAAGCAGAGCAGAGCCAGTAAAGATCTTCAGGCTACAATAATACTGAAACAGAACGGAAACGGTAGGTCAGATGAAGTACATGCTCCAAAAGGTCAGCGTGGAATGAACTGGCGAAATTGCCTTTCAACCAAAAAATTAAATAGCGAAATAAACAAGTAATGATGCCCAACTCAGTAACTGAAAGAACAAATCGGTAGAAAGATCAGTCTAGCCTTGTTTGCACACGAATCAATAGAAAGAATAAATCATTGACCTCGGGAACGACTTTGAATTGCTGGAACTGAAGACCATTAGGGACTACAGGAATGCTACTTTTCTTATTTCTTATGTGGAACCGTGATTTTCCAGCACTCTTACTGATTATCTGGTTCCAGTGAAATTTGGGCTATTATTATCCACTTCATGTATCCGACATCTGTCCTAGAAAAAATCTTAGGAGTTTCAGGAATTTCAAGAACTATTAGTTATCGACCACACCAACCACAAAATGTTATGGAATGTTTCACAATCATCAAAAGAAGGACCAAACTGGTAGGCCAACAAAGGTTTGTGGTACAGACTACAGAGAATATTGATGAGATGCAATTTAATTTGACCAATATTACTGCAATTGAAAAGCTGGCTCTATTCGGCAAACATAGGAATAAGTCAACATATGACGAAGAACTTTAACCAGGACATTCTTTAAAAAATTGAGCCTCTATTTTGTTGGCAAACCGCAAATATTATGTTATATACTGAGGTATAGATGGTATTGTTAATCAGAACGGGCATACAGAATTGAAGCAAAACCCAAAGTTCAACCCAATAAGTAATCTAAACATGTCTGGTAGATGGAATTTGTTGTTAGCTCATTGTTAACTAACCTTTGGAATATGAAGAACTAAAAAGGGATGCCAAGCACACAACAACATAAGTCAAAGCTTCCCTTGCGTAGGAGCCACATATCATAGAGGCCCTCGTCATCATTTAGTGCTTGAACAAATGAGTTTGCAGTTCGCACAACAGGTATCTTAACAAACTTGACTGAAATTCTGGGCCTAACTATGAAGCCCCCACACGTGACGTCATGCCCATGTTTCTAATGCATAGTGATTTTCATAAAATCGGAGAAATACCAGAACTTCCACACCATCTTATGGAACTACGTACTTAATTTAGAATTTGTTCAAGCCGTACCAAATGTCTACAGTTGTACAAGAAGATCCCTTTGATGGGTCAACATTCGTTCATAACTACGAGCAGATTTTCTAGGACAACAGGAAGCGCCCATCCAGTTGACTATACGATCAAACATTCCTGTACCCGCAGCGCGGAAAAGAACACCAGAGATATGGGATGTTGCGAGTTTTTTTTTTAAAAAAAAATAATGCATTTTTATTAATATTATGTTGATTTATCATCATTTAAAAAAGTTATATAAATAACTTTCTATCGTCATTTCAAATGACAACAGAGACTCTATCGCCGTTTGAACTTAGAATAGAGCTTCTATCGTCATAAAAGACAGAGTACGACGTCGGTGCCACCACACCTATTGCCATTTCAATTAGCGAAAGAACCAATCAATTGAAATAACATAGAGGCCGCCACACCTTTTGCCACCATTTGTCGCTATTTCAAATAGCGACAGAGGCCAGTCTGCTAGTGATATACTGTAGAGGCAATCATAGATATGATTGCATCTATTCTATGTTTATGATCTTTTGAATAATATATTATTTTGTCTCTTAAATAAATATCTTTCATATTGATCAACAAGTGTATGACTTGTTCATGGAATTTTTATTTATGTTTTGACGTTATTCTAACTTATCCCTGATCTTATATCATTATGTGGGATAATTATGATTTACAGATCAATACATATATTGATTGATGTTTATGTTTCACGGATAATGAATATTGGATATCAAATCAATAATGTGGATATATGTAAGAGAATATGACGTTAGATTGACCCACCATGAGACACTACGGGAATTATTATATTCTTAAGTGTCATCAGTTGGTCTCATATACAGTGTATGTAGGATTCTTAGATATGAGATCGTCATTGTTTCCTACATATGTAATAGTTTACTTAGAGCTTACCAAACACTACTCCGTAAATAAGTGGTTATAAAGGTAGCTTTCGGGTTTACAATGAAACATGTGGAGAAATATGAGCAATCAAGATGGAATTTACCCCTCCTATATAACAGGAGAGATATCTCTAGACTCATCGATGTGGTTGGATTAAAGAAGTGCATGGCCATGCTGAATGTGATTGAGGAGTGAATTACAACTAAGTAATCCACTACAGATTCAAGTGAAGGATCGAACTATCATAGGATGGCACATTTCTTGCCTTAATTTTGATCTGGTATCATAAGGCAAAAAGATCGATACAAAAGCATTATATAGGTTCGTTCGATGTGATCTTTATATATGTTTAGGAGTCATTATGTCCTACTAAGGACCGCTACCGACTTATGAATTGGAAATGAGTTTTCAGTCCATAACTAAACATACATAGATCTACAGGGTCACACACTTAATAGGCTGAAATGATAAGGGTTCGGATGATAATCTCTGAGTGGGATATGATCTCTACTCGTATCAGATAAGGATTCGATTGGAGGCTATGTAAGGAGAGGTGCGGGGGTGAGAGAGGCATTATGAAACACACCCATCGAAACTCTAGCCTCCACCTCTCATAATCCCTGCCGTGCACACTGGTGCTAGCACACTGACTCACGGTGTTCCATCCCTGGCCGTGTGGACCTCGGTAGAGGCGTTGCTACGACTGCGGCGCTGATCGGGACAATCGTGAGAAGGAGACGGTTGGCCGGAGGACGATCGACCACTTCCACTACATCGATGCGCTCTTCATTGAATCAACTGCTTCAACTCTACTTTTGCTGCACTATGCGTCTACTGATAATGATTTATTATTTCTTATTCGCATGGCTTCCTAGCTTATGTGGTAGAAAATTTTAATTTACGCTAGCATAGCCTACCCATATCCCAACATAGTCTATTTAAAAGCCAAAAAATTGGCTAGAATTCATAACAATTTGGTAATAAAAGAAAGAAGGGAGGAGAGGAGAAGGGAAGAGGAGGAAAAGAGAGTGGGAGAAGGAGTGATTTCAGCATCCAAGAGGTGAGTTTTGGTTTCTTTGTAGATTTTATTTTAAATCATGGTATGTTAGTGAATAAAATGATTAGATGTGTTGTTATATTGGGTAGTGAATAGATGTGTAAATAGTGTAGTCGTAGATGTGTAGTTATTTAAGGTAGTTTGTATAGGATGAATTCGTGTAAAACTATTAATTTCTCATAGTTGTAAGTTGTGGTGCACTGATTAGTTTTAGAATATAGATCTGCTAGTTAATTCTATTCAGAACACGGAGAATACAATATTTGTATGATCCATTATTAACTATGTGCACTATGCAGATAAAGCATGCATGGTAAGTATGATTTTTGCAAGACATATACAATTGGTTGTCTTTTTTAGGGTGTTGTACATTAGAAAAATTCCCTTCTATGCAAGTTTATTAGTGACTAGATGATTTCTTGTTAGGTCTATTCATGTTTATTTAATCAAATGAAGAGCTATCGTTAACATCAGATTAGTTGTCAAATTGATCACCAGGTATGACTGAATGAGTAGCTTTCAAAATACACTATAGAGAGGGGTGATGGCCAGTCTTTCAAATGCAGAACAGCATCCATGGGGCACTGTTATGAGATGGTTGTATCGATTATTCTCACTGGATCGTGCCAGCTAATGCGCCTATATTGTTTGAGCGAAGAAGGGGAATGTGGTACGGACTTCATTGATGTTGAGATTATATACATTCCTATGACCAAAGAGCATGAACCTATGGGGATTGCAGATGAAGGTGAGGAGATCGAAGCTTTGGTGGAACGGAAGAGCTCAAAGGCGAGTACGAGGCAATGTCAGATGATGAATGTTCTAATGACGAGCAAGGTATAGGTGATTAGATCGTTCTATCGGAGTGAAACACACCAATTCAACAACTTAATAGTGAGTGAAGGTGAGCGGGTAGCCTGGGAATACTAGCATAACGAGGTTAGCAAGGAGCATTTTACAAAAGTAAGGAGGAGGTGCAGGAAACAGTCAAGTTCTAGGTAGCGTCATTAAGGAGGATATTCAAGATAGTGAAGTCCAACCTCTGTTTGTCTGATGTGAAATGTGAGATAGAGGAATGCCCTTGGCAAGTACATGCATATCAACCAATGTGGGATATCCATGTAAGTGTTCCATAGTCGTTCCGCACACTTGCGTGGCAACAGAGTTTATGCAATTCCACAAAAACATATCTTTAGTCCTTGTTGAAAATATCATGTATGGAGAGATTGTGGATAATCTAGATTTTAAGCTGTGTTCCATTATTTTTTGCGGTAGAGTAGAGATTCTAGTACATAATAAGCTACACTAAAACTTGGAAGGTGAAACAGAAGGCACTTGAAGCAAGGTTTAGTACGTTCAAAGACTCTTACCACAACCTGCCTAGTATGATCCAAGTCATACAACAAAAGAATCATGGGACCTATGTTTATATTTTGGAATAAGTCTCAAATTGGTAACCCCTAAGAAAATGATAATTAAACGAGCATTCTTCGCTTTTGGTGCATGCATCGATGCATTTAGACAATGTCATCTATTACTTTGTGCGAATGGCACCTTCTTAACTGGTAAGTAAAGGGCAGATGTTGGCTGTAATCGCAATGGATGGCAATAACCCAGTTCTTCTAATTGCACTTGCATTCATCGAGAGTAAGAATGCCGATAATTGATTGTGGTTTCTAAAGAACATGAAAGTGGTGTCGTGGGCGACTACCCACGGGTTTGCATTATACATGATCGACATGTTGGCTTATTGAAGCAAATATGTAGCTGCAACAAGGGGAAGACAAATTGTATCCATGGCCTAATTTGCAGAGTAGATGGTGCAAGAGGCATATTGGTGCTAATTTCTATAAGCAATTCAAGAACATGGAGCTGATGAATCTTTTTAAGAGGCTTTGTGATCAGAATCAACAAAGAAAATTTAATGCACTATGGAAGAAATTGGATGACTTGACGATGAAGCACACAAGAGAGGAAGCGAAGAAGCCCGCCACAGACGTGGAAGAGCTCCCCGTTGTGCTCGGTAATATACTCACAAAACCTCCATAATTGGTTAGGAGGAATTCAAGGCAGACGAAATGCTTCTTAAAATGGATTGAGTATGAGACTAGAGACAAGTGGGGATTGCTTTATGACAATGATGGTGCAAGGTACGAGGTTATGACCACCAACTTAACCGAAGTGTACAACTAGGCTATGAGAGGGTTGAGACCCTTCCTTTGGTAGCTATTTGCGAAGAGAGTGCTACATGGTATTACCAAGTACTTTGTTGATCGAAGCACCCTTGCTCATATCTCCATGAGTGATCCACAACTAAGGTACTCAACTATGATAATGAAAAACATAGAAGAGAATAGCAAGAAAGGGGAGATGCATATAGCATTCAAAATAGGCATGAGGGAGCTTCATTTCAAGATATTGTGTAGGGCCAAAAGTCGTTGTGGGATGAACTGTGAGACAATTGTTCATGGGTGCATGCTTGGAAGGCACACTTGTTCGTGCAATTGCAACAAACACGATCTATTGCATAGACCATATGCACATGTGATGGCTGCTTATTCAATAGTTGCACAGGAATCCAGGAAATTCTTGTTGAAATATTTTATGAAGGAAGCGATGATGAAAACATTGAGTAGAGAACTTTATGGTTTTGGTATGATTGGATCATTCACTAGCCATACCAGTTGGAAGAAGATGAGGTGGATCATCCAACATTGACTGGCTGAAGGGAGGAGTTGGTTGTCTACAGACCAAACATATTAGGAACGATATGGAAGAATCGAGAGCAGGGCCTCATTTGAAGATATACCCCATTTGCAAGGAGATAGATCATACCTTCAAATATTACCCTCACTGGAAGGGCCAGCAAGAAGGAGGAGGAGTCCACGAGGCTGGGGTGGCCGAGTCCTCCATCGACGGTGGTAGCTATCAGGCTGCTAGCGCTATTTGAACTGATGTTCGTAGTTGTTGTATAATCTATGCCTTATATGTAACCTACTTATGAACTACATTACATTACTTTACTATAATCTATGCCTTATATGTAACCTACTTATGAACTATGTTATGTTATGTTATTTTACTATGATCTATGCCTTATGCGTAACCTACATTACATTACTTGTAGGTTTACCTAGTGTTTTGTTACTTTCCTTGCATATTTACCTTGTTAACATACACATCAATCTCAATGAACTTACTACTGTATGCACTAATCTCTATTTTTGCAGCCCATTTTTTTGTCCGGTGATTTTGCACATGTTGTCCCTAAGTATGTCAACATGTTTGACTAGCTAACGAACGACCGTGTCATCTAGAGGTCATTCACCACCGACATCATTGCGTATCATGCATCGGAGGGGATATTCATCCAGTGCATGCAAGAAGCTGCCTTTTGGTTGACACGATGTCACCTAGTGTATAACATCTTTGTTGAGATGTACGTCATGCATCGTGTCATGAGGCAATTCGGACTGTGCAGATGTTCTTAGTAGATGTAGGCGACTGTGTGGATGGGCACGTTCTTGGGTGAGTTGCAGATTTTTCCAATTCCTACTCAATAACATGGCTTAAGCATGTAATTACTAACCTTCATATATTTTGGATATCTATAGGCACACAGAAAGGAGTCACATGACGTATAGGATGGGCCCGGTGCATGAAGCCATACGTCCAATAGTGGGCACTTGAGTTGTAGGATGTCCACCTAGAGTCTACCCTACACGACCACTCGACGTACCCCGTCCACCTAGGGAGTGCTACACCCCTAAAATCCTCTCCATGACTACCCACACATCCCTAAGCCTTGGCTACAATGCAAGCACAAATTTAACTTGGTGGTCTAGGTTTTCAATGACATGGTGAACTCAGGACATCGATTCTTTCACTGTCCTCTGTTCATGGTAAGTAGTTCATTTTCTATCTATGCTTCTATGTATGCATCACTTGTAATCACCTTGTGTTCCTTGTAGACCGCATATTGCAAGTTCACCAGTGGGTCGATCAACTGTCTTCGATCAACTGTCTCCAATACATATCCAGGTTTACATTCACACTTTTCAAATCCGCCTAGACGAGTTGTGGGAGGAGCTCCAGACCAAGAGGTTCAACAACGACGAACTCTACAGACAGAGAATTAGGGAGAGGAACAACGAGGAGGTGGCCTACCTCGGCAGCAATTACCACTTGTACTATTGTTGTACTAACCTAAGCTACAATTGCGCCTGCCACAACCACGATAACCAGCCACATCCACACCACCCTAACAAAAGTCACTTCATATGGGTGCCCTACGAGTGTTCCATTTTCACCTTAGGGTGTTCGCCCGTAAACCCTATTAAATCTATAACCACCATGTCGTTTATATTTCATAAGGCGTACATATATCTTATATGTAGTTTGGGTTGACCGTTCGTGTATGTTGCTATTTGTATCTATAAGTAGTGAGGTAAACATATGCACCTAACCAAACCCTGCATGCCATATAATTTGCATCTTTATTATGAAGTGTTATGTCGGCTTGAAATGGTTTATTTGAACAAAAAGCATTAATTTAATCTGGGACGCACTAGTACAATTATTTCTTTAATTGTTAGCTATTATTTCAAAAGTGTTAAAGCCAAAAAAATGGAAGAATTATTCACAAATAATGAATTTTGTAATTAAAAATGTATTATTTTAAAACTTTAAAATTGACTTTATTGTCATTTCAAGTGGCAACAGAACCTCTGTTGCTATTTGAATTGACAACATGGCCTCTCTCACCAATACAATTGGGACAGAGACTCTGTCGCTAATTGAATTAATAACAAGGCCTCTGTTGTCAATTCATTTGATGACAGAGAGATCCGGACTACCACGTATAATTTCACATAGGATTTTCGCCATTCCAAATGGCGATAGAGTGTTGTCACCATTTAGACTGTCATCGTTTAGAACGGCGATAGTATGTTATTTATATAATTTTTTAAAGGATGACATATTAATGTAATATTAACAAAGATATATTATTTAAAAAAATCGGGATGTTGCTACCTCTCTTGCTTGGCTGGATTCAGCCAAAGCTTCATGTAAGCAGCAGCCACGCTCACCCATGCCAGCAAGCAACCGTGACCACAAACATGAGCATCACTTGAGCCTTGGCTTACATGAGACAGATTGGCAGTTCTCCCCAAAGAAATTGGTATTCTAGTAGGACCTCGTGCATCTAGAAATCATTGGGGAAGTGGAAAAAGCCTGAAACACCGTAGAATACTGAAACACCCAGACATATCCTATTGAAACCTCCAAACATATCCTATTGGACTCAAAAGTACCTACATGGCTACATGTAATACATGTCCTGGACAGAAGTTCAGTGAAAAGAGCATTTAACCTCCATAGCTCGTGGCAATTTGCTTGGACTATCTTGTTAAACATGGAACGAAGCAAAGTTTGTTTCAGTTTTGAGACCAAAATTGATTAAGGAATAGTTTCATAAAAGTTTTTGATGCAATAGGCATCAAAACGGAAAATAAAATATGCACATGTAACTCAAAAACAGATATCGAACCTGTCTAATAGACGAGAAACGAAAGATTTAACCAGTGGCTAAGCCATATCCTGCTCAAATTTTAAACAGCGCCTGAAGTTTTGTAGAACAACACCAAGACCTGATTAAAAAAAATCCTAACGAGCCCGGCAACTAGATACAGGGCTCCGCTCCTAGAGCAGAAGCCTCAGAAACCCAGCAAAAAAAACCCCGCGAGTTTCCACGAACCAACCAAACAAAAAGAGCGGGGCACAGGAGAGATCAAAATAAGCCGTGCAGGAATTCCCTGATCAAGGACATCCAGGACAGAAACCTCAAAGCCTCGACCCAGGACTCGGAATCAAGAACCCACCCGCAGGAACTAACACAAACGGAGGCCTAACCAGATTGTTCTTAGGACTGTACGGCCCTGTGTATCAACAGACAAACATCCAAGGGAAAAAAACCAAGACAGAACAGAGCAACGTAGAGACGGAGGATAGAGAAACCAGGGAATTACCTAGCTACGTAGAGACGGAGGATAGAGAGAAACCAGGGAATTACCTAGCTTAGCATCTCAATGGAGGAATCTGGTGCCTCTGTGCAGAGAGAGAGACAGAGAGAGAGAGAGAGAGAGAGAGCGAGCTTGTTTATGGCCTCGATGCCTCAGGCTGACGGTGGAGTATAGATTGCCATTGCGGGAGTCGGCTCGCGGGTGCGCGACGTCAGATGACGGGGGGCGTCTGCCGCGGACGGCGCTCTCCCACGCCCGGCACCAGTCGGCTCGGCGCGGCTGGCGGCCGAGCTGATACACGTAGCTCTCTCGTGGTGTGTATTTCTTCGGGATGCGTTTCGCGAGGGCCCATTTCGGTGGAATTTTCTCCCGTCCCGCGGGGTGGTTACCTCCGCAGAACTGTGACAGCGCATTGGTAGGTCTGAAGGGGAATTCTGATGGCGATGTTTTTAGCATCTCATCGTTCTTGCAGAGTATTATCGGCCGGGGTTGGTATGCTTCGTCGCGCGTACGTGACGAATGGCACATGTAAAGGCTGCGTCCTCGCCGAAGAACGTCCTGCGAAGCCTTGGACTGTCTCATGGCCCCGATCACTTTGGAGAAGAAAACACTGTTCAGCGATCGGAACACTGTAGTATTTTTATCACGTAGTGAAATTTTTTTTGTTTTTTGGTTTTTTTGTGTTCCGTTTTTTTTCTCATATTCCTTTGCATTGTCCGCACTAGACTAGCGAGCCGTTTTTATTTTTACATTTTTAAAATTTAATTATGCCTAACATGCCACTCCATTCTGATGTTTTTGATCAATTCTGATTTTTTCAGTAAAAACCAAAAACTATTGCTATTCCGATCGCCCAGCTGTAGCTAGAGCATCAGGTACATATGCTTGAAGCTACGAAGCTATAGCGACTCTTTTTCTGGCTTCTTTGGTAGAGAATTTGCTCTCAGTTTCTCCTCTGGATCATCAAGGGGTTGTTGAATCTCCTGGCCAACCACACATACCTGAATAAATATATCCGGACCTTATACGCACAGAAAAACAATTAAGACAGTTCAAACTATGCAAGAAACGGTCCGGGCAAGGGAACGGAAATATGGAACCTGGACCGGCTAGCTCCCCATCCCATCCTTTTCAACAAAAAGCAGAGGTTGTGATGTGTCGGCTCAATCCGATTCGACTTCTCAACGATTTTTTTGGGTTTTTCGATGGTTTTTAATTTCTCTCGGTAATTACTATGTGTTAGACTAATAAATTATAGAAAAAAAAACAGGCCAATCATAGGAAAAGGCCTCTGCAGCGACACGAAGATGCGATTGGCTGAAGCATTACGTGCACAAGTTGCATCTCGTTTTGGATCTTTTCGACAAATCAACAAGGACCTAGTTGGTCCGGTTGGTACCCAGATTAATTCTTGCGGCGTGGAATGGACCATGAGTATTATTGTTGCTCCGTTCGTGTCCACTTGCACACGAGCTAACACCGAGTACTGATGCGTAATTGCGTATATATGTATGCTACGGAGTATACTGGCTACCTGCTACCTTTGCATCACTACAATTATATATGTGCGTATGTTGATTTAAATGCTATCTTTGCATCATTCTATAGATGGTTTTGGTGGTTGAAGAATTCACCTCTGCTTTGCCGAAGAGTTATTCTTCGATCTTCCACTCAATGACAGAATACATCTGGTCAAACTAGTGTTTAAAGTTCTAAATTTGTTGCGTGACAAATTTAATTACCTTGAATAAACAACATATGTGCATCCAACCATGCTAACAAGCAAAGTCTAACTTAACAACTAACCAATGTTGATTTTTTTTTCGTGCTGCCCTTTTATGTGAACTAGCTTGATTATGTTAGTGATAATACCACAATCATGGAGATAAGAGTATCACTTTTATATTTATAATCTTTTAAATAGATATTATTATGTTCCTTGAATGAAATTCCATTTATAAATATTGGCAAGTATGTGAGTTGTTGGTGAAGCCTTCTATTTATTGTATGATGTCATTCTAAAATATCCCTGATCGGATGTCACTAGTCAAGACACTGATGACTTATAGACCAGCACATATACTAACTGATGACCACATTTCATCAAACATAGATATGAGAATATCAAATCAATAATGTGGACACATATTAGAGAACATGATATTAGATTGATCCACTTTGAGACACTGTTGAAATTATTATGTCTTATATATCATCAGTTGGCCTCAAGCAACGATGATGTATAATCCTTATACCTGATATCAGTATAGTTTTCACATATATAATAGTGCACATAGGGATTGCCAAATGCTACACCGTAATTGAGTAATTATAAATATAGCTTTTGGGTATACTACGAAATAAACAGAGGAAAGTGACTGGTCGGATATAGAATTTGCCCCTCCTACATAATAGAAGAGATATCCGTAAGCCCCTCAATGTAGTCAAAAAAG
Organism: Melocanna baccifera; assembly: GCA_036346265.1. Lineage (NCBI taxonomy): Eukaryota > Viridiplantae > Streptophyta > Magnoliopsida > Poales > Poaceae > Melocanna > Melocanna baccifera. The sequence goes on along the minus strand of CM070680.1, from coordinate 25,939,977 downwards.
AAAGTGCATGGTTATACCATAAGTGGTCAAATAGTCGATCACATGAAGTTATCTATCTCTAGATCATAAAAAGATTAAACAGTTCATGGAGGATGACACGTTTCTTGCCTAGAGTTTGATAAGATATTGTAATATTATAGTTTTTACTGCATTTTAAAGTTTTTAAAATAAAAACAACTATTTAATTTTTTTTAATTAATTAAAGGTTAATATGAATTTTTATAAATTAAAAATATTTAATATGAATAAAGTAACATCAATTAAATCAAAACCAATTTTAGTTGGGTTCCTTGTGATGCAAGAAATTTTTCTGTATTTTCTTGTACTTTTTAGAGTTTATTTGCTATTTCTTTGAGCTCAATTGAATTTATTTCTTTTTTGAAATTCAAAAACCCTAAAAAAAATCTGAAGTCCTCTCAGGCCGAATCTCCTTTTCCTCTAGCTCAATTCCTTTTTCCCAGCCCAACTCGGCAACCCAACCACCGCAGCCCAGCTTGGCCCAATCAGCAGTCGCGCCATGCGTCGCGCCCGCGGCCTAGCCCCACTCGTGCCACCACACGTCGGCTTGATACTCCAGCCCATTCGCTCACTCACCGAAATGTTAGCTCCACTAGTCAGCACAGTAGTGTGCACCATGCATCTTTCTCGCTCGTGCCCGAGCTGAACACACCTCACCACCATGGGAGTTCGCCTTCACAACATCTCCCCACACTATAAAAGACCTGGCCGAGACCATGAATTGCACCCGAAGCCATCCTCTTCCAAAACCCTAAAATCCCGATCCATATGGTGTTGCGAAGTTGACAAATTTGAGCTTCAAACTGTCGCCATGGCCGTTGGTTTCGTCGAGGTTTTTCGCCACCATCGATGAGATTGCACCCTTCTCATCACCTCCATTACAACCCCCTCTCCAAACTCTAGCTTGCCTTTGCCTCGCTCTCGCCAGAAAGCCACCAGATCTACGAGTTCACCAGAGCCAAAACTTCACCACCACTTCTTGCTTGCCGTCAGCTATCTCCGATGACCTTAGGTTTCCACAAATAACCCATTGCGTTTGTTGAGTCTCGCTCCACCAGATCCACTATTCGTGTTCGCCAGCACTCCCTACATCATCGACAAGGACCTCACTGGAAAAACCCAATGCTACAGTGCTCCTCCACTGACGTGGCCTCCACCATAGCGACCAAGCCAACGTCTCGCCCACGCAGCCGCCATGTGAGCATCGCACCATGTTGCATTGCCACGTCATCTGACCAGCCATCATACATGTAGGCATCCATATCAGCCTTAGTGCACACGTGTCATCCCAATCACCATGCCACCTCAGCCAATCTGCCATGTCATCATATTGTGCACTATTTCACAAACCAAGTCTACCATGAACCAAAACCATGGTCCATGCACCCAGTCCACCGCATAGTAGAGAAGAGCTCTCTTGAGCAATAAAGAAGTATATTCAAACTGGTGAGTTCTCGAGGGCTCCCTCCTTAGAGGTAACCCCCATTAGCTCTCCGACAAGAGTAAGGAAGTCATCTCGAACCTTTGAACCTGTATTAGTCCACGTGTCATTTTTACTCTAGTAGACAATGGCCTGTCATACGACTGACATTCATCCCCTCACTTGTGTTTGATTTTCACACCTTCAATATTGGCGCTATCCGTGGGGACTGTAGCTAATTGATGAAAGGCTAAGGCTCCTACCAAGAAATATACTAAGTCCATGAAGCCTCATCCAGCTTTGGCGTGCAATGAGCTCATGGATGACTCGTCCACTCTCTAGAGGAGCCTTGGGTGTGCACCTTCGTCGGTGATCGGGCCCATCCACCATAGGATGGACAACATCCAACATGCCCCAGGGCTCCCAAGCGTGTCCTCCTTCCTTGCGCTAGCAGATGCAAGGTCCAACCAAGGGCGGAAAGCTCAAGAAGCCCTTGCAGCCAGAGAGCTAAGAGTTCTGAGGCCAACCATCGCCCTCGGAATGCATGATACCATAAATTGCATGGCGATGAAGGCCGGCTACAAGAATAACCCCTTAACGTGCTACTGTTAGGGGACAGTCCTGACCTACAAAGCTCATTGCTCTCGTTTGGGCTCTCGAGAGACTTTCTCTGTATGAGATTTCACCTCGTGGTGCATAGGGTATATAACCTATGTAGTCTCCCCTAGCAAAAGTCTAAGGTGGCTTGGGTATCCGTTGCCTCCACCATGGTAGCTTGTGTCCTACTAGACCCAAGGCATAGCAACAACTTGGGCCTAGTGCCCAAGTTAACAGATGTGCTGAGGACTCGTCCCCCGTAGACTCCATGCCGAAATAAACTGATGGACGATGAGAGACTGAGGGCTATAGAGGTGAAGCTGAGAGACACCAAAGAGAAGTTATAAACTATCAAAGAGAACTTAAGAGTTACTGAGGAAAAGCTAAATGCTTCCAAGGAGAAGGTGGGGATTATTCGCAAGGGAACATGAGCTCGGAGATGTTGTGGAACAATGATCAATACTCAAGGTAGAAACATTGTGGGGACAGGTAGACAATGTGAGATTGGAATGTGAAAGAGAAAATGATCAGCGCTCGCTTCTCATCGCAAGGTAACATTCACTCGACATGATAGATGATCGAAGTCATTGTTGTGAGACAAGTATAGTCCCATCATTTTAGATAGTGAGATTTTTTATGTGATAACCTTTTGTAAGCATGATATCCTATGATCGAGGTGGTAGGTGCCTTAGAAGTTGGCTAACAACTGATCACAAAGATGTTGCCAGGAGTAGATCAACTCGAGTGGTTGGTTTAACAACCATGACCGAGCAGACCCTTCAAGCACAGTTGGGAGGTAGTTGTCCATCACATGTTTGTCTCCTAATGCTTAAAATACCGTGGTGCAGATCTGGAGGAATTCAAGAGGATTTTAACTCCCATCGAACTTCTCCATATTTGCTAATTGAAATTTATCTAGCCAACAGATTGCTTGGAGGTTAGACGAGAAATCCAAACAACCAAGATTGGTTCATAACGTCTCCTTTGTGAAAAGGAAAGTCGTATTCCTAGAGTGATCAATTTTGATGATAACTAACCATTGCAGCGCTAAGTCAATCATAGTCGTTGGTTCTATGAGAGTAGTCATCCTCGCGCTCCAACTGTTGATGCAAATCTCTTGTTGGGAGATGTGATCCTCTACTCATCCGAGGAGGTCAAGGATCATCAGCCAGAGGAGGTGTACGTTGCTCCCTTTCTTACCACCCCACATGGTTGTCAATCGGTTGGGTGGTGGACATGGTTGAGAAGGATCTTATCCCTTCTCTGATGTCTAGAGGAGGGAGATTGACTAGACTCAGAGGGAGTAGTTCTGGTATGTCTACCAGAACATTTGCGTCGGTAACGCTTGACACGCTTGCATGGTGGTCTGGAGATGTTGAGCAATTTTCTGCACAAAAGCAACATTGGTTTGGGTTATCAAGTAGGTCATTTATATGTTGCAAGTCTTAAGCAATTACTGACTTGTATTTACTTGATTGGGTAGTCTGGCCTGGGCCTCAATTCTTCTTCTTCTTGTAGTTTCAAGATCATCTACATCTGTATGTGATGGTAAGTCCCTTGGTGTAGTACAATCAACTCTAGAACATTGGGGTTGCTCATTAATGTTGATCTCTATTGTGGTCGAAGGCATCCTGGCCATTCTCACCAGTCCTCAGAGTGAGTGGAGCACGGACATCATCCTAAGAGCCTTCACGTGGAGAGTTATTGAGATCATCACGAATGATGAACACCCCCTGGGGACTGCTCATGGTCTAGTTCTTGGAACTCAAGGAGTAGTCAAAAGGTAGTGCCTCACCACTCGGAGCAATCCCTATTAGGAAGGGAAATTCTGGGTTATAACCATCTTCAGCTGCTCCATTGGTGGGTGGATGCGAATCCTCTGCAGGTATGATCCAATGTGGAGCATTATCGACCCCTCACACAGTGCCAGTGTTGATAACCACGGGGTTGTGTTTACCAGGTGATGGTGAAGACCTAGAGAAGTGTGTTCTAGGATTTCACACAGAAGATCTGCCATCGATTGGCAGGCTTGAGTGCTTGGAGATGATGGCCTCAGAGCAGGTGGAGCCCTCGGGTGCGGATGTTGGTTCTGGCCACTTGGGCCCTTGCCCTCTAGGGGTTCTAATTTCCCTTCTGGAGGTAGCAATGCTCGTGATGGTGTAACCGCCTCTGCCTAGACAGAGAAACGACTTTCGAGGTGGCAGTTCCATATGCTTCTATCCCTCCTCCATCTCCCAACACCACTCCTTATAAAGTATTGAAGAGGTGGCAGTTGCATCCTGTAGGGAGGTGCCTCCTCGGTTCATGAATCCTACATGTGATCGCCAATTATTATCAGCGAGACATCCTCCAAGCACGATCGTCGGACGGTTATTGTCAAGAGATAGAGACTAGATTCATGTGGTTATGTCAGAGAGATGAGAGCGCACATTCCCTTTTGACTACCACACATAGTTAATTGAAGTGGATTTAGTATCCAATTGGAGGTAGGGTTCACATGTTTGATTATGGACCCTTCCAACCAAGTGGTGGTTGATACCTAGCTTGATCTGAGTATATTCTTCTCGACTAGGATACTCAAAGGAACTATCGGAGCAATTCTTTATACTTCAATTACTATGGACATTAAGTTTATTCATTAATAATTATTTAATCCTCATCACCCCTTATTATGACATTGTATTGACATAAAAAATATTCAAGGAATTAGTAGCCACAAACATTGGTGTCAATCTATAATTAAACAATTTGCATGATGTACCTTCATAAAGCTAAAACAAAAAAATTTATTTGGACTTGAGGGAGTACTTATCGTCCACAGAATCAATAATATGTATGGGATGAAAGCACCCCAATTATCAATTATGGTGGTGCAGTAAATAATTGCAATTGCATGCATTGTTTACATAAATGGTATTGTAGTCATTTTTTCAGATTTAGCCATCAAACACCCGTTTTTATAAATCGAGCTAGGGGAGCTTGGCAGGTAGTTTTCAAACCCTCCACAACGGCATTAAGTCATGCCTCATCACTAACTCACAATTAACGCTAATTAAATAAGATTAGTACTAATTAAATGTTATTAGCATTGATTAAATATAATTAGTATTAATTAAACATACACACTAATCCGTTCGGTGACCTATCAAGATAGAGGAGCTCAATAGATATAATAAGAAGACTATCCTGGGTTGGCTCCGCCTTCTGCTGCTACTGCTAGGCAGAGCCGCTCGATGGAAGCTCCTGGCTCGCGTCGCCCTCGGCTTCACCGGCCCGTTTCGCCGTCCCCGCACGCGATCCGCCGTAACCGGCTAGCTCCGCTCCTTTTACGTGCCGCTCACGCGCCCCCGTTAACAAAAGCACTCCCCACCCTCCGGAGCCCCACGCCCACCTCGGAATCCCATCTCACATGTCAGTGACCGTCGCACAATCCTTCCGGTAGCTCTCGGTGGGCCCGCGTCTCCACTCGCCACGACCACCGGGCGACGAATTAGGCAGCGTGGGGCGCCGCCATTCGCGTGCCTGCACCCGGGGCCCCGCCTCCACCCGGCGTTTCGTCCGTGCGGCTGTGCAGGCCGGCGAGGCGAGACGGACGGTGGGGCCGCGGAGGTGACGTCAGTGGTGGGAGGGAAGCCGACGCGACGCTGCCGCCGGTCGCTTTCGGTGAGCTTGGGAAGTTTCAGGCTCGCCGGAAAAGCTACAAAAAATGGTACTGGGAAGGTGGTTCTCGCAGGCTGCAGCTAGTATTTTTCGTGCCAACCGGCTTAAATGTGAGGTGGTAGCTTAGCTAGTAGTACATGGACCGGGGCCGATGGTTGGTGCTTCTTCTCAGGCAGGGTTGGTGAAAATATAATAATAATAATCGAGTTGTTTGCAGCTTGGAAATTTTGAAGGTTGCCTACAGGAAAAATCCTTTGTATTCTAGCGTTCACAAGAAATTAAAGATAGACGTGCTAATTTAGCCAATGCGATGCTAATGATAGCTGGAAAGGAGAGTTGACGAGAGCTGCTAGCTGATTAGAAAAGTAGAAGAAAGACACTACTATTGAACTGACGTACTGCTATCTAGAGCTGGGAATTGGGCGCGCCGCGCCGCTCGCCCATCATCCCACCGCCGTGCCGCGCCGCCCGCCTCACCTCCGCCAGCTCAAGCACGGCCCAAAGCCCGCCGTGCCAGCCGTTCGTGCCGCGCCACCAAGCCCACCAAAGTAACTATGCACGACAAAGGCGGTGGCGACGATGATGGCAATGGCCGCCATCTTCCTTTCTCTCACACCCATCTCGTTAAAACTAACGATGGAGAACTTGTGAGATCTTTCACTATTCGATAACGAAAAGCCTTGAGAACGTCAACGATGTGTTATAGAGACGTCTTGCGATCTTGCTTCTAGAGTACGACGGAACATCCAATCGAATGTCTAACCTTTGGGTGCTCCAATCTTGTTCGTGAGGAAGAAAGACTCGATCTCCTCCCCACCTCCTCTCTCTCGCCCTCAATATACTTAGACCGTAGTCCGCCCGCCTTAAAATAACGAATGCTCTAATCGACCTTAATATACTTGGATGAAGGGAACACGGCGCCCTATACCCAGAGGAAAAGCCTGAAGCAATGGTTGAAGGATGTGTGAATCGGATAACCATAAGCACAAACGGTTCACATGTGTGAAAATTTTATGAATTTTGTGAACTCGCTCATGCTTATGGTTATACTACCAGAGAGCGCATATTTGGATCACTTAGATTTAAATGCAATCGTTTAAACAATATAGTTCTTGTATGTATTTCTAAGAAATTAAGTCTTTCAAGTTATTTGAAAAACATGTGTTTTAATTAGATCTTAATAAAGTGGAGCTTTCAACAAAATAGATATACAATTTAAAGGTTATATTCATTGGTTCACAAGGATTTAGCAATTTTTGTATACTAAATATCACAAAATCTCGTAAATATCTAAACCCTTGTCCCTCCTCTCTCTCGCTCTCCGCCTCCATTTCTCCCGCCGCCTCCCACCAACTCCATTTCTCCCCGCCTCCCCGCCGCCCCCTCGCCCCACCTCCCGCCGCCCCGCCGCCCTCCTCCCCGGTGGCCCGGCCCCGCTCCCGCCGCCTCCTCCTCCCCCTCCTCCCCGCTCCCGCCTCCCTGGGCCCCGGCTCCTCCTCCAGCCCCGCAGCCTGCAGCCCCCTCCTCTCTCCCCGCCGCCTCCTCCCCGCCGCCTCCTCCCACCGCCTCTCTCCCCGGTGGCCAGTCCCCTCCTCCCCTCTCCCGCCGCCTCCCTCCCCTCCTTCCCCCCGCGCCCCTCCTCCTCGGCCGGTCCCCACCTCCACCTCCCGGCCGCCTCCTCCTCCCTTCACCGCATCCGCCGCCGTGCCCATGGAGGAAGGAGGCGCCGCCGCGCGAAGAACAAGGGAGGTCGTCGGCCCGGTGCTCGCCGAGGCGGGGCGGCGGCGCGAGGAGTCGCCGACGACGATGAGGAGGAGGAGGAAGGAAGGAGATGCCGCCGCCGCACGAGTTGCCGGGAAGGAAGATAGAGATGATGAGCGCGCGTTGGCGGCGGGTTTCGGCATCCTCGAGCACGCTCCTTCTTCCTCCACTCTACTCCATCCGCTGTGTGTATGAGTGTGATTTCTTGGGGTGTGGAAATGTGGATTGGGATGGCGACGGAGGACGAGGGCGGGGACGCGGAGGGGAGCCGGGGCGAGGCGGGACGCCGAGAGGAGCGGGGAGGCCGAGGCGGCCGGCGGCGTGCCGGCCGTGCCGCCGAGCCCGCAGGCCGCGTGCCGCCCGAGCACGCCCGATCGCCGCGCGCCGTCGCCGTGCCGCCACCATGCCGATTTTGAGGCCCGCCCGCCCACCGTTCATGACCGCCGCAAGACGCCCGCCACATGTCGGGCCGGGCCGTGCTTGGCCGGCCGTGCGGCCGTGCCTGGCCGCCCAAAGAAGCCCGCCCAACTCCACTCTCATCGCTACCATCCGACCTAATGCCACAAACCTAAACACACAGGCTGCAAGAACTATACCATTTCCTTCCCTGGCTGAGCCCTGTTCTAGAATCTAGACCACCGTCAGAGATCCAGGATCCTCCCTCCATTACTAGTTTTGGCTGTAGGTAACTAACTTGAGCTACCGATAGGTCAAATCATGGATTTTCCCAATTGTCTGCACCAACAATACGCCGACTTGGGCAAAATCGAGCTATATTAGAACTTGCTCCACATTTTCTATAGTAGAAAAAACTCTAGTGTCGAACTGTGCCGAGTCAGAACGGAGTACATTTCTCAGTATTGTTGGTTTCAGATCCTATAGCACCCAACAGACGCAGCCAATCAAGCTAATGTTAGCATGTTCCTGCTCTTGAGACGAACTGACGAGCTAATGTTTACTGCTGCGTACACATCACATCGTTAATGACATGCTAGCTAGCACTAGCTAGATCGGTTAATGCCACGTAGTTGCACTCTCATCTTGAGCTTTGGACTGCGCCAATTGGGAGGATGGATTCTTCCAGATTCGAAAGGACAAGACTCCTCTCAAGAAATGACTTGAATAACCTGGGAGCAATAAGATATAACCCTACTTGCGAGAGTGTGACAGTGCGACGCAAGGCGCAACCATTGGACGGGAGGGCGTCACCGTCCCCTTCCTACGCGCGGAGGAGAGTCAATGAGGTGTCGCCGGTGGCAGCCATAGCCTCCACCATTAATAGGTGAGCAAATCCTCCGTCTTGCTCCATTGTAACCTAGCCAAAAGCTTGACTCACGAGCTGGCTCGAGTCAACTACTGAGCATAAGTCAAGTCTACACTCTAGCTCAATTTCTAAATGAGTCGAATCGAGCCATAACTCGGCTCAGTGCGAGCTCGATTGAGCTTGACTCAAGCCGACTCGGCTTGGATCATTTCAACCCCTAGATACTAATGATAGACCAAAAGGAGGGTTGACGAGAACTGCTAGCTGATTAGAAAAGTAGAAGAAAGACACTACTATTGAACTGACGTACTGCTACCATCCGACTAATGCCACGAACCTAAACACACAGGCTGCAAGAGCTATACCATTTCCTGCCCTGCCCAGAGCCCTGTTCTAGAATCTAGACCACCGTCAGAGACTCAGGGATCCTCCCTCCATTACTAGTTTTGGCTGGTTAAAGGGGCGCTCGTTTTAGAGATTGTTTTTAGTTTTTATTAAAATTTTACTGTAGATGATTTTTTTTACTGTAGCTGATTTGGTTTTTTAGGCATAATTAATTTAAAAAAATGTAAAAATAGAAAAAATATGTTAACCCATTAGGGACAATACAAAGGAACACGGGAAAAAAAAAAAATACAAAAAAATTTAAAATATCTAAAAAAATTTAGAAAAAGACGAAATACTGAATAGTGAAAAAAAATAGAAACTAAAAGTAGAAACCGAAAAAAAACCGAAACAAGCGAGGTGAGCTACCGATAGGTCAAATCATGGATTTTCCCAATTGTCTGCACCAACAATACGCCAACTTGGGCTAAATCGAGCTATACCATAACCACATTTTCTATAGTAGAAAAAACTCTAGTGTCGAACTGTACCGAGTCAGAACGGAGTACATTTCTCAGTATTGTTGGTTTCAGATCCTATAGCACCCAACACACGCAGCCAATCAAGCTAATGTTAGCATGTTCCTGCTGTTGAGACGAGCTGACGAGCTAATGCTTACTGCTGCGTACACATCACATCGTTAATGACATGCTAGCTAGCACTAGCTAGATCGGTTAAGGCCACGTCTACTTACTACTGCTACTCCAATTAATCAGTTAGTTGCACTCTCAGATCTTGAGCTTTGGACTGCGCCAATTGGGAGGATGGATTCTTCCAGATTCAAAAGGACAAGACTCCTCTCAAGAAATGACTTGAATAACCTGGGAGCAATAAGATATAACCCTACTTGCGAGAGTGTGACAGTGCGACGCAAGGCGCGACCATTGGACGGGAGCAATAAGCTATTGCTCAATTATCAATGGAACGACTAGGAGATTTTATAATCTCGGAAACACTTCACGTACGAAAAGAGAATCCTTCAAATTAAGTTCAAAACAAACTCCCCCTGCAGGCTTCACTGACATGTTAGGGCATCCACAATATAATCTTAAAGTAGTCCATAAACATTAAAATAATCCTAATAGATTGGTCATAAATATTATGGCAAAGACAACAAACAGGTGACGAAAAATCGGATCACTAGCTTGTAACCCGTCCATAAGGCATTAAAAAAAATCAATATTGATTGCTGCAGCAGTGCACAAGGTATAGAATACATTAATCGGTGGAGGTCAGAAAAATATTCCTATGCTGCCGATAGTCCATATACATTGTAAGATGCTGAGTTAGGCTGTGATCACTTTATATTTACTAACATTAAACATAGGAGATGGGCTTAGACCTTAGGAATCCATCGGTAAGACCCACGAGTGCGATGGAGCTCCTCAGTAGCTTTCCGTCGTTTGTCACTTTCTATTTTTTTTATTTTTTCGATTTTTTTAGTTTTATTTTTTTCCCGTATTCCTTTGCATTCTCCGCTCTAGATTAGCGTGCCATTTTTATTTTTACATTTTTTAAAATTTAATTATGTCCAATAATCCGTTTTTGTTTCTGGTATTTTTTCACCAATATTTTTTTTTTAATTAAACTTAAAAAGTCATCGCTATTCCGATCACCCCTTTAATATATATGGATTTCACTTTATATTATACTACACATTAAGCATAGGAGATACCTTTAGACCTTATGGATTTCATCCATCGGTAAGACCCACGAGTGCAGAGATTTAGTATACACGTAACACATCGCTACTTTGAAAATAGAACATAAGGCATAGATGATGTTTGCATTGGTGGGCGTACCGTGTCATGCGATTACACGCACAGTTTATGCATGGGGCATGCTACCCCGCGGGAAACTATCGGAATCGACGGTTTTGGACCTTTCGGTAGTGAGAGAAACAAAAAAAAATGGTGAACGATGAAGTGACGTAGGGTTGGTAGATATGATTAATCGCGGGTTTTATAAACAATTGCAGTCCACGTAACCGAGCACGTACGATCGAAGGAAACGGGGAAATGAATGAAGCTCCAGCTAGATTGAACGCATCTAGCGGGCCCCCTCGTTAGTTGGTGATTAAAAATCGATTAAATGTGGCAGTAACCTAACGTATATCACGTGAAACTATGGGTCTATACAGTGGCGAGCCAGAAAGAAAATAAAGGATAGGTTTAAAATATACTGATAGTAAGAAATATCAGCGAAGTTATATTGGAAAATATCGTAGTTTACACATGAAAAGCGACCCAAACAAAACAAAATAAAATAAAATCAAAAAGTATAAAATAGGTACTCGAAAGTATATTATGAATTTAAAATTTAAACCACTTGATTCAGAGTTTGAATGGCAGAGAACGGGTCATTGGAAGGTTTGCCAGAGAAGACAATATAGAATAAGATAAAGGAGACAATGCACAATGATGCTGTTTTTGTGGGTGATGCCTATTGATATGGCTTGGCAGCATAGTTTTTGGAACAAGTTTATCATAATTTTTATTTGGTTCTAATAAACTGGGAAGAAATCATGTCGTAGAAAGCAGCAGTAACTTTTGCTCTCGAGCAATGAAAATGTTTAAAGCGGAGAAAAAGGCAAGAAGTAAGCAAGCAACAAGTAAAATGGCAAGTATTACTAAAAGTGGGTTGTTGGTTGTTACCAATGGTAAAGACTTTTGATTTGCTTTGCTTAATCAAAATGACAAGCAGCAAGCAATATGAAGGTAACAAGTAAATGTGCAAAATCACTTCAGCTTGGGGAAGGTGATCGAGGCTCAAGCCTCACTAAGCCCCCCCCCCCCCGGCTGGCTACACCCCTGGGTCTGTACATTTGGAGCCCCAGCGTAGAAGCCTTCTTCTCTCTCCCTCACTGATAGCAGGCCCCGTCGTTAACTCTATCCCTACCTCTCACCACTTGTGCACTTTCAGTAAGGGAGAGAAAATATTATGGGCTCTATATGTTATTCATCTAACTTGGTTAATTTGTTATCATACATAACAAAATCACACACTTATGATGCCACGTAGGCAAAGCTACTATGCAAAACCGACTTAGGAGGTTATATGGATGAGTTTGCAAAGTTTAAAGTGCTAAATACCCGATTTTTAAGTTGAGGATACTAGATAAACTTTCGAGCAAAGTTCAGGAGTTATATAGATATTTTTCTATTATAAAAGTATTTTACAAGACAAATATACATGCATCATTTCAATTCGTCCAATATAAAAATTCAAAAAAAATTGATAGTCAAAGTTTATAATGTCTGGCTGTGTGTAACAAAAACGACTTTGTTTAGTAACCGGAGGGAGTACATAGATTCGTAGAGTAGTGTACATATACAAGAGTTGCATTTTAGAATGAGTTTGTTTCTGTTTGGCCTAGGTTATTGAACATCGTCCGAAAGAAAAACAACAAACGCATGTTTCCCACCGTCTAAAGCTCAATCCCTACTGTTCTGCAAGCCAAGCCCAAGAGAAACCGAGTATTGGCTCGAACTCGAAAGTATGAAATCTTGAGTTTAAGATTGAGCTCGAGCGAGCATTTCTCAAAGCGCGGTCTACAATAATAGGAGACACATATTACTGGGGTATAGAGGACTTGCAGTAAATTAGACCACGGCCAACAAACAACCCTTCTTATTTCATAGTTATGCATTTTGTTTGGAGGACTTCATAGTTATGCTCATCAGGCAATATAAAAGATCTGCGGTAAGTTGTTTACAGGGGAAAAAAAGACTTGCTCAAATATGATCCTATAGGAGCGAAGCTAGCTAATTAGCTAACTAAGAACATGAGGATGAATGGATGATCATATATGCATGCTAGCTACCTGCAACTTTCATTCAGGTCAGAAATTAGGTTTGCTTCCGCCAGACAATCCTTCTAGGTTACTGCAACTCTGAACCAGTGTGGCCAGCGATTTCGCCTTAGTTTGCTGCAACACACGTCCAAGATCACCGGTACTCCCTCGAGAATTAAGTAATGTAAGTACCCAATAATAGTGAACACTAGGTCAAATTTAGTTTGGTATAGAACAGAAGATTCCTGCTCCCCCGTCGACCAGAATCCATCCTCTAATAAGCACTGATGCAACTTGACATTTTTTTTTAAAAAAAAAGAAGAAGGCATCAACATCATAAAACCAGGAAATGCAGCTAGCTAGCGAGAGGCATCTGTTCACGAGAGCTAACCCTTTTTTTTTTCAAATTCCAATTTGCACATGCCCAAGGAAAATATGGGCTTACCTGCAAGGGACCACGCAGCCCATCGTCATCCGGAAGCAATTTGCTTTCTGGGCTTCGACCCACCAGATAAGCTGCGTTCGGCCCGTTCATATTGTTTTTTTAGATTTGGCTTTTGAAAAGTAACAGCCTGTTTGGTTTTTGAAAAGTAACAGCATGTAGAGAAGTTGATAGAGATAAACACTTATATATAATTTTAGCTGATATAAATAAAGTTATTATAGTATATATTAGTATATCCTATTTTAAAAAAATATTTTATTTAAAAGTTAGATACTATAAAAAACTATTTATTATATAAAAACAGTTTTTAGGAGCCAACAACCGAATTGATATGAGAGAAACCATCACCAATTTGGGCTGGGCTCAAGTACTAGTGCAGGCCTAGGAAGCAGGCAAACAGCCACGACTCATCTTCTTCCTATAGCTGTTCTTTCTATGGCCGAAAAAAAGGACGCCGGAGTACGGAGGGGTACTCGGGGTCCGGCGGCCGGAGGTGGGGCTGGAGCTCCAACAGTGCCGCCGCCCCTACTTGTTTGGAAATGAGTTGTTTGCTTGGGAATTTCGATCTTCCAGAGTCCAAACGTGAAATTTTCGTAAGAATTTTTTGATCAGATCATCCTAGAACTGTTTAGCATCTACGTTCCAAATGGAGCCTGAATTTTCACACTCGGGCTACCCAAGTTAGGCAATTTCACATTCTTGATCCCTAGCTATGCAATAGGCTCAATGGAATTTTCGTGCTTTTTTCTAGGGTATGCCACTTCTTTTACGCACGACGCAAATGTTTTTTGTGAGAACACATGAAAGTACTCCAAACATAAATAGGCTTGTACAAGAACAAGCCATGCTTATTCAATCTGACTCGTACTCTGATCCTTTGCATGAATTCAAAACCGGACAAACTCCCAGTTAGCTCAGCTACTGAGTTTAGGCTAACAAAGAAATTAGCGGTACTGACATGATGGAGTAATACTGTGGAACAGTGTTGTCACAACGTGAAAAGACCGGGCGTACAAGGACCGCGTCCACGAGATCCCCGGAGCCCGAACGCCGCCATGCTCCCTCCTCTGTCAACGAAACATACACATAAAATTTTAAGTGATACCAAAGAGAGAAGAGGAGAGAGAAAGATGTTATATATTATTTAACAGGTGATTTTATAGATAATTTTCTTTATATTATTATATAGACAACTATATAGATAATATATTAATTATATAAAGTTATTATAAATAATATAGACAACACATTGTATATGTTGTTTTTAGTCTGTATATAGATGATATGGCAATATATTATAGGCTATCATTGTCTATATCATTGTATATACTTAAAGTGTTTCGAAGATGTTGGTTTATTAACATAGTTTTTTTCTTTGTATTATCCGTAAGATATAATAATTTTTTATTTTTTTAATTAAATATCTTAGAAAAAGTTACCACTGCTACATTGCTATTTCAGTCAAAAGGTATGATATTTTAGAACATGACTTAAAAATAACTCATATATATCCTATAATAGTATATATATAGTTATTATCTATAATATTTTCTATATCATTTATATCTACAATTAAAAACAACTCATACGGTAAATTATCTCCATATTTATCTATAATAGATTTACATGAATGAATTAATTATGTGTATAGTCGCATGGACAGCTGACATGTGCGTACACGCCCTAACCCTATCGAGTCACCCACCCCATCTCAAACCCCAGTATCGTCGAAACACTCACTTCCATGTGGGTCCATCTTTACTTGGACCACATGTCGGTGACGTACACACATGGACGCGGTAGCCTTTCTCGTCCCCAGGCATAGGCGATGGTCTCCTGTCGGCCAGTAGAACAATTTAAGTCGGAACATACACACATACACACACGCTCTTCAAACTTAAAAGCTCCATAAATTTATTGCACCCATTCCTCTCCATTTTTTTCCTAGAAAAATCTCGCTTCCATTGGAGAGAGAGAGAAGGAAGCGGCCGAGTTCTCGGCGGGGCGGCGGCGGCGCAGCACAGATCGGGACGGGCCGTAACGCTCGGGGGAGGACCGGTTGGGCCCGCCCATGCGTCGGTGAGGTGGGGCCCACTTGGCGCTTGAGTAGGAATGGCGGCGGCGGCGGCGGCGCTGGCAGGTAGGTGGTGGGCGGTGGTGGCGTTGGTGGTGGGGGTGGGACGGGTCGTCGCCAACACCGAGGGTGAGTTGGGCTGATCTGGTACATAGCCGTTGTGTTGTTCTATTCGGTTTGCTTTGATGTGAGGATGGTGGTTGCTTGGTTGGTGAATGGTTAGTGACTTCCTGTTGCTTTTGTTAGAGAGTTTGAGCTGAGGGATTTGAAGTTGGAGCTCTGTAGAGGAGATGGAATAATTCAGTTCATGATTTTTTTTTGTTTTAGTTTGTAAGTGCTTAATATAGGCTGATTAGTATCTCTCCGTGAATCTGCTGTGATATTCCAGGTTTTTTTTACTCTTTACGTAAGTTTCAATATAACTGGGGGAAATGGAACGATATATCGGTGTTTGGTGGCTCTGAGTAGACTAATAGTGGAATTGGTATGAAGGAATTTATTCGGTATAATTGATTTTCTATGTTATGTACTATTTTGTATGGTTTGGGAGTTGGGTGCATCATGGAGCCCCTTTTCAATAATTTTTTAGTAAATCGCCACACGGTTGGTATAATTTGTTTTGCTAAATATAGAAATTTAGTTCCTTTTGGATTTCAAAACATAAGAAAGGCGCTTTATGAGGACTTTCTATTTTGAGTTTGAGGTGAGATTATTTGATTTGTTCTGTGTTTGGGTCAGAACTCAGGAGGATGCATTCTTGCAATGGCTAGTGATAAGAAATGGTTTGTTGCATCCTATATTTGAGCAGTATAGGATGTGCCCCCTTGCTCCACCATAAATAGAAGAACAGCAGATCCTAACCATTGATGAGCCGCTTGCAATAGCTCATCTGTTTGGTGTTTGGGAAACTTCAAGTTCATAGTTTTGCCCAGGATACCTGTTTCTTTGTAAAACTTTTGCCTACAGGGTCATTGATAATAAGCTTTCTTATGTATTCACCGTAAATTTCTATATGACTGCCGATGCTAATGTTACCTTTTGTCCATAGGTGATGCTTTGTATAGCCTGCGACAAAGTTTGAAGGATACCAATAGTGTATTGCAGAGTTGGGATCCCACTCTTGTTAATCCTTGTACATGGTTCCATGTTACATGTAACAATGATAACAGTGTAATCAGAGTGTAAGTTGATGAAAAAGCTCTCATTTATGCATTCCAAAGGGTAAGATGTTCCCATTTTGATCATGTATTTTTGCTCTTTCTCAGTGATCTTGGAAATGCACAATTATCTGGTGTATTAGTGCCACAGCTTGGGCAGCTGAAAAATCTCCAATATTTGTAAGTTCTGGATGTCCTAGTTTTTGCTAATTGTTTCAAGGTGTAGACTAGCAGTTAATAATACATCTTACATGCAATAAATGATCTGTTTCCTAAACTCATGAATCTACGAATAACACATGATGCAGAGTTGCTGACTTGCTGTGCAGATAAGATGCTTGTGCACAGCAGAAATGAACTTAACCTTGAAATGAACCTTCTTTCATTTGTTTTGGTTTGATGTCCAGAAACTCTGCATCGTAAATGCCCAATGTTTCTTGATTTGCCACCACATTTGCGTTGCCTAGAAGAAATGCTTGATTTTTTAGATTCATACACCTAGGTGCTTGACGGTTCGAAGATGTCATATCCTGCAACAATGTGACATTTTGCTTTATATTTTGTGCCTGCTTCTGTTTGTTAGTTGTACAGCACACATTTCCTCAATTTGAATTGTGTTTCTTTACATCTGCAAAGTTATCTGTATTCTTTTGGTAATAGGGAGCTGTACAGCAACAACATAAGTGGGACAATACCCCCTGAACTGGGCAACCTAACTAACCTTGTCAGTTTGGATCTATATCTGAACAACTTTACTGGCATTATTCCTGACAGCTTGGGGAATCTTTTGAAGCTCCGCTTCCTGTAAGAATACTCCTTTTGTCTACTACCACAACCACATCTATTGTTGCATACATGATGATGTTACTTTGATGTTGTTAAGATTCTTTTGGTTGATCTGTACTTCTGACTGTTGTTTTATGCTTGTGATCTTTTTCTTTTTTGGAGAATCAGGCTTGCAATCTCTTTGTCAAGAATTGAAAAGAGATAGTATCATAGAAAAAAAATAAGATGTACATGCCATGGTGCATGCATTAATTTGTGTGAAACTTGTTTGTAAGTTTTTTTGTTGCTTTATTTTCTCATAGAAGGATTTTTGGTGGTTGTTACTCTTTTCTTCCTTTTGATTTTTTTGTTCTACTTTTTACCACCTTATTCTAGATTGAATGGCAGTCATATCATTCAGTTTTTCTTTTTTATTATTGCATCATTTATCCTTTATATGTTTAGACTGTCACTAACATTTCTTTGTTTCTATGCCTGCTTGGAAGGATAGCCGTCTTAACAACAACAGCTTGTCAAGTCAAATCCCTAAATCCTTGACCAACATCACTACTCTCCAAGTACTGTAAGTTGCATGTTGTACTCATTTGTAATTCTCCTTGAAGGTTTCGTTATGTGTTGGGATGAATATATAACACTTTCAATAATGCAGGGATCTCTCAAACAACGACCTCTCAGGAGCAGTGCCATCGACTGGCTCCTTTTCTCTCTTCACCCCTATAAGGTCTTGTACCTGGATAAAATTTAGTGATGCTTAGCGTAACTGCATCTTCAGTTTCTATGATGAATCTTATTTTATTGTCACAGTTTTGCCAACAATCCACTTCTTTGTGGTCCTGGTACCACAAAGCCCTGCCCTGGGGATCCTCCTTTTGCTCCACCTCCTCCATACAATCCTCCAACACCACCAACTCAATCAGCAGGTAATTTTCTGCATCTATTTGAATTTGGTGTCTTATCAGTACAGGAGAAAAATCTAGCATTCTGGATGACATGTGGCTTGCTGGATTTTATCTCCCTTCCATTAGGTGCCTCTAGCACTGGAGCTATCGCTGGTGGTGTTGCTGCTGCTGCTGCATTGGTGTTTGCTGTTCCTGCAATTGCATTTGCATTGTACCGCCGTCGTAAACCTGAAGAGCATTTCTTCGATGTGCCTGGTCTGTTTCATATATGTGTTCATATTATCCACGCTACCTGTTTTGCTCATATGCCATCTCATTTTTCTTCAGCTGAGGAGGATCCGGAAGTCCATCTCGGTCAGCTTAAGAAATTCTCATTGCGGGAGCTTCAAGTTGCAACCGACAATTTTAGCAATAAGAACATTTTAGGAAGAGGTGGTTTTGGAAAAGTATACAAGGGGAGGCTCGCAGATGGCTCATTGGTAGCAGTTAAAAGACTAAAAGAGGAGCGTACACCTGGTGGTGAGCTTCAGTTTCAAACAGAGGTTGAGATGATTAGCATGGCGGTGCACAGGAACCTTCTCCGACTTCGTGGTTTCTGCATGACACCAACTGAACGATTACTAGTCTATCCATACATGGCTAACGGGAGTGTCGCATCACGATTGCGAGGTACTTTATTCTTTCTTATAATAATCAATGTATTCCAAATATGGCTGCCACAGCCAATGAAACAATTTAAATAATACCTTTCTGCTGTGAGGATATGCTGAGGTGTTCCTGTTTTCATTGATGGCGCTAGAGCGCCAGCCATCTGAACCACCGCTTGAATGGGATACAAGAAGATGGATTGCACTTGGATCTGCCAGGGGACTTTCTTACTTGCACGATCACTGTGATCCGAAGATCATCCATCGTGATGTCAAAGCCGCAAATATTCTTTTGGATGAGGACTTCGAGGCAGTTGTGGGTGATTTTGGGCTTGCCAAACTTATGGATTACAAAGACACTCATGTAACAACCGCTGTTCGTGGAACAATTGGACACATTGCTCCTGAGTACCTTTCCACTGGAAAGTCCTCTGAGAAGACTGATGTTTTTGGCTATGGGATTATGCTTCTGGAGCTTATTACCGGACAGAGGGCATTTGATCTTGCTCGTCTTGCAAATGATGACGATGTTATGCTGCTTGACTGGGTAAATACTTCTCAAGAGTGAGCATAAATTATCATCACACTAACAGCTAATGCTTTTCTTATGATCATACTGCTTTGCTGTTTATGGGTTCTATTTTAAGAGTTAATTTTTTTAATGATTGATACCAATACCCTGTAATCATGAACTGTCCTTAGGCCATTCACATGATATAGAGGGCATACATTGGCGAGTGATAAGCTGGTAGTTCACCCTTCCAGGGGACATCAATTACGTATAGAATATGCTAATGTGCCATCACTAGAGACAACTATTTCTATCATATGCCTGATGCATTAAAAAATTATGTCAACCCATCAGAACAACCAAATAAACTGACTCTGCTCAATGCACAAAATAACTGGATAAATGAATAACTCTACTGCCTATTCTACAGGTGAAAGGATTGCTGAAGGAAAAAAGGGTAGAGATGCTGGTGGACCCGGACCTGCAGAGCAACTACGAGGAGACCGAGGTGGAGTCGCTGATCCAGGTGGCACTGCTCTGCACGCAGGGCTCCCCGATGGACCGTCCCAAGATGTCGGAGGTGGTGAGGATGCTCGAAGGTGACGGCTTGGCAGAGAGATGGGAGGAATGGCAGAAGGTGGAGGTGGTAAGGCAGGAGGCCGAGTCGGCTCCTCTCCGCAACGACTGGATCGTTGACTCCACGTATAACCTCCGCGCGGTGGAACTGTCCGGCCCAAGGTGACAGGCATCGTTCTTCGGGCTTAGACAAAATCCAACATCTGATCGGTCTATTCAGCCTAATTGCTGCTTGTGTATATGAAAGGTAGCTGGCCTTGTTACTGACAATTTTAAGGGATGGTATTTTTCCCCCCGTTTCCTTGCTAGACTCAGAAATTGGGGGTAGGCCGCAGTTGTTTGTTAAGGTGAAAGGTATACGTTTGAGATAATTTCCGAAACATCGTTGTGCTTGTCTGGTGGATGCTGTAGCGGGATCCATTGTACGTGCAATGCGCAAACTCTCTGTTGTCGTAGGGGCATTTTTTTGCGTCTTTTAAAGCCATTTTCAGTTTTTTCCTCGAGAATGCTATTCGACATGTACGCCCCGTGACACGCACTTTTCTTACCGCCCGTGCCAGGTGCGAGTACTCATCCTCATTCAACGCATGCTTCGGGAACCCATTCCCTTCCTCAACTTGGCTTGCTAAATGTGGTTTTTTTTATGATTTGTAGTTTTTTTTCTATAATTGACTTATTTTGTAAGATTGTTGTTGGTAGTTTTTTAACGTGATTAAATTTAAAAAATTTTAAAATAAAAAAATAAATTAATCTATCACAGACAATGCAAAGGAATACGGATAAAAAGGCTAAAAAGCTCCAAAAAAGCCAGAAAGCTATAGAAAAAAGACAAAATTAAGAAATAGTAAACTAGAAGTCAAAAATCAGAAACTGAAATCGAAACGAAAAGGTCAACTCCTTTCCAACTTTTAATACAAAATAAATCAACACCTTTCAACAGAATGCACCAACTTTCAAGCTGAACAACTTTAAGGCTATACTTATTTGCCTGGTTTATAGCTTATTAATTTCATCTGTTTTGGTTTTTTCTTTTTATTCCCTTATTCCTCTATATTATCCGTGATGATATAAATTTTTTTAGTTTTTTAAATTTTAATTACGCCAAAAAGCTACCAGCAGTTACAGTGTATTTTCAACCGCTATAGTGCAAAAAAAAGCAATAAGTCTAAGCTTTTAAGCCCAAATGAGCACCACCTTAATTCAAATAAATTTGACTTTCAAAATCACGGATTTCAACCTTTCACCCCCTCCAAAAAAAATGAATTTTCAACTCCCAAATTCGAAAGCTTTACATTCCAACAATCAAACTTTCGTTTTGCGCAACTTTCAAGTGGAGAGGGACGAACTTTTCACCCAGGAGATCATGGTGGCAGAGGAGGCAGTATGCCGGTAAGGGTTTGATGTGCGTGAGGGCGGCGGGCATGCAATCCGTTTCCTTCCTGTGGCTCGTGGAGGAGGCGGCGTCATCGAGGCATGTTCCCGTGGGCGATGCGAAGCACCGAATGGGAGATCGAATGACGATTAAGTATAGGTCTTATGACCCGAAAGTGCATGAGATATGTTGCAGCACTTTCCATAAGAGTATTTCAAAGTTTTAATATTGAACCCAAATGACATGTAGATTACGCTACCTATCGTCAAGCAACGTATTATAAACTACAATCTAATGGCAGCAAAGGGACAACAATTATGAGATAGAAAATAATAATCAAAGACACTATTAAAGACTAAGACTATGACTAATGCTATGACTGATGCTACGAAATGGTTGTGCTATTTAGGGACTAGGGTGTTCGAATCACCTTGTAATGGTAGAAGACATTGGGGATAAAATATATTATGATCTAAATATGAGAGCAATTGTGATAATATCTAAAGTTGATGTAGGTGCTGTAGGTACATTGTCCATGAGCATATAGCATCAACACATAAGCAATTAAGGGGTTACTGCATACCACGACTTACTGTCGAACTAGTGCCTTGGGCTTCATGGCTATGCCAAACTCATCAAGTGAATTGCTTCCGAAAGTCAATCTTTGCCGCTTTAATTGTCACCAACTCTGCCGATCGATCTTACGCGTGTCACCTATTCATACCTTGCCTTGCGCCGACATATGGAACATCGGGCCCTTCGATAATCACAAAATCATGCGTTAATGTTAGTAAATCACCATAATCTCTACCGCTAAATGGCTACCTACCATCCTTAGCCCAAATGGGACTACCCGCGCATCATAGTGGTGATTGAGAAGGCAAGAACAAAGGATAAATAGATTAAAACCTAATAGCAACAATATGAAATAACAATGATATATCAATCTCAATGTTGCTGATGCTCCGTACACCAATGGATGAATAATTAGAAGGGAGAGTAGAGGAATGTATGAAAATAGATGAACAATGATGGAAAATATGGTGAAGATGGTATTCTGGACATAATGTCTCTCCCATGGTGTTCCTCTCTTCATCTCTCTTATGATTCAATCTAACTCCTTTAAATAGCAGTCTCTTAGGGCTTCAGTGTTGCGAAGGGTTTTGCACTGTCAGAAAGCCAAAACCATCTTGGACCGTTCATGAACCTTGTTATGTTTGATGTGGCGAAGCCGTTTGCGCCTAGTGTGGTGACCGTACCCCCAACCATTTCTTTCTTCTGGAGTGTCGGTTCGTGGTGATCAAGTCTTGTTTTCTTCCTCTTAATGGTATCTTTCCATTCTAGCCCTTGAAATCATGTCATTCCCTTCAAATACTGCACGTAACAACAACTAATGCATATTTGTTTTGAAAAAACAACACCTAATACATATCTTGTATATTTGGCAATTAATTAATGATTAGTAGAGCAAGTAATATATAAAAATCAGATAAATACATGTAATAAACATTAGGAAAAGGAATGGTGTGCTTTTTGGGCGCATCAAGGTCCTGGACTAAGTGTGACCAAGTGTGATGCACGTCTAGAATTCTCTCTAGCTTGCCAAGGCTTTGTTTGACTTAAGAGAAGCCATTGAGTCACTGTGAGATTCATTCGAAGTTATGCCGCTCTTTGATTTGGTGGTCTGAAGTAGTTGGCCAGATGATCCACCAACCTAACAGAAGGTCTGTTTGTGATGGATGATTGTGGTGGAAGTTTCAATGGAAGGCTGCCAAGTTTGCAAGTCTGCTAACAGATGGTTCATCAATGGAGGAAGATTGTGGTGGAAGATCAAACAGAAGGTTTGTCAAAGTTGAAGCTATGCACTGTAAGGTCCATTTGCTTGATGGAAGATCGTGGTGGAAGATCGAACAAAACGTTTCCAAAAGTTGAACACTGTCCACTAGTAGGTCCATTGCTTGATGGAAGATCAAATAAAAGTTGAACACTTTCCAAAAATTGGTTGGCTCTGCAGCCTTGAGAAATTTAGGAGCTCAAAGTTCATCATTTTCGAAAGTTGGGGCTGCTTAGCCTAAATTAGTGCACCACTTTTAGTTGTTTGACCTTACTAGGAACAAGTAAACACCTTAGGCTCGTTACTCTTTGAGATCAACATCTTCTAGATGGTTGGGAGACGTGGTTCTCAGTGACCTTTCATTGGAGACGCTTGTGGAAGTCCTAAGAATGATGTGAAGGTTTAAAGCCTATCTATATAGAGTGAAGAAGGATTATCACGAGTGGAATGCTTGGATCCTTATACAAACTCAAGTAGGAGCGATATTCTTAAAAGAGTGCTCCAACACGGAGTAGAGAAAACTGTAGAGTCTTCGAGACCTCAGTAACAAATTCGGTGTCAAGTCTCTATCTTTTACCTTTTCGCATTTATCTTCTTGCAATTTACTTTTTTTAGTGTTCCGTGATAGTATAGGATTTGACTTTGTTGGAAAACTTCATTAGAATTGTGTAAGAGTTAGCTAGCCTTGAGTAAGAGTTGCTTGAGCCTTAATCACTCTAGGTTGGACTAGAATTCTAGGTGTGTTTAATTATTTGTGAAACCTCGTTTTAGCCAACAATTTAAAAAGATACACAATTCACCCCTCTCGTCTTGGGCATTCCGATCACTTTACCTGTGAAAGTGTAATTCCAGTGTTCCAATTAGCCCTGAAAAGGTTTAATGTGAAGGACCTTTAACACAGGCACTAAAACAGATGTAGCGTCTCTTAAAAAACATAAGTAGCGGAAAGTCAATGTGCCCTAGGCTACAATGGGTCACATCTCGTTCTCAGATACCATAGGCACTACAACAGAAGTAGTGGGCAGTTAATGTGTCTCGACCTACACTGTATCGTGTCTCATTCTCATACAATAAAATCTTTTGATGCTTCTGGAGTCGAAAAATTCCAATCCAATCCAAGTTTAACATCCAAAATTGCATCTGGTCCAATGGTTTAATGAGTAACGTAAATTCAAGGTATTTTAGTCGAATTTTGGGTCATTAGATCTAATCTTGTATCTATCCTCATGGCTGACACGTGTACCGCTATCCTTTGTTCTTCCCCACCCGATCCCCATCAACGCGCTGCCACCCTCATCGCGACACGCTTACACCCTCTCGTAGCCTCCCTCCAGCCCCGCTGCCTCCGTCTTTGCTCCTCCTCCTCGAGTCCTCCTCGTGCCACCTCCATCACATCCACCACTGCCACCACAGCAGTCTTCCCCACACCTCCTCCTCCTCGTCGCCGGATATCGTCTCCGGTGATGGATGGTGGCATCTCTGACGCATCTCCTTAATAGAACAAAAGGAAGAGAGGCATTCAACGAGGGGCTTTCAGCAAGGGTCATTCAACGTCAGGGGAAATCTGCGGCAAAGTTGGTCAGCGGCTTCGCTGGAGATCGGTGCGAGGCGTTGATGAGTCAGCTTCGCCAGAAGCCTTGGCACTGGAGCGCGGTCGGCTTCACCGGAGACAACACTAGCGCGCGATTGGCCTCGCCGGAGATAGAGAATAAAGTACGGCGGCGCACGAATCGTCAAGTATGATCCAGAGGTCAGAAATCCAACCGATTTAACCAAAAAAAATAGTTGTGTTATGTAGCAATTCCCATGTTTTAATGGCCCCCCAATCGGGCTTGCCACCTCCACACGCCAATCCCGTTTGCGAGTCATGAATCATTGTGCTTGTTATCAGTTAGTATAACACGATGCAGTGGATGGGAACAACATTTCTTGCCCAGGACATCGAATTAAACTACCTAAAACTATCATACATGCTGACTTATCATGCGAAACAAAGTCTTTTATCTGGTACACCAGGGAAGGGAATTGCAATGTAGAAGTAGCTATTATGCACTAAGTACATCTTTATCTACTACACCGCATCTACATACAGTTATCATACAACAGTGGCTATGCTACATCACGTCTGTGTGTAAAACTGCACACAATGAAACAAAAAAGGGGACGATAACCGCAATGGATGACACCGAAAAATGATGGGTCAACTCTCACCGATTGATGAACTCAGGCAGTGCCGGTTATCAATCTCTCCTGTTGGTCCAGCTTCCTCACCTTGATCAGACCGACCAGGACTTGTAGCCCAAATAATGCGCAGATAAAGTATGCAATGGTTGCTGGCATCTGCAATGGACGATTTAAGGTGTGGTGAAACAATTGTGCGCGAGTAGTTTGATGAAGGGTGAATACAGTTTCTTTGGAAACTTACCCGGATCGAATTGAGGTACAGAACGGTAGCGAGGTTTACCAAACTACCTGCAGCAACTCCCTGGGTGACACACAGCAGCATTCAGGACAGAGCATGCCATGATGATCATAAGAACATACAACAAGAAGGCATGTGTGCATTATTAAAAGAGCTAAAATGGTTTTCTTCAACCAAAAAAAGCACAGGCACTGTATGTTAAGATTGATAAACATTTCTAAAGAGATTCCTAGGCAAGCCACATGAATTTGCATTAACTCACTATCAACTCCATCATGGACAATCTTGCATTTTCATGGTTCAGCATCAACTAACACAAGATAAAACTATAATGATGCAACTCACATATCCAATTGTTTTCTGTACAGCAGCAACTCTTTGAAATGCTCTTTCTGATTCCAATACTCTGACACGAAGCTTGAGATCACCTTGCTCCTGTTATATAAAAAGTAGACCATTGAATTCAATGTTACACACATTCTTAAAAAGTTATAATGTAGATGGCACCAATAAACCACAGAAAATAATAGAGCAAAGAAGCGTTGTAGCTACCAAACGCTCAATGATTTGTGCAAGCTTTTCAACTCTGTCAGGTTGGCGAAACAAATTGTAGAATGCACGAGACTGCCTTTCCCATCTTTTCTTTGCATCCTGAGGTATAATAAAATCAAGAGCACTTAAAAACTCTCAAAGCCCATACACACATTAACGGATGCACCATCAATTAGATAGGTTAAAATTGTGGACCAAAGGTTAAGACTTGCCTTAACAAGTACTTCAACACCAGCTTCATTAAATCTTAGCAATTCCATCGCATATCTAGCAATTTCGACAGATGTATCAAGTCCGACCCAGAAAACGCCAAGTTGAAATTTTGAACATGAAATGCTCGTAATGGAGAAAGTACTCACGGCTTAGCAATCTCTGTAATATCAAACCTAGGATCTAGGCCTTTCCCAATACCATCCAGTACTGCACATCATGGAGAAAGCATGAGGAACCATGATAGTATGTTACAACCACTTTTCTCCACATGTAAAGTTATCAGACCTGAGAATGCTCTGACCACAAATGTAAAGGTGGCAGGAAACCGAAATGGTTGATCAGCAGCAATTGCCAAAAGATCCTCTCCTGCAAAATTTTGCTTCAAGTTAACTAAAAGGAAACCAGTAGAATTACATACACCTTGACATGTTTCCTTCTATCATGTTTTTGGAGAAAAAAAATCCCAGGTAAATGCTTTTTAATCCCAGCTATCTGATAGGTTGCAGAAATCATTCATCCATTACCAATAGCTGCAAGTCTCTGCTTCTTCTTTTCAAACTTCTCCTCCTTAGTTAATTGTTTTTTAAATCCCAGTTCGGCAGTTGCCATCTCTCTCTCCTTCCTTTGTGCGGCTAGACGCTCTTCAAAGCTACAAAATAGATAAACAGAACAAAGTGAAGCTAAGCATAAAATAAAGAAACAAATTCTACATGTAAGTAATTACGAAGGAGCATCCTCTCAGGAAAAAAGTCATTACCTATTAAGGAAAAATTGAGCTGTTCTTCTGACAGCAGTCATATCTCCAGTAGGAACAAGGACACCCATTTGAATCATTGCTTGAAGCACCTGCAGGAATACACACTATGTTTTTTAAAACTTCACAAGGTCTAAATTATTGTTTGCAGGTCATATGCGCAGAGAAACTTGCTTTATCGGGATCCTTTTCATAAACTCCATAAAATGTTTCAAGCAATCCTTCCCGGATATTTGGATTAATACTGAAAGTAAGAATAATGAAGATTAGAATAACCATGCTGTAGCTACGTAAATGGAAGTTTACGGGAAACAAAGAGATCGTATGCAACCTTCCCATCATTCCAAAGTCATAGAAGATAAGCCTCCCACCATTGACATCATCAACAGCAATGTTCCCTGGATGCTGTAAAGAAAATCACCATTAGCTTTTTTAACAAGCGCATTGCTGCTGCATTTAGTTGAGATACTAAAAAGGAGCAAAAGGCAATACAGATGATTCAATGTCATGAAATTTGTAATGTCAGAGAAATACTGGATTGAACTTTATGTCTATGACTGACAAAGAGAACTGCAGCTAGTGAAGTTTCTAATGTTAGATAATTTTTAACAAGTTAGCATGAACAGGCCAACACTTTGCCAAAGGGACCATGACAGAGCATAAAACTCAGAACTACACTGATATAGTTTTTGTTAATGCAAAATCATCTTTGTGATTCATTTGAATACATGCTAGTGCAATAATAGAAATGATGTACACGTGAGAAATAACCATAATGGGATAAACAACTATAGCATTATTCGTGGATAATGTAATTGTATAGTACAACTAACCGGGTCAGCATGGAAAAATCCATGAGATAAGATCTGCTCAAGGTAGGACTCAACAACATACCGGCCTAACCTGAAAGAGATAACAGTTGGCAACAGAAGCAAGCAACCAATGTCAGTTGGCACAGCAAATTAAACCCATGGCTGACGAGTATTCAACAATCAACACATACTTTTTCCGATCAACTCCTAACTTATCTAGCTGCTTTATCCTATTTATTTTGATTCCTGGGATGTATTCCATTGTTAGAACCTGCAAAGGAGAAAAAAGAAACTTATAGTCCAATTTTCTGTTCTATGCTGCTTGAGAATCTATTTAAAAGTTACTCTGTAGAAGGAACCTGAGGTGTAGTATACTCCCAGTAGATTTCTGGAACTTTCACATAATCCATGTTTTTGAAGTTTTCAGAAAATTTTTCAGCATTAAATGCTTCCTTTGTATAGTCTATTTCCTGAAAACCATGAGCTGATTAGATAATTTGGTTTGATGCTACATACCTTCTTTACCAGAAGAAACACAAGAAGTCAAATGACTGACTTAAGGGATTTTTCTAATACAATCTGAGCAAATATGTTTGCATGAAGATCTCAAGAGTCAGAGAGAGCACGATGAAATGGCTTAATAATACAGAACAATGCCAACTTCAAGATGCAAGCCTCTGAAGTCACATGTGAGCCTCACACTAATATATAAGCATTGACAGCAATACACTGTTTTGTGATCCTAGAGAACTTTACCTATTCATCAAATGATCTCAGTACTTCCATTGAGGTAAAGATGTCTAATGCATAAATTTGTTAAAATGGGCTATTATAGAACAGGCTATGTTCCAAAATCCTAAACTTTGACAAGCATGATAACAGAACATAGGTTGTGAAACATAAGACAATAGCACCTAAGTTACCTCATATAACACAGATGCACATTCATCATAGATAGCAACCCAGTCTCTCTTGGCACCATCTGACTTTGGATCCACTTTCTGAAGGTATTCTGCTATTACCTACAACAGAATCAGTTGATCCATCAGCAAATGGTTTCAAAAGCATTCATATTTAAGAAAGTTACAACCATCATATTCACAGTTTTGGGTATAATAAATAATACTAGAGAGGTACAATATGTTAGAAAAATATACACATTGAAGTGACTTACCCTTAAATTCTTCAGATCAATATCAAATAGATCCTTCAGACCAGGCCTTTGCACTTTGATGACAACTTCTTGGCCATTCAGGCATGCCCGATGAACCTGGCCTGCCAAAAGGGGGTAGATTATTATGGTGTCAAGTTGCTCACTGAAATGGCGTAGTTTTAGTCCATTTTCACAAGTATATTTCCAGAGCATGCAAGCTTAGTACCAAGGCTAGCAGCAGCTATTGGTTCAAAGTCAAATCCATCAAATGTCTCACTCACAGATGCCCCCAGTTCTTCTTCAATAATTGACACAGCTGTCTCCGAAGGAAATGGAGGAACTTGATCCTGCAAAAGAGCGAACCATGATTCCATGATAACAATAGTATAAATATAGGGCTATTAATTACCAAAAATCTAGAAAACACAAGAGAATTTTTAACTATCACACAGGATATAACTGCAATTTTCTTCTTTTTTGTCGTGAGCACTGCCCAACGAGTGAATATGATAGCTGTGAGACATCAGCGACCGGTTGTCAGGGCCGATCTTCCCCAGAATTTGATAAGGCCCATAGAAACGAGTTGCTAACTGGTGATAAGACTGGACGGCCAACGAAGCTGCCGAGCAGCAATGAAGGCGTAACCAGACCCATTGACCGACTGCAAAGTGGAACTAGTGATGATGGGAGTCATAAGCTAATTTGTATTGTTGTTGCGCAAGAAGCAGGCGGCTGTGAATATTGGCAATCAACTCATCATGATCAATCAGGAGACGGTCTACTGCAGCAACTCGGGCACAACCAGGATCATAAGTCCGCAAAGAGGGGGATCGCGGCCATAAACAACTTTAAACAGTGTTTCCTTAAGAGAGGAATGATAGGAAGTATTGTAGCAATATTCCGCCCAAGGAAGCCATTAGAGCCACTGTCAAGGTATGTTGCCCGTGATACAGCACAGATACATGGCAATCACTTTGTTGACAATCTCAGATTGACCATTAGACTAAGGGTGAAACGCAGTGCTCCGTTTAAGATGGACTCCCGACAAGCAAAACAATTCTTCCCAAAAGTGGCTTGTAAAGACCGGATCGCGGTCACTCACAATAGAGGAAGGCAGCCCGTGTAGACGCATAATCTCAACAAAGAACACATGAGCCGCGGCCGAATATGGATGCGCAAGAGGGATAAATGGGTATATTTGGAGAAGCGATCAACCACCGTCAAAATAACTGACTTGCTATGCACCTTGGGCATCCCCTCAATAAAGTCCATAGCCACATCCTCCCAAATCTGGACGGGCACCTCCAGAGGTTGAAGAAGACGAGCTGGATGTAGGTGGTCTGTTTTATTACGCTGACATATGATACAAGACTGCACAAACTGTTGAACCATCTGCCGAGCCTACGGAATATGGAAGGCAGACCATAATCAGTGTAGAGTTTTCTGTATTCCTTCACGAACTGGCGTGTGAGCTGCCGCCAAGGTTGTTGGAACCGAAGGCGAAGTGGAGGGTACATACACCCTGCCTTTGAAAGTAACCAATCCATCCACCATATTCTAGTCTGCCTGAGCTGAACCAACCAATATCTTTTCCTGGAGAGCTGCTAATTCGGGGATGGTACTGACCTCTTGACGTAGATCATCAAAGAGAGCCAATTGCAGTCCCAAAAGAGCACAGATTGCCATGACTTCCGCGCCCTGGCGAGAAAGTGCATCTGCCACTATATTATGTCGGCTGGGTTTGTATTCCACCCAAAAACCAAAGCCCAAAAGCTTGCTAACCCAATGGTGTTGAGGGATGGTAGTAAGACGTTGATCAAGCAAGAATTTGAGATTGTAATTATCGGTGCAAACCAGAAAAGGACAGCCCCACAAATACGGTCACCAATGACGAACAGCTTGAACCAATCCAATCAACTCACGTCCATATGCTGCCAAGTGCTTATGTCAGGGAGCAATAGGCTAACTAAAGAAAGCCAGAGGGCCATCATCTTGGAGGAGAGCTGCTCCAAAGCCTAAACCCAAGCGTCACATTCAACAATGAAGGGTTTGGTGAAGTCTGGAAGCTGCAGAACCGGAGCTGAACGCAACGCCGCCTTGAGAGCTTGGAATGCCGCAGAAGCATCCTCGGACTAGGAAAAACTGCCTCGTGTCAACTTGGTGAGAGGGGCCGCAAACAGGCCATAGTTTTTGATGAATCGTCGATAATAGCCAGCAAGGCCGAGAAATCCTCAGAGAGCCCAGACAGAATTAGGACATGGCCACTCAATCATAGCTTAGATCTTCTGATCATCCACCTCCACCCCTTTGCCGCTAATGACATGTCCCAAGTAAGCAACAGAGGATACTCCAAACAAACACTTGGACCGCTTGAGGAAAAATTTATGGTTGTGAAGGACACACAAGATCGTGCGCACATGACAAAGATGAGCGGACCAAGAGGGGCTGTAAATCAGGATGTCATCAAAGAATACCAACACAAACCGGCGGAGGTAGGGACAAAGTACGGAGTTCATCAAGGCTTGGAAAGTGGTTGGGGCATTGTCAATCCGAACGGCATGACCGATGGAGCAAAATTCAAACAGCCCTTGATGGGTACGTGGCCGCCTTGTCGCAGAGGAACATGAGGACGGCCACCTCCAGACGGATGACGCCACCACCACTGTGGCGGCCGGAGGAGGCAAAGCGATGTAGCGGTGAGCGGCGGCGAGCACAGAGGAGTGGCATCGACCAGCACCACTCGAACAGTCTCTCTGCGCGTATCTCGTGAGAGCCTCCAGAGAGTGACACGAGGGCGTGCAAGAAGCCGAAGCACGCCTTTGCTCGAACTTCGGGGCGAAGGCGAGTAAGAAACTCGTGAGACCGCCGAAACTCCAAGTCAAGACGATATCCAAGCAAAGACGGACAGAACGACGGCAAGAAGCGGGAGAGAGTCCAAGCGACGCCGCATGCCAGAGCTCGAGCGTAAAGGCATCAACAGAGCATCACCGCTGGAAGAGAGTGCTCTTGGCGAACCACTGACAGTGCAGTGGCATCACCGAGAGGGCTCAGAGGCGACGAAGATGAGTCCACATCCGGGAAGCCGAAGGGAGTCCCACAACCTCGTAAGAGAATCGAGGCCGGAGATCGGCGATGAAGACGAGCAGCCGGCTCGCCGTCATCGCACCACCGAGCGAGGTGGTCGACGGTCCTTGTAGAGATCCGAGCCTCTGGTAGGCGCAGGCGCTTCATCATCAACAACTGAGCAACCTCGTGAGCAATCTTGTCACCGCTTCGGGGCAATGCAACAGCGTGGGCTCGTCGAGGAATAGGGCAAGGCGCAGCGGTGACATCGCCAGAGGACGCCCAGAGACATAAACCACGCATGTGAATGCGCATGAGACACGAAGTCGGTGTAATTAACACCATCAAAGACCACCGCAATGGCGAGGAAACGGTGCCCATTGGTAAGCGGCGCCGGGCGTGCGGCGACCAATGCAACGAAGTCTAACAGCGGCGAAGCAACGCGCGCGCGGTTAGATCGACGTTTTTTTTTCAGGAAACCCTAACTAATATGGCCTTCGGCCCGACATAACGCACACACGCACACACGCGAAACAGAGGCGGCGCGATGACCGTGGCGCATGGCGAGCGCGGCCGGCGCGTGGCGAGCAGTGGCTGGGGTGGCGGCGGGGAAGAGGAGGCGGCGGCGTACGGCGGCTGGCGCGCGAGGCGGCGGCGCGTATCGGGCAGCGCGCGCAGCGACGGGAGGCGAGGCAGGCAGGTGGCGGCATATGGCGGCCATGGCGGCGCTGGCCGCCTGGCGGCGCGGAAGAAGCCGCGGCGCGTGGAAGCGCGAGCGGCGGCGCAGGCGCCCGGCAGCGCGTGGAAGCGCGAGCGGCCGGCGAGTACCGGCGCGCGTGAGGCGCGGAGCGGCCGGCGGAGTGGTCGCCGGCGAGGCGGCGCTGGCGGCGCGATGTTGCTGCCGGCGAGGCGGCGCGCGGCGCGCGGCAGCAGCTCGACGCGCGTGAGACAGCGCCGAGAGAGGCGGCGAGAGCGGCGGCGACGTCGAGGAGAGGCACGGAGCGACGGCGGCGAGCCGAGGCAAACCCTAGGTAGGCTCGATACCATGTTATGAATATTGTGTGCATCTATTCATGAGGCCCAAGGGCAATATATATACAGTACAAGGGATGTACAAAAGGAATACAACACAAAGATAATAGGAAATAGCATATTAGGAAACAAATAAGAGTCCTAATCTATTCTATCCTTAACAAAAATACGGAGTTCATCAAGGCTTGGAAAGTGGTTGGGGCATTGTCAATCCGAACGGCATGACCAAAAATTCAAACAGCCCTTGATGGGTATGAAAAGTTGTCTTCTCTACATCATCCGAGTGCATGCGTACTTGATGATATCCCAATCGCAGGTCCAAGTTGGTAAAATAGGAAGCATGCTTGAGCTCATCTAATAATTCTTCGACCACCGGAATTGGATATTTGTCCTTGACAGTCTTGTCATTGAGAGCGCGATAGTCTACACAAAGACGCCAAGAGCTATCGTGCTTCTTCACTAATAGCATCGAAGTTGAGAAAGCCGAAGAAATGTGCCGAATGGTGCCTTGTTGCAACATTGCCGTGCATTGTCATTCAAGTTTGTCCTTGTGCAGTTGAGGGTAACGGTAAGGACGTACGACGATTGGTCATGTTCCTGGCAGCAGCCAAATCCGGTGATCTTGCACACGTGTTAGGGGTAGACCACTTGGCTCAGTAAAGAGATCAGTAAAATCCTCCAATAACTTGGTTAGCAAGTCCGACGGTGTAGCAGATAAAGCATGTGCGTGCGCTGCTTTTGACCGCATCCCTGTCCATGCCACCAGCCGCCCTGCATTCTAGAACGACATGGACAGATCATTGAAGTCCTATACGATAGGTCCCAACATGCGTAGCCACTGAACTCCCAACACAAGATCAAAATCCAGCGGAATTGCATAGCAGTCCACCAAGAAAACCTACTGAGCAATGCGCAGTTCCAAATTCCGGCAAACGCCTGTACTGTTGACTTGTTCTCCATTGGCCACCATCACTTTCTGCCCTTACCGCGAACCAATCACCAATCCCGCTCTGGCCGCTGCCTCCTTGGAGATGAAGTTGTGCGACGACCCTGTGTCGAGGAGGGCGATCAGCTGAGACGTTCCCAGACGGACCGGCATCTGCATGGTCTGCACAGCTCACGACTGAAACCCGGTTAATGCGTGGAGGGATATAGAAGGCTCTTCAACCATGAATGTATCAGTGCCTAGTTCCTCAGAATCATCTGGTACGCATTCTAGCATAAACAATTTCTTGCAACGGTGTCCCAAAACAAATTGCTCGTCACAATTGAGGCATAGACCACTGCGCTGGTGCTCTGCCATCTCCGACACCATGAGGCATCGCCTGGCCAGATGATGACCCGTCTGGAGGTGGCAATGCCTTGGCAGTCGCCGCACTGGACGCCATGCTGAATGTAGTAGTGACGTTGGAGTCGTCCCACTAGTTCGAGCCGAACCCTCAAAGCGTCCCGCCGGCCTTGTTGCTGCACCTAACAGTGCATGTCACTTACTCACTTCTCGAAGCACAGGCCAAAGCCGTCGCTAGTTGCAAGTTTACCGTCCTCTGTAATTCAACATCCGTACGGATTGGTTGTGCAAGGCCCGATGTGAGCAGCTGCACCTGCTGCCGAGCTGGCATCAAATCCACATGGCAGAGAAGGGCGAGAAACTTTTCCTGGTATTCCTCAACCGACCCCGTGGCTTGAAGCTTGGCCAATTCTCCCACGAAATTGTTTTGAATTGGAGGACCGAAATGAAGATTGCAATATTCCTTGAATTCCCGCCATGACACTTCGCCCTCATCTCTTTCTAGCTGAAAATACCACTGTTGTGCCACCCCCACCAAATGATAAGATGCCAACCAAACTTTGTCGCATTCCTGAGTCTGCTGTCCTCTGAAGAACTACTCGCAGCGGTTGAGCCAACTCAGAGGGTCTTCCTTGCCGTCAAAGGTGGGAAACGTCAGCTTGTGATATCGTGGAGTGCCATGGCTGTCGTTGGAACCATTTCCCTAAGCTGCACCCGTGGCGGGTGTCAGGGTGGGCGCCAATCCCAGCGGGAGTTGCAGCAGTCCTTCCCTGGAGCGCTTCTCCAATGCCGACATACGATCCTTGATGAGCCTGAGTTCTGCGGAGAGACTGGCCTTGATTTCGTCGAGCTTCCAAGTAAGAGACACCGTGAGTTCCACATACTGATCTGTCAAGCCAGTTATCTCAGAGCCCTCCGCCATTGGCTCTAATACCAAGCTGTCGTGAGCACTGCCCAACAAGCGAAGATGATAGCCATGAGACGTCAGCGGCCAGCTGCCAGGGCCCTTGCTACGGCCTGAAGGTGTCGCGGCCAATGACTGAAGGTAGCAGGGAGGTGCTGGGGGAGGGGCACCGAAAAGTAGGGTAAAGGAGGAGAGAATTTGGGAAGAGATAACAAATTGGTTTTATTGCTTGCCGTCTGTCTACAGCCACCACCTCGTTTTATAAGGCTTTTACAAAACCGACTCCCTGACCTAGACTAACCAGATTGGCTAATCCAATCTGAACTCTGCACACGTATTCTTAATATGTAAACCCTCCAACCCTTTCCTAACTCAATACCTCTCCTAATTACTGCCTGCTGCCAGCGGATGCCTTCTTCTGCCCGCGTGTGCTGTAGCCCGTCATGTGTTTGTCGGTGCTGCCGCCAGGTTGCCATCCTGGGCCGATGCTCCCCTCTGTTGGCGATGACACTTGGAATAGGTGAGCCCCCACATGACATTTTTCATCAGACATTGACTGCTATACTGCTAGAGCGAAACATGGTGGACAACCTGGGACTGACAAGTTCAGTTATCTACTAGACTGATCACCTGAGATTGACAAGTTTGGTTATCCATTAGGATGATCTAACGATCAACTGGACTAAAGTGTGATACATATTTAAGTGTAAATTTGTTAGAGAATGCCAAAGGAAGACCCGGTTAAATGCAAACCTAATAGGAAAGCACACATTTCCTATGGCAAGCAAAGACTAAGATGCATATTTGCAACTAACTAATAGCCTCCACAGCTGTTTTAGAATATGTCCAGTATTATGTTGCGAAAGCGTCAAAGCGTAACTACGAGCACAATAAGGTTCAAAATACAAACCTGCAATTCAGATAACTGATCCACATATTCTTGTGGAAGAATATCCACTCTGGTGGAGAATTGCTGCCCTACTTTGATAAATGTGGGCCCTAATCTCAAAATACTCTCCTTCAGCCACTTGGCGAGAACTTTTCTCCTCATTACCCTTTTCTCTTCAGTCATTCCCCCTGCAGAAGTTATTCTAGATGTTTAATGAAGTTACACAGTTTTGTATTAAAAATCTAGGTAATTCCTCAACTTCAGGGAATGTCTTATGCACACAAAACACAATATTACTCAGAATATATAGGAAATTTCAGCACATCAATGAACATCATTGAGATATATGTCCAGTGCATTGACTAATATGTGATATACGCCATTTTATAGGATGAAAGATTTTATTGAACTACATTATTCCTGCAAGATTTTATAAACTTCCTCTGCTATGATCAGATAGTAAGTGAGGTATTTTTTTAGAACACATAGCTAAAGTAGGTGTGATTACACTACATCACAAAACCATGGACTTGCCTGTTATTTTCACAAGTACAAAAACAAATCCTAAATCTGCCTCTCCTCTTCAATCGCTTTGCACAATTATACTAACAGTAAGAAACATGTGAGGTTACACCAGGTTGCTGAATAAAAACCAATTGTACAAAGTACATGATAATTCTTAAAAAATAATTTGATCCTCAGTTATGGTAACTAGCCCAAAAGAGTGCAAAAGAAAAGGATTGGCATTTAGTGGACTAAGCAAGATAAAGAAATTCTCCTGCGTGTTCGAGAGAAAAAGATAAAGAAATTCAGGCGCCTAAGCTTAGTTGCATTTTGCATATATCCTTAGATACAGGAGCATCATTTTTGTTGGTGTGATAAGTTACTAACCTCGATAAGTGAACTTCTGGTTGTTGAGCCAAGCCTTGAATATAAATGTAAAAACAAAGCCCCATATTTCCAATGTTCTTTGAATTGTCGAATAGGTTTTGAACCGATTCCAGCGACCACCAGGAGCAACAGACACCTGTAAGATTTAGATGTTCAACTGAAAAAGGAAAGGCAACTATAATGACAAAAAAAATCTGTTATTTGCTTCAGCTGATTGCACATGAGCAACAAATATTAACACAAATCGCCAAAACCAAAATGTGCATCGTGGGAAATCATGTCGCCAACATCAGATAACCTGAGAATCCCAGATCAATGCAGTTCCACACATATTCAACCTGACACAACAAGTCAACTGATTTTTACTTGTTGGTTTCGCTCCCACTACCCATTGATTGAGCCCCACTGTCTACACGACTATTACTGTGCTCATTTCTGACGAAATACCATGCCCTTAGTTTGCTCGGACCTCCACATAAACTGTGCTTATTTCTGTACCTCTCGCATTACATTGGTGTTACCAAAGTCAACCTGAGCTCTATTTTAGTCAAAGCAAAATCACACTCCAGCTTAAACATTCGCACATCTATCTTAAAAATTCACCTCAGGCATGGCCCTCCCGCCGCTCTGCTTGAACCATGCGTCCTCCCTGCCGATCTCCTCCACCCTCTCCTTCCTCCTCCTCTCGTCCTCCACAGGCGCGGAGGCGGGCACCAAGGCAGCGCTACTCTCGGAAGCCGCGGGCTTCACCGCCGCGCCGTTCTCGCTCCCTCTCCCGTTGCCGTTGGACCCGAGGTACGCCTCCACCGCGGCATCGTCGTACCCGAGCCCGCTCGCGCTCCCGTTGAGCCCGTACTCCCTCGCTTCCTCCTCGGCCGGCGGGGAGGATAGTCCGTCCTCGAGCACGGCGATGACGAAGCGGATCCGGTCCCGCGATCGGCGGCGGAAGCGGAGCGGCGGAGGGGGACGGGGGTGGAGGCGGAAGCGGCGGAGGTGGTCGGGGACAGAGAACAAGGTGGAGGCGACGAGGGAGGCCGCCGCGGCCGCGACGGACATGGCAGGGTCTAGGGGTTTGGGCGTGAGGGTGGGGGGGAGTGGAAGCGGAAGCGAGAGGAGGCGGAGGCGGAGGTGGAGGCGGCGGAGGGAGTGGTGGGGAGGAGGCGATGCGAAGGGAGAAGCGGGAAGGTGGGAGAGGTGGTGGGAGTAGAGCCACGTGGGAGGCACGGAGGATGAGGCGATCTGACGTGGGTGGGGCACGGTTGGGTGGTGTTTGTGGCGGTGGGGATGGATTCCGTCGAGAGCTTTCAGGCCTCAAGTTTTCTTTCTTTCTTCGCTTTGTTTAGTTTTCTTTGGTAATTGGTTGCCTTTTTGTGACCTTTTGGTTGGGGTTTGTGTCGTTCTGATGCCGATGTTATGTTTGTATCTGCCAAGTTGTCCTCGTAGTTGGACCGTGTTTTTGGGCCGGATCGAGACCTAACTGGTATAGATACATGATGGGCTGGGTCAATACGACATAGATTAACGGGTTGGCCCAGGCCGAAGAATCAAGTACATCAGATGGTATAGCATGACACCTCTCCAATGGGTCATGCTCAGGCCATCATGGCATGAAAAGCCCGATGCAGCTTAGCGCACATTGTCGATGTCGTCATGGCTATCAAAAAGAGGAGGAAGACTGTTGTTGTGGTCCTTCTCACCGCCCTAAACCCTCTTATGCTTGGCTCTACTCAAATATAGTAGAAGGAAGGGGACAACTGAACAGTCACCGTCGTCGTGGTGGGCTCGTGGCCACCGTCACTCAGATCAAGGAGAGAGGGGAAGGGCGCTCGCGGCCGCTGTCATCATGGTGGGCTTTGCGGCCACCGCCCTCTCAGATCTAAGAGAGGAGAGGCCATGCTGGCCATGGATATCGCCGACCAGCCGACAGAATAGGGAGAGAGTGAGTTGTGTTTGTGTGTGTGAGAGAGAGAGAGAGAGAGCATGACGTTGCGACCTACGGGCGTGTAGCGGTGCCGCAAGGGAGAGAAAGAGTTGGTGGCGAGCTGAGTCTAGGGCGACGGGTAGCCTCTTGATATAGTCTAGCTCTGCTTCATCGGATCCTCGTTGGCGGTCAGCGCACACTCCTCATTCACGGTGCCCTCTACGGTGACGACGACATTCATGGCTCCACGCATCCAATAGGGCCAAACCTAGGCCAACATGCCACAACGGTAGCCGATCGTGCTATGGGTTGTACCTAGGCCTCGTCGAAGGCAAGTCATGCCGACATGGCACGACACGCGTGGGGTTGCCATGCCGTTCCAACATAGCCCGAAGCCCGTCGTGCCATGCTGTGCCAACACTGCACGACCTAACTTCCAGGCTACTGTCAAGTGCCAAATGGGCCTTCATGCTGTAGCAATCCAAGAAGTTTGTATTGTACATGTGTGCAGCAAGTATATAGCGAGCAATTTGCATGCATAGTGCTACGGACTAAAAACTCTACTGCGGGCGGAGGCGGGCCTCGAGGTGGGTAGGCTATAGCCCGAGGCCCAAAGAAACTTCTAATACTACCCCCTAATATATACTCAAAAAATATCCCCCTAATTTCACCCGAGCCCAGAAGGGTACCTAACTTCCGAGATCCATCTCATCGGTCCGGCCCAGAGACATCATCAATTCACAAATCACAAATGACAAACCCTAGCACCGAGTAAACCGTGTCACTGGGGCTGGGGAGAGGCTCACGATCGCCGGCCGCCGGGCCATCCGAGGGGTCGATCCGCCATCCGGGGTAGGGGAGCGGCCGGGCGCGGAGGCCGAGAGGGAGCGGCGGGCGCGGGGCGCGAGAGGAGCCGGCAGCGCGGCGCGCGCGGGGAGCAATCCAAGAAGTTTATATTGTACATGTGAGAGATAGAGGAAGACAGAAGTAAGAGAGACAGAGGAGTCCGGAGAGATATTTAGATCGAGTGAGGGTGATTTGCGTGCTGTGGGGATGATGATTGAGTGAGTTTGGTAATATTTTTTTATCTCTCTTAATTTACTATTTTGCAGTGTATAATTGTGTTGTATAGATATGACATATGAGATAGTTAATAGTTTAATTCTTAAAAATGAATATTATCTAAATTCTTAGTTGAGATATTTAATGTTTTAAAATAAGTATGAATGATCAAATGTTATATATTTAATGTTTTACATTTGCTATTTAAGGACACAAATTACAAAATGAAGAGGAGCAAGACATTGTCATCGTATTTTCCAACACAAGAAACACAGTCAAACCAATCTCCGAGGCGTAAACATTAGGCGGGGCTAGTAACTTTGGACAAAACATTCACTTAATCCGGATGATATTGTTGCGATCCGGGCTTCAAAATCGATAGAGGAGTTGGATGTAAATATTAGAGATGCCGCTAGAAGAGAGTATTTGCAATTGGGACCATGCCAACCAATTGGATATAAATTTCCATGGAGGGAACAGGGAAGTCAAAAGAGGAGATTTCAAGAATCATGGTTCAAGAAGCATGATTGGTTGGAATATAGCATTGCTAAAGATGCAGCTTTTTGTTTTTATTGTTATCTCTTTAAGCAACAAAGAGCTGAAAACTATGGTGTTGATGCTTTCACAAAAATTGGATTTAGTTATTGGAAGAATGGAACTCAATCCTTTAATGAACATGTTGGTAAAGTCAATAGTGCTCATAACAAAGCAAGAAAACATTGCGAGGCTTTCAAAAATCAGAGGCAAGATGTGGGTTATGTGATGGCTGTTGCCACCAAGAAGGATGAGGAAGAATATAGAGCCCGTGTTACTATTATGTTAGCCATTTCAAAATTTCTTCTATTACAAGCCCTTGCTTTTCGTGGACATGATGAATCATCTAGCTCGAACAATAAGGGAAACTTCCTAGAAATGCTGAAATGGTATAAAGAGAGGGATGAGAAAGCTGCAAAATTGCTTGATAATTCTCCTGGGAATAATTTAATGACATCACCATATATACAAAAACAATTGTGTAAAGCATGTGCAGAAGAGACCACCAAAGCCATTATTAATGATATTGGGGATGCATTTTTCGCCGTACTTGTTGATGAGGCTCGAGATGCATCTATCAAGGAGCAAATGGCTGTGGTTTTGAGGTTAGTAGCTACATCTTACGCTCTTTCTATAATTGATAGTTTGAGTATGTTTAAAGTATATTAATAATGATTTCTTGCCCTATGTAGGTATGTCAATAATAAAGGGCAGGTAATAGAGAGATTTCTTGGGGTTCAGCATGTTTCTGATACGACATCATCTTCATTAAAGACAGCTTTGGATGGTATGTTTTGCAAACATGGTTTATCTATCTCTAGATTGCGGGGACAGGGTTATGATGGAGCTTCAAACATGAGAGGACAATTCCATGGATTGCAAAGACGCATATTGGATGAAAATCCATATGCTTTTTATATACATTGCTTTGCACATCAGTTGCAATTAGTGGTTGTTTCTGTGGCTAAGTGTTGTTCTTCTGTCTTGGATTTCTTTAACTACATCACCTTGATTGTCAATACTATTAATGCTTCTTGTAACAGAAGAGATCAATTGGCACAAGATCACCACGATAAAATTGTGAATAAATTAGAGAATGGTGAAA
Organism: Melocanna baccifera; assembly: GCA_036346265.1. Lineage (NCBI taxonomy): Eukaryota > Viridiplantae > Streptophyta > Magnoliopsida > Poales > Poaceae > Melocanna > Melocanna baccifera. Next base: position 25,898,184 of record CM070680.1, on the reverse strand, counting down.
TTTTCTCAGGAAGAGGGAAAAACCAACAAACTAACCTTGCAAGGCCTGGTGATACTCGTTGGGGTTCACATCATAAAACATTATGTCGTCTTCTCTTCATGTGGGATTCGGTACTAGAGGTATTAGAGAATTTGAGTGATGATGCCACTAATGCTACACAGAAAACCACAGCTTCGGGTTTGTTGGAAAAGATGGAGAGTTTTGAATTTATACTTATATTGCATCTTATGATCAGAATATTGGGCAAGTCTAATGATCTTTCACAATGCTTGCAAAAGAAAGATCAAAATATTATCCGTGCTGTAGGCTTGATTGAGACCACATTGCAGACAATTGAGGAAGTAAGAAATCATGGTTGGGATGAGCTTTTTGAAGAATCAAAGGCCTTTTGTCTCCAACATAATATCAATGTGCCGAATATGTCTGATAAAATACCGATTAGAGGTCGTTCAAGGGGTCGTGGTGGTCAAATGGTAACTTATTATGAGCATTTCCATCATGAAATATTCATTGTGGTGCATGATCAAATTATTGTTGAGTTGAATAATCGCTTTGCAGAAAGATCTACTAAGTTATTAAGGTGCATTGCTTGTCTTGATCCAAAAAATTCTTTCGTCAACTTCGATGAGGACAAATTAATTGAACTTGCTGGAATGTATGCTGCTGACTTCTCTCAATATGACTGTGTAGTCCTTAAGGACCAACTTCACACATTTGTTGTTGATGCAAGACGTGATCTATCTTTTGCAAATTGTACCGATATTGCAAATCTTGCTGTGAAGATGGTTGAGACTGACAGACATACAGTTTTTCCATTGGTATATCATCTCATTGAATTGGCCTTGATTTTACCAGTAGCAACAGCAACTGTAGAAAGAGCCTTCTCAGCTATGAACATCATTAAAACTGATTTACGAAACAAGATGAACGATGAGTGGATGAATCATAGCATGGTATGCTATATTGAGCGAGATGTGTTTGCAAGTATTAAAGATGAGAAGATTTTAGAGCGTTTTCAAGGGATGAGGTCACGCAAGAAACAACTTTCTCGTGCAAGTGGTAAGTTAGTTCATTTTAAATGTAATATTCATGCTCTTTAAATTTATCTTTATTTTATTTTATATATTGTCTTTGTAGGTTCTGGTTCTTGTTCTACTATTGATGAGGAAATGGTGGACTAGCCGCTACATTCTCCATTTAGGATTTGAGGTACTTGATGTATCTTTCTTACGCTACATTCTGTATGATTTCATATGCTTTTTTATTGTGATTTGTGTTGAAAACTTGAACTCTTTAAGTATTGAGCGTTAAGCAAAATTTTTATATCAATGATACATTTATAGTATGCTAGACTATTACATGGTTCAAATTTAGCCCGAGGTGTGCTCCAATCCTGGTTCGTCTACAAGATAAAAAATTTTATTATTTAAACTTTTTTATTTTAACTATATTAATGATCTCTTGTTCAACTTATTTTTAAATTTAACCATTTTAGCCATATCGTTGATCGTGATATGACCAAATAACAATGCCACGTCAGTCATCATTGTGTGACAAGTCCTATCACTCCATACTAAGGGGGTGATCGGAATAGCGATGGCTTTTGGCTTTTGGTGCAGAGTGGTGAAAAACATAGCTAAGTTAGTGGATAGTGTAGTGAATAGTGAAAAAAAAGCTGAAGCTAGAAGCTAAAGTCGAAAAAAGCCGAAACGATCACCCCCTAAGTGGCGTGATGGTATTGTTTTACCATACCACGATCAGCGATGTGGCAAAAGGGGTTATTTTTTAGGATCAGTGCTAGACTTATCTCATGGCGTGACAGTATAATTTGCTTCGCTATAGATGTTGCGTAATCAAAATGGTAAATTAGCTGAGAGATTATTAATACAAATAAATTTAGAAAAGAATTAAATAATAAAATTTGTTCACAAAGATACAAACACATGGTGCCCAAACTCTCGATTAAATTTCACTCGTTAATTGAGGGCGAAAATGCAAACGAGCTGGCATGTTCTGTGTAAGATAAGATAAAGAGATATGAGCCGCCGAATCGTACAGTCGCACATAGTTTATATTTAAAGATCATATTCTCTGTTGTAGCACTGCCGGATCCGTGGCGCAATGGTAGCGCGTCTGACTCCAGATCAGAAGGTTGCGTGTTCGATTCACGTCGGGTTCAAACCCCCGATCCTAGCCGGATTCCCTTTTTTTTCTTGTTCCCCTCCCCCCCTCCCTCTTTTTTGCCCTTTTAATTTCTATAGACTTAAGAATAAAAGGTCGGGTCATATTCCGATAGACTTAAGTTGTTTTTGTCAAGGAAGAAGCAGCAGAATTGTTCATTTGATAGGGCGAATATATCCTACAAGTCATACTTCATCGCAGCGCGAGGGAACACTTACCATTGCGGCGGCACGGCGAGCACAGAGGCTCGGCTCGCGAGTTCAGCCGAGAGAGGGAGAAGGAAGGAGAGGGAGGGAGCGCGCGGAGCTCAGCGTGGGAACGGACGGCCGTGATAACGCATGTTGCCACATGCAGTGGCAGTATGTAGTTTCCCAAGCAACATATGCAGTACCCGGAGCTGTATCACTGATCACTGCATATCACCAGCTTTTCTTCCTTTCCCCTTGAGACATATGCATACACACACGCAGGGCTACGATGACCAGCCGATTTTCAGAAAAAAACGGTTCTATCGATTATCTTAAATATCTCAGTTAAATTTGAATTTACACCGATTTACACTGAATAATACTGATTTACTTTAAAATTTTCGCTCGAAAAACTGCGATATTTTCCGATATTCGGCTATTCTTTTAAAAACTTCATATCCACCGCAATTACCCGATAATCGATCCTACCAGCCCCCATTTAAAATTTTGCCACCGGTTTTCATAACCCTGCGCACACGTACCAAACCGACCCAGTCCGCAAGCAGCTCGTACTACTCCAGGAGTCCAAGATCAAAGGACACACACACGTTTACGGTGATTTACATGAGCGGATTCAACGGCAGGATCTGGGTGTATCCTATGCACGCATCTTCCTGCGCTTTTCCCTCTTCGATTCGACGCACCCACAGCCAGAGACTCCATCCGTGAAGCGAACCCCATCGCGACCATCCAAACAACGAGCTCGTGGAAGTCAAGCCCCGTCGCAGTCGAGCGCGAAAGCGGCAGGACCTGGCCACGCGTGACACGTGCGGCGAGCGCATGGACGGTGGACACGGGAAGCAGCAGCCTAGCCTCCTCCCGTGCCCAGCCCGCCAAGTCGCCTCGACCCTTCTCTCCTTCTCTACCTAGCTCTGCTCGACTGCTCTGACTTTGTCAGCTTCCTCGCCTCAGCTTGCGTGCCAAGTCTTAGAGCCCTGGGCTCCCGCTCCCGCGCCTATATATGCGGCGGGCGGGCGCCTCAACCCTGCGCCGTTCACAGGTCTCAAAGCATCTGCTCTGCAAGCAACCTTAGCCAGCTAGCTAGCGCGAGCAAACAAGAAGAGGAGGCGGCTAATTTGGCGAGCGCGAGAGTTAGGAGAGGAGCCGACTAGCTGCGGCGATGGCGTCCATGATGGGAGGAGACTTCGCGGAGGCCTACGTGCTCAGGAACGCCTACAAGGAGAAGATGAGGCGCATGGATGAGGCGGCGGCCGGGGGGAAGAAGGACAAGGAGGCGGGCGCTACTGCGGGCTCTGGAGAGAAGAGGGCTGCGGGCAGCAGGGGAGGATTCTTCGGGCTGATGAAGAAGAAGGTGCACCCCAAAGCGGCGGCGGCCGTGGAGATCGATGGAGCTCCTCCTTCTTGATTCGGCTCTGACTTCTCGTTTTGGTAACGGGATTAGACACTTAGATGCCACGAAATGGAAATTATATGTCCGGCCGGCTGCAGCTTGCTGGGTTTAATTAGCTGAAGCTTTTCTGCTAGGATGTGTGTAACTATGTTCTTTTGGTTTCTTCTTTCTTTTCTTCAAGATGAGTGTGTAACTCACTCGATGTAATGCTGGTTCATTTGTTACTTCAAATGACCAAAAAAAAAAGGAGTACTAAATAGTACTGTTTTTTTGGGGTGCTATCAGATTTCTGACTTTTACATATATGCGAAGATTCATACGAATTTTCTTTTCCTCTAAAAAAATCACTCATCTAAAAAAAGAGACCATTAGATCTTTAATTTAACAATCATAAATCTAAGTGCTCACAGCCACAAAAATATTCAATTGTTTCTAAACACCACAAAAAAAATCCTTACTGAATTGTGGTGCTGTCCAGTTTTAGTCGTCTGCAAAACCAATTTCAAGGTCTTCAGTATATTGACGTGTGGCTGTTCGGCTTCTTGTTCATTTGGGCAAAGCCTTTCTTCGCTTCAGCTAGATTGTTTGCTTATCTTTGTAATTTGTGATGGTTGTGTGCAAAAGAAGTACACTTTTTATGTTGATTAAGCTTGTTGGAACAAGGTCATATATATAAGTGACCATAATGCATTGAAATGATTTCAGTCTTTTTGTTTGAAATGTAGATAATGTTTTAATTCTAAATTTTACTACGAGACAAATATAATAAATTAGTGATGCAAAATATATAACTAATAGCAGGCTACTCATTGTACTTCAGAAAAGAAAATAGAAATATATTACAGTATCAAAGTCGATCGAACGCGCAAATGACTTACTGTTGGGTTTGATAAAAAACAGGAAGCAGCAGACTCGATGCAGTGCAGAACGTAGATGACGCAGTGTAATGAGCGGTCGTGCAGATGTGCGCTGCCCAGAAACCTTATTACCGCTCCCGTGTAGGTCTTCACGGCAGCAATGGCTCGAAGATACCGCTCTCCTTCACGGTGCACACTAGGATATATAGACAGACTGATAACTGATATGATTAAAATAGTCATTTACCCACTAGTAACTGACATATTTAACTAATCATTTACTGACTGGTAATTGTCTGTTATCAAATCCAATAAAATCTTAATTCAAACAGATAGATGCACGATTTAGTAAAAATAATGATAAACTTAATCTACTATCGTTACGCGGAAATAAAGGTGGGAGAGATACACGATGCAGTTGGTTATTATCGGTTATGCCTTTTGAACAAATGATCTTTTCCATTCATTAAAAGCAAAGCCGTTGCTCGCACGCATTCCATCTCGAACCATCGTCATGCATGACATTTGATACTGAAGAACTGCTTAAAAAATAGGAACATAATCGAGACGTCTGTTTCATGCCGGTAATGTCAGCAACAAGGGAATTATTTCTCTTCTGCTGACACTTAGTTTGGACTTCAGCATGTCAACAAACGATGAAGCGTACGTGTGTCCATCGATTGGCATGCAGGCAGGCAACGCTAACGCTTGCTTGTTCAGATTTGACACTCACTATTCCTTTTTTTTTTTTAAAAAAAAGAGAAAAGCTGGTGCAAAAGAAGGCATACTGGCAAAACCGGATCTGTACACCATACCTCATTGTCTGCCGACTTCCTTGACCTTTCCTGAACATCGCATCATACGTTGACATCCATAGCATTAGGTCGTTGCAGCCAAAGGCGAAGTCAGAGGAGGGTGTTTGGACGCTGGCGTTCGGCGTTGAGTGCACTGTTTATTTTTTGTTTTTTTAATTTTGTGTTTTTATGTTTTATTTTTTTGTATTTCTTGGTATTATCTGTGATGGACTAACATATCACTTCTATTTTAAATTTTTTAAAATTTAATTATGTCTAATAAACCAATTCAGCTACAGTAAAAAAACCAACCAGCTACAGTAGAGATAGGATAGATCGAAAGTTGCCTTGGGGCACCTTTCAAGAAGAATGGGAAAATGAGAGCTGTTCCCTATCATCTTTCCTAAAAGTTCAGGATCAAAATAACTAATAAATGGAACTCATACGTGTTTGTTTCCATGTATAGGAGATTATGTGCATCAGAATTCTGTAGAGAAGATCAAAAGGGTTGTAACAACTTTATTTATGATACACAGTACAAGTGATAGTAGGAGGGCAGAGCTAGATCCCACAAGTGAAAATCTTCAGACTCTGTACAATACAACTCACTATACAGTAATCATGTACAGTAATCGCTGTATGCCTATACAGGAGTGTTTCATGCCTATACAGGAGTGTTTCGGCAATTGAACTCAATTATACAAATCTAAATACCTGCTACCTATATCTCTCCTCGTCAAATTATAGATCCATCGGTTAAAAAGATAGCTCCTACTCCTATTATGAAATAGCAACGACAATAACTCAGCAACTCTCATTTTAAGCATCAAGAACCTGACAGCTGACAAGCTCAGCAGCCCCAAAATTCTTCGAAGCCACTATGTTCCATAAGACGTTTTCTTCAGATGCATTCCTCTCCGTGCTATTCCGCAATACAGCTTGCATAACATGGAGATTATTGTTTGCCTCTTTTGTAATTACATGGAGCTTTCCATGAAGACCAGCGAGTAAATAAGGAGCCTCCATATCGGTGAAATCATGAACTGGAACCTGTGGTACAATAGTTATCCAATTGTCTTCTTCAGAATCATATCTTTTTATCTGGCCACTGTCCAAGGAGCTGGAAGGCTCCAATGTATAAAGTTCGTCATTGACCACAATACCTAATTTCGTGCCTGCTTGTCTTGCTGGCCATCCATCACCAAGACCATCTGGCATTGTTGACCAAGAATTCAGTTCTGGGTCATAGATCTCACCTCCAATATCGAAAAAGAATGGCCATGAGTACAAGCTCTGAGGAACATATAGCTTTCCCTTGTAGGATACCATTCCAGTGGCAATAGGCTTCAGCACATCAGCCAAGAAAGCTGTGGGTAGTACCTGTGCTTTCATGAAAGGCATTTCTGGCAACTCACTCCACAGACCAGTTTTGGGATCAAATACTTCACCTGGCTGTAAAGGAAGCAAGCCATTCTGACCCCTACTAACTCCACCAATTACATATAACTTACTGTTCAATAATGCTGCCTTAGAGAAAGCCCGACCAGAGATCATAGGGCTTACTTCCTGCCACAAATTGAGACAAGGGTCGTATCTCCATACGCATTTCAAGGCAACAGCTTTGGAAAATCCCCCTAAGACATACAAGCAGCCATCGGCAACTCCAACGGACCAACCACAAAATGGCATCTGGTCCAACCCATACCGGCGCCAAAACCATCCCCTCACAAAATCAGCAATCCTAATGCTTGAGTCCACAACATTCCACATCCGAAACCCAGAAGATCGTGTCTCAGTGGATTCCTCCTCATTGCCAAACGAAGGCATGGGTGGCAACCTTTGCCATCTCTGGAACAATGGATCGAGGGCATAACAATCAAGCGTATTTGCCTCAACTTTGGTCAGTACATACAGCCACTCTTCAGTTAATCCAAGTTCTCTTCTCAGCTGGGAAAGTTCAGAGCTGGTGATTGCCGCCTTCCAAGTTCGGCTAACCATCTTCAACTTTAGGTAATAAATTCGTGGTAACCTAGCTAGAATTTGAAATGAAAGCTCATCGGGAATAGTTGGAATTATCCTCGGATATGACCCATACTCATATGTGGGGATCCTGACCCTCTTGTTAGAAACTGATCCAGATTTCTTATGCTGATCCACAGATTGAACATTACTACTTGCAGCGCTTAGATAGGAACCCATCGAATCCTTCTAATCTTGAAATCCAATAAATTTTGTAGTAGTCTCACATCTCTAGTCCATTGGCTTGCACCAAAGCTGTTTTCAAAAAACAGGAGTTATATGAGCTTAATCTTCGACACGAAACACATATTACTAGCAGCAGTGCACAATTCTCTGGTGTGATTAAGATGTCAATTGGATTTTGCGTAACTAATTGAACACTACCAGGTTCCAACTAAGTGAGCAAATCTAAATCAAATGTATTTATAAAATAGTCATCTCAAACATATTCGAAACTCGAAAGTGAGCATCAGACAGTAGCCATACGAAATCTCAGCTTGAGCAGTATTGGAAGGGATTGAGTAAGCATGAATAGGTAGTCACTAGTCAATAAGCAATTCAGCCAAGTGTCAAAAACTCCCAGAAACGTACGCTACGACCATCAATTTAGTCCCAGAAACCTCTACTGTATGTATACGAGGCTAGGACCATCAATATAATCCCTCAAATACAACCCAAATCGTCTGGAATTTGTACGATCCGATAGCGAAGAGCGCGAAATCGACAGCACGCGTCTTGTCCCACAACCAATTAGTAAATTACACCCCACAGGCTCACCTCTGACCGAAGTCCAAACAGATCAAACCTAACTACGACGGCTAATCTATCGATCTATTATCTCTTCTTCTTCTTTCTGAAACGAAATTCATCGATCTATTCTCAGAAGATCCCCAGCTAGTACGACCAGCCAGACGATCCGGAATCCAAGTGCCCCACTGCCCCTAAACCTACGGGGTCGCAGGGCACCCGATCTACCAGTATTACTACCGAACGAATGGCACGGAATCAGACAGAAATTGCTCATGAATCAGGCGGGGAATCGGGATCGATCGAGGCTTACCGAGAGGCACCAGCCCGGATCGACCTCCGGTGGTAGGACTGCAGAAGAGGAGGCGGCACGAGCAGCCGTGTGAGGAGCTCCCCGTGCTCGGTTGCTCCGGACGAGCTCGGGCTGTGTCGGTCGGTGGCGTGGCGTGGCGGGCGTGATGCCTGGGAGCGCACTTGGCTGCAGCATCCGGGTTGATCTCAGCCTTTATTTTTTTTCTCGATCCAATGGCTAGAAAGCAAAGTCGCTGTGAGAGGATCGGGTTCCGAATACATACGTACGGTTACCACTTGCGAGAGGAATCGCATCCCGCGCCTTTGCGTGCAAACGGCGCCTTCCGCCCTTGCCTTGCGCTCTGTGGCCGTCTGTTTTATGTTCTTTGCTTTCGCTACCCTAGCCCTCATCGACGGCATGTCATAGGTGCAGTAAGGCCGGCTTTTTTTTTGTTTAAAGTTGATTTATGTTTAGACTATTTACAATAACTAGTTTTAAAATGGTGTATTTTTAAGATGGATTCAATAAAAAGATTGTAGTAAAAAATATATTGAGTTCAACTGTACCAATTAAAATCAGATACCACTATTTCTCTGTGCATATTATCTCTCGCGAACAGCCAGAATTCAAATATTTAAGCCATAAGCTATCAGCCCAAAAGAACCCACCCTAAGAATTAGGGATGGAAACGGATCGGATACGATCGAATAATTTCCAATACGAATATGAATTTACATTTTTAAAATAAATACGAATATAAATTTGAATATTCTCAAATACGACTACAAATCAAATGCCATAACGAATAGGAATGTTCTCCTACAACTTTTGTAACAACTTAATTTGGTCAAATACAAATACAAGTGCCGTTGGGCCAACCGGCCGATATAGGAAACAGATCGAATACAAATCAAATAGTCTCAAATACGAATGTGAATATAAATATTCTCAAATACGGATATAAATATTATCAAATACGAACATTTTCAAATATATGAGAATCACGAGGGAGAATTGGATATTACCCTATTTATTACATTGTGCATTCTAGGGTTTGACAAGTACGAAGACTTTGGAACCACGAAGGAGGAGAGGGAGGCCGGGTGTAAGATCGAGGAGGCCAACTAGAGGGGCGAATAGATAGTCTTAAAAATTCTCTTCTAATTAATATCAATTTCTATTTGGCTAAACCAAATATATAATGCGGAAATTTAACTTAAATTGGTTTAGTATAAATAACATCTAAATCAATAATGTTCACCTAAGTGCACTAACAACCTAAATTTAGGTTTGCAATCCTAAATGACAAGTAATCAATTTAATTATATGAATGTAAATTGCTTGAATGTAAGTTGAGCACAAGAAAATAAATCACAAATGACACGGTTGCTTTTTACCGTGGTGTTCGGAGACTTGCCGGTCTCCTCTAGTCCACATTGAGGTAAACCCAAACGAATTGGATCGGCTTCACAAATTAAGCACTCCATCTCAAATCTACTAGTAGTGACTCTATCCCGCTCTAGGTAGATGAGCTCCAACTTTCAAATTTCGTTGGGTCTTCTCACAACCTTTTTGAGAAGATCACCACGTATGATGCCTCAATGCTGTCTAAGAGTTGGCAAACTTCAACAGTAACAAGTCAAATTCCTCGCTTAACTCTCACCACGTACAACGAATGCACAATCTCAAGTGGATACTCAATCCACCTCTAGATAAAACACATGCAATCTAGAGTCTTCTCTTTGCTCATAAAGTGCAACACATGCATAATTGAGAGAAGAACCTCACACTAGCTCAAAGAAGTGTTAATGGGTGTGCAACACATACTCCAATAGGCCATAAGGGGGTATATATACCCACATCATAAAAACTAGCCGTTTGAAGCAAAACCCTTGAAAAATCAGGATTTTTGGTAGTTCTACAGTTATAGAACTAGAACTACCGCTCTCCTCACAATGGTTAGAAAACTAGCCGTTATCAGCGAAATCGATAGTTTACCGTTCATTTTTTAGTACTTTCGATCATAGAAGTACCGCATCACACATGCGGAACTACCGCTCTCACGGGGAGGAGAAGACCACCACACAGGTGTCTCTTTGGAAAAACATACCATAGGATTTATTGAAACTTCCGAGATCCGTAGTACCACGCAATACATGTCGGCGGTTCTGATTTCTGATAGTATCACAAAATAAACAGTGGTAGTTTTGATTATCCTGCAAGATGTAGATACTTCAACAAATTTTACAAATACATTTGTAAACTATAGTATCATGCACACAAGTATCATACATGATTCCCAACAAAAACACATTTACACACAATTGAAATCATGACACGAGGAATTGACATATGGATATTAACACATTTGTAAAATACATTCGCAAACCTAAGTTGCAAGCTAAAAGATTATATATAAGGTTCAACTATTTGCAAAACACATTTGCAAATATATAAATCTCATACCACAATGAATAGGAAATATGGACTTCAAACACTTATAAAACATATTCGCAATATATAGTCCCATGTTACAGAGATTCAATACATGGGCTTCAACTATTTGCAAAACACATTCGCAAATATAAGCATCATGCTAAAGAGAGTTAGAGCAAGTAAGATTGAGTTATCAACACAAGATGATACTCAAACTACTAGATATAACTCTCTTAATAATAAGGCAACATATACTAGCAAACTGGTCTTCCAACCAAACTTCAAGACTGGTAAAAGACTATAAACACATTCTTAGCCCTAGCTAGTCATGCATTTGCATTGAATATCCTTTTGAAGTTTAATGACACACATTATTGCTTTAAGTTTGGGTTATTGTTTTGATATGCATCAACTTATGTTCATTTTTTACTTCACTTTCATCAACACATGATGGGTCTTCACTTGACTATGATGATCAACTCATGATTACCTTCTTTTGGATATACATCATGATGCATCTTCTTGAGCTCCATCAATACATGATGGGAGTTGTCTTCACTCGATCATCAACTCATGATCATCATCTCTTATTGATGGCCTATAACACATAATGTCATCTTCCATCATCTTGACTTGATGATCTTTAACACATAAAGTTATTCCAAGTCTTTCTCATTTGAGGAATCTAATCTGTTCATCCAACTCATAGAAACTGTTAGTCTACAAAATAATTGCCATTAATTACCAAAATTTTACCATTAACACATAATGAGTGGACTAGATTCTACAATCTTCTCTTTTTGGTAATTCATGATAGTCTCAATAAATAATGAGATAGAAATAAATTTACGAGTATACATAATTTATATAATAATTGTACACTCTAGAATAAACTTTCTTAATCAATTAACTTATTTGAATGTGTGGATTTATTTTTGAGATTAATTGCTAGCAAAGTTTACTCATTCGGTTATCATTAATCATCCAACCATTAATACATAATGGAGGAATTAGATGACAACCCGATTATGAGTATGAGCCTGTTCTTTTTGGCTGTGGTTTATGGTTTTTGGCTGAAATTTTTGAATTTTATCTGTTTGCGATAGAGATTACGGAGAGAGAGATACTCGCTTGCGATTTTGGATGGTACAAATGTTAGGCTTTTAAAGTGTATTATAATTAACTTGTAGACTTCATTTAAAAAAATATTCCGTTTGAAAGTTAGATACTGTAGTAAAACCAAAAACCGTTTTGAGAAGCCAAAAGAACATGCCCTATATATAGACTACACAAGTTATATATACTCAATAGATATATTTGAAAGTAAAGGTACTTAATATGTGGAAAGAGGAATATGGATCAATACTAATAAAACCACAAAGCATAGATTGAACTCCATCTAAATATGTATACAAGAATGTATAGTGAAAAAACATATGAACATATTCATCTTAGACTTTTGGTAGAGTTTAATCTATATTTTGGATACGAGTAATATACTAAGACATAAATGAATGTGAGTATCGAATACATACCTCTATGATTTCACCTTTTCATCCAAATAAGACTAATGCATATCATAATTATTTAATCATGTTAGTCTCACAGTTGCATTATCATTATCACCACCAAAAGAGACTTGATAATATCATAATTAATAAGCATATTAGTCTTGCAACTATATTGTTATTATCACCAAAACTAACTTAATGAAGTTTAAACTTACAGCGGGACTAAACACCCTCGGGGAGGAGGTCACGCAACTATGTACGACCATCAACAATAACTTTCTAGAGCTACGTGCGATGTTTGTGCACCACAATCTACGTGGGGGTGCATAAGCTAACGATGCGAGTGTGCATGGTCCTCCGGTCGTTCTGCACAATGAGACTAAGGATGAGCATGCTATTCGTGTGGACGAGGAGCGACGACAACGTCAATACCTTCCTATATTTTTAGGTGGTACAGATGTGGAACAATGCCTCACTTGAGAGCTGAAAGTTGATAAGTTATTTCGGATGAACAACTATTCTAATGAGAAGAAGCTCTTATTTGCATCCAATGGTTTGGATAATTATGCTACACATTGGTGAGAGTAGTTTGCTCATAAGCACATGGAGCGCCATAATTTGCCGATTATCACCTAGGAGCAGATGAAGTAGCATTTTGCGAGTACGTTTTGTACCTCGCCACTACAAACGTTCACTATTTGAAAAGTTGACAGGGCTGCGACAAGATATGAAATCAATTGATGACTATCATAAGGAAATAGAGACTATCATGATACATGCAAATGTCCATAAGAATGAAGAGCGGACCATGGCACGATTTCTAGCTAGCATGAATTATGCAGTCAAGCGCATTGTTAATTAACATCCCTACAATGATATGATCAAGTTGTTGCATCAAACATGCGAAGCCGAGTGACAAGTGATTGAAGATGCACGACTCATTGCCCATTCACGTTCTGATGGTAGCATGCAGGATCTTGTGAATTATGCCAGAGCGAAGGAGAAGAGAATTACGGATAGTCATACATCATGGTTCAATTTGAACAAACACTTCTGTTCTTATGCCTCTCCTAGTGTGACATATGAGAAGATGACCGAGTATGTGACTTTTTGTTTAGTCAAGAAGACATGTAGTGCTACCCCAAAGCTACATACATCACCTAAGATGATTCAAAACCCATGTGAGGATGAGAGCCACATAGGCAAATGGAGTAAGAGTGTTAAAAAGTGTGAGCGGTGTGATTTCACCATATGTGAGGTAGGAAGCATCCAAATTGAGTGTGAGAAAGATACATAAAAAAAGAGAGGTAGATGATAGGCAAATTGAGGTTGTTTCTAAAACTAATATATTAATATATATTTCTAGTGTTGTTTATGATATTGTGCAGGTTAACATTGAAGAAAAGGAGTTGACCATTCAACAATCGACGCCATTAGAAGAAAAATATGAGGAGATTACTATGGTTGGAGAAGAGTGCTTGCTGCCCCATAGTCAAATTATGATGAATTGATACCTCTGGGACCTACATCACCAAGAAGGACGTTAAGGGTATCAACATTGGTGTTGATTTGTTAGTTCATCAAGAAAATGTTAGTAAATGTGAGAACTCTTTGAACCAAATAGAAATTCTAAGTTTTGAATTTGATATGTGTAATTTACATAATATGGAATCGATTACTCATATGGAAGTTCATACTAGAATATCTCCCAATGATTCTTTATACTATATCATGTTTGACTATTCTAGAAAACTATCTAATGTGATAGAGAATGTTGCTAACATTTTATGTTTAAAATCACTAGTTTGTATTTATGCATACACATATAAGATTAATTTGATTGGAAATTATAGTGTAGATGACAAGTTCTATGTTTTATGTTATCGAATATGCATTACATGTGATACGATTGCCAAATTGTTGCATGTTTTGGATGAATAATCTTTTGTGCGATATCATGATCATAACGAAATGAGTTTCAACAATAGTGCTTGCTGTTTAAAAATAATTTCTTTAATCTACTTAAAATATTCTTGCTGAGCAATCATGTACAAGTAATTAGAGTACCACAGTTGAAGCGTGGAAGACACTAAAATTTTTTCCCTATATTTGAATAACTTGATCTAGTTTTGCCCATTAATGACTTATCCATGTCCTTAAAAAAGTCAAGGATAACCTTTTCTCATGGGAAGAAGAATGATATGAATAATAATATTGCAATATATATATCTTATAGCTACTATTGTACTAAATGGTTTGTGCAAAATAACTAGATGACATAATAATTGATTTATACATATACCATGCATATGTGTTGTTCAATGTAATTCAACAAGTATTTCGAACTATAAGAGCTTGCTAGTAGAGCTAGAGCTTTGAAAAAGAAGCTTAACATTAAGGTGAACTCATTTCAAATTAAGCTTAATGTTGTTATTCATGAGAATTGGATATTACCCTATGTTATTACATTGTGCATTCTCAGGTTTGACAAGCACGAAGACTTTGGAACTGCGAGGGAGGAGAGGGAGGCTGGGGCCAAAGCTATGGAGAAGCGCAAGGAGGAGGATAATCATATTTGCTACCAAGCCTATGAAGAACAAGAAACTCAAAGCCCATACAGTTAGAAAGGAGAAAACCAAGCAGCCCATGCGATTGATCAAGGAGGAAAGAAGCTCATGCGGTTGATCAAGGAGGAAAGAAGCCCATGCGGTGGGAGAGCAAAAGGGGATGAGCCCAAGAACTTAAAGCCCAGATTTTGGATAATATTTCAAGCTCAATTCAAACCTCCCACAAGTCCAACCGAATTCAAACTCAGATTCAAGTTAGAACTCAATTCAGATTCAGTTCGGGATAGCCCAATAGGCACCTACTTAAAAGGCCATAACTTTCATAAACGGGGTCTAATTTGGGTGTTCTTGTGCTTGTAAGAAAGATTATTTCAAGGCCTACGTAATGGATAAAGAAAGCTTATTTCAAGGCCTACGTAATGGATAAAGCCCTCATCTTCAAACATGCCATGAATTGTCCGCTATGACCAAAATAATGTGATGGCTGCAAAATTTAGTTTTCTTTTTGTATGAGTTTGAGTTTAAAAATAAATAGGGTTAAGTTGTACTCAATTTGAAGACTTTGTGGATGTCCCAAGGGGTTATATAAACCTTGTATTCATATCCTTTAGGTCTCGGACCAATTTATGCATAAGATTGAAATATAACTATTGCTTGTTCTTTCAAAACCAGAGTTCATGCGAGGACTTTGAGAGAGAGTTAGGTGATCTATTGATTCATTTTGTAATTCAATGTCAAGCCATCATTCCATTAGGAATTGAGGACTTGGTGTTCGTCGTTCGTAGTCTCGTGACGATAATCTATGCGGTGTATTTTAGGCGTATTCTGAAGTGTTGAGGGTTCGTGCATGTGCGCGAGTGTTCAGCCAGCGACATCGTCTACTTTGCATTAGTTATTTATGGTTTCTCACCGAGAAGATCGGGCCTCCCCTGTAACACATGCACAATGCTCGTAGGTGTGAGATTGTTCCTTGAATAAAAGACCGAGGTAAGTCCATGTTCCTGAATTGCATATTTGCATGCGCATGGTCAATCCATACAATTATGCTCTTTTGAATATTCTAATTTCTTTTAAGATTAGTCTCTATATACGGAGTATCTAACACTTATTTTAGTCAAATCTTTTAACCGTTTAATCAAAGTCCTAAACTGAAATCTCTCCAGCTTTTACTATATAAACCCACCTCTAGCCTCCAATCATCAACCTTAGGCCCTGCACCAACGACCTTCTGTTTCTGGTTTCTAGTTTCTTAATTTTATCTTTTTTATTTTTTGGGGTTTTTTTACCTTTTCTTTTTTTATTTTTTGCATTGTTTGTAAAGATATATATTTTTAAAAAATAATTATACTAAAAAAGTTAACATCAATTATAGTGTATTTTCAACCACTACAGTATAAAAAGATAGAAGTCTGAACTTATGAAACCAAATAAACACCATCCAAACCTTTAACAGTTGGCATAGGTGCCAGCCTGCATGCCTCCTATGGGTGCCACTAGGGAGGCCTCTAGTCTCTGCCACGTGTCCTCTCATGCCTCCTTCCACATTGTTGTGTCCTCCCCACGCTACCATCGTCTCCATTGTTGGAGACAACAAAAAATACAAGACAAAATACTAGAGGACGTCATTGCTGGAGTGCGGGACCAATGGAATCTAGAAGCAAATCAAACGCTGAGTAAATTTGATTGAAATCCCCAAATTTTTTTGGCTCAGTTTTGTTTAGCGAGTATGTTCTTGGAGATGTCTAGCAAGTACGCGATTATTTTCTTATTAACAAAAGTACTCAATTTTTTCTTGGATTAAGATCTAGAGGACCTCATTCTTACTTCTGTAACTACATAAACCAATCACTCTCCAAAACCCTAACTTGCACAGTCATCATCACCGCTCCACTTGCGCCTCCACACCCCACCACTCCAGCAAGCCCTACCTGCATTCCCCCTCCCTCTTCCTTGTTGTCCCGCCCATCAATCAATCACCTCTGTCCTCTAATTCTATAGTTAGAGATGTCTTGTGAAGCCTAAAACTAGCAAGGAAGATTCAAAGGTGAGAAATAGGAGTACTCTCAACAAACAAAAAACCTAAGCACCAATTCACAAACTCAAATTATCACAAGTCATTAGTAACATTTGATGACAAATTCAACTACTTGTTTTTTTGAAACTACATGGCATAATTCCAGCGCTATGTCACAAATGCATATGGTAACAAACTTTGACCATCCACGCCTGTACAGTACAATAATTTACCACGCACAAATCTTATCATACCGACCCACAGGAACCAAATTACCCGCCTTGGTGCGAACCCAGCACTACGTAGTACGTACGGACGTACCACCGCGCCCAAACTAAACAATTCAAGCCGGGCCATCGGCCTGGTCGGCCGGCGCCGGCGCCGGAGCCGGCTTGACGAAGCGCTTCCAGTACCAGTGCCGTGCCCACACCCCGCGCATGGATTCGATGGGCACGCCCTTCGTCTCCGGCAGGAACGCTGCCACGAACGCCGTCATGACGACGACCCATCCGGCGTAGTAGGCGAACGTGCCGTACCTGAACCGGCACAGCATCGCCAGGAACGACTCCGCCTGCGCGAACGGGAGCGCCGACCTGATGGCCCCGTTTATGCCCAGCGCCGCCGACCTCACCTCAAGCGGGAAGATCTCGGAGATGATCACCCACGAGAGCGGGGCCCACGACAAACTGAGCCCCGCCGTGTACACGCACACGAGCGCCACCACCGCCGAAGCGTAACCCCGCGACATCGCCCTCCCGCCGCTGGTGGCAAGCTGCGCGCCGAAGATCCACGCTATGGCCACCTGGGAGAGGATCATCACGACGCCGCCCAGAAAGAAGAGAGGACGGCGGCCATACCGGTCGACGGTGATCGTGGCTATCGCGATGGAGGCCAGGCTGACGACGTCGGTGATGATGGAGCCTAGGATGGCCTTCTGGCTCGTGAAACCGACGGTGTAGAAGAGTTGAGGCGTGAATATGGATACCACGATCATGCCGGTCAGCTGGAAAAACACCGCCATCGCCACGGCCATGACCAGGTGCGGCCGGTACTCGCGCCGGCCGAGGCGCCGATACGCGCCTGCTCCGTACCTCCGGTCCTGCTCTGCGGCTTGGATGATGTCATTGAGTTCGGCTTCGACGTCGGCGGCCGGCCCACGGATGCGCAGCAGTGAGGCTCGGGCCTCGTCGAGCTTCCCGCGCAGCACCAGGCTGTTGGGCGTGTCCGGGATGGACGCCGCGCCGCAGACTACGACAACAGCCGGGACGATGCAGACGCCCAGCGAGAGGCGCCAGCCCCACCTCGGGATGGTGTTGACGCCGTAGTTGATTAGGTCGGCCATGAACATGCCCATGTCGAAGAAGAAGTGGAAGGCGCTAGTGAACGCCCCGCGCCACCGCGCCGGCGCTATCTCCGCCAGGTATATCGATGCAGACTGCAACCAACGCAACGCAGGAACATACATCCATTACACTGCAGGTCCTTTCTTACGACTAAAGTGTATATGTAATCTAGTTCGCATCGGCTGATAAGTAATCACCAAACCGGTGAAACCGACGGCGGTGCCGAGGAGGATTCGGCCGATAACGAGCATGTAGATGTTGACGGCGGAGAGGTTGATAATGGCGCCGGTCAAGAGCAGTAGGCCGCCAATGAGCATGGAGTTCCTCCGGCCCACCATCCTGGTTACGTGGCCAGAGACAAGGTAGGAGATCATGCCGGCGAAGTAGAGCGAGGAGACGAACATGGTGAGCACCTGGTTGTTGAAGATGCAGTACGCGTTCTCCCGCGCGTTGGACATCTTCCGGCGGATCTCCGGGAAGAATTCCTCGAGGAACGACTCCATTTGCGTCAACCCACCTGAAATTTAATCGGATGCGATTTGAACAAAATTTTATCATCATATCATTCATCTCTATCGACGATCATATTGATTTCATTACATCATGTCACATGGATCAGTCATACACATGTAGCTTCTCACTTCTGAGTGGCTCAAATCCTAAACTTAGGAGTGACGAGCATATATATATATATATATATATATATATATATATATATATAGCTGTAATGTGTGAATAAGTGTACTAAATTACACTGAAGGTGCTTTATGTACATGATATTGATAGCCAAAGTTCAAGATTTTTATGCACGGTTTTTCTGAGAAAAGTACATCATGTTATCAGTATCACATAAGTGCAAAATGTTTAGGCTTTCCGTCATCATCTTGGGGTGGTTGCAGTGAGAGTGATTTCTGAGAAATAGATTTGTTTGTTTTGTGAGAGATTAGGGAAGCGTTTGGAATAGAGACAAAATGTTTAATATGGGGTGGTGTAGCGAGCTGATTTCTGTGAAATAGAGCTTTGCGCGATCAGAAGCGAGAATGAGCGCACCCTACAATCGCACATTCTACTTCGGCTTCTGTGGCTTTCTAGAATGCATGCATCACCCGTACACACTACACTGTAGCGCTGACTAATTAAGGAGGTAGGAACACAGGGCGAAATGCAAGAAACCACCATCTCTATAGGTCTATTCAATAGTTCTTATTTTTTTTGACTTCAGTTTGTCAATAATAACGAGCTAAACGGCTAAACCTAAGCAACTACGTCTCCGTGAGAGAACAAATTGCGTAGATAATCGGAGTACAAAATGCCCTGCCCTCAAGTTGTGCAAAAAAAAAATAATAATGAAAAGGACAAGCATTGCCTCATCAAGTAGGCAGGCAGGCCACCAGAAAAGTCAGGGTGCTTCCATACTCACCCAACGTGATGTAATATACTCACAACCATCAAGTAGACTGTAGACCTCTACGTATATACAAAACAACCGGAAGATGAAGATGGGCGACCTGCCGAGCTCTCATGATTGCATCGACGCCATAGCTGCTAGATGAGCACTCTTTTATACGTTTCTAGTTGATACTTGCAGTACTTGGCTCTGAATATTATCTATACCAAAATTGAACCCATGAATCACTGCGGGAATTCCAACCCCCTTCATCCTGCTTCGATATCATTTCCCTCGCATCACAGCCATCAGAACGTCTATCCCACATGCATCCGTGAGATTCACAGCTGATATTCGGTTTGCAGCTTTCAGCTCGGAATTTGACAACTCTCACCCCAGATTCAGAGCTTTCGATCCTAGTTCCAAGAGACTTATCAACCCGAGAATGCATCTTTCAATTCAAGATTTGAAACACTTGCAATTTGAAATTTCAAAAACTCTCTATTCGGAAACTAATTTTTCTCATCGGAATCTTGAATACCTCCAAGTCAGGTTTGGAGCTTTCGACCTGTTATCGAGAGGACCTTCGAATCGGTTTTGGAAACTGTCAAAGCTGGTTCGAGAAATTCTGAATTGGGAAACTTTCAATGTGGAATTTGGGGAACCTTCAATTTGGGATTGAAACTCTCAAATGGAAGAAAATCCACAGGAAATTCGACTGTAGGGGGGGAAGAAAACATGGGTTCTGCGTGCGTGTATATCTGGAGCGCAAGTTCACAGCATATCAAGGGTATCACATAACTGACCTGTGACACTGATGTCGTATCCGAGTATGAGCCCGCAGGAGGCCGCCGTGATGCAGCTCATCACAACTGTGAATGTTATCTCGCCGCCGCCGCCGGCAAGTGCTCCCCCTTTAGTCATCTCCCTTCTGCGAGGAGAGAGCTCGCGTTTGACTCCAAAGCTATCCCCCAAGACAGACAAAGGAACAGCCGAACGCAAGTGTACGCTGGATGCATTATATTACACTAATGGAGCGGCATAGGGTCAAGTTTCAGCACTTCCTTTCTAAATATAGTACACTAATGGGTCTATTTGAAATCACTTTTAAAAACTACTTTTATCTTTTGCTATAGTACCTAATTTTTAAACGAAATATTTTTTTCAAAACAGGATCTACAAGTTAGTTGTAGTATACACTAAAAGTCCAATATCTGTATCATCTAAAACCATAAGCGAGTATCTCTTTTTCTATAATCTCTATCGTAAATATCTGTAATTTAAAATTTTCAACCAAAAATTATAAGTCACAGAAAAAGAAAAACAGGCACAATTACTTACTCCTATGCACATGGTGTTATGGACCAACGAGACTAGGTGAGCAATCGGTCAAAAAAAACAAACAAACAAACAAAAAACAGAGAGTCTAGCTGAGCAATCCATTTCTTTTCTCTTCTCTCTCTGATCCAGCAGTGGACTTCTCGCATAGTAGACGTTGATGGCCGACAGGTACTGGGATCAAATATCAATAGCTTAAAAAAGGCTATAAGCATATGATTGGTGAGACTATACATCAGACAGACAAGATACTGCACTGGAGTAGTTGGATTTGAGGCTGGGATGAGCTACCAGTGGAAAGAGTGTGGGGTGCGCGAGTTTTTGCATCCGGTTCGGTCTCGAGCAAGGTCTTTTGTTTGGATGGACCGGGATCCAGACAGGCCAAACGATGGTAAAAATCACCCTCGACAAGGAAAAAAAGGAAGAAGGAACTAGCTGGATTAAAAACCCCGTCTCTCTTTGTTGTGGTATATGTCAAACAGTGAAAATCAAAATTACCAGATTTTGGAGTGGGGAAAAGTTTTCTTGCCTTTAGGATCATTCCGAGAGACCTTTTATAGAGCAACCAGAGTCTTTTTATAATGTAACCCTAGGTTACCAGTATTACTCTAGGACAATCTTGTCTTCCCTTGGATTCCTACAACACTCTTCAGTGTTGCACGAACCACGAGTTCAAAGCTTCCCCATACGATTTCGACATTTATCATTAGGGGTGATCGAATAGCGATACTTTCAGAGCAGAGTTGGTTTATTGAGTATAAATAAATGTAGAAAAATGTAAAAATCGAAAATAAAAATGAAAAAGTATAAGTAAATTTTTAAAAAAATAAAAAATCGAAAAATAATTTTCGTCTCTCGAGCTCTATTGATCAAAAATCGCTATCGCCAATGGGAGAAGCCCATCGATCGGGACCTTAGGGCATCCATAATGTATGAAAAAGGAGTCTTAAGCCACCTTAAGGTCAACCTTATACATTAAGGTTGGCCTTAAAAGGTCATAAGCAAAAAGGCTTAAGACCACCCTCAAGCTGGAGGCCATAAGCATTAAAATACAATTTTTCTTGTGTACTCCTTCTCACTAAGTGGGACCCTTCCTTAGAGCCCAGTGGTGGTCTTAAACATAACAGAGGGGATCTTAAGAATTAGGTGGGGTCCACCTTAAGACCCATTGAGGTCTTATACACTACTGATGCCCTTAGTAAGCTGTTGTTCTGTTTCCTTCTTCGCCGGATGAAAGACTTGTTTGTGCAAGTATCGATTATCCAACTGAAGAAGAAAAGAGAACTTGTTTATGCAATTATCGGTTATCCAACTGAAGAAGAGAAGTCAACAAATGGCATGTTGATTTCTTATGATTATTTACAAAGAACAACATGTCAACATTATTGAGAATGTATCTTGAATAAAAGACCGTATAAGTCCATATTCCTACGTTTCAGGCCATACAGTTATACTCGCCAGGATATTCTAGTTTCCTATATTTACATCCTCCTTTCCAAAGAGCATGCATGTTGAATATATCAGTAGTGGACCCAAGATCAAATCTAAAGCTAGGGCAATGTGATCCGCAACTAATATGTAATAACTAAGTCAATATTGTTGGGATACGGGTAGTTACGCTAGCATAAATTAAAATTTTCTATCACGTAAATTAAAAAGCCATGTGAGTAAGAGATCATAGATTATTACCACTATAAGTGCAATGTAGAAGACGTAGAGTTGAGGCAACCGATTAACGAAGAGCCTATCGATGTAGTGGAAGCAGTCGATCGTCCTTTGACCAACCGTCTCCTCCTCGCGATCGTCTCGATCAACGCCACAGTTGTAGAAACACCTCTACCGAGGTCCACATGTCCAGAGATAGAACACCATGCGTCGACGTGCTACTATCAGCGCGCACAACAGTTATTACGAGAGGTGATGGCTAGAGTTTCGATAGGTGTGTTTCGGAATGCCTTTCTTAGCCCCCGCACCTCTCCTTATATAGCCTCCAATCGGATTCTTATCCGATATGAGTAGAAATCGTATCCCATTCAGAGACTATCATCCGAACTCTTATCATTTCAATCACATCGAGGGGTCTAAAGATATCTCTCCTGTTATATAGGAGGGGCAAATTTCATCTTGATAACTCATATTCCTCCATATGTTTTATAGTAAATCTGAAAGCTATTTTTATGACCACCTATTTACGGAGTAGTGTTTAGTAACACCTAAGTAAACTATTACATATGTAGGAAACAATGACGATCTCAAGTTTAAAAATCTTACATACATTATGTATAAGACCAACTGATGACACTTAAAAATATAACAATTCTCGTAGTACCTTATTGTGGGTCAATCCAACATCATATTATCTAATATATGTCAACATTATTGATTTAATATTCTATATCCATGATCTATAAAAATATGATCATTAATCAATAAATGTGATAATTTGTAAACCATAATTGTCCTACATAATGATATATGATCAATGATAATTTAGAATAACATCAAAACATAAATAAAGAGTTATATGAACAAGTCACATACTTGTTAATCAATATGAAAGACATTTATTTAAGAGACAAAATAACATATTATTCAAAAGATCATAAATATAGAAATGGTACAATTATCTCTATGATTGCCTCTAGGGCATATCACTAACAAATATACATTTGTCATGTTAGG
Organism: Melocanna baccifera; assembly: GCA_036346265.1. NCBI lineage: Eukaryota > Viridiplantae > Streptophyta > Magnoliopsida > Poales > Poaceae > Melocanna > Melocanna baccifera. Next base: position 25,874,417 of record CM070680.1, on the reverse strand, counting down.
GGCGAACCCTATATATTTCAAAGATATTTAGTTGAACATCCAAAAATTTTGGAAAAAAATCCAGTATATACTAGGTATAATATATATCAAAATAAGAAAAAATAGCTCTTGCTATAAAAGATTTGCGAAAGATAAAATGTAACAAATAATAATATTTTATGCAACTAATCAAAATACCAACTGCAACAAATACCTCTTGTGGCAAAATTTGAGGAGAGACGTTGCAACAAAATTAAACACTTCATGCGGCATTAGAGAGAAATGTTGCAATAATTTCAAGAAACATATGCAACAAAGTCTATCAGATGAGGAGGGCATGCAAGTGGTGGTAATGGCGGTTGACCTGATGCCTCATTTTGACTGATGACAATGCCACATTGCCATCCATCCACTCCCCATCACTCGTCGCCACCTCCTCTAGCCTTAGCCTAGCCAAATCGGCAAGCTCTAGTTGTTCCTCACAAGGAAGACCTCTGCACGAGCTTCGATTATGGTGGACAGCCTTGTCAAGCATGAGTAGTAGCGAGCTTTGACCATGATAGAAAGGGAGGGGACGTAGGCGCAAGCTCCTGACCGCCGACGAGGAGCATAGGTAGCGGTGGTTGGGGCTCAGAACTGTGGGAGAGCTGAAGAGGAATTGCAGAACTACTGCGAGGGTGGATAAGAAGAAGTGGGATGAAGTTTTGTGTTGGTGGTTAGGCCACGTGGAGCAGAGTGTTTGGAAATAATTACTTGCTCTAGATGTGTTGTATCATTACCCTAAATGAATTCAACATGTGCAATTAAATTAGTTTCAATCTCGCAAAAAAGGGAAAAAATTTAGTCATCGAACAAAATTCACTTCAAATTACACATCACATCCCAATTTGAAAATGCCCTTAAGAACTAGCTAAAAAAGTTGGAAGCAAAATAATTCTACAATATTACAACTATTTCAATACTTTGAAAATGCTCATGTAACAATTGGCGAGAATATTTGCAATAAAATAATTTGGACAATGATAGTTCGCAACAAAATAGCACGCTTCTTGCAATAATTGAGAAAGACGTGTGCAACAATTTGCAAAAACATCTGCAACAACTAACAAAAACTAAAGAAAAAAAATCAAACCACAACATTTTGATAGCACATACTGCAACAAACCAAAACACTCTTAGTAAAAAATGAGAAAATATGTTGCAACAAATTGAGCAAACAGATCTGATAAACTAGATCAAATGGACTCTTGCAGCGATGTTTGACTCCTCTATTAGATCATGCCTTCTCCTCACTAGATTCGGTAACAATAGCCTCCTCCCTCACCAGATTAGGCAACGACAACCTATCGCGTTAATGGGAGGTCATGAAGGTTGAGGTCCTCAGTCACCATTGTTATCGCATCCTCAGCCACAACGACATTGGGACGAGAAAGTTTGTAGCAGTAGTGACAGAGTAGAGGTTGCTATAGGTGAGGAAGGGATCGACGGCGTAGCCACTTTTGTGGAATGGGAGTAAAAGATACTTGGGCAAGAGAAAGAAATGAGGAGAAGAGTTATGGTCTTATACAGGCTTAGAGAACGAGAGAGGGGAGTAGATTGACTAGAAAATGAAGAAAAAAGTGAAGTTAGGAGTCTTTATATTTAGGGGTATAAATGGATTGGTTTTTTCTTATCAATTCGATATTAAATTTGGTTGGTACTGTATGTAACAAGCTGGTTTATATCTGATCAAGTTTGTTACGGTATTAAGATTCTTAGAGATGGATTTAATAGCGAATTCGATATTGATGATACCGGCCGAATTGCTTCGGTAGCGGAGCGGATACCCCGCGGCGCACCACGGGCTGAGAGGCTCCAGTGGTGCACCAGATCACCACCGCTCCACGGGCTGAGAGGCTCCAGAGCACCGCCGCCAGAGCACCTCCGGGTCTGATGGTGGACCATCTTGGCTCGGATGGCGCCGGGGCCGCCACCGCCGTTGCTCGATTACTGGTGGCTGGTGGGGGTTCTTCAGCGGCACGCGCTCCACCATCTACGACGCCGCCATCTGGGTCACCGCCGCCGACCATCCCGACGGCCTCCACGCGCACCGGGACGCCATCGTCGAGCGCCTGTACACCTCTCTCATCGTCCTCCCGCCGGCCGAGACCGCGGCGGCGGCGCCCGCCGCTGAGCCGCCGCCGAAGCACTGGGAGCAGCACCAGCAACTCCTCCACGAGGGCGTCCCCAGAATCTGCAGCTCTGCGGAGCCGCCGCCGCTCCTCGCCGCGACGGCGACGATGCCGTCGTCGCATAGGCCTTCCGCGTCAAGGCCGCTTTCAGACAACCAAGGAAAGGTTCTCGCTGTCCTTCCACCGCGCCGCCGCGTCTGTCCTTTGTCTTAGTATTACGAACCACTAATTGTATTTGCTGTGTGTTCTTCTCTTGAAGTCGGAGGATGAGCTGCTCAAGCTGCTCGGGAGGCTGCAATAGATGGAATTCACGGTGGACACCATCAGCATGAGCCGGGATCAACTGCTGCTACACGTGTTTGATGAACTTCCATTGAAGTCTCTTTGTTCATATATCTATCAATTGCTCATAGGTTACTGAGATTGGAACGGCCATGAAATCGCTGCGGAAGCACGGCTCGAAGCAGATTCAGCAACTCGTTCGATCGCTCGTTTAGTAAGTTTTTGTTATTCCTAGAACGAATCTGTCAGTTTCCTCTCATTGCTTGCCAGTCATTCTGGGCGTTTACATACTTGAGATTAATTGGATACTGATGGTTGAATGACTAAAATGTTAAAGAAATGTGCAGCTATAAATGGTTGAATGTGCAGCTATGGTGGACAATAGTTCTGTAGTTCTAATTGCTCCCTGGCAAATCTAAAAGGAAAAAGAAAATCTCCCTGGCTCCCTCTCATGGGGCAAAATAGGCTCATCGCCTGTCAGTTTTCTTGGATAAGTTACTGGTGATTCATCGCCTTGCCTTATTTTGCCGTGATGATCTTGTCTTCTTTTTCATGAGTTCTGCAAGCTGGATATGACCATGACTGCTGCCTTTTAAGCTACTGAGACTGCCTGCGGATGAGGAATTTGATAGCCACCGGTAATTGATGTTTCTGAGTCAACGTCGATTATATCTTTACTATTTAAAAAGAAGGAGTTGGTGGTTGCCGTCACGTCCACCCTCCCTCACTTCTTAACCATTCGATCTTTCTCCTCTCTTCTCAGCCACACAATCTGATTAAACCCTAAAATCCCAACATCACCCCTCCGCCACCACGTCTACTCCTCGCTCTTCCCCCCGCCGCCCCCACGCCTCCTCCTCGCTCTTCCTCCCGCCACCCCCACGCCTCCCCCTCGCTCTCCCCCGCGCCCGCGCCTCCTCCCTCCCCCCGCGCGCCTCGCCCCCGCCTCCCCTCGCTCTCCCCGCCGCCTCGCTCTCCCTCCGCCGCCCCGCCTCCTCCCCTCCCCACCGCGCCGCGCCTCCTCCCTCCTCCTCCCAAGCGCGCCGCCTCACCTCCAGCCCCGGCGCCTCCTCCCAACCCCACGCGCGCCGCCTCCTCTCCGTCCCCGCACCGCCGCCTCCTACCCCATCCTCTCCTCTCGCGCGCATCCTCCCCTCCTCCGCGGCCAAGACTTCGTTCGACGGTGGCGCTGGATAAGAAGCCGGCGGCGCGGAGGTGAACGATGGACACTGGAAGACGAAGAAGGCGCTGCAACTCCCGAGTACCCGAGCCGAGGAGCCGAAGCGGTGCTCAACGGTTCATCTTTGCCGGATCCGGCCGCCGCCTTTGAGCGCCGCGCCTCATCGCTCGCCGACGCCGCTTCTTCGATTCGACAGGTCGGAACTAGCTCGGCCTCCTCGCCTGCCGCCGCGCGCGCGCTCCTCCGGGCCACCGGCCTTCAGGCCGGATCCGAGCGGGGACATGGAGGTGGCCCGTCCGAGCCGACCGGGCGGCGACGGATCTCTCACGCGCGCGCGCCGCGCCCTTGGAGCGCCACGCTCCTCATCACTCGCCGACGGCCTCTCCGCTCAAGATCTCGCCTCGACCGGATCCGGCGCCGGTTGCCGCTGCTCATCCGCCACGGCTGCTGGTTTCTCGTCGGACCACTGGCCGTGGCTCGCCGTCGCCGACCTCTCCACCTTGACCGCCGGCCGCGACGACTCCTCTTCGCTCGCGCGGCGCCGCTTGCGATGCGCACGCGCGCCCGCTTCGCCGTCGCGCTTCACCTTCGCTCGCACCGCGACGCCGGGCTCCGCCGCCGAAGTTGCTGGTCGCCTCCTCGCTCGGCGCCATGGGCCACGACGCGCCGGATGCGTCTCTTCCGCGGGAGACGCCCGCCTTGGGCTTCTTCCGCCGGGGCCTTGTCCGTCGGCTCATCCTCGCGCGCTTCTTCGCGCCGGATCTCTTCGCCGCATCGCCACCGCCACCGCTCTCCGGATCCACAGCCGCTTATTCCGCGCCGCCGCCGCGCTCACCGCCTCGGCCGCTTCCGTCGCCTCGGCCGCCGGCTCGCTCGACCGCCGACCGCCTCCTCGCTCCGCCGATCGCGTGCGGATGCCGAGCACCACTGCGCGCAGAGCTCCACGGCCGCGCGACTCTGTGTCGCTGAAATCTCCGTGGCGGCTCGACGGATCGCTCCGCACCTCCACGCCACTCCGCCCGAACCCACGAGTCTTTATGCCTTTTGACCGCTTCGGCTTGGTTACTTGCACCTCGGTTTTCTTTTGATTGGTCGTGACCAAGTCTTTGAGGTCCGATTACTTGCACCTCTCGTTTGCGTCGGCAGAGGCGATGTGCTCATGGGAAGAAGATCTTTTAGTGTTAGGAGCTTTCAATTTTTGCTGTCTAGTACTTTCTTCGCTCAAGATTTCGAGTCTTCCGTTGCGCCCACTCAAATCTATAGTCTTTATCTTCGATTCGTCTAAGCCATGCGTGTCCACAAATTTTGTGTCGATCGGTCGGTTGCTTTGCGGCCTCACCATCCTTTAGAATTTTGTATGGTCGGTGCTGCCCCTCTCGCGTCTGTATGGCTCTTCTTGGTTCGTCTTCACGGATCTCGTCTTGCCTCGCTCGAATCGGCCTCATTCGTGGCCGGATCCGGACTCCTCCATGGGCGGCCTCGCGCCGCATTCCCGAGCTTTTATGGCCGCTGCGCTTCTTGTGTATCGCGTTTCTATTGCGCTTCTTGTGCATCGCGCGCTTGTGTCTCGGTTTATGATGTCGCCGCTCTTCTTTCTGAGCCGTCGCCCTGAGCTTTTAAAGCCGCCACGCTTCTTCTGCACTGCGTTTCTATTGCGCTTCTTGTGCACTGCGTCGCCGCCGTCTTGGGCTTCGATCTGCTTTATGGGCTGCCAGCTTGCCACCATGCTTTATGGGCTACTACACGACCTCAGATGGAGATCTTCTACTTTCGACACAATCTTCAAGAGTCGCATGCTACGACGACATTTACAAGACTTAGATTTTGGATTTCTTCTATTTTAATGTCAACTCTTTCAAATGCAATACTATTGCATACGCCTTGCATTTGAGGGGGGGTGTTAAGGATATAGAGTGAGTTGTAGTAGGATATAGAGTTTGTATTCTATTCCACACATGCCTTATCTCTATATGGCATATCCCTTTGTACTCCTATATATATGGTCCCTTGGGCCTCATATCAATACACACACAATATTCATAACAGTTGCTACCAGATTTTGTATTATGTATGCATATTTGATAGTATGCATCACTTTTATTTGGTTTTCCGTTGCAACGCACGGGCACCTTACTAGTTACTGATTATATGCCACAGCTTCAGATGTTTTTGTTCTCAGTTATATTACTGATTTACATATAATTTTTCTATTACATAAACAATACCCAGATGAAAATGAGAAGCTATGCGCCTTTTTGGTTGAGAAGGCATTAAGTAGACTTCCGTTGGGAACAGAGAATATACTTGGAATATTTGATCTTCGAGGCTTCCATGTAGAAAATGGTGATCTCTAGTTCTTACAGTTTTTAGTAAGTTTTATCCTCTTCGTAGTTCTTGTTATACTTTTTCCTAGTTGTGTCTAAGCAGCTACTGAACATAAACCAAGCATTTCAGATGAATTGTGCTCTGCTGTTGGATTAGTGCGAAACATGTACACGGTTATGATTGGTTTGTTTTAAATAGAAAAAAGGAACTTGCTTTCCATGAATACTTTGCAATGGTATTTGGGATTGCAAATAACATCATTACTAAATCATTCCAAGATCAATTACTTATGGATAAATAAGAAAGTTTTGCTAGATAAAAAATGTCCAGTTCAAACGGTTCAAAAAAAAGACATAAATTATGTGTTTATGCCCTGAAACGATCTAACGGGTTAATTCAAACATAGATTCCCTGGCTTATGAAGCCTACTTGCTGCCTAATGCACCTAATGCATACTTTAATTGTATTGACGTTAACTTCCTAGCTTTACTTTAATTGTATTGACGTTAACTTCCTAGCTTTCCCAGATTGATGTTTTCTACTATTACTACCCGAAGCGGCTTGGCCAAGTTCTTTTTGTTGATGCACCGTTTGTGTTTCAGCCAATGTGGCAGCTTGTTAGACCTCTGTTGAAATCATATGCCTCCCAGTAACTACTGTTTCTCCAAAACATCTCTCTTCCCCTCTTGTGTGTGCGTGCGTGTGCATGCGCGTGTGTAGTGCTCCATCTGTGCACAGATACTAGTCATGTATCTGTGCAGTGCAACGGAAACCTGAATAAGATAAGTATGTAATCTGATACTCTAGTTGAATCACAGATGAAGACAACATTTACCTCCACCTTCGCACTAAGAAAAAGGCAAGCTATCTCAAAGAAAGACAAAAAGCAAGCAGAAAGGGAAAACCCTGCTCAGAAGAGCTTCTGGGTGTTGGGCAGGGGCGAATAAAACACTGTAGCAGACATTGTAGTCACAGTACCTGCTACAGTAAAATTATTTTTTTCAGTTTTTTTCTTTTTTTTAAAAAAAAATTTACTTACACTTTTTTTTTGTTTTTTGTTTTCGTTTTTTTTAAATTTTTTTTACATTTAATTATACTCAATAAACCAACTCATTCTGATGTTTTTTCACCACTACATGTGTTTTTAACGAAAGTCAAAACCATCGCTATTCCGATCACCCCTTAATGAAACATTGGCATCAGGTGGTGGTATTCGTGCAAGCACGTGTGCAGTCGTGCTTTCCAGGGAGGAGGTTATTTGTGGCGAGCCGTTCACAGAAGGTGGCGACTGGCGAAGGTGCACTCTTCATCAGCGTAATACGTGGATGTCTTCGATGAATGGCCCCGACGAGAAGCGAAAGTCGATGCGCCGCCTGCAACACATCTGGATGACCTTCCGCCGCAATGACACAATCTACCTCCTTCATGGCTCGTCCTCCGAGTTGCCGTCGCTCAGTGATATCTCGATGTCCTCGACATGGTGCACAATTCGTTAGCAAGAAAAGAATGCAAGAAAGACATGAACATTGAAATCATGGATTTGCTCTTGACAATTTCGGCCGCAAACTTGAGTATTGGATGGTTTAGAGGCTCATAGCTCACCTAGTCATGTTTGAATGACCAATTGCTGTAGATGATATAATATGCCAATCTGTCTTGCATGTGAAGGGCTAAGTATCCAAGCTGGTCGATCAAGACGGCAGTATCTAGCTTTGCACTAACATAATGCATTTGGAGATAGCATAGGGTTGTTAGGAGCTTGTTTGTAGATTTGCAGATAAGGTCAGTTGCAGTTTGTTGCATCAGCTTTAAAAAAGTTTGTTTGCGGCTTGCCAGGGGCACACGGATGCTAGAGGACGATCGAGAGAGGGAAAAATCATGTGGTTATAGGGTCCACACGTTGGCACGTAACATTTCATGAGAAACGGAGGAGAGAGATGAATCACCACCATCAACATCTGTAATATTTAAGATAGTAAAGTTATGTACAAAAAGCGCATTAAAGTATGCTTGGAGAATAGACAACAAAATTTCATCTCTTACATTCAACTCAATGTTTTTGTTTGCTTCAACATTTGTACCAAGACTCACAATCCTAAAATCCTTTCACAACTCCGGAATGGCCCGCAGAAGGAAAAATTGATCATATATCCTCCATTTAGATAGAAATTAAGGATTTACCCTCCTGACCCACATGTCAGTGACTTATGATGACTCTACGTGTTATTGAAATGTGGAGGGTAAATCCTCAATTTTCCAACTAAAAAGAGGTTATATGATCCAATCTCCCCCCGCAGAATCACTCACATCCTCTGAAGAGGTATCACCATCTTCAATGGAAGTATTTGACCTGGCAACCTAATAAAAAATATTACTGGGATGTATTATTAATTCGGGCAAGCTCACAGATCTCAGAAACAACTAGATAATGGCACTACTCATCTGCAAATAACAACAATAATAAACACCAAATCTCACCGATTCCAAAATCCCAGTCATGCATATATACCTCACAGCAGCCTATGCAACTCAGCGTGGAAGAAATCAAGCTGCTCGTTCATCTCCTGCATGCATTAATCCACACAACTGATCAACAAATTCTACTGGCAATTCAACATCACACTTGTAATTATGCATACCGCAGGAAATAATAGTTACCTTCTGAGAAGATTTCTTCCCTTGGGCCAACTCCTTGGGTGTGTCTTCATCCTTGCTGATCTTGCTTTCTTCCCTTTTTACCGTCACCCATGTGAGTCACTTCTTCACCAATTCCTCCCTTTATATCAAATTGATAAGTCTCCCTACTAATCCTACAAAATAAATCCCAATATAGCACATTACTAAGAGGCGCCATGATTGCTACCTATGTTGTTCAAATCTCATAGCACATTATGCAAAGAATCTGAAGGTTATTAGCACATTCTTATCTAGCGGCGCTAACATTTCAATCTATGCTCCACTCTACCCCGATCTATGTTCCGCTTCACCCTACTGCATCCACCTCTAATCACCACAACGACCATCTCCTCTCAAGTTGTGTCTTAGTAATTAAAGATGAATCGGAAAATATACTTGCTAATTAGAGAGGAGGAAGACCCAATCCCCCACATTCAAGAAGGCCTTGAGGAGGAAAAATTAGAGCGAGAGGGAAATGTTGAGGGAGGCCACTTAAAAGACGAGGAAGCTACAGACATTGAATTTAGAGGAACCGTTGTCACACAAGTTGTGCGGTGCTTCATCTCAGGCTGCTAGTGATGGTCGCCTTATTTTGCGGATTGCCGCCGCCCCTCCTATAGGTCACACCCACCACCACATACAGGTTAGCGACATCGCTACTGCTGTTGCTCATCGGGGAGCTGGCGGAGGTGGAGACAGGGGTCAACGAGGTGCAGAGTGAGCGAGCCCTAGAGGCAGCGTATGTCTCCGCCGAGCATCATCGCTAGCCGCCGCAGCTTTTCCTGGTTGTTGGCGCAGTGCACGAGGAGAGCGACCGCCGCCTATCGCAGCTCCCGCATCGCCTCAGCCACCGTCGCCGCCTGCCTCTCTAGGGATGGAAGGGAGGAGAGGAAGAGAGCACAGGGAAAAGGTCAGGAGGGGACAAGGGGGTTCGAGGCGGCGGTGGGAGACTGGGGGATGGGGTTCCAGGGGTGGACGAGCTGCGCTAGCCGCTAGTGTTTGCTGGGCCCTTTGAAGTCCAAACCGTCCTCTCCCTTTGAGATGGGATAGCTGGTGTGGGATGCGGTGGGGAGGCAGCAATGGGGAATGTCGCGCTGCTGGAAGTTGAGAAGAGGATGGGGAGTTTGGGGCGACACTATCTGGAGAGTTGGGCGAGGTGGGGCGGAAGCAAAAGGAAATCAGTATTTCCCGTGCCACATGTAGGCGTGAATAGTTATGTGAGGAGAGAAGGGTGAGAGAAGATAGATAATTTATTTAAGTAGTAGAGATATCTAATCATATTCTTTAATGCTATTGTTTTTCCTACACATAAGGTGTCGGACTCAGATTTTCAATCCAGAATCCTCTGTGATTTCACTGCACTATTCCCTGGATCAATAGATAGTGCTCATAGTTACGGTACTGAACATCAAAGTACATATCAAGCGGAAGCGAAAATATAATAGAATACTTACACAATGGTCGATTAGGCCAAAAACGACGAAAGCAGCAGCGGAAATGAAGCACACAGGTGAGACCCACAGAACATGCCCACAGGCAGCCAACTGGGGGTTCACGGCCTAGTCATTGACCTTTTCATCTTCTTCTCCATCCTGACTTGACACATTGCTGAAGTGTAGCGATTCGACTCCTGATTCTGAATTTTTGTTTTGCGAGTGTGAGCACTCCAACCCCGTGCTCAGCAAGCCAATACACAGAATGCAAGTATATAACATGTATGGCTTAACAAAGGATAGGCTCAGGTTTATTTTATTTGGCTGAAAATTTCATTTTAAAAGACTTAAGACGTATGTATAGAAATTCCTAGACCTAGCCTTTGGACCAAAATTTATAATAACTTTGAATAAAAGGTTTTATAGAATATGTACAAATCTCATCCATCAACCCAAGTTGATTGCTTCACAATTACCAATTTTCAAATCATAGCCACTTAACTTACCATCAGGCGACCCCAGGACAACACAAAGCAGGCAGTCCTTCGTCCTTCATTTTTCCACCTGATCCCAACCATATAAATCATTTTGAAATAGAACTATATCAGAGTTAAGTTCCCATGTCCGCCCTTGACCGTGGGCACGGCTATTCGAATAGTTTTGACTCTGCAGAGTTTGTACACTTTCACCACAAGAGACAAATCCGCTCGTTACCCCGCATGATTCCTTAGCCATGTAGTTGAGTAGACCGTCACAATAACCATTTCAAAACTACCTAGCCTCGGGGTCTCATCTCACTCGATGGGTTGCTCCCACTTGCGGTGGGACCCAAACGTTTCGCGGGATGTTAATCACTATGCTAGCGCCCTCAGGCTTCCTTCCCCATAACGCTAGCAGGATTGAGAAACAAATCACCCGACCTGGTGTCCCTTCAGCCCCTCCTTGCATAGCCTTCTCTCCTCCAGTTTGTGAGATGAGTCCAAAGTTTCGGTAGGATTTACTTAGCCAAGTTGCACTTTGCAGACTTGTGGTTGTACTGTTTTACAATGGGAGGTCATGACCTGATTCGGTCCTTAATCATCTGGACGGTTCTACCACGAACCCTACTCTCGTGCACACCGATGCACCACACCACCCAACCATCCGCCCAGACACCCCCAGCATTTTAGGAACTTTTGGGAGCATAAAATAATAGTCATTATAACATACCCAACCATTCTCAACCACAACTTTTTCCCAAAATTTGCTCTTCTGTGTTTACATATAACTTTGGAGTGTTCTCGACTTTCCCGACAACTAAGCATCTCTAAGCCATAACCATGTTGCCCATTTTTGAATATAACTATATCTAAAATTTTGCACTAGGGTTAACAAGGTTCACAGGATAATATGCCGGAAAGTATAATAGCGGCATCCTTTAAATGGGATAGCTACTAAAGTGGCCACAAACATAGAATAGCACATAAAATAATTGCATGCACTTGATAATTTAAATCTAAATAATTTGCAAAATGGTATTCAAATGTGATCAAAGTATTGACTCGCCTGGCGCGGTTTTACCGCGGTCTTTAGCTCGCTTAAGACTTTTCTCGTTTGTTGATCTCGAGCTTCTGATTTTCACCGTCTTCTAGCTTCTGGTCTCGCAGGATCCACTGATCTTCCAGGATTTCAATCTCTAACTACGCGCTAAGCAATGGAATTCAATAAACTCAAATAATTCAAAAAGATCCAAGAAAAGCCAAATAAACTTAACTTAAATCTTGATTATAAGTTAAAGGTGACTTTTGGGTTGGATTGATCGGATACAAAGAATTGACGGAGTCAACAGAGTTAGAGCAGAGCGATGAATGGCGAGAAGGAAAAGGAATTATTATGGCGGGAGGAATGTTCATAGGAATACTTCGCTTCGGGTTTAGAGATGGCTAGGCGTAGCTGACTGTAGAATACCAAGGCTCAACCTATTTTATTTAATAATCTTCTTTTATAATTTTATATTTATCAAGGAAGTTCCATGAATTAAGGTATACTTATGAGTTTGACTGAATAGTATTTTGTCAGGGTTAGCATTTACGAATTAAGGCATGTATTACATATATAAGGTACAGTTATTTTGATTTACCAAATTAGTATTATAGTTTATGATTCTAGTAATGGAAGACGTATCATTTTAGTTTGCTCTAACATTAACTTGATTATTACGGTGTAGGTTAGTAGGATTATTTTTGACTGTTAACAACCCATGGGTCCTTTTTAACAAGCGTATGAAGTTACACTTTGATATGATGATAGTTTACGATACCTAGAGAACTGAGGGTCATTGATGCTTATATACATATATTTGCATTTATTATCTTTCACGATCTTTAACTTTAACTGGGATCTTTTCTTATGGACCCAACTATGTAATTTAATTATCGTTATCATTCGCACAACTACATTGTAATATCATTTTCTTTTAGACCTACCCTTAATTGTAAGGCCTTATTAATTATTTGCCCTCGATAACGCATGCACACTTAGTTACGACTTTGTGACATTTAAGCGTTTCCCCGCAGCTACCTTTCATAATGTTTTTATTTAACTTTTAGGCTACAAAACAAATATTAATAATACATCTTACTTTCTAGATTACTTACCAAGCTTTATGGACATTCAACTATTTTAGATGAGTTTCTTCCAACATTATTACTCTATTAGAACCTTATTTGGTTTCCACAATTTTAGTCCTATTACTTGTCATTTGTATATATATATACCCTTAGCTATTTTACATGCCATTATGTTCTTACTCGAGCTTATGATAACTATTTATATTAACTACTATTTAAAAAGGGCTTTTCATGATATTTATTGTTACTACTATAGTTATCATTTTTTTTATATGATTTACCCAATGAATAAATAAGGCATACCTTTTTATGTTTGGGTCCTAAATAATTATACGCAAGATGATCTCTATTTGTGAGTTTATAGTGGCCCCATATTCAGATAGTTTAACCCTTGTCGGATAATTGATTTGTTGCTCATGACTAACACTCATGATTAACATACGACCTTAGCCAATATTAAATCTTATATGTCTTTTATCCATTTATTCCTATCATTTATCACGTATACATCTATATTCGATACTAGAGTATATGCATCATAGTTTCATTTGAGTTTATGCTATTTAAATTGTATTATCTACTACAAAAGGGCTTTCACAAATTTTAATTGCCAAAGTTCATGCAATGTATATATAAAGCATGCTTTAACTTGTCATACTTCTTTTACTTAGGTTCTAATGCCTAAAAGTAACAGTTATGGTTTAACCTTATGGTTTATAATCTTTGTTAATATGGAAGGATTTGCTACTTATTCCCTATATCATTTTAACTTACCAAATCCCCTTGTATGACATGTTGGTCTAATGCAATTTCTTCCTATTTCATATTATGCACACGTATATATCCAAATCTAGATTGTGTGCCATTTATACTTTCATGTGAACTTATACTATTTGAACTTGTATTAGCTACTACTTTCATGATATTAGATTTGAATCACCTACAATTTGTCCAATGTATAAATGAGGCATAGTTTAACTTGAAAGTTACACTAATTTGTCATAAGTTGTCACTTGGACTATCTCTTAATTAAGGAAAATGGGCCCTCATGACATTTAAATGTTCAATTATCTATAGTTTATACAATGTACAAATAGGGTTAACTTTCACTTAAAGGATGAATTAACAATCTGCAAATTGGATCACTTTTTTTTTAATTATGACCATGGGTCCACATGTCATACACTTAAGTACATGAAAGAAGGAAATACAGGGGTGTTCGGCCGAAACAGCAGAGAGGAAGGGGGCACCGTGAAGCAACAGAGGCGGTGGCGCAGCTTGGGCGATGGCGCCACGGTGATGGGAAATCGGAGGGGAGACGACAAGTCGTAGAATGGAATCCGAGGGTTGGAGGATGCCCAGCAGCGAGCTTCGAGCGCGGTGGCGCCGAGTAAGGGGCGGCGGCTTGACCGGCCGGCCGTGGAGGCCACGAGGCGCGGCAGCGGGAGTGGAGAGGAAAGAATCGGAGGTGAGCATGAGCAAGAGCGAGTTGAGGGGAAGCTTACCATGCGGTCGGCGAGGTCGGGAAGACGTCGAGGCGGCCTGGCGGCATGAGCCTCGGGTGGCGCGGGGTGGTCGCCGTGGCCGCCCACGGGGGGACGAAGGCCCGAATAGGTCTTGGGTTCGCCGGAGGTCGCAAGGTTGCTCTTGCCGCGATGAATTGGAGCGGATAGACCGTGGAGGAAATGGTGTGGGCGGCGCGGTTATGGCCGAGGCGGGGATGGTGGCCGTGCGGCGAGCGCGAAGCTCGCCGCGGATCTTCAATCGGTAGCTATGGAAGGTGCCTAGGAGGGAGAGGCGCGCTGTGACGCAGGTGGACGGCGGGGAGCTCCGCCGGAGCGGCCGGAAATGGTGGCGGCGGCATGGGAGCACGCGCGGGCGAGGCGAAGTGGGGAAGAAGAAAGGCACAAGGGCAGCGGCGGCTTGGGGCTCTTTATAGCCGGGAGGAGGGGAGAGAGGGCTTGCGGCGCTGACGTCAGAGCAATGCTTGGCGTGGCCTTCGACGCACGGCCGGAATGGGCGGCGGCAACGTGTGAAGCCGCATGTGTGACAAAGCAGGCAGCAAAGACATGGACGGGAGGAGAGCGGCGGTGCGAAAGGAAGCGCCGCCGCGAGGGAAAAATAAGGAGGAGCTGCTGGGTGGCGCGCACGGGAGGAACAAACCGGGGGCGGCGCGACCGGGAAGAAGGAGTCAGCGCGAGGGAGAGAGAGAGCCAGAGAAGAGAGGGGGAGCTGGCTGGCTGGGTCGAAGGCTTGCTGGCTGGCTCTCCTTTCATATTTTTTTTATTTTCTTTTCAACTTCTTTTTGACTTTCATAATTTAGTTTATTTATATATATGTGTACACCTTATGTTGTTTTTAATGGAACCTCAACCAAAAACTTGAACTCCAGAAAATTTATAATACCAAGAAATGCCAAAATTTCCAATTAGCACAATTTACACATTATTTCTAGTTTTTCAAAAATTGGAATGTTACATAAGGTGAGATTTTGCGAGGTTGAGACAGTTAGAAAAGGATACTTCACAGACAAAACTATGCCCTGATTTCTGCTGTTAGTTGTCATGATTATCACGTATTCCGATCTTCAATCCTGTAAAGTATGCTGTTTCACATTAATTTTCGAAATGATATTTTAAGTAACCACCGAACTTGAAGCAGTCCATGTGAATGTAGGGGGACGGGAAACAAGGGTATTGGTTCATGCATTCACATCAAACGTTTGTTTCAAATTGACTGCTTAGCGCTGCTGTCATGTATGTTTATGTTATCCGTCTATATTATCTGTTTTTGATTTGAAACTACTATGTATTTGTTCTGATGGTATCGTATTCAAAACTTCGAAAACTCTAAATTTGTATTTATATCCGATTTTTCCATATCGAATTTCGAATTTAGAAAAAATATAGCTTAAAATATAATTAAAATAATATTAGTTCGAATTCAATTCCATTGTACCCCTGTCTACACTGAGAATTAGGGCTCAGTTAGATTATTGATCGGCTCTCTGAGCAGACGAGACGTGTGGGACGTCTGCTGCTTATCGATTCCCATAAATAAAACCACCGGGTAACAGAAAAGGGCAACATCGGCGACAACTTCGCTCCCTCCTTTCCACCGCCTCCGATCAAAACTTTGGGGTTTCCGTCGGCCTCCCGCGGCCTAGCCCAGTGCTCCTGTTCCTCCTCTGCCGCCGCCGCTGCGCGCGTGCGGGGGCATCGAACCCTAGGATGGCGAAACCGGCGCGATCGCCCACGGCGGAGGCCCCGCCGTCCGTGGAGAGGTCCCGCTCCGCGGTCGGGTCGGGGCTCCGGTCCCTCGCCAGCGCCGCCTCAGGGTTTTGGGACCGGTGGTCGGTCATGGGAGCTGGCGTCTCCAAGCTCGAGAAGGCTCTCGGCGACCAGTTTCCGGAGGGCGAGCACTACTTCGGCCTGGAGAACTTCGGCAACACGTGCTACTGCAACAGCGTCCTCCAGGTTACTCAATCCCCCCCTAACTCCATCGACGTGATCGCCCGGTGCTATTAGCTACATGCTCCGTGGCAATCTGCTCAGATTCCGTGTTGATATGATTTGAATCCCGTAAAATTTCGATTAGGTGGTTGCTTGGTATTGTGATGGTGGATAGCAGGATAAGTTGGCGAGTAACATGTGCTGTGGGTATTTGTCGTTGAGATGCTTAATCCAATTTCTTGTACAATGCTCACAAACTTGTATTGCTGGGACATTTGAGAAGACTACGTGTTTAGTATTGTATTTCATGATTGTTGTCAGTTGATGTTTGCCTCAACAGCCGCTTAGGATCCTCATTCACTTGTGAATGTATCATTCCTTTTTTTAATTTCTCTGGTTCTCAAATAGTAGCTTTCGACCCATGGTAGCTGGAATCCCGAACTGAAGTGTTGATCTGAGCATTCTATATATTGGATAGGGAAAATTAGGTCAGTAGCACAACATGGCTATTAGATTTATAAATTGGAAATAACATCTAATGTGAAGCTGATAAAGTGGGCCCTGGGGTCTATTGTCAGTGGGCCGTTCTTATTTTCCAACTTGCATGATTTTGTAGCGGTGTTGAGCAATTTGTTCCCCGTTTGATAAGTCAACGCCCCCAACACACACACAAACTGTTTACAGCACTCTTATTATATTATATAAGATAAAATGAAAGCATTTTGATTATTCCTGGTAGCTTGGAAGGCTACACGCAACAAAGACAGCTTAACATCAATAATGTTTTTACCTCCACATGATCTCCTTTAGGATCTTCTGACTTTTGAGGGTATGCTAACCTTTTATTTGTTTGGGATGCTAACTATTCTGCTACACTTGGACCCTGTTTAATTTTCTGTGTAGATGAGCAGTGGACAATTGTGTGCCAAGCTAGCGAAGTGCTACTGTATTTTGATAGAAATATACAATGCATTAAGTCAACTATGTCTTGATACCATATGCTGCAATAATTAGTTATACCTGTAGAGTTGTGACTGTTCCCAAGAGGTATTCCATGTCAATATTCTTAGTTTCTTACTCTCATCTATTTTTTTTTCTCCAAATTTAGCTATCCTGCAGTTCACTTTTGTTGTTCTCTCACATTTTCATACATATTGCCGCTAGTTTGTTTGACATATCCAAAAATGAAGTGAATTTTTACAACTGGGTAATATGTCCTCAGCCCTCTTACCTATGTTTGACATAGGGTTTAGGGTCATTTGCATATAACTTGAAGGGAGTTCATATGCATGCAACAAAACAATGCTTGATTATTCCCTTGTTGACTATTTGGCAGCGTACATACGTAATGTTGTGAGCCTTGTGCAGAACATTGTTGATAGCCTTCAATATTTTCTGATCAGGGTCAACTTATAAAGATGAGAAGTTTTATCCATTTTCA
Organism: Melocanna baccifera; assembly: GCA_036346265.1. NCBI lineage: Eukaryota > Viridiplantae > Streptophyta > Magnoliopsida > Poales > Poaceae > Melocanna > Melocanna baccifera. The sequence goes on along the minus strand of CM070680.1, from coordinate 25,856,869 downwards.
AAGTATTAACATTGCATAATGCAATATTTCTTATTTCATGTTCAATTTTATTTCCTATTTCATTTGGTCATAAATAATAAGTTAATTCATGCTCTTAACATAGACCATTTGGTCATGCTTGCTGCAAGTACTACACAGGCAGTTATTGGTGCATTATTTTTTGTGAATCTCTAAATTATACTTTTGTTTCAGGCACTTTATTATTGCATTCCATTTCGGGAGCAATTGTTGGAATATTATGCAAATTACACAAATCCAGGAGATGCTGAGGAAAATTTGTTAACCTGTTTGGCAGATCTTTTTGCACAGGTGAAGAAGGAATATAAAGAACCTCATTATTAGCTCATGTACTGCTGCATTTGTTATGTTGTTGCTTTATGAAATGAATTGATATACTCCTCCCTCAATAAATATAGGTCCTCCTAGATGCGTGTCAATCAAACATTTCTAGTTTTATCATCAAATGTAAAAAGATATCTAGATCGGCCACATGAATTAGTATTGCTTAGATTCATTTTAAAATATACTTTCATAATCTATATATGTATTTTTGTGATTCATAAGTTATAAATACAAATGATAGTAGAACTTAGTGCTTAAAGTAGTACTTTGTGGACCATATCAATGTCCAAAACGATCTATAATTCTATATTTAGTAACAAAGGAGTACTAAGAGTTTGAAAAATCTGAATTATAGAGTTTAAATGGTTGTATCCTATTGAGAGCCTCTTTCTTCTGAAGAGCAGTCCAGTATTTTACTTTAGAAGGCAAGAAGTTAAGCTTTCGTGATTTCTTGTTATTTACACATTCAGCATAGTGATTGTTTGCCTTGTAGACTTGGATAGTTTGTTACTTCTGGTATACTATTGCTGTTGCACACTTTTTGAATAAATTATGTACAAGTTGAATAGCATAATTATCTGCTTTGTCTCAACTCTAAGCTTTGCAGGGTGCTTGTTGACAGTTTGGTATTGCTTTGCCTAACTCATAAATCTGACTTATTGGATAACTCACTTGCAACTGAAGCAAGCAACTAAACCTGTTATAGGTTCTCTTAACTGTTATTTCATGGCCATGAGCCATGCAAGGCGCATAGGAAGGCAACCAGCACAATGTTATCCTCATGATCCTCTTATCTCTAGTTTCCCTTTTGTCCTTTTGCTAGGATTAATAGTTGGAATATTATCCTTTAGTTATTTAGGAGATTTGGTAGTTGATTAGTTGCTATTTGTTAGTCTCGGCAGGACTATGTAACCTGACCGAATATATCATGGAAGGGGAGAAAAGATTAAGCAAATTATACTACTTCCCTCACGTCTCCCTCTATCTCTATACCCTTGCCGAAGCTCCTTCCTCTGTCTTCTTGTTGTCCCCTACCAATCTATTGCTATTTCTCCAATTTCTACCCCAACTACCCTCTTCCAAAATCAGACCATAACAACTTGGTATTAGAGCAGTTGATTTTGGCACCTGCTGCCATGGCTTCCGACAACGCGAACTCTATGACCATGGCGCAACTTGTGGTGCAGATGAAGGCAATGACCAAGCAGATGAAGGCCATGACCGACCAACTGGAGGCGATGGCCAAGCAGATTGATGACATGAATGCAACCATGGCGAACATGTAGCGACAAGCTACTGCCAACCATGAATGCATGGCTACCCCGGAGCAGAAGGTGACCACCATGTGCACTGAGGTGACTGACCAGGTGAAGGCGCAAGGCGTGCGCCTTACAGTCTTGGAGGATGCCGATGTGGCTGCCAAGCTAGCAATGCAGGAGGTGAGGATCATGATGTTGGAGAAGAAACCGGTACTCAACTTCGGTAGAAATGCGTCATCAGGGCTACTGCCCAACTCAGCGCCATCGCCATCCTTAGAGGCAGTGCCCAGAGAGAACGTTGGGGGCAAGGTCATCAACCTGCCTCCCTCGTCGTCTTTACTGCCTACACCGCCACCACGGCCGCTGCCACCGTCGAGGCTGGTCATTGAGGCCGCAAGGGCGCCGCGGTACCACAAGCTTGAGTTCCCTACCTATGATGGGAAGGAGAACCCGTTGGGCTGGTTGAATCGTTGCGAACAAATTTTTCGTGGCCAGTGCACCATGAAGGAGATGGTTTGGCTAGCATCGTACCACATGACGGGGGTGGCCCAACAGTGGTACTACCAGTTGGAACGCAATGAAGGTGTGTTGACTTGATGCGCTTCAAGGATTGTGTGCATCTTCGCTTTGGACCTTCAATACGAAGCAACCTGTTGGGAGAGCTCGTTGATCTACGCATGACGGGAACGGTGGAGGAGTTCCAGGAGAAATTCCTGGCATTGCTCTGTCGCGTGGATGCCCTTACCTCATGACAAGAAGTACAACTATTCATGGTGGGACTGTTAGACCTCATTCGTGTCGATGTGGAGTTGCAGAATCCGTAGGACCTCCAGATGGTCATGAGCTTGGCTCAGGCGTATGGAAAGAGGTACCAACTGCTGCATTTCGGCCGACCATGAAGCACAGCTCGAGGGCGAGCTGTCTTGCGAGGAGGGGAGAAATGTCACGGCCATGGGCCATGCAAGGCGCATAGGAAGGCAACCAGCGCAATGTTATCCTCATGATCCTCTTATCACTAGTTTCCCTTTTGTCCGAATTAGTTTCCTTTTGCTAGGATTATTAGTTGGAATATTATCCTTTAGTTATTTAGGAGATTGTTAGTTGATTAGTTGCTATTTGTTAGGCTCGGCAGGACTATATAACCTGGCCGAATATATCATGGAAGGGGAGAAAAGATTAGGCAAATTATACTACCTCCCTCACATCTCCCTCTATCTCTATACCCTTGCCAAAGCTCCTCCTTCCTCTGTCTTCTTGCTGTCCCCTACCAATCTATCTCTATTTCTCCAATTTCTACCCCAACTACCCTCTTCCAAAATCAGACCATAACAGTTAGGTTCTTTTTTTTTGTTGCATTCATGACCATGATTGTTACTTGGTTTGCACATGTGACCTGAAACTTCCGACAGATTGTTGTTTGTCTAGTAACAAGGTTGTCGGTATTTTTTGCAGATAAGCCTAGCGAAGAAAAAGACTGGTGTTATTTCTCCAAAACGTTTTGTCCATAGGGTGAGGAAACAGAATGAATCATTTCGTGGTTATATGCACCAGGTAACTTGCAGATATTTTACAGTAATACTGCATCAGGTCAATTGCGTTATGAGATCATAACCTGAACCTTATTATTTTATTAACACAGCTTATCTCCATACCTCAGTATAATTCAGTAATGCAAACTCAGCTGTGTGCACGGCCTGCATCTCTTTTGTTGCACATTATTTTTTCTGGGGGAGTGTGGTTCTTAAGAGTTAAGAAGAATTTCTCTCCATTGATGCAACCAGCCTTTTAAATTTGCCTAATATTTTTCAATCTCTAGTTGTGTTCGTTTTCTCATGCTGTATAAGAATAGTCCTTGTAATCTCTGATGATCTGGAAGTGTTGCAAAAAGAACATGTTTGTGCTGCTTATCGTTTAGCGAGAGATAAAAGAGTAAACCTTCCAGGAGTAACATCTCTTTTCTTTATTACTCTGTAGGATGCCCATGAATTTTTGAATTTCTTACTGAATGAGATTGTTGATACTCTGGAAAAAGAGTGTAGTACCACAAGGGATTCTCCTGAAATCACATCTCCTGAAGAGGCCTCAAATGGGGCAGTCAATCATTTAGGGAATGGAATTCAAAAAGAGCCACTGGTTACATGGGTTCACAAGAATTTTCAGGTGACTAAAATCACTGAAAACTAAAGAAGTTTGCACTTTTTCCCAAGGATTTTGTGCATAGTCACCCTTTTTCCCTATGCAGGGTATTTTGACCAATGAAACAAAGTGCCTGATGTGTGAGACTATCACCGCAAAGGATGAGACATTTTTTGATTTGAGCGTTGACATTGAACAGAATAGTTCACTCACAAGCTGCCTGAAGAATTTCTTTTCCACGGAGACTTTAAATGCTGAAGACAAATTCTTCTGTGACAAATGCTGCAGGTAACAATGCTGTAAGCCATTTTGATCTCAAATGTTTTGTCTGTTTGTCGGCAAGCTATAGGGGCCTTGCTCATTTGCACGCCAACAAGTGTTAAGTTGTTGTGGTTTTACTGATTAAATGCTATCAAGTAACTACTTTAAATCTAGGCAATATAAAAAATAAATTCCAACAGCTATTGTTGAAGAGGATCTTGTAAGCTAATTTCCTGTACTTTTTAAATCGCTGCTGTGCCGGGCAGGGTTAACAATCTCGGTTTTCTTTTGGAGAAATCCCGGACCTCAGCTGATAAATGTTCTCCCGGTTGGCTTAGTTTTTCCCCTCTTTTCTTTTCTGTTTTCTCCATGTTTTGTTTAATTTTTATGCCTCTTCAGTATTGAATAATCCTTGGTATATATGTTTAGTCAAAATAGCAGCAGAATACCTCAGATGTCAGTTTGCTACAATACTTTCCTCTCCACTGGATTGTCAACCTTTTCTTGGGTAGATGGAAGAAATGCATTGAGAACTACCATGGGGGAAAGAAATAATTTTTGCTTGGGTTCCTTGTATCGACTACTGAAATCAAAATTTTGGTTTATTGTTCAGTTTGCAAGAAGCACAGAAGAGAATGAAGATAAAAAAGGCTCCGCGCATATTGGTTATCCACTTAAAGCGCTTCAAGTTCGTTGAGCAGCTTAGTCGGCACAAGAAACTGTCATACCGAGTGGTATACCCCATGGAGCTGAAGCTGAGCAGCATCTCTGATGATGTAGATTGCGAGTACTCCCTCTTTGCTGTTGTGGTCCACCTTGGTAGCGGCCCCAACCAGGGACACTACGTAAGCCAAATTAAAAGCCAGGACCACTGGTTGTCATTCGACGATGACAATGTCGAGAAGATTCAGGAGTCCACCCTGCAAATGTTCTACGGTTCTTCTCGCGAATGTTCTGGCAACACGGATCATGGGTATATCTTGTTCTATGAGTGCCTTGGTGGGAAGAACTAGGATTGTTGTTTGCTTTGCCACACCGTGTTTGCTCCCATTGGAGCTTGTGAGGTTTCCGTTGCATAAAATATTTCCTTACCTCCTTGTGAGAGCCTTGGTGGGAAGAGCTAGGAATGTGCAAAGGGGCAAGGTACCTGCTGGTAGTGATGTGAAATAAGGTGTAAAGTGCCAAGGAAGGGGACCTGATACTTTTTGGTTTCAACAGTTTTTTTTTTGGGTATTCCCAGTTTATTCCTTGTACACCTCCTATAGAATAGATTTACTTTGACAGATAAAACTAGTTTAAGACAGACAAAAAAAATGTACTTTGGATTGCACTATACTTCCTTGTTTTGTTGGTTTAGCTTTCAGGATGCAACGAAGAAATTAATCAGATTATAATTGTGGGTTTAAACGTGCAAGGTAAGATTTGTTGGAGAAAAGTATGACATGAAGCTAAAAAAAAGCAGTGGCAATTGCCCATACAGAAATTCGAATGCCGAGTATTCTCCACCGAGTACGCGAAGATCTCCCCCATCGGCTGCTTGTGGTTTCTGATAGAGCTGTTTAAATGGGCCGTGTCATTGCGGGTTGGTCCGAGGTCTGTTATTATAGGTTTGATTCGAGTATGGTACGACCCGTTTGGATGATAGGCTGTGCTGGTACGGTTCGACGGATCGGGTCGTGCCTAGGTCAAGTGGTCGGCACGGTGGGTCAGTATAGATGGCCTGTTTAGCTCGTGGGCCGTGTTGGCACGACATGGTATGGGTAGGGGGGCAACAGGTATAAATTTGCCGGCACGGTCTGGTTAAAAATAGTCATTTTCTACTCTCTTTTTTACCGTTGTAGTATAAAAAATTTCAAAAATAACAAATAATTTAGAAAAAATATGAAAAATTTTCTATAAATAGGGGATATCCGGTCTCCATTTCTTACACCTCAAACCTCACTCTTATCTCTTTGTTTAGCTGTGAAAAATTCGATAATGTTTGTGGAAATTTGGCAAAATTAGAGAAATTTATGTGAAATTCAGAAAATTCAAAAAACTTTAAGAAATTTTCAGAGAGCGGCAGAAAAAGGTAATAATGCTGTCTTATTTTAATTTTTTTATATTATTTTTTGATTGAATAGTAAGTTAATCACTTAATTACTATTTAATTTACAGTTAATTCAATGAAGAATTATGATTTTCAACTCTTCGAATTCAGCTTCACGGTAGAGGATATGCAATCCTTTCAAGAAAGATATCTATTTGCGGAAGGTCCACATCCACAACAAACTATAAAGGCAGAAGAAGCGACCAGCCCAGCGGCGTAGGGTCTAATCGATCAATTTTCTGCTGGCTCAATGAGTGTATCCACAACCCATAGCATGGGTTCAAAAAGATCAAGAGCTACTACATCAAGAGTCTGGAATAATTTCGACAGGAAGTTCAGGATCAACGATGATGAAAATTCGGTGAGGTATGTTGTTTGTAAAATTTATGGTAATAAATTAACTGTAAAATCTTTAGGTGGGTTGGGTCACCTGCAACGTCAAGGAATACAACTGTGCCAAACGCAGTTGCAATATAACCCCGACGGCTTGGTACGTATTTGGGAGTATAACCCGGAGGTAGTCTGCAAATCTCTTTGCAGATTAATTGCTTCTCAAGATTTACTTTTAAATTTTGATGAGTCTGCTGCTTTTCAAAAATATATTAGGATTGCTAATAACTCTCGATTTAGTGTTGTATCTAGGCAAACCACAACTAGATATTTAATTAAATATTATAACGATTGTCGTGAAAAATTGAAAGAAATGTTTAATACTTGTACATTCTATTATTTTGACATCAGACATATGGAGTGGTAGAGCTAGGAAGGATTATATTAGTGTTGTTGTTCATAATGTTAATGATGACAAGGTAATGAAAAAAAGAATTTTAGGATTTAAATTAAGTAATGCTTCATATACTGCTGTTGTAGAAGATTTTGGCCTCACGGATAAGATTTTTTCTATAACTTTAAAAAATGCAGCTGCAAACACTAAAACTATGAAAATTCGTACTCCTTTATTTAATACTTATGCACAATTTTTCTTACTGCATCAATGTTGTGCTTATTATATTATTAATCTTATTATTAAATCTGGTTTAAAAAGATTAAATGCTTGGATGGATACTTTTAGGGATGTAATTTCATATATTAATTGTTCTAACCAACAAATAGCTGGATATAAGAGTTTTTGCGTAGCAATGAATGTCCGTCCTAAAAAATTTGACTTAAACATGCTTGTTAGATGAAACTCTACTTATCTTATACTTAAACATATATTGCTACATAATAGCACATTATCTGTTTTTCTTCACACCCAAGTTCATCAATCTCGTAGCTCCTCCAGTAGAACCCAAGTTAGAGACTCCGAACTTACTGAGAATGATTGGATTATTGGTGAAAAAATATTTTCTCTTTTAGAATTTTTTCATAAGGCTACATTTTGTCTTTCTGGAATATACTACCCAACTTCTCCTCTAATTGTTCATAACATTCTTGAAATTGCTACTTACCTAAAGGCTTTTGAAAATGATCCTGTACTACGAGATGTTGTAGTTGCCATGAAAAATAAGTTTTTAAAATATTGGAGAGAAATTCCTATTTTATATACATTCGCCTTTATTTTGGATTCTATGGCCAAACTCAAGGATTTACAAATATACTACAACCTTTAAGTGATACTACTGGTTTAGATTATTGTACATACTATAGATTAGTTAACGATAAATTACATGAGGTATACGAGAAATATGCAAATAAATTTAGGCCTGTGAGTTTGGAAGTACCCTAGGTAATGTCTAGCATCTCTGTGGGGACTATGCAATGGGCAAGATATTTAGTTTTTCCTCTCGAGATTCTCATACAGATACACATCAGTCAGGAGGAGTAATGTGACAAAGCATCGGGGGCCTATCAAGCTATCTCAACAGTGATAGCATTAGATTTAAACAAGAGTTGAACATTCTCTCATAGTGGCAAAACCAGAAAGTAATATATCCAGTACTATTTATATTAGCACGGGATGTGTTGATTGTTCCTATCTATACGGTCTCCTTGGAGTCAGCCTTCAGTCTATCTGAAAGAATAATCGAGGAGTGACGAACAAGTATCTCGAATGAGATGGTCGAAATCCTTCTGACAGTCAAAGACTAGGGACAAGTTGAATCAAGACTTCAACATACTACACAGAATACAGATTTAGAAGAATATTTTGGTAATTTATATTTAGATAGTAATGAATAGGATTTTCAATATTTTTTCAAATGTAGTCACTAGTGAGTTTTATAGGTTATACTCTTTTTCTTTACCAAGATTTTTTCAAGTTGAGTTTTTTACTTGATAAAGTTTCTAACGAGTTAGCCATGTAATGTAATTTAATAGTTAATAAAGCTCATTATATTATTGATAATAATTATATTGATGATTAATAAAATCTACAATTTTTATTTAATTTTTACAATTTTTTATAATTTTTTGAATTTTTCAGACTAAACGGGCTGTGCCAGCACAGCATGATTACGAGCCATGTTTGATCAGATCCTCAGCCCGTGGGTCGGTACGGTATAATCTATTTATTACCTATGTCTAAATGGATTGTGCTTGTTCTGGCCCTTGCTGTGCCGGTCCGTTGGCCACATCTGCTTCCGGGCTCCAAGCAGCTTCCCATGACGTGGGGTCGACCTCTTCGTTCCATTATGCAAAACCTAATCCCATCAAAAACAGCGTTCTACAGCTTAACGAAGACGACGGGCAACGGGGGAACGAAAGAGTAAAGCGGGCTCGGTCAAATAAAAATTCTGGAACGGCGACCTGCCGAACTCTGGTGGTTCCGATTGGAAGCGGGCGCGGCGCGGCGAGTCCGAATGGGCCCGGCGGCGGCGGCGAACGCGCCGAGCCGGCGCAAGGTGGCGCTCTGCCTCGCGCTCCTCACGCTGCAGTACGGCGCCCAGCCCCTCATCTCCAAGCGCTTCGTCAGGTATCCCTCGCGCCCCCCATATCTCACCGCGCCAATCAGGCAATTGCACCCTCTACTTAATCTCTAAAGCTTTGCACTCCTTCGACATCTGTCTGTATCGCCTTACGCGCCTTCGCGTTGGCCCGATTCGATTTGGAAGGGGAGAACCGGAGAAGTTCTCGTCGTGATATTCGGAATTTCCATTTGCCTAAAACATGTAGGGAGGGGCGGCCAATTTCACGATTTGCCAGGGAGAGGTTGGGTGGGTGCAGATTGTTGTGCTAATTGCGGTAGCTTTTCGGCTGTTTGGGGCTGCATTTGGTTGGAGATTGTTCATTCTGGTTAGGCTGTTATGCTATTTGAATGGATCAATTGGGCATCGACTTTTGTTTGATTAGTCGGATCATGGCAGGTCAGAGTACATTTACTTGTTTGGGGTCAAGCGATGAGAATTCGGATGGGATGGCGTACATGTTTGTACCGGTATGCATCGGTAGGTTGGTTTGTGTAACCGTGGGTAGTACAGGGAGTGATTTGTTATTTGGCACCTGACAGAGTTTTAACCATAGACGATTAATTACCTCGTTGTCTGATCTTGTTCCTGAAACCAGTATAAGCTGTCTTTTTAGATGTCCTGGGCTTGAGAATCCAGAAGCCTAGACATAGAGTTCAGAAATGCTTCAGTACGAAAATCCAGTGATCCTGGTAGCAACTGGGGACAAAAAGACCCAGCCCGGAAAAAAATTTGAAATTCAATGAAATTTTGGGTTTAAATTGATAAACAGTCATTCCAGGCAATAACGGCCCAGGAACTAATCAAATTCAAAATTTGAGTTTAAATTTGACAAACAAAAAATTTACAAACGAAACCACCGTGGATAAAACTGGTTCCCACCAGACACCAATAAATGGCCAGGAACCGGTACTGGCCATGTTCTGTGATTTGAAATAATCAGTTTTTGAATCCTTGCTCTCAATCACTACGATGCCTGAAATGGTTTTCTTAGCAATTGATGAATCAGATGGGTCGTCGAGTACCTTTGACGTACCGCGAATGCGTTTGATCAACGCGAGATGGGGCTCCGTGGATCATGCATGAAAGGCATACTTGCACGGGCAGTGCCGGTCGAGGCGTGAGTGTCGTCTTGTAGAGCCACTGCAAAGAGCTGCTTTCGGACGGATCGGCCCGCAGAGCTCGTCGTGGCGGATAACTTGGCGTGAGTGTCGCACCGGTGTGGCGGTAGGGTGACACTGGCCATGGCCGTCGCGAAAGATCAACGACATATTGCCGAGACGGGCGGGAGGCGTTGGAGGAGCGTGCGGCGGAGATGCGGAAAGTGCAGTCACCGGTCGTCATGGCAAACTCGGTGAGCAAGCGTGAGCGGCGAAGGAGCCTTGGGTGGGCCGTGAGGCGATGTGCGTCGGCGTAAGCGGCGATGGTAGGCCATGTCGGGCCACGGCGGAGGACAAACGGGGACATGTCGGAGGAGGAGGCGACGGCGATGTGGCGGATGTAGAGGTGAACTGTTGTGCATTGCTCGGGAGCTCTTCAAACCATAGAGGACTTCGGAGAAGACACATGGGTGGAGCAGGCGAGGTCCACAATCGGAGAATGCGGCGGATGTCTCATTAAAGTGCCATGTTAGAAGGCATTCTAACATCAAGATTGATCTGGCGGGCGGAGATCGGCGATGGAGAGGATCCGGATAGTGGCGGTTTGACCACCGGTGAATGTCTCATCGTAGTCGACACTGCTTTCGAGAAGAAGCCTGAACAACCAGGCGCGCTTATAGCGGGCGGCGCCATCGAGTGAAACTTGTGCGAAGATCCACTTCCGAGCAGCGTTAGCACGGCGAGCGCGGGGCGGGCGCCAGTGTCGTTGTCTATGAGGGCCTTGTGCTCTTCGGCCATCGCGGCGCCGGTTGGTCGGCGCCGATAATCGCGAAAGGCTGACGGGAGAGTGGTCGGTAGCTGGGAGAAAAACTCGCAGGATCATTGTGGTAGAGGCAGTGTCACCATCGGATGGTCAGAGAGAGTCTTGTAGAAAATGTGCGTGGTAGGTATTCAGGTCGGCGTGGGTGACGGTCTTTGGTGCTGCAGTGGTCGGGGCCTGCGTGGCGTCTGCGAGTAAACCGATGTAGGCGGTCGTGATAGCGGAGAGCGACGGATGGCGTAGGTGGACGGAGAGCTGATCGCTCGACACCGTGCGATCAATGGAAGCGATCATCCAGGGTACTGCGAGGATGCCATTGCAGCGGATCACGAGCACCGGCATAAGCGGTCGACGTCGAGAAAATCGAAGTCGAACAAGGAGGAGTGTGAAAGATCGGTCCTCTTGGCAAGCGGGAATATGTTCTCATCAAAGACAACATGAGCGGAGATGATGGCTGGCGTTTGGTGGTGAGATCGAGCGGCCAGTACCTTTATGGTGAGAAGGGTAATGAGGAAGACACAAGCCGTGGGCGTGGAGCAAGTTTATGGCGATAGCGAAAGGTTTGGAAAACAAAGACAACCGAAAACCCGGAGATGATTATGCTGTGGTGAGAGCGATGAAAGGGAGGTAGTAGGAATATCACCACCAACAGAGAGGAGGATGGGCAGCGGTTAATGAGATAGGTGGCGGTTGCTAGCGCCTCGGCCCGATGCCAGGAAGTATAGTGGCGTGGAGCGGGAGCGTGCGAACCGCATTGTTGAGGGTGCGAATGATGCGCTCGGCTTTGCCATTCTGCGAGGAGGTGTATGGGCAAGAGGCGTGAGGTAATGCCGCGCGAAGCAAGGAAGGATGTGTTGGTGTGGTTCACAAATTCGATTGTTATTGTAGGCTGGATGGATTTTAGAGGAATGCCGGTGTGTGTGCTAGCATAGGCGGTAAAATCTGCTAAAAGTAGAAACTTGATTTCTTTCGAAGAGAAAAGTCCAACAATAATGAGAGAAATCATCAAGTAACACTAGATAGTAAAGAAAACCGGATATGCTAGGAGCGGGGATGTCCACACATCACAATGAACTTCGCTCAAATGGCGCGGAGGTAGCGAGAAGAAGAGGTAACAAAGGGAACAGTATGTTTGCCAAGTTGTGAGGGTGGCAAAGGACCGGTCTACTTTATTACATGAGATGGCGAGTTTTTATGTAGTGTGTCGAGGTGTCGTCTGGGGATGACCAAGAGTGATGCCATAGCGGGAGGAGGCAGCGGTATGAGTCTTTGTTGGAGTGCAGTGGTGGCCGAGGTATGGTGTAGTAAGTCGCTGCCTTGCTCGCAGTGAGACTGCGTCTCAGCTGTGTCGGGGATCATTAGAAGAAACAAGCTCAAACTCAATAGAGCAATGGTTATCACGAGTGAATTGTCTAACGAAAGAAGGTTATGGACTAGGTTAGGGACAACAAGGGTGTTGGAAGAAGAAGCGGGTGGTTGGTGTATGAAGAAAAGGTGTGACCACGAGAGACAACGAGGAGAGCGGAGGCAGATTTGCCAGCGATAACGCCAGAATGAGGTGGAGGATGGGAAGAGAGGAGTGTCTGGGTTATGCATCGTCATGTGGGAAGTGGCGCGGTATCCATGACCCGTCCACCGTGTCCTTGGAGCGGACCCGGTTAGTTCGGCGATTGTGAATGAGCCCTGCTGATCCCAGTGCCCGAGGTGGGAGGCGAGGGCAGCGTGAAGGCGGTGTGAGCACGAGTAGAGCGCCGAGGAGGCGAGAGCGGGGCGGGGCGCCGTGGGCTGAGTAGGAGATCCATGGGTTGAAGCGAACCGAGGGCGTCGATGGAGATGATGGTGCGCGACCACCGTAAAGCGATCTTGTTGCCCGCAGTAGGACCCGCCTGCGGCGCCATGGCCGATACATGCGCTGGCGGTTGCGGCGCTCCAGACGGCCATCACGAGCATTGGTGGTTGGAGTGGTGGTTGATGACGTAATTGTGGGAGGAGCGGCGGAAGCGAACAAGGCCGTGGTAGTTGCGATCTTTACCTGTTTAACAAGGCGAGTCTCCTTGAGGCGAGCATGGACGCGCCACTGGCGAAAGAGAGGAAGCGGTATGGCGTTAGCGATGCTCGTCGGTGGTGGTGAAGCGCGGGTTGAGACCACGCAACAAGTTGAGGGCGAGTTGCGAGTCGTTGATGGGATGGCCGATGGCGCGTAACTTTCGTCGGTGAGGACTTTCATCTAACATTGTAGTCGGTGATGGACATATCGCGCCAGGGCGAAGTGAAGCCGGTTGTTGAGAAAACGTGCGGACTCCTTGTTGTCGTAGCTTGCGCCTCGATCGCGACCCAAAGATCTCGTCACGGTCTCTTGATCCGTCATTGCTTGAGTCGAGATGTAAATCAGAAGCCAACCATAGAAACCGGTGAAGCAATGGTCGGCGAGGACCGGATAGCCTCGTCGCGATGCGCGATTGCCGGTCTTGATCGATGTGGGAGAGGGGCGGGCACCGTGCACATGGTCGAAAGAATTTGGACCATCGGGAGTAGTTCGGCGTCTTCGGTCGAGTAGTCGGCACATGTACATATGCTTTGTTAATTATTTAATACTCATGCAAAACTGTAGCAGTTAACAGTCAGTTTATAGGCACTGCATGTTAACAATTCCTTAGATGTTAGGTTTATGTACTTCATGAACTTGGATTTCCTTCCACTGCTATTCCTGCAATGAAATAATTTAACTAAGTACTATTTGAATGTGCTGAACCCATCTTTGTTGCTTGTACTGCTGCAGGCGAGAAGTTATAGTGACTTCATTGGTTCTTGCAATTGAAGTAGCAAAGGTCTGATCATAGATTTTATTGTCTAAAATATTCTTCACCTGGCCGTTTCTGATTGTTTATACATGTTTATAGGTTGTATGTGCGGTCATTTTATTGGTGGTAGAGGGTAGTCTGAAGAAGCAATTCAGTAATTGGAGTCTTGCTGGATCACTGACTGCATCAGGACTTCCTGCTGCTATCTATGCACTGCAGAATAGCCTGTTGCAGATATCATACAAGAATTTGGATTCCTTGACCTTTTCAATCCTTAACCAGACCAAGTTGTTATTCACAGCATTCTTCACATATCTTATTTTGGGGTATGTCCTGGTGATACCATGTCTTGACAATACTCAAGATCCTGTGAAGCAGTAACCATGAACTATGGGTCTAGCGATCTTATCCTTTGGACTTCATTAATAAACAATGCTCCATTTAAAATGACATTCTACTGTAAGAACACCAGGTGCTTCTTGTTTATTTGGATAACTGTAGTTATTTCGTTTAAATGGTCTTAAGATTATTACCCAATCAAAAAGTAGTACTCCTAATTTTCACATGTTGTACAATCAGGCTTTTAACTGGACCATTTTTTGAAAAAACATCTATGATCATTACTTTAGAATATAGAATTTAAACTGGAATTTAGGTTGATGACCTGGATGCCTGCACAAACATTGGATATGATTTTTAATCAACTATGAACCTAATAATTCTATTGGCTTAGTTGTCTGTCTTGTGTCTTGTTCATGTGCCCTTTTAGCTCAACTGATGTAAGATAGCAAGCCAGCAAAAAAAGAAGGAAAGTAAGCACGTCCAGGTCATATCTCCAAAACACGTGGGCCTTCAGCTGTAAGTTATCTCAAGGATTTGACAAACTACTGGTAACTGATAGGGCTAGAACATGAAAAATGAAAAATCTCAGCAAGGTGTTTGATCCTTAACCCTGGGTGGTATAGGGTTAGTACATTAGTGAACAGTGGTATAGGCTTATGGCCTATTTAGGCTTTATTTTTCTTGTGATTTTTTTTGCATTGCTATTTATGGGACTATTTCAGAAAGAGTGAAATAGGTGAACTTGACTTTTTCCTGCTATTTGTTAGAAATCAGCCAAAAGCAACCTGTTTCAATTGATTCCTCACTTAATTTGTGGGGGGTTGGAGCTAGGGTTTATTATGCACTGGTTACTACAAGACAAATGGACCTTTGGTTGTGTTCATTTAAACGGTTTGCCTTTTACCTTTTTAAAATAAAATTAGTGTTTTTTATGCTCCACATATCACATGCTGGTTCACTTTGTGAATAGACAACTATCTGGAGTAATTTCTTATTCATTAGTTTGATTATTCTTTTGGATCATCTTGCAGGCATAAGCAATCACCCAGACAAATTTTAGCATTAACCCTCTTGATCATTGCTGCTGTCCTTTTAAGCGTTGGGGAGAGTAGCAGCAAAGGTTCTAGTGGTGGTAGCTCTGACTACGTCTTGCTCTATGGAATCATTCCTGTTATGATCGCATCTGTGCTGTCTGGTTTGGCCTCTTCTTTGTGTCAGTGGGCATCTCAGGTTGGACTTACTTGTCATGTTACTTTCCAAGAAACACTTCGTTGCCACTGCTAACATTTCCAATAATAGTTCAGGTTAAAAAGCATACCTCCTACATGATGACTATCGAGATGTCATTTATTGGGAGTATGTGCTTGTTATCAAGTACCTTTCAGTCACCAGATGGAGAAGCCATCAGAAAATATGGTTTTTTCCATGAATGGACTTTGTGGACATCGGTGAGTTCTCCTTGTTATTTTGTTATGCTTTGTTTCCTGTTGCGGTTAGGTTAAGTTTGGACAAAATCAAGCTGTATGCTTCCAAAAATCATAAAGATTAAGCACAATTGTCTGTAGTTTTCCAAATTTAGTTTCGGAAAATAAACTGGTATTGAGATGGCTAAAGTGTAACAGAACCTACAATATGACATCCTTACTAGTTCTGCTTCAGTTTTCGATGAAGGAATGAAGTTTTACTCTTCTGTAATCAGTATGGAAATTCGTAAGATGCAGCTGAACTTCAATGTAAATCCTTTACATTCTGACTTTTGAACACTACACCACTCTTGAATTGTTTTTGAAAATAATCTATTATAGGAATGGCTAAGTACCGGAAACCTCACGTACAATACATTTCCACTTTGCACCTAAGATGGATTCCAATCCTCTGCGATTATTTATGATGGCACCGTACCATCACTACTCAGCTGTAGAATTGAAACCTGATGTTTAAGATCCACCAGGCACTTTAGCACATACTTCAGCAAGCAGCTGTAGAAACTTTTTTGGCACTTAGCAAATCAACATAGCAGTTAATCCATACCTTTAATATTTTTTATTGGATCCATGGCTGAAGACAATGCGCTTTCCATCTTTATGTTGTAAGTTTGTAACTTTTGTTGCACTCAAGCTCTTTTAGTGTTTAGAAGTGGGCCAATGTTGATCTGCAAGGACCAAACTATTTGTATTGCTTCCCTTTGTAGTAAGGTTTCATGCTAATCTTTTGAGGTAACTAAGAAAAGTCTTTGCATTGATTTAGAAGTACAGTTGTAACATATCCAATATACATGGTTTGATTTCAAAAGATGATTCATGGACAGTAAGAAAAAGTTGTATACTTGGTTTAAGTCTGCAAACTTCAACAAGTTTGATCATGAATCATCCACTGATATGTGGGCCTCTACTCTTCCCTCTTTTCTTCAGGTACCAGTGTTAATGAATGCTGTGGGTGGAATTCTTGTTGGTCTTGTCACAACTTATGCAGGAGGTGTTAGAAAGGCAAGTGCCTAAACTACCACTAAATGAAATATCCCTTTCCTTTCATTCACATCCAAGAACTGAACTATTCTGTTTTGCTTATCAGGGTTTTGTGATAGTCTCAGCTCTCCTCGTAACTGCACTACTACAATTTATATTTGATGGGAAGCCGCCATCACTCTACTGCCTGATAGCATTACCAATTGTCATGGCAAGCATATTCATTTACCAGAAGTATCCATATGTTGATAGAAAGAAGAAAGACTGATAATTATGCTTGTCAGAGAAGGGAATTATTTATCATCAGCACATCGTAATACTAAACTCATTTTACCCACGAAAGTTGGAATTTGCACCATGATTGGGACCATATATGGCCTTGAAGAGTTGTCTGTTCCTGGATCTATGTATCAACCATCTACTGATCTCTGTATCAATTGAATTACTAGCTTCATGAAACATTAGCCTCGAAATAATTCCAGCAGTCAGTTTCATATTACTTGTATTCCCCTTTGCTTTTTGAGTTATTTTTTTCATTAAGTGTTTATGACTACCACTATATTTGAACAACATGAACTGATTGTATCTTACATACGATGTTCTGATTGTTTGAACATGAGGAAGGCACCATCTTTCGTATTAATTTGCAACAAAGCCAGCCATAATCAAACATTGCCTCATGGGTTGCATGCGCACAATATTTGGGTGGGTTTTTATCGGCTGTCACTTATGGCTTATAGTTTTTGGTCTTAACGCGAGTATTTATGTGAATAAATCGAATACAAATAAATCGATAAGCTGCTTTAAAAAGGCTATCCTAATAAGTCGTTTTGAAATGATAGCGGAGAGGTTATCTGTTTATTTGTTTGAGAGAAGCTATAAACCGAAAAGAATTCAGCCATCATTGAAATTTGTGCTAATCCTTATTGTTTAAATTTACACTCATCTTTATTGTTGGTTTTTGTCATCTAATGCCTAATCAGAATCAAACGGTTGCTCATCATTTTCATGCTACGGTCCTCACTCTGCCAGGACAGGGTAGCATGCGTGCGGGGTGCCCGATATGCTCCCGGTCCTAGCTAATGATAACATAGTGGGGCCGTGATCTGTTCACTTGATTTGATTACTCGATCACCTTGCATATCTTGCAGCAGTTTTCAGTTTCTCATCCTGTGGCAGGTCCATGAGATTCTGAGAAGTATGCTCGTGCTCTAATGTTCACATAATCTGGTTACTTTATCATCTTTGTTCTCTGGTAAATCTCTCGCAGTTTTCATTTTAACTAACTTTTGGCTTGTTCGTCTTTCAGATCATCTGATTATTTCTACCGTCATGTACTGCGAAAGGTATGTCCTGAAAAGTCCACATTAACATACCAGGTTATGTACTACTGAACTGACCAACTGACAGCTCTGACGATTATCCCATCACCAAAGATTTGCAATAACCAAAGGAATGTACAATTATAGACGTAATGCTAGAAAACCCTCTTATCTGATAAATAGTACAGTTCCTTTTAACAACTAGCAACCTATACCACAAAAGTTCTATAAGACTAGCTTTACATAATCATTACTGCATCCAGGAAGTTGCATCACGTGATTAATGCACACCAAGGCTATAGATGAAAAAAGTCGATAATTTACATATGTATTCTTCTCACTGTCGAACTAACCAATTAAATTCGGACGCACGGCATCAATTTTCCACTTCCCAGCCTGTTGTCCTACATTCAGATTCATAAAAAAATCGGAGCATTAGCAAGCACATAAAACGCTCTGTTATGGACTTATGGTACTATGCTCGAACCAAATTCCAGTCGGTTAAAGCTTTATAGTCTCGTGCTTTACTGCCATTTTATGAACGAGTTGACACAACTACTGTGTAGAGATAAGCTGCGAATTTGCAACATAATACTAGTGCAGTCTGCTGGGAATAACGAGTTACCGTGCATCTGAACTCACAATGACTGCGAGAGCTGACTCCAGTTCATCAACCTATGCGACTGCGGATGCCTGTCCAAATAACTCCTACTGGAAATGTCAGCTTCATCGGCAGCGTAAGGATCTGAATGGCCTGACGCCGCCGGAGGCGACCAGACCGGTACCACCCCGCCTTCTCTCCCAGTCCAGCTGCTTGATGCCTCTGACGTGGACGGCGCAATGCCCCGCACGCGGTGTAGGGTATTCTGAAGGTTATGCTGCTGGCGAACGCCGTTGCTTCTGACAGCAATGGCGCCGCCTCCACCGTCGACAGTTTCTTCCCTGATCTCCATCCGAGGCTGGAAGTGCACCTGCGACGGAACCTCTTGCCTACCCTCCTCGCTGTTGTTCCCAAAATCCGCTGAAAGTTCTGTTTCAGCTCTGACGAATGAGGAGGTCATGCTAGGCACCATCTGATCCTCTCGTCTCCGACCGGCCGTCGCCGGCGTGTGGATAGTAGGCCGGACCGGTTCTCGGTCCACTTCCATCTGCAATTCTTGGGGGAAGTCGATCGGCGGCACCTCGGAGGAGTCGCCTAGGCCTTCTTCCATTCCGTTCTCCATCGCGGCACGAGACGCCGCCTCAAGCTCCCACATTTCTGACAGGGCATCCTGCAACCTGGAGTTGGCCGCATCTAGCTCAACAATGGGGAGAGGGTAGTTGGAGCCTAGCTCAACTCCCGCAGCCTGCAGCACGGACTCGGGTGCATCCCAGGGGTGGTGTATCCATTCCGTCGGCAGCCTCGCCAGCTCCGGTAGCCATCGCCGGACGTACTCCCCGTGCGGGTCGAACTTGTAGCCTTCAAACTAACAGATGCAATACAGTGCATCAGTGTGCTGCTTCGCTCATCACAAGATCGCATTACATGAAGGAACTCATGTACAGTATATGTACCTGAGGGTTGTCAATTCGGTCGAGTTCACGGCCATCAGGGAGAGACCCGGAAATGTACTGCCATCCCAACGCGTCGCTCTCGAGATCGGCGTCCAGCAAGGTGTCCCAGAAGTACTTCATCCCCCAGCGCCATGGCAGCTGGAGCACCTTGACGAAGAAGCTCGAGACGACGACGCGTATCCGGTCGTGCAGCCACCCGGTGGCCCAGAGCTCCCTCATGCCAGCGTCGACAAGAGGGTAGCCGGTCCTCCCCTGCCTCCAGACCTTGAAGTACACCTCACTGACCACCCAGGGGAAGAACCTGAGGTGCGCCAGGAGCGGCCTCTCGTGGCTGCACGGGTGGTTGAAGGTGAGGTACCTCGAGTACTCCCGCAGGCCGATGGACCGGAGGAAGAGGCTGCAGCTCTCCTCGCCGGCGCGGTTCCCCTCGTTGCTCCACATCAGCTGCTTCATCCGGACCTGGTGGAAGACCTTGCGTACGCTGAGCTCGCCGAAGTGAAGGTGCGGGGACAGCAGCGACGTGCTCGCGCTGTCGGCCTTCTTGCGGTTCACCGAGTAGTCCATCAGCGGGCCGTTGAGGAAGGCCGTCAGCGCCTTGTCGGCGTTCTGCCACCCCGGCGACCACGCCCGGGCGAGCAGCGCATTGCTCCCCCTCTCCGACTCGTTTTCGAAGATCAGCTCGTCCGACGGGCACCTCGACAGGTCACCTGTGGAGTGTGTCACACCAAGTACAATGCCAGTGATTCACCGAGAGTTACTGCGTTAGTAGCCATTAGAACGTCGCAGTTGATGCTTTTCAATACCAGAGTTGATCCTCTTGGGTGGCAGCAGCGGCGCGGGAGGGTCAGGCATGCAGAGCAACCTGTTCCAGAACGGCGCGAACATGGTGAACGGGCAGCCGTCGCCGTCGAGGACCTCCCACGGCTCGTAGAGCAGGTCGGCGTTGAAGGACTGCACGGTGATGCCCTCGGCCGTCAGCAGCTCCTTCACCCGGTGGTCCCGGACCAGCGACAGCGGGTCTGCACGGTAGGCAGGAGACAGTGATCGGTGAGCGACACACAGGCCATTCGTGTCAGCTCAGACGGTAAGGTGCTAACCATTGTTCCTGAAAGAGTAATTAGAGGGCACACACACCTAGTGGCCAGTAGCTAAATCTGTGGAGTTCATGGGGAAAGTTCAATCTCGAGAGTAGTCGTAGTAGCCTAGTAGGCTGGTGGTTGCTGCAAGAACTTTTGGGAATTAAATAGGGAGAAGGTGACCAAGTGTCGAGGGAGTGTCTGATGGCGAAGTCTTGAGGCAGATGCCATGCTATACTTGGAGTTGTTTGACGTGTGGAGTTAGGGTGTTAAGGTACGAAATATCCATAGTTGGCAGACACGAGGTATTGTTCATGGAGAGATCCCCCCCCGTCCCCTCTCTTTTCTATTTGGATCATGGTCGAACGGTCTTGTTCGACCAGAGCAGAGCAAGCCTACGAAAACACGGGCAGAAAAGAGAAAAAATAAACAGTTTTAACAACAAAAAAAATCCTAACCAAGTCTTTTGCAAGAACAGCGACAAAGAAATGACCAGGAGTAACGATTACAGTAAGATAAAGGAATCCGACCGTAGAGGTGGTTGAAGAAGAGGTGAGTGGCGCCGGTGCTGCGGACGAGCTCGAGTAGCGCGGCGACGGCGTCGGCGTCGGCCGACCCCCGGGTGACGAGCCGGCTGGCGCCTAGCCGGCGGAGCGAGGCGTCCAGGTGGTTGAGGCTCTGGCTGAGCCACCACCGGGACACCCGCCCGGGGTAGTACGGCCCGTCCTCCTCCGGCGACCACACGTACGCCGGCACCACCTCCCCCGCCGTCCGCGCCGCCGCCGCAAGCGCCGGGTTGTCCTCCACCCGCAGGTCCCTCCTGAACCACACCACGGTCCGCATCCCGGGCTCCCCGGTGCCGCTCATCGACGACGGCGACACTGACATGGCACCCAGTCGAAACAACTCGCCCAAGAACTCCCCAACACAAACGGTTACTTGTCCCTCTGCGATGATGACGAGCGGCAGCTCAAGAAAGAAGCTGTTAAGAGGCCATGAACCAAAGCTCTTGGTGCTCTGGGATGATGAGCAACGGCTCTAGAAGCCGTCATGAAGCCAAGAAACTAGTTCTTGTCTCTCTCGTCTGAGCAGCTCAAGAAGACGGCAAGAATTTCTTGGACCGAGCGAGGATTTCCAGGAACTGTGGAGTGGGCTGGACTGGATTGGTCTCCTCAGAGTGAGTGCATGGGCAGCGCGTGGAGTAATCTGACCGATCTCGCCCTTCTCCCAATAAAATATTTTTTGAGTAGTTTTTTGTTGGGGGATTTGATGGTGTTTTTGCAGAGAGTTGCAGGGGTTTCTTAGTTTTGGTTGGGGGAGAGCTGTGGTTCAGCGGAGAGGTGGTGGTCTATGGTTCGGGATTGGTCGTTTTTTTTTTGTTCTCAACTTTTCCTCTTGTCCATTTATCTCCTGCTCCCTCTCCTCTCTTCTCCTCTTGGCCTTTCTCCTCCCCCATAATATTCCCTCCATTTTGTTTTCTTCTACGTGAAAAAGAAATTGGGATTGATAGATTCTGATGGAATTCCTACTTGGTCACTGACAAGTGGGTTCACGAGTTGGTGCGCAGAATTTTTCGTTTGATGCAAATAGCGAAATCACATTTTACTCCATATTCTTTACTCTATGCCTTCCATGAATATACCATCGGTATACTCCCGCAAAACAGCGATAGCACCCCTCGTCGCTGCCTACATTATATATATGTTCATATTTAAACATTGAGGTGTAGTCAGTGTGCGGTTCTAACGCATATAAGCTGTTTTTGTGTTCAAATAGATATGTGATTAATTCGCACAGTCATGATCAGGTTCCATTGTAGATCATTCTCCTTTTATTCTAATTAATTAAAGTTTTTTATTTTTAAGGTAGGGATTATTGAGGCACTTTTAAGGTGATCCACGTTGTAGCCGATGCCAAATTCATCATTTCATCTCTGCACACACAAGTACTAGACTTGCTTTTTTAGCCGTACCATTTAGCATCTTTCTTTTTTTTCCAAGACAAAGCCTACAACAAAATAAAATATTATATTTTTTTTCGTCTACCACATTTTTTCCCTCAATATTTTTTTAGTTAGCGCAGGTGCTAGGATGTTTGTCATAGCACCGCTCGGCTTGGCTACTGGCTAGCACCAAGGGCTGGCAGCCTGGGGCATCGAAGCCAAGAGGGAAAAAGGGCTAGCAAGCTCCGTACGTGTGGATGGCCCAATCGTACGGCCTGTCAATACGTATATATTCCACCGTATGGGATCTTTCTACTAAAAACATTCATGAATTCACCCAAATTTTGGAGTTAGATGAACAACGACATTAGCACAAGCACTAACAAAATTACCAAATGGGAGTTTAGATTCTAGCAGCAACTATGCAGATTACCTCCTTTTCTTTTACACTACAGATCATACCTGGGCATAGAGAATGCTATAATCGGAGATATCCTGTATTGGCTCACATGCAGCTTCTTGAACCCCGATGTTTGCAATGTCATCCTATATGGGTTTTGGAGTCGATCTACCTTGCACATTCGATGGGAGTTAAGGAAACTGATGTACACGATTGCATGGAAGGGAATTGTGGAAGGCTGTCGACGATGTGGATACGAGTGCGTGCTACTCATGCAAGCATGTCCGAAGGGAGTCGTAGGAGGCCCTGCTGACGGCTATTGTCTGGTTGGTGGGAGTAGCTCAGGCGCATAGCGCGTGGTTCGTGAAGAGGACGCGGTGGCTAATATTATGGAGGCAGAACTAGAGTATTACACACTGCACGCTGAGCTCACTGGACAAGCGGATGCAGATGTTGCTGAGGTAAAATAGGAAGATCGCACGATGCACGTTGAGTCCATTGGATAGGCAGACGCAGGGGAGTGTGTCGATAGCATAATTCATCAGATGGAGATCGATGGCCGGACAACCTGGGCCAAGGAGGAAGCTTTAGAAGAGGATGGCAATAACTCTTTCGATGAGGACGAAGGTCCCATGCTGTAGGGATGGAATATGGTGGATGTTGAGGGTCTTTTTGTGTACGACGAGCATGAATCACCGTGGGAGTATTATGGTATGGAGGTTCAGCTTCATGCAATATTTGCTGAAAATGGATCACTGTAGGATGCCATTAAGCCATTGGCCTTATCCATGTAGTGAACATTTTGGGTCCTAAAATCCAACCAAGAGTAGTACACTGTGATCTATGAGTAGGTTGGTTGTTCTTAACATATGCACGCACGCAGACCCAAGTATGAGACTCATTGGATTGTTTTCAAGGTGGAGGCGCACTCATGTGTACTCAGTAGTGTTTTGCCGAAGCATCGTAACCTAACGTCCACCTTCATAGCCAATCTCATGTACGGAGAGATAGTAAACAAGAAGGACCTGGAGTCCAAGCACAATATGGTGGCTAGTGAGCAAAAATTTAAGTACAAGATTAGCTATGTGAAGGTATGACGTACGAAACGGAAGGCTTTAGAAAGGAGGTTCGGTTCTTTCGAGGTGGTTTACGATAACCTTCCTCGTATGCTTCAGATGCTGTGGGACAAGAACCCAGACACATATATTAGAGTGAAGGACAAGCCATCCAGAAGACCGCTGGATTTCATAGTTTTGTAGAGGGCCTTCTTAGCCTTCGGTGTCTATATCGACGCTTTCAGGCACATGTTGCCTGTGATCTTAGTTGACAGGACATTTTTAACTGGAAAATATAAGGGCAGATCCTGACAGCAATTGGTATTAATGGCAACAATCAGATTCTATTCTTGGACATCGCATTCATCAAAAGTGAGAATTTTGACTGTTGGTTATGGTTCCTTTGACATCTAAGGAGGGAGTAGTTGGGGTAGTCCTGATGTCTGTATAATTGATGAAACTTCTTCAAGCGGTTCCCGTAGCAACTATTTGTGAAGTTGTTCAAGGGGCTAGCTATATAGAACTAGTAGCACAAATTTGATGCGCTGTGGGAGATATTGGAGGAGCAAACCAGAAAGCACATCATCGAGAGGAACAAGCATTTGCACATTCCTTGGGTAGCGCAAGCCGAATGTTTTGCACCATTGTCGAAGCTTGACCCTCCTAGTGTGACGCAGAGACATTAAGGAACATCAAGTGCTTCTCCCATTGGATTGAGGCTAAGCCATTGGAGAAGTGATCTTTGTTGCACGACAGGGACGGTGTAAGATACAACATAATGACCACTAATCTTATGGAGGTGTACAATTGAGTTTTTAGGGGAATCTGTTCTTAGTCCCTTTGTAGGATCAAGAAGGCCGACTAGAGAGGGGGGTGAATAGGCGATTTTAGAATTTTCTTGGCTAATTACAATTTGGCTCAAATCAAGTATATAATGTGGAAGCTTAACTTAAATTGGTTTGGCACAAATAATGCCTAAAACAATAATGTTCACCAAAGTGTACCAACAACCTAAGTTTAGATTTGCAATTCTAAGACGAGAATCAATCAATTTAATTCAATGAATGTAAATTATTTGAATGTAAATTGAGAACAAGAAAACAAATAACAAAGCCACATTTTCTTTTTATCATAGTGTTCGGAGACTTGCCGGTCTCCCCTAGTCCAAGTTAAGGTAAGTCCAAATGGATTAGACTAACTCTACGAATTAAGCCCTCCACCTGAAATCCACTAGAGGTACCTCTTTCCTACTCCGGGTAGACAAGCTTCAACCTTAACAACTTCACTGAGTCTTCTCACAACCATCTTTGAGAAGATCACCACGCATGATGCCTCTAACGTCATCTAGGAGTTAGCAAACTCTAAGAGTAATAAGTCAAACCTCTCGCTTGACTCTCACCATGTGCAAGAATACACAAGTTTAAGTGGATACTTAATCCACTTCTAGATGTAACACATGCAACTAGATCCTTCTTCCTTACTCACAAAGTGCAACACATGTACAATTGAGAGGAGGACCTCACTCTATCTCAAGAGAGTGAAATAGAGTACTAAAAGTCTTTTTCCAACTGGCCATAAGAGAGTATATATACCCAAAACACAAAAACTAATCGTTGGAAGCACAACTCATAAAAAATCAGGATTTTTGGTGGTTCCGCCGTTATAAAACCAGAACTACCGCTCCCCTCACAACGGTCAGAAAACCAGCCGTTATCAGCAAAATTGGTAGTTTCGCAGTTCATTTTTCACTACTTCTAATCATTGGAAGTACTATGCCACACATGCAGAACTATCGCTCTCGTGAGGAAGAGAAGACCACCACACATATGTCTCTCTGGAAAAAAATGTACCACAAGATTTTTGGAACTTCCAAAAGTCCAGTAGTACCGTTCACACAGAGTCGGTACTTCCGCACGCCGCTCGAACCACTCACACAAAGCTGGTAGATCTGACAATTGGTTGTACCGCGCAACACATGCCGATATTTTTGATCTTCAGTAGTACCGCGCAACACATGCCGGTATTTTTGATCTTCGGTAGTACCGCGCAATACACGCCGGTAATTCTGATTTGTAAATATAAGCCTCATGTCTCAAGGAAAAGGAAACATGGACTTCAAACACTTGCAAAACATATTCACAATGTATAGTCCCGTGTTACAAGAATTTAACATATGAGCTTCAAATATTTGTAAAACACATTCGTAAATATAAGCATCAAGCCATAGAGAGTTAGAGGAAGTGAGATTGAGCTATCAACATATAATGAGACTTAAGCTATTAGATATGACCCCTCTTAATAGTACGACAACCTATACTAGCAATTTGATTTTCTAACCGAACTCCAAGACTGGTAAAAGAGTAGGAACACATCTTTAACCCTAGCTAGTCATATCTTTACCTTGTGTATTTTTTCGAAGCTTGATGACACACATCATCACTTCAAGTCTAGGTTCTTGTCTTGATGTGCATCAACTCATGATGTATCCTTTACTTGACCTCCATTAACATATGATCATCTTCTTTTGAACATGCATCATCCCATGATGCATCTTCTTCTTGATCCATTAACATATGATGGATCTTGTCTTCACTCGATGATCAACTCATGATCATCTTCTCTTTTTAATGGCCTTCAACACATGAAACCATCTTTTATCATCTCGACTTGATGATCTTCAACATATGAAGTCATCCCAAGGTATCCTTAGTTGTGGAATCTAATCTATTCATTCAACTCATGAAAAATGTTAATCCACAAACCAATTGCCATCAATTACCAAAACTTCACCATTAACACATAATGGGGATTAGATTCTACAATTTTTTCTTTTTGATAATTCATGACAATCTCAATAAATAATAAGATAGAAATTGATTTACAAGTACACAACAATTGTATACTCTAGAATAAGCTTTTTTAAGTAATTGACTCATTTGAATATGCGTATTTATCTTTGAGATTAATTACTAGTAAAACTTACTCATCGAGTTGTCATTAATCATCTAACCATTAACACATAATGGAGAAACTAGATGACAACCCGATTATAAGTATATATGAACTATATAAGCTATATATATAATTAAAAGATATGTTTCAAAGTAAAGATTCTTAATATATAGAAAGAAAAATATAGATTAATATTAATGAAACCACAAAGCATAGAATACACTCCCCTTAAATATGTGCATACAAGAATATAGTGGAAAGTATATACACTTATTCATCTTAGACGTTTTGGTGGAGTTCAATCTGTATTTTAGATTCAAGGAATGCACTAAGTTATAAGAATGAGAAATCGAATGCATACCTATATGATTTCAACTTATCATCCAAGTAAAACTTAAGAGAATATAATCAATCAAACACATTAGTCTCACAATAGAACTTGTCATTCATTACATCCAAATGAGACTAGATGATATCATAACTAATAAATATATTAGTTTTATAATTTTATTTGTTATTACAGTGTAAGGTACAATCGGATATTTCAGGGAAAAGCATGCAAATGTGGTACTTCATATAGCCAACCCACATACACCGTACTGCTCGAAGATTAAGTGTACATGTAGGGCAAGACCATGAAGGGTCAGTCACACACGATTTTCATGATGGGTAATAAAGAGCATCGTTTCGACGTGCTCCTTTGGGATAGAGTCGAATTTGGGATGGCTCGCTCTCTTGTTACCCACAAGGTGTACCTTGGAGATCATATGCATGAATCTAGCTGCATGCACAAAAAGCCAAAGCTCCTTTGTAAGCCATGCTCTCATGTTCTCGCTGTATGTAGGACTATCAACATTAACCAATTGAACTTCATGTCAGAGTACTTCATGAAAGAGAGAGTGTTACAGACGTGGTGTGGTGAGCTAAGAGGCTTCTGGGTTGTGGGCAACTTCGCCATATTAGATATTGCACAGAATGCTTGGATTTTGGATCTTGACATATTGAAGGATGGGAATAACCATCAGCAGAGTTATCACATTATGAATGATATGGACGAAGGGGAAGCTGGAGCGGCGGGTAAATGTTGCTACCACTGTGGCCAGGAAGGCCACATTGCGAGAAATTGCAAGGCGTCTGTCGATGAGTAGGAATACCGATGTGAAGTGCAACACTACTTTTTGTTGTTGTGTGTAGTGGTATTAAAATTAGAAATGCTATCATGTTGTAACTTTATTTGTAAACTTTAACTTCATTTGTAGTATTAATCTATCGTTGTTAACAATGCAGCAGAAGTGCCTAAGGAATGGTTCCCTTTTGTAGTCTGAACTTTCCACTCTTTTACCGCCAAACGACCACTTTTTTAGCGCCAGCAAGCAAGCATTTTGCGAGGGAAAAATGATCTTTTCACATCCCTAATGGAAGACATATAATGGTCAGTACGAGTGACTTTAGATAGCTAAAGTTATAGTAAACCCAGAGGGGCAGTTTTTGTGTGATGTGACAAGACCAAATGAAATAGTCTTGTGCAGTGACAAGACTAAATGATGTATCCTTGTGCAGTGATAAAACCAAACGAAACAACCTTGCGTAGTGACAAGACCAAATGAGACAGCCTTACGTAGTGATAAAACCAAATGGGGGTATGTTTGTGTAGCGACGTGATACTACACTAGTTCATGAATCGTCTAACATGTTGCTACCTTGCGGACGCGAATTTACCCAAACCGAATTAGACTTGCAAAGCATATGCCGCGTCGACTTAGCCTATAAGTACTAGCCCTTCCGTAGCATGTTTTTCTGCACCACAATTGCAACACTACATCGCTAGTATAGAGAAGCAATGAGACGAGATCACCCAACTCATAAGAGTTGTTGCAACTTGGGACGAACAAATTGAGTGTGCCAGGATGACACCTCCCTGAAACGAAGCCCTCCGTACCTCCAACCCCAACCCATACCCCAACATTCCAATCGAGCATTTGCCGCAAGACCCGTACATGGGGAAGACGTCCCCTCTACTGGTGCAGGGACACATATACGTTTTTCAAGTCCAAGAAGTAGTTGAGCTTGGGCATATGTTACTGGGGTTACGATAACTACACCTAGGACTATCCTAACCGGCGTTGGGATATAGCCCGGTATCAGCAGCCGATAAGAACGGGTTATAGTACATTCCCCTACCAGTTCTCTTGTATGACACGCACTAACAAGCTCCTCTCTCTTCTTGTTGTCTCCGGATCCGATATGCACGTACTACAATTAGATCGATCGGGAGATCCACCTGCACGGTTAGTGGTGTCTGGACTACGAGTAGTGAGACTCCGAGATGACATATGAGAGGAGGGAAGAGCGGTGGCGCAGCAAAGATCAAAACGAGCATATCCGGCGAGAGATGCAAGCTCATCTAGAGGTGTGTAGGCGCCAAGAACACGAGGCTCACGAGGAGGAGCGTGAGAGAAACAGCGAATTGGTAGCCAAGACTAGGGCGGCCAGCGAGAACTGCAATATTGACCTCGGGAGAAAGGGCAAATGGCCACGTTCCATGCAGTAGTTCGACCCTCTTCGTCCATATGTCCCATGCATTTCTAATTCCTTAAAGACATACGTATACCATTCTTAGTTCGTTAACCTACATACCATATAACCCTCTTGTCGAATCAACTGTCATATTGTTATCGTTACGCCATTTATCGAAAGTTCTTCTTCATGTATGAAGTCCCTGTTGCATCAAAATATTACTTACATTTTTACTTACGAATCATTACTAGCTTAATCATACTCACAAAATTCTTCATAAATTTATCGTACTACAACAACATACAATTATCACAAAATATTATTACGAGTCTAACATATTTCGTACCATTCAAAATTTACGAAAATCACAAACGGATCAACCGATATTGTCTACATACATATTACTGTAATTCAAAATAAAAATTAGATTATTTTAAAAAAATTCTGCATGCATGCACACAGATGAACTTAGGGGGTGATCGTTTTGGCTTCAGCTTCTAGTTTCAGCTTTTTTTTCACTATTCACTACACTATCCACTAACTCAGCTACAGTGTTTTTTCAGCCAGCTACAATATTTTTTAGCTAAAAGCTAAAAATCATCGCTATTCCGATCACCCCCTGTAAGACTCGGATCGACTGTGTATGCGTCACGAAACATTCACGGAAAGAAAGCTTGGGTTGCTACAAACAGCATTGTTAATGTATATGCATGGTCGTGATTTTTAGCGGCTAGCTGTCAAGCACATGTACGCGTGGTACAACCAAGAACTGGAATGCGATCGTCTGCAGCTGCATGCATGCTTTCTCACCTAGCATGTACTGCTAGGAGCATTGCACACAGGCCGCGCCTGCCTCACGGCTTGACCGTATGCTTGAGAGAACTGCAACACGACGGATCAAATATTATAATAACTTTTATTACATTATCTTTCTTACATGATACACTATTATTTATCAGCTATAGTTATTTATCAATTGTTTCTATCAATTATTACTACTTATCAACTATAATAAAAAAATATCAACAAAAGTTAATATGAACAGACCTTTGTCGACAGCTTGGCCAGATTCTTCCTAATTGGAATCGTTTATCTTGTGAGCATTATATGCCGCTGCCTTTTGCTGCAATGTGATTCCATTAACGAAGGGATAAGATTGCAAGTCAAATCTGATAGACAGCAATGCACGGCCTCCATTACATCGCATGAATCCATGACCAGAGGCACCGTCGCCTACCGGGCAAAATCCATAGCCGGGTACCTAATGAACTTGAAGGACCTAGATAACTGGAAACATGTGAGCGATTTTTTTCCCCAGAAAACAGGTAATTGGTGCTTAGCAAAAGTCACAAAATTAGACATATTGAGTTTGCCGGCTTTATTTTTTTGTTTGGTTGAGTTTGCCGTGTGGTTACTGACCATTATCTTGTGCAGTGATAAAATCAAACGAAACAACCTTACGTAGTGACAAAACCAAATGAGACAGCCTTACGTAGTGATAAAACCAAATAGGGTATCTTTGTGTAGCGATGTGATACTATACTAGTCTATGAATCGTCTGGCATATCGCTACCTTGCGGATGCGAATTTACCCAAATCGAATTAGACTTGCAAAACATATGCCGTGTCGACTTAGCCTATAAGTACTAGCCCTTCCGTAGCATGTTTTTCTGTACCACAACTGCAACACTTCATCGCTAGTATGGAGAAGCAATGAGACGAGATCACCCGACTTATAAGGGTTGTTACAACTTGGGACGAACAAATTGAGTGTGCCAAGATGACACCTCCCTGAAACGAAGCCCTCCGTACCTCCAACCCCAACCCATACCTCAATATTCCTACCGAACATTTGCCACAAGACCCGTCCGTGGGGAGATGCCCCTCTGCGGTGCAGGACACATATACGTTTTTCAAGTCCAAGAAGTACTTGAGCTTGGGCATATGTTACTGGGGTTACGATAACTACATCTAGGACTATCCTAACCGGCGTTGGGACATAGCCCGGTATCAGCAGCCGATAAGAACGGGTTGTAGTACATTCCCCTACTAGTTCTCTTGTATGACACGCACTAACAAGCTCCTCCCTCTTCTTGTTGTCTCCGGATCCGATATGCACGTACCACAAATAGATTGATCGGGAGATCCACCTGCACGATTAGTAGCGTCTGGACTACAGGTAGTGACACTTCGAGATGACATACGAGAGGAGGGAAGAGCGGTGGCGTAGCGAAGATCGAAGCGAGTGTATTCGGCGAGAGACGCAAGCTCATCTAGAGGTGTGTAGGCGCTAAGAACACGAGGCTCACAAGGAGGAGCGTGAGAGAAACAACGAATTGGCAGCTAAGACTAGGGTGGCCAGCGAGGACTGCAATATTGACCTCGAAAGGAAGGGCAAATGGCCACGTTTCATGCAGTAGTTCGGCCCTCTTCGTCCATATGTCACATGCATTTCTAATTCCTTAAAGATATACGTAAATCATCCTTAGTTCATTAACCTGCATACCATATAACCCTCTTGTCGAATCAACTATCATATTGTTATCGTTAGACAGCAATGCACGGCCTCCATCACATTGCATGAATCCATGACCAGAGGCATCGTCGCCTACCGGGCAAAATCCATAGCCGGGTACCTAATGAACTTGAAGGACCTAGATAACTGGAAAAATGTGAGTGATTTTTTTTCTAGAAAACAGGTAATTGGTGCTTAGTAAAAGTCACAAAATTAGACGTATTAAGTTTGCCGGCTTTATTATTATTTTTGGTTGAGTTTGCCGTGTGGTTACTGACCATTGCCTTGTCATTTGTCATATTAGCTCATCATGGAAATCGCAGGAGGAGGCACATTTATGACCTGTGGGCTTCTCCCTCACATTTTTCATGAGATTGCTTTGTCAGTCCTATGAAAAGTTTACCACATACCACTTCAACTCAGCTGCCCGTTCCATGGAAATACTAATGCTTGACCCCGAGTAATTGATGTTTTTCTCAGTCTTCATCGCCGTCAGGATGGCTGATTTGCCCGCGAACAAGACGATTCCACTTCGCGACTGATCCATCAAATTCCAGAAGTCGCGTGATCACTATATTAGGGTGTTTAGAATGATATTGATTTATAACTTTTTTTAACTGTAACTAACTTATTTTATACTGTAATTGAGTTAGCTTATTTAGTATAATTAAATTTTAAAAAATTAAAATAAAAATATTAGTCCATAAACAATACAAAGGAATACGAAAAGAAATAAAAATTAAAAGAAAAAACAAAAACAAAAAATTAAACAATGAAAAAAAGCCGAACGTTACCGCTCAACGTTGGCGATAGCGTCCGCTGAGCACTGCCTAGCTTGGTCTACAATATATTTGAAAGAAAGCAGTCTACAATAGATTACCACTGTCGATTTGAAAGAAAAACGTCTACAATAGATTCCTCTAAAACAAGAGAATTTCAATGCTTTTGTTTGTGGAACAAGCAACGAAGATGAAAATTGCACATTTCAAGGGGAATACTTGGGATGCTGCCTAGCTATAACTGGTCTCTGTTTACTAGATCTCAGGAATATGTCAACTGAAAGGTAATCCTTTAAATAGGAGGATTTTAGATTAAAATTTAGACGTGGTTTGGAACACAAGAGTCCACTGAGAATTTTAGTGCAAAGAAAACATTCACTTTTACTAAAGATAAGGTTTCATACGAAATTCCTCCTAGGTTTTAAACGGCAGTGGCTGAGTTCATCATGCACTAAAAGATTTGACACCTTCAAAAGTCCCTTTGAATTAAGTACAATAATTTAGGTAGCGTTCGGAATAGCGATTATTTTTGATTTTTGCTGAAATTTTACTGTAGCTGGTTTATTTTTTTCCTGTAGCTGAGTTGGCTTATTGGATATAATTAAATCTAAAAATATAAAAATAAAAGCGCACACTAATTTAGAGCGGACAATGCAAAGGAATACGGAAAAAACAAAACACAAAAATACCAAAAAAACAAAAAAAGAAAAGAACAAAACTGCTACAACGTAGCTACAGTAATTCCAACGCCTAACGTCATCACCATCGCGCGGAAGAAGCGGACATGAGCGCGGCCTAAGGGGTGCCACTACTTTTGGAAATATATTAAGGCAGACATAAGTACAATAAACCCGGCTAGAAAAGCCAAAAGGGGTGCCAAATCAACATGTGGGTTTGCTTCCTACCCTCTCCAACTTTCTCTGGTCTATCCTAATCACTCTGCCGTCGCCTTCTAATTTTTCATGACCTCCTCCCACTGTACATTGCGGTGGTGTTTGCCTCTCAACCACCCATTTGCTGATGTCTATTTTTGTGTTCTGCTATTTCCTCTGTGACTTTCTGTCGATATAACATAGTAGCTTTGCATAGTGACCTGTTGGATTCGAGTAATCATACAGCCTCTCGTGGCTACATGGCATGGCATAGTATTGTGATTAAGATAGAAATCAGTGCACACTACTGTTCCTGCATTCCCCATTTCCTGTGTCAACTTATGTATTTGCTGCTACATTGCCTGATGGTCGTATGCAGTTTTGCAAGGTAGGCATTAAGGTGACATGTATTTGTATGACAGCTTGTGTACTTCCTTGCATTGTCATTTTTTAATATCTGGCCTTACAATTTAATTTTCATTTCTTTTACGATGATAGCCCCTGTTACTAGTTTTTTTATTCACTTTCACCAAGTTTGCTGTGGAACTCATGGCTCTGCCACAAAGTGAATTAAGAAGCACTTGGAGGAGGGTTAATTAGTGGAGAGAGAGGATATAAAAAGAAATAGAAATGTTGGGGGAAAGCCATTCATAAATGGTCCTGTTCTTATATGTGTTGATCATACAAGAACTAGGCAAGTTCAATATAGAAATTTAATGTGTTCGCCATAGGGCATAGGCAGGACTCAGCTTGAGTCACCAGTATAATATCCTTACAAACCGCAACCACCAGATAGCTCGAAAAAGCCATAACCATTTGTGCCAGGTATCGTGTCCTTGTGCATTGTATATTCAACCTCTTGTCGTAGATTTCCAGTTCTACCACTGATTGCAGCATTTGATTTGCAAGTTGATATGCTACTGTAACAAGTCTCAAAATACAACAAATGTTTCTGTTACAAAATCAGACATACTATCATTTCTGTACCCCCGAGCAGAGCCTGGTGCTACCATTTAATCAAAATTTCAGCCACTTCATCAAATAATCAAATT
Source organism: Melocanna baccifera (assembly GCA_036346265.1). Classification (NCBI taxonomy): domain Eukaryota; kingdom Viridiplantae; phylum Streptophyta; class Magnoliopsida; order Poales; family Poaceae; genus Melocanna; species Melocanna baccifera. Next base: position 25,822,312 of record CM070680.1, on the reverse strand, counting down.
ATATTTCACACACCAGCAATGTCTCTACAGTATATATTAGAATAGTCCCACATTAGTTGTGGAATAGCAAAAGATCCAACTTAAAAGTAGGAGAGTTCTTCACCTCACAGACTAGCTTTTGGGAATGAGAAAACCCTTTCGGTCTAATAAGTAGTATCAGAGCTCGGTTCTAATATATTTGACCCAATGGATACTTGTGTATGAAAACTCGATGGACCGTGACATTGAGAGACCGTTGGTATATGGTGAAGGAGACGACAAACAGTCGAGAGATACCAATGTGTGAAGGAGAAGATTGTTAGAATAATTCTATATTTATTATGAAAGAGCAAATGATCTAATTTAAAAATAGAAGAATTTCTCATCTTACAAGTTAGAACAATACTTCCTAGGTCCCCCTCAAATGCACAGTGGAGCTCCTATTGGAAGATAGTGACTTCAAGTATTTTTAAGCTAAGACTGTGACGTGTACCGAAAAGGCGTTCTCCCGAAGCCGTGTACACTTTTCTACAGGGCCCGTCTCCTGTTTCCTTGTCCGAGTTATCCTGAGGAATAGATTCCTCTTCACCTTGAATGACCTGATCGAGAACCTAATGCGTATGATCATTGTGCTGGCCCTGTCTCGTCATGTTTAGGATTGGGAGCAACTGTTCTGGAACAAGGAGAACAAATTGAAGGGCATCGCCCCACTCAGGTTCTGCATTAAAGATGTTCCTGCAATTCAACGCAACAGTTGAATCAAATGGGAGCAATGGATCTATGTTAGTAAATGGCACTCCCAGTGGTTTGATGCTAAGACGTGATACTAAAGGAGAAAGAGTGGTTAGATGTTATTTTAGGGTGGAGTTTGTATGCTTTTACTTGAAGAAACTAAGAGCTAATATGAATATATGTATTTTTAAAGTGGTTTCTGCACTTCTCTTGCTCTCGTCTTGCTCCGAAGATAAGACAATGGTTATAGGCGTATCACACACCTTATTCCTCTCACTCATATCTCGTGTACACATCTTTCTCCACTTTTTGCACCACTCATCCCTTCCTTGTAAAAGCCACTTCTTTCAGCTACTATTATTTATTTTCAGCCAAAAGCCATCAGCAGAAACCAATACGAACACACCGAAACAACCACCTAAATAGTTTTATACTAAAGGGCCCCATAATGATAAAGCAATTGGCCATTCAACTGCAAAATGGTATCAAGTTCTTCCAATGCACCATTTGTCAATACTATTTTGTTGGTTCCAAAAAAGGTCTGATACTTGTGTCAATGACCGGGACCCACGGTCCCCTATCGAACTTACGAGAAAATAAAATAAGAGAGCATAATCAAACGGAGACTTTATTGCTATTGACAGAAAGAATGTTACAGGAAATAAGTTCGATGTGTTCTAGGGCACATAGGCCACCCTATTAATTCCTATCTAAGGGGTGGCGGTTAATACCACTAAAGATGCCTTTTGTCCTCACATACGTATCTTCGTTCAGTCTTGAACCATCGCGTACTTGACTAACTATCGCGTCCCCTAGCCAATAGTCATAAGTTGCCATATGTGCTAATAGCCGTTCTCACGTTCATTACATGGTGGAAAACTGTCATGTCTCCCGACCAATTTACCTAGTTGGGGTTTATAGAGTCATATGACTGATCATCATTGTCCATAATTGGTCGTCTCTTGGTCATAACTACACGTTATTAGCTGTCGACCAGTTTTTCACTAAAGGGATAATGTTTTTGTTAAATCGTAGTCGTAAATATAATCGCTATGTTAAGTGGACCCTTAATATGTGGGCCCGCTTTCCATAGGAAAATGTTGACCAAGTCAAGAATCCTCGTCAGTTAGCCCACAAGGCTTAAGAAAATATAAAATAAAAATATTTTCTTAAGGCTTTCTTACCTCAAAACATGTATCAAGAAGATTTTCTTCTCTACACAATCATTCCAATCATTTAATAGGAATGTGGGAGAGAGAAAAAGGTTCTATCTTCTTGTAACTGAACCCTCTTAGTGGGAACGGAGACCAAAAAATGTGGTAAGTGGGGGAACAACTGCAGTAAAAAAGGGAGATAAAAAGACTCCCTTTTACCGTCATTTCTTACTCTGTCCACACTGCAACCTTCGTTTACAATCTTTCTATTACCAAACTCTTTGTCTGCTTTTCTCTCTTTCGAGCTTTTCACAATCTCAACCATGGGGATTTTGAGCAAGTCTAGTTAAACGGAGAGCAAAATCCAAGAGCTTGAATATCAGTGCTATCTCCCACCGAAGTCCCTAATCAAGTGGACTCCTGTTGGTGAAGAATTTACTTCAACTCCATCTGAAGGTCGGATTATTCTTTTTGCCTATTTTGTGAAATTGGGTTTTCATCTGCTTGAAAGTGAGTTTTTGGTTGATGTTCTTGACCACTATAAGATTGAACTTTTCATCTTGGGCCAAACTCAATTTTGATCCATAGTGTCTTTTCACATCTCTGCGAAGATTTCCTTGGCATTCCCCCTTCTGTTCATCTTTTCTGCCATTTCTATCAATTCACCCGCAACAATAGGGGCCAAGGGATTTGCAGTAATGTGTATTTTAAGTTGAATGACAACATGGTAAAAGAATACCCTCCCCTTCCAATTAAAGATGCATGGTGTGATTATCAGAAGGAGTGGTTCTACTCCGAACTCCCTGGTGGTAGTCGCCTTAAATTCATCAGGAATGCTCCTCTAGTGTGGACGACGCAAGACAGAGAGAAGGATTTAAAGTTAACACCCAAAGAGAAGAGATTAGCCACTACAATTGTTTCCCTAGTTGTAGCCGGATTGACTGATCAACTTCCTTCAGCACAAGATCAGCCCTCTAAAGAAGAGGGTTCACTATGCTTGGATGCTTGAAGGAGCTGACGACCCAACAAAAGACAACCTTGGAGGTACGTTTACTCTCCAAATTTTCTAAAGTCATTATTATTTTTATTTGGAAGCAAATGCATTACTAAGTTTATTTATGTTTTTATTTTAGAATTGTCACAACGAGAAGTGGTGGAGAGAATTTCTAAAGTGTTGTGAACTGTAAAAGATGGTTCAGAGCCCATCTCTCTTGACGACTAGTCTTCTAGTCTGATCAGGGCTTCAAAAGAACTTTAAGAGGAGTGCATATAGGTATGCAAGGAAAACATACATTTTTTTCTTAATCTTGAATTCTTACTAAGATTGTAATTTGACAAATCCTTTTTTTTCCTTTTTTAGATGCATGGTAGAAAGAGGTTGGGTGACCAATGATGAGGACGGACCAAGGCCCATGAGCGGATGCGGACGAACGGAAGGAACAACGTCGTCATATAATGCATGCACGGACGGGAATAGTGGGGGAGACTAGAGAATAGGAAAAACTATTACGTGACGGGAGGATTCTTTTGAGAATTTTGTGCACAAATTTTGATCCTTTGATAGCAATCAAATTCAATAGAAAGATTTGAAAGTTCTTGCAAATTGTGATCGTTCAATCTTTCCGCTGAGATTGGGAGCGCGATAGAGCTTCGCTTGGTGGTCGTGAAGTTCGGCGCGTGTGATCTTGCGAATTAAAGAGTGTTCGTTCTTGCATTGGTAACGGAGGATCGCTACGATTCGAGAGGCTACACGTAAGTATCCAATCCTATGTTGAGAAGATCGGGCGACCCCATATCATCTTGGTATGAGAGCGTGGTTTCCTTGGTAGGATTCTTTACCCTTGTTTTTAGATTGATTTATTTCTGTCTATAGTCCATAAACAAAAAACATAAAAAAAATCCAAATCTTAGTTTTTGCGTATGTTATTTTTGTGAGTATTGTTAGATTTGATCCATTAGAATTTTGTTTAGGTGCTGATCGTCGTGTTCCTTCGCGTCGCTTAATCGTTGTGTCGCTTCCTTTGTTTCATCTGAATATAATTATCTAAAAAAAATCACTCGGCCGAATCAGCTGATCTTTCGCTTTGTCTTTCTCGCCGAGTTAATCTGTGTTTGTTGCGTCCGAAGCCCACATGCAGATTCCAAGTTTTGTTTCCATCCGAACCATCACGTGAGACGATTTGTTTTGGAAACCAATCCTCGCATCCGAAGCTAATACAAGTCACACTATCCTGTTGGTTTCCTCTTTCCTGTTGGTTTGGCCTGTCTTGTTTCCTGTTGCGAGACTTATCTGAAGGATGACTTGTTTCTTGTTGGTTTGGTCTTGCAAGGCGTCCATCCATAACAAACCGAAGACTGCTTTTAGTTGTGTTGTTTACTTGTGCCACAAAATCAAGTGAGCCAAGTACCTCCAAATGCTTGTGCTGTGATTCCTAGTTGCTTCGCTTGGTCATACCTCCAAACATCAGTCTGTGAGCCTCATTTGTGATTGTTTCCATCAATTAAATCTAAACCAACCACATTGTTATTGCTTTATTCGTACTTTTATTCATCAATTGAGACTAGGTGTTGAATATTGCTTTAGGGCTGTTCTTGAGTATTTTACACACTTGCTGAAATTTGAACTTGTGAAGGTATATCAAACAACCATAGTTCGGCCACCTACACAAAAAAAGGAGAAAAAGGCAAGCCGACTTAAAGAAAAGCCACGGCAAAGAATAAAAAGAAAAAAACGAAAAAAAACAAGAATAGAAAAGTGAGCTGTAGCCGAATTGGGGTTAGCCAATTCTAATCATAATTTTCAAATCGTGTAATTTAATTTCTTGAGCAATTTTGGGACCTTACATTCATATCATTGCAATTGGCTAGCGTCTCTCTTAGTACTTGATGTAAAATGAGCTATTTAATCTTCAATTTCAGATTACCACTTTTTAGCTCATTTCTTTGTTTGCATTAAGTCACATTGATCTTTGTGTGTGCGTTCATACACTTCAGTTAAACCTTTTGGATCAGCATTTAAGCAAAGTATTCTAGTTTGGATTATTACTTAACTTTATAACATCAAGAATTTCAGATTGTTAGAATATACACTTCCATATCAAGCTCCACTAAATAACCATTGTTGTGCAATTGTGAACACTCTTATATTCGCTTGATCATCACGTTGCCATTGAAGTTTCTACCAAGTGTAAGTTTTTATTGACCCTAATTCATTTCAGAAAGGTAAGAACTTTACTTATGCAAGAAAGGGAGTGAGATTGAGTGATTTACACTAATTCCCTATATACGTTGTTATTGCTTCGTGTTTTCTTTGCACAATCTAACCATGTTAGATAGAGAAGATAACTATGGTGAGGAGCATGAAGTTAATTTTAATGCTCCGGTGACTCGCTTTCAACATCAGGCATTGAGAAGTACATTGCAACAAGAATTTGGAGCTGGCACTACTGCAATGGGAGAACAATTCAAGACAAATATGCAAGGTCTTCACACTGAACTCAAAGTGGATATGCAGGATCTTCACATTGAGCTCAATCAACAGATGAACGTGTTGCGTGGGAACATTGTGAATGACGTTGTGCGAGCACTTCGGGCACAACCAGAAGAAGGAAATGATCATCTTGTGGCTACCCTTCCTCCACGAGATGAGTGAGTGGCCGTTGCCCGAGGTGGTCAAGAAGCTCAACAAAGGCGAGACTACGTGGTGTTAAATGCCGTTCGTCCACCCCAACCTAGGAGAGGAGAAGGGGGCGGCTTCCATGGTTCGGGGAGGGTCCATGGACATGGAGGCCGTGGTGGAGGAGCACCTCACTTCGACGACGACGACTTTCTGCACTACGACGATGGCTACTGCCGTCGTAACCATTACGGCAATGATCGACCACACGTGGAGAAGTTTGGTAAGCTCAAATTTACTATGCTAACATTTTCAGGTACACATGATCCTGAGGATTACCTCACTTGGGAGCTCAAGGTGGACAAAGTGTTTCGGTTACACAATTACTCCGAAGAGAAGAAAATTCATATGGCGGGACTTGAATTCACTGATTATACGCTCATATGGTGGGAACAAGTTCAAAATCAAAGAAGAGAGTACGACGAGCCTCCCATCACTACATGGGAAGAGATGAAGTACCACATGAGAGCAGGGGTTTATTTCCAAACATTATCAACGTGATTTATTTGATAAATTGCAACAAATAAAGCAAGCAACTTTCACGGTAGATGAATACTATAAAGAGATAGAAATAACCATGATTCGAGCTAATGTATGTGAGAAAGAAGAGCAAGCAATGACGCGATTCCTTGCTGGTTTGCGCCCTTCCATCAAGCGTATCACCGAATTTCAGCCATACAACAACATGGTGGAAGTAGTGCATCAAGCAACCAAGGCTGAGAGACAAGTGCAACTTGATATGCGAGCAATAAGAACATTATCCTACATTCCCCGTTCAGCACCTACTGGAGGTAAACCCATATCCCATTTCAATTCTTTTAAAGCTAACCAATCTAGTAGAAGTTTTGCTCCTAGTACACATACTGCACCAAATGGAAAGAATATTACAACACCAATTACTAAGAAGAGTTCAGCACCTTCGCCTTCATCTTCAGTGGGTTTTACAGGAAGAAGTAGTGCCATCTAATGCTTTAAATGTCTTAGACGAGGTCGTATGCAAAAAGATTGTCCAAATAACAAGGTCATGTTGCTATTGAAAAATGGTGAATACGACTCTACTAGCGAGGAGGAAGGTGAGACCCTTACTGATTTTGGAAGATTTGGTGAAACATATGTGGAAGGACAAGGGGAGGAGGGGAATGAAGATGGTGTTTGTGACCCCGAGAAACATATGTGGAAGGACAAGGGGAGGAGGGGAATGAAGATGGTGTTTGTGACCCCGAGACTGGTCCTATACTTGTGTGTATACCGACGGTGTTGAGTGTGCAAGCAAAATCAAATCATGAACAACACTGCAATCTTTTTCCAAACACGGGCTTAGGTGAGTAAGGATGGTAAGTATTGCAAAGTCTTTATTGATGGTAGAAGTTGCCACAATTTAGCTAGCAAAGAGTTTTGTTCTAAACTTGAATTGAAATATAAGAAACACCCACATCCATATCAAATTTAATGGTTAAACAATAATGGTTCAATGAATGTTGGTTATACAATTGATGTTAACATTTAGATTGGTTCTTATCGTGATACTGTAGAATGTGATGTTGTGTCCATGGAGGTATGTCATTTGTTATTAGGTAGGCTATGGAAATATGATCGTTCTGTAATTCATGATGGAAGAACTAATCAATACAAGTTCATATAGAATAATAAAGAAATAGTGCTGCAACCATTAACTCCTTCTCAAATTATATATGATAACATGCAAAAGGTTGAAGTGAAAGTGAAGAATGAGAAAGGGAAGGAGCAAAAGAGTGTGATTCCACAAAAGGTGAGTAAGAGCCACAAGCTAAAATTGAGTAGACAAAGAAAAGATGAGGCAGAGAAAAAGTTAGTTATGATAGCCAATAAATCTGATATGAGAGCGATGAGAGATTATGCCAATTTGGAGCGTGTGGTATTACTGTATCAAGATGTTTTGCTTTCTACTAATGACTTAGCATTTCTTTCTAGCGTGGGTTCTCAAGTGTTACAGGTTTATGAAGACGTCTTTTCAGAGGAGGTACTCACTGGTCTACCACCCATACGAGGAATCGAACATCAAATTGACTTGGTACCAGGGGCTCCACTTCCCAACCGGCCACCGTAACACACCAATCCGGAAGAAACAAAAGAAATTCAGTGACAAATGCAAGCACTCATGGAAAAAGGAAAATATAGAGTCGAGAACGACTCCTTTTCAAGAGGGGGAGGATGATGAGAACGGCCCAAGGCCCATGAGCAGATGCGGACGGACGGGGGGAACACCGTCACCATATAAAATGCATGCACGAACGGGAATAGTGGGGGAGACTAGAGAATAGGAAAAACCATGATGTGACGGGAGGATTCTTTTGAGAATTTTGTGCACAAATTTTGATCCTTTGATAGCAATCAAATTCAATAGAAAGATTTGAGAGTTCTTGCAAATTATGGTCGTTCAACCTTTCCGCTGGGATTGGGAGCGCGATAGAGCTTCGCTTGGTGGTTGTGAAGTTCGGCGTGTGTGATCTTACGAATTAAAGAGCGTTCATTCTTGCATTGGCAACGGAGGATCGCTACGATTCGAGAGGCTACACGTGAGTATCCAATCCTACATCGAGAAGATTGGGCGACCCCATATCAACCAGGCTGGTTCAAGCAGTCAAGCTCCTCTAGCCAAGAAAGCTAAGACTATTGCAGTTGAACCCTCTCAAGAGGTGGTTAGAAAACCAATGACCAGGGCCAGAACTGCTGTAGCAACCCCGACCAATGCTCCAGCCATTGTTGCATCGAATAGTGTCCCAGCGGCCACTGCATCAACCAGTTCTCCTTCTGCATCCCATGCCATCCGGTTGACATGCTTCCATGATTGACCTTAGGCATAGGAGAAGTTGGTGAAGGCTGCCAAAATTGTAGAGACCAAGAAGACTACCTAGGTGCACAAGAGAAAACAAAAGACCTAATATCAAAATTCATCTTATCGTCATCTCCCTTCAGCCCCTGACCTTCTCCTAGTCCAATCGTTGAAGCTCAAGAAGAAGAAACACAAAGTGAGAGAGGAACCACTGCTTAATCCCAAATTGAGTTGGCTGTGAATAGCTTAGGGGAGACAACAATGCCCGTGGCCATGGTGGAAGAAGTGGTTGAGGATGCTCCAATAAATTTGAAGGAGATGACTATGCCTGCAGTCGTTGCGAAGGAAGCGATCGGGGATGCTTCGACCTTTGTAGCAGACAGAGTTGAGATAACGTTGATCACTATAGAAGAAAACATCTCCAAGGAAGTGGTTGGGGATGCTCCAAGCACAATATAAAAAATGACAAGGCTAACAATAGAAGACGTGGCCATCAAGCAAGCTCCGACCACTAATATTTTGCCTGCCATCAAGGAGCCACTCCAATGTTCCTGACCAAGAAGGAGGTCAAGATTCTACTTCTGAACTAGCTATTCAAGTAAGTATTTTTTTAACTTCTTGTTTGTTATAGTTGAATTTTTTTGAATTCTTATATTGGGTTTTGAGTAGAAAAACATATGTTCTCAAGAAATGGTTTTTACTGCTGAGACTAGTGTTATTGTGTTATGGAGACCACCTTCTGAGCCAAGCAAAGCTTCGACCAGTTTTATAGAGGCAAGACTCAACCAGCACACTATCCTAACTGATTTGGGTATAGTGACTTAGAAAACAATTGAGCAAAAAGGTAATAATCTCTAGACCTAAGATTTTAGAGTTGAAAGACAAAAATTTTGATGTCTTTTTCCTATATTCACATAGTACAACTGGAATGCTTAGCATAGTGAAAACCTACATGAGCAATTTTGCTAAAGTAGATGAATCCAAGGATGTTGAGATTGCAAGATTAAAGAAGTATAAAAAAATTCTTGTTCAACTGCTTAGATCATTTTTTGCTTTTTCTAATTTTTTGCAATTTCAGAGAGCTTGACCAGGTAAAGAGATATTTTGGTCAGATAATTCAAGGGTATGAGAACAAGTTGGTTTATCCTGACAATATTGCCAAGGATTATAAGGGCATGTTCGTTTTGGCTTTTTGTTGATGCCTTTTGGTTGTAGAAGCTGATGAATAGTAGTGACTGATATAAGTGGCTAATAGAAGTTGCTGATGAATAGTAGTGGCTGATAAATAGTAGTGTATTATGTAAGAAAGACGGTGCGATAAAAGCACTACGACTTTTGGATCATCAGTCACAACCAAAAGGCATCAACAAAAGCCAATACGAACATGCCCTTATAATCCTTGGCAATATTGTCAGCATAAACCAACTTGTTCTCATACCCTTGAATTATCTGACTAGAATATCTCTTTTCCTGGTCGAGCTCTCTAAAATTGAAAAAAATTAGAAAAGGCAAAATTATCTGACCAACTTATGGAATTATGACATAATAAAATACAAAGTGCATTATAACATGTGAAAGTATAAAGTAGTGGTTGATGAATAGTAGTGGCTAATAGAAGTGACTTATGGAAGTTAGGGCGTTCGTATTGGATTTGGCTTTCAAAAGTAGAAGCTAGAAGCCAATATGAATGGGCTCTAAGTTCCTACTTGTTCAAGCAAAAGGAAGCCTAAAAGTGAATTATAATAGTCTCAAAGAGGTCATCACAGAGTGTGAACGCCTTCGAGAGCAAATTAAGAAGCTTTCTTCCAACCTCAAGGAGTATGACACAATTTATGTGGAGCTTACTCTGGAGCATGACACACTTCTTGGGAAATATAAAAAAAGACACATAAGGTAAAAATCTATCCTAGTAACTTTGTTTACATTAAATGTGTATAATTCGTAGTTATTTGTTTCCCTAATTTTTTAGATTTACAGAAACAATTCCATGAGGAAAAAGCGAAAGTTAGAAGAGGAAAACAAATCTCTCATGGAAGTAATTAAGAAGAGCCAACAATCAAATCTATCTACTCTAACTTTCATATTGAAGCAGCTTAAAACAATTCCTGTGAGTATAAAGTGCACAGAGGTCATACTTACAAAGAATGATCCATCCATTGAAGAAATAGATTTTTGGCTAGGCTATTGGCTTACAGGTAGGCTCTACAGATTTTTGGATTTTCTAAAATAAAAATAATTATAAAAGGATATTTTTGACAAGTAGGCCCTAGTCTATGGACAAAGTCCATGGACAGATCTGGTTTTAGTCCACGGTGGACCAGTTCTACGAAACAATGTTATGGCCGGTGGGGTCCACATATCAGTGGCTTGGTCCATAGTAGACTGAGTCCATCGAACTAGTGCAGAGATTTTGGCTGATGTGGTATGGTGACGTGACAGGCACGTGGCTTAAGACATGGGCAAAAAGTGATGACTTGGCGCTTGTGTGGTTGTTGACTCGGCTGCTGATGTGACAGGGCATTGTGGTGGTGTGAATGGTTGGCTATCGAGCTTAATAAGCAATTATCGAGGTTCTTTCGAAATTGACATAGTTTGATATAAAATTATTTTATTTATCATTTAAGTGGTATTTTAAATTCGAGCTAATGAGATACTATCGAGCCGACCCTCATTAACATTTTTCACTCGAAATGTACTCATTTCAATTTTGAACCCATTAATGAGACATTTGACGTCATCGGCCACGTGAACCAGATCGATAGTCATGTTTAATTAATTCCTTGCATCACAAGGAACCTATTAGACCGAGAGCAACAACTCAAGAATTCTCTATGTAAATCATACTAGTCCATGATCAGCTAGTGCACACAGTGACAATAGGGATACATATCAAGCATAATGACTAACTTTATTAATTAAAAGAGTACGACCTTATGGCTAAAGTTTACATTTATAGTTCATAGGTCAAATTTAAATAATGGAGTGGAAAATAAAATTGAAGTGAAGGAAACCCAAAAAACCTACCTACAAACAAACATAGTAAGATATGGTCTATACGTCCCAATCCTCACTATCTTGATTATGCAGGAGAAGTGGTAGCGGACTTGTGCAAAAGGAGCCATGCAAGAGCAAGAGAAAGAGAAAGATTTGCATGTCTTTAAGCCTTGTCGAACTGCGTGAACTTGGCTCATTGAAAGGTCTGAGATGTGTTGCACACTTGTGCTCAGCTCGATTTCCAGCTGAGCCAAGCCCGGGTAACTCGTCGAGCTTGAACTTTCTCGACAGCCTTAGGAGAATGCCTTCCACGTCTTCTATCGCAAAGTGCTGAACTGTTTTTGTCTAGCATTGATGTTGAAATTGATGGAAGCTGCCTATGAACCAGGTCTACATAAGTGGGGGCAAGACCCTACTGCTTCCCTGTTGACCCTGGCATGCTTTTTCCGTAGACTCTTTTCCAACTTCTTCACTATGACTGCTTGAAACTTCATTTCTCTGTTTGAATCTTTTGATTCTGCTATATCAATTGGTAAGCCGTCTGTTCGAATGAAGTTCTTTTTTCTCTAATTTTTTAGTTGATGTTGGTTGTTTGTCTTTCCTGTTTGGCTGTTGGATCTGTACTTCTGTAGTGAATTAGTGATATGATTTTCTTAGCTAAGTTTAGGGTGGCGAATTCCATGAACAAGGCGCGATTTTGGGAGTTTCCTCGTGATCAAAATTGAACTTTGGATCCTCTGGAGAGGGGTTCTATTTGAGGGCCTTTGATTTTCCCTTCCCTTACTTTTTGGGTTTGAGGGGTATTTAAAAGGTGTTGCAAATAATGCATAAAAAAATAGAGACAAGAGACACGAATTTTTACGTGGAAAACCCTTGCGGAAAAAAACCACAGGCGATCTAAGCCAAATCACTATAATGAGGAGAGATTACAATGGAGAGCTTCCTTTGGGGTTTAATGCCTATGAATTACTGGGGTACATATATAGTGTGGAGGAATAGAGTCCCACATGGAGAGGAAACCAAATCAGAGTCTTACACGGACACGGTTATTAATTTGGATCAATTTTTAACAATCTCTACCTTGAACCGAATTTGGATCACTTTTCAATAATCTCCACCTTGAGCCGAATTCCCTCAAGTAGTCAAAGAATGTCATGAACTGGTTTGAGCATGTACACCTTGAGCGCCGAAAGTCCAAAGGACTAGAGAGTAATGCCAACTAGATCTGAGCAAAGCTCAAACTTAGATGCAGGAACTAGCTTTGTAAACATATTAACTGGATTATCATGAGTACTTATCTTATAGACTTTATTATCACCTTGAGTAATGACACCTCAAATGTAGTGATACCTGATATCAATGTGCTTTGTTCTCTCATGGAACAAATAGCACTCTGACTGTCACAAAATATTGTAGTGCAAGATGTACTTCCACAAAGCTTAGTAAATAAACCTCTCAACCAAATAGCTTCTTTGCAAACTTCAAAAATAGCCTCAAACTTTTGTAGTAGACAAGGCAACGGTAGTTTGCAAACTTACTTTTCAGCTTACGACACACCCTCCAATAGTAAACACATAACTAGTAAGAGACTTTCTTTTATTCAAATTTTCAACAAAATCAGAATCCACATAACCAACAAGTCCATCTCTTGTCCTCCCAAACTGTAAACAAGCATTAGATATGCCCCACATATATATGAAAATCCATTAAATTGCTTTCCAATGCTTTTTTCCAAGATTAGCCATATATCTACTAACCACACTTAATGATTGAGATAAATTAGGGCGAGAACATACCATGGCGTACATAAATGAACCAACTGCACTCGCATATGGGACTTTAGACATATACTCCACTTCATCATTAGATTGTGGATATGACGCTGAAGAAAGTCTGAAATATGTAGCTAAGGGAGTACCCACAAGTTTGGCCTCATGCATGTTGAAACGACGAAGAACTTTACCAATATACTCTTTTTGACTTAGATATAATTTGTCAAGTTGTCTATCTCTAATGATTTCCATACAAAGAATCTTCTTAGCTGCACCAAGATATTTCATCTCAAATTCACTGCTTAATTGTGCCTTCAACTTTGAAATTTCAGCCTTGTCTTTTGCAGCAATCAACATATCATCAACATGTAGGAGCAAATAAATAGCTGAACCATTAACAATCTTCAAATAAACATAGCTATCATAATTAGATCTTTTAAAATCCTGAGATATCATAAAGGAGTCAAATATCTTATACCATTGTCTAGGTGACTGCTTCAAATCATAAAAAAATTTCTTCAATTTGTAAGCAAAATTATCCTTTCCTAGAATAACAAAACCTTCCAGTTACTCCATATAAATATCTTCTTCTAATTCCCCATGTAAGAATGCAGTTTTCATGTTCATTTGTTCAAGCTCATAATCATGCATAGCCACAATGCTAACTAAAGTGCGAATAGAACTATGCTTCACAACAGGGGGAAAAACATTTGTGAAATCAATACCTGGAATTTGACTGTATCCTTTAGCAACTAACCTTGTTTTATACTTAACCTCTTCGGTTGGTGAAACGCCTTCTTTTTTCTTGAAGATCCGTTTGCAGAGAATAGGTTTCTTCTCAATTGGCAACTTGATCAGCTCTCAAGTGCCATTCTTGTCAAGAGATTCTATTTCATCATGTATGGTAGCCATTCATCTTTTTGAATCACTAGAAGAGATAGCTTTTGAATAAGATGAAGGTTTTGTAGTACCTTCAATTTCTTTTGCCATATTTAGACAATAAGCTACAAAGTTGTCTTCTTCAATCAATCTATTAGGAGGCTGAATATTCCTCCTTTCTCTATTAACTGCAATAGAACGTTGTGTTGGTGACGCCACAATAGGAACTTCTGAAATATTTTCCTTATTGATTTCTGGTGTAGATCCTGAATTAATAATATGCTCCACCTGCACGCTTGGTTGCTTCTCAACGGGAATATCAATAGATGGTTTATCATGCAACATAGCAGACTCATCAAAAGTAACATCTCTGCTAATAACCACCTTTTTAGTTTTAGGATTCCACAATTTATATCCTTTCACATCAGTTTTATAACCAAGAAAAATGCACTTAACTGCTCTAGATTCTAATTTACCATTGTTGACACGAGCATAAGCATGACAATCAAATATTCTCAAGTTTGAATAATCTGCTAGAGAGTCAGACCATGCCTCAAATGGAGTTTTCTTATCAATAGCCAAATTTGGTGACCGATTAATTAAATAACAAGCAGTGGAAGCGGTTTCAGCCCAATAACTCTTTGATAATCTGGAGTTTGATAACATGCAACGTACCTTCTCTATGATGGTTCTATTCATACGTTCAGCCACACCGTTTTGTTGAGGAGTGCTTGAACGTTGTAATATTGTCTCACAATACTTTCTGATTTGCATAGAGCTTCAAATTCTCTTGAGCAAAACTCTAAGTCATTGTTGGTACGAAGCTTCTTGACATACTTGCCAGTTTGTCTCTCAATTATAATCTTCCACTCCTTCAATATGTTGAATACATTCGATTTATGCTTGATGAAGTATGTCCAAACTTTTCTTGAGTAATCATCAATAATGGTCAACATATAGCTTGCACCTCCAAGTGATGGGACGCGGGATTCTCCCCATAAATCGGAGTGAATATAATCCAATATGCCTTTTGTAGAGTAAGTCGCAGTGCTGAATTTTACCCTCTTTTGCTTGCCGAAGACACAATGTTCACAAAACTTCAACTTGTCGATATTTTTACCATCAAGAAATTCTCTTTTCCATAATTCCATCATTCCAGTTTCATTCATATGCCCCAAATGCATATGCCAAAGATTAGTAGCATCATAATCAAATGATTTATTTGAGACAACAGCAACATTACCTGAAATTGTAGTGCCTTGCAGATGATATAAGTTGGCAGCTTTCATATCACCTTTCATCATGACAAGAGAACATTTGGTGACCTTCAGAACTCCACCTCCACCGAAATAGTTGTACCCTTTAGCATCAAGAGTACTCAATGAGATAAGATTTCATTTTAAATCCAGAATATGACGAACATCCGACAAAATCCTAATGGTGCCATCAAACATCTTGATCTGGATAGAACCAATGCCTACAATCTTGTATGGTGTATTATCACTCATCAACACAGAACCACTTGGCGTAGCTTCATAGGTAACGAACCACTCACGGTTCGGGCTCATGTGGAAAGTGCAAGCTGAATCAAGAATTTATTCATCATCGGTTTTACAATTACCAGCAAAGGCAACGAGAACATCTCCATCAGAACCTTCTTTAGTGACAATGGTGGCTCTAGTTTCATCCTCTTGTTGATCCTTCTTGAAATTATTATTCCTCTTCTCCTTGTTCTGCAATTTCCAGGACTCAGATATGTCCTGTTCCTGGATTTAGATTTAGCTCTGAATCTGCCTTTTCTTCTGCCTCTTGAATTGTCGTATGAACTCTTCTCATATTGCCTGCCGCGGATAGATAAACCTTCTGCATGCATACTTGAACTCCCACCGGGAACCATAAGTTTCATCTTTTCTTTTAGCATGCAGAGTTTCATAAACTTCACTGAGAGTAAGAGTATCTCGACTATATAGAATATTATCTCTAAAAGTAGAGTACGAACTAGGCAGAGAGCACAGCAAAATAAGACCCAAATCTTCATCATCATAATTTACCTCCATATACTCGAGGTCAGCAACAACTTCCTTGAAAGTTGTCAGGTGGTTCAACAATGAGTCTCCTTCCATCATCTTGTGTGAATAAAGCTTCTGTTTCAAATATATCTTGTTGGTCAGATCCTTGGTCATGCAAATCTGCTCTAGCTTCAGTCATAATGTGGCGACGGATGTCTCCTTCATAACCTCCTGTATAATATTATTTGATAGATAAAGATGAATTTGAGATAAGACCTCACCATCTTTACGTTGCTTCTCGTCGATGGACAGTGTCGCTGGCATCTTGTCGATCCCCAAAAGAGTATCATCCAAATCAAGCTGTGATAAAACAGCTCGCATCTTGACTTGCTATAGAGAAAATCTCGTGTCGCGATCCAATAGTAGAAGATCATACTTTAAAGTAGCCATGTGGAAGAAAACTAAATTTTGCTAGTACGAATTTGTGTGTACCTAACAAAATTCTCACAAAGGAAAACTCCTGGTACAATTTTAGTGTGCAGTTAGCAATTTTGATAAAAAAGAAATAAATCACACTAAGACACCAGATCGGACAGCACTTATCTTTCTTTGGTCTTGGGTTGCGTGCCTTTTTTTTCTTTCTCACTATTCAACTTGACTTGCTGGCTTTTCTTTAGCGCTGATGTTTCTTTGATGTTGCTCCCTCTTATGTTAGTACTTCTTTTTCCTCTACTGCTCACGTTGCATGACAAAGCACGAGACGAAGACTGCGCCGACTTGGAGCCAAAACTTGAATTCGGCAACGTTGCTCCCGGCGGAGAAATTTTTTTCTCAAACTCTAATCTCCTGTGCTCTGATACCACTTGTTGCAAATAATGCACAGAAAAATAGAGACAAAAGACACATATTTTTACGTGAAATACTCTTGCGGGAAAAAACCACGGACGCTCTAAGGCAAATTACTATAATGATTAGATATTACAATGGAGAGTTTCTCTTAGGGTTTAATGCCTATGGATTACTGGGATACAGATATTGTGTGGGGGAATAGAGTCCCACATGAAGAGAAAACCAAATCAGAGTTCTACACGGACACGATTACGAATTCGAATCAATTTTCAACAAAAGGGATGTCAAGATATTGCTGCTTCCATGGTGGATGCACTGAGGTAAGTGCGGTTTTGATCAACTTCTTGTTAGTGCATGGTTCACTATTATGCTGCATGCTGGACTTGTTGGTACTTAATTATGCATTAGGATTAGGAATAGAGCATACATTTCTATGTTTTCTGCTTAGACAGACTTAATTTTGTTGTCTAACACTGCTTCACAATGCTTGACATACAGCGAAATTGTACTTTCAGAAAGTGCTTCATTTTGTGTGATAATTGCAAAATAGACAGAGACACGTAAATTGTTTTATCTCTTGTAGTTGTAACTGTGAATGTAAGATGGATTTTATTAGCATAGGAAGGCTAGGATTAGTCCACTGCATCTTAAGAGTGACATCAACTGTTGTATGACTAATGTCAATTAGAAATGTTTGACCACCTAAAAAAAATGATATGTTTTGAGCCCCAAGTAATTGCAATCTAGAATTTATGCTAAGCATGTGTGTACCGATTTTTGCCTAAAGTAAACGCATCAGAGTTGATATTATGCACATTCTATCATTCATGAGGTTTCTCGGTGAAAATATGGAGGGAAAGAGAGAATTAAGTAGAGCATATTTTATTGCCTTTAGTTCCCAGGTTAAATTAATTTCTTTGCTGATTCTTCTCGTTAAATATAGTTGACTAGGCATTCATCATCCGCCTGTGGTAAAGGAAAAGGTTCTCAGGGGCAAGTCTAAGTTAGCTATGAGTTTAGCCTCATAAGAGGGAGAACAAATCATCCTATGGAGGATTATCATATTGCTGAACTCGTTCAAGTGAAAGGCCATGAGCTTGGTCTTTTTGCTATTTTTGATGGTCATTCAGGAGACACCATTCCCGCGTACTTACAGAAGAATTTGTTTTCCACTATCTTGAGTGAGGTGAGTTTTTAGCTTTCCTTTAGAAAAAAGAACGTTTCACCAAAACGCATATGTAATGAACACTGTTTTTGTCAATCACACTAGGAAGAATTTTGGACACATCCTGATAGAGCAATCACTAAAGCTTATGAGAAGACTGACCAGACAATTCTATCGTGTAGTCCAGATCTGGGGCAAGGTGGATCGACTGCTGTAACAGCGATTCTTGTCGATGGCAGGAAGCTGTGGGTTGCTAATGTTGGGGATTCATGAGCCTTCCAAAAGGTGGGGAAGTCATACAAATGTCTACTGATCATGATCCAAATCTTGAGCGTGAGACTATTGAGGTGCATCTGCATTTCTTCCAACTGTGTAGCTAGATTGAAGCTTTTGCCACGTATGTGGTAGAGTTAAGAAAAATGATGTTATGATTTATGCCATACAAACTGTGTACATCTTCTGTTCTTAATTTAATCACATTGTTGCATGTCGGTCTGGTCACCTCAAAACCTTGGTCATAAAAAAACTGTCCTTGGAAAAGTTTGAGAATACAAACTTATTGTATTTATCTATTTGGTTCTTTGTGATTGTTATATAATTGAAAAACTATCCCTACAAGTACCAAATGGCAAATGCCCATTGACAAGAGAGTATGAGGCTGTTGAGTCAATATTTTGTGGATTCATGCCTTGTATTCGCAAGTATTTAGTAGCTTTGGTTTTAACATGTTGGACAACACATTTTTCTTCTTTAAGTTGATTGAATGAGACCCACCTTTAGCATGACTATTCTTTCACACCTCCACAGTACACACTTCTATTGTTTTCTCAACAAAAGACTTGTCCCCAGTGTGCATTCTTACCTTTCAGTTCTGGAATTTAATCCACTACTTGCGATCAGTAATCTGTACCCTCACTTCTAGTATCCAGTTGCTAACGGGTGCTACTCAGAAACCTGTCAGATTTTACTTCTATAACAAAGTTAATATCTCTAACTCTTATCTTTTGATCTGCCTAATGGTGTGGAATATCTTGTTGAAAAATAGTCCCTAATCGATTGTCTTTACTCTTTAGTTCTTCACAGATAAGAAAACAATGAATCCGTTCATTTATCCCTCCTCTCCCATTAACACCTGCTATTTGCCCACCTGTGGCACTGTAACATAATACTTCTTTTCTTGTAACAAGGGAAGAAAATTGTGAATTGTGGAAGGAGCTTTCTTTAGTTTCTATTTTTAATTACAATAGGAAATAGTAACTACATATACCATTCATTACAGTTTCCAACAGTTCCATGTTTCCTCACTTCATCAAAACTATAGTTGTATCAGGTTGGAACTCCGTTGCATTACTCCCTAGTCTGTGTCAACCATATAGAGGCCAAGATATGGAATTTGATAAATCATCTTTTCTTTTCTGGCTCATCAATTAAGTACTTAATCATTTCTTTCCTTCTTTGGAAGGAAATATGGGACTCGAGTCCACTCCTGCATAATAATGTTGTAAAATTACAGGAGATGAGTATGTTGTCAGCTGGCTGTTTCCCGAGCCTTTGGAGACCGGAACCTAAAATCGATGCTGAGAGTGAAGCCCGACATAACAGTTGAAGAGATAGACCATACAGCTCAGCTACCTATCCTTGCTAGCGACGGTGTTTGGAAGGTTCCTTGTGATATCTGTGTTTTTTTCTCTGAAAAAATTAAAATAAATATATAAAAAACTGTACCTCATTTTTGTATTTTCCCTTTTTCTTTTGTCAACTAGGTAACGAAGAACCAAGAAGCAGCTGATTTGGCTGAAAGGTTCAAAGATCTACAAGCAGCGGCGAAACAATTAACTGCCGAAGCACTGAGAAGAGATAGCAAAGATGACATATCATGCGTTGTTGTTCGGTTTTAGGTATGAATAAGTGGATTTCAGGTGGCTTGTGCTCGACCATCATTTGGCTTCACTGTGTGTCTGAGGCCACAACAAATTTCAATAGTTAGATGGACAGTTTGATAAGGTGTATTTTCTGCGACGTCGCTTGTAACTGATGTGTTCACAGCCCGGTTGTAGGGTAATAATAATACTCCCTCATTTCATTTTTCCACGGCGTTTTTTTCCTTTTTATGGTGTGATTTTGACTGTTATTTTTTTATAACTTTACATTAAGGTGTACTAATAAAATTATGATATTATGTAAATATGTTTGCCAATAAAGCTAATGATATAATTTTTATATAGTTAATTTAGATAGTTTTAAATTTATTAAAAACTAAATTTTAGAATGTTTGACGGGACAAATTCTAGTAAAGAAGGAAGTGAGTAGTCAGATATGCTAGAATTCGTATTTGAATTCATAAATTTAAACGTCCTCTTGTCCGTCAAAAGGAATAAATTTGAATTTAAATTTGAATATTCATATTTGGGGATCATAAGAGCTATCTGAATTCTGAATAGCTGTTTTGTAAATAATTGTTTGAGTTAGATTAATTGTGAGTCTTTTTTTGGGGGATATATTTTTTTTGCGGGAAGTTTCATTTTCTTGTCTGTTTGAACATCAATTTTTAATCTGACGTCCAAAAATGATTGAAATGCATTGCACAGAATGGGACCCAAATAACCACTCCTAAGACAACATAAGAGAAAATTTAAAAGACCAATAGTACACTTGATTCTTACAGTTACAGGTACTCCCTCCGTTTATTTTTATATGCGTATTTTGGTTAAGCACGGGAATCAAGAGGGTCATGAAACCAAGAGATTAACAGATAGAAATGACCATTGTATCCCTGGTGTTAATATCTTGAAAATAAGAGAGAGAACAGTATGGGTGGGTATTTACTCATTAATGTTGAAGAGAAAGAAAAGATAAATAAGGACAAAAGAGAGAAAACAACATTAAAGTTGCATGCACGTCTTATATTTTAAGGGGCTGCACGTCTGAACGGCAGGAATATATTTTAAAAAGAAAAAAATTGTAAAAAAACTATACTGTTTTTGTTTTGCATTTAATATTTTAAAACGGAGTTGAAACGGAGGGAGTAGTGCATAATATACTGCACTACTCTACGAGGCGATGATATATAGTTTTGCTTTTTTAAGTCACTGCAATCCACTAACTCGCACAAAAAAAGTGGTGATCGAAATTTTAAAACAAACCATCGCTAAAACGATCACCCCTAAGGCCCCGCGTTTCGATTTTTAACTTCTAAATTTTTTCACTATTCAGAATTTGTCTTTTCTGAATTTTTAGATTTTTGCATTTTCTTTTTTTTTCTTTGCATTATTCGTGATGAGTTAACATATTTTTGGATACCTTTTTTAAATTTAATTATGCCTAAAAAAAAACTGAAGTTAAAAACTAAAGCAAAAAAAATTAAAATGATCAGAGCCTAAAAAAAATTATAGAGGCTGAGGCATGCAATGTGCGGTGCCTGCCTGCCTCCCAAATCCCAGTAATCACCATCCACGGATATTGAATTCTGCAGTATAGTAGATTTGTTGAATTATTGGTTGGTGGTCCCGTCAAGTCCAAACCAACCGAGCGCCTTTTTCTTCTCGCGCTTCGGAAAGCTGCCCACTTGACCGCCCTCGAGGCCCATCCCCACCGCTCCTCTTGATGTACCGGGCCACTCAGACCTGTTACCATGACGTGTGGGGCCGTTGCGTTTCATGCTAGTCTGTCAGTGAGAGAGAACACGGTTCGTGTACCGCGAACAGTTTATTGTTGACTTGGATCACGACTGCCTCGCTTCCGCACTCCACCACGCGCGTACTCGCGTCTCCTCTACCTATCCATCCTGCTTGGCCTTTTTCCACTTTCACCCTCCGTCTCGTGCTTTATTCTTCATCTTGTCAAAGCCCACCGTAATATCCATAATTACAGCATAGCCCGTCACATGGATGTGAATTGTGAAACAAGCCTTTTCTTCTTCACTTCCGAGAGAGAAAATAAAATGGGGATTGAAAAAGCATATGCGTGTAAAATATGATGCACATAATAAAAAAAAGAAACAATCAGATGGCCTTTTTTTTTCAAGGGAAATGAGAAGGGGCATTGCAATCCGAAACTACAGCCTAGCCCGTCACGTGGATGTGAAACAAACTTTTTCTTGTTCACCTTCGAGAGATAATAACATCGGGATTGGAAAAGCAAATGACTTGTAAATTATGGGATTGTTTGGATTGACAACAAATTTGTCCTACCAAATTCTATTGCTAAAAATGCCAAATTTTGGTCACCAAATTTACTACCATTTGAGCAAACATTGGCAAAAAAACTAGAAAGCCAATAGAGAAATGAATCTTGCTAAAGTTTGTTAGCAAACCAGGTGCTGCCCAAATTTTGGTAAAACAAAGATTGGTAACCACCGGAAGCAAATCAAATAGCCTGTATGATGTACAGAATAAGAAAACAACAACAATGAGAAGCCATTTTTTCTCAAGGGAAATGAGAAGCTGTATTGCAAATGAATACCCATTCGTACGACAAATCGGAATTTGAAAATCACAACTCCGAGATGGCATAAACTCGGGCTTTTCTTTTCTTTTTAGGCCCGCTCAGCGATTCGTCGCTAGCGTTCGGCGGTGGCTTTCGGTAATTTTTTTTTCGTTTTTCGTTTTGTTTTTTTCATGTTCTTTTACATCGTTCACTTTAGAATAGTGTGCTGTTTTTATTTTTAAATTTTTTAAAATTTAATTATACCTAATAAACCAACTCAACTATAGTAAAAAATAAATCGATTACAGTGTTTTTCAGTAAAAATAAAAAATCATCATTATTCGAACACCAATAGACGAACTCATGCTTTTCTATTTGTGCCTAGCCTCTTCAAACTGTATACAAAAGTTAAAAGGATATAACTGAAAAAACACTTTCTTTGTTCACATTTACGATGCAGCCCCCTCTAAGAAAAGAGACAAAGGGGAAACCGAAAGTGTGCTGTCGTGCAAGCGCAAATTCCACGTTCCAATGGACCTTTACGTAAGAGGCACCACAAACCTCAACCATCTAACGCGTCGTGCCAAACGAAGTTGGGTTTGGGTACGACCACTGATTGCTGAATGGAGTTCACCACCAACCAGCTCGCCGGCGCCGTGGCGTCCTCGGCTACCACGGCACCGGCGCCGACCGTGGCAGGCAGGGAGCCCTCTGACGCCCTTGTCGGCGCCGGCGCAGGCACCGGAGCTGGAGGAGGGGACGGGGACCCCCGCGCCGCTCTCCAACGGCTGGCTGCCCTCGGCGACCGCATGGCCGCCGTCCGGCGCCGCCTCGCCGCCTCCCTCTCCGGAGAATCGCAGCCCCTCTCCTCCTCCGACATCCACTCCGTGTCCTCCGAGATCTCCTCCGCCGCCCACCTCGTCGTCCTCAACGCCGCCTCCCTCCTCTCTTCCTCCCTCCCCTTCCCCGCTCCACCTCCACCTACCCCCCCTCCCCCTCCTGCCCAGGAGCTCCCAGCCGCGGCCACCTCTGCCCGAGAACTCCCCCAAGAAGCCGCCAAGGGCGACGGCGACTACGACGTCGTGGAGCTCGACGCCACCGAGCTGCTCGCGGAGCACGTCCACTTGTGCGAAATCTGCGGCAAGGGCTTCCGCCGCGACGCCAACCTCAGGATGCACATGCGCGCGCACGGCGACCGCTTCAAGACCCTGGACGCGCTCTCCCGGCCCGGCCAGGCAAAGCCGCCTGCCGGCCGCGATGTGCGGTTCTCGTGCCCCGTCGCGGGATGCAACCGGAACCGTGCTCACCGCCGCTTCCGGGCGCTCAAGTCGGCGGTGTGCGCTCGCAACCACTTCCGGCGCAGCCACTGCCCCAAGCTCTACGCCTGCGAGCGCTGCGGTGGCAAGAAGCGTTTCGCTGTTCTTGCCGATCTCCGCAGCCACCTCCGCCACTGCGGGGAGGAGGCGCAGTGGCGCTGCTCCTGCGGCACCACCTTCTCCCGCAAGGACAAGCTGTTCGGCCATCTCGCCCTCTTTGAAGGCCACATGCCAGCCATCACCGAGCCGAACAAGCATGTGGTGACAGCACCTACAGAGGCAACTCTTGATATGATGGAGGAAGGAGGAATTGAAGGGAACTGTGACCAGGAGGAGGATGAGGAGGGCGCATTTGATCCGGAGTTCTTCAAGGAGTGGATGGAGGAGCTCAGAAGTGGTGCTGGTGGCACGAGTTGGCCTGGACCGGCAGCAGCAGGGCAATAGCAATGTATCGAGTTCTATTTGGGGTAAGAGCTTTATCTTCCTGCCGTTTTGTTGTTAAACTGTAACGTACAGTATGTGAAAAATTTGGTGCAACAAGATGCTGTGAAACAATGTCAAGATGCTGATGATAGGATTACATTTTACTAATAGCTAAGACAAACGAGGCGTTGGAACATTCTCCTGCTACTTGGTGAAGTTTTGGATGTGTCAACCTGCTAGCGTGGAAAGTTATTCTCATAGTTCATAACTTCATATTACACCAGAACAGAAATCTTAACTTCATTTATGCAACTGAACTCAAGTATGTAAGATGCTCTTGCCTCTTGGATGGCATGTCTCTTAGTCAAATTAATTTTATATTGGGGATGAGTTTAGCTGGCTTTTTCACCACAATGAAAAATTATACTGAGCACTTTGATGGCAAGGGAAAATTCTGTATTTGTTTAGCTGGTTCATTCAGTTGAAAAGTGATCCGAATTCATAACCGTGTTCGTGTAGGACTCTATGTTCTTGTAGGATTCTGATTTAGTTTCCTCTCTATGTGAGATTCTATTCCCTCACACTATATATATGTACCCTAGTGGTCTATAAGAATCCAAGTCACAAGACATCAAGCCCCAAGAGGGAAGTCCTAAGAGAAGCTCTCCATTGTAATATCTCTTCATTATAGTGATTTGTCTTCGAGCACTCGTGGTTTTTTTCCTACAAGGGTTTTTCACGTAAAAAATCCGTGTCTCTTGTCTCTATTTTTCTGTCCATTATTTGCAACAAGTGGTATCAGAACTTAAGGTCCAAGATCAAAGCCGCCGCTCTGGGAGAAGGAGACTCCTGGGGCATCCATCGCATAGGCAGTGGCGGCCATCGCAACATCAGGAGATTCGAAGAAAACAAAAAATTTTTGCGTGTTTTTTGTCGGGTGCACCGTGCACGTCATCCATACATCATCGCTAAGGCATCATCTACGGCATCACATTCGTGCAGCATCACGGCGTCAAGGGCAGTCGTTGGGGGCAGCACCTGCACGGCAACAAGCAACGGCGTCCGGGCGGCATCAAGTTATCTTCTGCATCTCTTTCAGCGGCGTTTTTTGGCACGTTCGGTGCATTATCTGAAGAGTTCTTTCATCGAATCCGAGCCACATCGGGCGTCGTCTTCGAAGAAATCTTCATTGTCTCCGCGACTATTCCAGTGCCAATTGTGCCAAAATCAATTGGCAATTTCATCGGTGATCCATCGTCTTCTACGGGTTACTGCGGCAAGATCCGCAGATGAGGAGTCTAAGTTTGATAACACCTTGATGGCAGCTAGCATAATACTCTATGGAGTTTTGCTGTTTGAAAGTGAAGGTTTTGCTTCAATTTCATTTGAAAAGGATTCAAGTGCAAGAAGGATGTTTATTTTTGCGTGGATACTACGTCTTTCAGTTGTCGCAGCTCGATATGAAGGGGTCTACTGTAGTTTGTACTCCATTGAAGGCACAAGAATTTTTTTCATCCAGACAGTTTTTTACAGGAGTAGTTTCAACCATATCATGGGATTCAATTACTTTTGAAGTCGGCAGTTCTGCGTACGTGATGGTTACATATGCAATAAGACTGTTTCAATCTTTCTTATTGAAGAGTTGCTCTTTCAATGAGCGTTACTTGTCGAGTTTTGTGTTCCAAGTGGAGCATGTCAGATTCCATGATATGAGTTCTTCGCTATCTATCCAGCGTCACAGGTGATGTTTTGGCTTATGCCATTTGATGATTAAGCATTGTTTCAGGAGGTTAGTTGCACAGACTCAGACTTTTGCTGGGGTTATAACTAAAGACCCAGGTTTGTTCGTTTGCTTTGTTAATAGCTGTGTGTTCAGACCTACTGGTGGTTTGCTCAATTTTGCTTCGCAAGAAGTGTTTCGACAAGACTGTTCCAGTCTTTCTGCTTGAAGATTAGTCCTTTGGACTTTCGGCGATCAAAGTGTACATACTGATTTTATTAGAGGAGTTCATGATATTCTTCAACTACTAGAAGGAATTCGGCTCAAGGTGGAGATTATTGAAAAGTGATCCAAATTCGGCTCA
This sequence comes from Melocanna baccifera, assembly GCA_036346265.1. NCBI lineage: Eukaryota > Viridiplantae > Streptophyta > Magnoliopsida > Poales > Poaceae > Melocanna > Melocanna baccifera. Next base: position 25,796,043 of record CM070680.1, on the reverse strand, counting down.
AAGTGAAAATTGTTGAAAAGTGATCCGAATTCGTAACCGTGTTTTTGTAGGACTCCATGTCATTTTGATTTGGTTTCCTCTCTATGCGGGACTCTATTTCCTCACACTATATATATGTACCCCAGTAGCCTATAGAATTCCAAGCCACAAGGCATCAAGTTTCAAGAGGGAAGCCCTAAGAGAAGCTTTCCATTGTAATATCTCATTATAGTGATTTGCCTTCGAACGTCCGTGGGTTTTTCCTACAAGAGTTTTCCACGTAAAAAATCTGTGTCTCTTGTCTCTATTTTTCTATGCATTATTTGCAACACATTCCTATGGCTTTCTCCTGTTCTACCCAATTTATCTTAAAAAACTTCACCGGATTTTTACACTTGTTGTTCTTGTATGTCCTGGATGCATTTCACTCCAAACATTTATCATCTATGTGGACGGAACTTTAAACCCTAAACCACTTCCCCTTTTCTTCATTAAGTATGATATTTCGGAAGTGTTCGTGCTCATTTCTTAGATTAGGCCAGGTGAGTGGCACTCACTGGGTCTCTTACCTTCATAAGCATATGAGTGTGTCCCTGGTTTTATATTTTAAGGGAGATGTTTTGGCCCTTTAGATGCAATATGACTAAATGGTGGTTGCAAAAGTCTAATGAGTTTCTGCACACCTGTAGCATCATATTTGCTCTGCCTTTTATGGTTTAGGTAATACATAGCTTATGGTTTCTGTGCTGCACTATTATATAAACATTAACAATCAAGGGTTGCTATGTCTAGTTGTGTACAGACAAATTTCTTGCTATATTTTTTCAAACAACAACTGATATAAGTGGGCATGACACGTGGCTTGAATTTGATGGGGTTACCCTGTTAGTGAGTGTTCATAAATATTTCTGTATTTTTGGTCATGGAATATTTCCGCTGACCACTAATGAGATCTTTCTGTAAGGAAAGTTATTATTGTAAAGTTTTTGTTTATCCCATGCAAATGTAAAAGGATATCATTTGCATCTGAAGAGATTGCTTACCCTTGTTCATGATACTCAAATGGAGAAGAGTGGGTTACATTGTTCATGTTTGGTTAAGTGGGATATACTATGTTAATGGTACAACTAGCTGCTCTAATGTTCGCAAGCATATTATAACGGTTGCATTGTTCATGTTTGGTTAAGTGGGATATACTTGTCCCAGTTGCCTTGTTATTCTCTAGCTGTTGCCTGTTGTTGGAATACATCCCAGATAAGGGTTATTCAGCGCTTCTCTTTCTGTAGTTGACTCGTGAGAAATACCCTGACAAACGGTGGAATCATTCTCCGGTGCACTGGAGGCACCGAATAATAAAACCCAGTTAGTTGTGCATTTAGAAATGCTCATATATAGCAGAGCCTGACCGTGGTGACGCCTGGAACTGGAAGATGGGCACACTCATTTCACTCATTTGCAGGTCTCGCGACAACGGCAACCCTCGTTCGGTTGTTTTGTTACCGCTACTTACTACAGCACGACACCGGCACCATTCCGACTTGCAATCAGATTCAGAACCCGATTTCAGATGTCGGATTAAGTTTCCAGCGCCGCATATATGGCTGCGTGCGAATATGTGCGTGGCATAGGCGTATACGATGCGCCCCAGCAATCGTAGTGGCAGGCAAGATCGTGGACCAGTGCCTAGTGGCGTAAAGCAGCCGGTACGATGTCCAAGGATGGTCACAGCTGACATATCGCCGCCGCCACTCCCCGGAAAGGCAGCCGCGTCGACCGGCGCCACGACATCCGCTGGGCATAGCTTCTGACTGTTAACGCGCGGCGCGTGCGCTCGTTTCGTTGGAAAGAGCTCCGTCATGCCCAGCCCAGGCGCTACAGCAAGTCGGCAACTAGCCCAGCATTCTTCAATATTAAGCATGGAGTCGCATGAATTCCATAATTCTTGCAGCTCTTGTTCCTAGTACAAGGGTCCCAGGTTCCCAGGCCACAAGTGCTTGCGGTAAAACCACACTCGAAAAATTCTAGTGTTCAAAGGGAGGCCTAATCAGAGAGCCCAACTAATTGCACGTCAACAGCAAAGCAGTGCTTATGTTTGTATCAATCGTATCAATCTACCATACTTTTTTAAAATTTTTTGTCCAGTGCATAGAGCTCGGTCTGACCTAACCAAACATACAATGCTATCGAGTGGATTCTTTTGGACTTATGATTTAACTTTCTACGGTAAATATTTTTCAAACGACATATCTTTTCAATATAAGGTCTATAAGTCAATCACATTAGATATTGTTTAGACTTTAACTATATCATTTAAAATTATACGTAAATATTGCTCTATATACTCTCTTTGAGATAGAACTCAAAAATTTAAACTAAAAACTCACCCATTGTTTTCAATGCGTCTGTTAGGAACTTAGGATTGTCATTCGGCAATGCGTACGTGGCACACGTCTCCGACAATTAACAAGTGGTGATGTTCATACAAGCGCGCAACAGCATGGCTCCACGTAGCAGTGTCACGTTGTCTGTCTAGCTGATACTAAACGGAGTTCGATTCCTATGAGCCATCAGCCGGTGGATTTTCACTACTATTTTTTGGTATTCGAACAAAAAAAATAAAGGCTATGAGCTTCGAGAAACGCAATAGCTAATTATTTCCAACATAAAAAAACAGCATCGCTCCACCACGTGTCAATCTGATCATTCAAGTGTGACAGGACAGCTTTCCTTTCTGTTAATATAGATAATTGCGCGTAGTGTAGTTATAGCAAGCTGGCATGTGGTGAGTTTTTGGCATATTTAATATTATTTATAACTATAATTATAAAAATAATCATATGTTTGTTGTATTGACAAAAAATAGTGTTTTTGTCGTTCGGTGTCTAAACAGCAATGTTGGTGGGCTGCCGGACGACAACGTCGGTGGGCTGACGCATAGGTTCTGTCACCCCACCAGCGGATGGTAGGCTGTTTGTCACCCCACCATTAGACGGTAGGTAGCCTACCGTCCCATCGCAATACGGCAGGTAACCTGCCGTTTGGTGGCAAGGCGGCGGATAATTAAGCCGGCTTAATTATCTGCCCTAAATTTTGTTTTTGCATAATATTTTTTGTATTTTTAAATATAGCAAATGAGCTAAAAAAAATACAAAATTTTATATGTAGTCTTCTGACACAATGGAGTTTACTGTGTATTTTTTTGATAAATTTATTCGCTCTGAATATTGCTAAAAAAATTGTACGATTTTGATATTTGTAGGAGTTGTTACATATAGCAAACGAGATCCAAAAATTATGAAATTTTATGTGAAACCTCTTGACAGTCGTAGTAGTTGTATGATTTTTTTGAAATTTTATGTGCTCTAAATTTACCATATTAATTTATATTAATTTAATTATGAAATTAGCGATGCTCAGGAATATTTTGCAGTGGCTGACCTCTGTCCTTCGCACATATATTGGTCCATTGCTGCTATCTTTTTTCGTTGCGTCCTTTGCATAATTTTTACTCTGTCTGTGTTGTCCCCCCTCACGCGCTTCCTCGTTCGCATTAATGTCGTTATATCCGTGCCATCCCCCCTCGCCCGCTCACATATTTATATTCGTGCCATCCGGCGACACATGGGCAACCCAGATCGACCAACGTCATCACTCGAGCAATCCCGCCGCCCTCACACTGCCCCCTCCTTGGACTAACGCGTGGACAGCCGAGATTCGGCCACGTCTTGCGCCAACCCATCCCCTTTGCCCCTCTCCTCTCATCCGTTCGGTCTGGTCCGAACGTCCTTTTGCTGATCAGACGGTTCGAACAACCCTTGGCCGATCGGACCGTCTGAACACAATTTTTGTAGATAATACATGTAGCAATTTTTTTTGTGGATTATTATTTTTTGGAAATGAAAGGGCAGACAATGTAGGTAGGTTGGTTCATTTGCGATTTTTCAGATTCTCAACGATACAAAATCTGTTAGACTAGCAATAAAATTTTGTTATCGTTGTATGTTGTTGTAGTGTGAGAAATTTTTGAAAGAATTTTGTGGGGAAAATTGAAGCGTCAATGACTCGTACGTACGAAGGCAAGTGATAATGCGATGTAACGATTGATCTATTTGTGATTTTCGTAGATTGTGAATGATACCAAATATGTTAGATTCACAATAACATTTTTCAATCGTTGTATATTGTTGTAGTGCAAAAAATATTTCAAAAAATTTGTGAGGACGATTAAGATAGCAACGATTCGTAAGTATGAAGGTAAGTGATACTCTGCCGAGAAGAATTGAATGTGAAAAGACGATGGGATTTGATATTGTGAATTAAAATGGACGGGGTGATGCGATGACTAATCATGTGGTCTAGGACTACATATCTCGCCTGAATCATGCGGCCTAGGACCGCATGATGGTACAATGCCCGAGTGGTGCACTCCCGGACCGTATGAGCATCGTATATTGCTAATTTTCTGATTAAATCAACATGGTAAATTTGTAGCACATAAAATTTCCAAAAAATTACACAATCATGGCGACTATGTTAGGAGGCTGCATATAAAATTTTGTAATTTTTGGAGCTCTTTTATTATATGTAACAACTTCTACAAATATCAAAATTCTACGGATTTTTGAGCAATATTCAGAGCAGATAAAATTATCAAAAAACTTCACAGTCAAGTACATTGTGTCGGGAGGTAGCACATAAAATTTTATAATTTTTTGAGTTCATTTGATATATTTAAAAATTCAAATAAACACTATAAAAATATTCAGGTAAGTAATTGAGCCGGCTTAATTACCTACAGTATTGCCACAAGACGATAGATGATGTATCATTTTGTGGTGGGAAGGCAGATGGCCTACTGTCCACCTGCCGTCTAGTGGCCGGGCGGTAGGCACCTGTCACCCCACGTGTCACCTGCGGATGGCTGCCGCTTGGTGATCAGACGGCAGAAGTGCCATTTTTGTCAATACCATGTGCATACGACTATTCTTGCAAATACAAGTGCAAAACACGCTATATATGCCAAAAATTCGCATGATGTTGGATGCGCATCTAGTCTATTAGTGTTTTAAGTTGTAGACTTATATTCAGTGAGAATGTGTATATATGTGCTATGTGAAACTTTGGTTATTTCTAATAAATTCTAAGCGTGTGTAGAAGACGTGCAGGCATGTGTGTGAGGATGGTGTGTGTGTGATGTCTGTTAAGCCTTGAAGGTACGCGTTTGATAGATGTTTTTTAGCTTTTCATTTGTTTTAAAATTAGCATTACTCTTGTCAGAGAGAAAAGCATAGAAGTATTACTCAAAAATGTGTGTGTGTGTGTGTATATATATATATATATATATATATATATATATATATATATATCAAAGTTCAAACAGAACAGTACCAATCGAAGACGCCCCAGACGCGTGCCAGGCGGCCATGGCACCGATGCTGGCCGCCGACAACGACAAGCCCCATGCGGAGTTCTTCTTGTTCTCGGCGCAAGGCCCCATGCCGGTGAATTTAGCTATCAAAGCCAGCGTTCTTGCTGGCCAAGCTCCTCTACCGCCGCCGCCGCCCCACTCGCGTAGCGTCGTCACGCTGGTCGGCGTCCCTGGGTTCTGCTTTGTCGCCGTGCCCAACAGCCAGTTGCCATTCGACGAGAACGCATCGCAGGACATGTCAGCGTTGATGTCCTCGCTCGAAGCCTTTGTCCCACATTTCGACAACCTCCTTTCCGAGCTCAATGACAGCACCTCCTGCGGGCCCTGGTGACATGCATCGCCAGTAATATTGTAACACTCTTATTTCTGGAATCGTTATGTTTCCTCACAACCGTTTAGGATGTTCAACTGTGGGGTACTATAGTCGAGTATACATCATACCAACACAAACTTATTCTGTAAAAGTGAAACTTTATCATAAGACTATGGCATCAGTGGTGGAGCCAGGAATTTTGCAAAGCTTGGGCAAGCCACAAGCTAAGTATCTAATTATGGTCTATTGAGATTTAAGAACCTGTAAGCATCGGATATTCGGATACACAAATACACAATTACACATAATGCAAATCCACAATAGTTTTGAAATTAAAGAACGGATACGATACATCACATATGTAAAGGTTCTTATATGAAAATAAACATCATATATGTAAAGGTTCCTATATAGAAATAAAAACAAGATATGATATCAAACAACTCACTAGACACTACTAAAGTTGCAACGAGTCAACAACAAAAGTCCAAATATCCAATCACACAACTGAAAGAGAGTAAGAGACTCTACAAGATAAAAAAATGAATTAGTAAATCATATAACTTTAACTTGAAAAAATATTCATATCGGAGAGAATAAAACATACCGATAATGTGCTAATTATGCCTAGGCCTATGAGGCAAATGTCTTTTCCATTTCTTCATGGCTTGAAACCGTTGGGCAATAACATCATCATGAAGTTGTTTAAATATATCTCGCTCAGTATAGCATATCATCAAGTCATTGAACCAATCATTGTTGATCTTGTTGCGTAATTTAGATTTGATAGTCTTCATTGCCGAAATTCAGAAGTTTTGGCAAGGAAATTCAGTTTGTATCAACTAATAGCCATCTAATGGATGCCTACTCTCGACCGAAATTCTACAATGCTGGTGCAATGGAGTGGCTTTGCTTCCGCCTGGATATATTGTCATCCCTTACATTCGGCTTCTCTTTGATATTTTTGATCAATCTGCCGACTGGTCTCATCGATCCAGGTATGATGTTAGTTTGGACAATATTTATACTGAATAGATGGTAGTAGATAAGATCTGAGTTGATGTTTAGCCTGTAACTAAAATTACATCCTACTTTCAGGGATTGCTGGTCTTGCAGTCACATATGGGCTTAATCTGAACATGCTGCAAGCATGGGTTGTCTGGAGCATGTGAACTTTGGAGAATAAGATCATATCAGCAGAGAGAATTCTGCAATACATAAGCATTCTTGAAAAGCCCCCTCTTTCCATGTCAGGAGATAAGTTGGCTCAAAACTGGCCATCAGAGGGGGAAATTCAGCTCCATAAGTTGGCTAGCAGGCCGGACTCAGGAAGGCAACCGGCCAGCAAAGCCCGGGCAAGTGCTCGGGCTGGAGGGACGCTGGATTCACCCATGTATGGCATAACAGCTAAGTTTTACATATTGGGGCATCTCCTAAGTTATATTACATCATAAAAGAAACACCACAGGCGTGTCTAAATAAGGATAAGAACTAAAACCAAATATTGTCAACTCCGAAGGAATCCTTGATGTCTTCCTTGAAGGGTTCTTCATTTTTCTTGCACTCAACAAGCCACATGGGGATTTCTATTTAACTATTTGCTAGGCTTTTCAAGATATGGGGATATGATGATTTTATTACTGTATTTGTGGATGCAATTTTATTTGTAAACATTTTTGAACATAAAATATCAAAGCATTAACTTCTTAAGGAAATGGGATTTATTAAGTTGATTACTAGATTGAAATATTATGAAAACTACTTATGCCTTGCTGTTGAAGTCACCCACTATAACATCCCAAAATTTTATTTGCATTTTATTGGATTTATTGAAATTTATTTGGATTCTATTGCAAAGCCTAGTGCAAGAAAGCTTAATTTATCTATTTTTCCAAAAGCCAAAAATAGTTGATTTTTATTTTTCATGAGTTCTCCTAGATTTATAATATTTTTGTGAATTTTTCAGAGTTATTTGATATTTTCTAGTATTTTTGAAAGTTCCTAGATTTTCTAAAAATCTAAAACAAAATTATAAATCCATTTCCCTCCGAGCCGACACATGTCGGGCTCAAATCGCATCCTCGCCGCCCTATCTAATTTCGGGTGTCCATTTTAATTTAACCGAGCTGACGATCGGGATTCACTTTCTTTGTCCCATGGCATTCATCCTGCGCTCTCCCACCCTCCTCCTTTCTTCCATCACCGGTCGGTGGGGCCCGTGGCCATCTTCTTCCCCTTCTCCCCGCTACCGCCATCGGCCGCCATTGACGCCTTGGCTGAAGCTTTAAAAGCTTTGCTTTCCACCTGGTTATTTCGTAAGCAAATGCGCAATTACTTCCCCGGCATCCACACATTCATGCCACCCGTTTCCTCTTTCTTAATCTCATTTTACTGCCTATTCGTTTTCCCGCCGTATTAAACTTCGACAAGGAATTCCTCATCATCTCCTCTTCCCTAGGGCTATAAAAGGTGCTCCTCAGCATCGGTACTTCCCACTACACACTTCCCCGTTCCTCAATCGTTCTCTCGAGCAACCGAGCACTACTCCACCATGAGCTCACCATTTCAGCTTCGAGTCTAACTCCGTTGAGGAATTGCTGACGCTTCAGAGCCACCTAAACTTCATCGCCACCACCAGGAGGTTCCCTGCACCTCCACGACCATCGGTCACCCCTTCACCAAGCAAGAGCATCACCGGGATCCCTTCTTTACTGAGCGCACTCGCCGCTGTCGCCTATTGCTCGTTGCCGGCCACCTTAGTGCCCCACCGGAGCCCACCACTAGGTGAGGTGAACTCCTCATCATCTCCTCTCTCCCTCCCACCCCTTGCTGAACCTCGTTGTGCCGCCGTTTGCCGGTGTCCTTCTAGAGCCTAACTTCAGTTCTTTTTGATTCCAAATCTTTCCATTCATTTATTTTCAAGGCTTTTACGGTTAAGAATGGGTTGTGTATGGTTCCTTTTAGCAATCCTATGATAGTTCACTCCCCCAGAGCAGAAATGAGAGCAGAGACTTTATGCTTATGGTAGTTCACTCCCCTAGAGCAGAAATGAGAGTAGAGACTTTATGCCCAAAGGTAGACTTGCTCATAGATGGGACACTTTTTCTAGTAGACCTTATGATGTTGGAATCCCAAGGATTAGATGTAATTTTTGGAATGAACTGGTTATCCAAGAATAATGGCTAGGTCAATTGTGTTACCTGATTCATGACCCTCACCAATGACCAAGTTGTAGAAGTGATCTTCAACCCTGAAATCCTTGCAGATGGAGTGTGTTCTTATCCATCTTCAAGTAATAGAAGAAGTATCGGTTGTGCGGGAATACTCAGATGTATTTTCAGAAGACTTATTGGGAATGCCACCGGTTAGAAAAATCGAGTTTGTGATGAACCTAGTCCCTGATACCGCTCTAATCTCCAAGAGACTGTATCGTATGCCAGCTAATGAGTTAGCTAAATTGAAGAAGCAGATTATGGAATTAGAGGATAAAAGATATGTTCGTCCAAGTTCATCACCTTGGGGAGCACCTATCCTCTTCATCAAGAAAAATGATGGTAGTATGAGAATGTGTATGGATTATAGAGCACTCAATTATGTTACCATCAAGAACAAGTACTCTTTGCCTAGAATCAATGATCTGTTTGATCGGCTAAAAGGAGCTAGTGTCTTATCCAAGATAGTTTTGAGATCAGGATATCACCAGTTGAAAATCCGTGCCGAAAATATTCCCAAGACAACATTCTCTATTCGTTATGGACAGTATGAGTTCATTGTCATGTTTTTTGGACTAATAAATGCACTTACTTATCTCATGAGCATGATAAATAGTGTATTCATGATGTACTTTGATAAGTTTATCGTAATATTCATAGAAGGCATTCTTATATACTCCAAGAGTGATGAAGAACACGAGAATCATCTTCGGATAACTCTGGAAAAACTTAGAGAGCATTAGCTTTATGCCAAATTCAATAAGTGTGAATTTTGGCTAAAAGAAGTTGCTTTTCTTGGACATATCGTGACAGTCGAAGGTATCGCAGTTGATCTTTCCAAAGTAGAAATAGTAATGGAATGGAAGCAACCCAAGACAGTAACCGAAGTTAAAAGTTTTCTTAGACTTGCTGTTTACTGTCGCCACTTCATAGCGGGATTATCAGAATTGGCAAAGCCAATGACTTAGCTTCTGAAGAAGGATAATATGTTTGAATGAATAAAAGCCTATGAGCAGAGTTTTCAGACTCTTAAGAACAAGCTAGTTTCAGCACCAATGCTTGTTTTGCTAGATGTTCATAAGGATTTTGAGATTTTCTGTAATCCCTCCCGTCAAGGCTTGGGATGTGTTTTAATGCAAGAAGACATGGTGATAGCCTATGCATCATTGCAATTAAGACCACATGAGTGCAATTACTCTGCTCATGACTTGGCATTGTAGCCGTAGTGCATGCTTTGAAGATCTAGCATCACTATCTCATCGGTAACCATTGTGAAGTCTACACGGACCACAAAAAGTTTGAAATACATCTTCACTCAGGCAAAACTCAACCTAAGGGCAGTGAAGGTGGTGAGAGTTGATCAAGGATTACGATATTGGGATTTACTATCATCCAGGTAAAGGAAATGTTGTGGTCGATGTACTAAGTAGGAAGTATGCAAATAGTGTCTTGTCGGAAGAAGATCAGACCCGACTTTAGGAGGGAGTCTCCCGTCTGAATCTAAATCCGGTGGACCAGGGTATTCTCTCAGCATTATAGAGTCAACCTGCTCTACCTGACCAGATCAAGAAAGTTCAGAAGGTTGATGAGGATATTTAGCAAATAAGGAAGAGTATGAGAAGAGACAAAGCCTCTAGATTCTATGAAGATGAGCATGGAACTGTTTGGTTTGAGAACCGCATCTGTGTACCCAACAATCAGGAATTCAAGAACATGATTCTTTGAGAAGCTCATGAAACTCTATACTCAATTCACCCAGGTCGTACCAAGATGTACCAGGACCTTAGAGAAAGATATTGGTGGGTCAGTATGAAAAGAGAAATTGCAGAGTTTGTTGAAGCTTGTGATACCTGCCTGAGGGTCAAGACAGAACATCAGATACCTACAGGTTTTTATTAAAACCGTTGCTTATATCAGATTGGAAGTGGAAAAAATTGGTATAGATTTAACAACTGGACTTCCTAGGACTCAATCTGGTTATGATTCTATTTGGGTGGTAATCGATTGATTGACCAAAGTAGTTCATTTCATACCCGTCAAGACTACTTACCTTGGAAGTATGTTAGCCAAGCTATATATGTCCATAATTGTGTGCTTACATGGAGTCAAAAAGATAATATCAGATCAAGATAGTCAGTTTACTTTTCAATTTTGCGAAACTTTATGAAGAATTAGGGAGTAAGCTTAATTTCAATACAACTTATCATCCCCAGGCAGATGACCAGACAGAGCGAGTCAATCAAGTACTAGATGATGTATTGAGAGCTTGTATTATGGATTTTGGGAATAGTTGAGACCGTTCTTTACGCTACGCTGAGTTCTCATACAACAATAGTCATTAGACCAGCTTGCAGATGGTAGCTTTTGAAGCACTGTATGGCAGGAAGTGTAGAACATCTTTACTCTGGGAATAGCCAGGAGAGTTCCAAGATGCTGGACCAAATCTACTTCAAGACGCTGAAGAAAAGTTAGAAAAATAAAGGATATATTGAAAATAGGCCAATCATGACAGAAAAGTTATGCCAACAATCATCGTCGAGACTTAACATTTGAGGTTGGAGATTATGTCTATCTTAGAGTATCTCCGCTTAGAGGAGTTAAAAGGTTCCAGGCAAGAGGAAAGCTTGCACCGAGATTTGTGGGACAATTCAAGATCTTAAGTCATAGAGGAGAAGTTGCATATCAGTTAGAATTGCCACCAATCATGTCAGGAGTGCACAATAATTTGATAATTTTAATGCATAATTCAACTCTACACAATTCTAGTAATCCTAAGGCACCTTAAGAGCAATAACTACACAAGACTCTAATACAATTAATTACGCAATAAAAATAATACCAAAGTGAAAATTTACCGGTTTCCCCTAATCCACGTTGAGGTAAGCTCAAACAAATTAGACCGGCTTCACACATTAAACCTTTCATCTCAAATCCACTAGTGGTTGCCGTTTCTCTACTCCTGAGATGGTGGATACCGAATCACTCATAAATCGGCATCGGGTCTCTTCACAAGCTTCTTGAAGAGATCACCATGTAAACCTCCGCTAAGCCGTCTAGGTGCCGGCAAGCACCAAGAGTAATGAATTGTACCTTCGCTTGACGGCAATCAAGTGCCAAAGATCAATATAAAATGAATATACACTTGATTTGGTTCAACCACCTCAAAATGAATGCACAAAGATAAATGAGGTGTATAAAGAATGCTTAAGACTCAAAGATGTTTAATGCAAGTTCAGTAGCACGTTTTTGAGCTGGTGGGGGGTATTTAACCTTCACCAATCAAAACTAGCCATTACAAAGAACAATCCTGAAAAATCAGGGACATTGGTAGTTCTATTGTGTAAACTGCGGTACTACCGCAATATACTGTAGCACACAGTAACGGCTATGTCAGAACATCAGAATTAGCCGTCGATCATCGGTAGTTCCGATTTATGGGCGTGGTACTACCATTTTCCTTGGGACCAAAAATGACCCTTTTTGGAAAAAATGTATCGCTGGATTTTACCGTGCTTCTGACTTCCGGTAGTTTCGATTTCGGGTATGGTACCACCAATTTCGGCAAGCTTAAGTCTCAAAGTGCGTGCTCTCTAGAAAAAACGTACCGTTTAAGATGCCGGTACTACCGAGTTCAGGTAGTTGCGTAGTTAATACGTGGATACTATCAGACACCGGTAGTTCCGCAGAATCTACTCCGGTACTTTCGATTTTTCTGATAGAGTATAGATAGTTTTTAAACTTAATTTTAAGTGCATGCATGATCCTAGATTGATCCAAATGGCATAAGAACATGCTATCAAGTTACTTTCTAATATCCCTCTTAATAGTACAGCTACTATTCTGTAATCCGATCTTCCAACTTTTCTCCTAAAACCGGTAAAATCAAAAGAGATCCTATACTACTTGTACCTTTATCTTGAATTATCTTGATCCTCATTTCGTCCTTTAGCATACACCTTGCCTTTGACATGCTCAATTTTGGGACTTAACCTATACAATACTCAACAAATATATTAGAACCATATTCACATATTATCAATAATTACTATAACTATTTTCAGGGGCCTAAATGATTTCACCTCGGAGCGAGAAGAAGACCTAAAAGCTAACCATCCCCATGTCTTTGCTAGCTAGTTCAAATCTTGAGGGCGAAAATTCAGGGGGTAGGTTTGTAACATCCCAAAATTTTATTTGTATTTTATTGGATTTATTAGAATTTATTTGGATTTTATTTCAAAGCATAGAGCAAGAAAACTTAATTTGTGTATTTTCTAAAATCCAAAAATAGTTGATTTTATTTTTCCTGAGTTCTCCTATATTTATAGCATTTTTGTGAATTTTTTATTAATTTCTCAAAGTTATTTGCTATTTCTGGTATTTTTGAAAGTTCCTAGATTTTCTAAAATTCTAAAAGAAAACTTTAAATCCATTTCCCTCCCAGGCCAACATGTATCGGGCTTATATCTCATCCTCGCTGCCCGATCTAATCTCGGGTGTCCATTTTCATTTAACTAAGCCAATGACCGGGATTCACTTTTTTCGCACATGACATTCATCCGGCGCTTACCTGCCCTCCTCTCTTCTCTCATCGGTCAATAGGGCCCTGGCCATCTTCTTCCCCTTCTCCCGTCTACCACCATTAGCATTAACACCACGGCCGACGCTTTAAAAGCTTCAGTTTCCACCTCGTTATTTCGTGAGCAAATGTACAATCACTTCCTCGGCCACCATGCATTCATGTCGCCCATTTTCCCCTTCTTAATCCCGCTTTATTACGTATCCGTTTTCCCACCGTATTAAACTCCGACGAGGAATTCCTCATCGGCTCCTCTTCCCCGGGGCTATATATGGTACTCCTCGACACCGGTACTTCCCATCGCACACTTCCTCCTTCCTCAATCATTCTCTCGAGCAACCGAGCACTACTCCACTGTGAGCTCACCATTTTGGCTTTGAGTCTAACTCTAGCGAGGAACTGTTGACGCTTCGGAGCTTTCCAAACTTTGCTGCCACTACCAGGAGGTTCCTCACACGTCTGCGACCCTCGGCCACCCCTTCACCAAGCAAGAGCATCACCGAGATCCCTTCTTCACCCAGCGCACTCGCCGCCGCCGGTTGCCTCAGCACCCCACCAGAGCCCGCTACTAGGCGAGGTGAACACACCTCGTCGTCTCCCCTCTCCCTCCTACCCCTTGCCGAACCCTGTCGCGTCGGCGTCCCTCGGGAGCCGCTGCCTTTGACCGGCCATGTCACGTCAGCATGCTGAGGCGACATGGTGGATATTTGGCAGCCATTGTTAAAGGAGTTGCCGATCAGACTGGTCCAAAGTTCTCTCTGGTCGATTAGGTTGGTCCGAGCATCTCTCGCCAATCATACTAGTCCAAACATCTCTCTGGTCGATCGAACTACTCTGAACTATTCCAAAGTATTTTTCTTTGCAAAATTAATTTGGCCAAAAATATTAAATTTGATGCTGATGTCATAAATCAAATTTGTAGTACAAAAATAATTCTAAAAAATGTCCCTTTTCCTTAGTTTGAAACCTTCGGAGGCCCGTATTTCTTCATCCTAACTCCGATTAGACCCATTAAAAATTTTCTAAAATCCTAAACTACCCATTTATGGACTCTTTTTGAATTTTATTTGAATTTATTTGCTTTGGTTCTTTGTGTGTACACTCCAAAAAGTACGATTTCGACAATTCGCAGCACCATGACTTCGAACAAGGCAAGTTAAATATTTGATCGTGTTACTCTCTGTAATTGAAATTATTTATGTTATTTTTAAATTATTTTGCATGCATACTTTTATTTAAATCTAGTTTAAATTTGATTTAAATTCTAATTATACCCATTTCCTTTGTATATAATGAAATTTGACATTGAACACAAACATGCCTTGTCACCTTGGATGAAAATTTAGTTAGTACAATAGTATTTTACCATTGAACACAAACTAAATGTACTCTTCCAGTCACAAAATGCTTTTTAAAGTCAACAAGATACCACTTTGATCCCTAAATTTTACCATTATATTTTCAAAAAAAGTTATAGAAGTGTAATATTTGGAAGTATTTTTCCTAGCAAATTTATTTGTGGCAAATTTATTTGTACCATTTTCGTATATCCAAACAACATATTTTAGATAATATGATTGATCAAAATTAATATGATTTGACGTAACATATATTTGTTGCGGGCCTCTAGATATAGCATCACACAGTGCCATATCAAGATATGGAAAAATTTCCCCAAAAGTATGCCTAACTCCATAAGGTAAGTTTTGGTTCCCTCCTTTTTGGCCTCTGGCTTTTGTCTTTTAGCTTTTCTATAATAATTAGCTTTTAAACAGACTGTCTTTTTAAGGTGAGGTCTATAAGTTAATTGTAGTAGATACTATATCGATTTCACTTGTATTGGTCAAAACCACACGTGAGTGTCTCCTACTTTGTACTCTTTCTCACGAAGCAGCCAAAAGCCACCGGTCGTAGCCAAAAAGAACCCCCACCTTTGTTTGAGCAGATGGAAGGGACTTTATTCCATAGTAATGTTCATTGGTATAAAGGAAATATCAGGTGGACACAAATACCACACATGGTGACCAACGGGTCTGTTCTTTTTGGCCTCGATTTTTGGCTTATAGCTGTGACTTATGACTTTTAAGCTGTTCATGAGAAAGAGTACAGAGTAATAGAAAATCACATGAGGTTTTAGCAGATATAAATAAGTCGTTACAGTATATACTACAGTCAACTTGTAGACCTTATCTTGTAAAGACACTCTGTTTGAAAGCTAGTTACTATAGAAAAGCTGAAAAATTAGCTTTCAAAAGCTAGAAAGAAGAGGCTCAACATCAAGAGCTACTGCCACCTTCGCTAGGTTATGAGCTTCAAAATTGGATTCCCTTCCTTCATGGTAGAACTTGGTGAGCTGAAAAAGCATTGTCTTCTCTCGAATTTTGTTGTGGACCATTGTAGCTTCACAATTTGTTGACCTCTAAATTCTTGATCAACTCCAAACAGTCAGGAGGTACCATGACCAGGGGTGGACCCTCCCATGTAGCGAGGTATGGCAGCTGCCCAAGCTCCCCTCCCTCCCATGCGGCTCCCTAGACCCCTGCATCAACCACGATGATCGGCGAGGCGAGGAGCGTGGCGAGAAGGCAAGGAGGCTGGTAGACAAATAGTCAGCTAAAACCAAAAACTATCAGCCAAAGCCAATATATACGCCCCGATAAATATTTGGTTTTTCCAATCACACATGGCAATACATATGCATTGAGTATGCTCATGATTAGAGGTGGGAGTCAGGCCGAGCTATTTCGTGCCAACCTGAGGCCTAGCCGACCTGGCATGGCCCAAGCATGGCCTGGGCACACCACGTGATGGGCCGGGCTAGCACGGCTCAGATAGAGGGCCAGGTTGGGCTCAGAAAAACAGCCCAACGGAAGGCCTCGC
This sequence comes from Melocanna baccifera, assembly GCA_036346265.1. Taxonomy (NCBI): domain Eukaryota; kingdom Viridiplantae; phylum Streptophyta; class Magnoliopsida; order Poales; family Poaceae; genus Melocanna; species Melocanna baccifera. The sequence goes on along the minus strand of CM070680.1, from coordinate 25,779,655 downwards.
TTGGCTCGGTGTAGCGTGCCATGCTTGGGCCGGCTCGGCAAGGCTAGCATAGCAGGCAGGGTTGGCACGCCGGTGGCCACTTCGCACTATTGTTCTCCCACCACGACTCCTCACCTCCTCCTCTACTCCTCCCCTACTCCGACCGCGGCTTACCACCTGCCTCCTACGGCCTCCGTGGCCCGCTTTGTCTCGTGTCCACTACCGTCAGGGCCCTGATGGCCGATGCAGAGCCGACATCCATTGACGTGGCCACGAAGAAAGGCTTACCCTTGAGCACGATGGCCCACACTCTGCCGAAGCGCTCGATAGTGCGGCACGGTGAGACAACATAGCAGTTGCTGATGAAGAGCTCATGCCGTGTCTGTGCCTCGGCGAGGTACCATGAGCGGCAGACCAACAAGGCCATGTTTCAGTCGTGCACCATCATGAGGAACTCAAGCACGCTCTTGCTCATGTTTTCAACCAGTGGTCCATCAGCGCCCACCTGTGACATCTACAACGGTGGCGAGTCTGAGTCCTCCGCCGCATCGCGTATGTCAGAGGCAGAGAAGGAAGGGGAGGTGAAGCCAGAGGATGCTAGCCTGCTATGGTTAAGGATTGGGGGATCGGAGGGGGAAGTAGGGATGGCAATGTGGCGGGGGATCGCGGGGGAAGCCTCCGCGGCCCTGCCCCGGTCCCTACTAGCTAGCCCCCTGCCCCGCCCCACTAAGCCTCTCGGGGGAAGATGACCCCCTGTCCTGGTGCTCATGAGGACCTAACCCCCACCGGGTCCCCATAGGGGATAAAAAGGCTAAATTTATTTTCAAAAATAATAATTTAACTTTATTTTTAATTTATAATTACTTACACATATTTTAAAAAATATAGTTTCAATATATATATCCTAACATATAAATTCAAATTTTAGTCTAAATATACAAGAAAAGAAAGAAAAGAATACAATCTCTTATATTAAAAAACTATAATCTATTATCAAAATATTTATTTTTATTTTTACTGGGTCCCTGTGGGACCCCGCGGGGCGAGAATAACCCCGTCTCCACCCCGCTAGCATAGCGGGGCCCCGCCCTGTTCCCCCCATTGGGGGAGATTATCTCCCGCCCTCGCCCCATGGGGATAGTCCCTGCGGGGTCTCATCCCCACATGGGAAATTACCATCCCTAGAGGGAAGCGCTCATGTGAGACTGGAAAAATGGATTAAATAATGATTAGATCTGAGCAGCCCTGCCCCGGGCTCCCCCCCTAAAAAAAAGAAAAAACAAACATGGAGCAGTAGCAGCAATGTAGCATGGCTTGTTCTTTCTTCTCTCGGCTAACTTACCTCGTTATCAGTACTAACTCCCAGACTATGTCCGTCCTTGTACTGTCTCGGCACGAAACTTTTTTTTGGTCTTTGCAGGGTTGAAGTGTTACTCCGTCTGGTTTTTTTGCTACTACATTAATGATAGTGGAACTGAAATGGTTAAGCCTGCACTTTACGTAGTGCTTGCATGCTTGAATTTAGAGGGGTTTACAGCTCAGCAAATCTACCAAAAGGATTACTTGGAACGTCACCATAGAGAACGTATCTGGTGCATGGCTGGAGTCAATGTACATTTTCAAGGGAAATAATGTTTTCGAGTTATTTTGTCCTTTGTCCAAAAAAAGATTGGCCCGAGGGATGGCTTCGGTTTAACTAATTGAATGAATTTGCTTGTGATCTAGAGTGCTTCTGGTATTTCTTTCCTGCCAATTCAACGCAGGTTTACTTGCTATCCCCAGTTCCCAACAATATTTGTATTTATATTTTTTAGCTTTTTATCTACTTATTCTTTGCTTTGTTTTTATCTTTTGTTTTTGAAGGATAGAGGTATATCTTACGTTCACAAAATAAAAAAACATAACATAGACCCCATCTGAAATGCAGGAATTTCATATGAAACCTCTCAATTCTCACACGAATTGGGAAAATATTCCACCTTCCAAATGGGGCCTTATATTAGGCATTCAGGCCACAATTGTAAGTGATGTTATTGTGATTCCCTTGGATATGTAGTGGCCCATGAAATATGTTCTGCTGATTCTTTTTTAGTGTCATCCTGTTTCAGTAGAATAAATATGTAAGGACCACTTCTCTATTACTCATGTCTCTGAAGATGACAAATCATATAATTTGATTTGCTCACATACGTATAAATGGAAAATGTTATTCATTATTTTTAAAAACTTTGGTTCAACACAACGACGCAACTCGTCAAGAATTGTCTAAAGCAGTGCACTTTATCCTAAATTTCTATTCAATTGCAACAATGGATGGCCAAACTACCGAGCACTTGCAAAAGGTAATATGTGAATATTCGACTATGTGATGTGAGTCCTCTATAATTTGTTATTGATTATGCTATATTCCATGATGTCTGCTTAGATTTTTTTAATTATAACTACGTTTTTAACGAGGTGGGCACGAGAGGAATGAAGGTGTCAACTATCACCACCATTGTCGCCACCGCCTATAGTTATATAAGATTGGGCTAGGGCTGGTACGGCACAACGCCAACCCGTCAGGCATTGGGCCATGTCTAGATCTGGCCAGAGACCGGACGAACCAACATAGCACAACACAGTGGGGGTGGCGAAGCCAAGCTGGTACAGCACGAAGTCCCATGTCTACTCATGACCCAACCCAATCACACTCGTCCCGGTCAGTTTTTTAGATGCCAGTAGGGAGCTAGGCTACAAGTGAGAGATGCTGGGCCTGTTTGAAGTCGTTTTTGATTTTTGCTACAGTATCTAACTTTCAAACGAAATATTTTTTCAAGACGGGGTCTACAAGTTAATTGTAGTATACGTTAAAGCCCAATATCTATACCATCCAAAATCACAAGCGAACATCTCTTTCTCTGTAATATCTGTCGCAAACAGCTAAAATTAAAGATTTTAGCCAAAAATCATAAACCACAGCCAAATCAAATATGCCGCTTTCTCCCGCTTTCCTGTCCTCTCGTCCGGCACATGGAGTTTCTCAAAAACAAAAATTGTCAGAGACGCCACCAAATGAACTAGTGCACAAAAGTCATCAGCAACGTGGGTATTGTATCTTTAAAAGAAAACAAACATGACCAGTACTGACTACCGTATATTAATTGATACTTGGTAGCGCATCGTTGTGCACTGCTAATCAAACACAACTCTCGTACCTACTGAGATGGCCAACAAACAACAGTGGCACATCCGCATAGCGCGTCAGGCACACTGCTATTGGTTTGAGGCCTGCAGCGTGTTCTGCGAACGAGATGCTATTGGTTCGACCATCTCACCTCATATCAACTGCGTTGGCTCAACTACGTGGTGTCAATCATGCCGCGTCAACCACGTCAGTCTGACAAGGCTCTATCGATCACGTTGGTCCGACTTCTATTAATTTTTTTTCTAGAAAGGAAATCCGTGAACTCTTGCTATACTTATTTGACCTGACTTTTGTTTTATGTACTTTTGATTTTCAAATTGCTTCAAGAAATTCCAGTAAAAGCCAAAAATGCCAAAATGCATTTAAAAAGTTTAAATTTTCTCTTATTTTTTATATGCTCTATAATTTAGGATGTTACACTTCACCACTGACCTCCTTGCTGTCGGCAGCACCAACTTCTTTGTGATCACCGGCCTCCTCACCGCTGGCACTACTTCTTTCCCTGTCACTGCCGGCCTCACTACCGTCTTCTTCATCACTACCGGCCTCCCCGCCGCCAGTGCTGCAGCCTTCTCTGTCACTGTCAGCCTCCCGCCGCCTTTTTCCTCATCATCGGCCATCCCGCAGGCCTCCCCACCGATGGCAACACCAGCGCTCACTTCCTTCCCGTTAGCGCCACCACCGTCAGCGTCCGTCTTCTCCTGCTCCTGAAGCGAGTGGAGCAACCCCGTCTCCCCTATGTGTTTTGCACTAACAGCTCTCGGAGCTGGTCGTATTTGGCGCCACTTTGGCTGCTCCGGACGAGAATCCGGGTGTAGGTAATTATGCGTCCCTGGTTAACTCTAACCTGCGCATCGCCATCCATGCATTTAAACTTTAGAAATGGATCGTTCATCAGTCCATGTCCAAGGGAGCGCGACGGCATTAGTAGGCGAAGGTGTTAAGCAGCCAAGCTGCGCACGCACGTGAACACTAGGTGAGTGGTTCTCTGGAATCCTCCACTCCACTTCTCTCTTGTTAATAATTATAGACGCTTGCAACAAGGTATATACTCTGCCAGGCGTTGGAGCTGCCATGGCGACGCAGGTGGCCGGCGACGAGAAGCCTCACGTGGTGTTCTTCCCTTTCCCAGCCCAGGGCCACGTCACGCCGGCGCTCCAGCTGGCAAAGCTCCTCCACCACTGCCATGGCTTCCAGGTCACCTTCGTCCACACCGAGCACAACCGCCGCTGCCTCCTCGGCGCTCGCGGCCCCGCCGCGCTCGCTGGCGTCCGGGGGTTCCAGTTCGCCGTCGTCCCCGACGGCCTGCCCCCGTCCGAGGAGGACGCGGTGCAGGACTTGGCCGCGCTGTGGTTCTCCCAGGAGACCATGGCCCGGCACTTCAAGAACCTCGTCGCCGACCTCCCACCGGTGACCTGCGTCATCTCCGACGTCGAGCACATCCTACGTACCGCCAAGGAGATGGGCCTCCCCTGCGTCACCTTCTGGACCATGAGCGCCTGCTCCTTCATGGCGTTCCAGCAGTGCCAGCAGCTTGTCGACAAGGGTATTGTTCCCCTCAAACGTAAGCCAAGATATGTCGATCGATCTAATTGTTTTGCTATGAAATGCAATCTTGATCTACATAGATAAAATAAAATCTTCTTACTTGATCGTTGATTTGATCAACAGATGCCGGCGGTGAGAACGGATACTGGACGGCACGGTGCGTCGATCGGTGCCGGGATGCCCAAGGACATGCACCTAAGGGACTTCCCGAGCTTCATCCGCACCACGGACCCTGACGACGCCATGCTTGCCTTCCTCCTAAGCTTAATGGCGTGCCAGCGGACCACTCCATCAGCCGTCATCCTTCACACTTTTGACGAGCTTGAGCGCGAAGTCATCGCCGCGATGTCAACCATCATGCCGCCTATCTACGCCGTCGGGCCTCTGCCGCTGCTCCTCAGGCAAGTCGCCGGTAGTACTGTCGACACGTTGGGTTCAAACCTTTCGAAGGAGAACCACGCCTGCCTAGAGTGGCTCAGAGGCAAGCGGCCGAACTCAGTGGTGTACGTCAACTTCGGGAGTATAGTAACGCTGACGAACGAACAGTTTGTAGAGTTTGCATGGGGTTTGGCTAACAGCGGACATGAGTTCTTGTGGGTGATCAGACATGACCAGGTGAAGGGCGCCGACCCTGCAGCCGTGCTGCCTCCGGAGTTCTTGGAGGATACCAAGGAGAGAGGCTACGTGACGAGCTGGTGCCCGCAAGATGCGGTGCTTCAGCACGAGGCAATCGGCGCGTTTCTGACACATTGCGGGTGGAACTCGATGCTGGAGAGTATCTGTGCCGGAGTGCCGATGTTGTGCTGGCCGTTCGCCGCCGACCAGCAAACGAATAGCCGGTACGCTTGCTCCGAGTGGCGCATTGGCATGGAGATCAGCGGCAACGTTGTGAGAGATGAGGTGAATTCAGTGGTAAGGGAGGTGATGGAAGGGGACAAGAGGAAGGAGATGAAGAGAATGGTGATGGAATGGAAGGAGAAGGCAACTGTGGCTGCACTGCCAGGTGGTCCTTCTTGGGTAAATCTGGAGAGGGTGGTCAGTGAGGTCCTTGCAGTGCCACTGCCGCTTGCGGAGAAGCGTTAGTCGCTGGGAAGAAAAGAATAATTGAATATATGTAGTACCTAGTCTGATGCAGAAGCGTTATAGTGGCTGAAGAAAGAGCAATATGTAATTTGGTGCCCTAATGTTTTGTGCCTGTTGTCAAGTGCGTCATTTGGTGCATACATGCTAGTTCCGATCCCAATTTTCAAACGTCGTGTGGCTTGTTGGAATGTTTCTATGTGTTATACTCCCTTCCTCCCGCAATAAAGGCTCTGTTCTTGTGAAGTATCGTCCTACAATATAATTCTATTACAGAAATAACTGTGTAGTTATCATAATATATCTATCATATACCTATCCTTTAATGCTGAACAAATGATTGTAGTATGTCATTTAAATTAGATATACATGGTTCAATAGTGTTAACTTTTTTTAAGATTTAGTATATTTTATTAGTTTGTACATATGTGGGTTTTGGACTTATATTATGAGACAGAGAGTATATATCGGTGATGGTTTGCACTCAATAACCATGCCTAAAATGTCATTTTGTCACAAGGGGCCACATAGCAGAGCAATTAATTAACCATTTGACTGGCCGTCAGATAAAAAAAGCTGAATGGTCAAGATTACCGTTGAGAAATTGATGCAATATATATTTGTTGCCGACCTCTCGATATGGCATCACACAGTGCCATACCAAGATGAGGAAAGTTTCCGCAAAAGTATGCCTTACTCCATAAGGTAAGTTTGGGCAACCTTGTTTTTTGTTTTTGCCTTTTAGCTTTTCTACAGTAACTGGCTTTTAAATAATGTCTTTTTAAGGTGGTATCTATAAGTTCATTGTAGTGGATACTATAGCAACTTCACCTGTATCGGTCAAAACGACATGCGAGTGTCTCCTACTCTGTACTCTCTCTCTCACGAAGCAGCCAAAAGCCACCGGCCGCAGCCGAAAAGACCCCACCTTTGTTTGAGTAGATGGACGGGACTTAATTCCATACTAATGTTCAGTGATACAAAGGAAATATTAGGCGGATACAAGTACTACCACACATGGTGACCATGTTGGGCCTGTTCTTTTTGGTTTCGGTTTTTGGCATACGGCTGCGGCTTATGACTTTTAAGTTGTTCATGAGATAGAGTACTGTAACATCCCAACAATTTTATTCCCATGTTAACATATTTTCTGGAATTTATTGGATTTTCCTGGATTTTATTCCAAGCCTTGAAATGAGAAAATTCAAAATTTCTATTTCATAAAAATCAAAATAAAAGTATTTCATTTTACAAAGGTAAAGATAAATGCATTTCATTTTCCTAAAGTCAAATATGTAATTATAATAATTTTCAGGAATTTGCAAAGATTTAAAACCCTCCCTTTAATGTCAATTTGTGTTTTTGTAAAATTCAATTATCAAAATGGGTTGAAAATATTTTTTAAGTCTAGAATAGTTCCAGAAGGCTCTCTGAATTTTTCTGGAATTTTCAAAAGTTATTTGGTATTTTTTCGAGTGTTTTAAAGCCTTCTAGCATTTCTGAAAATAAAAAAGAGAATTAAAATCCAAAAACCCTCTCAGCGCTGACACTTGTCGCAAATCGGGCCGGTCCCCGCCGTCGGACCTAACCTCGACCGTCCGATCCCACTTAAATCCTCTCCCCCGCCTTCCCTCTCTCCTTGGCCGACATTTGGTGTGCTTCCGACCACCCACCTCTCCGCCTGATCCAATCCCAGCTGCCCATGGCCATTTACCGCTTCGCTGCTCCCCTCTCCATTTACCACTTACGTGTGGCCTAATCCACGCTGTCCCCCGTTGCCGTACCGAATCTGGTCTGCCCATAGCCACTTATCCCTTCAGCCACGCCCGAATGGCCCCGATTCAACCCCTGTTGCCGGATGGAATCACACCCGCTCGCGTTCACTTATCGGTTCACCCTTGATCTAGCGGCCGATCTTTTCCTTCGCGCCAGGTGTCGTGAATCCGACCGTCGCCCCCGCCCCTTTCCTTTTTTCTTCGCTCGCTGACCGGTGGAGCCCCCTTGTCAGACCCGTCGTCCCCGCCCCCTTTCCTTTCTTCTCTGCGCGATCCCCGCCGCTGCCACCATTGATGCCGAAAACCGAAGCTTTTAAAGCTTCGGTTTCCTTCCCGATTGATTCCCCACGCCAACTGCAAATTGAAATTCCCCCTCCTCCACGTCCGTTTTGGGCATAATTACCCTCAATTACGCACGTTTACACCGTTGCAATTACCTTTCCGTCCGTTTCAACTCCGACGTGTGGTGCGTGGCCGTTACCTCCCCTCTCCGCCTATAAAAGGAACATCCCGAGCACCCTCTACTCACACCGCCTCTCAATTCAAGCACCCGAGCCCTCGGAGCCTCCCCGCGCCCGTTTTCCCCTCTGCCAGCCTCGCCAACTCCGGCGAGCAATCGCCGCCGCCTCAGGCCTCCCCGCGCCTCACCGACGCTGCTCCGACATTGCTCGTGCCTCGGCGATCTTCGTCCACCCATCCGCCGGGCATTTGCGCCACCGAGAGGGAATGTCTTGTGCGTAAAGTTGTACACCTCTACAGAGTAATAATCTATCCTGGATAGCTGTGTCCACAGTCATGGACTTGCTGAGTAAAGTCTTCACATATTAAACTTGGACTTTATAAAATTGGTTTTACGGATAAAAATGATGGTTTGGAAAATGGTCCGGGTGGGATGCCCGTGGTTAGGTTAGCGTAGGTTGGAACCTACACTAACGATATTATTTTGTTAACTTTTGTTTTATATGTCATATTAAAATTCAGCTTTTCATACTTACGTTATCGTATTTAAAATTCAGTACTGCTTTTACGCACATTTACCCTATTAAGCCTTCCTTGAAATCCATTATGCATGCATCACTCTGTTATATCTCCCGGTGTGACTTGTGGAGTACTTCAAGTACTCACCTTGCTAAAATCTGTTGGCAAACTTTGACAGCGGCTACAACGGTGAGGACTACTTCAGCGAGTAGGACGCGTCTTCACAGTCATTCGTCTGTGGGAGGCTGGATGGGCTGTGCGCTGCTATCTTTATTGTTTTCCACTGCTTTTATTTTCAGTTGGCCTCGTGCCATTTTATTGTAAGACTTGGCCATATAGTCGTAAATTTGCTTAATATAATCTTGGTGATTTTGCGTGATATACACCACTGTTTACCCTGTGTCCACTAGCTTTTCTTGGGATAGTGCGATTGACACAGAGGGACTTGGAGTGTTGTTCTGGGTCCCGACAGAGATGATATCAGAGCAAAAATGACCCTAAGACGTGAACCTAGATAGAGACCAATCTTAAGGATGTATCTTGATAAAGAAAATATTTTGAAATCATTTCCTCCTTCACTCAGTCTCTTGTCAAAACTGTTTACTAACTCCTTCCCCTCTTCAAAATTGTAGATGGAGCAACCCAACCACGTCACCAACGAATCCCTTACCGGAGACCTCGCAGACTGCCTCTACAGCCTCATGCGAGAGTTGGGATTCCAGCCTCATCCCCTCTACCAAGGATACTTGGATCTGTATGGAGATCAACTGCGCTGGAGGGTCGAAGTGAGGATCTTCGCCAACTTTAGGGACCACGCATCCGTCCACACCTTCGACGCCCCCTACCCCCGGGAGACCTTCCTCGCTGGTGTTCAGGACACGGCCCGCGAAGCCATCCGTCAGCTAAGGAACCTCTACGCACTGGGGCTACTGCGTACCAAATTCCGCTACTACCCCATCAGAGTTCCAGTCAACTTTGCCTGTGAGTTCGCCACCACAGAGTACGAAAGCAACCCCCGCCTCATCCAGCAGGTGGAATTCACTAAGGTCATGGACTCTCTGTACCAGGCCACTCGGGACGAGCTGCACTCCACCGCACAAAGACTCCGTGCAGCGGAGGAAGAACTGACCAATTACCATGCCAATGATGAGGACTCCGCTACCTCAGAGCCACCCCCGAAGAGATTTAAGCTTAGCACGAGTATTTAGGGAGCCATGAGTCTTAGTCACGAAATGCGATCCACGAGCTGTAGTCCCTTGTTAACAGCCGCGAGACTATTATAATAAAATAAATGAAGTTTTTATTGGCTCTTAATTGCAATTTCTTCATTGCTTTTTGGTGTGATCTTGTTTGTGGGATCGTTACAAGAAAACTCTCCTTTAGTTCTCTCTCTTTCCTCTAAATCTGGAAGACCTCAGTAGAAGGTGAACACAAGGAGGAACCTCAACGACAATGCCAACCCCGGAGCTCAGGGAAGCCAGTCTGCTCCCATTCCTCTGCCTCTGCCAGCAGCAGGGCCGGATTGGGCTCAATTGATAGCCAACCAGAATCAGTTGATTCATTTGCTAGCTCAGACCATCAAAACACCGCGCCTCAAGCTCATCACCAGCCTGCCCAAGCTCCTCCTAACAAGCTTTCAGAGTTCCTAAGGATCAAGCCACCAACTTTTGCTGGTAGTGCCGAACCTATGGACACCGATGACTGGTTAAGATCAATCGGCAAGAAGCTGGACATTTTGCAATGCACTGATCGGGAGCGAGTCCTGTTCGCTTCTCATCAGTTGAACGGACCCGCGTCTGAATGGTGGGACACTTTCACCGCCTCGTATGCCAACCCACTGGCACCGTGACGCTAAAGAAGAAGGGATTCAGAGCCCTGCGTCAAGGAGGCCGCACCATAAATGAGTACGTGCAAAAGTTCAACCAGCTGGCACATTATGCACCAGAAGATGTGGCCTCCGATGAAGTCAAGCAGGAAAGGTTCATGGAGGGCCTAAATGACAACAATTAGTACAGCTGATATCGGGTGACTACGCTGACTTCCACCAGCTAGTCAGCAAGGCCATCCGTCAGGAGGGCAAACATGTGGAGATGGAGAACCGAAAAAGAAGGATGGCTGATCAGAGGAGTAACTCTGGAGGTTCTCCCAAGGTTCGCAGCACTCCCCTGCATGCGAACAAGTTCAAACCTCAAGGCAGCAGCTTCAAGACTCATTCGGGCAAGTTCAAGCCACAAGCCAGTTGCCCGCCGTTCCAAGCCAGCCGCCAGCAGTTCCAGATCACCCGCACTCCAACTGCCGGTGGCCAAGTCCAGAAGAGCAGTCCCCCGCTAGACGGAGTGACCTGTTTCTACTACAAGGCACTATGGCAAGGCATACCCCAAGAAGATGCAAGCGGTAGCAAATCCAGGAGCCTACGGAAGTCAGAACCAGGGGCAGCCGAAGCCGCAGAACTTCATCAAGGGGAGAGTGAACCATATGACTACAGAAGAAGCCCAGGCCGCACCTGACGCATTCCTTGTTAACTCAGTAACAACATCAGTTCTTTTCGATTCTGGTGCTTCGCATTCCTTTGTGTCAAAAGCTTTTGTGGATAAGTATGGGTTGGGCATGGTGACACTTAACAACTCTATGATAGTTCACTCCCCTAGAGCAGAAATGAGAGCAGGGACCTTATGCCCAAAAGTAGAGTTGCTAATAGATGGAATCCGATTTCTAGCCGACCTTTTGGTTTTGGAATTGCAAGGGTTAGACGTTATTCTCAGAATAAACTGGTTAACCAAGAATCAAGGTCAGATCAATTGTGCTACCAGGTCCATCTGAAGGATCGGAAATGGCAACAGAGAGGGGGTGAATGGTGCCTAATAAAAATTGCCCCAAAGTATCCACACTGATTTTCTTCTCCGATAGCTATGGAAGCTATGAAGAAAAATAATCTCTAACTGGAGACTGAAATCAAACTTGCTAAACAGAGCTACCAGCAAATAACACAACTTTGACCTTAACAGAGAAGAATCGATTTAAAAGAGATAACAAGAACTGAAATTTAATCAACGAAAGGAGTTAACCAACTGCAGACCAACGAGAAACAGAAACTGCAATCTTGCTGTCCATACCACCCATGATTTCACTTTTTGGTAGCCAAAAGTAATTTTGCCAAATGTCCAGAGGGACCTCACAGAAGAGGTAAAGCAAGACCAACTATCTTTTAGAATAAATGAACAAGACTTCACTCAAAACACAGCCCAAAACTGATTGTAAGCTGCTGCCCAAAATGACGAGAATTAACACAAGAATTTCTGCAGCAAACTGGACTGTAAATTGCTAAATTTTGGAGAGCAAAATGCTGGCTGAAAACAGTGCAGGAAACAGCTACTAAAAGTGATGCTTGCTGCTGTCCAAAGATAGACTGGAGAGAGAAAAAAGTTGTGCTTGACAGCCTGAAAAGAACCTGCAACTGTTGACTGTAACTGCTGCCCAAAAAGAAGGACTGCTGAACTGAAAATAGGAGGGAGACAACAACTCGAAGGACTACAACTGGTTGTCTAAAAACAGAATCAAAACAGCACTTGAATAGCAGAAAAGTAGAGGGAGGACTGCACCTACAGCAGGGAGAATAGAAACTGCAGGAACTTCTACGGACCAACCAAACCGAGAAGACAACTACCAGCCGAACAGATTACTGCAAACAGAGAATAGAGCTGGCCGAAAGCTTCACAAGACACAACAGTATCCTGGTCGAAATGCAGCAAGAAAGCACAGGAAAAACAGCCAGAACACAGATGAACTTCTGTTGTTTTCCTCAACCGAAAAGAGCAAGACTGGATTTCTTTCGGCTAAAGCATCAAGATATATTTGCTCATAGGTATGATCTAGCCAAAATGGCCTTGAGGAGATACGCTAACTCAGAACAACTTGGATTCAGCTCAAAAACAAAATAACATGAGAAGAACTTGAGCAAAACAACAAGACGGATCAAAGCCCATAAACCAAAAGATTTGAAGGTTTGCTCTAGGATATGAATTGGCCAAAGAGCCTTGAGATATTTTTCCTATTTAGAGCAAAAACTCAAACACAGAAATAGACCACAAAAGAACTAGCCATAACAACTCAAGCACAAGAATTCAAATTGAGACAAAAAGAGGAATGATTATATAAGAGGAATGATTACAAAAGGTTTGTCATCTCATATCCTGGGCAACACAAAACCCATAGAGACAACCAACAACCAAATTTTCACATGGGAATGAAACCCAAAACTCACACTCTCTCAAACCCACACACACATGGAGAGAAAAATAGAAACCCTAACTTTTACCACAACTCTCTCAACTCTCCCACTAGAGAGCACCTCTATTTATAGCCCCCACTAATGGGTTTACAAGCCACTTTACCCATTAGGTCACAACAACTCCTCTCTTTATCCATTATGCCCTAACCACATCCACTTCCTTTTGTGCAGCCCTACGCATTTACCAAAATACCACTCCCGCACCTTCCAGGAAGCTTCCTCGTTTTTTGCCGTCGAAGCTTCGCGCAACCACTTCGAGTCCTCGCCGTTTTCGACATATCTCGACCGCTCTGACTTCAGCACCACCTGTGCCTAGTCCGGTCACCCGTGTCTCGCCACGACTCCGTCTCAAAGTCCTGCAGCCATCACAGACAAGAAAACATATCACATAGCACCACACAAAATATTATAATTAAACAATAGCATCTGTAGATAGCACAAAATGCCCGAGACAAACTCAAACTTTCCTGAGCACGTGTCAATTACTCATCACACACACGGGGTTACCTCCACATGGTCTCTCAATCTCCCCCTTGATGAGTATATTGACAAACACAAAAAAAAACATAAAGTTGAGTTTGTGAGTCAAACATGGTCTAAAAAGGAAATTAAGGAAACTAAGACCATGTTGACAAAAGAGAAAACTAGAGTAGAAACTGAAAGAGCAACTGGAGCAGAAACTGAAAGAGCAAATTTTTCTACAAAGCTCCAGAAGACTTTTTCTCCAAAATTCTCCTCCTTTTGGCAATAAAATCATCAAGATGCACAAGAGAGAATGAAATAACTTCATGTTATTTATTTTAAGCATTCGGAGCCATGAAGATTATCATAAATGACTTTTTGAGTATTACACCAAGCTTTAACTCATAAGAATGCTATCAAGATCATGACATTCATATATAGAAAAGCTAAACCAAATAAGTCATAATATGAAAATTAGTCCAATTTCTTAGCATGTCAAGTCAACAAGGAATATAGTCTAGCTAAAGGTATGCAAGGATGCTGCAAGCCATGTCAAATAATCTAAGTGGAATTAAGAAGCTAATATTGAGCCGATTTAGAGTGCTACTAGTTCAAGAATGACTCAATTACTTAAGTACTTGGTCTTTTTGTAAATAAGCAAATTTAGCACAATTGACTTTTTCGAAAAATCATTTTTGCCTTCATCTTAGCAAAGCAAGTCCTGAACTAGAAGCCATCCACAACTGCCTCCTAAGCTTCAACCATGTTTACATATTTATTTTCTTAGCCATGTGCTAGATCTCAAGCCTTATACGACCACTCCAAGCGAGAAGCTTAATGAAGTGATCTTGGTCATCCAAAACTCCCCTTGAGTTTGTGCATAGTGCAATGGTAAGCAGTCTCATAAGAAAGAATTGATGAGATCAGTTTTTTCGCACAAAAGAGATCTTTTTGCTTTTGCTGAATGTATTTCTAGACCAAGGAGTTAATGATAACTCATGCTTCAGAAAGGAACTAGCATAGCTCAATCTAAAAGCTCAATAGAGATTTAAGACTCAACTCAGCCTATTTGACATGGCATGAATCATAAAAGGATAACTAAAGACAGACTAGTCTCAGGAGCTATCATGATAAGATTTTAATTCAAGTTGAGCATTTTTTTAATCAACATATTATGGCAAAGACTAGTCTACACATGTAAAGTCATGAGAAATCTAATAATTAAGTACAGATCATGGCAAGATGTAATGCATTTTGAACAAGTCATAAAAGGATAATAATCAAGGCTCAATGTAATTATATTACAATGTAGAATGAAATGCAAGAAAATTCAACTCCCCCTCAACATGAGATGCACTTTTAGTTCATGTTGAGTTATGTCAATGTTAAGATCTAGAAGCTCCCAAATGAACCCCCCTGAACCAAAGCAATAAAAATGAGAAGTTGGTAAGAAAATCAGAAAAGACAATCCTTAAGGCATAGACAAGATATAGAGAATACTATAGCTCAGACTGACTCTCATCTACCCCATATGAATCTAGGACTATCAGCTGGTCTTCTAACACACTAGAGAGTAAATACGTTCCCTGTCTACCCAAGGGTGGTCCAACCCTTGCTAGACCTATAAGAAAGTGAACTCAACCTAATGAGAAGAGAGACAGCTAATAAGCAGCATCCTAGAATCATAAGATGATAGGAAGAAAACTACGCAATTAGACGAGAGAACCACTCTAATCTATGCTGGAAGGACTAACCCGAATGCACCCTTATGCAAATGCAACAAAGAGAGACTGAAGCATATAAATATGATAAAATATAAAGTACAAAGCTCCCTCTCACAATAATCCATACGGACAGACCACCCCAAGCTCTCCTTGCAAGACTGAAAACCTAGAGCAATCCAAAGGCTTAGTGAAGATATCAGCCAACTGGTGGTCACTCTCCACAAACTGGAGCACTATGTCACCCTTCTCCACATGGTCTCTAAGGAAATGATACATGATATCAATGTGCTTGGTTCGAGAATGCTACACTGGGTTCTTGGCAATATTAATGGCAGAAGTGTTATCACAAAAGAGTGAAACACTATCTAACACTAACCCAAAATCCCGTAGGGTCGAAGCCATCCAAAGTATCTGGCTGCAGCAACTAGCAACAGCAACATACTCGGCCTCTGCGGTGGACTGTGCAACACCGGACTGCTTCCTAGAAGACCAAGAAATAAGAGAAGTGCCAATGAATTGGCAGGTGCTAGAAGTGCTCTTCCTGTCTATCCTACAGCCGGCAAAATCTGCGTCGGAGTTGGCTCTGAGGCAAAGACAAGAAGAGGAAGAGTACCAAATACTTAGTCTATGGTAGCTCGAAGGTACCGGAAGATGCATTTCACGGCCTAACGGTGAGATACGCGAGGAGAAGTCTAAAATCGAGCACACAGACATACAGAGAAATGTATGTCCGGTCTCAAGGCAGTGAGGTACAAGAGGGAGCCGATCATGCTTCTGAACTCCTTTTGATCAACTGGCTCACCGTGCTTATCTGGATCGAGTGAAGTCATTGACGCCATTGGAGTAGACACCGGCTTGCCATCACTCATGTCGAAGTGCTTTAGGAGGTCTCGAGTGTACTTGCCTTGATGCAAGAAGGTTCTCTCCCGATTCTGCTTGATCTGGAATCCAAGGAAGAAGCTCAACTCGCCCATCGTGCTCATCTCAAACTCTGTGTTCATGACATCAGAGAACTGGGAAACAAGAGCATGAGAGGAGCCGCCGAAGATGATGTCATCCACATAAATTTGGACGAGTAGAAGATCATTGCCATGCCTACGAACGAACAAGGTCTTGTCTACCTTACCCATCTCAAACCTATGACTCGACAGATAGGACTTAAGCCTCTCATACCAAGCTCTAGGGGTTTGCTTAAGTCCAAACAAGGCTTTGGAAAATTTGTAGACATGATTTGGATATTTAGGGTTCTCGAATCCTGGAGGCTGCGTAACATAGACATCTTCCGCAATATACCCATTCAGGAAGGCACTCTTGACATCCATCTCGTAAAGCTTGAAGCCCTTAGACGCCGCGGAAGCAAGCAATATTCTAATGGCTTTTAGTCTAACTGCAGGGGGCAAAGGTCTCCTCAAAATCTAAACCCTCAACCTGGGAGAAACCCTGAGCTACCAATCTAGTCTTATTTCGAATGACTATCCCATTCTCACTCTACTTATTTTTGAACACCCACTTGGTACCTATGATATTATGACCTCTAGGGGGCTCGACAAGAGATCAGACCTTGTTCCTCTCAAAATTTTCCAACTCCTTATGCATGGTATTGACCCAAGACTCATCAGAAAGAGCATGACTGATATCCTTGGGCTCGAACGAGGCAACAAAGGCAGAGTGGAGACAGAAGTGAGACAAGTCAGACTTTGAGCGTGTGACATGCTCAAAAAGATCTCCAATTATCTGCTCTGAAGGATGATGTTCTTGGATTTTACGGGGAGGTCCTTGACGAGAAGAAGGAGAAGTGGTCTCTACCTCATGAGCTGACGAGGTAGGAACAGAGCCACTAGCTCCTGAGGATGCGGAAGGAATGTGCTGATCTCCTTGAGGTGCGGTGGAAGAAACAGGCACCTTAATGGGAGGAGGGACTAGATCGAATAGACAACCCTCATTTTCATCCTCCTCATCATCCACAAAGATGGACTTAGACTGCTCTACAGAATCTGAGATATCAGGCTTAGTCCCCGGACTGGCCTCATCGAAGGTCACCTCGCAGGTCTATACCATTTTGCTAGACTCACAGTTCCATACCCTATACGCTCGCAAAGTAGTCGAGTAACCCAGAAAAATCCCATCACAAGAACGTGACTCGAACTTATTTAGGTTCCTAGACTTCAGAATAAAACACTTGCAACTAACACACGAAAGTGAGAAACACTGGGCTTTCGCCCGTATCTCAACTCATAAGAGGTGCGATGCAAGTGTGCCCTCAGAAAAACTTTATTTGAAACATGGCACGCGGTGGCTATCGTCTCAGCCCAAAACTTCCTAGGTGTAGAATACTCATTAAACATCATCCTAGCCGTTACGACCAAGGTACGGTTCTTCCTCTCCACAACGCCATTTTATTGAGAGACGTATGGAGAAGAGAACTAGTGCTCTACACCTGTCTCATCGTAAAACCTTTCAAAATAGGAATTATTGAACTATGTGCTATTGTCACTATGGATCGCTCGTAAGGCACCCGGGAGCTCAACAGAAAGCCTACTAAAAAGACCCCGAAAATGGGTAAATATCTCATCATTCGAGGCTAAGAAAAATACTTAAAAGTACCTCGAGAAGTCATCGACCACGACAAGAACATACCACTTCCCTCCTACTGACTGCACTCTAGCTGGTCCAAGTGTGTCCATATGGAGCAGCTATCCCGGTGCATCGGTCATAATCACTGTAACTGGAGAATGAGAGGCGGCAACCATCTTACCATGCCGGCAAGGAGTGCAAACTAGATCTTTGACCACCTTGATTTCAGGCAAACCACGAATGAGATCGTAGCCGCTAACTCGGGTCAAATGGTCAAATCCGATATGACCAAGTCTCCTATGTCAGAACGTGAGGTCACGGGACTCAGAAGCAACTAAACACCTGAGAGGATCACCAGAAAACTCAACAAAATCAACATGAAAAATCCTCCCATATTTAGAAACCCCGCAAACAAGACACCCCAAGAATAAAGAATTTTGCAATTGTTTTTCTTAAAGCTCACCTCGAACCCATCATCGGTAAGCTAGGAAACTAAGAGCAAATTATACTGCAGCTTACTCACTAAGGCAACATCTTTTAAAACAAAGGAATCATTAACACGCATAGTACCTTTAGCGATGACGAGTCGAAATGAGGCGTCTCCGAAGGTGATCATCTCATCACCTAGAGCTCGGGCTAAGAAAGAGAACCAACGGGAATCTCCGGTCATATGTCGAGAACAGCCGGAGTCTACAGGCCAAACCTCTCCCTTCCCTGCCCGGCGAACCTGAGTCAACAAGAGAGAGATGGCTCAGTACTAGGATAAAACAAAAGTGATTTTGGCACCTAATACTGAGTCACACAACGAGTAGAAGAAGTAGTCACACCCGACTGACCTCTAACTACCCTACACTCTCCGTTGCTCACAAAGCCAGACGGTCTATGTGTAGACCTGAAGCTGTTGTTGGGCTTAACTGCTATGGAGAAACGAGTCAAAGGACCAACAACATGCTGATCTTACCGCGGGTAGCTATCTCGATGGAGGAAATGAGATCTACCCTCAGGACGGTGGATATCACAATCAGAGGCAAACCGAGGATGAGAATCAGAAAAACCAAGTCCTCGATGCTGCCCAAACACATCAACATGATCAACTCTAGACCTTGTGTTGGTCTTTGGTGCACTCAAGATCTGGGGCTGACCCTAAATACGCCTAAGAGCTTGAACACAGTTTCTCCGCGCGATCTTGGCGCGCTTGAAGCATCTATCTATCATGTGTCCATCCTTCTGACAGAAGGTACAATGAAACTTCGCCTTCTGGGGGGCTGAAGTAACTGGTGTTACCACCTTACTGTCAGATATCCCGTGGACGAAACCCGCAGATTTGAACTCAACCTTTTTGGTTCTGGGCTTGACCTTGATCACACCTGCTGCTATGGGTCTGAAAACAGCAGGTGGATGTTTCCTAACATCCTCAAGAAAATCATATCCTAGACATTGATTGAATTTGTAAACCTTGGACTGGTCTAGAATAAGATTTAGCTTCTTCTTGCCTCCAACAAATCTCTCAAGAGTGTTAATAATATACTAACACTCTCGAAAGAGAGAGATGCAAGAAGAGCTGGGGGAAGAAGAGACAGCAGAAGGAGAGGAAAAAGAACCAACAGCAGAAGAAGGAGTGGCATGTGCACGCACAGCCATCTCAACTTTGAGGTCTTCGCAAGGAGTAGGAGGGACAGTCCTACTTTTAGCCGTTTGGTCCTCAAGCCTAAGCGTCTCTACCACTTCTTTAGACTTCTCCCCCACCAAAGCACTCACAACACAATCTGATTGTGGCTTCTCTAGAAGGTCCTTAGTTAGCTTCACATATTTTTCATCCAATGAAATTAAATCAGATTTTAGTTTTTCACAGTTATTGCATAGTGAGCTAATAGGGTCCTTGTAAGCATATTGAGCCAATTTGTTGTTGTAATCAATCATTTCTTGAAACTGTTTTGAGACAGATTCAAGCTCAGTAGTCAATTTGGGACAGTTCATACATGAGGCAATGTGTTATAACAGAAAAGCTTGTTGTTTAGTAATTTTATGATATGCCTTTTTTAAGTTCATTTTCAAGTTATTGTAACTTTTACAAGTTTCAGGCAGATCAATAAGCATAGTGTAAAGACCTCTAAAGCGTTGTCCTTATCCTCACATGAGGTGCAAGAAGTAGTCTGAACAGTACATGAAATAGAAGCTACCCTACTCATTTCTAGTTTAGCAAGCAGACTAACATTCTCCACTTTAAATATATCAAGATCAGAAGTCAAACTATCATGAGAGGTCCTTAACTTCTCCATATCTCTAAGCAAAGAAGAACATACATCACATTCGTCACGAGAGGGAGCAGATATAAGTGAAGTAAGCTCCTGTGACAATCTCTCTACTTCTTTCTTAAGATCACCAACCCTAGATCTAGATCTAGCATAAAACTTTCCTAGCTTAAGAAATTCATTATCGAGCTGGTCGTAGGAGCGACACACCTCATCGAAGTCACTGTAGAGCTCGCTGTCACTAACGTTGGTCTCGTTGGCCATGAAGGACATACCGATGAAGTCGTCGCCGTCCTTAGGATCTTGATCATCCTTGCCGTCGTCGTCACTCCACCCCTCCACGTCGCTGAAGTCGATATCGTCGAAGGCGGCGAGGACACGGTGGAAGAGCTTTTTGACTTTGCCAAGGTTGCGGAACTTCTTCTTGCCTTGATAGTGAGCTGGGGGCTTCTTATTGCGGTTCTTGTCGATGTAGTCGTTCTTACTCATTCGAAGCAAATAATCGGGCCACTCCTCATCCGATCCCTCACTCTCTTGTACGCGTGGGAAAACTTTCTGGTTAAGAGAGCGAGTTGGTTTTCTGGAAGCTGCTCTAGTTGATCATCGGAAATTTCACGCAGAGCAGCAAGAGAAAATCCCGAAGTAAAGTCGGAAGATCCAGAAGCAGAGCTGGGATCGGTGACTAAGGCCATCGACTGCGACTTCAACTTTCGAGAGACTATGTCAATCTCGTAAGTCTTGAGGCGTGAGTACAACGTGTCAAGAGTCAGAGTCGAGAGGTCGGTCGTATCGTTAATCATGGTCACCCTCATCTCCCAAACACGCAAGTCAAGAGTAGAATGCATCTGACGAGCATTGTCCGAGTCAGGGTATGTGAGACCGACCGCTCGGAGATTGCTCAGAATCTTGTGAAATCTTAAAAAACCCTCATCCAAGGACTCATCAGCGAGCATTTCAAACTTGTTGTAATCTCGCTTGAACTTGTCCTATTGTACGGTCTTAATCTGGGTAGTGCCCTCATGGTATGCATCGAGAGTCATCCAGATGTCGTAGGCCGATGAGTGATGAGAAATACGATCAAATTCGCTCCTGCTCAGACCCTGAATTATGATGTTCCTTGCCTTAGCATTTGCCTCCACATCAGGCATGTTATTCACATTGATGTGTTTATCGGTAGGAACAATAAAATAGGTTTTTACTTTTTACCAGATCGCATAGCCCTGAGCCTGTATATAAGACTACATCCTACTCTTCCAAAAGGGATAGTCGACCCCATCGAAGATAGGAGGCTTGGTGGAATATCTGTCTGTCGCCATGGCTCGCAGACCGGTTAAGATCTATAGACGAGAACTAACCGGCTTTGATACCAATTGAAGGATCGGAAATGGCAACAGAGAGGGGGTGAATGGTGCCTAATAAAAATTGCCCCAAAGTATCCACACTGATTTTCTTCTCTGATAGCTATGGAAGCTATGAAGAAAAATAATCTCTAACTGGAGATTGAAATCAAACTTGCTAAACAGAGCTACCAGCAAATAACACAACTTTGACCTTAACATGGACGAATTGATTTAAAAGGGATAGCAAAAACTGAAATTTAATCAACTAAAGGAGTTAACCAACTGCAGACCAACGAGAAACGGAAACTGCAATCTTGCTGTCCATACCACCCATGATTTCACTTTTTGGTAGCCAAAAGTAATTTTGCCAAATGTCCAGAGGGACCTCACAGAAGAGGTAAAGCAAGACCAACTATCTTTTAGAATAAATGAACAAGACTTCACTCAAAACACAGCCCAAAACTGATTGTAAGCTGCTGCCCAAAATGACGAGAATTAACACAAGAATTTTCAGAGCAAAGCGGATCAGAATCGCTAAATTTTGGAGAGCAAAATGCTGGCCGAAAACAGTGCAGGAAACAGCTACTAAAAGTGATGCTTGCTGCTGTCCAAAGATAGACTGGAGAGAGAAAAAAGTTGTGCTTGACAGCCTGAAAAGAACCTGCAACTGTTGGCTGTAACTGCTGCCCAAAAAGAAGGACTGCTGAACTGAAAATAGGAGGGAGACAACAACTCGAAGGACTACAACTAGTTGTCTAAAAACAGAATCAAAACAGCACTTGAATAGCAGAAAAGTAGAGGGAGGACTGCACCTACAGCAAGGAGAATAGAAAGCTGCGAGGCTGCTACGGACCAACCAAACCGAGAAGACAACTACCGGTAACAGTTCGCAAGCAGAGAATAGAGCTGGCCGAAAGCTTCACAAGACACAACAGTATCCTGGTCGAAATGCAGCAAGAAAGCACAGGAAAAGCAGCCAGAACACAGATGAACTTCTGTTGTTTTCCTCAACCGAAAAGAGCAAGACTGGATTTCTTTCGGCTAAAGCATCAAGATATATTTGCTCATAGGTATGATCTAGCCAAAATGGCCTTGAGGAGATACACTAACTCAGAACAACTTGGATTCAGCTCAAAAACAAAATAACATGAGAAGAACTTGAGCAAAACAACAAGACGGATCAAAGCCCATAAACCAAAAGATTTGAAGGTTTGCTCTAGGATATGAATTGGCCAAAGAGCCTTGAGATATTTTTCCTATTTAGAGCAAAAACTCAAACACAGAAATAGACCACAAAAGAACTAGCCATAACAACTCAAGCACAAGAATTCAAATTGAGACAAAAAGAGGAATGATTATATAAGAGGAATGATTACAAAAGGTTTGTCATCTCATATCCTGGGCAACACAAAACCCATAGAGACAACCAACAACCAAATTTTCACATGGGAATGAAACCCAAAACTCACTCTCTCTCAAACCCACACACACATGGAGAGAAAAATAGAAACCCTAACTTTTACCACAACTCTCTCAACTCTCCCACTAGAGAGCACCTCTATTTATAGCCCCCACTAATGGGTTTACAAGCCACTTTACCCATTAGGTCACAACAACTCCTCTCTTTATCCATTATGCCCTAACCACATCCACTTCCTTTTGTGCAGCCCTACGTATTTACCAAAATACCACTCCCGCACCTTCCAGGAAGCTTCCTCGTTTTTTGCTGTCGAAGCTTCGCGCAACCACTTCGAGTCCTCGCCGTTTTCGACATATCTCGACCGCTCTGACTTCAGCACCGCCTGTGCCTAGTCCGGTCACCCGTGTCTCGCCATGACTCCGTCTCAAAGTCCTGCAGCCATCACAGACAAGAAAACATATCACATAGCACCGCACAAAATATTATAATTAAACAATAGCATCCGTAGATAGCATGAAATGCCCGAGATAAACTCAAACTTTCCAGTGCACTTGTCAATTACTCATCACACACACGGGGTTACCTTCACATGGTCTCTCACCATCACCCTCTCCAATGACCAAGGTATAGAAGTGATCTTCTCTCCTCAAATTCCGGAAGTAGAAGAATGTGCCCTCTTTCAACATCAAGCCTTGGAAGAAGTGCTAGTAGTGCGGGAATACCCAGATATATTTCCCCGAGGAGTTACCAGGAATGCCGTCGGATAGGAAAATCGAGTTTGTGATTGATCTAGTCCCAGGCACCGCCCCAATCTCCAAGAGATCATATCGGATGCCTGCTAACGAGTTAGCAGAGTCGAAGAAGCAGCTTCTGGAATTGGAAGATAAGGGATACATCCGACCTAGTTCGTCGCCTTGGGGAGCACCCGTCCTGTTCGTCAAGAAAAAGGATGAAAGTTTGAGACTATGTGTGGATTACAAGGCACTCAATGATGTCACAATCAAGAATAATTACCCTCTGTCCAGGATCGACAACCTGTTTGATCTGTTAAAAGGAGCCGGTATCTTCTCCAAGATTGACATACGGTAAGGATATCACCAGTTGAAGATCCGTGAAGAGGATATTCCCAAGATTGCATTCTCCACCCGATATGGACATTATGAATTCACTGTTATGTCGTTTGGGCTGACCAATACACCAGCCTATTTCATGAGCATGATGAACAGTGTATTCATGAAGTACTTAGACAAGTTTGTGGTGATCTTCATCGATGACATTCTCATCTACTCCAAGACTGAAGAAGAGCATGAGCAGCACCTCAGGATAACTTTGGAAAAGTTTCGAGAACATCAGTTTTTCGCCAAATTCAGTAAATGTGAATTTTGGATTAAGGAGGTTGCTTTCCTCGGACACATCGTGACAGCCGAAGGAATTGCTGTGGATCCTTCCAAGATAGAAGTAGTAATGGAATGGAAGCAACCAAAGTCAGTGACAGAAATCAGGAGCTTCCTTGGACTTGCAGGTTATTACCGTCGGTTCATAGCAGGATTCTCCGAATTAGCCAAGCCAATGACACTGTTATTAAAAAAAGGAAAAGAATTTTGAATGGACGAAATCTTGAGAGCAGAGTTTTCAGACCCTTAAGAAAAGGCTTGTCTCAGCACCCGTGCTTGTTTTGCCGAATGTGCATTAGGACTTTGAGGTTTTCTGTGATGCCTCTCTCTTGGCTTAGACTGTGTCTTGATGCAAGAAGGCAAAGTAGTAGACTATGCATCGCACCAACTAAGCCCTCATGAGTGCAATTATCCTACTCATGACTTGGAATTAGCAGCCGTAGTGCATGCTTTGAAGATCTGGCGCTACTACCTTATCGGTAACAGTTGTGAAGTGTACACAGACTATAAGAGCCTGAAGTATATCTTCACCCAAGCAGAACTCAACCTAAGGTAGTGAAGATGTTTAGAGTTGATAAAAGATTATGATATTGGAATACATTACTATCTCGAAAAAGCAAATGTTGTGGCCGATGCCTTGAGCAGGAAGTCTTATGCGAATGTGGTGTTATCGGAGGAAGACCAGACTCGGCTTCAGGAAGGAGTCGCCCATCTAAGTCTGAACCCGGTGAATCCAAGCATTCTCGCCACTCTGGAAATACAACCTGCCTTGCCTGATCAAATCAAGGAGGCCCAGAAGGTTGATGAGGATATCAAGAAGATCAAAAAGATTATGAGGAAAGGCAAAGCACCAAGATTCAGTGAAGATGAGCAGGGCATTGTTTGGTTCGAGAACTGCGTTTGTGTGCCGAATAATCAAGAGATCAAAAACCTGATTCTCAAGGAAGCTCATGACACCCCGTACTCCATTCACCCAGGTCGTACCAAGATGTACTATGACCTGAGGGAAAGATACTGGTGGGTCAATATGAAAAGAGAAATAGCAGAGTTTATTGAAACCTGTGACACCTGTCAACGAGTTAAAGCAGACCATCAGAGACCTGCTGGAATTCTACAACCATTACCAATTCCAGATTGGAAGTGGGAAGAAATCGGTATGGATTTCATAACCGGACTTCTAAGAACACAATCGGGTTATGATTCGATTTGGGTAATCATCGACCGATTGACAAAGGTAGCTCACTTCATACCCGTCAAGACCACTTACTCCGGAAGTAAACTAGCGGAGTTGTACATGTCCCGAATTATGTGCCTGCATGGCGTTCCCAAGAAGATAGTGTCAGATTGAGGCAGCCAGTTCACTTCTCGATTCTGGCAAAAACTGCATGAAGAGTTAGGGAGTAAGCTCAGTTTTAGTACAGCTTACCATCCCCAAACAGATGGTCAAACGGAACGAGTTAATCAAGTACTGGAGGATATGTTAAGAGCTTGTACCTTGGACTTCGAAAACAGTTGGGACCATTCATTGCCCTATAAAGAGTTCTTGTACAATAATAGCTACTAGGCCAGTCTACAGATGGCACCTTTCGAAGCCTTGTACGGCCGAAAATGCAGGACACCCTTGCTTTGGGAACAGCAAGGAGAACCTCAAGAAGTTAATCCAAATCTACTTCAAGACGCCGAAGATAAAGTGAGAAAGATCAAAGACAGACTGAAGATAGCTCAATCTCGATAAAAGAGTTATGCGGACAACCGTCGTCGAGACTTGACCTTTGAGGTCGGGGACTACGTCTATCTTAGAGTATCCCCACTCAGAGGAGTCAAAAGGTTTCAAGTCAGAGGAAAACTTGCACCAAGATATGTGGGACCTTTCAAAATTCTGAACCGAAGAGGTGAAGTTGCTTATCAGTTGGACTTGCCGCCGAGCATGTCAGGAGTGCACAACGTCTTCCATGTCTCTCAGCTGAAGAAGTGCCTCCGAGTCCCCCGCAGAGCAAGCTGCGTTGGAAATCTTGGATCTTCAAGATGACCTTACCTATCGAGAACGAGTGTCGGACGGTACGATCAAGATCCTCGAGGAAGGAAGACCATCAGGTTCTGTAAAGTTCAGTGGAGCAACCACACCGAAAACGGAACCACCTAGGAACGAGAAGAGGATTTGAAGGCTAGCAATGCCCATATCTTTTGCTAGCCAGTGCAAATCTCGAGGGCAAGATTTCTTTTAAGGGGGGTAGGTTTGTGTAACATCCTGATTTTTGGGGATTTTTAAAAACTTTGAATTTAAAAATAAATTTCTAGAATTTTCCTGAATTTAAATAAAGCTTAAATGGAATTTTCAAAAGTTTTAAATAATTTAATATGATTAAATTATACTTCAACATTATCTGAAAACATTTTGATTAAGTTCCTTAAGTCACAAGAAATTTTCTGGAATTTTCTGGAATTAAATTAAGCTCCAAATAAACTTTAGAATTTTGAAATGATTTAATCTGAGTAAAATAAACATTAACATAAGCTGAAAATATTTTATTTGTGTTCTTGAGTCCCAAGGAATTTTCTGGTTTTTGGTGAATTTTCCGGATTTATTTGCTATTTTCTAGAGCTTTTAGAAGTTTATTTGAATTTGGAAAAGGTTTAATCGGAGAAATCCTCACCGCCGATCTTTCCCCCTCCGCGTGGCGCCATCCCGCCGCCCGCGCGTCGGCCTCCCGCCCTCTCCCTCGCGCGCTCGGCCCGGCCCGGCTCGCGCGCCTCGCATCCCGCGCCCAAACCGCCACGCGCGACCATCCAGCGTGCCGCGCTCGCGCCGCCTCGCTAACCTAGCACCGCGCCGCACTCGCCGGCCGTTCCGACCGCTCGTCGCCACGCGTCACGCATTCGCCGGCGCGGCGGCACTGGCAGCCGCCGTTGCCCCACTCCGCGCGCGCCGTCCGATCCTCCGTTCGCTCGTCCGAGCCGTCCACGCCAGCGCGTCGCGCCGCTCGCGCAAACCTAACCCTCGCGCCGCGCCCGTGAGGTGTCCGATCTCGCGCGAGATCTCGCCGTCCAACTTGATCCGAAGTCGCCACCGCGCCGTAACCGTCCCGAGCTCCTCGGTTCGCGTGATAAACGCGGCGCTTCGCCTCGGTTCGCGTGCCTCTCGTCGCCGCCGCCGAACCCTCGCCTCGCTCTCAGCGCTCGCGCGCCGTTCTCGGCCGCCTCGCCGTCGCCGTCGACCAGCAGCGTCATCGCCGTCGCCGGCGCGTCCCGCCGTCGCCGGTGAGCCTCCGCTCGCCGTCGCGCGTCGCCTTCCCGTCGCCGCCCTGCGTCGCGGACGCGCCGCTTCGCCCGCCTCGGTCACGCGCCGCCAAACCGCACACCGCGCGCGCGCGCCGCGCGCGCGCCTCGACCGCGACGCCGCCACGCGCCGCGCATCGTCACCGCCGCCCCGCGCCACTCCATCCGCGCCGTCCGCAGCGACGCCGCGTGCCGAGCCGCCACGCGTCGGCAATCCGCGCACCCACCGACACCGCCGCCGATCCGACCGCAGATCGGTCTGGATCCACGGCGCGATCGCGCCACGTGGCCAACCCTCGCCGTCGATCCCGCCGCGCGCGCGCGCGCGCGCGCGCGTCGACCCTAAGCCTACGTGGCAGCCACGTGGCAATGCCACGTCTGCGCCACGTCGGCCGATCCCGAGCCCGGTGCCACGTGGCGCCACGTCGGTGCCACGTCACCCTTTGCCGCGTGGCGGCACCGGCGCCGCACGCCACGTCGGCCCTACCCGCCCGCGCGCGCGATTATTCCATGGACCGGTCTGCGGTGAACTCGAATTCCGTGCACGGGTTCACAAGACCTGATGCACTTTTCGAATTTTCCCGATTAAATTCTAGATTAATTTTCCGAGAGCCCGTTCTCCTCCGTCCTAGCTCCGAATGACCCCGTTCTTTTTTCTAAATTCATATAAAATCGAGCTCTAGCTGTTGGTTCTAGTTTTGTGAATTTTGGAGTTCATTTGCTTGTCATTTTATGTGATTCTTTGTTTCCGGTCGTTTTCTCTCTCGTTAGATTCGGATTCCGGAGGAGCAGGTTTCGCGCCAGAAGACCAGGAGTACCCCGCTGAGCATAACGAAGGCAAGTCGTGTCCCTTGATCTTGTTGAACCCAATTTTACAAACTATTATTTAATTATTTTGCTTTAAATTACATTGCATTGCTATTTTTATTCAAACCTTTGCACAGGTAGCTATTGTCCCAATTGCAATTATACCTCCTTGGCATTTTGAAATACCATGATGCCTTTGTCACCATAGGTTGGGAGATTTATTAGTGATGCTAGTTTATTTATCACATGGGTTGGTGCGATAGATTGCTTAGCTTTGCTTATAGCTCCGATTGGGTTTATCATCACATATGAATTATCCAAATTTGACTTAATGAGATATGGAACTGTGGTTGGTGCCACGTATATTAAAATTTGTGCCATGACGTAGGTGCGTCATCGGGGATGATTATACAAATTGGTTTTCACTCGGGCGAGTGATCGTGCAGTAAAGGGGGAAGTGCAGGTGCACTTTGGGGGATGTGGTAGTCTCGCCCGGGTAATGTTAAGGACTTAACTTTGTGCGCCATTGATCGAGCCTTCAGTGCAAACCACATGTCAGTATGGGACGGACTGGTGACTAATTTGGGAGGTTTCAACTGTAATCTTGCCATTGAGATGAACATGGTTGCTGATTTCCATGTGGCGCAAGGGGGTGTGATCACGAAACCTAGCGGGCGGATTAAGTTGTAAACTGAACTTTGTAAAGGCCTTGTTGTGATTATCTTTAACGTGAGGATGTCACATCGTGTGGGTACAGTTGTGCAACCTCTGCAGAGTGTAAAACTATTCGAATAGCCGCGTCCTCGGTCATGGACAATGCTCGGTGATTTCACACGAGGGGTAGTTATTTGTGAAAACTTGTGAATTGTGGTTGGACGGTGAATGGTTATTTCACTGTTGGTTTAGCTTATGGATGGGAGGTCCATAAGTGGTGGGTTTAGCTTATGGATGGGAGGTCCATAAGTGGTTTATTCCAGTTCCTTTGATTATTTATTAATGTTTTACTTAAAAGTTCGCATTCAATCTATTTACTGTATTTCAAATGTCATTTATGCAAATGAACCTTTCAGCCTTCCTTTGGTAAGCCTTGCATATTATATTGCATTTATTGTTACAAACGACTTGCTGAGTACCAATGTACTCACGGCTTTATGCCTATGTTGCTCGATTGAGGAGAGGAGTACTATCGGCGGGAGGTTCGGAAGGAGAGTTCTACGACGACTTCACGGATTAGGCCGTTCTCCACTCGATAGCTTTGTGGCTTGTCGATTGGTCGCTACGCTTTATTTTGGATTTCATTTGCTATTTTGTTAAGCCCTTCCGCTAGAGATATTGTAAGCTTGGCCATAAGGTCGTATCTTTGATATTTTATCGATATTCGAGTTTTCCTTTATTATTATCGTGTGTATGGTTGTGATGACATCTATGTTTAACTGTGTGCACTAGCATGATCCTGGGACTAGTGCAGAATACACAGAGAGTCCGGATTTGCATATTCGGGTCTCGACAGTTTGTAACATCCCAAAAATTTTATTCCCTTGTTAAAATATTTTCTAGAATTTATTGGATTTTCCTCGATTTTATTCCAAGCCTTGAAAAGAGAAAATTCAAAATTTTCATTTCATAAAAGTCAAAATAAAAGTATTTTATTTTACAAAGGTAAAGATAAATGCATTTCATTTTCCTAAAGTCAAATCTGTAATTATAATAATTTTCAGGAATTTGCAAAGATTTAAAACCCTCCCTTTAAAGTCAATTTGTGTTTTTGGAAAATCCAATTATCAAAATGGGTTGAAAATATTTTTTTAAATCTAGAATAGTTCCAGAAGGCTCTCTGAATTTTTCTGGAATTTTCAAAAGTTATTTGGTATTTTTCTGAGTGTTTTAAAGCCTTGTAACATTTCTGAATATCAAAAATAGAATTAAAATCCAAAAACCCTCCCGGCGCGACACTTGTCGCAAATCGGGCCGGTCCCCGCCGCCGGACCTAACCTCGATCGTCCGATCCCACTTAAACCCTCTCCCCGCCTTCCCTCTCTCCTTGGCCGACATTTGGCGTGCATCCGACCACCTACCTCTCCGCCCGATCCAATCCCAACCGCCCATGGCCACTTACTGCTTCACGCTCCCCTCTCCTCTCCGCTTGATGCGTGGCCTAATCCGCGTCATCCCCCGTTGCTGTACCGAATCTGGTCCGCCCATAGCCACTTATCCCTTCGGCCACGCCCGAACAGCCCCGATTCAACCCCCGTTGTTGGATGGAATCACACTCGCTCGCGTTCACTTACCGGTTCACCCTTGATTTAGCGGCCGATCTTTTCCCTCGTGCCAGGTGTCGCGAATCAGACCGTCGCCCCTGCCCCTTTCCTTTTTTCTTCGCTCGCTGACCGGTGGAGCCCCCTTGTCAGACCCGTCGTCCCCGCGCCCTTTCCTTTCTTCTCCGCGCGATCCCCGCCGCTGCCGCCATTGATGTCGAAAACTGAAGCTTTTAAAGCTTCGATTTCCTTCCCGATTGGTTCCCCGCGCCAACTGGAAATTGAAATTCCCCCTCCACCGCGTCCGTTTCGAGCATAATTACCCTCAATTACAACCGTTTACACCGTCGCAATTACCTTTCCGTTCATTTCAACTCTAGCGTACGGTGCGCGGCCGTTACCTCCCCTCCACGCCTATAAAAGGTACATCCTGAGCACCCTCTACTCACACCGCCTCTCACTCGCCTCTCAATTCAAGCACCTGAGCCCTCAGAGCCTCCCCGCGCCCATTTTCCCCTCCGCCAGCCTCGCCAAATTCGGCGAGCAATCGCCGCCGCCTCAAGCCTCCCCGCGCCTCACTGACGCTGCTCCAATATTGTTCGTGCCTCGGCGATCTTTGTCCACCCATCCGCCGGGCATTTGCGCCACCGAAGGACCCCCGCCGCCGTGAACCCCTCCTTCGGCCGCCGCCTCTCTCCGTCGACTCGACGCACCGGTCATCTTCGCGACCCGCGCCAGGTACCGGTGGACTCTCCACACTTCCCTCTTGCTTTTGCGCCACTCGCCCAGCGCCGCCACCCACCGGATCGCCGGCCATCGAGTAATAATCTATCCTGGATAGCCGTGTCCACGGTCATGGACATGCTGAGTAAAGTCTTCACAGATTAGACTTGGACATTATAAAATTGGTTTTATGGATAAAAATGATGGTTTGGAAAATAGTCCAGGTGGGATGCCCATGGTTAGGTTAGCGTAGGTTGGAGCCTACACTAACGATATTACTTTGTTAAATCTTGTTTCATATGTCATATTAAAATTCAGCTTTTCATACTTACATTATCGTATTTAAAATTCAGTATTGCTTTTACGCACATTTACCCTATTAAGTCTTCCTTAAAATCCATTATGCATGCATCACTCTGTTATATCTCCTGGTGTGACTTGTGGAGTACTTCCAAGTACTCACCTTGCTAAAATTTGTTGCCAGACTTCGACGGCGGCTACGACGGTGAGGACTACTTGTGATGAGTAGGGCGCATCTTACGATCATTCGCTGTGGAAGAATTTGGATGGGTTGCGCTGCTATCTTTATTGTTTTCCGCTGCTTTTATTTTCAGTTGGCCTCGTGCCATTTTATTGTAAGACTTGGTCATATGGCCGTAAATTTGCTTAATATAATCTTGGTGATTTTGCGTGATATACACCACTGTTTACCCTGTGTGCACTAGCTTTTCCTGGGATTGTGCGATTTACACAGAGGGACTTGGAGTGTTGTTCTAGGTCCCGACAAGTACGGAGTGATAGAAACTCGTGTGAGGTTTTAGCCGATATAAATGTAATCGCTATAGTATGTATTACAATTAACTTGCTGATCCTGTGTAGAAAATACACTCCGTTTGAAAGATAGTTGCTATAGAAGGAGAAGAGGCCCAACATCAAGAGCTACTGTTGCCTTTGCTAGGTTATGAGCTTGAAAATTAGATTCCCTTCCTTCATGGAAGAACTTGGTTTGCGGGAAAAGTATGGTCTTCTTAGAATTTTGTTGAGGACCATTGTAGTTGTATAATTTGTTGGCTTCTAAATTCTTGATCAGCTCCAAAGAGTCAGGAGCAACCATCACTACTACAGAAAGCCTAATTCTAGAGTACACAACATCACAGATAATTTCACAAAATCGTCTGTAATGTATACTATCATAGATGATTTTAGTTTAGAGACCGTCTATGTTATTACCAGTGCTAAAAACCATTTATGAAGATTTCATATCACAAATGGTTCATGGTAAAAACAGTCTGTGAAGCATCACAGAAGATTTTTGCCATGAACTGTCTGTGATATTACCAAATATCATAGATGATTTTTAGTTTAAATCGTCCGTGAATTATCATAGATGGTTTATAATACAAACCGTTTGTGATAATTAAGTCATCACAGATGATTTGCATTAAAAAATTATCTGTGATAATTTCACTATATTAATTGCACGTAGAACTATGGACCCTCTATCTTGAATTCCAGATGTAGACTGTTGCTTTGAGCTGGAGGCAAGGCTTTCAGGCTATTTGGTGAAAGGAGACTATTTGGTAAGAGTGATTGAAGATTTATGAAGTTCTTGACTACCTATGGTTAGTAATGTAATTTATTCTTCATTGTATTAAAATTTAGATCTAACTTTTGGTGACTGAAATTGAATATGGTTTAGATCTACTTGGCCATGTATGATCAGTTCCCATCATGTGGGCAGGCCAAAATGGTCAGAATTGTTAGTTATAATTGGTTCTCGGGAAATTGGCTTTTAAGCCTCAATACAAGTGATATATATCTAGTATACTAATTAATTAATTTAATATTTAATACTAAATTGTTATATATATATGTATAACATAGGACCGAAGCTGAATGTATGCTGTGAACCGTGTGAGTGAAGAGTACATTAATGGTGGGTCTGCTTTTACAAGAGCTGTTGAGGAGGATATGTTGAATAAGGGGGTGGAATATATGTACTGTCCATGCATTGACTACGAGAATATAAAGATGTTTAAGAACCGAGCACAGATTGAAGCGTATTTGATTTGAAGGGGTTTCAAAAAGGGGTATACGCATTGGATCAGTCATGGCGAAGAGAAGATTACACAGGAATGTGAATGATATATATATATATATATATATATATATATATATATATATATATATATATATGTGTGTGTGTGTGTGTGTGTGTGAATTTGCATTTATGTATATAAGAATGTGTGTTATATATATGTGAATTTGTATTTATATATATATATACGAATGTGTGATATATATGTGAATTTGCATTTATGTATATAAGAATATGTGATATATATATATATATGTGTGTGTGTGTGTGTGTGAATTTACATTTATATATATAAGAATGAGTCATATATATGTGAATTTATATTTATGTATATTTATCTTCACAGACGGTTATAAAGAAAAATTGTTTGTGATTTCTTATTACAAACGGTTCTATTTGAGAACTGTTTGCGATGATACATATCACGTGTAGTTCTCAAATACAACCGTCTATAATAATAAATCTTCAAAGACAATTCTAAAATAGAACCGTCTATAATAATAAATCATCACAGACGGTTTTACTTTACAACCGTCTGTGATGATAAATATCACAGATGGTTCTCAAATAGAACCGTATGTGATTATTACCCCTATATATGAAACTCTAGGGTTATTTGCACCGTACTTACGCTACACCAACCCTCAATTAACTCCACCTCCCTCGACTCCAGCAACCCTCCTCCCCTGCGCCCAGCGCCCCTCACTTCCCCCGAGCACGTCGCCTCTCTGAGGTTTACGTTGCCTCCCCTGAGCCTGTTGCCACCTCCCCCGAGCAATCGCTGCCTCCCCCGACTCCAGCGGCCGCCTACCCCAAGCAGTCGCTGCCTCCCCCGACTTCGACGACCCTCCTCCCCCATACCCGACGCCCTCCTCCTCCCTCTAGCCTTATGGGTACCGATTTTGTCGTCTTCCTCTAGCCCTAGTACCTCGGCCTCACGCTGCCTTCCCCCTAGCCATTTTTGCCATGCCGCTGCTCTGTGAGATTGCTCTCTACTTCTTTTATTGTATATTCTGCATTTGTTAGCCATACTAGTTATTATTTCTAAAATTTTACGATAAAATCTAGCACTGGGAGGTCACTTGCATAATAGATTGTGGGCTTTTAGTTGCTCGATGAGGATCTTTGTCAAATTGATATTACAGTGACTATTTAGACTCATCTGCTAGTGTGATCTTTTCGTATACGGTTGATTACTTCTGTTGTGTGTAATTGCTAGCTTTTTCAATTGCCTTAGTATAGTTTTTATTCTGTCCAGCATATTGTTATTGATCCTTTGCTGAATATATATATATATATGTACATGTTGTTTATGCAATTGCTGAATATACTTATCATCACATCAGTATAAATCTGTTATTAGTGATTGATTTTGGCCGAGGTTTACTAGCTGTCTTTTATGCTATTAACATTGTATAGCACTGAGATAATATTTGCATAATCATTTGCATAATATTTATGCTTATACCCTACAACCAGGGGTAAGTGCTGCACTAGTTGCTATACTTAATGATTTCTACTTTATAAGTAACATGAGATTAGATTTAATGACCATGACGACATACCTGTGTAGGTTCCACTGGATTCTAATTATAATTATACCAAAATCGAACAACATAATATACCTTGATTCCCTAAAGAAAAACAAAACTAATAACTTCACAGTTGTCGGACGATTAATTGATAAATAAATACATTTCCTCCAAAAATAACTATATTGTAGTCTTTCTTTTCTTCCCAATGACTAAGACTAACTTTTTGGAATCACGTAGATCGTTCGTCATGTATGTTGCAGAGGTACAGAAATCAAAAGGAGGGACCAACGCCCTGCGACATGTTCAAAATTTTTCGGTATTCACTAATACACATTAATCATATATAATATTTTGTAGTAATACCTCTCGAATTAACAAATTCTATTTTTACAGTGCCACCAGCAGCCTCCGGGCAACACCTGTGGATTCTATGTTTGCCGTCATATGCAACTACTCCTCGATTCCTCGAAGATCAATGATCCTCAGATTTGTCATTATTGCAATAATTATTTCATACTTATCAAGTTATATATGTATACATGACATTGATATTCCTATCGACAGGTTGTGCCCATCGCTACAACTGCGTTGGAACAAGCCGAACTCGCAACAATTCGTGGAGAGTATGCGTACTTTTTGATATCTAAAGTCATAAAATCAAATAGTGAGTTTCACAATGTAGAATAAATTTGATTGAGATAAGATTGACCTTAATTATATATGTATGTATTTGTTAATGGATAATTTATTTTATTTCAATTAATTGATTTGCGAAATAGATGTTTTTGTTTCGAAAATGAATGAATGTGAATTGGATATATACTGTGTTAATCTGCTTGTTTCAGAGGGCATAGGTAGCAATTCCTAAGACTAGCCATAAACAGAAATAGATTTAGGAAAATAAATGAATATCACAGACGATTTCTAGTAAAAACCGTCTGTGATATGTAAGTATCTCAGATGGTTTCAACTACAAACCGTCTGTGATAGTTAAATATCACAGGCAGTTTCAACTACAAACTATCTGTGATAGTTCAATATCACAGGCAGTTTCAACTACAAACCGTCTGTGATAGTTCAATATCACAGATGGTTTGTAGTTGAAACCGTCTATGGTACTTATTTATCACAGACGGTTTCAACTGAAAAATCGTCTGTGATAATCAACTATCATAGACAGTTTATAGTTAAAATTGTCGGTGATAGTTGCATCATAGAAGGTTTAAAAGCCGTTTATGATGACCTCATTTCATTACTGACCCATAAATTCAGATGGCTCATAAAACTATCTATGATGATGTTTTTGAATCATCTGTGATAACGTTTTTGTAGTAGTGCATGACTAGGGGTGGACCCTCCCGTGTGGCGAGGTATGGCGGTTGTCCTAGCTCCCCTCCCTCCCTCCCCTACGACTCCCTAGACCCCTGCATCGACCACAACGATCGGTGAAGCAAGGAGCATGGCAAGAAGGCGAGGAGGTGTAGACAAAGAGTCCTTTGCCATTTACCCGTTTTCTTCATTCGCTTGGGCCGATGAGGGCTATTGGCATGTGGCTTCATTTGTTTGGTCTGGCCCAATAGAAGAAAGGAGTAAATGACAGAGTAGCGGAGGCAAGCTAGGCACCGATTCCCCCACATAGTTTCTCTCCTTGTAACCCTAGAGAGGCGACGACCAGAGGCTGGAGCAGCATGCAACAACCAAAGAACGGGTGTGGTGGCTAGTCAACCAGTGGCTGGAGCTGCATGCGGTGACCAAGGCTTGAATCTCTAGTGAGAGAGTAGTTTGGGGCAGCCAGCGCCAATGAATCCCTTGCTAGAGATGGGATTGGCACGGTGGTTGGGGGCTTGGGGCGGCTAGCGGCAGCGTCAATCAACCAACACTTGCGACTGAAGTTATGTTTTGGAGACTATTCAATATTCAAAATAAAATGTATTTGTAAATAGAAGAAGTAACCGCCAATGTACCAGAACTCTCGAGAAACATTCGAGTTTGGAATAAGTCCATATAACACCCCAAACTTTGTTTGAAAGTTTGTCCTACACCCTGAACTATAAAGCCAGATATTTGACCTCCTAAGCTTTGTAATCTGGATAAACGACACCCAGACCCGGTTTTGCATTGTGATAATACCTGTGTGGGGTGATACGTGGGCAGTTTTACCACATAGGATGACACACAAGCCAAGTGAATCAATAACATATGAGGCCCATAAGGGCTTCTCCCTTACCGAGTTCCTAGCAGTACTTCCATGGCCACCACCCCTTGTAGTTTCCTCCCTCTGTTTCAATTTAGGAGAGAAGACCATGTGGTTCACACCTATCATTCATCTAAACTTGATTATCATGTTATTCTACGTGGTAAAATCACTCATCGCGTTACATGGGCACTACCACCATAAGAAACCAGGTCATAGTGTTATTTAAAGTAGATTGTAAAGTTTGGATGGTCAAATATATGATTTCATAGTCCAGGGTGTTGAATAGACTTTTGAGCAGTATCATAGTCCAGGGTGTTGAATAGACTTTTGAGCAGTATGGAGTTCCACCCTAGGATTGTACTAATAAAAGCTATTTTTATATACAGATGTTTATCAACAGTGGCGAAACTGGAACACAAATGATCTGGGTTTATCACTTCACCATATATATAATAATATATATAATTTTCAAGCAACATCATACTAAACGGTAATTTGTCGGGCAATTTTAGCATCAATAGTTTAATATAACTGATGGCAATGTATGATTACAAAGGAATAGTTATTAAAATGCTTACCAATATTAGTAGCATTATCTAACACTTTCCTTTTTAGAAACCATTCCATAAATTTACCCATCGTTTAATTGAAAACTCAACAATTCAACAATAATATAACAGAAAAATACATGTAGAAGTTTATTTACTTGACATTGTAATCAAACACTGTAAGTTCAATCCAAATCTTGGTCTATTATGGGCACATGGATCACAATCACCGATTACTACAATTTTGCCTTTGATTTGTAATGAACTAGACCGGTATTCTAAAAATCCAAATTGAAACTCTAAGCTTAACCTTACAATTTGACAAAAAAAAACAAAAAACATCACATCAAAAACCTAACTCACAATTTAGCCCTTGTTCTTGAAGAAATCAAAAGAATTGAGAGAAATTTTGAATAAAGTACATATAAATCGGGTGGATCAAAGCCTCCTTTGGCTGGCGAGAGCGCGAGGCAATCAAGGGAAACCAATGGTGGCTGATTTCTCCCTTTCTTCGGCAAGTAGTTGTTGCGTGGCTGGGTGCACCCATACGACGCGGCACATATCTAGTGGCTCATGCGATCGTGCAGGACAAATGGGTGTTGAGGATGGCTACGACATGCTCTATGCTTCAGTGTCGTTCAAATGGACTCACATAGTCTTGATGCTTATGTGCAGCGCTGGATGCCTCGGTCTGCTGCAATTCTCCTTCTTAGACTGAATGCTGCCTCATGGGCCGACGCAAGTCTGACTCCTTGTGGGTTGATGCTTGTTGCTAGATGCACCAAATTTAGTCTGAATGGTTCACACATGGACCAGAGATGTTGATTGCTACTAAAATTTTTTTGAACCCGGTGTCCTATGACAATGGGTGGGCCACCATGTTTTCACCCTGCTTATCAGTTGAGCAAGGGACATATTGACAGCACAGTAGTCGACTGGGCTGCCTAGGATGACAAACGACATGCGCCTGAGAGACCTCCCGAGCTTTGTCCGCACGACGGATCCCCAAGACGCCATGCTCTTCTTCTGTTTGCGATCCACGGTCCATGGAATGCCTCTGAACCGCCCCAACCGTCATCATCCTTCACACCTTCGATGAGCTGGACCATGAGCTCATCGATGCAATGTCAGCCATCTTGCCGCTCGTCTACGCCGTGGGGCCACTGCCACTACTCGCTGGGCACATCTCCTGCCGTCACATGGACACGCTAGTCTCCAACCTCTCCGTGGAGAACCATGGGTGCTTGGAGTGGCTTGGAGGCAAGAAACTCAACTCTGTGGTCTACATGAACTTCGGGAGCGTAGTACTACTGACGAACGGGCAGTTGGTGGAGTTCGTGTGGGGGTTGGCCAACAACGGCTACAATTTCTGTGGGTGATCAGAAACGACCAAGCGAAGGGTTCCACACCTTCCCTCGTGCTGCCTCTTGAGTTCTTTGGAGGAGACCAAGGAGAGAGAGGCCACGTGAAGAACTGGTGCTCCCAGGAGGCGGTGTTAGGAATAATTAAGATTTTTTTAGTACAACAAAGATACATTCATACACACACGCACTTAACACCACATACATACCTACACACCTATGTGGGTGTGTCCAATGTGCACGTCTGAAACTAGAGACGAAGACCTAATATCTCTAGTAGTACAGGCACGCATTTTGACCACTAAACACATTCACGTGCACGAATGTACTCAAAGGACACTATTCATGTAAACAGTACCAAAGGGGCACTGTTCACATGAACAGTGAATCCCCAAAATAATGCGCACCCTAAGCTCGAAGTCGGGCAGGCTAATGTTGAGACTCGAATATACAAATCCGGACTCTCTGTGTATACGGTACTATTTCAGGATCACGCTAGTACACACAGTTTAACATAGATGAAATATCAACCACACACACGATAAAATAAAGAGAAAACTCAAATATTAATAATTATCCAAATACGACCATATGGCTAAATTTACAACTTACTAGCCCGAAGGGCTCAAAACTAGCAGCGGAAAACGAAAAATAAGTGTAGAAGTCATTCGACATACCCACAGGCAATCGACTGGAGAGCGAAATCCTAATCCGTGAAGTCACTGAAGTATCCTTCCTCTGGTATCTCCTACTGGTATAACTCATCCTCTTCAACTGAGCAATAGTGGGCATAAAATCGTGAGTATATTGGTACTCAGCAAGTCGTTTGTAACAAATGAATGTAATATAATATGCAAGGCTTACCAATGGATGGCTGAAAGGTTAATTTGCATAAAGCAATATTTTGAAGTAAATATGATAAATAGGCTAAAAGCGAATTTCAGTAAAAACAATAAATAATAAATAAACAATAGAATTGCATAAACCACTTGCGAACCTCCCATTCACAAGCTAAACTATCAGTGAACTAACCATTCACTTTCCAATATAACCAATCCAAGTTTTTATGAAAATTCTGCCCCTCGTGTGAAATCACCGAGCATTGTCCATAACCGGGGATACGGCTATTCGAATAGTTTTACACTCTGTAGAGGTTGCACAACTGTACCCACACGATATGATAATCCTCACGTTAAAGAAAATCTCAACAAGGTATTTACAAAGTTCAACCTCAACTCAGTCCCACCCGCTAAGGTTTCACCGTTGAGTAGGTTAACCACCTAGTCGATAATTATCCTCTCTTGCGCCTCATGGAAATCAGCAACCATGTTCATCACAATAGCGAGATTGAAATTATAATATCTCAAATTAATCAGCCAGGTCTATCCCATACTAGACATGTGGTTTGCACAGTAAAGCTCAGATCAATGACGCACAAAGTTAAGTCCTTAATATTACCTAGGCGAGACTTCCACATTGTACGAAGTGAATCCACACTTCTCCTTTTACTGCACGATCACTCGCCCAAGTGAAACCAATTTTGTATAACTAATACCAATG
Organism: Melocanna baccifera; assembly: GCA_036346265.1. Taxonomy (NCBI): domain Eukaryota; kingdom Viridiplantae; phylum Streptophyta; class Magnoliopsida; order Poales; family Poaceae; genus Melocanna; species Melocanna baccifera. The sequence continues at coordinate 25,739,294 of CM070680.1, read as the reverse complement.
ACACACAAATGTCACGGCATAAATTTTATAACTGTGGCACCAACCACGATTCAATATCTCATTAAGTCAAATTAATCAATTAATCACATATGATACAGACCCACTGTAATATAAGCATGGCTAAGCATATTAATCGTACCACCAATGTGACATCTAGTATAGTATCACTAAGCAATTTTTTAACCTATAGTGACAACGGCATCATGGTATTCAAAGTATCAGGGATGATAACTACCAAGTACAAGAGTTTGTAACAAAATAGGGATACAGGATAATTAAAATTAAAATAAATAAATAATGGATTGAAAACTAGATTCAACATGATCAAAGAACATAACTGCCTTGGTTTGGCTCAGCGAGGAACTCGGGATCTTCTAGCGGCGCTCCTGCTCCTTCGAAGACGGGATCTAACGAGAGAAAAAACGATCAAAATAATAAAATCAAATCAAATAAAATTGAAAAGAACTCTAAAAACCTTAAAACTAGAACCAAAAGATAGAGCTCGATTTTAGATGAATTTAGAAAAAAGAACGGGGTCAATCGGGGTTAATGCAGAGGAGAACGAGCTCTTAGAAAATTAAATGGCTGAAAATACTAAAAATAAAAAAAGTTACTGTGCTATGGACTCGGTGCACGAGAAGATGGGTTTACGGTGGACTCAGCTCACGAAACAGTGCACACAGCGGAATGCTGACGTGGCGGCTAGGGCTGACGTCGTACTGACACGTGGCACGTTGACGTGGTATGCTGATGTGGCAGCTGGGGTTGGTCGGTGCTTACGTGGCACTACCGTGGCACGGTGGGCTGACGTGGCACCGACACGTGGCTGTTGACTCGGACGGGTCGGGTGCGGCTGTCGTCGGCATGATCCGACGGCACGGGTGAGGATACATGGCATAATCTCGGCCGTCAATCCAGATCTAGATCGATGGTGGCGCTAGGGAGGTCGGTCCATCGAATGGTCGACGCGTGGCGGTGCAGTGCGGGCGTGGGCGCGCGGCCTGAGGGGCGGTGCTGGTCCGGCAAAGTGGGAGGACGGCAGCAGGTCCGACGACGGTGAGGCTCGGGACGGCGATGAGGCTCACCCAAGAGACGACGGGATGGCGGCAGACGGTGGAGTGGCGGGAAGGTGCTCGGTTCCAAGGGTGGAGATCTTCGGCGACGGTGGCGAAGTCCGGGCCCGACGGCGGTGCTTGGCGAGGAGGAGGTGGCGAACGGCGATGAGCTCGGGGTGCTGGGGAGGGCGGCGATGCACGACTTATATGCACGGGACCCGGGGTAGACTGGCTCGGTCACGGCGCGAGCGCGGGTTCGACTCGGGCTCGAATGTCGAGGCGGGCGTGGTCGGGATGGCGGCGGCGGAGTCCCGATCGGGGACGACAGGTGGGGTGCCGACACATGGACAGACGGGAGGGAGACGTGTGGTGTGAATGGCGATCGAATGGCCACAGGAGATCGCACCAATGCACAGCACGCGATGGCCTGGATGGCCGACACGTGGCACTTGCGGGCGATCCAGTGGCTGCGGCGACGTGGGGCTGCGAGCGGGCAGATGCCCGACGCGTAGCTACGGCGGGGATTGCATGATGGCGACGGCTGAGCTGGTGAACAGTGATGGGCCAGGGGCATTACTGTTCACAAGGATTTTCTCCGGGTTTTCTTTTTCAAAAAAACAAATAAAATAAATTGAGCTTTTTAAAAATAGGAAATAAATCCAAAAAATTCTGCAAAAATTCGAGAAAAATCCTTGAGACAAAAGGAATCCAAATAAAATATTTTTAACTTATGTTGATATTTATTTTAATTAAATTAAATCCTTTTTATTTCTAAAAATTCATTTTAAATTCGATTAAATTCCAAAAAATTCCATAAATGCAATTTTATTTTACAGACTTTAAAAAGGGCTTAAAATAGGATGTTACAGCTAGCTCCCCACCGGAATGCGTAGCTGCAATAATCAATATTGTTTGCATGATAGAGTATTAAGTTGTTTTTGTTGAGAAATCATCGCTGGCTAGTCCAGTTCAATCAATTTATCTTATGCAAAAAAGATGGATCAAATACAGAATATTATAAATAATAAATTGAACACAGAGAGATGAGAGAAGAACTCCTTTCTTTATTCGTTTCTCTGTCCACATCTAGCTTTACAACGATTAGGACCCCTATTTATATACTAAGTGGAGGGTGCCTACCAATGGGCCAAGCTTATAGGCATAGACCCAGGTTTTCCAACACTCCCCCTTTGACACTCATCCACATATTCATATCTCATTAATACTCCATAAAAAACCAGTGAAAAAAATTTGAAGAAAGAGTATATGATATGTGTTATGTTGTGTTACACAAATTGCTTCATTAAAAATCTTGGCCAAGAAACTTTAGGAAAACTCGTCAAAGGAAAAAAGAGTACAATCCACTCAATTTTATTTAATCTATAGAATTTATTCTCTAGGTACTCAATCTTCATGATCAAGTTTAATAGTAAACTCGAAAAGAATCTCCCCTAGAGTTCTGCAGTTCTCTAAGTCTTATCATTCCAATTCCATATACACATCTTTCAAAATTAGATACTGAAAGTGACTTAGTGAATAAATATGTAAGATTTTCAAATGACTTAGTATACATTACCTTAATTTCGTCTATCTTTTACAATTCATAAGTATAGAAGAACTTAAGGTTGATATGTTTTGTTAAATGGCTCTTCATGTAACTCGTCTGTACTTGTGCAACATAAACTGCATTATCTTCATAAATAATTATGGAAGCTTGCACGATATTTAGTCCATATGACTGTTAGATGTGGTGAATCATCCATCGATGCCAAGCATATTCTCGTACGGCTTCGTCCAACTCTATGATTTTCGAGTGATTCATTGATGTCGATACAAAACTTTGCTTTGACGATTTTCATAAAATTACAGTTTCACCACATAGCAATACAAAGCATGTTTGCGATCTAGCTGTATGCAGGTCTGACAAGTACCCAGCACCTGCATAGCTAGTCATATTTAGATCCTGGTTCTTTCTGTAGAATAATCCAAAATCTTTGCTTCCCTGGAGGTATCTGATGATGTCATTTATTCTCTACCAATGCTTTTTGGTAGGTTCTGCACTATACCTTGCTAACAGGTTTATGGCAAATACAATGTTCGATCTAGTGCAGTTTGCTAAATACATGAGTGCTCCTACTACACTTAAGTACGGGAATTCTGGTCCCATGACTTGCTCCCCTTCATCTCTAGGTCTGTATGAATTCTTGTCTTGCTGCAAAGATCTTTTGAGCATTGGTACTTTTTTTCAAATCAAAACCTTTCTAACACCTTCTGAGTGTAAGTTGACTGATGCACTAATATCCCTTCTGAGACATGCTTGAGATACAAGCCTAAGCAATATTTAGTTTTACCCAAATCTTTCATTTCGAACTTTAATTCTAGGTAAGAGCTCGCTTCCTTGATATCTTCCAAGGTTCCAATGATATTTAGATCATCTACATATACTGAGATTATACAAAATCTATTCTAGAATTGTCGTATAAATACATAGGGATAATCCTCACTGTTCGTGTAGTTTTCTTACATTGCAAATCACTTAAGCAATTATATCACATTCTGCTTGATTGCTTAAGTCCGTACAATGATTTTATGAGTTTTACCCTATATAGGTTTCTATTTGTTCTATCTTAGTTAGAGACAAGGATACCTTCAGGTATATTCATATAAATATTTGAATCCAAGTTTCCATAAAAGTATGGCGTTACCACACCCATCAATTTCATTTCTAAATTTATATTTGCCACCATCGAGATTAAATATCTAAAGGGAATGCCACCCATGACCATGGAATATGTTTCTACATAATCAACTTCTAGACGTTGAGTGAAATCTTGTGCAACAAGTCTTGCTTTATATCTTATAATTTTATTTTTCTTATTTCACTTTCAAACAAAATAGATATCAATATTGGTTGTTGTCCTATTCATATATTCTCTTGTGTGCACATAGTTTATAGATATTTCATCACGGGATGATTTTCTGTAGTTCTTCTGCTTGCTCACTGTTCCTTCTAGTTGAGAAGGCAAGTCCCTTTAGTTTGTAAGCTCTGATATATGTGCATACATCCATGCTGGTTTCTCCCTCTGTGAAAATGTTCAGATCCAGTATGCCATATTTTGCAAGTGCCGTACTGGTACCAGGTCTCAACTAGATCCCTTGCTGGTTCTGGGGAACTTTGGTAATTGGCTGTGTCAAGTCATTCTTATCCTTTTTCATCAGGCATCCCCAGTTACTTGGGATTCGAGTGGTCGGATTTCTCGTTGTTTTATTATGAGGCCTTTGGATGGGATTAGAGATACATTCTACTTTCTTCGGTATTTCAACCCTCTCTGGTGTATTGCGTGCAGTCAAATGCGACTTAATCACGTTCTTTAAATCACTAAAGTGGTCTGGCAGTTGGTTTGCAAATGCCTGCAGATCAATGATCTTCTAGAATTTTCTATTTGCTTCACTAGTGTGCGGGTCATGTGCATGGATTCATGTGGGTTGCCACGTAATTTTTTGGTATTTTTCATCAAGGGGTGGATTTCCTCCTCCTAATGTCAGGAAACTATCCTCATCAAATATACTATCAGTAAAACGGGTGTTATGCAACTCTCATGTCATCAGGTCAAAATACCTGATTATGGATGCTGTTTCATGACCAATATACATCCCAGGCTTTCAGAGAGGGGCTATTGCAATACGCTGTGGTGGTGGGTATAGGTACATAAAATTTGCACTCAAACCTACGGAGATGAGAGATTTTTGTTAGTGATCCTTGCGCTAGCTACATAGGTGAATGGATGTTATATGCTGAAGGTCTAAAATTGATGAGATTTGCTGCATGTAGGACTGCGTGTCCCAAAGATGCAGTTGGTATATTACAATTCTACAAAAGCAGTCGGGCAAAAAAATTAATCCTCTTAATTAATATCTCTGCTAGTCCATTCTAGGTTTGGACATGGGGGGACAGAGTGCTCAACTTTAATTCCTTTTGCCATGCCATCATCATCAAATTTATTTGAAGTAAATTCTCCGATGTTATTCATTCTGATAGGCTTTATATGATGATGAGAAAAATTATTTCTAATTTAAATTATCTGTGAGATCAGTTTTATAAAAGCATGATTTCTCGTAGATAATAAACATACATGCGACCATTTCGAGGAAACATCGATAAGCACCATAAAATATTTAAATGGCACCGACAGAGGCTGTATAGAACCGCACATATCTCCTTGGATGCGTTGTAGGAATGCAGGAACTTCATCCTTCACTTTCAGAGCAGAAGGTCTAGTAATTAATTTCCTGGTGGCACATGTGGGGCACACAAAATCTTTCTAATTTAGAAAATTCTTTACATCAATATTATATCCCTATGAATTATATGTAGGTGGCTTAATCTATCTTGCTAGAGATAGAAAAGTTTAGAGCTTCTAAATATATATTTCACTTTCAAACAAATACCCACTTACGTCCTATAGGGTGCATATGGGGAGGCATGTAGCTTACATGCCCAAACATGTCTTTTTTATTCAGATATAATAATTTAGTTTATATTACCTTTGTTTAATCCTCTCAATCTGATCTTTTCTTACATTCAGCGAACAATGTAGGCTCTGGATCAAGATCGATGATTGTGGTAATATTTTTTTTGCAAAATAGATATCAATATTGGTTGTTGTCCTATTCATATATTCTCCTATGTGCACATAGTTTAAAACTATTTCATCATGGGATGATTTCTGTAGTTCTTCTGTTTGCTCACTGTTCCTTCTAGTTGAGAAGGCAAGTCCCTTTAGTTTGTAAGCTCTGATATATGTGCATACATCCATGCTGTTTTTTCCCTCCGTGAAAATGTTCAGATCCAGTATGCCATATTTTGTAAGTGCCGTACTGGTACCAGGTCTCAACTAGATCTCTTACTCGTTCTGGAGAACTTTGGTAATTGGCTATGTCAAGTCATTCTTATCCTTTTTCATCAGGCATCCCCGGTTACTTGGGATTCGAGTGGTCGGATTTCTCGTCCTTTCATTCTAAGGCCTTTGGATGGGATTAGAGATACATTCTATTTTCTTTGGTATTTCAACCCTCTCTGGTGTATTGCGTGCAGTCACATGCGACTTAATCACGTTCTTTAAATCTCTAAAGTGGTCTGGCAGTTGGTTTGCAAATGCCTGCAAATCAATGATCTTCTAGAATTCTCTATTTGCTTCACTAGTGTGCGGGTCATGTGCATGGATTCACATGGGTTACCACGTAATTTTTTGGTATTTTTCATCAAGGGGTGGATTTCCTCCTCCTAATGTCAAGAAACTATCCTCATCAAATATACTATCAGTAAAATGGGTGTTATGCAAATCTCCTGTCATCAGGTCGAAATACCTGATTATGGATGCTGTTTCATAACCAATATACATCCCAGGCTTTAAGAGAGGGGCAATTGCAATACGCTGTGATGGGGGGTATAGTTACATAAAATTTGCACTCAAACCTATGGAGATGAGAGATTTTTGTTAGTGATCCTTGCGCTAGCTACATAGGTGAATGGATAATATATGCTGAAGGTCTAAAATTGATGAGATTTACTGCATGTAAGACTGCGTGTCCCAAAGATGCAGTCAGTACATTTGTGACGGCATCCACCTGTTGCGGGCCCGCCCCCACCGGAGTCATCCTTTGACATTTGTGACGGCGGTGAGTCCGAGTCCTCCGCTGCATTGCGCATGTTGGAGGTGGGGAGGGAAGGGGAGGTGGAGCTGGTGGATACTATCCTGCTATGGTTAGGGATTGGGTGATCGGAGCGGAGGGGGAAGTGCTCATGTGAGACTGGAAAAATGGATTAAATAATGATTAGATCTGAGCAGCGAGGAGGTGGACTGGAGCCTGAGTGAAGAAAAGCCTTTTTATTCTTCTCTCTCCCCTGTTGTAAATAGGAGTATTTTTCCCCTTCGCTACCCAAACAAATGTGGAGTAGCAGCAGCAATGTAGCATGGCTTGTTTCTTTTGTCTCTCGGTTAACTTACCTCATTATCAAGTACTAACTCCCATACTATGTCCATCCTGGTACTGTCTTGGCATGAAACTTTTTTTTGGTCTTTGCAGGGTTGAAGTGTTACTCATGTTGAGAAACCCTCGTTGGCAACCAGTCCGAGCGATTCTTCTGTTTAGAACAAGAACGAATCAATCACAGAAGGCGACAAAATAATAGATTGAATACAGAGAGAGGTAGAGAGAACTCGTGGTCTTTCTTTATTGCTTTCAATTCATTGGGTGTACAAAATCAACCATATGGCTCCCTATTTATAGAACATAGCGAGGTGCCCAGCATGGGCCTGGGCCCAAGTTTCCTAATACTCTCTCTTGGGCACTCACCCGACATACTCATGCTTTATTAAAACTCTATAAAAACTCAGTGGGAAAACTTTAGAGAAAGAGTACATGATGCATGTTATGCTGCGATGCACGAATTGGCTCATTAAAAACCTTCGTCAAGAAACTTCAGGAAAAAGGAAAAAAGAGTACAATTCACCCAACATCATTCAGTCTTCAGGACTTTTATTCTTCGGGTACTTAATCTTCAGGATCATGATTCACTAGCGGGATTTAGAGAATTCTCCCCTTGAATTCTGCACTTCTCTAAGTCTCATCATACCAATCCCTCGCACGTACCTTTCAAAGCTAGATGCGGGGAGTGACTTTGTGAATAAATCTGCTAGATTTTCACAAAACTTAGTGTGCAGTACTTTGATCTCATTCATTTTTTGCAATTCATGAGTATAGAAGAACTTGGGGTTGATATGTTTTGTGAGATGACTCTTCATATAGCCCGTTTGTACTTGTGCAATGCAAGCGACATTATCTTCATAGATAATTGTGGGGGTTTGCACAATGTTCATCCCACATGACTGTTGGATGTGGTGAACCATTCGGTGTAGCCAAGCGCATTCATGTTTCCAGGAAATTTCAGTTCCACCACACAGGAATACATAGCATGTTTGTGACTTTGCGGTATGAATGTCAGACAGGTACCCAGCATCTGCATAGCCAATCAGGTTCAGATCTTGATTCTTTCTGTAAAACAATCCAAGGTCCTTGCTTCCTTGGAGATATCAGAAGATATCTTTTATGCCCTACCAATGCCTTTTGGTGGGCTCTGCACTATACCTTACTAACAGGTTCACGGCAAAAGTAATATGCAGTCTAGTGCAGTTTGCTAAGTACATGAGTGCTCCAACTGCACTCAAGTATGAGAATTTCGGTCCAAGGACTTCCTCCCCCTCTTCCCTAGGTCGGAAATGATCTTTTTTTCTTGCTGTAAAGATCTCCCGATCATCGATACTTTTGATGGGAATGCTTTCTCAAAACCAAATCTTTCTAGCACCTTCTGGGTGTAGGTTGACTGGTGTACCAAGACTCCTTCAGGGACATGCTCAAGCTGCAGGCCTAAGCAAAACTTGGTCTTGCCTAAATCTTTCATTTCAAATTCTGACTCTAAGTAGGAGCTTGCTTCTTTTATATCTTCCACTGTCCCGATGATATTCAGATCATCTACGTACACTGAGATTATACAAAATCCATCTTGGGATCACCGTATAAACACACAAGAACAGTCTTCATTATTCGTTTAGCCTTTCTTGCAGAGAAAATCGCTTAAGGGATTATACCACATTCTGCCAGATTGCTTTAGTCCATACAGGGACTTTCTCAGCTTCACACTGTACAGATTTCTATTTGCTCTGTCTTGGTTCGGGAGAGGTATTCCTGCAGGTACTTTCATATAAATCTCTAAATCCAAATTACCATAAAGGTATGCAGTCACAACATCTATCAATTTCATTTCTAAATTCAAGTTCACTGCCATTGAGATCAAGCATCTAAAAGTAATTCCACTCCTGACTGGGGAATAGGTTTCTTCATAATCAACTCCAAGGCATTGAGTGAAACCTTGTGCTACCAGCCTTACTTTGTATCTTACTACTTCGTTTGTTTCATTTCTCTTTCGAACAAATACCCACTTGTACCCTACAGGGTGCACATGGGGAGGTGTGCGACATACAGGCCCAAACACCTCTCTTTTATTTAGAGATAGCAATTCAGTTGCTATTGTATTTTTCCAATCTTTCCAATCTGATCTTTTCTTAAATTCAGCGAGCGATGCAGGCTCGGGATCAAGATCAATGATTATGGCAATTTTACTTGCAAAGTAGATATCGACACTGGCGGTTGTCCTGTTCAGAGACTCTCCCGTGTGCACATAATTTATAGCTATTTCTTCATGAGTTGCTTCTTCTGGAGCTTCACCTTGCGCATCGCTTCTTTCAATTACAATGGTAAGTCCCTTTAGCTTTTTCCATGCCGATGAGAATATTCAGATCCGGTATATCCTTTTCAACAGGCTCATACTCGTGCCAGGTCTCAATTGACTCCCATTCTCATTCTAGGGTACTTTAGTGATTGGCTGTGATAAGTCCTTCTTATCCTTTTTCGTCGGGCGTCCCCGGTTACATGGGATTCGAGGAGCTGGAGTTCTTGTCCTTTTATTCTGAGCCCTCTAGATGGGATTAGGGATACTTTCAATTTTCTTTGGTATTTCAACCCTCTCCGGTGCATTGTGTGTAGGCACATGCGACTTAGTCACGCTCTTCAAATCACTAAAGTGATCAGGCAGTTGGTTCGCTAATGCTTGTAAGTCGATGATCTTCTGGACCTCTCTTTCAGTTTCACTAGTGCGTGGGTCATGTGCAGGAATTCCCGTGGCTTCCCACGTAATTTTTCGATATTTTTCATCAAAGGCTTGATTTCCTCCCCCTAATGTCGGGAAATTATCCTCATCAAAAATGCAGTCAGCGAAACGGGCGGTATGTAAATCTCCCGACATGGGTTCCAAATACCTGATTATGGATGCAATCTCATAACCAACGATATCCCGCCTTACGGAGGGCCCATTGCGATTCACATGCGGGGGGTATAGGTACATAAACCTTACATCCAAACCTCCTAAGATGAGAAATTTTTTGTGGTGACTCTTACGCTAGTTGCATAGGTGAATGGATGTTGTAGGCCGAAGGTCTAAAGTTGATGAGATTCGCTGCATGTAGGACTGCGTGTCCCCAACATGTAGCTGGCAAATTACAATTCTGCAAAAGGGGTCGGGCAATAAACTTAATTCTCTTGATTAAATCCTCTGCCAAACCATTCTGGGTATGGACATGCGGTACTGAATACTCAACTGCAATCCCCATCATCATGCAATAATCATCAAATGCCTTTGAAGTAAATTCTCTGGCATTGTCCATTCTGATGGACTTGATGCGATGATCAGGGAACACATTTCTGATGCGAATGATATGCGAGATTAGCTTGACGAAAGCATGATTTCTTGTGGATAATAAACCCACATATGACCACTTCAAGGAAGCATCAATGAGCACTATGAAATACCTAAATAGCCGTGAGATGAGCTGATCAGGACCGCAAATATTTCCCTGGATGCGTTTCAGGAATGCAGGGACTTCATCCTTCACTTTCAGAGTGGAGGGTCTAATAATTAATTTTCCGATGGCACATACAGGGTACACAAAATCTTCGTGATTCGGGAAATTCTTCACACTGATATTATACCCGTGAGAATTATTAATTATATTTCTCATCATCCTAAGACCTGAGTGGCCTAATCTGTCATACCAGAGACAGAATAGTTCAGAGCTACGAAATACAATCTTCAGGGCAGTATAGGCTACAGGTTCCTTAATGTTGGTATAATATAGCCCAGTTTCTAGTGAAGAAAGTTTTTCTAATACCTTTTTGCCATTCTCTTCGCGCTTCGTGGCAAGCAGGTATTCCTTACCGTACTCTTCTTCAATCTCAACGTGGAAACCATTGGCGCGAATATCCTTAAAACTTAAGAGAGTTCTAGTCGATTCTAAGTACAGTAAGGCTTCCTGAATGACCAAAATTGTGCCCATTGGGAGTATAATCGTGGCTCTTCTGGAATCAATTATACATGCATCGCTTTCGACGATTGTCGTAAGGCTGCCAGTGCTCTTACGAATCGACTGAAAATATTTAGTCTCTCTTAAGATAGTATTCGTGGTACCACTGTCGGCAAGGCATACTTTCTCCATAGGGTGCCACACGTGTTCTAATATAAGATATTTTATTAATATGTATTAGAATACATACAGCACATAAATAAAACACACAAATATTAGAACATATCATACCATTATAAACTGAATAAATGAATTATTCCAAAATCATCCAACCATCACGAGAAAAAAACTAAAGTACCATCCATGCAAGTTCTAACTTGTCCATTTAATGCAAAATAAATGACAATTAACGTCTCATGCATTCTGTGCATCAGACGGAATCGACTAGAAAATCATTGACTTCTTCGGCTATCTTTTCAGGAGTGATGTTCTCTTCGAGAGAAATCATGGAGGTGGCTGCCTCTAAGTCGTAAGGGGGTGCTGCTACTAGGATGGATTCAAGCTCCATCAAATCAGGCAGCTGCTCAATATGCTCCCCCTCAACCACTGCAAAGTGAGCTTCAGGCTGCCCTTTGCCATTCTTCTTCTGGGCTTGGTGGGCATCAATGATATGCTGCGGTGCTTTATAGATCCGTGACTAATGGCCCCACTTGTCACACTTGTAGCAACCTTGGTTCTGCTGACCATAGGTTTTGCCACTCTCCTTAGCCTTTTTGTTACTTGGAGCATCTGACTTGCCTTTCTGGGCAACAGTCTTACCCTTCTTCCCCCTTCTTTTCATCAAGGGTTTTCGCACCTTGTAGCTCCCGGCGTTGGCCTCGCGACCAGCGAAGCTCCCCAGTGGCTGAGCGACGTAATTCTTGCGGAGAAGTTTGTCCTGAGCCTCCGTAACCTGCATCATATCAATCAATTCGGCGTACTCCTTGTAGCCGTCTTGACGATAGTTGCGGGCGGATTGTACAGCGTTGGGGTGAAAAGTGGACAAGGTCTTCTCGATCTTCTGCTCATCTGTGATCTGCTTGCCACAGAGTTGAAGATTGGTACAAATCCTGTGCAAGGCAGAATTGTACTCCCTGACCGTCTTGAAATCGGCAAACCTAAATCCGATCCACTCCTGCTCTGCCTGAGGAAGAATGGTGTACTTCAGCCTCTCAAACCGCTTCTTGAGTGCGGTCCAGAGTGCTAACGCGCTTTTCTCCACCATATACTCATTCTTGAGAGTAATGCAGAGATGATGCCTGAGAAAATGAATTGCTTGATCATTCTCCTCAGGTGTGGGTTTGGCATTATGTCGTCCGCCAATCCTGATAGCCACACGGAGCTTCCTGGCTCCAAGTACTATCTCGACATCAGATGCCCACGTCAGATAGTTCTTGCCATGCTGGGCAAGCTCCTCGAACTCCCAGTTCGTGATACCAGTCATCTACATGTGATGAATGGAATAAATAAATTTACTTCAGGTAAACATGCATGAAATAATTTACTGCAGGTAAAAAAATGGTACAATAGTTTCTCATAATGTTTCATAATTTTCTATGTATTTTCCATAATTTTACTGCTAATTTCGGTGACTAAAAGCAATTTAAACAATTACAATTAACCAAAACAGCAAATAAATACATAAAATACACAAAATAATAATGGCATAAATAAATAAGCTTCAAATGCTAAAAATAATTCAAAATTCGGACTCTTGAGGCCCTTTTATGCTAGAAAATAAATTTCCAGCAAATTCTACAATTTCTAAAATTTCTGAGGGTCTATATACAAATATTTAGTTCAAAGAAAATTTGCGTGATTTTCTGATTTACCGAGGGGTTTTCTGTAAAATGCTGGCACCCTCGTAAATTTGAGGACTTATTCGTAATTTTCAGAATTACCAGGACCTAATTGCAAAATTCAGGACCAATACGAAATTTTAAGGGCCTTTCGGTAATATACAAGGTTTGGGGGCTTTTCTACAATTTCTTCACATCCCCTACCGGCCGGGCCCTTTTTCTTTTTCTTTCCCTCTCGGCCCACCTTGGCTGCCCGGCCCATTCGGCCCACTAGTCGGCTTAAGACCCCCCACCCGGCTAGGGTTTCCCCTTGCCTCTCCCGAGGTGGCGGCGGCGGCAGCTTCTTCCAGCCTGTGCGGCCGACAGCACGCAGGGAGGCGGCGAGGCGCGTGGCCTCGGGCGGCCGCGCTGCGGCGGCGGCGGCACCATGCGAAGCGCGCGGCCGGGTGGGAGCGGCGCCGTGCGGGGATTGGCCAGTGGTAGCCGTGCGGGTCGGCGCCGGTCGTACGGAGCGGTGGTTGCAGTGGGCCAGGCGCACACGTGCGCAGGCCGGCGGGAGCAACTCGGCTGCTGACCGGGAGGCGCAAGCGAGGAGCGCTCTGAGGCCAACTTCGAGTGCGCGGTGGCAGGACACGGCATCGGGCGCGCTGGAGGTTGGCTTCGGGCGGCGGCGTGCACTGCGGGGGCGTCGGTCGACTTCAGCGGGCGGCGTGAGGCGCGGCGGCCAGGAGTGGCGTGGCGGTGGTGCCGTAGGGCGCGCACACAGGGAGCGACCGAGGCCGACGGTTGTGCCGTTCGGGGCGGAGTGGCCAGCGGCGGTGGTGCCGTAGGGGTGCGCGCGGAGTGGCGAGGCAGCGATGCGCCGTTCGGGCGAGTGGGCAGCTGCGCGCGTGTGGGAGGCCGCCGGCGGCGGCGCACCGACGAGTGGGTATGGCTGCGGGAGGCACCGTTCGGGGTGCGGGGCGGCCGGTGGCGCACATGCGGGTGCAACGGCGCCTCGTGCGGTAGGCGACAGTCGGCCGGTCGACAAGCCGGCGGCCAGTGCCCGATTTTTTTCTTTGTGCAATGGCCGAATAGAGAAAGAAAATGATGCAAAATTTCTTTTCTAATCTTACGATGCAATCAACATCTACCCCTTTTCACAATCTACCGATCGACATTGTGCCGGCGACTTCGGGTCTGCTCGCGGTAGAATAGGGCGGATTTGCAGCGTAGAAAACCAATCTAGAACGCGAAGGAAATTGCAAATTCAAGCAATCTACAAAATTAATCTATTAAGTGCAACCAGTCAGAGCGATTTCTCTGCTTAGAACAAGAACGAATCAATCACAGAAGACGACAAAATAATAGATTGAACACAGAGAGAGGTAGAGAGAACTCCTGATCTTTCTTTATTGCTTTCAATTTATTGGGTGTACAAAATCTACCATATAGCTCCCTATTTATAGAACATGGTGAGATGCTCACCATAAGCCTAGGCTTCTGGCCTGGGCCCAGGTTTCCTAATAACTCCATCTGGTTTGTTTACTACTACATTAATGATGGTGGAACTGAAATGGTTAAGCCTGCACTTTATTCTCATGTTCACGTAGTGCTTGCATGCTTGAATTTAGAGGGGTTTACAGCTCAGCAAATCTACCAAACGGATTACTTGGAACGTCACCATAGAGAACGTATCTGGTGCATGGCTGGAGTCAATGTACATTTTCAAGGGAAATAATGTTTTCGAGTTATTTTGTCCTTTGTCCAAAAAAAGATTGGCCCGAGGGATGGCTTCGGTTTAACTAATTGAATGAATTTGCTTGTGATCTAGAGTGCTTCTGGTATTTCTTTCCTGCCAATTCAACGCAGGTTTACTTGCTATCCCCAGTTCCCTACAATATTTGTATTTATATTTTTTAGCTTTTTATCTACTTATTCTTTGCTTTGTTTTTATCCTTTTGTTTTTGAAGGATAGAGGTATATCTTACGTTCACAAAATAAAAAAACATAACATAGACCCCATCTGAAATGCAGGAATTTCATATGAAACCTCTCAATTCTCACACGAGTTGGGAAAATATTCCACCTTTCAAATGGGGCCTTATATTAGGCATTCAGGCCACAATTGTAAGTGATGTTATTGTGATTCCCTTGGATATGTAGTGGCCCATGAAATATGTTCTGCCGATTCTGTTTTAGTGGAATAAATATGTAAGGACTACTTCTCTATTACTCATGTCTCTAAAGATGACTAAAATCATATAATTTGATTTGCTCACATACATATAAATGGAAAATGTTATTCATTATTTTTGAAAACTTTGGTTCAACACAACACGCAACTCGTATTTAGATCCTGCAAAAGCATGTTCAAGAATTGTCTAAAGCAGTGCACTTTATCCTAAATTTCTATTCAATTGTAGCAATAGATGGCCAAACTACCGAGCACTTACAAAAGGTAATTTGTGAATATTCGACTCTGTGATGTGAGTCCTCTATAATCTATTATTGATTATGCTATATTCTATAATGTTTGCTTAGATTTTTTAATTATAACTACGTTTTTAACGAAATGGACACTAAAGGAATGAAGATATCAGCTGTCACCACCATTACCGTCCCCTTCTATAATTATTTAAGACTGTGCTAGGGCTGCTACGGCACAACGTCAGCCTGTCAGATATTAGGCCATGTCTAAATCTAGCCAAAGACCGAACAGACCAACGTAGCGTGGCACAGTGAGGGTAGCGGGGCCAAGCTGGAACAGCACGAAGTCCCACGTCTACTCGTGACCCAACCCAATCGCACTCGTCCCGCTCGGTTTTTCAGGTGCCAGCAGGGAGCTAGGCTACAAGTGAGAACTGCTTTCTCTCGCTTTCCTGTCCTCTCGTCCGGTACATGGAGTCTCTCAGAAACAAAAATTGTCAGAGACGCCACCAAATGAACTAGTGCACAAAAGTCATCAGCAACGTGGGTATTATATCTTTAAAAGAAAACAAACATGACCAGTACTGACTACCGTATATTAATTGATACTTGGTAGCGCATCGTTGTGCACTGCTAATCAAACACAACTATCGTACCTACTGAGATGGCCACAAACAACAGTGGCACATCCGCATAGCGCGTCAGGCACACTGCTATTGGTTTCAGGCCTGCAGCGTGTTCTGCGAACAAAATGCTCTGTTCTGTGACTCCAGGTTTTTTTTTAATAAAACTGGACAAGAGCTCTGCCCATTATAACTTATGACCTACTTGGTATAGCTCTAGATTACGATAGAATCAGATTTTGCTCTGATTCTCTAAAGAATTAGATCATGAGAGAATCAGAAGCAGATTAGAAACGTTTGGTAGAAGGGTGGTTCTAAAAATCCTCCCCTATTCTCTTCCTCATGTGGGGCCCAGACCCCGTATGTGTTCTGTACTAGTCCTATGATCAGCAGTTAGTATACACATTCACCACATTGAGATTATATCTATACACATCGCACATAAATAGCTTATAACAAAACAATAGTATATAAGCGAGGCATAAAAGAGTATATACACATAAGGCCAACCGGCTAAAATAAACATCAAAGTCTTGAAAAAAATGCAGCGGAAGTCTAAATACAAAAATATCCAGTGATTTGCCATCATAACCCGCAGGCAACAGACTGGAGTCAAACCCTAGCAAGAACCCTCGTCAAATTCCCCGGTGCTTGGGATGAAATACGCATTTTCGGGCACGTAATCTTCATTATCTGATCAACAATAATTTAAGCAAGGTTGAGTACATTGTGTACTCAGCAAGACTTGTAGTGTATCACAAATTTTATATATATGCAAGGTTGTCAAATGAATAATGCTCTACACTAAGTTATTTTCAGTATGAATTAAATTTTTATTTGTAATATCAATATGTACTAACTTTGCAAGCGGAATGATAAAGAGCATTTGACATATAAGGAAATAACATTGTATATTTTCTATAACAGTAGATCAAACCATTCATAACCCTCCCCAACTGTGAATCATCGCATAATTCCCATCCATGGGTATGGCAGATGGTTGCGTACATGCCATCCCATATTTTCAGTGAATCAGTTTTGAAAATGAAAACTATATCATTTGTAGCTACATCCAATCTTGCTCATGATTGCGAGCATGTCTATTAAATAGTTTTTAACACTCTGTAAAGGTTGTATAGCTTTCCTACATGAGATAATCAATTGTACTATCAGCAGCTACATGCTTCCTTTGGCGTGTGACGAAGTTAATTATCTTACAACCTTTAGGTGATCTAGTCCTAACCTTGCACCAGCCTGATGAATGGACAATCCCTCACTTGCGCGTGTCCTTCCCCCAAGTGAGTTGACTGATAGACCCTCACTTAGGCGAGCCTTTCCTCTAAGTGAGCATCCATCATTGTATTAGTAAGTTTTGATTCCATCATCGTGGTGTGGGAGCCCCTACGAGCCAGACCATCACTCGGAATGCTCTTATTGCTTCCGCGTCTACCACAATGCAAGACTAGATCCAGACAACTTAATTAACTAAATGCCAGAGCCCATATAGCACATGTAGATGTATGGTGTGACTTAGATGTACGGCAATAGCATTCGGTCCTTAATTGACCTGGGCAAGAATCTTCCCCTACCTACATGTGAGGTTCCTCCTCACATTTTACAGATTATCATATAACTCGTTCATGTCCAAAAACTAGATTTTTATTTTATTTTATACCAAACCAATAGAGGTTTCTCCTCTGGCTCAACATTTTGAAACCATCATGCCTATGTGTAAACTTGTTCAAAAGTATAAACTTAGGAAACCTAGTGCTTGGCTAAGCATCTAGACCATTTATCGATGTAGTATTCCCAATTTGATAGTATAACTTGTCTAAGCCATGTCTTAGGGATTTCAATAGTGAAGGTACCAAATTTGTAAGGAAGGTTCAATGCATTCAAGTGGTCATAACTACCTTTCCCACAGTATAGCAATTTTAATGAAACATACCTATATGCATAATAGGTTTTGCAAACAATATACAATAATTTAAATACTGGGATCAACATGGTCAAAGGGGGTGCTTGCCTTGCTCTTGTTGCTCAGATGATGTTTCCGAGGCGTTCTCGGTGTGGTCTGGCGCAGGGTTGTCTATCCGATGAATCCAGATGAAAACCAATAAAAGCCAAATAAACAAAGACAAGACCAAAATATTTTTTTACAATAAAAAAGATCATGATTTTAAGAGAATTTAGAAATAAAGATTACTAAATTTGGAGTTCGTATGCAAAAGTTATAAGTGTTCGTATGCACTTTCTGTGAGTACTATCATTCTATGGTTGCCATGGTGTTCTCCTGGCTTCGAACACTCCTCGGTCGCCACTCAATCCATCTATGATTACTGAAGACTATGATCACTGTAGCTTACGACCTTGCAGCTATTGTGGCTATCGACCTTACGAGTCCTCTTATGACTTCCTTGGTACTTGGACATTCCAACTGTTGTGGTACTCGGTTGCTCCGACTACTGAGTTCCAACAATCGACCATGGTGCTCCAACTACTCAAGTCTTTCACGATTGTAGCTTCAGTCATACCGCTCGGATAGAGCCGATACTACTGGTCTTCATCCATACAGGCTTTCTGAGCATCGACCAGGTTCTGTAACTTACAGGTACTAACCGGGTACTATTTTGTATGACTTCCAACTTGGATTTTGTAGCTGAAAACTATCAACCATGTTCCTTAGCTTATGACCAATTTACAATACTTA
Organism: Melocanna baccifera; assembly: GCA_036346265.1. NCBI lineage: Eukaryota > Viridiplantae > Streptophyta > Magnoliopsida > Poales > Poaceae > Melocanna > Melocanna baccifera. Next base: position 25,720,742 of record CM070680.1, on the reverse strand, counting down.
CAACCAATTAGCTATATTTACGACCAATCCATTGTGCGTACGACCGGTCTACTGTATCGCACAACCGATCTACCGTACTTACGACTATTGACTAGGTATTATGGTTTTTGACTATTTGACCACTTATGGCTACCGACTACTGGAGCTATGACCACTATAGCTATCAACAACTGGGGCTTATGACTACGACTACGACTACGACTAACAATCACTGTGCTTCGACCACATAGGTCTTCCAACTACCGACCAACTATGTGACTTACGACTACTGCTATCGAAGGTTATGACTACGCAAGCGGTCCGAGATTTCAACTATGACCGTGGTCAAAGATCTCGACTCTGGCTATGGTTGGAGACATCGACTACAGCTGTGGTCAAAGATTTCGACTGCGGCTGCGGTCAGAGATTTTGACTACGGCTATGGTCGGAGATTTTGACTATGACCATGGTCGAAGATCTCGACTTTGGCTATGGTTGAAGATCTCGACTACGGCTGGGGTCGAAGATTTTGACTATGACCATGGTCTAAGATCTCGACTCTAGCTGTAGTTAGAGATGTTGACTATAGCTTCGGCCGGAGATTTTGGCTATGATGGTGGTCAAAGATCTCGACTCTGGTTGTGGTTGGAGATGTCGACTACAACTGCAGTCGAAGACCTGTACTACGCAAGCGGTCGGAAGTCTCAACTTCGACTGCTACAATCCTTTTCTCGACTCCGACTACTACGGTTCCTTCTCTCTTTTTTTGAGTACGTTCACTTTAGATCTCTTTTCGACTTCAATTGCTTTTAGTTCTTTTTCCGACTTCGATTTCTTTAGTTCACTTTTCAACTTTGATTGCTTTAGTCTTTTTGTCGTCTTCAACTACTCTACTGGGAAAAGGGGGTGCTCAGCAAAAACAACGATGGTTCACGAGGAGAAGCAGAAGGAGCTGGTGTCAGAGATCTCGTCGGCAGCGAAGAGGGTCCGCTTCAATAATGGTTCTTCCGGCAGTGGTGAAGCTTCAAGAAAGGGGTACGCATGAGCTTGCACGCATGCATGCGGAGTTGCGGGTGAAAGGAAGTGGAGATATGGTTCACCAGAGAGGTCTTATGATGGTGCTCTAGTCAAAGACGAGGAAGACGACTTAGCCAAGTGATCCTCTGAGCGATCCGCTGCACAGAAAGTCAGATGAGTGAGTAGGGTGCTCAAGGGAGAGGAAGGAACACTGTGAAAGAGTTTGGGGAGGAGAGAAGATCACCCGAGAAGATGTCGCACAGCGGCGTGCTCGCCAGAGTCATGTACAACTTTGGTTTTCTCGTCGTTCCAGAGAGCAGAGTGCTCAAGGACCACACAAGGAACTGAGAGGCGAGCTGAGGAGGAGATGGTACGGTCGAGAGGTTTTATAAGCACGAAAAGGCAATGGCAAAGCAGTCGTAACTCACCGTGGAGCGTGAGGCAAGGATGGGGACAAGTGGGAGGTTGTACGTCGTGTTTGAATAGACGGTTGGCAGTGATTTGGTAGCAGCAGAGAAAATCTGCAGGCACTGTCGTCCAAAACTGGGAGCAGCTTGGCCACGACCATGACGGGGCTGGCGCTCGCATGCGCACGAGGTGGACGGCGACTTCTATAGTTGGGCCCCTCATTGCAGCGAGATGGATAGAGGAAGAGCTAGGTGTGCTGAGAGGGGCTCGGTCGGTTCGACCATCTCACCTCATATCAACTACGTTGGCTCAACTACGTGGTGTCAACCATGCCGCGTCAACCAAGTCAGTCTGACAAGGCTCTATCGACCACGTTGGTCCGACTTCTATTAATTTTTTTTCTAGAAAGGAAATCCGTGAACTCTTGCTATACTTATTTGACCTGAATTTTGTTTTATGTACTTTTGATTTTCAAATTGCTTCAAGAAATTCCAATAAAAGCCAAAAATGCCAAAATGCATTTAAAAAGTTTAAATTTTCTCTTATTTTTTATATGCCCTATAATTTGGGATGTTACACTTCACTGTGGCCTCCTCATTGTGCAGCACCAACTTCTTCGTGATCACCAGCCTCCTCACCTGCTGCTTTACTTCTTTCACTGTCCTTTGCCGGCCTCACTACCGTCTTCTTCATCACTACTGGCCTCCCGCGCTTGGTGTGCTGCGACCTTCTCTATCCTTTGTCGGCCTCCGCGCCTTTTTCCTCATCGTCGGCCATCCCGAGCCTCCCACCGATGGCAACACCAGCGCTCACTTCCTTCCGTTAGCGCCACCACCGTCGGCGTCCGTCTTCTCCTGCTCTGAAGCGAGTGGAGCAACCCCGTCTCCCCTATGTGTTTTGCACTAACGGCTCGGGCTGGTCGTATTTAGCGCCACTTTGTTTGCTCGGACGAGAATCGGGTGTAGGTAATTATCGTCCTGGTTAACTCTAACTGCGCGCGCCATCCATGCATTTAAACTTTAGAAATGGATCGTTCATGGTCCATGTCAAGGGAAGCGCGACGGCATTAGTAGGCGAAGGTGTTAAGCGACCAAAGCTGCGCGCGCTGCGTGAACACTAGGTGAGTGGTTCTGCGAATCCTCCACTCCACTTCTCTCTTGTTAATAATTGCAGCGCTTGCAACAGCGTATATACTCGCGGGCGTTGGAGCTGCCATGGCGGCGCAGCGGCGGCGGCGAAGCCTCACGTGGTGTTCTTCCTTTCCGGCCCGAGGCCACGTCGCGCCGCTCGGTGGCAAAGCTCCTCCACCATCGCCATGGCTTCCGAGTCACCTTCGTCCACAACGAGCACAACCGCCGCCGCCTCCTCGGCGCTCGCGACCGGCGCGCTTTGGCGTCTCGGGGTTCGATTGACTGCCGTCCCGACGGCTGCCTGTGCCCCGAGAGGACGCGGTGCAGGACTTGGTCGCCGCCGTGGTTGTCCCGGCGACCATGGCCCGGCACTTCAAGAACCTCGTCGCGGACCTCCGCCGGTGACTGCGCGTCATCTCGACGTCGAGCACATCCTACGTGCCGCCAAGGAGATGGGCCTCCCCTCGTCACCTTACGGACCATGGCGCTGCTCCTTCATGGCGTTCAGCAGTGCCGCGGCTTGTCGACAAGGGTATTGTTCCCCTCAAGCGTAAGCCAAGATATGTCGATCGATCTAATTGTTACGCTATGAAATGCAATCTTGATCTACATAGATAAAATAAAATCTTCTTACTTGATCGTTGATTTGATCAGAGGCGCCGGCGGTGAGGAATGGATACGGACGGCACGGTGCGTCATTGAGTCTTGGGATGCCCAAGGACATGCACCTAAGGGACTTCAGAGCTTCATCCGCACCACGGACCACGGCGGCGCCATGCTTGCCTTCCTCCTAAGCAATGGCGTGCCGGCGGACCACTCCATCGGCCGTCATCCTTCACACTTTTGCGAGCTTGGCGCGAAGTCATCGCGCGATGTCAACCATCATGCCGCCTATCACGCCGTCGAACCTCTGCGCTTCTCCTCGGGCAAGTCGCGGTAATGCGTCGACACGTTGGGTTCAAACCTTTGAAGGAGAACCACGCTTTGCCTAGAGTGGCTCGAAGGCAAGCGGCGAACTTCGATGGTGTCGTCAACCGGGAGTATAGTACTTGGCGAGCGAGCGGTTTGTAGAGTTTGCATGGGGTTTGGCTAACAGCGGACATGAGTTCTTGTGGGTGATCGAAATGACAGCGAGCGGCGCCCGACCTGCGGCCGTCTTTGCCTCGGAGTTCTTGGTGGATACCAGGAGAGAGGCTACGTGGCGGTGGTGCCCGCAAGATGCGGTGCTTGAAAGACGAGGCAATCGGCGTTTCGACACATTGCGGGTGGAACTCGATCTTTGGAGTATATGCGTCGAGTGCCGATGTTGTGCTGGCCGTTCGCCGCCGACCAGCAAACGAATAGCCGGTACGCTTGCTCCGAGTGGCGCATCGGCATGGAGATCAGCGGCAACGTTGTGAGAGATGAGGTGAATTCAGTGGTAAGGGAGGTGATGGAAGGGGACAAGAGGAAGGAGATGAAGAGAATGGTGATGGAATGGAAGGAGAAGGCAACTGTGGCTACACTGCCAGGTGGTCCTTCTTGGGTAAATTTGGAGAGGGTGGTCAGTGAGGTCCTTGCAGTGCCACTGCCGCTTGCGGAGAAGCGTTAGTCGCTGGGAAGAAAAGAATAATTGAATATATGTAGTACCTACTCTGATGCAGAAGCGTTATAGTGGCTGAAGAAAGTGCAATATGTAATTTGGTGCCCTAATGTTTTGTGCCTGTTGTCAAGTGCGTCATTTGGTGCATACATGCTAGTTCCGATCCCAATTCCCAAACGTCGTGTGGCTTGTTGGAATGTTTGTATGTGTTATACTCCCTTCCTCCCACAATAAAGGCTCTGTTCTTGTGAAGTATCGTCCTATAATATAATTCTTTTACAGAAATAACTGTGTAGTTATCGTAATATTTCTATCACATACCTATACTTTAATACTGAACAAACGGGTGTAGTATGTCATTTAATAGAGATATACATGGTTCAATAGTGTTAACTTTTTTTTAGATTTAGTATATTTTATTAGTTTGTACATATGGTGGGTTTTGGATTTATATTATGAGACAGAGAGTATATACCGGTGATGATTTGCAATCAATAACCATGCCTAAAATGTCATACCACAGTGCCATCACACAGTGCCGGCCAAGATGAGGAAAGTTTCCGCAAAAGTATGCCTTACTCCATAAGGTAAGTTTGGGCAACCTTGTTTTTGGTTTGTCTTTTCGCTTTTCTACAGTAACTGGTTTTTAAATAGTATCTTTTTAAGGTGAGATCTATAAGTTTATTGTAGTAGATACTATAACGACTTCACCTGTATCGGTCAAAACCACATGCGAGTGTCTTCTACTCTGTGCTCTCTCTCACGAAGCAGCCAAAAGCTACCGGCTACAGCCGAAAAGACCCCACCTTTGTTTGAGCAGATGGAAGGGACTTTATTCCATACTAATGTTCAGTGGTACAAAGGAAATATTAGGCGGATACAAATACTACCACACATGGTGACCATGTTGGGCCTGTTCTTTTTGGTTTTGGTTTTTGGCATACGGCTGCGGCTTATGACTTTTAAGTTGTTCATGAGATAGAGTACGGAGTAACAGAAACTAACGTGAGGTTTTAGTCGATATAAATGAAGTCGCTATAGTATGTATTACAATCAACTTGCTGATCCTGTCTTGAAAATACACTCTGTTTGAAAGATAGTTGCTATAGAAGGAGAAGAGGCCCAACATCAAGAGCTACTGTTGCCTTCGCTAGGTTATGAGCTTCAAAATTAGATTCCCTTCCTTCATGGAAGAACTTGGTCTGCGGGAAAAGTATGGTCTTCTCCTGAATTTTGTTGAGGACCATTGTAGTTGTATAATTTGTTGGCTTCTAAATTCTTGATCAACTCCAAAGAGTCAAGAGCAACCATCACTACCACAGAAAGCCTAATTCTAGAGTACACAAAATCACAGATAATTTCACAACATCGTCTGTAATGTATACTATCATAGATGATTTTGGTTTAGAGACCGTCTATGTTATTGCCAGTGCTAAAAACCATCTATGAAGATTTCATATCACAAATGGTTCATGGTAAAAACAGTCTATGAAGCATCACAGATGGTTTTTACCATGAACCGTTTGTGATATTACCAAATATCATAGACGATTTTTAGTTTGAATCGTCTATGAATTATCATAGATAGTTTATAATACAAACCATTTGTGATAATTAAGTCATCACAGATGGTTTGTATTAAAAATTATCTGTGATAATTCCACTATATTAATTACGCGTAGAACTATGGACCCTCTGTCTTGAATTCCAGATCTAGACTGTTGCTTTGAGCTGGAGGCAAGGCTTTCATGCTATTTGGTGAAAGGAGACTATTTGGTAAGAGTGATTGAAGATTCATAAAGTTCTTGACTACCTATGGTTAGTAATGTAATTTATTCCTCATTGCATTAAAATTTAGATCTAACTTTTAGTGACTGAAATTGAATATGGTTTAGATCTACTTGGCCATGCATGATCAGTTCCAATCATGTGGGCAGGCCAAAATGGTCAAAATTGTTAGTTATAATTGGTTCTTGGGAAATTGGCTTTTGTGTTAAGCTAGCAAAGCTTCAATACAAGTGATATATATCTAGTATACTAATTAATTAATTTAATATTTAATACTAAATTGTTATATATGTATACGTAACATAGGATCGAAGCTGAATGTATGCTGCAAACCGTGTGAGTGAAGAGTACATTAATGGTGTATCTGCTTTTACAAGAGCTATTGAGGAGGATATGTTGAATAAGGGGGTGGAATATATGTACTGTCTATGCATTGACTACGAGAATATAAAGATGTTTAAGAACCGATCGCAGATTGAAGCGTATTTGATTTGAAGGGGTTTCAAAAAGGGGTATATGCATTGGATCAGTCATGGCGAAGAGAAGATTACATAGGAATGTGTGATATATATGTGTGTGTGTGTGAATTTGCATTTATGTATATAAGAATGTGTGTTATATATATGTGAATTTGCATTTATATATATACGAATGTGTGATATATATGTAAATTTACATTTATGTATATGAGAATATGTGATATATATATGTGAATTTACATATATATATATATATATATATATATATAAGAATGAGTCATATATATGTGAATTTATATTTATGTATATTTATCTTCTGACAGTTGTAAGAACAAGCTATGCGTGATTTCTTATTATAGGCGGTTCTATTTGAGAAGCTACATTTGCGATGATACATATCACATGTAGTTCTCAAATACAACCGTCTATAATAATAAATCATCAAAAACGATTCTAAAAATAGAACAAGTCGTAATAATAAATCATCACGACGGTTTTACTTTACAACCGTCTGTGATGATAAATATCACAGATGGTTCTCAAATAGAACCATATGTGATTATTACCCCGATATATGTTAAACTCTAGGGTTATTTGCACCGTACTTACGCTACACCAACCCTCAATTAACTCCACCTCCCTCGACTCCAGCGACCCTCCTCCCCTACGCCCAGCGCCCTTCTCTTCCCCCGAGCATGTCGCCTCTCACGAGGTTTACGCCTCCCCCAGAGCTGTTGCTTGCCTCCCCGAGCGATCGCTGCCTCCCCGACTCGGCGGCCGCCTACCCCGGCGATCATTGCCTCCCCGACCGGACGACCCTCCTCCCTCACACCCGACGCCCTCCTCCTCCCCCTAGCCTTATGAGTACCGATTTTGTCGTCTTCCCCTAGCCCTAGTACCTTGGCCTCATGCTACCTTCCCCCTAGCCATTTTTGCCATCACGGTGGCTTGAAGTACCGCTGCTCTGTGAGATTGCTCTCTACTCCTTTTATTGTATATTCTGCATTTGTTAGCCATACTGGTTATTATTTCTGAAATTTTATGATAAAATCTAGCACTGGGAGGTCATTTGCATAATAGATTGTGGGCATTTAGTTGCTCGATGAGGATCTTTGTCAAATTGAGATTACAGTGACTATTTAGACTCATATGTTAGTGTGATCTTTTCGTATACGGTTGATTACTTTTGTTGTGTGCAATTGCTAGCCTTTTCAATTGCCTTGGTATAGTTTTTATTCTGTCCAGCATACTGTTATTGATCCTTTGCTGAATATATATATATATACATGTTGTTTATGCAATTGCTGAATATACTTATCATCACAGCAGCATAAATCTGTTATTAGTGATTGATTTTGGCTGAGGTTTACTAGCTATCTTTTATGCTATTAACATTGTACAGCACTGAGATAATATTTGCATAATCAAACTAGTAGAAGTGTAAAGAGTTGTCACTGTGATTACTAAAAATTGACAAAGAGTTGTAGAAGGTCAAGTTTGTAATAACTTGTGCAACTCCTCAAACCGAGAGCAAAAGACAATCATTAATCTCTGAATTATGCAGAATTTATATGCTCACATGCTTATTTATACTTATACCTTACAACCAGGGGTAAGTGCTGCACTAGTTGCTATACTTAATGATTTCTACTTTATAAGTAACATGAGATTAGATTTAATGACCATGACGACATACCTGTGTAGGTTCCACTGGATTCTAATTATAATTATACCAAAATAGAACAAGATAATATACCTTGATTCCCTAAAGAAAAACAAAACTAATAACTTCACAGTTGTCAGACGATTAATTGATAAATAAATACATTTCCTCCAAAAAATAACTATATTGTAGTCTTTCTTTTCTTCCAAATGACTAAGACTAACCTTTTGGAATCACGTAGATCGTTCGTCACGTATGTTGTAGAGGTACAGAAATCAAAGGGAGGGACCAATGCCCTGCGACATATTCAAAATTTTTCGGTATTCGCTAAGACACATTAATCATATATAACATTTTGTAGTATTACCTCTCGAATTAACAAATTCTATTTTTACAGTGCCACCAGCAGCCTCCGGGCAACACCTGTGGATTCTATGTTTGCCGTCATATGCAACTACTCCTCGATTCCTCGAAGATCAATGATCCTCAGATTTGTCAATCTTGCAATAATTATTTCATACTTATCAAGTTATATATGTATACACGACATTGATATTCCTATCGACAGGTTGTGCCCATCGCTACAACTGCATTGGAACAGGCCGAATTCACAACAATTCGTGGAGAGTATGCGTACTTTTTGATATCTAAAGTCATAAAATCAAATGGAGAGTTCCACAATGTAGAATGAATTTGATTGAGATAAGATTGACCTTAATTATATATGTATCTATTTGTTAATGGATAATTTATTTTATTTCAATTAATTGATTTGTGAAATAGATGTTTTTGTTTCTAAAATGAATGAATGTGAATTGGATGTATATTGTGTTAATCTGTTTGTTTCAGAGGGCATAGCTAGCAATTCCTAAGACTAGCCATAAACAGAAATAGATTTAGGAAAATAACTATGATAGTGTGGTGGCTAGTCAACCAGTGGCTGGAGCTGCATGCGGTGACCAGGGCTTGAATCTCTAGTGAGAGAGTAGTTTGGGGTGAGATGCTCTTCTTGAGAAATCATGACAGTGGCGGCTACAATATTAAGAGGGGGTGCAGCTGCAGGAGTGGAGTCTACCTTCATTGGTGCAGGCAATTGCTTAGAATTCTCTCCCTCAACAAAGGCAAATAGGGATTCATGATACCATTTTCCACCCTTCTTCTTTTTGGCCTATAAAGCATTGACGGCGTATTGTAGCTCTTTGCAGATCTGTGACCAATGCCCCCACTTGCCACACTTGTATCAGGTTTGGTCTTGTTGACCAAAGGGCTGGTCGTCCTACTTTGGTTCACCAGCCTTATTCTCAGGTGGAGCATTTGGCTTACCTTTTTGGGCTACGGTTTTGCCCTTAGTTCCTCTTTTCTTCATTATAGGTTTCTGCATCTTGTAGCTCTCAGCGTTGGCCTCACGGCTAGCAGAGCTCCTAGGCGGTTGTGCGATAAAGTTCTTATGGTGAACTTCATCTTGAGCCTCTGCAATTATATGATATCGATCAATTCAGTATACTTCTTGTAATCATCTTGACGATAGTTGCGCGTAGACTACACTGCACTAGGGTGGAAGACGGAGAGAGTCTTTTCAATCTTCTGCTCATGTATGATCTACCTACCACAAATTTGAAGATTGGTATAAATTCTGTGCAGAGCAGTGTTGTACTCCCTAACCATCTTGAAATAAGCAAATCTGAGTTGGATCCATTCTTACTCTGCCTGAGAAAAAATGGTGTAATTCAACTTCTCGAACCGCATCTTGAGTGCAGTCCATAATGCAAATACGCTCTTCTCTACCATGTATTCATTTTTGAGACTGAGATAGAGGTGGTGCCTGAGAAAGTGAAGTGCTTGATAATTTTTCCTCAAGTATGGATTTGGCATCCTGCAGTGCACCAATTTCAGTGGCAGTATGGAGCTTCTTGGCTCCAAGTACGATCTCAACATTACAAGCCTAAGTCAAGTAGTTTTGGCCGTGTTGGGCCAACTCCTCGAGCTCTCGGTTCATAATACCTGTCATCTGCATGTGCATAAAAGGAGTATATAAATTTACTATAGGTAAATGTGCATAAATGAATTAGATAATGATACAAAATATTATCGTGATATTTCAAAATTTTCTGCGTATTTTCTATAATTTTATTGTTAATTTAAGTGATTAAAAGTAATTTAAATAATTATGATTAATCAAAACAATTAGTATATATATATATTGAAGCATAGAAAATGATAACAGTAGTGCTAAACAAGCTTCAGATGTGAAAAATAACTCAAAATTTGAATTCCTGAGACCTATTTATGCTAGAATATGCATTTTTAGTGAATTCCGCAATTTTCTTTGCGTAGTTTTTCGATTTTCTGAGGGCTCTTTTGCAAATATCTGGTCGCCCCCCATCCCCCTCAGCCGATCGGACGGTCCGAACTTCCCTCAGCCGATCGGACAGGTCCAAATCTCTCATGGCCGATCGGATGGTCCATACTTCCAATGGTAGATCGAGCTGGTCCGAACGTTCCATGGCCGATCGAACTCGTCCGAACATCCCATGGCTGATCGGATGGTCCATGGACGATCAGATGGTCCTATAGCTGATCGAACTAGTCCGAATATCCTATGACCAATCAGACGGTCCATATCCGATCGGACAGTTCTCATGGCCGATTCAAGAGGGAGGGGTAGGATTTCCCTTACCTCTATTCACTTCATGGCAGCGCGTACGTGGGAAAAAGGGGCCGGTGGCCGAGGGTGGGTGGTCAACTCATGCGCACGGAGGCCGACGGCGGCGTTCGGGTCGGTGGCGCTCAGGAGTGGCGATGTTCGGGCCAGCGGCGCATGGTTCGGCGGTGCTTGTTTGGCCGAGAGTCGGTGGCAGCCGTGCGAATCTCGATTGGAAATGAGCAGTGGTTGGCGTGTGTGCAGGCAGCCGGTGCCTCAGGCGACGCGTGCAGGTGATCAGCGCGACTGCGGGTGGCGTATGCGGGCAAGGTGAGGCCGACGGTCCATGTTGGCGGCGACGGCCAAGTAGGGCGGTGGTCGTTCGGGTGGTGGCTGTGGGCTGGTGTAACGATGATGCATGATGAGATGCGACGGCTCGGGCGGCGCTTATGGGTGCATGGAGGTGGCTCGTACGGTGCGGCCGTGCAGCAGTAACAGCTCATGCGCATGGAGGCTGGCCTTCCAATGGTGATGATTCACGCGCGAAGGTGGGAGCCGATGCCAGTGCAGTCGGTGGCGGCGTAGTGCAATGGTGGCTTAGCCGTGTGGGGCTGGCGGCGTGGTGATCGGCACGGCCATGTGCTAGTGATCGGCGGCATGACCGCATGTGGGCGGTGTGAGCATGGCCGGTGGCCGAACAATATTTTTTATTTCTTTTTTTCGAATCTACAGTGCAATCAAGATCTACTCTTTCATGCACTCTACCTATGGGTATTGTGCCGCGACTGCAAGTCTACTCATGATAGATTAGAGTGGATTTACACCGTAGAAAATAATCTAGAGAGCGAAATTTGCAAAATTTGAAGCGATCTAGATAGACGATTCAATCTACAAGTGCTTCAATGATTACCTTTGATACACGAGAGCAATTCGTGCTGATAACGTGTTGAAGAATCATCACTGGCAAGTCCAGTCCGATCGATTCCTCCTATGCAAAAGAGATGGATCAAATATAGAATAGTGTAAACAATAAATTAAACACAAAGATATGGGAGTCGGATCAGGTTATTTTGTGCCAATCTGAGGCCTAGCTGACCAGGCATAGCCCAAGCACGACCCGAGCACGCCATACGATGAGCCAGGCTGGCATGGCTCAGACGAAGGGCCAGGTTGGGTTTGGAAAAACGGCCCACAAGCGATACGGAATAGTCTGGCATAGCATATCATGCTTGGGCCGGTCCGGCGTAGCCAGTATGGTCAGTGTATGACGGGCATGGTCGGCACGCCGACGGCCGCTTCGCACCAAATGAAGAGCTCGCACCGCGTCAGCGAGGTACCAGGAGTAGCAGACTAGCAAGGCCACATTTTGGTCGCACGCCTCCGTGAGGAACTCTAGCACACTCTTGCTCATGTTAACAAGCACCTGGTTTAGCAGCGCCCACCTCCCGCCATTCTCTCTCCTCCGGCCCCCACCGGAGTCATCCTTTGACATTTGTGACGGCGGTGAGTCCGAGTCATCCGCTGCATTGCGCATGTTGGAGGTGGGGAGGGAAGGGGACGTGGAGCTGGAGGATGCTATCCTGCTATGGTTAGGGATTGGGGGATCGGAGCGGAGGGGGAAGTGCTCATGTGAGACTGGAAAAATGGATTAAATAATGATTAGATCTGAGCAGCGAGGAGGTGGACTGGAGCCTGAGTGAAGAAAAGCCTTTTTATTCTTCTCTCTTCCCTGTTGTAAATAGTGTTAGTGATGTGCCCAAGAGGCAATCATAAACAATTCGGTTTTATAGGCTAAAAAGGATATTGATCCATATGGGATTAGGGTTCTAATGGGCCTATAACGTAGAAGTCCATTAGCATGCTCTATAAATATGTGGAGGCGGGGCTGCAGATGAGATGACCATCCAAAAAACCCTGGCCGCCACCTCCCCTTAGCCGTATCCCGAAACCCTAGCCAGGCGCGCGGTGCTAGCACACCAGCGCATGGCGTTCCATCCCGAATGTGTGGACTCTGTGGATGCGCCGCTGCTATTGCTGTTGTGCTGATCGGCGAGAAGCGTAAGACTATTGCTAAGATGCGAGGAGGAGACATTCAGTTTGTGAAACGATCGACTGCTTCTTCTTCATCGACGTGCATCTACGTTGGACCGGGCTGCTCCAACTCTTCTTCCGCTGCGCAGCGCATCTAGTGGTAACTATCTATGACTCCCTTATACGCATATTTTCTGATTGAACGTGGTAGAAAATCAAATATTGTAGCTAGCATAGTCTACTCGTTATCCTTCAAATAGGAGTATTTTTCCCCTTCGCTACCCAAACAAACGTGGAGTAGCAGCAGCAATGTAGCATGGCTTGTTTCTTTCGTCTCTCGGTTAACTTACCTCGTTATCAAGTACTAACTCCCATACTATGTCCGTCCTGGTACTGTCTCGGCATGAAACTTTTTTTTTTTGGTCTTTGCAGGGTTGAAGTGTTACTCCATCTGGTTTGTTTGCTACTACATTAATGATGGTGGAACTAAAATGGTTAAGCCTGCACTTTATCCTCATGTTCAGGTAGTGCTTGCATGCTTGAATTTAGATGGGTTTACAGCTCAGCAAATCTACCAAACGGATTACTTGGAACCTCAACATAGAGAATGTATCTGGTGCATGGCTGGAGTCAATGTACATTTTCAAGGGAAATAATGCTTTTGAGTTATTTTGTCCTTTGTCCAAAAAAAGATTGGCCCGAGGGATGGCTTCGGTTTAACTAGTTGAATGAATTTGCTTGTGATCTAGAGTGCTTCTGGTATTTCTTTCCTGCCAATTCAACGCAGGTTTACTTGCTATCCCCAGTTCCCAACAATATTTGTATTTATACTTTTTAGCTTTTTATCTACTTATTCTTTGCTTTGTTTTTATCCTTTTGTTTTTGAAGGATAGAGGTATATCTTACGTTCACAAAATAAAAAACATAACATAAACCCCATTTGGAATGCAGAAATTTCATACAAAACCTCTCAATTCTCACATGAATTGGAAAAATATTCCACCTTTCAAATGGAGCCTTATATTAGGCATTCATGCCACAATTGTAAGTGATGTTATTGTGATTCCCTTGGATATGTAGTGGCCCATGAAATATGTTCTGCCGATTCTGTTTTAGTGGAATAAATATGTAAGGACTACTTCTCTATTACTCATGTCTCTGAAGATGACTAAAATCATATAATTTGATTTGCTCACATACGTATAAATGGAAAATGTTATTAATTATTTTTGAAAACTTTGGTTCAACACAACACGCAACTTGTATTTAGATCCTGCAAGAGCATGTTCAAGAATTGTCTAAAGCAGTGCACTTTATCCTAAATTTCTATTCAATTGCAGCAATAGATGGCCAAACTACCGAGCACTTGCAAAAGGTAATTTGTGAATATTCGACTCTGTGATGTGAGTCCTCTATAATCTATTATTGATTATGCTATATTTCATGATGTCTGCTTTGATTTTTTAATTATAACTACGTTTTTAACGTGGTGGGCACTAGAGGAATAAAGATATCACCTATCACCATTGTTGTCGTCGCCTTCTATAATTATTTAAGACTGAGCTAGGGCTAATACGGCACATCGCCAACCTGTCAGGCATTAGGCCATGTCTAAATCTAGCCGAAGACCGAACAGACCAACATAGCGTGGCACAGTGGGGGTGGTGGGGCCAAGTCGGTACAGTACGAAGTCCCACGTCGACTCGTGACCCAACCCAATCGCACTCGTCCCGCTCGGTTTTTCAGGTGCCAGCAGGGAGCTAGGCTACAAGTGAGAACTGCTTTCTCTCGCTTTCCTGTCCTCTCGTCCGGCACATGGAGTCTCTGAGAAACAAAAATTGTCAGAGACGCCACCAAATGAACTAGTGCACAAAAGTCATCAGCAACGTGGGTATTATATCTTTAAAAGAAAACAAACATGACCAGTACGGACTACCGTATTAATTGATACTTGGTAGCGCATCGTTATGCACTGCTAATCAAACACAACTATGGTACCTACTGAGATGGCCACAAACAACAGTGGCACATCCGCATAGCGCGTCAGGCACACTGCTATTGGTTTGAGGCCTGCAGCGTGTTCTGCGAACAAGATGCTCTGTTCTGTGACTCCAGGTTTTTTTTAATAAAACTGGACAAGAGCTCTGCCCATTATAACTTATGATCTATTTGGTATAGCTCTAGATTATGAAGGTATCTACAGTGTATAAAAATAGGGGGTCTTAAGCCACCTTAAAGTTGACCATAACATTACAGGATCAACTTTAAACAGGCCATAAGCAAAAAAGACTTAAGACTAGTCCTCAAGCTAAAGATTTGGCCATAAGCATTAAAATACAAATTTTCTTTTAAATCATGTGTTCTCTCTCCCCCCACCAGCCAATCACCAGGTTTTTTTTTAAAATAAAACTGGACAAGAGCTCTGCCCATTATAACTTATGACCTACTTGGTATAGCTCTAGATTATGATAGAATCATATTCTGCTCTGATTCTCTAAAGAATTAGATCATGAGAGAATCAGAAGTAGACTGGAAATGTTTGGTAGAAGGGTGGCTCTAAAAATCCTCCCCTATTCTCTTCCTCATGTGGGGCCCAGACCCCGTATGTGTTCTGTACTAGTCCTATGATCAGCAGTTAGTATACATATTCACCACATTGAGATTATATCTATACACATCGCACATAAATAGCTTATAACAAAACAATAGTATATAAGCGATGCATAAAAGAGTATATACACATAAGGCCAACCGGCTAAAATAAACATCAAAGTCTTGAACAAAATGCAACGGAAGTCTAAATACAAAAATATCCAGTGATTTGCAATCATAATCCGCAGGCAACCGACTGGAGTCAAACCCTAGCAAGAACTCTCGTCAAATTCCATGGTGCTTGGGGTGAAATACGCATCTTCGGGCACGTAATCTTCATTATCAGATCAACAACAATTTAAGCAAGATTGAGTACATTGTGTACTCAGCAAGACTTATAGTGTATCACAAATTTTATATATATATAAGGCTGTCAAATGAATGAGGCTTTACACTAAGTTATTTTCAGCATGAAGCAAATTTTTATTTGTAATATCAATATGTACTAACTTTGCAAGCGGAATGATAAAGAGCATTTGACATGTAAGAAAATAACATTGTATAGTTTCTATAACAGTAGATCAAATCCATTCATAGCCCTCCCCAACTGTGAATCATCGCATAATTCCCATCCATGGGTATGGCACACGGTTGCGTACATGCCATCCCATATTTTCAGTGAATCAGTTTTGAAAATGAAAACTATATCCTTTATAGCTACATCCAAGCTTGCTCATGATCATGAGCATGGCTATTTAAATAGTTTTTAACACTCTGCAGAGATTGTATAGCTTTCCTACACGGGATAATCAATTGTACTATTAGCAGCTACATACTTCCTTTGGCGTGTGATGAAATTGATTATCTTACAGCCTTTACGTTATCTAGTCCTAACCTTGCACCAGCCTGATGAATGGACAATCCCTCACTTGAGCGTGTCCTTCCCCCAAGGGGGTGCTTGCCTTGCTCTTGTTGCTCAGATAATGTTTTCGAGGCGTTCTCAGCGTTATCTAGCGTAGGGTCGTCTATCCGATAAATCCAGATAAAAACC
The DNA here is from genome assembly GCA_036346265.1 of Melocanna baccifera. Lineage (NCBI taxonomy): Eukaryota > Viridiplantae > Streptophyta > Magnoliopsida > Poales > Poaceae > Melocanna > Melocanna baccifera. The sequence continues at coordinate 25,704,381 of CM070680.1, read as the reverse complement.
AATAAAAGCCAAATAAACAAAGACAAGACCAAAATATTTTTGCATAATAAAAAAGATCATTATTTTAAGAGAATTTAGAAATAAAGATTACTAAATTTGGAGTTCGTATGCAAAATTTATAAGTGCTCAAGTTTTGCTTGGTTTGATTTACTCTTTCTCGGTTGGTACTGCACTTTCTATGCGTACTATCGTTCTTCGGTTGCCATGGTGTTCTACTGGCTTCGAATACTCCTCGGTCGCCACTCAATCCATGTATGATTACTGAAGACTATGATCACTGTAGCTTACGACTATTGTAGCTTACGACCTTGCAGCTATTGTGACTATCGACCTTACAAGTCCTCTTATGACTTCCTTGGTATTTGGACGTTCCAACTGTTGTGGTACTTGGTTGCTCTGACTACCGAGTTCCAGCAACCGACCATGGCGCTCTGACTACTCAAGTCTTTGACCGATTCCAGCTTCGGTCATACCGCTTGCATAGAGCCGATACTATTGGTCTTCATCCATGTGGGCCTTCCGAGCATCGACCAGGTTCTATAACTTATGGGTACGAACCGGGTACTGTTTTGTACAACTTCCAACTTGGATTCTATAGCTAAAAACTATCAACCATGTTCTTTAGCTTATGACCAATTTACAATACTTACAACCAATCTGCTATATTTACAACCAATCCACTATGCGTACGACCAGTCTACTATATCGCACAACCGATCTACCGTACTTACGATTACTGACTGGGTACTATGGTTTTTGACTATTTGACCACTTATGGCTACCGACTACTAGAGCTACGACCACTATAGCTATCAACAACTGGGGCTTATGACTACGACTACGACTAACGGTCACTGTGCTTCGACCACGTAGGTCTTCGAACTACCGACCAACTATGTGACTTACGACTACTGCTATCGAAGGTTATGACTACGCAAGCGGTCGAGATTTCAACTATGACCGTGGTCAAAGATCTCAACTCTGGCTATGGTTGGAGACATCGATTACGGCTGTGGTCAAAGATTTCGACTACGGCTGCGGTCAAAGATTTCGACTACGACTATGGTCGGAGATTTTGACTATGACTGTGGTCGAAGATCTCAACTTTGGCTGTTGTCGAAGATCTCGACTACGACTGCGGTCGGAGATTTTGACTATGACCGTGGTCTAAAATCTTGAATCTGGTTGTCGTCGAAGATGTTGACTACAGCTGTGGTCAGAGATTTTGGCTATGCCAGTGGTCAAAGATCTCGACTCTGGCTGTGGTCAGAGATGTCGACTACGGCTGCGGTTGAAGACCTCGACTATGCAAGCAATCAGAAGTCTTGACTTCGACTGCTACAATCCTTTTCTTGACTTTGACTACTACGTTTCCTTCTCTCTCTTTTTTTGAGTACGTTCACTTTAGATCTCTTTTTGACTTCATTGCTTTTTAGTTCTTTTTCCAACTTGGATTTCTTTAGTTCACTTTTCAACTTTGATTGCTTTAGTTTTTCTATCATCTTCAACTACTCTACTGGGAAAAGGGGGTTCTCAGCAAAAATGATGACGGTTCACGAGGAGAAGCAGAAGGAGCTGGTGTTAGAGATCTCATCGGCGGCAAGAGGGTCCGCCTCAACGACGGTCCTTCTGGCAGCGGTGAAGCTACAAGAAAGGGGTATGCATGAGCTTGCACGCATGCATGCGGAGTTGTGGGTGAAAGGAAGTGGACATATGGCCCACCAGAGAGGTCTTATGATGGTGCTCTAGTCAGAGACGAGGAAGAAGGCTTAGCTGAGTGATCCTCTGAGCGATCCGCTGCACAGAAAGTCAGATGAGTGAGTAGGGTGCTCAAGGGAGAGGAAGGAACACTGTGAAAGAGTTTGGGGAGAAGAGAAGATCACCCCAGAAGATGTCGCACGACGGCGTGCTCACCATAGTCGTGTACAATTTTGGTTTTCTCGACGTTCCAGAGAGCGAAGTGCTCAAGGACCACGCAAGGAAATGAGAGGCGAGCTAAGGAGGAGATGGTACGGTCAGGGGGTTTTATAGGCACGAAAATGCAATGGCGGAGTGGTCGTAACTCACCGTGGAGCTTGAGGCGAGGATGGGGACAAGTGGGAGGTTGTACATCGTGTTTGAGGAGACGGTTGGCAGTGGTTTGGTAGCAGCGGAGGAAATCCGCTGGCGTGGTCGTCCAAAACTGGGAGCAGCTCGGCTGCGACCATGACGGGGCTGGCACTCGCATGTGCGCGAGGTGGACAACGACTTCTATAGTCGGGCCCCTCATGGCAGCGAGAGGGACAGAGGAAGAGGTGTGCTGAGAGGGGTTCGGTTGGTTCGACCACCTCACCTGATATCAATTGCGTTGGCTCTACTACATGGTGTCAACCATGCCGCGTCAACCACGATGGTCTGACAAAGCTCCTCCACCACTGCCATGGCTTCCAGGTCACCTTCGTCCACACCGAGCACAACCGCCGCCGCCTCCTCGGCGCCTGTGGCCGGCGGCGCTCGGCGTCCGGGGTTCCGGTTCGCCGCCGTCCCCGGCGGCTGCTCCGTCCAAGGAGGACGCGGTGCAGACTTGGCCGTCTTTGTGGTTCAACCACGAGACCATGGCGGCACTTCAAGAACCTCGTCGCCGACCTCCGCCGGTGACTGCGTCATCTCCGGCGCCGAGCACATCTGCGCATCGCCAGGAGATGGGCCTCCCTGCGTCACCTTACGGACCATGGCGCTGCGCCTTCATGGCGTCAGCAAATGCGCGCACTTTTCGACAAGGGTATTGTTCCCCTCAAGCGTAAGCCAAGATATGCCGTCGATCTAATTGTTCGCTATGAAATGCAACCTTGATCTACATAGATAAAATAAAATCTACTTACTTGATCGTTGATTTGATCAACGACGCCCGGCGGTGAAAGCGGATACCGGACGGCGACGGTCGTGAGCGGGTGCCGGGATGCCCAAGGACATGCGCCTAAGGGACTTCGAGCTTCATCCGCACCACGGACCACGAAGACGCCATGCTTGCCATCCTCCTAAGCTCAATGGCGTGCCAGCGGACCACTCCATCAGCCGTCATCCTTCACACTTTTGACGAGCTTGAGCGCGAAGTCATCGCCGCGATGTCAACCATCATGCCACCTATCTACGCCGTCGGGCCTCTGCCGCTGCTCCTCAGGCAAGTCGCCGGTAGTACTGTCAACACGTTGGGTTCAAACCTTTCGAAGGAGAACCACGCTTGCCTAGAGTGGCTCAGGGGCAAGCGGCCGAACTCAGTGGTCTACGTCAACTTTGGGAGTATAGTAACGCTGACGAATGAACAGTTTGTAGAGTTTGCATGGGGTTTGGCTAACAGCGGACATGAGTTCTTATGGGTGATCAAACATGACCAAGAGAAGGGCGCCGACCCTGCTGCCGTGCTGCCTCCGGAGTTTTTGGAGGATACCAAGGAGAGAGGCTACGTGATGAGCTGGTGCCCGCAAGATGCGGTGCTTCAGCACGAGGCAATCGGCGCGTTTCTGACACATTGCGGGTGGAACTCGATGCTGGAGAGTATCCGCGTCGGAGTGCCGATGTTGTCTTTGGCGTTCGCCGCCGACCCGACAAGCGAATAGCGAGACGCTTGCTCCGAGTGGCGCATCGGCATGGAGATCAGCGGTAACGTTGTGAGAGATGAGGTGAATTCAGTGGTAAGGGAGGTGATGGAAGGGGACAAGGGGAAGGAGAGGAAGAGAATGGTGATGGAATGGAAGGAGAAGGCAACTGTGGCTGCACTGCCAGGTGGTCCTTCTTGGGTAAATCTGGAGAGGGTGGTCAGTGAGGTCCTTGCAGTGCCACTGTCGCTTGCGGAGAAGCGTTAGTCGCTGGGAAGAAAAGAATAATTGAATATATGTAGTACCTACTCTGATGCAGAAGCGTTATAGTGGCTGAAGAAAGTGCAATATGTAATTTGGTGCCCTAATGTTTTGTGCCTGTTATCAAGTGCGTCATTTGGTGCATGCATGCTAGTTCCGATCCCAACTCCCAAACGTCGTGTGGCTTGTTGGAATGTTTCTATGTGTTATACTCCCTTCCTCCCGCAATAAAGGCTCTGTTCTTGTGAAGTATCGTCCTACAATATAATTCTATTACAGAAATAAATGTGTAGTTATCGTAATATTTCTATCACATACCTATACTTTAATACTGAACAAACGGTTGTAGTATGTCATTTAATAAAGATATACATGGTTCAATAGTGTTAACTTTTTTTAGATTTAGTATATTTTATTAGTTTGTACATATGGTGGGTTTTGGACTTATATTATGAGACAGAGAGTATATACCGTGATGGTTTGCAATCAATAACCATGCTTAAAATGTCATTCCTCAGAAGGGGCCACATAACAGTACAGTTTCATACAATCATAGTCATAGGCTCGTAGAGCGATTAATTAACCATTTGACTGGCCGTCGGATAAACAAAAGCTGAATGGTCAAGATCACCGTTGAGAAATTGATGCGATATATATTTGTTGCCGGCCTCTCGATATGGCATCACGCAGTGCCATACAAAGACGAGGAAAGTTTCCGCAAAAGTATGCCAGCTTACTCCATAAGGTAAGTTTGGGCAACCTTGTTTTTGGTTTTTGTCTTTTAGCTTTTCTACAGTAACTGGCTTTTAAATAGTGTCTTTTTAAGGTGGGATCTATAAGTTCATTGTAGTAGATACTATAGCGACTTCACCTGTATTGGTCAAAACCACATGCGAGTGTCTCCTACTCCGTACTCTATCACGAAGCAGGCCAAAGCCACCGGCCGCAGCCGAAAAGACCCCACCTTTGTTTTAGCAGATGGAAGGGACTTTATTCCATACTAATGTTCAGTGGTACAAAGGAAATACTAGGCGGATACAAATACTACCACACATGGTGACCATATTGGGCCTGTTCTTTTTGGTTTCGGTTTTTGGCATACGGCTGTGGCTTATGACTTTTAAGTTGTTCATGAGATAGAATATGGAGTAACAGAAACTCGCGTGAGGTTTTAGCCGATATAAATGAAGTTGCTATAGTATGTATTACAATCAACTTGCTGATCCTGTCTTGAAAATACACTCCGTTTGAAAGCTAGTTGCTATAGAAGGAGAAGAGGCCCAACATCAAGAGCTACTGTTGCCTTCGCTAGGTTATGAGCTTCAAAATTAGATTCCCTTCCTTCATGGCAGAACTTGGTCTACGGGAAAAGTATGGTCTTCTCCTGAACTTTGTTGAGGACCAATGTAGTTGTACAATTTGTTGGCTTCTAAATTCTTGATCAACTCCAAAGACTCAGGAGCAACCATCACTACTACAGAAAGCCTAATACTAGACACAACATCACAGACAATTTCACAAAATCGTCTGTGATGTATACTATCACAGACGATTTTAGTTTAGAGACCGTCTGTGTTATTGCCAGTGCTAAAAATCATCTATGAAGATTTCATATCACAAATGGTTCATGGTAAAAACAGTCTGTGAAGCATCACAGATAGTTTTTGCCATAAACCATCTGTGATATTACCAAATATCATAGACGGTTTTTAGTTTTAATCGTCTATGAATTATCATATATAGTTTATAAAACAAACCGTTTGTGATAATTAAGTCATCACAGATGGTTTGTATTAAAAATTGTATGTGATAATTTCACTATATTAATTGCGCGTAGAACTATGGACCCTCTGTCTTGAATTCCAGATCTAGACTGTTGCTTTGAGCTGGAGGCAAGGCTGTCAGGCTATTTGGTGAAAGGAGACTATTTGGTAAGAGTGATTGAAGATTCATGAAGTTCTTGACTACCTGTGATTAGTAATGTAATTTATTCCTCATTGCATTAAAATTTAAATCTAACTTTTGGTGACTGGAATTGAATATGGTTTAGATCTACTTGGCCATGCATGATCAGTTCCCATCATGTGGGTAGGCCAAAATGGTCAAAATTGTTAGTTATAATTGGTTCTCGGGAAATTGGATTTTGCGTTAAGCTAGCAAAGCCTCAATACAAGTGATATATATCTAGTATACTAATTAATTAATTTAATATTTAATACTAAATTGTTATATATATATATATATATATATATATATATATATATATATAACATAGGACCGAAGCTGAATGTATGTTGCGAACTGTGTGAGTGAAGAGTACATTAATGGCATATCTACTTTTACAAGAGCTGTTGAGGAGGATATGTTGAATAAGGGGGTGGAATATATGTATTGTCCATGCATTGACCGCGAGAATATAAAGATGTTTAAGAATCGAGCGCAGATTGAAGCGCATTTGATTTGAAGGGGTATCAAAAAAGGGTATACGCATTGGATCAGTCATGGCGAAGAGGAGATTACACAAGAATGTGTGATATATATATATAAAAGAATGTGTGATATATATGTGAATTTGCATTTATGTATACGAGAATATGCGATATATATATATATGTGTGTGTGTGTGTGTGTGTGTGTGTGTGTGTGTGTGTGTGTGTGTGTGTGTGTGTGAATTTACATTTATATATATAAGAATGAGTCATATATAAGTAAATTTATATTTATGTATATTTATCTTCACAGACGGTTGTAAAGAAAAACTGTCTGTGATTTCTTATTACAGACGGTTCTATTTGAGAACTGTCTGCGATGATACATATCGCATATGGTTTTCAAATACAACCGTCCATAATAATAAATCTTCAAAGACAGTTCTAAAATAGAACCGTTTGTAATAATAAATCATCACAGACGGTTTTACTTTACAATCGTCTATGATGATAAATATCACAGACAGTTCTCAAATAGAACCGTATGTGATTATTACCCCTATATATGTCACACTCTAGGGTTATTTGCACCGTACTTACGCTACACCAACCCTCAATTAACGCCACCTCCCTCGACTCCAGCGACCCTCCTCCCCTGCACCCGGCGCCCTTCTCTTCCCCCGAGCACGCCGCCTCTCTGAGGTTTACGCTGCCTCCCCTAAGCCTGTTGCCGTCTCCCTCGAGCAGTCGCTGCATCCCCCGACTCCAACGGCCGCCTACCCCGAGCAGTCGCTGCCTTCCCTGACTCCGACGGCCCTCCTCCCCCACACCCGATGCCCTCCTCCTCCCCTGAGCCTTGTGAGTACTGATTTTGTCGTCTTCCCCTAGCCCTAGTACCTCGGCCTCACGCTGCCTTCCCCCTAGCCATTTTTGCCATCACAGTGGCTTAAAGTGTCGCCGCTCTGTGAGATTGTTCTCTACTTCTTTTATTGTATATTCTGCATTTGTCAGCCATACTAGTTATTGTTTCTGAAATTTTACGATAAAATCTAGCACTGGAAGGTCATTTGCATAATAGATTGTGGGATTTTAGTTGCTCGATGAGGATCTTTGTCAAATTGAGATTACAGTGACTATTTAGACTCATCTGCTAGTGTGATCTTTTCGTATACGGTTGATTACTTTTGTTGTATGTAATTGCTAGCTTTTTCAATTGCCTTGGTATAGTTTTTATTTTTATATCAATTATTAATCCTTTGTTGAATATATATATATATATATATATATATATATATATATATATATATATATGTACATGTTCTTTATGCAATTGCTGAATATACTTATCATCATAGTAGCATAAATCTGTTATTAGTGATTGATTTTGGCTGAGGTTTACTAGTTGTCTTTTATGCTATTAATATTGTACTGCACTGAGATAATATTTGAATAATCAAACTAGTAGAAGTGTAAGGATTTGTCACTGTGATTACTAAAAATTGAGAGTTGTACAAGGCCAAGTTTGTAATAACTTGTGCAACTCCTCAAACCGTGAGCAAAAGACAATAACTAATCTTTGGATTATGCAGAATTTATATGCTCACATGCTTATTTATACTTATAACCTACAACCAGGGGTAAGTGCAAGTGCTGCACTAGTTGCTATACTTATTGATTTATACTTTATAAGTAACATGAGATTATGTTTAATGACCATGACGACATACCTGTGTAGGTTCCATTGGATTGTAATTATAATTATACCAAAATGGAACAAGATAATATATCTTGATTCCCTAAAGAAAAAGAAAACTAATAACTTCACAGTTGTCGGACGATTAATCGATAGATAAATACAGTTTCTCCAAAAATAACTATATTGTAGTCTTTCTTATCTTCCCAATAACTAAGACTAACTTTTTGGAATCATGTAGATCATTCGTCACGTACGTTGTAGAGGTACGGAAATCAAAGGGAGGGACCAACGCCCTGCGACATGTTCAAAATTTTTCGGTATTCGCTAATACACATTAATTCTATATAACATTTTGTAGTAATACCTATCGAATTAACAAATTCTATTTTTGCAGTGCCACCAGCAGCCTCCGGACAACACCTATGGATTCTATGTTTGCCGTCATATACAACTACTCCTCGATTCCTCGAAGATCAATGATCCTCAGATTTGTCAATCTTGCAATAATTATTTCATACTTATCAAGTATATATGTATACACGACATTGATATTCCTATCGACAGGTTATGCCTATCGCTACAATTGCTTTGGAACAGGCCGAACTCGCAACAATCAGATGAAGAGTTCCACAATGTAGAATGAATTTGATTGAGATAAGATTAACCTTAATTGTATATGTATGTATTTGTTAATGGATAATTTATTTTATTTCAATTAATTGATTTGTGAAATAGATGTTTTTGTTTGTAAAATAAATGAATGTGAATTGGATGTATACTGTGTTGATCTGCTTGTTTCAGAGGGCATAGCTAGCAATTCCAAAGACTAGCCATAAACAGAAATAGATTTAGGAAAATAAATGAATATCACAGATGATTTCTAGTAGAAACCGTCTATGATATGTAAGTACCACAGACGATTTCAACTACAAACCGTTTGTCATAGTTAAATGTCATAGGCAGTTGCAACTACAAACCGTCTGTGATAGTTCAATATCACAGATGGTTTGTAGTTGAAGCCGTCTGTACTACTTATTTATCACAGACGGTTTCGACTGGAAATTGTCTGTGATAATCAACTATCATAGACAGTTTATAGTTAAAACCGTCTATAATAGTTGCATCATAGATGGTTTAAAAGCCGTTTATGATGACCTCATTTCATTACTGACTCATAAATTCAGATGGCTCACAAAACTATCTATGATGATGTTTTTGAACCATCTGTAATAACGTTTTCTGTAGTAGTGCATGACTAGGAATGGACCCTCCCATGTGCTGAGGTATGGTGGCTGTCCGAGCTCCCTTCCCTCCCTCCCCTGCGACTCCCTAGACCCCTGCATCGACCACAATGATCTGTGAAGCGAGAAGCATGGCAAGAAGGTGAGGAGGTGGGTAGACAAAGAGTCCTTTTCCATTTACCAGTTTTCTTCATTCGCTTGGGCGGATGTGGGCTATTGGCCTGTGGCTTCATTTGTTTGGTCTGGCCCAATAGAAGAAAGGAGTAAAGGACAGAGTAGCGAAGGCAAGCTAGGCACCGATTCCCCCACATAGTTTCTCTCCTTGTAACCCTAGAGAGGCGATGACTAGAGGCTGGAGCAGTGTGCAACAAACAGAGAACGGGTGTGGTGGCTAGTCGACCAGTGGTTGGAGCTGCATGTGGAGACCAGGGCTTGAACCTCTAGTGAGAGAGTAGTTTGGGGCAGCCAGTGCCAATGAATCCCTTGCTAGAGAGGGGATTGGCGCGGTGGTTGGGAGCTTGGGGCGGCTAGTGGCAGCGTCAATCAACCAATCACGTGCGAGGATGAAGTTATGTATTGGAGACTATTCAATATTCAAAATAAAATGTATTTGTAACTACAAGAAGTAACCGCCAATGTACCAGAACTCTCGGGAAACATTCGAGTTTGGAATAAGTCCATATAACACCCCAACCTTTGTTTGAAAGTCTGTCCTACATCCTGAATTATAAAGTCAAACATTTGACCTCCTAAGCTTTGCAATCTGGATCAAACGACACCTTGACCCGGTTTTGCATTGTGATAATACCTGCGTGGGGCGATGAGTGGGCGGTTTTACCACATAGGATGACACACTAGCCAAGTGAATCAATAACATATGAGGCCCATAAGGGCCCTACTGAGCTCCTAGCAGTACTTCCATGGCCACCACCCCTTGTAGTTTCCTCCCTCTGTTTCAATTTAGGAGAGAAGACCATGTGGGCTACACCTGTCATTCATCTAAATTTGACTAGCATATTATCCTACGTGGTAAAATCGCTCATCGCGTTACATGGGCACTACCACCATTAGAAACCGGGTCATAGTGTTATTTAAAGTAGATTGTAAAGTTTGGATGGTCAAATATATGATTTCATAGTCCAGGGTGTTGAATAGACTTCTGAGTAGTATGGAGTTCCACCCTAGGATTGTACTAATAAAAGCTATTTTTATATACAGATGTTTATCAACAGTGGCGAAACTGGAACAAAAATGACCTGGGTTTATCACTTCACCATATATATAATAATATATATAATTGTCAAGCAACATCATACTACGGTAATTTGTCAGGCAATTTTAACATCAATAGTTTAATATAACTGATGGCAATGTACGATTACAAAGGAATAGTTATTAAAAATGCTTACCAATATTAGTAGCATTATCTGACACTTTCCTTTTTAGAAACCATTCCATAAATTTACCCATTGTTTAATTGAAAAACTCAACAATTCAACATTAATATAACAGAAAAATACATGTAGAAGTTTATTTACTTGACATTGTAATCAAACATTGTAAGTTCAATCCAAATCTTGGTCTATTATGAGCACATGGATCACAATCACATATTACTACAATTTTGCCTTTGATTTGTAATGAACTAGACCGGTATTCTAAAAATCCGAATTGAAACTCTAAGCTTAACCTTACAATTTGACAAAAACAAAACAAAAACATCACATCAAAAACCTAACTCACAATTTAGCCCTTGTTCTTGAAGAAATCGAAAGAATTGAGAGAAATTTTGAGTCAAGTACATATAAATCAGGTGGATCAAAGCCTCCTTTGGCTGGCGAGAGCGTGAGGCAACCAAGGGAAGCCAATGGTGGCTGATTTCTCCCGTTCTTCAGTGAGTAGTTGTTGTATGGCTGGGTGCACCCGACGCGGCACACATCTAGTGGCTCATGCGATCGTGCAGGACTGAGGATGGCAATTGTACCCATTTACCCGTGTATCCATGGGTAAATACCCTAATAGAGCTGGGTATGGGATGTATTCTTTACTCATGGGTATGAAAATGAGGGAAACTTTTTGCCCACCGGGTAAACGGGTACGGGTATGGGTAAGCTCCACCCGTACCCGTCTCGCCCGTTTACCCGCGAGTCCACGATATATGAATATGTTACAAATATTCAATACTTTGGTGTAGAAACATAATATGTTACAATACTTTGGTGTAGAAAGATAACATGTTACAATACTTTGGTGTAGAAAGATAATCTGTTACAAATAAAATTGTAATACTTTAATATGTTGCAATACTTTAGTGTTGGAAGATTTCATATTAAAGTACGTGGTGACTCTCAGTTCGCGGGTAAACGGGTATACCTGCGGGCGACGGGTATGGGCGATATTCTCTGCCCGTTGTCCTTCACGGGTATTCCCATGGGCGTAAATCAAGGTCGTGGGTATGGGTATGGGCGAGTACTACCAGTACCCTCCACGCCCGATTGCCATCCCTATGCAGGACAAATAGGTGTTGAGGATGGCTGCGACATGCTCTATGCTTCAGTGTCGTTCAAATGGACTCACATAGTCTTGATGCTTATGTGCAGCGCTGGATGCCTCGGTCTGCTGCAATTCTCCTTCTTAGACTGAATGCTGCCTCATGGGCCGACGCAAGTCTGACTCCTTGTGGGTTGATGCTTGTTGCTAGATGCACCAAATTTAGTCTGAATGGTTCACACATGGACCAGAGACGTTGATTGCTACTAAAATTTTTTTGAATCCGGTGTCCTATGACACCGGGTGGGCCACCATGTCTTCACCCTGCTTATCAGTTGAGCAAGGGACATATTGACAGCACAGTAGTCGACTGGGCTGCCTAGGATGCCAAACGACATGCGCCTGAGAGACCTCCCGAGCTTTGTCCGCACGACGGATCCCCAAGACGCCATGCTCCTCTTCTGTTTGCGATCCACGGTCCATGGAGTGCCTCTGAACCGCCCCAACCGTCATCATCCTTCACACCTTCGATGAGCTGGACCATGAGCTCATCGATGCAATGTCAGCCATCTTGCCGCTCGTCTACGCCGTGGGGCCACTGCCACTACTCGCCGGGCACATCTCCTGCCGTCACATGGACACGCTAGTCTCCAACCTCTCCGTGGAGAACCATGGGTGCTTGGAGTGGCTTGGAGGCAAGAAACTCAACTCTGTGGTCTACATGAACTTCGGGAGCGTAGTACTACTGACGAACGGGCAGTTGGTGGAGTTCGCGTGGGGGTTGGCCAACAACGGCTACGATTTCTGTGGGTGATCAGAAACGACCAAGCGAAGGGTTCCACACCTTCCCTCGTGCTGCCTCCTGAGTTCTTGGAGGAGACCAAGGAGAGAGAGGTCACGTGAAGAACAGGTGCTCCCAGGAGGCGGTGTTAGGAATAATTAAGATTTTTGTAGTACAACAAAGATGCACTCATGCACGCACGCACTTAACACCACATACACACCTACACACCTATGTAGGTACGTCCAATACGCACGCCTGAAACTAGAGATGAAGACTCAATATCTCTAGGAGTACGAGCACACGTTTTGACCACTAAACGCATTCACGTACACGAATGTACTCAGAGGATACTATTCATGTAAACAATGCCAAAGGGCACTGTTCACATGAACAGTGCACCCCCAAAATAATGCACACCATAAGCTCGAAGCCGGGTGGGCTAATGTCGAGACCCGAATATACGAATCCGGACTTTCTGTATATACCGCACTAGTCCAAGATCACGCTAGTGCACACAGTTTAATATAGATGAAATATCAACCATACACACGATAAAAATAAAGAAAAAACTCAAATATTAATAATTATCTAAGTACGACCTTATGGCCAAACTTACAACTTACTAGCCCGAAGGGCTCAAACTAGCAGCAGAAAATGAAAAATAAGCGTATAAGCCATTCGACATGCCCACAGGCAATCGACTGGGGAGCGAAGTCCTAATTCGTGAAGTCGCTGAAGTATTCTTCCTCTGGTATCTCTTGCTGGTATAGCTCATCTTCCTCAACTGAGCAACAGTGGGCATAAAATCGTTAGTACATTGGTATTCAACAAGTCGTTTGTAACAAATGAATGTAATATAATATACAAGGCTTACCAATGGATGGTTGAAAGGTTAATTTGTATAAAGCAATATTTTTAAGTAAATACGATAAATAGGCTAAAAGCGAACTTGAGTAAAAACAGTAAATAATAAATAAACAATGGAATTGCATAAAACTTGAGTCACAAAAACCAAGAAATAATAAATAAACAATGGAATTGCATAAATCACTTGTGAACCTCCCATTCACAAGCTAAACCATGATAATCCTCACGTTAAATAAAACACAACCATTCACTTTCCAATATAACCAATCCAAGTTTTTATGAAAATTGCGCCTCATGGAAATGAAATCACCAAGCATTGTCTATTCTATACTAGAAATACGGCTATTCAAATAGTTTTACACTCTACTGAAGGTTGCACCCAAGTGAAACCAATTTTTGTATAACCAACACCAATGACACACGATATGATAATCCTCATGTTAAATAAAATCACAACAAGGCCTCTATAAAGTTTAACCTATGATGACAATGGCATCATGGTATTCAAAGTATCAAGGTGGGATTCATCAATTGGAATGATAACTATCAAGTACAAGGGTTTGTAATAAAATAGCGATACAGGATAATTTAAATTAAAATAAATAAATAATAGAATAAAAAACTAGATTCAACATGATGAAAGAACATAACTTGCCTACATTTGGCTCAGCGAGGAACTCAGGATCTTCTAGCGGTACACCTGCTCCTTCGAAGACGGGATCTAACGAGAGAGAAAACGATCGAAACAACAAAATAAAATAAAATAAAATTGAAAATAACTCTAAAAACCTTGAAACTAGAACCAAAAGATAGAGCTTAATTTTAGATAAATTTAAAAAAAGAATGGAGTTAATCGGGGTTAGGACAGAGAAGAACGAGCTCTTAGAAAATTAAATAGGCTGAAAAATATTAAAAATCAGAAAAGTTACTGTACTATAGACTCGGTGCACGGGAAGGCGGATTTACGGTGGACTCGGCTCATGAAATAGTGAACATGGGGATTGCTGACGTGGCGACTAGGGCTGACGTGGTACTAACACGTGGCACGCTGACGTGGCATGTGACATGGTAGCTGGGGTCGGTCGGTGCTGACGTGGCACTGACACGTGACACGATGGGCTGACGTGGCTATTGACTCGGACGAATCGGGTGCGGCTGTCGTCGGTAGGATCCGACGGCACGGGTGAGGATACATGGCATAATCTCGGCCGTCAATCCAGATCTAGATCAACGGTGGCGCTGGGGAGGTCGATCCGTCGGATGGTCGACGCGTGGTGGCGCTCAGCGCGCGCGCGCGGTATGGGTGTGGGCGCGTGGCCTGAGGGACGGTGCGGTGCGGCCGGGTGCGAGGGTGTGGCGGCGGTGCTGGTCCGGCGAGGTGCGAGGACGGCGGCGGGTCCGACGACAGCGAGGCTCGGGACGACAACGAGGCTCACCCGAGAGACGACGGGATGGCGGCGGACGGCAGAGTGGCACGAAGGTGCTCGGTTCCAAGGGTGGAGATCTTCGACGACGGCGGCAAAGTCCGGGCCCGACGGCGGCGCTTGGCGAGGAGGCGGCGGCGACGGCGGTGAGCTCGGGGCGGGGAGGGCGGCGGCGCACAGCTTATATGCACGGGACCTGGGGTAGACCAACTCGGCCACAGCGTGAGCGCGGGTTCAACTCGGGCTCAAACGTCGAGGCAGGCGCGGTCGGGATGGCGGCAGTGGAGTCCCGATCGGCGACGACGGGTGGGGTGTCGACACGTGGACGAACGGGAGGGAGACGTGTGGTGTGAGTGGCGATCGAATGGCCACAGGAGATCGCACCAATGCATAGCACGCGATGGCCTTGATGGCCGACACATGGCACTAGCAGCGATCCGCGGCCGCGACGATGTAGGGGTGCGAGCGGGCGGATGCCCGACACGTGGCTATGGCGGGGATTGCACGACGGCGGCGGCTGGGCTGGTGAACAGTGACGGGCCGGGACCATTACTGTTCACAAGGATTTCCTCTGGGTTTTCTTTTTCAGAAAAATAAATAAAATCAAATGAGCTTTTAAAAATAGCACATAAATCCAAAAATTCAAACAAATTTGAGAAAAATCCATGAGACAAAAAGAATCCAAATAAAATATTTTTAGCTTATGTTAATGTTTATTTTAATTAAATTAAATCCTTTTTATTTCTAAAAATTCATTTTAAATTTGATTAAATTCTAGAAAATTCCATAAATGCATTTTTATTTGAAAGACTTCAAAAGGGCCAAAAATAGGATGTTACAGCTAGCTCCCCACCGGGATGCGTAGCCATCGAAGCTAAAGCTCGACCGCAATAATCAATATTGTTTGCATGATAGAGTATTAAGTTATTTTTGTTGAGAGACCGTCGCTGGCTAGTCCAGTTCGATCAATTTATCCTATGCAAAAAAGTTGGATCAAATACAGAATATTACAAATAATAAATTAAACACACAGATAAGAGAAAAGAACTCCTTTATTTATTCCTTTCTCTATCCACATCTAGCTTTACAATGATTGGGACCCCTATTTATATACTAAGTGGAGGGTGCCCACCAATTGACCAGGCTTGTAGGCCAAGGCCCAGGTTTTCCAATACTCCCTCTTGGACACTCATCCACATGTTCATATCTCATTAAAACTTCTTAAAAACCCAGTGAAAAAATTTGAAGAAATAGTACATGATATGTGTTATGTTGTGTTGCACGAATTACTTCATTAAAAATATTGGCCGAGAAACTTCAAGAAAACTCTCAAAGGAAAAAGAGTACAATCCAACCAATTTTATTTAATCTACATAATTTATTCTCTAGGTACTCAATCTTCATCATCAAGTTTAATAGTGAACTTGAGAAGAATCTCTCCTAGAGTTCTGCAATTCTCTAAGTCTCATCATTTCAATTTCATATACACATCTTTCAAAATTAGATTCTGAAAGTGACTTAGTGAATAAATCTGTAAGATTTTCAAATGATTTAGTATACATTACCTTAATTTCTCTATCTTTTACAATTCATGAGCATAGAAGAAGTTAGAGTTGATATGCTTTGTCAAATGATTCTTCACGTAACTCGTATGTACTTGTGTAATACAAACTGCATTATCTTCATAAATAATTATGGGAGCGTGCACGATATTTAGTCCACATGACTACTATATGTGGTGAATCATCCATCGAACCCAAGCATATTCTCGTACGGCTTCGTCCAACTCTATGATTTTCGAGTGATTTATTGAAGTCGATACAAGACTTTGCTTTGACGATTTTCATAAAATTACAGTTCCACCACATAGCAATACAAAGCCTGTTTGTGATCTGGCTGCATGTAGGTTTGACAAGTACCCAACATCTGCAAAGCTAGTCATATTCAGATCCTGATTCTTTCTGTTGAATAATCCAAGATCTTTGCTTCCTTGGATGTATCTGATGATGTCCTTTATTCTCTACCTATGCCTTTTGGTAGGTTCTGCACTATACCTTGCTAACAGGTCTATGGCAAATGCAATGTTCGATCTAGTGTAGTTTGCTAAATACATGAGTGCTCCTACTATACTTTAAGTACGGGAATTCCGGTCCCATGACTTGCTCCTCTCTTCTCTAGGTCTGTATGAATCCTTGTCTTGCTGCAAAGATCTTTCAACCATTGGTACTTTTTTCAAAGCCAAATCTTTCTAACACCTTCTGAGTGTAAGTTCACTGATGCACTAATATCCCTTCCGGGACATGCTTGAGCTATAAGCCTAAGCAATATTTAGTTTTACCCAAATCTTTCATTTCGAATTCTAATTCTAGGTAAGAGCTCGCTTCCTTGATATCTTCCAAAGTTCCAATGATATTTAGATCATCTACATATACTGAGATTATACAAAATCTATTCTAGTATTTTTGTATAAATACACAGAGATAATCCTCATTGTTCATGTAGTTTTCTTGCATTGAAAGTCACTTAAGCAATTATATCACATTCTGCTTGATTGCTTGAGTCCGTATAATGATTTTATGAGTTTTACACTATATAGGTTTCTATTTATTCTATTTAGTTAGAGACAAGGATACCTTCAGGTATATTCATATATATATCTGAATCTAAGTTTCCATAAAGGTATGGCGTTACCACACTCATTAATTTCATTTCTAAATTTAGATTTACCGCCATCGAGATTAAATATCTAAAGGTAATGCCACCCATGACCATGGAATATATTTCTTCATAATCAACTCCTAGACGTTGAGTGAAATCTTGTGCAACAAGTCTTACTTTATATCTTATAATTTTATTTTTCTCATTTCACTTTCAAACAAATACCCACTTACACCCTATAGGGTGCACATGGGGAGGCGTATAGCTTACAGGCCTAAACACATCTCTTTTATTTAGATATAGTAATTTAGTTTATATTGCCTTTTTTCAATTCTCTCAATCTGATCTTTTCTTACATTCAGTGAATAATGTAGGCTCTGGATCAAGATCGATGATTGTGGTAATATTTTTTTGCAAAATAGATATCAACATTGGCTGTTGTCCTATTCATATATACTCTCATGTGCACATAGTTTATAGCTATTTCATCATGGGATGATTTTTGTAGTTCTTCTACTTGCTCACTGTTCCTTCTAGTTGAGAAGGCAAGTCCCTTTAGTTTGTAAGCTCTGATGTATGTGCATACATCCATGTTGGTTTCTTCCTTCATGAAAATGTTCAGATCTAGTATGATATTTTTTGTAAGTGCCGTACTGGTACCAAGACTACACTATGCTCACATTTAACCTATAGTGGGACTTAGGTTGGAACCCATAAATCCGTTAGCCAGACTACCTCATACTAGTCTTGTGGTAGTACGATAGGGCTTTATAGCAATAGCTTATAGACCGGCCCTTAATTGACTTAGGCAGACTTTTCACATACCCCTCATACCAAGCACCCACGTTTAGCCCCCAAGCAACAACGTGTGCCAGCAAGCACCCCACCATTTAACTATTTGCCTAAGTCTAAATTAAGATTTTATATTTTATTTTGAAACAATGCATATACCTTCTTGACTCACTAAAGTCAAGAATACATTTTAAAAGATATAATTTCATGTGAAAAGTTATCATAAACCTAAAGTTATTTCTAGGCATGTTTAAGCATTTGCTACAAAAGTTCTCTAACCCATACTAGTGTACTCACACAAGGTATCTAGTAATCAATGCCAAATGAGTTACTAACAAGTAGGCAGTAGCTAAGCTTAAAACTAAATTGAAATACATTGAATAAGCATAAGCATGAAGGATAATTAAAATAATATAATTTTATTTGTAAACTGGGATTAATATGGTCAAGATGTGTAACTTGCCTTGCTCTACAAATTGGTGAGAGACGTAGAAGTAGAAGTCCTCAGAAACGTCGCAGTATACACGTGAATATAACCAAACAAGATAAATTTAAATAAAATTCTAGTAAACTCAAATAAACTCCAAAAATTCAAAATAATGGCAAAAATGGATAGACTATGATTTTAGATGAATTTAAAATTTTGAATGGATTTAAACGGAGCTAGGGCGAAGGAGAACATGCTCTCATAATTTTTAAAACTAAGAAAGGAAGAAAGAAATGATAAATTAGAATTTTTGGAATTATTTTCCTAATGGAAATGAGATTTAGGACATCAACAAGTGTCATTCACTTTGGTTGAATTAATTTTCTAAAGAAAATTTGGAGTTATTGCATCATGATGACGCCAACCAGAATTATTGAATTTCGTCCGATTTACTCGTGGGAATTGGTCCATAGTGGACCTGGCCCATGGCTGAGGTGGCACAGGGAGGCTGACCGGGTAGCTCATTCACAAGCGTGGCGCACACGTGGCAGTTGTGCACCCATGTGGCACACCGCAGATGCCACATGGCTACCACTTTGGACTATGTGATGACATGGCTCGCCAACGCGGTGGTGCTCACAAAAACCGAGCATTGCTGGTGGTGCGAAGCTTGACGGGGGTCAGTGTGGTGCAAAAAAGAGAGAGGGCAGTGTAGGGGTTCATTTTTCACCTTTCTCACAATGCTTGGGGATGAGCGAAGGTGACCGGTAGTGGGAAGAAGCGGTGGCGGGGCTCTTCTTGTGGTGGTAACGATGTTTCGGTGGTAGAGGAGCGTAGAGAAGGGGTCAACGAGGTCGGCGCTGGTGCAGGGAAGGTGATGGCATCGATGCTGAGGCTTGGGTAGCTCCATTGTGGTGGTGATTGCTCGCTAGAGTCATGCCGAGTGTTGAAGTGGCAGGCGCACGACACGAGGACTCTTGGGTGCTCGAGAGATGAGGGGGGTGAGGGTTTTGGTGTGACGAGGAGCGAGGGGGCTTTGAGGGCTATTTATAGCCTCAGGGAAGGACCACTAGCGTGGTGATTTCTCAATGAACTAACAGCGATGCAAAATCTAGGCGAAGGGATAAGGAAGAATGGCGGCTCGTGAAGGAGAAAACCATCGTGAGATTCCCATGATTTGCATCCCTATGGGGTTTATCCCATTTGCATGTGCGGTGAGAAGCAGAACGTGGAGGGGGAATTGGAACAGCTTGGCCATGGTGGCAACAAGAGGAAAAGAGAAGAGAGGGGGTAGGAGGAAGGAGAGGTAGTGGGCCCTGGTTGTCAATGGGAGAGGAGAGAGAGAAGCGAGCAAGTAGGGTGGCAAGATGGCAATGTGTGGCGGTGGAGGAGCAATCTGGGGTCATTGTACGAAGAGCGAGGAAGGAGGGCGCGCACGTGACAAGATGTGACCAGAGAGGTGTTAGCCCAGGAGAAGTTTTGGAAGTTTAAATCATTTTTTATTTTTAAATAAAGGCTGGTTAAGTGAGAAATGGCTTAGAAAATGGCAAAAAAGCTCCAAGAATTCAAAGAAAATTCTCCAAAATACTAAAAGGCAAGGGGAACTCACGAAAAATAAGATCAACTTAAATTGGCTGCAATTAAACACATGTTTCAATAACTAGCTCTAGGCTTCAAATAAAAGAAAAGGAAAAGAATATTCAAAAAACACAAATAAACCCAACTAAATAAATTCTAGAAAGTTAGGATGTCATAGCAATGGTGTCAGAGTGAGTTAGGGTACTAGGAATTGTGTGCATTTTTTTGGCATAACAAACATAGAGGTAGCCTAGTGAAATTTCTACTTGATGGAGTAACATGAGTGCTTAAGGCATCTAGGATATTCATGTATTCCAAAAGGATTCATTTTTTTAGTTTATTGAGCACTTGTTCTATGAAAAAAGTGATTAGTTAAGCAATAAAATAGTTACAACATATGAATGAACTTATTATTTGTTCATTGAGTGACACACTACATCCAGTCATTGAGCAAGGGCCAAGTGACAAAAATCTAGCGTCGTGCGGCAATAGCCGGTACATCCGATGAGGAAGCGGCACCTAACGAAGTAGCAAACTAAGGCAAACACCAAGAACTTGCTATAAGGTTTCCTAGATGGATGAGATCTAGCCTCTAGGAGACTCTTCCATCATCCACACATCCTTGGGAATTAGCAAGATTAAAAGGTGAGAAGGAAACACCAAAAACCCAAAAAAACAAAATAAAATTAAGATTTCAACACTTGAACAAAGAGTAGGAAGACTTGGATAAATTTTGGATATATATTGATACTTGGAGATAATTGTTTATAGCTACTTACAAAGTCTAAGGATGATAACAAGCTCACACACGAGAGCCACAACTCATCTCTCCAAAAGTTCTCTCCAAAAACCCTAACCCTAACTCTCCTCAAAGACTTCACAAGGCTTACCTCCTAAACCACCTCCTCTCCTCCCTTTTATAGTGAAGGCACATAAGAAACTCTAACCAACCCCCTTGGTTGAGTTTCATTCACTTACATGATCTAACCTGTTAACCCAATACTATACCGAATTTTACACTCACACAAGTATGTTTCTGAAAGCGCACACCTATTAGCCTACTAATGGATCAACATTTGATCCACTTACCATTTTTTAGCACATCCATGACCTAAACCACTTAGGTCACAGCCATGGTTTCACACACTGCCACTTTTTTGCATTAGATAATTTACCAAAATGCTCCTCTATCATCCTTCCATGAAGCTTCGCTCATCCTTCGCCTTGAAGTAATCTTGTGCTTTGTCTTCAACTCTATGTGGCTCCAATAACTTGCTGCCAAACCTCTCATGCATCCAAATTCCACCAAACTATCCTCGTTTGCAAGCGGGCTCAAGTCAATTCGCACACCATGTGCCTTTCCTCGGACCATGATAGCACCCAAACCTACCCAACCGCACGGACCTTAATTAGCTCCTCCCTGAGCTTAGTCTTGGTCCCTTGACATTGCCTATCATGTCCACCACCAGCAGCTCTCACTCTGGTTTCTTGTTGTCTAGGCTTGTAACCACTCCGCTAGCTTTGGTCATCTTCTAGCGGTACCTTGATCGTTCTGGACCTCAACTCCCTAGTTAATCCCAATCCCTTGACCGCTCGGGACCTAAATACTCCTAACTAAGTTTCGGTCCCGTCTACTTCACCATGACTTGGCTCTAGAGTCCTACGACCAGTAACAACAAACAAACTACCACGTATCATCGCATTATACATAAAATCATTAATTGACACAATTGATGAGCCAAGTCCATTTACTTTCAAAGCTTCGCTCCTGGAAGCATCACCAACCCACATAGCCATCTCTTGGCTCACAAAGCATCATATGTATCTCTTTACCTCAAGGGTCTTTGCTCAAACTCTACCGTCAATGACTCATGTCCATATTGCACCTTGCTTGGGTCCAAACATCATACCCAACATCCATGACCATTTTGACCTTGTTTCTCTAACCAAGTCCTAGTCCTCCTCACCGTTAACCATAGTTGACTCCAACTACATAATAATAGACCAACAAACCATTTTCGAGCACAACTTCACAACATGAGCCATTAGTCTAAAATAATGCATTATGTAATACATACCCTAATTCTAACCCCTAGGACCAAACCTCGAATCAAAATGCATAATTTTAGCACCAATTCGTTAAAATTCGATCTGACTGCCATTACTAGGCCGATAAGACCTCTATGGTCGATCTGACCATTGGCACCATACCGGTCAGACCGCCAGTAGTCTATTCACCAGCATTTGGCTGGTCTGACCGCTTAAAGGGCACCAAAAAACATCCTCTTTGGAATTTTCAGTTAAACTCTCTAGTTTCGCTTAGAATTCCAAATTGAGTGACACCTAGTGCAAAGATATCATCAAACATACCTACACAAGTGTTTAGTCTAATTTCTAAAAGGCATATGGCCAATTTGAACGCTCCATAGCTGTTGGTCAAACAACCTTTGCCAGGCCGGTCAAACCACTATCGCCAAGTCAGTCATATTAATTAAAACCTGACAACAACTCTAAAAATTGCAAACTCCCAAAACCAAACTCAAATTTTGACAACAATTGCATAACAAGGCCAAATACTCATCATACACTATAGGTGACCTCCACATGGTCTCACAATCTCCCCCTTGGTGAGTAATTTGATAAAAAAGACAAGAATTTGAGTTTATTTTTTAAAAGGAAAGCAAGATAGTTGCAAAACCACACATGGTGACAAGAATTTGAGTTTTAAAAAAGGAAAACAAGATAGTTGCAAAACCACACATGGTCCATTTGAAAGAGAAACAAGTAAACATAACCAACGTGGCAAAATGTAGAATGGTGCTAAGACCAAGAAGAGCAAGTTTTCAACAAAAACTCCAGTCTACACCAAAACATCTCAAAAAACAAAATCTTGCTCATAGTATAAGAAAAAGAGCAATCACTCAACATGACCATTTTCATAGCAAGACAAAGCACCAAAAGAGCAAAAGAGAACAAATGCAATGCAAATGAGCATCTCTTCAACTCAAATTCTCATTTATGGCTCAATATATATTTTTCCCACTAAATAGCTTATTTTTCTCTCTTTTTTCAACCACACAATACTCATTTTCATGTTTTAGTTCATTTACCATTTGAATGAGCATTCTCCCTCTTTTAAGATCATTCTCAATATTTTCCCTATTTTTGACTAAAACCAAAATTTGTCATAATCATTCTCCCCTTTTTGACAAAATAGTCATTAAGAATCAAGAGACTATACAAGTTCACTAAAACTCACCCTTTCTAATTCTTCCCCTTAAATAATGCATTCTAACAAGTAAAGCACAAATGAGGAAAAAATATGCATGAATGAAAATATATAACATAAAAGATAATTAAAAATTATTCAAAGTGAGGTTCAAATTAAAAAGATACCACTTGAAGCCATAGAATGTATAGAAAGTTATCTAAATCATGATGAGTCATATATAACCAATCTAGATAAGATAGCATAATTTAAAGTATTCAAAGTAATTTCAAGATAAACAAGACTTCAAAATTGATAAATTTATCTAAAGGTATCCAAATATAAGCTAAGCCATATCAAGAAGGCTAAATAAAATAAAGAAGTTATAATTGAGCTAATCAAAGTGTTAGAAGATCAATTTTAACCAATTATGCTCAAGTACTTGATGAAAGCCAAACTTAAAATTATGGAAATCATATTTAGGTCTTATCTTAGTAAAGTAAGTTCTAAATTAGGAGTCATTCACGACCGCATCCTAAACTTTAACCATTGTTCTTAATTGTATGGTCTATCTTGATAAAGAAAGTCCTAGACTAAGTCATCTACAACTGCCTCTAAAACTTCAACTAATTTGAATTAATTTTATTCAATCAATTTAATTGATCTCAAACCATTGTCGACCATCACAAGCATTACACTTAAATGTAATGGCAAGCTGTCTCATAAAGAAAAATTGTTAATATTCATGATTAAGTACAAAAAAGATCATTTATTCAAGTTAAACACTAGTTCATTGAGCAATGACATAATTCACCAAAGAACTAGCATAACACTAAATAAAGCTTAATTTAGAGTCAAGATTCAACAAAACATTTTTGACATGGCTTATATTATAAAAGGATCACCAGAGAGCAAACTAGTCAAATGATCCATCTTTGCAAATTAAAAGATATCAATTGCAAAAATTGGTATCACTTATGAATTTTAGTTCAAGTTTACAAATTAAACTATCATGACAAAGATTTAATCATACATATAAAAGCATAACAAAGCAAGTTAAGTAGATATAATATAGCAGTGAGCAATATCAAATTAGAATTACATCACAATTGAATGATAATCAAAACTTACATCTTTCTCACAATGAAATACCATGTATGTATGATAAAAAGGAAGCAAGAAAATAAAACTACAAGAGGATACCACTTGCAAGAACAAAAATGATGAAGCTCTCTCTAAACACAAACTATAAGAAGAAATATCTGAAAGCACTTGCAAAGGATCAACTTGCAACCAAAAGCAACACACAAACTCACTTCTCACATGAGATGAAACTATAAGCATCTAGAAGAGAGGAGAATGACAACCAAAGCTATGGGCTTCACACACTCTACCACTATGAATCTTTTACTCCACAAGGTCCCTAGGGAAAGAATCTCTCACAAATAGGGAGCGAAACACCAACACTAGCTATTGCAAAAGTCCCTCTAGGACAAGCTACCCAAAGCCTGCTAAAAACTAGTGAGTGATGGACAAACTCAATCTAAATTGCAAAAGAGACATCCTAGAAGACCACAAGATAAGAAAAGTGCCTAAAAAAGACACACGATAGAGGTGTGTAGTCTATCTATTATATGCCAAACTCCCTCTCAAACTAACCAGACCCATGCAAGATGCAATAAAGAGTAGGAGTTCCAAATAATTTGTAGGAATAAAACTCAGAGAATCATAAGCTATAATGAGACACGTGAGCATGCAAAAGCATAAATGCATGGAGCATGCCAAAGAATGCATTGTGGATGAATCATGCTACCCAATTATGATAAAGATCAAGAATAATACATGCTAGTGATAATAAGACAAAGCTCATATATCCACAATTAATATATCACAATATCATGTAAATAGAAAATATGACATAAAACACATTATGAAAATACATGGTACAAGAATATCAAGAAGCAAATGGATACATAGAGCAATATATTAGCAAAAGCATGGTAAAAGATGCTCCTAGAATAACACATGCTCATGGAAAATCAAACAAAACTCATACATCTATAAATTATAAACAATTAGCCAAAACATAGATATACAAGCAAAATACTTCCAAAGGTATGGCAATGAGTACAATGAGAGAAACACACGCCAATGTGGTACAAGTGAGCACAAATATAAACACAACATGCCAAAAATGAATCATCATGTATGTAAAGGCACGAAGATATAGCTTACAAATAGGTGAAGACGCCATATATGATAGCACATGCCTCTTGAAGGCCATCAAAGGGAGTGAAGCACCATATAGTGCCCCGATCACGTGATGAGGAAGAAGATTAAAATTAATCAAACTCATGTTCTCCATCCCATGTCCCGGTACCTACACATAAAAGGAACAAGGTGCCCAAGTCTTAGATCCTAAAGGGTTAGTGAGCAAATACTACGGAGCCCAAAACTTGAACATACAACCACTAGAAGCATTTGAACCATTATGTGAGTTAGCATGGTGCAAATGATGGTTCATTCAAGAAGATCTAACAACATCCTTGAAGGTGCGTTGTGAGTAGACTATTTGATGAGGAAAATGAGAGCCATATCGAGAAAAGCGATGATGACCTTGCTTGGAAGCAAGACAATGAGAACCAACACAAGCGCCAAAAGAACTCACAAGTCCTAGTTATGGGTGCACACCTCGAAGGGGAAAATAAGGTACACCACTTGAGAAAAGACAAAAAAATCCTATCTTGGGACAGCTTGTGGACTAAAACTAAATCCTGAAAACCAAATCCATGATGTTGTCAAACACCACAAAAAAGATGTCAAAAAAACTATCAACAAGACAAACCTTCATGCTAAACTCACAAATGTTCATGTCATGAGAAAGACAATGACCACTTGAAGACCTAGAAGCACGGGCTCAACACCTATGTTTGACACACCAAAAACAAAAATCTACATGATATCCATCCTTTTCATAATATGAGCAATGGTATAAAAGTCTACTATGAGATATGATCTGAGAGGACAAAGTACTATTGACACTCATAGGAGAAGTCCCTTGAGAAACATTTGAAGAACCAACAAAGGTACTCAAGCTCATGTCGGTACTAGGTGCATGCATGCCTTGAGAAGGGAATGAGTGTCCCTAAAAACTCAATGATGCACTCAATGCTTGTGCTTGACTCGGTGAAAGCAAAGCTCAATAATGTACTCATCCTTCTTACAAAAGGTGCAAAAGTATCTCTTTGTGAGATAAAGTACCATGAGACAAAGAAGCACCATTGTCTTTAGAAATCCCTTAGACAACACAAGAAGAGTCACAAGAAGTCTCACTAGCCAAGAACAAGTGATTCAAAGCAATGGATCAAATGACTTAAGAGAAGCACGAGAAGAATCCAAATCCAATGCCAAAGAAGTAAGATCAACTCTTAAAATATCAGTCCCGATTGAAAAGCAACATAAGGGTCACATGACTTAGCAATCATATCATTGTGCACTCTCTTCAAAGACTTAATCTCATTTCTCAAAGAAATACAAGATGTGCAAAGTATGAATGATGCATTCTCAACAAGTTTACAATTGAATGCATCAATGTTAACTTGTAACTTAGCACAATTTGCACAAGGAGGATTCTGCCAATTTAGATGCATTTAGGATAGCTAGGTTCTCTTTCTCACATTGTCTAGGAAGATCCTATTGAAAGCATTTAGCTCAATTGTTAAGTTAGCACAATTATCATAAGAGACTAAGCTATCTTCAAGCAATTTATTAGTGGCTATGCAAGATACACAATGAATAGAATTTAGCTCACTAATTTCAGACCTAGGCATCCCTAATGCTCAAGACAATTGAAAAAACTTAAATTCTATTTTTTATTTTCAACTCTAGCAAGTTCAAGTTGTTCTACATATGTGGAATGGACTAATTTTAATTTCTCAATTTCAGCAAGCATGTCTACACAAGAATCATGTTCATTCCTATCCATGGACTTAAGATTGTCTATTTCTTCTTTAGCATTATCAAGGTCAAGATACACAATGAGTGGGATTTGTCACTGATCAATTGATTAGTTCATCCCTTGACAAAATAGCTTTTTGTGCGATATGGTTATAAGCCCTCTCTCAAACATATTATAGATATCAATCTTCTTCTTGAGAGAGAGAGAGAGAGAGGATGTAGATATCAATCCTGTTAGACAGTATCTGTGCAAGTTTATCATGTTTACATATCTGTGCAAGTTTATCATGTTTACCTTGTATTTAACTCTATTTATCATGTTTAGTTGGTACGATGATGCAACAAGTTCATTGAACAGTCCAATGGATGACGCAAAGGCAACTGCCGTTGCTTCATTTCGTTGTTTTGCTGATGTTGTCTTCGACGCTCTGTTCATTCTTCAGAACTCCTGTCAGTATGTGTCTTCACGGTTATTTGAAAAACAACAGCAAGAACCCATCGTAAGGTTGGAATAAATAGCCCCTTCTTATACACAACAGCATTTAATTAGATCAGAGTTGATGAGATACGACACAAATGTTCATGGTATCAAGAACGAAGATGATGAATCTCATAAAGAGAACCGAAATAATGATGTTGAAACAATGACGACGAGAAAGAAAAAATTTAGCGAAGCCAGCCGCAATTTCCTTAAACACAGCCTCAAAAGAGTACTACTGATTGTTGCTCCTTTAGGACCATCAAATCCTTGCCCTATGCAAAAATTTAGTCATAAAGAATAACCTAGCCTCTAATTCTTTTGTGCACATCTATCTTTGAATAAGTGGCTTCTTTGCTTTATTGCTTGGGTTCTCCATGATTACCCTTTATGGTTTTATATAGTTCTTCTAGCTCTTTTCTAAAGTGAAGTAAGAATCAAAATCCTATTATGATTTATATATGACTCTTTATAGCACATATTAACAAATTCTAAAAGATTTGGATATGACTCATGAAGATGGTGAATCTCATAGAGAGAACCGAAATAATGATATTAAAACAACTACGACGAGAAAGAAAAGATTTAGCAAAGCCTACCGCAAATTCCTTCAACACAGTCTCAAAAGAGTATAAGTGATTATCGCTCTCTCACAATCCTCTCAAATCTTTTAGGGCCCTCGGATTCTTGCTCTATACAAGAATCTAGTGCTAAAGAATAACATAACCTCTAATCCTCTTATGTACATCTACCTTTAGATAAATGGCCTCTTCGCTTTGTTACTTTTGGATTCTCCTAACCCTCCTCTAAAGTGAAAAAAGCCTAATCCGATTATGATTTATATAGAACTCTATATAGTACATATTTACAAATTCTAAAAAATTTAGATATAAGTCACCTTACTCAACAGAATACGTACACTCAATCTGGAGGGGAAAAACAAAGGCACTCTAGCCTATGATATGAAATACCACATTCTGTCAAGCTGTCGGATTAAAAAGGTGGAGCTTAGATGGACTACCATGGAAAAACAAGGCAACATTTGCTAGGATGCATTTGAGCCAAGGATCGATCGATGCTCACTTCATCATCCTTTTATCTGGTACTAAAACAAGCATACCGTGACAAAATTAACCCATTTGCTATTGTTTTTCGACTTGCGATCGATCGCGATGGCTATTTCAGGGACGTCCGCTGACAAATAATTCAAGTGCTGACTGCTTCGCTACTGGACCGCCTAAAACTGCAAATTGATAATGGTGATGCGCGGCAATTGGCGGCTTTCGCTTGTAGTTGGCATCAAGATTGTCAGGATCGCGACATCAGATAAGATTATTTTTCATCTTGCAAGATCAGATCGAAGAATTAAATCATATAATCACGATACTATCAAATTTTTAAAAACGTATATATTTTATATAAAAATTAAATTATATTTCTAAATATACAAGTCTATAGTAGATTTTTTAATTTAATTTTGTAATTTGACTACACTTATTCATGTTACATTGAATTAAGATTGGTTTTGAAACTTATTAATAATTTTTAATAAACTAATAATCTAAAAATGCAATATGTCAAAAAAATACTTTTTTACCTTAGCACAACATGTAAACAACAAAACAAAGTAAATTAAACTAGTACAACTTAAATTAGTAATAGGTAATATCAAATTTTATATGCTAATATAGTTTGTTATCAGGATCATGATTTCACTACTATCCTACCCAATCCTAACAATTCTAGAGTAGGATCGTGATCCCACCGCGATATTACCTAATTCCGATTCATATCATTTACCTCCGATAGGATCGTAGTACCATGCAATACTACGATACGTGTCGCCATACTAGAAACCTTGGTTGGCATCGCCTAAGCCTGCTTAGGACGTTCTATTTCGAGCGATCAATCTAAATCATCTAGCTATGCAAAACGCATAAGAGCATTTCTAATAGTACAATCTCAGTTGTCTTTTAGCTATATTAAATAATTAAAATCATATGTAAAGGTGAGGAGAGATAATATATCATCTCTTGTGTAAAAGACAACTTGATTCTGCAAACCAACGCAAATATATGGTGTCTCCTATGTAAGAGACGACTTGAGTCTGCAAACCAATGCAAATAGTGAAAGTGTATGAGATAGGAAGTCAGAAAGTTATGGTGAAAATAGTATAAAATAGTTAGAGAAATAATTTAATATTGGAGGGGTTGTCTCTAGTGTTATCTTTTAATGATGTAAAAGTTTTAGAGATAAACTATTATAGATGCCTTCAAAGAATGACTAAAAAAATAATCCAAATTAATAAACTAGACGGTTACACATTCCCCTGAAGCTGAAACACCGAACAGCACCCCCTCTCCGTTGGATCACGCGCGCGTACTAGTAGCAAGTTGGGATCGCACGCAACGGTCCAGATCAAGCCGCTGTCTCTTTCTTTCACCTGCTCCATGCTCTCCAAGCGAAGCAGCTCAATTAGTATATACGAGTAGCACTTCAATTATTCTGTGATCTTACCATTGTTATTTGGTTGTTGACTTGGCCTCCGGTCTAAAAAAAAAGTTGGTTGTTAATTTCCATGTGTCATCACCTGCCTCCTCCACTCTTGTTTCTAGTGTATAACCCCCCTATAAATCTGCTGTACTCTAGTTCGGTTTCCGGCAGAAAAAGAAAAGGCCACCTCTCTCCCGGGGTGCGTCGCGTCTGCCGCGGGCGCGCGCGACCAGATGCTGCCATCCAGGCCGAGGTGAGCGTCAAGATCTTTCAAGTTTTTTAACGTGGCGAGCATTCCGAACTGACGAGTATTCGCCGTGCAGATCCGGGTCGTGGGGAGGTAGGCCGAGGACTCCTCCGGCTTCCAAACCGAGGCCTCGGCACGAGCGCAGCAAGTCCACCGCCACCTACTCACCGCTAGAGGCGGCCTCCCCACCACCTTCCGAGGTGCGTATGCATGCCGCAAAAGCCTCGGGATTATACGTGCATGCGAGTTTGATGGTATAAACTCAACCCACTGCAGCGTGACGATGGCGGCGGCGGGGGCCTGATGGAGCATGTGGTGGCGCAGCTGGAGGAGGAGCTCCGGGCGGAGAGGGAGGAGAAGGCGCGCGCGGTGCAAGAACTCATGGAGATGCAGAGCAACAGCAGCACGACGAGTGACGCGTCGGAGAGGGTGCAGCTTCTGGAGCGGGAGATGGCGGTGGCGAAGGAGACGGAGATGAAGATGGTGGAGTCCCTGATCCAGCAGGCCAAGGAGCTGGAGCAGGCCAAGATCGCGCTCGAGGAGGCCAAGCTCGAGACCGCAACGCTGCAGCAGGGCGCCGCCGCGGAGCCCGCGCAGTGGAGCGTCATGGACCTCATGTTCGGTGGCGTCGACGAGGAGATCAACGGGCTGAGGGGCAAGCTCCGGGCCGCGGTGCTGGCCGAGCAGAGGAGCCGGAAGGCGGCCGACGACCTAACCGTCGCGCTGTCCGCCGTGACCATGGAGGCCAAGCAGGTGAAGGCCTGGTTGTCCGACGCGCAAGCCGAGCTGGAGGGCGCCAACACCGACGTCGAGCAGCTCAAAGGGTTGCTGCACACCACCGAGGCGGAGCTGTGGTCGACGACCGAGCAGCTTGACAGCATCACGTCCGAGTGGAAGGAGGCTGCGGCCGCGTGGCGCACCAGGGAGAAGGTGCTGCTCGGACGCGTCCGGGCGGCCGAGGACGAGGCGGACGCGGCCCGGCAGGAGAACATCGAGCTTGCCGAGCTGCACCGGGTGGTCAACGACGAGAACGGCAGCCTACGGCTCGCGCTGGAGAAAGCCGTTGAGGAGGCTAACGCGGCAAACGAGTCCCTCGAGCTCGCAAGCTGCGAGAACTCTAAGCTGCGAGACGCCATCTCCGAGAAGGAGGACGCCCTGGAGAGCCTGCGGCAGGAGAACGAGAGCCTCAAGGCCCGCGAGGCCGCGGCGCAGGGGCGAGTCAAGGAGCTCGACGGCCAACTCGCGGCGGCAAGGAAGCCCACCGATGGTGCCGGCGAGAAGGCAGCGGACCTGCCACTGGAGAAGTGGAGATCAGGTGAAATGCAGAGCAAGCTCAGCGCGGCGTTCTTGGACTCCAGCAGGGTGATGGCGAGCCGGAAGGACCGGATGTTCGCGTCGCTCAGCAACATCGCCGAGCTCAAGTCGGCAGCGGCCGCGGCGGCGATGGATGATTTCGACTACGAGTTCGATCACCTCGAGGGGGGCCAGTACGGCGACCTGGAGCACGCAATGAAGCACAAGAAGAGGAGGTCGATCCTAAGAAAATTCGGGGATTTCTTCAGGAGGAGAAGCCTGTACAAGCGGGACTTGGCACCAGTGCTGCACTACTAGTGAATCTAGAAGAACTCTAGATAGATGTTTGTGTGATGCTTGCAGTGTATTTGGCTGATATGAAATGAACACATAATAATTATGAAAAGATTGTCATCGGATCATAGTTTTCAGTTCAGTTTTTTTGGTGCTGAAAAACTCGATTGTCTACTGGACCGTTGCCTGCCCAGCCATAGGTTAGGATGGGAGAATGGGGACAAGCGATGTGACAAGAGTAGGAGGGAGATGATATTGTTTCATATGCTTTCGGCGATGTCAGTTTTGCATTGTATAATCTTGCCGGTGAATCAAATTGTAGTGACCATGATGCCAGTGCATTCGTCGATTGCTTGAACCTTTTTCTTTTGGTGAAATGATCGGTGGACTTAGGTATTAAATTACGTACTTGGATGTGCCGGAGCAGTTCGATTCTACGTCATTTGAGCGGACCCAGATCCAGGACATACACGTGATACATCCATCAAGTGGTGGACGAGACATCGCTCGATTCAGAAGAACCCTGACATGCTATATTCTGGTACAATTTGCAAACATGATTAAGGGGTGATCGGAATAGCGATGATTTTTGGTTTTTACTGAAAAAACATTGTAGCTGGCTGAAAAAACACTATAGCAGAGTTGGTTTATTGAGTATAATTAAATTTAAAAAAATATAAAAATAAAAACGACACCTTAATCTAAAGCGAACGATGCAAAAGAATACAAGGAAAAAAATAAAAAAACGAAAAAAAATTTTCAGCGATTTTTTCACTGTAGCACGCACACGCTACAGTGAAAAAATCGCTGCAGCTCAACACCCACGGCAAAAGCCGAGTTGAGCGCGGCCTAAGCCCAATGGCGACGGATACTCGTAGCCAGCTGAATGTCTTTGGGCACGATGGCCACACACTTGGCGTGGATGGCATGCAGGCAGGGGGAGGATTTAGTCCCGTGACAACTAGAGCTTCAGTTCGAGGTGTGCAAAAATTCTTAGTGTATAGTTTAGATATATTTAGCTCAACCTGGATAGTAGTTCGGTCCATAATCCTCTCGGCAGCCCGGTCCACTCCTTCGGCGATCGGCGATCTGGCCCAGTCCTCGCTCGGTCACTCCAGCCCACCCCCCGCATTTCATTCGTGCAGAACAGGCCGCGCACGGCACCCGCACGACTCCCATTCCCAAATCAGTTTCTCCTCAGCTAATCCCCCCAAAACCCTAATCTCGCGCCCAACTCATAACCCGAGATGGACGCAGCTATGCATCCCAAGAAGGCCAAGATGGTCATGGCGACCAGTGCCGCAACACCATAGAAGCTTAAGAAGGCGGCGACTACCGTGTAGGCCGACCAGATCTTGACGTCAGAGAAGCCCAAGCAGAAGGTGGCAACGGCCAAGTAGATCTGGATGCCGGAGAAGCTTGAGCATCCACCTCCTTCACGGAGGGCGCGCAACCGCGGCGTAGCGTTCTGTCAAGGAGGTCTAGTGGGCGGCACTTGGGTTGCGGCAGGCGGAGAAGGGCCCAGTGGCAACGATAGAGGCGGCCTAGCAGGATGAGCTCGATTCCATTGAGCGGGAGCTCGGTGTGGGTGCTGGATCCAGCCGGAGCCCGGTCGAATGCAAGGTCGTGGGCAAGCTACCAGAAAGGTATAGATCCTGGAACTATAGTTAGTGTTGGACCTAGTTCGATTTCTTGTTTATGCCCCTAAAAAATCATTTCTTTTCTTAGTTTCAAACCATCATTCTAGTAATATGTAATTCTAAATTTTGTTTCTGTAGTTGTGCCAATTTCTATGCCCAAGATTAGATTGTTTTTTGGATGCGAGCCATCTTTTCTGAGGATTGCTAGCAAATTTTGCTTCTGCGGTGATTCTAATATCTAATTTGGTGTATGTTGTTACTATCCATGCAGCTATGAGATGCTCTCTGAGTTCTTCAATTGCTTCGAGAGCTCCACTAAACTTCTCCGTATAAAGGGATCCAAGGCAACATTCCCCAACAACCAACATATGCGCTAGCATTCAGCATTTGTTTGAGCAGTAATAACTCTTTCTATAAATAGTCAGAGAATTGCTGCTGTGCTGGATTGTCATAATTCAATCTTTAATTATTACAATTCTGTGTGCAAGAGGTTTACTTATAACCATCTTGCGCAACTCAAATACATGATGCCTAAGGCAATTGTCATCAATAAAATCCTTTTGCGTGACGAAAAGACATGCTGCATGAAGCCAGATCTTCAGGTGAACCTCCTGGTTGATGCAGTTTAGGGCAATGTGAAGACAAAGGGGGAAATCGGGTACTTGGCCTTGAGAAGGATCTTCAGGCAGAGGCTTGTGGATTTCTTCAGGGATCATCATGAGGTATTCATCTTGTATCCTTCACTCTTTGCTATTTTTTAACTCAAGTACTAATGCAAGTTTATGAGGGAAATGAATATAGACTAAATAAATGTATGACTAGTGCTAGCTCTTGCTAAGATAATTTGCTATTTTTTAACTCAAGTACTGATGCAACTTTATGAGGGAAATGAATATAGACTAAAAAAATGTATGACTAGTGCTAGCTCTTGCTAAGATAATATGTTATTTGCGGTATTCATAGTTGAAAACTTGAAATTAAGGATTCATGGTGCCGCTGTTATTTATCATTAGGGGAGATGGTATTCCAGAGCATGAACTGCCACATCCATTTAATCAAACAAAATCAAGTGTGGCTTAGATCACACCAAGAGTTGTTCCTGAAGATACGTCTGCAGTACCATCATCAAGTCTCACTGAGCATCAGTCTGTAGCGATATCGCACATGTTTGCCTCTACACCAGTGAGATTAATGGTGGGTACAATGGGCCTTCACACCCCAAAAAGGCCAATATCTGCTACTGGCTACAACACACCGCCTCTAAAGATGGTTAAGCAAGCAGGTAGGACTAAATCATTCATGACACCGATAAAGGATGCAAGTGGTATGGATGAAGAGAACCAAAGCACGAGCACATCTGCCATCGATGGCGATGATGAGTTACTCAGTTTTCTTCCAAAGTCCCTCTTGCAATAAGTAAGTTCTTGCTATATAGTTTAGTTTTTGTCATATTTTTCTTATTATGCTTTATGTTTAAGAATCGAGCTAAATTTCCATATCAATAATGCATTTATAATGTATTTTTGTTATGCCGTGATATGGGTATAAATTGGTGTTAGTTTTAGAATGTTAACCTACTTTCCTCGAAGAGGCCAACGAGGTGAGCCTCTGCTGCCTCCTGGAGAGCAAGAACGGCGTGGCTCTGGAAACGCAGATCAGCATGCGCCGCGACATGAAAAGGGGTGGTGAGAAAAAACATAATTGACCAGTTGCATGCTACAATACACTGTTTTTTATTAAAAAAACCCGTAAAAGTAACGATTCTGCTATTTTGTAATTTGCCTGATTTTTTTAGTTCATGACCATTGGATTTGTATGGACATTGATGTGTTATATCCAACGGATAAAAAATGTTACTTATGGTTACGAAAATTTTAGTCACCTTACAAACACATAACCCTTAAAAATAATGGCAAATCGTGCCTGCAGTGTTAGAAATTTCAAAGGCAGGCCCTTGTGACCATCCGAAATCACCGGAATGCTCTACTCCGTCACACAAACTGGCACAAGGAAGGGTGCGTCGATGATCGAGATCCAGGTTCTTCAATGGAACTTAGGAAAAATGAAACAAGAGAACATAATCAAAAGAGACGTTACAGGAATAGAATCAATAAAAATGTTACAGGAATAGAACCAATTTGTGTTGGAACATGGGGACCTTTTTTTTTTATATCTATTTAAGGTTTAACAGTTAATATGCCTAAAGACACCTTCCATTCCTCACGTAGGTGTCTTTGCTATAGTACCGAACCGTCACGTCCTTGATCAACCGTGTAAGAGTAACTCCAGCAGTAGCTCTCAAAACAGGATCTTTACTTTTCATTTGAGGGTTTCCCCTATTTTTGAGAGCTCTGTTTTCTGGGCTGCACTCCAGCAGGAGCCCTCAAAACAGGGCCTCTACTTCTCAATTCCCTCTATTTCCTCACACACTATATGCATATGTATGGGACAAAAGCACAATACACAATAAAATATTTATGATTTCACAATGAGGGACAATATTTAAATTTATGAATTCAAAAACGAATATTCAAATTTATTCCGAATTTAAATTGAAAGCACAAAGTTCATCACATAACATCAAATAAACTGATATAATCCATCATAACATGTAAAATGAAGTCTACGAAAATTATTAAACAACTAGCTAGCGATATGTATCGCCCACAAATGTTCCACAAGATTATCGCGGAGTTTCTCATGTCCCTGTATAGCTTCAATCTCCCTGTGTATCTTGAGAAACTCCGACAACACAAGTGGATTGCGGCGTTGGTATTCCTCCTCCCTCAGCTCCTCACCCCCATCTTGATCATAGTCATAGCCCCCAACATCATCTGCATCTCGCTCATTTTCAATTATCATATTATGCATGATCACACACGCTATCATTATACACCATAGTGTCTCCTTATTCCAAAATCTTGCAGGACCTCTAATCATGGCAAAGCGTGATTGCAACACACCAAATGCTCTCTCAATATCCTTCCTTACCGCTTTTTGAGCTTTTGTGAAATGACATTTCTTGTTACCTTGTGG
Source organism: Melocanna baccifera (assembly GCA_036346265.1). Classification (NCBI taxonomy): domain Eukaryota; kingdom Viridiplantae; phylum Streptophyta; class Magnoliopsida; order Poales; family Poaceae; genus Melocanna; species Melocanna baccifera. Next base: position 25,667,513 of record CM070680.1, on the reverse strand, counting down.
GTTTCTGTAGCTCTTCACAAATGTAGCCCATGATGGATAGATCCCATGTGCCAAATAATAACCCATGGTGTACTTGTTGCCATTAACCGTATACTCAATAGCAGGTGAAGTTCCTGAAGTTAGCCGCTAAAATAGAGGGGACCTCTTCAGAACATTGATATCATTAAGTGATCCAGGCAATCCAAAAAATGAATGCCAAATCCACAAATCCTCTGATGCAACAGCTTCTAGTATCATGGTTGGTCCATCCACATGTCCCGAGTACATCCCTTTCCATGCAGTTGGGCATTTCTTCCACCTCCAATGCATACAGTCAATGCATCCAAGCATACCTGGCCAACCCCTCTTTTTATTTATCTCCATCAATCTTGCAGTATCCTCAGTAGTGGGTGGCCTCAAGTATTGTTCACCAAAAACCTCAACCACAGCTTTTACAAAGTGATGGAAAGCCTCAATCATGGTGCTCTCTGCAATTCTGACAACCTCATCCATGGAATCTGCAGGAACATCATATGCTAGCATCCTAAAAGATCCAACCACCTTCTGAAGGGCAGTGGCTCCAAGCAATCCTACTGCATTTGTCCTTTGCCTGAAATAATCATCATGTGTCTCCACCCCTTCAACAATTCTCAAAAACAATGCCTTTGACATTCTAAATCGTTTCCGGAAGAACTTGTCATTGTAAACTGGGGGGTCTGCAAAATAATCTGCCACAATGCGCAGGTTCCCAGCATGCATGTCTTATGGTACCACTTGACGACCAGGCACCGAACCACGCCGAGCCTTCTTGCGTTCCCTTTCTTCAGCATCAGCAAGAATGAGCACAGCCGCAGCCAAATCATCATCGTCTGATTCATCTTCCTCCCACCATTGCTCAAGAAAATCATCATCATCATCATCGATAAACACCATCTGCAGTACATCACTGAATTTTAATTAAACAAATTCAATCATGGACAGCATACATAGTTATCATGATTAAATGACCAACATAGAGAGGGGAACAAATTCAACCATAGTTATCATGAATAATAAGCACCAATATAGTATGATTATGGAAGCAAACTAGCACACAATTATGACAAATATAGCATACATATCTTTTCTTGGGTTAACTGAAAAGTGGCATCGATCATACACTATCAATACATGACAATCCAATAATCCAATAAAAAGAAAAAAAGATTCTGTCTTAAGTTATCTTAGTGCAGGCATACTCAATAGTCGCTCAATAATCCAAAGCAGTATACTACTAAGCAATCAAAACTAACCAATCTCTTACCACCAATGACCACTATCTTAAGCTAAATTGGCCTCAATCCCATCACAGATCGGGCACGAGGGAATGATTTTACCTCAATTCCACGAGAATTGGGACGGCAAGAGGCAGAAAATGGCAGCAGCGACGGAGGAACACCTGCAGAGAGCAGTACAGCAAACGGATTAGTAGGGACGAGCGATGCAGAGTCTTGACAGGGAGGACCAAGACGGACGTGGCACATACCTCGGAGGGGCGGCAGGGACGCTGGCAACGCTCGGTCGCCGGAGAGTACCGGCGGGCCACCACAGCTCACGCGACGGCGGAGGCACTACCCGGCCACGGCGGCGGGGAGGAGACAGATCTGTACGGCAGGGAGGCCCAGGAACCTAGGGGAGGGGAGAGAGGGATCTGGCCGATTGGGAGAGGGCGGCGGCGGGCGGCGGGTCGGCGAGGTGGAGGGCGAGAGCCGAGAGGGGAGAGGAGGGAAGATGCTTCGCGGCACGATTGCTGCTAGTCTGGTAGCCCGCTGCGGATGGCCAATCGCGGCGTGGGGAGGGGAAGAGGGGAGGAGGAGGAGGCGGCGGGGGAATGGAGCCAAGCGCAGGGGATTGGAGGCGGCGGGGGAATGGAGCCGAGCGTGGGGACGTTTCACTCGTGCGGGAAAAAAACGAAGAAAGCTAAAAAATGAGAGCTGAAGCAGGCCCCTAGGAATGAGGGCTTGGAGGCCTCATTTGAGAGGCCTCTTATTTTTTAGAGACAAGTAGGGACTCTATTGGAGTTCAGTTTTTTGCTCTGACTCTTAAATCTAAGTTTGAGGGTTTAAGTAGGGGCCCTGCTGAGTTGCTCTAAGTTGCCAGATGCGCCGTAGGAGAATATCGACATGGTAAAAAAAAGAACCTCATCCGGTTGCATTCCATACCGGTCCAAATATCCAGGCGGAATTGAGCATACACCATGAATTCCGGTACCGGCCCAAATATCCAGGATAAATTGAGCAATAGCAGGGAGGCGAGATGACGAACGACGGCTTCGACGGCGGACGGGCCGGACGGCCCTGCCGGCGGCTATTACCATTGTAACATCTTAAAAATATAGGACTGTTACATTTATAAAAATTTAAAAAATTTGTCTATTTATAGATTTAAACAGTCATCAAGGGCCCAGCATCTTGCTTGAGTAAAAAACTTCAACAGCTTGGTTTTACTTCTTGCAAAGCTATCATTGTTTATTTTCTGTCAAAAGGGCGTCACCATATATATGTTGGTATATGTTGATGACATTGTCATTGCTAGTTCTTCTCCGTCAACAATTGAGCACCTTCTGTGTCAACTTCGCTCTTCCTTTCCACTCAAGGACCTCCTCAGACTATGATGAGACTGTCATTATCTACGCTTCTTAGTGTCTTCACGGATGCCAATTGGGCGGGCTGCACTGATGATCAGCGTTCCACCGATGGGTTTGTAGTTTTCTTTGGTCCTAATTTGATTTCTTGGAGCGCTCGCAAGCAAACCCATAGTGTCCTGACCAAACATCGAGGCTGAGTACAAGGCACTAGCAAATGGTACTGCCGAAGTGTCATGGCTTCAATCATTACTCCGGGAACTCAACATATCACAGCCGAGACCTCCGGTTCTGTGGTGTGACAACTTGGGGGCTACATACTTGATTGCAAATCCTATATTTCATGCTCGAACAAAACACATTGAAGTTCATTTTCACTTTGTCAGAGAAAAGGTGGCATTGGGTGCTTTAGAAGTTCGGTTCATTGCTTTGGGTGATCAGATAGCTGACGCTTTCACAAAACTGGTGACTAAGCATATGCTTGAGCAACTGAGAGTCGATCTCAATCTGTGTTCTAGTAGATAAGATTGAGGGGGAATGTTAAGAAAGGAATCCGCAGCCTGGTCATAACAGAGATGACACGCTCCTTCAGTTACAGTTTTTGCCATAATGTGAATAGTATACGAACTATTGTCGGTTATCTCTGATTTATGTTTCCTTTTCTTCCATGATTTGTTGTAACCTTACGTATGTACGTACCATTTTCTTCCATGATCTGCTGTAACCTTCCGTACGTACAATACTAGTGTGTATATATATAGAGAGAGAAAAAATTACACCCACCTCTAATATACCACCTAAATAAATTTGAAATATTCCTTTATCATCTTGGATATACTCGTGTACTAATTATAAGATACTCCAATGTGAACCACATAAAAAAATTGCACAGGAGTCTATAGTTTTTAGCGTATTTTGTAAATACCTTTATATATGCACATAAAAAGGAGTATGTCGAATAAAATGTACATACTACCTCTAAAAAAGTATTCATACCACCTAGATGGTCTTAAATACTCGTATACTACACGTACATACTCCCCGTTACGCGAGATACTCCATATATTGTGAGATACGACATATGGTGTAATTACACCTGGGTGTAGAAAAGAGACTATATATATATATATATATATATATATATATATATATATATATATATATATATATATATATATATATATACTATTTAAAAAGAAGAAGTTGGTGGTTGCTGTCACGTCCACCCTCCCCCACTTCTTAACCATTCGATCTTTCTCCTCTCTTCTCAGCCGCACGATCTGATTAAACCCTAAAATCCCAACATCACCCCTCCGCCCCCATGCCTACCCCTCGCTCTTCCCCACCGCCCCACGCCTCCTCCTCGCTCTTCCTCCCGCCGCCCCACGCCTCCCCTCGCTCTCCCCGCCGCCTCCTCTCCCTCTCCCTCCGCCCGCCGCCTCCCTTCCTCCCACCTCGCTCCGCCGCCTCGCTCTCCCTCCGCGCCCCGCCTCCTCCCCTCCCACGCGCGCGCTCCTCTCTCCCCGGTCCTCCCCAGTCCCCACTGCGCACACCCGGCCTCCCCACCCCCACCGCGCCCCGCCGCCCCATCCCCCTCCCGGCCTTTCCCCCCCCCCCCCCCCCCCCCCTCCGCAGATCCGCCCCCCCGCCGCCCTCCTCCCTCTCCCCGCTACCCCCTCCTCCCCTCCTCCGCCGCCCCTACTCCTCCCCGCGGCCCCCCGCCCCCTCCTCCCCCTCCCGCCGCCCCCTCCCCGCAGCGGTCGGCGGCGCAGCTTTGCCCCGCGCACGAGCTCTTCTACAAGGGAGTGTAGGGGCCCTCCTCCCCCAGCCACATCGTGATTTCCTCCCGATTCGAACTGTCACCATTCTTCTCCCCTCGCCTCCTCTCCCGACCCAGGCAGCTCGGGCCTTGTCCTCGTTCGCACGTTGCAGATCCGAACGACGGACAGCGGGAATGCTGCACGGGAGAGGATGGCGACGGCGATCTGGTCCTTGCCTACTTGGATCCGGCCGGGTCTTGCCGGACACGGCGCTGACACGAGGAGGAGGCCAACAGAGGTGGCGGCGAAATGCGCAAGGGCACTGACGAGAGGCTGTATGGCAAGCGACGGGTGATTGCTGGTACCAGTACAGTACGCGCTCCATTCTCTTGCCCCTGGCATTCCTTGATTTCCTTCTCAAGTTACGATCATCTCATGGCATGTGCCCGAGTATTGGCCGCAGCAGCCTAACGGACTCAGGTCACCTCGACGTCTCCTTTGCCCTAATCCTGGTTTATCTCAATGGTAATTCTTTCCCTATTCACTTGGCATGCTATCTATTTGTTGGATTGCTTCATAGGAAGTGTTCTTTGTATTGCCTTGAGTCAGTACACTGACTGTTGTTAGGTAAGTTAAGATCGATTGCTTTGCTTTGTGTTTACTGATAATAAGATTTGTTAATAAATTTGGAACCTTGGTTAATATTTGGAATTTGCATGTGGCATGCATTGCTATATAGGCATTGCATACATTCGTAGTTCATTAGTAGTTGTTAACCCATTTGTATTCGGATGTTCTTTTTAGGAATTACGATGCGCTACAAGGCAACTGAATTCTGCTATCTCCTATGTTTTGTCTAAAAATGCTTTTATAAACATTAAGTGAACAATTACATGGACTACAAATATTTTTAATTTTCCAATGAACCAAATAATTGATATTTGTGTTGATATTCAAACAATAACATGAGCCCTGTATATGCATACATGATGACGTAAGAAAAAGTTGATATTTATTATTCAGTTTGAGATATTTGATAGTATACATCACTTTTATTTGATTTTCCGTTGCAACGCACGGACACTTTACTAGTATATATATATATATATATAAAAGATCAGACCCTGGTGGGTGATTGTGCTGCACAAATCCTTTAGTCTTCCATAATCTCTGACTGCTCTTCCCTCCGAAAGTTAGCTTGAATCCAACTCACAAGGCATATAGTATCTTTTGGTTTTTAGCTATTTAACGATGTCTGACACCATTTGCGACCGTCCGATCCTGCTTTGATGCGCCCGCAGCCGTTGTATGCAAGGACAAGTCTAACACCGTGCTGCTCACGCTTTGTGCCCACAGACCCATCTGACGCGCGCCCGCGCCGCCTGCATCAAAGCACGTCGCCGTTGCCGCATCCGTCGCCACGGGAACCGCCGGCTTCTTCGTCCTCTGACCCCAGGTGAAAGTTCATCAAATCTCGCGTTGGAAGTTTCCCTGTAAACTGAGCCTTGCGTAATAGGGACGTTGTTTTAGCGATAGCTTCTAATTTTTGGTTGAAATTTCACTATAGCTGGTTTTTTATTACTGTAACTGATTTAGCTTTTTTTGGCATAATTAATTTTAAAAAATATAAAAAATATGTTAACTCATTAGAGACAATACAAAGGAACACGGAAAAAAAAGAAATACAAAAAAGCCTAAAATATCTAAAAAATTCAGAAAAAGATGAAATACTGAATAGTGAAAAAAAGCAGAAGCTAGAAGCAGAATCCGAAAAAAACTAAAACGAACGGGGAAATGGCTGCTAAACTGTTTGATCTGCTTGATTAAAGCTACCAACGTCGTAGTAGAGCATAAAAGAAGCTGATAAATAGAGATGCGTATGTAGTAACAAAAATTTATGTATGATTTTAGCTGATACAAATAAAATTATTATAGTATATAGGGCATGTTCTTTTTGTCTACGGTTGATGGCTTTTAGCTGCGGCTGATGGCTTTTTGGCTGTTTGCGACAGAGATTGCGGAAAGAGAGATATTCACTTGCGATATTTGATAGTACAGATATTAGTTTTTTAACGTGTATTACAATTAACTTGTAGACCCTATCTTAAAAAAAATACTCCGTTTACAAGTTAGTTATTGTAGCAAAAGTCAAAAGCGACTTTTAGAAACCGTAAAAGAACAGGGCCATACTATAATCAATTTATAGTTTCATCTTAAAAGATACTCTATTTACTACATAAAAACCAAAAATTAACTTTTACAAACCGAAAAAAAAAGGCCCAGAACTCGAACGACCGTCCTACCGGCCGCGCACACGCAGCCGACAACTCTCCGGCCGAGCGTATGCCTCATCTAGCGGGGGCCCTCCAGCCCAGCCCAGGCGACGACAACTGACAACGCCCGGCACCTGTCCGAAGCCACGCAGCACAAGCGCGCGCGAGTAATTTTTCCACGCGCACCGCGACGCTTGACTTCACCGGCCACCCCTCGCCACCCGCTCCCTTTTACTAGTTCACGGCCGCGCCCTCGTTTTCTTTACTCTCCCAAAGGCCAAATCTTACGTAACAAACAAGCGAACGCAACCTAGCTCCCGCGTCCCCGCCTCCCCTCATCCTCTCCGATGGCACTGCGGCTGAAAAAGAAACACGACCTGGGCGATCCTCCCCCTCCCCCTCCTCCTCCCGTCCCCCACCACAGCAGACGCCCCGTCATCGTCCCGGTCATCGCCGCGTCCGTGCTCGTCTTCCTCGGGCTCGTCTCCCTCTTCGTCTACTGCTTCGTCCGCCGCAGGAGACGGCAGCGCCGGCAGCAATCCCTTCTTGCCGCGGAGGCTGCCAACCCCGGCGTCGAAGGGGGTGGCCCCGTGATGGCGGCCCCTGCACCCGGCGTCGAAGGGGGCGGCCCCGAGCAGGGCGGCGGGGAGGAAGCCGTGCACCACGCGTGGCACATTCGGACCGTCGGCCTCGACGAGGCGGCGATCGAGTCCATCGCCCTCACGCGGTACCGCGCTGGCGCAGGCATGCTCGGCGCCGCCGACTGCTCCGTCTGCCTCGGCGAATTCCGGGACGGCGAGCTCCTCCGGCTGCTCCCGAAGTGCGGCCACGCGTTCCACGTCCCCTGCATCGACACCTGGCTCCACGCCCACGTCAACTGCCCGATCTGCCGCGCCGACGTCCTGGACCCCGACGCCGCCGCAGGCGACACCGACCCACCTGCCGGTGCTAACGCCGGTACCGTACCCGAACAAGCTTCGAGCAACATTGATGAAACCTTGGATCACGAACAGCCGGGACCGGGTCAACAGCAGAACGAGCAGCAAGAGCTGCGCGTACAAATCGATCAGCGCGACCACCGGAGCTCGCCGGAGCCACTGCACCGGCACCCCGACTCACAGGTGCAGAAATTTCGGCGCGTGTTTTCCATGGACTCGTCGCTAGCGCCAGCCACGGAGGCACCTGAAGACAAGCTGAACAGTAAAGAGAAGCAGGGGAACGGCGGTAATACCACCTGTTTTGAGGTATCATCAGGCTCCGGCCATTCGCACCTCATGAAACGGTCTTTGTCCGGCGGCGGCCGGTGGTCTCTCGCATCGCGGCATTGCCGCACGCGCAGCTCGGTGCTGCCGTTGTGATTTGTGAACGCGCGGAAATCTTAACGTGCCATAGAAAGACGAAATTCTACATGTAATCGATCATGCTTGCTAGTATGCCTGTTCTTGAGCGGTGCTTGTTATGTTCGGTACAATTGTAAGCTCAAAACAGAGGGCAAATAGGAAAGGGGCCTCTCCTTGGAGAATCATGTATGGTTTTATATAGATACTCCTGCTTCGCTTTGTGTTGTGTTGTTCGTTATAGTTGCAAATTGCAATGTCGTTTGTCTCAACCTCGCGGTAGAATGTAAGCAAAGAACTCCAAGTGTTGTTCTTGACTTCTTTCTTCCTTTCATTTTCGATTTAACTTGTTACTCTTTTCGTAAATTGAAAACCAACTTGTTGCTTTTCTTTTTGGACCACTGCAACTATATTCTGAAACTTTTCATATTATACACCAGGCCAGTGAGTTTTTAACTGAAATCCCAACCGGTTTTGAAAATTATCCATTGCAAAGCACAATCCTTGATAATATTATTTGAAACGATCGGATGAATGTTGTCCAGAACAGAATGTACTCCCTCTCCACGCTAGCTGTTGGGCTTGGCCTAGTTATGTTCACTGATACCCATAATCAATACTATGCACACAAGTGATTTTCAAAAAAGAAAATTTTGCATGCAAGTGCATTTAAATCCTTCCTCTGCAAAATCCATATAGATTCTCAATTAAACACATTCGTTAATGCCGACGTGGTGAGCATCTCCTTCTTCTTGGCCGTCAGGATGCGGCGTGCGGCCGGGCGGCAGGCGCTGCCGCGGTCGAACTCGACGGGGCACGAGCGCGCCAGCGGGATGGAGCGGTTTGCACTGCGGCTACCGGAGCACGTGCGCCTCGAGATCCTCGCACAGGCTGAGGCACGTGACGAGCACGGTGGCGTCCGTGCGCGTCAGGGAGGGGAGCGCCCGCGACGTCGTGGTGGGCGGCAACGTCCGGAGCGCCGTGGCGAGGTTGCGGTCGCTCTTCGTGCCGGGGCCCAGGTGGAAGGGCGACGACGAGGACATGTCCGGCAAGGCGGACGTGTCATCTCGCCGGCGGCGTGACGACTCGGCGCGGGGAGGAGTGGGAGAAGAGACAAGAAGCGATTAATCAGAAAACGAAAGAGAGAAACCTTAAGCTCTTGGTTAGCCGGCAAGACTAGCTAGTCGATCGCTCGATCGTATTCCTTCTTCTGTTCTGAGAAGATAATTCAATCAGTCTTTCTTTTAAGTTTAAAGAGAGAGTGCGTGATTTGCAATTTATTGCAGTAGTGATGATTGTTCCACGATTGAACCGTCAGTTAGAGTGTAGATCAATGATGTAATGTAGCAGCGTTTTGTTTTACTTTTTACCTAATTTTTGTGAGACTGAGTTGTAAGATCACGGAACAAGGATGAGAGGCCATGTACCATATCTAATATATGGTTACGATGAATAATTGATGTTTTAGTTAAGTTCAATTTAAATTTTGTAAAAGTATTAGAAAATTCAGATTTCAGTATGTACTATCAGGTTTCAGGCGGTTTAATCGGCCTGTGGCTGGTAGTCAAACCGGCAGACGGCGAGCGGTCTAACCGGAAGACGGATAGCGGTCAGACTGGTTATGATCTTTTAGAAAATTAGACACCAAACACTTATATAGGCTTATTTGAGGATAAGTCTACACTTGGTGCCATTGTAATGGGAAAATGGAGTTAAAACTAGATAGAGTTTAACCAAAATTTCAAAGAAAGTGTTTTTTGATGCTAAGAGGTTAGATCGACCAGTGGCCGACGGTCTAACCGACATTGTATTGGCAGTCAGACCAGCCCAATGGTCTGATTGGCCTTGTAATGGTGGTCAAACCGGCTGTGATGAGTTGGTTTGATAAATGTGATGATTGAGTGTGTATATGATATAGGTGCCATGGGTTGGTTATGTTGCATTGCGTCATGCATGATTTTAACTAACATGGGTGAAGTGCATGAAACCTATGCTCGATATGTTTACTTGATTTTTAGATATGCAGGTAACTTGAAGGATATAACGATTGACGACAATGGACCGGGACTACACAGGGGAGCTAAGGTTCGAAGCGGTCATGTAAATTAGGTAAGCATACGTAGCTCAAGTGGCAGCACAGAGAAGATAATGATTGTTAAGAGGCAAGTTGGTGCATGTGATGTACCAAGTAACGAGGCCGATGTATGTGGGGACGGTTCGGAGGAGTCCTAATGTGTAAAGATAAGACAGCTAGTCATTGGACACTCGGACTGCGTGTTAAAGCATGGGAAGAAGTTTTGAGGTGAAGATGAAGATGTAGTTAAGGGAATGTGCCCAAAAGCTTCGTCGAGGGTATTTTGGTAGTTGGCTAAATACCGGCTTGGTGCCTTCATAAAACCGAGGTGTGGAGAGGTGCAAAGAAGAAGTAGTTTAAGTAAAAAAAACTAAAATTGATAAATGAATCAATCGTTAAAGAGTTATTGGGTTGAGTCTTATAAACGCTTTGAAACGAGCATAGACCATATGATGAGTAGCACAACAGAAGGCCACCAGGGATGATGGCCGGTTTGCCCGGTTTGTTAGGCACGAAAAAGTAGCCAAATTGCATGCGCTGTGCAAAATATGATGACCCATATTCTAGTCATGCTTCAACCTTACGTACATAAGACCTGAGTCATGTAGGAATATTTCCCCAGAACTTGGCTGAATTGGCGAGCAATGATTTGGCAAATTTTCAAACTCAAACTTTGACTTTCCTATGTAGTGAGCTGTGACGACCTGCATTTTTACCGTGGGGTAAAAATACTAATCAATGAATTATTATTCGTTTTAGCCAATAAAATATCACTCTAATGAATAATAAACCCATCAGAGTGTTGTAGCAGAATAATAATTAGAAACAGTACATTACATTCATCTAGATAGCCACACATGGCTAAAGTTCCATACAACCTATTCAACGAAGTTATTACAATACCAAAAGATAGTCTAGTTCAGCAATCTAATTGTACAAGAGAAAAGAATACAAATATAATACACTAATAATACAATACCCTAGGGGCCGAGTCCGTGCTACTCCTAGAAATCTAGTCGTCCCAGTCCTCGTATAAGGTATAACCTTCATACAGCTCGACCTCGGCACAATCTCCATCCCATTCGGAGTGGGTCTCTTTTGTGTAGGTCTCATCCCTCTAGCTGTGAACCCCTGCTGGCTATTCTCTAAACAAAGGAAATAATAGCAAGGGTGAGTACAAAATACTCAGTAAGCTTATATAGCAATTATGCAATGTATGCTCCTATTCTACCTCTTTTATCTTATCTTATTCTCATGTTCATCCTCATTCTCAACTATATAGAAAATAATGGTTTCTAGGTTGTGAAAGATTTTGAATTTATTACTTTAGAAAAAACTACTGAACACTTGTATAAATAGCTAAAATCTCTATTGGTTTTCATAGCCTTCAATCTAAGAGACATGTATGAATTTATGATTTATAAAACATTGCACAAGTTTGTATCACTTTACCCATAATCACTCTGGTCTTTGTAGCGCATGGGTTTTCGTATTTTTTAAATGCGATGTTCAAATCAGAGTACAGTACTTTTACATCTATCCTAGTATATTATATCTCCACTCAACTACTCTCAATCGACAACCTGGGATGGTATCTGACCCTCACCCAAACCCACCGATAGCAACAACATAGCTAGTGGTTGGGCTGGTTCGTTCACCCTTACCCAACACTCCATTGCATAATATATCGCCTTCGCATACCCCGATTCTAGTATCTGACCAGTCCTAGGTTCTTGTGATTTGCACCCCTCACTTCTAGCCTATATTCCAGTTCTGAGTTCTTGTGACTGTGGATCCCCTACTCCTGGTTTCTCTACTGGCTCTGGGTTCCTTCTCTAAATAATACTTACTCATATAGAGAATATAATAACCTTGATGGACTTACTACAGTCTATGACAGAAATGTTGTCACATGTAAAACATATTATTTCATTACAAATTTATACAACACAAACAATACAAAAAGGCAATACCAAAACCAAGCATATGATATCATCGAAAATATCCATAGATTTCAGAAATAATAGCTTGTCATTGTACTTTTCAACCAAAAGAAGCATTACTTGAAGTGCACCTATAGTTATGTGATAGATGCAAAACACTACAAGAGGGGTCTCAGATGGAGGTTCCATCTAGACATGAAAGTTCATAGCAAAATGCATCCAAAAAATAGAGAGTTTAACAGTGGACATGTCCTAGATGCTTATCAGTTCACTAAACCTGTGACATTAAACTACTTGTAAATGTGAACTTCTTTGATCATCAGTTAAGGGTTGTGTTGAACCTGTGTGATGGTTAATTGAGGAGGAAAGTTTTACAGCAATTCCACATTAGAGGACAAAGAGCACACCAAGAACACCAAGCACTTAACTCTCAATTCCTAATCCTAAACAATAGAGCACAAGAGAGATAAATTGCATAGTTAAACAAAAGTCTTTATCCTAACCCCTTAAATAGATGGGCTAGCCAGCCACATCATCCACTAAGCACAATGAGAGAAACTTGATAAATCCATACACACATATTTTACTCACACATGTTCACTTTTGCATGCTTTTCAAAGTGTATAAGCTTGAATCTGTTAAATCTTTTAGCCTTGATCTATCTTGATCAAACCAGTTTCTTTTGACCTAAACCGCTCTCCTAAACACCGCTCAAGTGTTGTGGTTTTGATCCAAAATAATTTTCGGTATCTTGGCCAAGCTACTAAAATATCCTTTCTTGACTCGAACTTTATCTTTCATTGTAAGTAAGCGCTATGCTTGCCACGTGTAGGTGCACCACTGCCTTGCTATGCGTCGACAAGTCTCTCCCGCTCCTATTTCACGGACCACGCCTCACTTGGACCGACCAAGTCATATAGTGTAACGCCGCCATTTGAATTCGCCTTCAATATTTTCTGCTTTTTGTGCTATGCTTGAATTTACCATCTCACCCGGCATTCTCGATTGTTCTGAGTCTTAGCTCCTCCATGAGTATAGCTTCAATCCTTGTTATTGATCGTGGTTGACTCCAAATGAACCTGCACATCTAAAGACAAAAAAAATTATTTACGAGCATAAGTTATTCATAACTTGACCCACATTAGTCAAAACTTGCTTTATGCAGTATTAGTGCACTGATCTAGATCAACCCAACTCAAACTCATGACTCAAATTTCTAAAATCCCAAAATGTCTACCTAGGGCGGTACTACCGCTTCCATAGGCTTGTACTAACGCTCCCACAGTTTGATACCACCACACCTTTATACCTCACAACTGGACCTCTCTAAAAATTAGCTACCACTCTACGGTATGACCACCGCACCTTCACGGTACTACTGCCTAGTGGTATGGCCGCCGTCACACCTGCGATATGACTGGTTTCTTTAAAGAATTCAAAACGTAATCCAAACAAAGTGCCATCTTTGCAAAATAGAATGATCATTTCACAAAATTTTAAATGATTCATCACAATATTATTCCGAACCTTCTCACGTGTTCCTTCACTAAGTATTGACAACACATGAAAAATTCAGTTCAACTCGATTCACTTAAGCATGCATGTCGCATACATTTTTTTTAAGCAAATCCGTTTAAGTAGTTTCCAGATTAAAACACGGCAGGACACGATAGCTAATACTAGGTTACTTCTTCTGGCTGATACATTATACAACAGCTTTATTATTCACTAGTAATAACTTAACAATTCCTTGAGATGATGCGAGCACGGAGCGGATGCTTCATGACGGTGGTGAAATCCAACATTTCCGTCATGTCCACCTCCTCCCCCTCCGCCGCCGGCAGCCACTCCGACTCCCTCACAAGGCTCCCCACCAAGTACTCCAAGTGCAGCATGCCAAGCGCGTACCCGGGGCACAGGCGGCGCCCGGCGCCGAAAGGCATCATCTTGATCTCCCTGCTTCCCGTGATGTCCACGTCGCATCCCTCGCCGCCGTCCAAGAACCGCTCCGGCCGGAACTCCCGCGCCGCCGTCCACACCGTCTCGTCTCTCCCGAAATCGGCGACCATGAAGTTCACGTCCGTGCCCTTGGGCACCATGTAGCCGCCGATCTCCGCCGACTCCGCGTCGCTCAGCACGGCGTGCGGGAGGACGAAGTGGCCCGGCGGGTGCAGCCGCAGCCCCTCGAGCACGACGGCCTTCAGGTACGGCATCGCCTGCAGGTCACTTTCTCTCACCTCTGGTTTGGCTTTTACCTCCTCGTAGACCATGGCTTGCACGTCGGGGCGGTTCACCAGCTCGGCCATTATCCACTCCAGCAACGTCACCGTGGTGTCCGTCCCGGCGTTCAAGAACTCGGAGCAGAGGCTGACCACCTCGGCGTCCTTGAGCGGGCGGTCGTTCTCCTCGACCACGCGCAGCGCTAGGAGGGAGTCCGCGTAGCACGGCACGTCGTCGCCGCCGCGGGGAGCCATGCGCCTGGCGTGTATCAGCGGGAGGAATATCTCGTCATGCCTCCGGCGCACGGCGACGTGCCCTGTCCACCTCTTGCGGAAGAGCCTCTTGGTGAGCGCCGGGAAGAAGCCGAAGACCGGGAAGCTAGTGATGGAGCGGAGAATCCGCAGCTGCTGCTCCTCGACCTCACCGAGCGCCTCCGAGGCAAGCCTGGTGCCGAGGCACATGTACACGAGCAGCTCGAACATGGCTCGCCGTAACGACTGCCTCACCGTGACGGCCCGCGATCCGTCGCCGCCGCGCTCGCGGAGGTCACGGATGAGCATGTCTCGCGCCCACCGCCTCGCCGGTGCTAAGAGGCTGATGCGGGCTGGGTGTAGCGCCTCGGCGGCGATGTTGCGGCGGACGAGGCGCCAGTAGGGCCCGTATGGCGAGGTGCTGATGTCGCCGTAGGTGAAGAGGCGGCTCGGCTCGACGAGCGGCCGTCTGTCGGCGAAGGTGGCGCCGCCCGCCCTGGACGAGGACGCGATGGGCGAGGCGGCGGTCCGCAACGAAGACGAACGTGCGGAATAGGCGGACGGAGATGACGGGGCCATGGCGCGCGTGCAGCTCGCGGAGGAGCGGGCCAAGGTCATAGATGGATCGCCGGAGCGACAAGAACTTGGCCAGGAAGAGCAAGGCCGGCGGGCCTGGTGGGAGCTCCTTATCGATTGCCTTCTTCTTGCCTCCATGACGTCTCTTGAAAAACAAGAAGAGTGAGGCTGCAAGCGAGAGGGAGAGAGTGGTGCACAAGAGGAGGTATTGCAAGGCGGTGAGCTCCTCCATTGTTGTAGCTCTGAGTCTGACTCCATATTGTAAACACTGAGTTTATCCTTAAGTAAACTATACTGATGTTGGTGTCATGGTTGTCGCATTCAGCTGTGTTGCGGATTGTGATATGGAACAGGATTACAACTTCAAAAAAAGTACGCAGGATTGCTAAAGAAGAAGCCTTGCTCGCCGCGCTTAGCATGCTAATCAAGAAACCTTAAACAAAACAAAAGAGTGTATAATTGTACGGAATTGCTATATATCACATGCAGGATTTTTTCGTGCAAATCAATCAAAATTTTGACCTTGCGATTTGCATCACGATTTGGACATCTTCCATTCTCCAATCTCCGGTGAGGCTCTGATGGGCTTGTCTTCTCCGGCGACGACAACGAGTTAGGGCTCAGGTTCACGTGGATTAAGTTTAGGGTTCACCGAGGCAAGCTATGAAGGGAGACCAGTAGTGGACGATAATAGTGGTGGGACGGTGAGGTGGCAATGGTGCCACCATCCGCAGATTAGAGGAGGGTGGTAGGCGGAGGTGACTACAAGACCAAGACAATATTAGGAGGCAGCGGGTGGCGGTAGTGGATCCGATAGTGGTAGCCATCGGAGACGGAGAAGAACGACAAGGTGACGGAGATGGAGGTTGGCGATGGCAAAGAGGAGGATGCGGGATGCTACAGTGGAAAGGAGGAGGAGACGGGTGGCGGCAGAGGGGGGAGGGGGTCACTAGTGTCAAAGGTGACACGATGGTGGCAATGGGGTTGGAATTGAGTGATGGTGGTAGCAGAGAGGAGGATGCAAGCGACCATAGTGGGAGGGGAGGAGGAGATGAGTGACAGCGAAGGGGTCATCAGTGGGCATCGCCGGCGTCGGAGGTATACCCTACGCGTCGTTGCGAACCTGATTTTGCTTTAAAAAGTTTTGGTTTGAAATAGTGTGAACCTCAAGGATGTCAAAAAGTTAGTTTTATCATCTTTGTAAGGTATCAGGAGATACCTATACCTCACTATTAAATTACATATAAATTTTTGGTTAAGAATTTATATGTAATTTGATGACAAGGTAACACCTAGTAACTTTTTATTATCAACTTTTTAAAGATAATAAAAACTCTCTAATTGGCTCTCATCCTCGATCACCTTCGTATCCAAAAGAGGCAAAGTACAAGTTAGTGCTAACACGATTTTCACATGGGCCGGTAATTAATTAAAAAGATGTCTATCGCGCAACCAAAACTATTTTTATTTTGTAGGGGTCGATCGGGAGGGACAAAATAAGATATGTTATTTTCTCTGACTCACAACACACAACTGTATGGACAGTTGATACGTATGTTAAGACGTACTCTATAGTGGATCTTGCATTAGATTATGCTTAATCTTCTTGAACGTGTCACAGATGCTTAAGGTTAGGGAAATTTGTAAGTTTTCCTGGCAGCATAATGAACCTGTCATAGACGCTCAGCGTGAGCTTGTCTCAGAAATTCGAGCTCGTCACGAAATCTCTTAATTTGGTAGCTAGTGTACCTCCTCGACCAGACCGGATGCGTCGAACGAGAAGAGCCGCGTCGTCCGGCAAGCGTTGTTCACTTGTTCCCCACAAGCAGCCCAGGTTCCTGGGTAGCCTTTTGCTGCTGATCAAGCTCTCCAGTGGCCTGCCAAAACCGTTGTAGACAAGGACATTACACGGCCAAAACAAATATAGACTCGTTCGAGAATTTTTATAAAATAATAAATTTTTAAATTAAAATTACAGTATTATACCTACGAATTTAAAATTTACATAAATGACCATCGTCATTGCATGATTGGATGACATGACCAAGTCGCCCAACCGTTGAGCGATATGAGGCCAAGTCACCCAACGGCTGGGCAACTTGACTTTGTCGTCCAACCATACAACGACTAGTAGGCTAATCGTTGAGCGGCCCAAGTCACCTAGCAGTTAGGCAATTTTTTAAAAATATATAATTATTTTATTAATCCGATGGAAATAACTATGGGAGGGATTAATAACAACTATTGTAGATAGGTAACATTTAGCAAATCTTGTTTGTAAGTTATTTTTTTAAAATAAAAGGGTAGACAATGTTGGTTGATCTGTTTGTAATTTTCGTAGATTATGAATAGTACAAAATCTGTTAGACTCGTAATAACATTTTATGATCGTTGTATGTTATTGTAGTGCGATAAAATTTCTGAAGAATTTTGTGACAACAATTAAGTGTTGTAGCAACGATTCGTACGTAGGAAGATAAGTGATATTGCGATGCAACTAGGAATTTATACACGGAGAAGAACTTCAGATAATTGACCTAAAAAACAACATGACCGTAGTGGTTACATAGCACATAGGCTAATGAACTAAGGATAGTATATACATGCCTTTAAGGAATTACAAATATATGGGACATATGGATGTAGAGCGTCAAACTATTACGTGGATTGTGTCATTTGCCCTTCCTCCTGAGGTTGGTGTTGTAGTCCTCGCCGTCGGCCATGGCCTTATCCGCCAGTTCGAGCTTTCTCTTGCGTTCCTCCTCACGAGCCTCCCGCTTCATGTGTCTGCATACTTCCAGGTGAGTTTGCGTCTCCCGCTGGATACGCTTGCTTCATTCTTCGCTGTGGTGCCGCTCCTCCATCCTCTCGCGTGCCATCCATGCGTCCCACTCCTCGCAGTCCAAAATCCACTGATCGTGCAGGTGGATCTCCCGGTCGATCCATTTGCAGTAAGCGCATAGCAGATCCGAAGACTACGGGAAGAGATGAGAGCAATCAACATGGAGATCACATCCCGAATGGTCCACTGCACGAAAAATCAATCAAATGAGTAGGGTGCTTAAGAGAGAGGTAAGGCACATTGTGACGGAGTTGGGGGAGAAGAGAAGCTCACTGGAGTTGCTAGAACATGGCGGCGTGCTCGCCGGTGTTGCAAATGACTTTGGTTTCTCAGTGTTCTAGTGAGCAAGGTGCTCAAGAAATGTGCGCAAGAGACCAAGGGGGCAAGCTAAAGAGCAAAGGTGCGGTTAGGGAGGGCTTTGTAGGTACAGGATGGCTGACGGCAAAGCATGAGTTCTTGCAAAAGCAACTGAATGGCATGGCTCGATTACTGGCTGTGGAATGTGAGGTGCGGAAGAAGACAAGGGGAAAGAGATGCGTCACATTGAGGCGAAGGGTAGGCAGGGGTTGGCAGCAGTAGAGAGGAACGATGGGTACGGCATTAGAAACCGGGGGCACCACGACCATGGTGGAGCTTGCGTGGGCACACGAGGTGGAAGACGAACCCTACCAGCAGGCCTCATACGACAGTGAGAGACAGAAAGGGGTGAAGGCTGAGAGGATTGGGTAATTTTTAAATCTATAAACCATGCTTCAAAAATTACAAAACTTTTTGTGGAGGCTCCTGACATAGAATAGATTATAGGGAAAAAGTTTCAAAATTTTATCTGCTCTGGATTTTTTCAAAAATTATGGGAAAGCAACTGTCCCATATAAAGTTGATTTCTAATTTAATTAAATTCTTAGTCATGCTCAAAAAGTACTCAAATATTTATTTCCAGTACCATGATTTTATTTGTGAGTTTTTGAGATAGCTTGCACTATAAATTTTCTCATACAAACTTTTAATTCAGTTTCTACAACTTGGTCTTAATTTTTTATTTGCATTACATGTACCTTTGATTTTTTTTTTTGAAAATCAAACTTCCCAAAGAAACTCCAATAAAACCTAGAAAATTAAATGCATGCAAAAAATTTTAAATTACCCTCATTTTTATATTCTTTAGAATTTTAGGTTGTTACAATTTGCATGTGTTGATTAATAGATATGAAAATATTAAGCCTGTTGTTTAGAAGATGACAAAATTGTCTTCTGGTTTAAAAATACACTGAGATAAATGATTTAATCAGGAAGTGTGGCCAACTAAGAAATTATGGAGAATTTTTTTGTACATTCGAGAACTAGTGTGGTTTGCTATGATAGGGCTTGGGAGTCAAAATTTATGATGTTTTTAATACCGAGATAGCAAAGGGTGACTATCTGGTAAAAGGGGGAGTGTTGCAGATTTGGAGAGACATTTAGAAGTGATGCCATTGAATTATGGTTCTCGTACTACACTTGTATTAGGATGCTTTGCACACCGGACAAGCATGCAAGTTTGCATATTCTTTATGGTAAAGAATACAATCATTTAGACATGCATGTATTCTTTTTACTTCCATTCCCAATAAACAAAAAATCTTCTTGGCTTAGTAGGTGATATTCGGCAACACATTTCTCTCTGGAAGGATGTTCGCTAGAAGACCTAATAATCCCATGAAACTCTTGTCGGATCAACCATTGCTTGTCTACAATTTTACCAGTTCAAGAATAGATGAAAACCTTATGTATTGCGGCTTGCAGCCCGGGAATAAAGGTCTCTCTAAGTCCTCCATCAAGCTCTCGAATTTACCAAATTATCTCTCACTATAGTTCCCTTCTGCATCATGTAGCATCTGATCCAGATTGTTATCCTGCGACCTATCCTCATCGAAAGCACAGTCCACAATTATCATATCGTTGTCTCCCTTGACGATATTATAACTATTTTCTGTATAATCTTCTCTTCACCGTGACTGATCTCATATGTATACCCCTTTTTGAAACCCTTTGAATCAAGTGAGCTTTGATCTGCGCTGAGTTAGTAAATATCTTTAGATTATCCCCTTCTTCAACAAATCTTGCTCAACCACTCTTCTAAATGTCGACACACCATTAATATACTCCTCTCTCACATGGTTCTCAATATACATCTAATTTTGGTCCATCTACGCTACACATATAACAAATTAGCTAGTATCAAATTGGATTATTAATGCTACTATAGCTAACCAACCTAGCTACTTACATATATAATTGTCATTCACTTTATAATAAATTGTCCATATGTAAATTAAGTGTCTAGCCATATATTCATGTAGCAATATATATGGGCATGTTTGCTTTTGGCTTTTAAAAGCCGCTTTTGGCTTCTGCTACAGTATCTGACTTTCAATCGGAGTATTTTTTTTAATACAGAGTCTACAAGTTAATTGTAGTACATGGTAAAAGACTAATATCTGTACCATCAAAAATCATAAACGATAATATCTCTTTTCGCAATCTACATGCAAAACACCAAAAATCATCAGTAGTAGTCAAAAGAACAAACATATATATATATATATATATATATATATATATATATATATATATATATATATATATATATATATATATATATATATATATATCAAGTAAGAATATATTGAAGTAAACTAGGAGTACTGACCCATTCTTAAATTAGAGCAAATTACTATATCTCTCTAAACCTAGCTAGGTACATAGCTAGATCTAAAAATATAGCTATCATCTCTCTCTAATACGTACAAGACATATAAGTTATTAGAAGCAAATACTAATCTCTAATCATCAAGAACAAATCGATCTATAAGTGGTATATTTTCATCAAACTCCCCAAAGCCGGCCACCTCCTTCAATGCAGCGCAATGAAAACAGATCTGTCAAGACCACGCTAAATATATAATACGTATCTCAGATGGTTCCAACCACCAACATCTGTGATATGAAATTATCATGCTGCCATTATACAATTTATATAAATTGTATTAATAACCATCAGATGGTTCATATGAACTATCATAGATCATGGATAATTATTCGTATGAATATTATATAAAACGGTTCGCTGCGTGATGTCTCTGTGCCATTATCACCGTGTGTGATAATTCATGACGGTTCAATTTACATAAATAACCATCTGTGATGTAGCCATCCAATATAGCCTCTTTTGTAGTAGTGGGTTGTATTGAGATTGGGTATTTACTGTAGGAGAAGTAGCATCAGGGTTGGTGTCATCTTCTAATCAACCCATTTGTCACAACTAGAAAAGGCAAGTGCATGGTAGAATGGTATTAGAATGTTTGAACTTGTTGTTATGTTTGAACAAATACTTGCAATAATAATTCACATGAATTTTTTTGTTCTTATAAAGTTCATATGTTTATGGTAGGATGATGTTGATGTTGATAGTAGAATGATGATGATGCTTATGGTAGAATGATGATGATGATGTTTATGGGTAAGATGATGAAGTTATCAATTGATTAATGCTGATAATTAACTAATAAAAGATAATTATTATATTGCATGTTGAGCATTCTGTTGCAAAGAGGGAACCTATGTGTCCCTCTAGGGCCTACTTGTGTGAGCGACCTATGGGAGTAGGTAGACAAAGACCTACTTCGATAGATACTCCATGGGAGTGGAGAAAGATATATTTTGGTAGGCATCCTATGGGTGTGGGCTTGAGGTATATATTTCACTAGGCACTCCACGGAAATGGAGATAACACCGATGGGCTTGAGGATGGGCTTGAGGTCCCCGCATGAAAGAGGGTAGGTTTGAGTGGACATCGATGATTATAACACACTGCTATATCGGTATAAGTAGGAGAAGTGAAGACATGTGCATTGCATTGCATTCATAAAAAGAGAAATGAGATAATGAGATATATATGTGGAACTTGATGAGAATGGATATGTGAAATTGAGATGATGGTGAATGGATATGAATTGTTAATATGATGTTGTTCTCATTTATTATTCTATTATGCACTTTACTGAGTTGTGGACTCGCTCTTGCTTTGTTGTTATTTTTAGATGCTCGTTGTTGATGACATATATGGGTAGGAAGTAGCACAGGTTGACATTACACTTAACAATTCTTTCTTCTACTTAGTAATCACTTGTTCACTGTTACAAATAAATCCTACTATCTATCACTTTCTTAGATGAATAATGAATTCTCTTTAGCACTTAATGGTTTTTATCTAGTTGTTACTTTTTAAGTTTAATTGATTGCATTTTTATTAATTCATATTGGGCCTATTCATTTTGTCTTATTTCATCTTATGGCTTATTGTTTCCCTTGAACAAACAAATGAGACAACTTCTTTGCCATTGTTTCGAAATGGCTTATTAGGATAGCCTTTTAGAAGCGGTTTCTCAACTTTCAGTTCATTTACATAAGCGCTCGTATTAGGGCCAAAAGCCATAAACCACAACCCAAAAGAACAAAATCATTATTGCCAGTTAGTTCAACATAATATCATTCGATGATTTTCATATTGTTGAAATTTATATGTTCATGGTGATGTTGAGAAATTACTTGAAGTCTAATTGTTTTTTATATGGAATTAATGGTTTAAATTGGTAGCTATTGAGGTGTGGGTGATATTTTAGGTTTTTTGCTAAGCCGGGGT
Organism: Melocanna baccifera; assembly: GCA_036346265.1. NCBI lineage: Eukaryota > Viridiplantae > Streptophyta > Magnoliopsida > Poales > Poaceae > Melocanna > Melocanna baccifera. The sequence goes on along the minus strand of CM070680.1, from coordinate 25,644,954 downwards.
ATTACAGTGGTGGAACCAAAATAGGAGATACTTACCGATGTGTGGTAAACCAGTGGAGCACCTACACACGGCAAGCATGGCGAGAGCTTACAAGGAAAGATGAAGATTGGATTAAGAAAGAGTGTTTTTGTAAGTTAACTAAAATACTAGAAATTACATTAGATCAAAACAGTGGCACTTGAGTGGTGCTAGGAAAAGTGATTTAGGTCAAGGAGAAGTTGAGAAGATCAAGTTGAATCAAATACAAAGGACTCAGTGGATTCAGGTTTATATGCTATAAAAAATGTGCATAAATGTAATGTGTGAGTAAAACTTGTGTTGTGTAGCGTTAACAGGTTTCTCTATTTGTGTTAAGTGTATAGTGTCCATTAGGGTTAGATGAGGTTGGTTGCCTTGTCTATTTAACAAATTAGAATAGAGACTTGCTAGTTAACCATCCAACCATCCTAGTTTTACTAATAGAAGCTAAGTGTTCTAGGATTAGAGTTTGAAAAGTGTGAGTATTGTAGTGTATCTTTTGTTCTCCAGGTGAAGTGGCTGTAAAATATTCATTCTCAAGTAGCAATTTATCAATTTTATTTATCTCTCATGAACCCTTCTTGTTTTGGTTGGTGTTGTACTTCTCTCCCTTTCTTGATCTTATTGGATGCCAAGGGATGGGAAAGTGATGGAGATGTCTCATGAAAACTAATCCCCATCCATCTAGGCATTAGGTCTGATAAGTTTATGAAGTTTCCCGTTCTTGCTTGGATTTGGTCTCTCTAAGTGATTTCTTTATCTGAGTGTTTTTGCCTCCATTCCTTGGGTGTTCTTGCCTATTGTGACATGTAAGAATACATCTAGAGTCATCTTGGTCATCATTCACCCACGAGCAAGTCATATTTACCATCTTTGGTTTTTCTTGATTTTTGTGCAATCGTACTTGATTCTGAGAAAGGTATGGACTTTGACATGGTTTGTTTGCAATTCTTGGTTGGAATAGGTTCCTGAGATATTAAGCAACAAGGTGTGTGCTAAATTTCATTTAATTTAGATATGTATTTTTGGAGTTGCACCAAAAGTTCTTTTGGCTTGGGCTGAAAATTCTAGTTCTAGGACAGAGGAGCAGTTAAACTGCACCCCATCTGGTCAGACCGCAGGAGCCCTGTTAGACTGGTGACCAGCCAGTGGTTAGACCTCTAGGCCCTGCTAGATCGCCCCTGACAGCTGGTCTGACCGCATGAGCTTTGATTTTTTTCGAGTTGTTGATTCTTTGATTTGCTAGTTTTGGTGTTGACCTCCTTTCCTGATCTTCATAGCTCTATAGCTATTGCAGTGAAAGATCAATGAATACTTGAGAGAAATTTTGAAGGTACCATCCACATCTCTGTTGCCATACTGATCCTACACCTGATGAATCTGATGGGTAGGAGGCATTGCTCGCGGTGAGGCCACCGATCAACCACACGCGGCTAGGAAGAACTAACGTCGTCGATTGCCTTCATAGTGGGACACATCAGTGTTAAAGGTAAAAGAAGGTGGTGGCTCCAGTGCGGAAGAACAGTTGTTATGCAAAACCAAAAACACCAAATGCAAAATAGTAGGCCCTGATATTGCTAGATGATGGAAATGGGGTTTTGTGGGACTCAAGATGCAAATCAGGTAGGGAAGCAAAAGGGGAAGGATATACAACACCCAGCAAGAGGTGGAACACCAAGAAGAATGGTGACCAGTGCCACAAGGGTAAGTTTATTAAAGGGGATTCATCGTTGATTGTTGTGTCGACTATACACAACCACTGCCAAGGAGGTGGCAGCACACGACATCATGACAACACCGATGGTCAAGGAGAGAAGGAAGAAATACTTACAAGGGGCCTATAGAGGAGTAACAAGGCCAAGGATGCCACTTATGTCCATCACCAGCAAGGAGTCGGTAGGTATCTCCAACACCAAATCTCAGCGGCTAGGACATGAGGAGGAATGGCAACACCAACTTGTCCAGTGTTGGGGATTTAGACAATCAAAGGAAGCAAAGAAAGAAACTAAAACACAAAGTAGCATACAACTCATAGATATTCACCCATGAAATTTCACTTAACTTTATTTCTTACATTTTACTACTACGTCAATACATGTACAAGCCATGTCCTATTTATAGACTGCAGGAACTGACTAGGTGATACTGCCTTACATATATCTTGTAGTAACATAGCTAGTAGTTGAATTGATTTTTACATCTTGTGGACTTATCTTACACCTCATGTTGACTAAGTATATCTATCCAACGGGATAAGAAACTTGACCATGAAGATATAGTGAAGGCAAAACAAACTAACTTAAAAGCAGATAACTACTACACCTCACATTCTTACATGCTAAGTAATAGTATTCAGATAAAGATCAAATTAGTAGTCTAGAAGCTTTCATGTCAGTTGGCATCAAGGAGGTTGCAACTAATTTACAGCCATGCATTTTGAATTTCTTAAAAATACTTTCTATGTATTAATCTGTGATATGAAAATCCCATTATCATTTTGGCATATTTCTATACCTATAAAAAATGTAGCAAGATGAGATCACTCATTTCACATGTCTCCATCATATCCTTTTTGAATTCTTGCATAATATGTTCACAATTGTCTATATATATATAACAAGTCATTGACATATAACGAGACAACTAGTATATATGTACCTCTTTTCTTGATATATATATATATATATATATATATATATATATATATATATATATATATATATATATATATATATATATATAAATATAAGGTACTCTCATTCTTGCTTTTCTCAAATCCTTTTATCACGAAATACTTGTCGATTTAACTGTACCACGCTCTCGGTGCTAATTTGAGGCCATACAATACCTTCTTAAGCTTGAACACCTTGTTTTCTACCCCCTCAACAAAAAAAAACCCTTCTGGCTACTTGACATAAATCTCTTATTTGAGGTAGCCATTTAGAAATGTCTATTTAACATCAAGTTTATATAACTTCCACTTCTTCTGAGCTGCTAGAGCAATAATTATTCATATTGTCTCTAGCCTTACAACTGGAGCATATTTCTCATACTAGTCAACACCAGGCTTTTACTTAAAGCCTTTGGCCACAAGTTTTGCTTTATATTTTTGAATTAATCCATCTAGGTTTAACTTTGACTTATAAACCCATTTGACTCTAATAAATTCTTGATTCTTGGGTCAATCAACTATCTCCCATGCATTGTTCTTCTCAATCGTATGAATATCATCTTCCATGGCTTTTACCCAATTATGGTGATTTTCCTCTTGTTCAAAACTTTGTGATTCAACAACAGAGAAACCACATGACTCATATATTTTTGTTAGATTCTTTACCCATTGTGGAGCTGAACCTAGAGTACTCAATTGCTCACTAGCACTCAGGCTAGAACTTGAGCTAGAACTCAAGTTCAAACTTGAACTCGATCCATCTTGACTTGGAGCATTACCTTGTTCCTGTTGCTCAACCAAAACTTGTGGTTGTCCTAATTAGATAACCATTATCGGCATCAACTAATTCTTTTGAATCTTAGTTGCTTCCTAGTCCTAGGAAGCCTTTTCATAAAAGATTACATCTGTGCTAATTATGATCTACTTCTTTTCCAAGTGGTAAAGCTGATATCCTTTAGTGCCATTAGCATAGCCGACATATATACAACAGACACTCTTATCATCAAATTTCACTCACCTTTGAGATGGTATTTGGGCATAACAAGCATATCCAAATCCCTTTATATGGCTTATCACTAGCTTATGACGTACCATGCTTTAAATGGTGTACGGTTCATAACTACCTTTGTTGGGCTTTTATTTAGAATATAAAGTGTTTTATTCATAGCTTCTGCCCAAAATGATTTAGGCATCACCTTTTCTTTTAACATAGAATTCACCATATCCTTAATTGTGTAATTCTTTCTTTCAGCAACACCATTTGGTTGAGGACTGTAGGCAGCTGTCAATTATCTTTGAATGCCAATATTTTCACAATACCTCTCAAATTCTTTTGAGATATATTCACTACCTTGATCACTGTGTAACACCTTAGTTTTTTTATGCTTTTATTGTCCACCGTAGACTTAAATTTCTTAAACACTTCTAGTGTTTTTTATCATTCTTTTAGAAAACAAACCCATGTCATCCTTATATAATCATCAATAAAAGTGATAAAGTACTAATTATTGCCTTCTAACATTGTTGGTATTTTCCAACAATATCACTATGCACTACCTCCAAAGGTGCATGTGCTCATCAAGCTCCATGCGAAAAACATGCTCGAATTTGTTTTCCAAAAATACAACCTTCACATAAATTAGATTTTAAATTAATAAATAGTAAACTTTGTACTATACATTTGGTTCTAACCAACTTCAGGGTTTTATAATTGAGATGGTCAAATCTCTTATGTCATAATTCAGAGTTATTACCAACCTCGCTTCGTAATTGAGTTGGTTAACTCATTTTCAGTAGAAAATTCCAATTTTTCTCCATATCCGCCTTTGCTATAAAGTGATTCCCATTCTTACAATCCAAAATCTTACAAGGGAAATCTTTGAAATGAACAACGCCCCATGTGCTAATAGTGACCCAACACTTCGCAAATTCTTGTTCAAATCGGGTACCAATTAAACATCTCGAATAAAATTTGGACTATCTTTCATTTGGACAGGTAGCTAGAATCGTTTGTGATATGTGAGTATCACAGATGATTTTTGGTTCGAATCATCTGTGATAGTGTTTTTACAAACGATTCTAATTATAAACCGTCTGTATTGTATTTATCATAGACGGTTCACAAACCATCTGTGATAACCTTCGATTATTACTGATCCATAAATTCAGATGGTTCAGAAAACCATCTGTGATGATAGTTCCGAACCGTTTGTGATGATCCTTTTTGTAGTAGTGAAAATATAAGTCTATGAAAATATGTTGCTTCAAATAAAAATAATTATACATTATGAAAGTACAACTCATGACGGGTCTAGTAATATCAATTTTGTGTTGTTAATCTTGGTAATTATTTACATATTGATGGTCAAGCACAGATTCTAAAACAACTTATATTTAGAATAAGAGGCCGTATTTAACTTTTGAACTTGATATGGAACTCTATAAGTGTGTCGGACCACATACTCTTTTTTTTAAAGATTCCTTGGATCATTTACTCTATCAAATACAAACATCAAACAATAATGATAAAAGTTAAGAATAAAATTTATCAAAATTTCAAATTAAAAATATTAAGAACCAAACAGTATTTCAGAAAATATAGGTCTATGAAAACAATACGGATGAACAGTAACAGGTACATGTACTACTCACTGTGGGTCTGCGCTCTATTCACTATTGGATTTTTACTGTTCATAACGGTTAAGTGCTACAGTACCAGATTCGGATGAACAGTAAACGAAATCACTGTTCATCTTCCTCTCCCGCGCGCTACAGTGATCCGAAGATAGAGAATTGTGGCGCCGGCGACTGGGGAAGTTGTAGTGGTCAGAGATGAGATCCGAGGTTATGGTTGGACTCCTGGGACTACGGGGAACCCATTTTTGGCCTTGGGTGCAGTCGGGGGTGGCCGGAATCTCACCGGCGGCGGAGTCTCTCCGCTACGGTTTTTCACGGCGGCGACGAGCCTCGAGGCTTAAAAGGACACGAAAATTTGCATTTAGGCATCAGTGTAGGTGGGGGAGGCTCGGGGAAGAGGCTTCTAGAGTTGGGAGTGCCCGTGTAGGGCTGTCCACGCGAGGGCTACTCGGTCGGGCGGCGGCGCTAGGTTCCGGAGGGCTAGGGAGTTCGGGAGCCGAAGGCGGTGCTTTGGTGGCATTCCTGGGACCCTCAGGATGATATAGGCGAGAGTAATTGAAGTGTAATCAACTGAGTGACAAGAATCGAAATGTTCCGGCAATCGGCGGTGGCACGGCGGCCGTCGGAGCAATTGGGGTGGTGGCGGCTCACTGAGGTGCTATTGCGGTTCACAGGAAGGGGTCGAGGGGCTTTATAGGCGCGAGGGACGGTTTTGGGGCTGGGAGCGGCGCCGTCGGTTTCTGGCGGGAGGGCGCGGGGAGGCGCGAGGAGCTTCGGCTGAGGTAGAGGGGCGGTCGGCAACTGGGCTGGCACTCGTGCACTGAGCTCCTCAGACAACGTACGGTGGGGATCAAATCTTGTGGGCGGGGCTGTCGGTTGCGTCGGCTGTGATAGAGGCGGGAGGCGGCGGTGGCAAATTTTGGCACGACTCCTCTCTAGCGAGTCAAGGGTGGAAAGGGGAGTGTCAGGGTATAGCTGGCAGGCTGCAGAGGCGTGATTGACGAGAGAATTCGGTCGGCGGAAGGAAAACAGGGTAAGGCGGCGGCGGTTTGCCGGATTATGAACAGTGCTACGGGCCGAGCTGCGCAAGAACGGACGGGAAAGATGGTTTGAGCTGAAGAATCAAGGCAAGAGCGGCTGCAAAACGTATAGGATTGGGTTAAGGATCGACCGAAATCAATACTTCAGAGAATTCAAAAATCGTTTGAATTTTCGGTTCATTTAAGTGAGCACAAAGCAAATTGTTCTTTCGCCTTTTACTGAAATGTTCATACTTGAAAGCAAACATGCCCAGGAACCAACTCTTTGTTGGGTGGTAGAATTGTGGGGATATTCCTAAATAACATTCTCGAATATGACCATGGAGATGTGGCTGTCAATTGTTTCCGGTGAGCAGTGAGCAACGTAGCAGAAGCTTTTCACCACATGAAGGAATGTCTGCCTGGTCACTCTGTCGATAGCATCGCCGCTCTGAAGAACACGCTGAGTCAGTTCTTGCATCTCCAAATCAACCTGTCTACCTACATTCTCGACGAAGCCCGTATTTCCACCACCCTACGACCATTGATCAAGCATATTTTGTAAGACGATAAATACCATACGATTCCAAAAGCCTATACGCGACAATTTGCGTGATGATCCATGTACCTACCTGCTGAGCAAGAACTCCGGCGGCGAGTTTGCAGCAGATGGAACAGGTGAGCTGCTCAAGCTGGGAATACTCTGAATGATCCAGCTTCTGCTCACTCGAACCCCTACCACTGTACCTCCCTGAACAGATCTCGACGGTACGAACTAACAGCAGCGCTGTGTTCCCTCCACACGATCCACGGCTCTCCTCCGAAGTCCACGCCATGAGCCACTGCTTCCACTGAGATCAGAAGAGCACACGAGATGCATACATCAACTGTTGCATCTACATTATTCAGTGATGAAACTCAGGGGATGTAAGCTTAGGTTGTTGCACTTTACAGCCTCACGAAGATTGTCTACCATCGTAGCCTCAGATGCAAGGAGGTCGATGAGCTCATGAAGCGCACACAGTAGGCCAAGCTCTGTCGCGTCCTGTGCTGATGACCCCTGCATTCATACGCGTGTTCCATCGAAATCCAAAGAACCGTGAAGCTACACTATTTTTCAATAGGGATGTGTCTACTTATCATGTGACTTTTTTAAAAAAATGCAGTCAAAATGAACCATGTATATTTTTGCTCGAACCTTGCAATACTGTCGTACTCGTCGCTGGTGAGGTTACTGACGAGCACTTCCTTCGTGCTGTCGGTGTGAGCTTTGCTTCGGAAGTGCGACGAGACGGCCTCGGCGAGCACCGCCGTGTGAGCCCATCCGAGGCGCTCGGCTGCTCGGTTTGGCTCGAAGATGCTGGCTGCAGCCAAGAAGTACGCCCTCAGTGCGTTGTGTGGAGTCACACCACACATTTCAAGATTGTAGTTGCCACACCACCTGCATAAATAAGCACGCAGTTTTGGCCTCTGAGTTAGAATTACGCTGACTTCTGGTCGATATATCGCTATATCAGGCAGCAAAATAAAATTGGAGGGGACTCGTCACTTTTTGAGGCCATGCCACTCGAGTTGGCAGTGTCTCTGGAAATCGCTGAAATCGGCTCTCGCCGCCTGGAGGTACAGGTCGTTGCTGATCAGAGGCATCCTGTGAAGCTCAAAACAAGGGTGAAAAAGTGGCTGTGTTCGCTAGAGGTAAATTTTACATGTATAAACGGAACACGTCAGAACCGAGTTTACCTAAAGAGGACCTTCGCAATCCACACATCACCACTGGCGCCATATTGCTCTAGATACATTCTTGTTTCAACGCGTGGTAAACTTGCTTTCCATGGGAAATCCAGTGCGTACCCGACCTGTTATTGAGGTACAACGTGCGCTCATTTACTATCTGAAGTGACATATATATATATACATATATACATACACATATATATATCTATAGATATATATGTGTGTGTGTGAATGGACAGGCACTGGAGTTTGGTACCTCGCCAGGCAAGTCCTTGGCGATGACCCACTTGTCGTTCAGTCTGTTGGAGGCTCGCCTTTCTTGGAGGAAGGAACGGCAGTAGGTTTTGGCCCGCTCGAGCTTGTCCTCGCCGGGAAACGCGACCTGAGCGGCACGGTACAGGTTGTACATCGCTGTTACTGATTGGTTCGACTGTGCCGGATAGCAGAAGAACTCGCCGTCCTTCTCGAAATGCTTGAACACGCCTATTGATCAAAAACTTTTTGAAACAAGCCTACTGATCAAACCTCAATACCTCAAATTCTAGGTGGTACACTATTAAGGGTGTTTGTTTGAGGAATGAGTTTCCTGTTATTTTAATCATATACCTTTTACCATGTATTTTTATAACACACGGTATATGTTTAAGCTCATCATGCCACACGGGTGCACACACCAAGGTAGCACCAAATTTAAAAAATGTTAAATAAGAAATGATGTACTACAGCACTTAACTTTTGCCACAACATCAAATTGGGGTAAAGAAGTGCAAATAATGCAATCGCTACATTCATTGACAAAAGATCTGTTCTTTGCGGCTTTTAAAAGCCACTTTTGGTTTTTGCTACAGTAACTAACTTTTAAACGAAGTATTTTTTTAAGATAGGATCTATAAGTTAATTGTAGTACACGTTAAAAAACTAATATCTATATCATCAAAAATCGCAAACAAGTATCTCTTTTTCCGCAATCTCTGTCGCAAACAGCCAAAAAGCCATCAGCCACAGCCAGAAAGAGCAGGCCCAAATATTGTGGGTCTATTTTTTTTCAGCTTTTCAAAATGACTTTTGACTTTTGCTACAGTTTCTAACTTTTAAACGGAGTATTTTTTTAAGATGGAGTCTACAAGTTAATTATAGTACATGTTAAAAGCCCAACAGCTGTACCATCCAAAATTGTAAGCGGGTATCTTTCTCTCCGTAATCTCTGTTGCAAACAGCTAAAATTAAAAAATTTCAGCTAAAATCCATAAGCCGTAGCTAAAAGAACAGACCCTGAATCGGATGGAGTGCACGTCTAGTATAGAAAATGAGGATTACGGTCATCTCGTCAAAATTATGGGCTGGCTTTCTCAAACTAAGCGCACTCTACTTTGCGAATCCCTGCCTTGTAAAATTTTTAAAGCATCTATTGTAAATTTTCTGCTTCCACAATATCTGTGGAAATATGGAAGGGCTCAAAGACACGTGAGACGTATCAACGCAACCATGATTCTCCAAATTTGCATTTAGTGGTACGACGAGGGGTGTTTAAGTAACGTGCCCGATCATTTGAACAGGAGGAAAATCGTAAACAAATTCCCTCCAACTTGCCTACCAGAAAAATCGAAGAAAAGTGTGTAGTACTTACACGGAGAGACATGGTAGCCATGCAACCGAAGGAGACGAAAACCCATGGCCGTATCATCGACGTCCTTAACTAGGGCGTGCCTCGTAGGACCCAGGCCTCCTTGAGTCCAGTGCCTGCTCAAAGCGTAGACACTCGCAGGTAATGGCTTGAAAACTACGTGTTCTAAACATTGACAGGTCTCTAATATACCATTTGGTTATTACTTTTTTGATTATATGTTGGAAAAGTTATTAAAAATATAGTGATATAAATGTACTTTTGATGAAAAATCTACTAATATAATTTTCCTGTCACATATCTAAATACTTTGATGCATATTATGGTCAAAGTTTTAATTGACTGACCACACATTGTAAAATGATAAGTAAGAAACAACGAAGAGAGTAAGAAACTGCCACAGATATTGAGCTAATATTTTATGCTACACTACTTTTAAATGGATATTACCTGTAAACGTAGTCTAAGCACTCCTCAATTTCACTTGTAAAGTACCTCGATATGCCCAGCCGCTCTAACCGATCAGCTGCCCATAATCGCTCGAATATTTCGACAGGGTAGGTACAGGGTACTGAAATGCAGTGAAGAGTCAACCAAATTAGGATATGATCAAAAAACATGGTGATGCAGGAGAATTTGTAGAGCCTAGTTGAGGGCTTGTTTGCTTTAGCTTCTATAAGCCATGTTTCTATAATAAATAGTTTTTATATAATACCTAGTGACAATGATATAACAATTCTCGAATTATCACGCAATTATTTTCTTTGAGTATACCTATTATCGATAAGGAAAAGATTTTACAGAGTAGTCATAAACTCTTCTATGATCACTTCTTAATCGTAAGTCTTTCTATGACCGCCAAGTCATAAGCTTTTCTACGACCATTTAGTCGTAAACTATTCTACAACTATCTCACAGTCATAAGTTATCCAATGAGTATGATAGAGTCATAATTTGTCCTGCGACCACCCTATGGTCGTGTACTCTCCTGCGACTAGCCTATCTTCAACTGATCTGTCTACGATAACATATTACATCGTAAACTCGTCTGACAAGGCGATTAAAACGTGCACTTATTCCCTGGAATAACCGCGTATAATCTCTCTCTGACAAAACAGGATAGCTTGTCTCTCTGACAATAACTTCCATCGGACAGTTATCATCTGAAACGTTAAGGCATCTCTCGGTATGGAACAATGGCCGCCACTTCGTAGGCTATATAAAGGTTGACGTCGGAGAGAAGTGGGAGGGGCGAGACAGAATAGAAGTAGCATAAGATATTCCGCATTACTTTCCCGATTGTAATCAGTTCATTGAGCAATAGCTATACAGAAGTAGGATTGTTATTCTCCTAGGAGAATGCCTGAATCTGTATAAAATCCCTATATCTTTTTTATGTGTGATCGTAGCTAGGTCTACAAAAATTTTTCCCGAATCCAATAAATCATACGTAAGATTGATATTAAAACACTGGCACTTAGTTTTCAAATAGAGTATCTTTTCAAGATGGAATCTGCTAATCGATTGCAGTACACACTATAGTGACTTCATTTATATCGGCTAAAATCGCATACGAGTGGTGCTCTCTCTCTACAAGCTATCATTATTCGTAAGCCAAAGCTAAAAATCATTAGCAAAAACCAATATGAACACCCTCTGGAACTAGAAAGTTTGAGAAAAAATAGTGCGATCCCGAACTCCTGAATAAATCATTTGTTCCCAGTGCGCCCCCACCTTTAGTGCACATTAGTTTCATGCATATCTGGCTTTACATGTCTTCAAGATTCTCAGAATGTTAGATCTCTCGTTTTATATGTCTTCAAGAATTCTCAAAAAGTTAGTTTAAGTGACTGGTTAATTTAGTCAATCGAAAAATTTATATGCAAACTCAATCTATACCAATCTACAAAAGAAATTATGGGAAGTTCCAATTAATCAGCATCATCTATCTATGCACACTGTATATAAACTGATTGCCATAATTATTAGTAATTACCTCCCTCGTTGAACTTTTTGATGATTCCGTCAAGGAATTCAAGGCATTTCCCATCTCCAGTTTGCATAAGAGCATACGCTGTGGGAGCAGATGATGACATAAATGAGCCATCTGAATACTGGAGCTTAAGTAGCTTTTCCCAGTCTAAGCCTTGCTGCATTCCCTCTATGCTATGAAGCAAAGTTGTTGGTACGGCGTGTAGCACACCTTTAGGAATCCTGCAAACAAGAGAATCAATCTATTGATCAATTACGTACAGAATTATAGACCTCACAATAACTCCAATTTGCAATGGAGAAAATTTTGTAGAAAATTCTCGTATACTCCGTATATCAAAGTGGGGATCCCCCCACACACACACACACCGTGTCCATGTGGACTTTTTCACAAAAAAAACCCTATATTTTTAAAAAAAGTCATGGAAATTCATGCACTCCTAATAGGCCCTAAAATGAAACGAATAAATGTGTGTATATTATGTATACCTGGTGAGCTTTAGGTCTCTCTTGGCATATACAGCTTGCAAGGAAGGCTCGTCACACGGCATGTTCAGACCTAGGTCATTGGCCATCTCTAGCAGCGAGGGGAAGGTTAACTCAAAGCCGACTAGCATCCAGTCATCTTCAGCTTCGGCTAACCTCCACAGATTTTCTCGAATAAACGACAAACCTACAAGAAATCTTAGCCTCATTTCGAAAACTATGCAGATACTGAAACCATGTAGATGATCTTAAACAAAGTTGTTGAGAGGTTTATCTACGACCAGACTACATTACAGTATACCTTTTTGGCACTTGTCAGCGTGAATGTTCCATGACTTCAGTGCGACGACACAGGCTAGGGTGTTGATAATTCGGTCATAGACCAAGAAGAAGGCGTCATCACCCCATGAGCCATCTGAATGCTGATTCTGAACGATCCAGTCGATGGTCGAGGGGAACTGCGGGGCGTCGACATTTCCGTCCAGGTTCTTCACAAGGGCGACCCACGCTGTATCGTAGGCAGAAACATTGATCTCGCCGTCTCCTATTAACCTCAGCTTTGCTCCGATGGCATCGATCATTTGTGGTATCTCTCTCTGTTCATCCTTGAGGTTGATTTTGAACTGAATCCGAAGACATAGAGATTGTATTTTGCGTGCAAATAATGAGTTCACTTAGCAGGATTTTGATGTTAAATTTTACACGCACCTTGTCTCGTCTCTCTGCATCAAATGTTTCGCATGTCAGCATGCACCCTAAGAAGCAGAAGTGACATGTGAGTGCCGACAGGCGACAGTAGAGTATCATGCGTTGTGTTTTTGCCTTTTTGAAACAAGGTTGCGAAAGTGGAAGACGATATTAACTTGTCCTACAAAACTGAAGTCTTACCGTACTCCGTCCATAAAAAAGAAGAAGAAGACAAATGGATCTGGGCAAACTACAATAATTAATGGGAGTACCTATATAACATTCGTATAATTTTTAGGACAAAATTAATCAGTTTTTGGACGTTAAATGAGTGCTCCAGATTCGGACGGTTTATTTTTTAGAGGTGCCTTAAAATCTAACTGATTTTACTCTTAAAAACATGTGAATGTTGTATAGCACTTCTTATAATTAATTAAGGCATGTTAATTCAGGTACGGGATTTTATTTTTGGAGAAACAGACTCAGGTTAGCTTTATTCGAAATCAGGATTACGATTACGCAGGTGTTTACTCAAATGACTAAGAAAACAGGAACCCTGTTAACCCACATACAAAAGCGAGAACTCTCTAAAGCTTGCTAAGCACATACATATGCAGCGAGGTTTGCCGACGGTCGCACGAAACAAATCTTGAAATCATCGAAAGAGACCATGCTGTCAATGTCCTCCAGGATCTGGCCTGTTTTTATGATCAAACACCTTGTATTTTTTTTATCATACCAACCGGTGGTACTAGGGGTGTTTAAAATGACGATGATTTATAATTTTTTTTCTGTAGTTGGTTTATTTTTTACCATAGCTGGTTGACTTATTTGACATAATTAAATTTAAAAATATAAAAATAAAAAAAATATGTTAGCCTATTACAGATAATGCAAAGGAATATAAGAAAAATAGAAAACAAATAAAAAACAAATAGTAAAAAGAAGTAGAAGCTAAACGCAAATGCCGGCTTTAAACTGTTCTGGATTGGGTTTTTTTATATTTTCCGATTCCTTGACCTTTCGGATGTTGAGTCTTACGAATAACTATGATAACAATTTAGAAAAAAAAACACACAAATTCACGCAAGGGGCCTAGGCATCACTAATTGCATATATACAATCAGTTTTTCACGAGATTGATTACCGAGTCGTCGACGTCGAGCGTGCAGGTGAAGGAAAGGCGGTGACCGTGGCTCGGCCGTCGGCCGGAGCAAACCAACGCGCGGCGGTTCTGTAGCGGTCGTTAAGACCTGCATGCTCTCTCTCTCGTGTGGACTGTATATTGGACGAGTAGAGATATGAGTAACCACCTCGATCTGCGTATTTATGCTCGAACGCTCAAGGTTGCAGACAGTGACAAGAGCACCACTGATATAGCCGGACGTTCTTTTGTAGCGGCAACAAGTTAACTTTTCAACTCTGAACTACGCGGTGAGTTCGAATTTCAATCTCTATCTTCAAAATTATTTGCTTTTCACTCTTAAACTATTAAATCCACTTACTTTTCACTCTTTAGTTGGTTTGATAAGTGAATTTTCCCAAGTTAGCAGCCACGTCACTGATTTTGGCTTACATGGCATCCAGTGACATTCTAATCAGCCAGATGAAACGAAAAACAGTAGATAGCTCATGGCATCCAGTGACATTCTAATCAGCCAGATGAAACGAAAGACAGTAGATAAGGCTCATATGTCAATTATATTTCTGTATGTATCTTTTCATGATAATTTGCCCTTGAGTAACAATTCTTCAATATGTTTGGTCTTGGCATGGAACATATCATTCTTAGTCAAACAAATAGCTAGGGCCTGTTTGGTAGAGCTCATTCTTGCTACTCGGATTCTGTAAGAATCCACTTCTCTGAGAATCTGGAGCTACCTCAAAAGCGTTTGGCTAGTAGACAGATTCATAAAAGAGGAGTTATCTACCATATGTCTATTTCTCTCCAAGTATTGATAACTGTCATAACATTTTTTTCATTTTTTATTTCCTACAGAATGTGATCCATTATTACCATGCTCTGAGTCATGATGAGAAATTCACTTCATAATGTGGATTAGGAGTAAAAATTGCAATGACATCTTTGCATGCCAATGAGCCAATGGTGCACTCAATTAACCTTGTTTCTTTACAATAGTTACAAATAGTTACAAATAAGAATACAGTACATCTGATCTGTGGCGGAACAAAAATAATGAAGTTACAAGAACTTCCCGTGTCCCAAAATTTCTCGGCAATAGTGCAGGAACAAATAGGTGCATAATCTTAAATCTTAACAAAACACAGATGTATGAATAATGGACTCCAAATCCCAACTTCCAAGAGCCAAATCAAGTCAGATATCATTTTCTTTGTGAGAAGAATCCTTATATACTTCTCGACGTGTTGTTTTAAACCGATTGTGGCAAGAAAAACCAGCTCAGAACTTGTTATGCTCTCACTTATCACCACATGAAACAACTGAATGAGTATGTGTTGCAACAATTGTCTCATCACTTCCTCTTATGTGAAGTTGTCCCCTTAGCTTGTTTACCTTCTTGTCAACATGTTCAGAAATAATAACGTGCTTAAGTTTTGCATCCTTCCTCCTCTTCAAGGCATCTTCCCTCTTCCTTTTGGCATCTTCATGTTCTTTCACCATCCAGGAAGGAAGTCCTTTTTTCTGTTGGATGTGTGTCCACTGTCCCCAACCAGGAAATTGACCTTGCCATGGTGCATACAATAGTTGCTGACACTTCTAAGAAATAACCTGCAGCAATAGTAGGCAACGGTCAGATAATTGACCACTGAATATTTGGCATGTCTCAAGATGAGTTTCATATGCTTCTAACTGAAACCAATCCACGTAAACAGAATATTTTCTGTAGGAAACTACGTTTGTTGCAACACTAATCAATAAGTAACAGCACTAATCAATAAGAACTTACACTAGACATCAAAACACATAAGCATAATCTCACAAATTAAGCTGAAAATAAGCAGTCAGCTCCTGTCACATATTGTCATTGCTTTTGTGTATCAGTGTCTCACCAAACTTCTTCCGAGGGGAGGAAGGGCGGCCGGGAGGGAGGGGAAGGGGCGGCGGCGCGGCGGCCGAGGGGAGGGGACCGGGGAGCGTCGGCGGCCGGGAGGGAGGGGACGGGGCGGCGTCGGGCGGCCGGGAGGGAGGGGACGGGGCGGCGGCCGGGAGGGAGGGGAAGGGGCGGCGTCGCGGCGGCCGAGGCGGGAGGGGCGGGTCGCGGCGGCCGCCGGGAGGAGGGACGGGGCGGCGTCCGGGCGGCCGGGAGGGAGGGGACGGGGGCGGCCGGGAGGGAGGGGAGGCGGCGTCGCGCGGCCGGGCGGCGAGGAGGAGGGCACGGGGCGCGCGGGGCGGCCGGGAGGGAGGGGAAGGGGCCGAGCCGGCGGCGCCGAGGAGGGAGGGGACGGGGCGGCGCGAGGGGAGGGGAAGGCGGCGCAGTGCGGGGGCGGGGAAGCGAGGCGACGCGCGGGTGTGGGTGGGCGACGCGCTCGGGTTTTGGGGTGGGCGACGCGCTCGGGAGGAGGGTTGTTTTATACGAGTGGCATTTTGCGGGTAATTAATCCGAACTTCAATGGGTAAATTTATTTTAAGGACTACAGCTCCCCACGAGAATCCACAAAATTGCTGCTTCTCCTCTCTAGTTCATTTTAGAGAGTGCTTCAGAAGCGAATCTAGCTATTTAGAGAATCGGGGTGTTTGGTACAGCTCCCTGAGAATCTACTGAGAAGCTAGGAGCAGGAGCTGTACCAAACAGGCCCTTAATGTCTTGTGGAACACCAAGTTCAGAAATCAGACCTCGCAACCAAATAGCTTCCTTAACACCTTCAGTGGCTGAAATATATTCTGCTTCCGTAGTAGAAAGAGCGATGAATGCAGGCGAAGCTTTCAACCGACATTTGAACCACAAAGAGAGAAAATATACCCAGAAATAGACCTTCGTCTATCAAGATCTCCAGCATAATCAGAATCAACAAACCCAAAAATATCATTTGTCTTCACCTTATTCTTATCAAACATCAAGCCAAAATTGGATGTACCTTTCAAATAACGAAGAATCCACTTAACTGCATTCCAATGTTCTTTGCCAGGATTATGCATAAATCGCTAACCACACCGATCGCATGAGCTAAATCGGTCTTGTGCAAATCATAGCATACATGAGATTCCCAACAAGATTTGCATAAGGAACACGTGACATATAGTCTTTATCATCTTCATTAACAGGACATTGACTTGAAGATAATTTAAAGTGCAAAGCAAAGGTGTTGAAACAGTTTGCAATCACTAAGATTATATCTTTCAATAATCTTCTCAATATAACTTTTCTCGAGATAGAAATAATTTGCTAGATCTTGCAGTTCAACTTGCGATCACTGAATTTCCATCCCAAGAATTTTCTTTGCTAGACCAAGATCTTTCATCTCAAATTCATTCTGTGCTGAATCGAAATATCGTAAATATGGCTAAGTGAGTATATCTTTTCAACCGATCAATTAATGATTTATCATGAGAGGCAATGAGCATGTCATCAACATATAGCAGCAAATAAACAAAAGACCCATTGGGAAATTGTTTGAAGTAAACACAATTATCATAATTGCTGCGTGAATAATTTTGTGCAATCATAAAAGAATCAAACCTCTTATACCACTACCTTGGAGCTTGCTTAAGACCATAAAGAGATTTCTTCAAATGACAAACTAAATGCTCTGTTCCAGGAGCAACAAAACCTTCAGGTTGTGTCATAAAAATCTCCTCATCTAAATCTCCATGTAGAAAAGCAGTTTTAACATCAAGTTGCTCTAACTCCAAATCAAATAAAGCAACAAAAGCAAGCATAATCCGAATGGAAGAGTGGCGAACAACAGGAGAAAAAACTTCATTGAAGTCAATACCTTCCCTTTGGTCAAAGCCTTTTACCACTAGACGGGCTTTCAATCTTGCAGGTTCAACTCCAGAAATACCTTCCTTTTTCTTATAAATCCATTTGCACCTTAAGGGTTTCTTACCCTTCGGAAGCTCAACCAAATCCCATGTGCGATTTTTATGAAGGCTCTCAATCTCTTCATTCATAGCTATCAGCCACTTATTAGAATTATCACATGAGATAGCTTCAGAATAAGAAGAAGGTTCAATAATATCATGAGTATCTTGTGCAGTAAGAAGAGCATAATTGGCCAAATTATCAGTGTCACGATATCTAACAGGCAATTGAGTATTCCTTCCGTTTGATCTCGAGCAATGCAATGATCATTATTCTTGGAAGATGTTGAATCGAAATATCTTTGAAGAGTAGGAGTA
Source organism: Melocanna baccifera (assembly GCA_036346265.1). Lineage (NCBI taxonomy): Eukaryota > Viridiplantae > Streptophyta > Magnoliopsida > Poales > Poaceae > Melocanna > Melocanna baccifera. Next base: position 25,626,763 of record CM070680.1, on the reverse strand, counting down.
TGAGAGATGAAGAATCATTATCAATAGCGGGTAAAACTACCTCAAATTTTGCATTTCTTGAAATATCCTCAGCGATGTCGATTGGATGTGGAAGAACTATCCATCATATCACTACTCGATGAGAGTAAAACATCTTCATTAAAAGTAACATTACGACTAATGATCAATTTATGAGATTCAGAACACCATAAACGATATCCTTTGACACCAGAACCATAACCAAGAAATATGCATTTAACTGCTCTAGGCTCTAATTTTCCCGGTGCTAGCATGAGCATAAGCAGACAACCAAAAATTCTCAAATTGGAATAATCAACTGGGTTACCTGACCAAACCTCTTCTGGAACCTTGAAATCAATGGCGGAATTTGGAGCGCGATTGATCAAGTAACAAGCTGTAGAAACAGTCTCAACCCACAAACTGCGTTTCTGCCATAGACCAGCATTTGAAAGCATGCAACGGGCTCTTTCCAGAAGAGTACGATTCATCCGCTCTGCCACACCATTTTGCTGAGGTGTCCCTGGAATAGTCAAATGTCTTGCAATACCATGATCAGCACAATATTTATCAAACTCACCATTGCAAAATTCCAATCCATTATCAGTTCTAAGTTTCTTGATTTTTCTGGCAGTTTGATTTTCAACTAAAGCCTTCCACTTGTAAAAATGAAAAAGCTTCATTTTTGTGTTTCAATGATGGACAAAACGGAATTATTGAGATGTGAGGAACTTTATGGTGATAGTGGTTTAAGGTGAGACGCGATGTGCTGGCCCGACAACAGATGTGGGTGGCGATGATGGTTGGATCATAGAGGTCATAACGCCACAATAGATGAGAGGCCAAATTGAGTGCGTCAAAAGATAGGAGAGGAGGGGATGCTCGTGTACAAAGGAATCAGGCGTAATCTCATCGTTCACGATGAATCACGGCGGGGAAGCTCAACGGCGCCAAAAAAGAATAACTTCGATTACTAGCATACGAGAAAAAGAAACACAAATTAATTTGGAATATAAGGTAGGGAGATGATGGAACATGATGTGACATAGATGATTTTGACATTAGCTCACCAAGGATGGCATATCGAGTTCAGAGATCATGACGGAGCTCAAGCAACCATGGCATGTGCTTGACTCCTTCACGGTGGTGAGGAGGACTGGGATTGGGAGGGAAACTCACGGGAGAGGAAATCTGACCAAATGGAGGGATGGTGGATGTGAAGAAGGCACTCAAGGAAGCTAACACGTCGATGGAGGTGCCGCGGTGGCAGCAACACTGGACCTACTGTGTGCTGGTGTGCAAGTGGTGTGGCAACGCCCAAGCCAGGGAGCAGTTCCTAGAGCTGATGATTGTCGATGGGTGCTTCTTGCTGATCGAGGTGATGAGGACGGCCACCAGGAAGTTTAAGAACCAGCTGCCACTGCTCGTGCTCGAGAGGCTCGTTGCCGTTGAGAGCATATCTAGTTTTTTTCTTTTTTAGTCATTGATGTGTGGGGTCCACTGCCTAGTGAAAAAAGTCACGCTGGCAAGGATCCTACTTGCCGCCACATTACAAAAACCACTCACACGTAAACACTATGTCAAGGCAAAACTAGGTTGGAATGGGTTGAGGATGTCCAGTAAACTAGTTTTAATAGTTAATGGTTGATATTTAAACAATTTTGAAGTTTAAAATTGTTTTTCAGACCAATCTAATAGTTTAGAGCTGTAATGTGGACTTGTTGGCACACGAAGACAGATGTTTTCCGAAGGTCATGGTGGTAAATTCGGAGTCTCGATTTATTTTGGCCATGTAATGCCCTTGTCTACAACGGTTTTGGCAGGCCACAGGAGAGCTCAATCAGCGGCAAAAGGCTACCAGGAACCTGGGCTGCTCGTGGGGAACAACGCTTGCCGGACAACGCGGCTCTTCTCATTCGAAGCATTCGGTCTGGTCGAGGAGGTACACTACCATACCGCTTTTTCTCAGAGTTAGCATCGATTTCTGCATTGAAAATACTGTACCAGCACTATAGCAATTTTGTCTTTTACTTTTTTTTTTTTCGAATTTTTGAGTTTTATTTTTTTCTGTATTTTTTTGCATTGTCCGCTCTAGATTAGCTGCTGCTTTTATTTTTACATTTTTTTACATTTAATTATGCCCAATAAATCAACTCAGCTACAGTAAAAAATAAGTCAGCTACAGTAAAATTTCAGAAAAACTAAAAACATCGCTATTCCGAACGCTACCTAAGAGATTTCGTGACGAGCTCGAATTTCTGAGACAAGCTCACGTTGAGCATCTATGACAGCTTCATTATGCTGCCAGGAAAACTTACAAATTTCCCTAACCTTGAGCGTCTGTGACACGTTCAATTAAGAAGATTAAGCATAATCTAATGCAAGATCCACTATAGAGTACGTCTTAACGTACGTATCAATTTTCCATACAGTTGTGTGTAGTGAGTCAGAGAAAATAGCATATCTTATTTGTCCCTCCCGATCGACCCCTACAAAATAAAAATAGTTTTGGTTGCGTGATAGACATCTTTTTAATTAATTACCGGCCCTTGTGAAAATCGTGTTAGCACTACCTTGTACTTTGCCTCTGTTGGATACGATGCTGATCGAGGGTGAGAGTCAATTTTCTAACAGCTTTTTAGAAGCCGGACGACGAAGTGCGAAATTAAAATCGGGTAAAGATGTCTACGAGGCAACAAAACTTACAAATCAACTATTTTTTAGGGATTGGAAGGGAGATGATATGTTATTTTCTATCAGTCACACTCACACGCACACGTAAGAAATGGACAATAATTCAAAGTTAAGACAATGGTTTTATGGGATTATGCTTAATCTTCTTGAAGTTGCATCCAAGAGTACAAGAACTCCAAATTGAGCTCGAAGGAAAACAGTATGCGCAGGGAATTCCGCAATTAAACACCGTTTAGTTTGTTCGCTGTAACACTTCTGCCTATGAACTTTGAGGGAATTCCTTATTTGGCACTAGAAGTTGGCCGGTTCTCTGATATACCATCTTTCCTATACAATTTGTTTTTAACTTTTCTCTCTTATTTGCCATTCCTGTCAGTCTCTGTTAGGGCACCGCACCGTAAACAGCAAAACCTATCAGTTTCTTTTCAAAAATACCCATCTTACCCTTTATATATAGAGGTAAAAACGGAGTCGGATTCAGTCAGATAATCCAGCTACCAAATCTGAATTAGAATAGAAAATCTGATCTAAATGTGAATATTTACCTAGTGCATAAATGCCGGATGCAAATCTGGCAATGACGTGAAGCGGGTTTAAAGTCCAATATCCAAATAAGATGCAGACTCTATCCAAAGTAGTTTTTACGTCTTGCTGCCGGGCCGCAAGGAGCGGTCGAGAATTCAGCCCACTAGTCTGCCCCCGCCCACTTCACTCCTGCAAGCTGGGCCGACATGTTCAGTTTGGGCTGTGCGGTGTGCACTGTGGTCATGCCAGGGCGTGAGGAAACCACGATTCACGAAGGCTGCCCCTCCCTGCTGTTCTGCGGCGTTGTGTTTCTGGGGCGGCCGGCCGGCAGGTCTGCCTTGTCGCCTGTGGCTCCCCCTCCGGATCAAAAACCAATAATCGCGTAACAAGGCTAGGACATAATTTTGTCTCATCATCCATCATAATTTGTGACTCGAGCTGTATGTAACTGCTGAATGTTATAGACTTAGTTTCAATCAATTTTTTCCTTGCAAGTTGCAACTGATGTTGTTGGAACAATTGTAGGGTCTTCAAATAATTGAGTACCATGTTTTAAATAGAAGAGGTCATGAATAGTTATTGAAATCCAAAAAAATAGTTAAAATTTTGAGTATAATTCAATCTAAATCCGTTTCCGACATTTGTCCGATCCGTATTCGTATTAGACATTTGCCCGATTCGTATTCAAATTCAAGAAAAATTATGGACACAAATATAGTTTAACCACTATCCGATCCGTTTTCATCCCTACCCACATTTCATGTTCTTCATTCTTCACCATCCTCTCTTGCTTCTCTCTTATGCCTCACCGGGTGCCACCACTAGCAGGGTGTACATTACCAGTTTGTAAATTTTACCAGAGGGGGCTAGTAAGTCCGATTCAACCCGATTTTTGGATTTTTTTAGTATTTCGGACCAAAAAATTCAAATGAAAATTGAATTTAAATATTTACCGACCGATTATAGCCGAAAATCTACCGAAATTAGGTTGAAAAATCAGGAAAAAAATCAACCGGCATTTGCAGGCTTTACAGAGCACATAGCTATCAGGCCAAAACCATGAATTTCCACACAAAGGTAAAGCTGTCAGGTAGCAATATCCTAATCACAACTATCCTAATACAAGTAAAAAAAGAGCGATGCGGCAAATACCAGAGGTGAATCCTTGAATATCTCTAGAGGCACCTCGGCCACTGCTGGGAGTTTGTGATGTCTGCTATGAGAGCATACTCCTCTATCTAAAATGTGTAGGTCAAGCCCTACGGCGAATTCGCAAATCGCAAGTGTGGCAAGCTCTTTGGTGAAGTTTGTGCGGCAACGTTGATGAAGTCCTTGATGTTGTTCCACTTCTTCTCCTATCGATTGTTTCGAAGGGGAAACACTAAAATCGCGGCTTGTGAGGATTGGGGCTATGATCGAGAGAGAGGCTAAGTATAGGGACCTTGAGCTTGAGGGCGGTGTAGGGGAGCATGAGCTTGTGGATGTCCTGCTGGACGTGGCGGAGCGTGGAGGAGAGCTTGTCGTAGGAGAAGATGAAGCGCTTGGGGATCCTGGCACCAATAACTTTGTCGATGTTTGCCAGCGCCGCCTGTTGCTTTTACGCCACCGACTAGGGACTAGGGGTCTAGAGGAGCGTCGCCACCATTGAGCCGCAACAAGAACGGAGGGACTAGGGTGTATGGGGACTGACCGCACGGTCTAGGTCATGCCCTTACGAAGGCCGAATGGGCTGGTTCGGCTCAGGTATAATTTGAACTGGGCCAAATTATTTGGGGCCGGTTTGCAAAGTAATCGGACCAAGCTGTTAAAACCGAAAACCGTCGATAATCAGTCCAAACTGGTTAGTAAAAAAATCCCTAACCACTAGCCATCCCCTACATGTTCTCCTCCTCTTCTTTCACTGAACGCCACCAGATCTGCCACCCTCCCATCACTAGCCACCACCCCATCCCTCCACTGGCTGAAGGACATGATGACCCTAATCTTGTCAATGGCGGTGGCTTGGCTCCAATTGCTTGAGGGGAAATGCTGGTGGTGTCCTAGAACATAGCATGATGCGGTTGTTTTGGTCAGAGACGCACCAAAGTGACAGGGAACGCAAGGTGCTCCTCAGCTACAATAATGGCGACGACGCTCGAACATGACAAAGAAGTGTTGACGGGGCATACTGCTACGGTTTAGACCAACGAAAAATCTCCTGTTCACCCCCTGCCACTACTACAAAAGAGGCTATATTGGATGGTTACATCACAGACAGTTCATACGGAACCATTTGTGATGTAATTATCACAAATGGTTCATATGAATAACCGTATGTGATATTTTCATAGACTGTATGTGTTATTCATACAAACCATTTGTGATAATGTAAGCTATCATATATGGTTCCCATTAATAACCGTCTGTGATAATTCACAGACAGATATTTATACAAAATATTTATGATAATAGTATACATCATAGACGATATGTATAAATAATTATATGTGATAATTCATAAACAGTTATTTATACAAACCATCTATGATAATAGCAGATATCACAGATGGTTTGTATAAATAACCGTCCGTGTTAGTTCACATATAGTTATTAATACAAACCGTCTGTGATAGTTTCATATCACAGACAGTTTATGGTTGGAACCGTCTAAGATACGTCATATTATTATATATCCAGCGTGGTCTCGACAGATCTATTTTCGTTGCGTTGCATCGAAGAAGGCGGCCGGTTTTAGGGAGCTTGGTAAAAATATACCACTTGTAGATCGATTTGTTCTTGGTGATTAGATGTTAGTATATACCATTTGTAAGTAGCTAGGCAGGTTAGCTATAGTAGCATTAATAATCTAATTTGACACTAGTTAATTTGTTACATGTGTAGCGTAGATAGGCCAAAATGGATGTACGTTGAGAACTGTGTAAGTGAGGAGTACATTAATGGTGTGTCTGCTTTTAAAAGAACGGTCGAGTAGGATATGTTGAAGAAGAGGATAGAATATATGTATTGTCTATTTATTTATTATAATAATCTGAAAATATTTATCAACTCAGCATAAATTGAAAATCACTTGATTCGAAGGGGTTTCAAAAAGAGGTATACATGTTAGACCAATCACAGTGAAAAGAAAATTATATAGGAAGATAGTTATAACATCATCGAGAGAGACAACGATATGTTGGTTGTAGACTGTGTTTTCCATGAGGATATGTCATAGGATGACAATCTGGATCAAATGCTACGCGATGTAGAAGAGAACGATATGCCCGTGCCTTGCATCATCAGAATCAGGTTTGTTGGCTCCATTGCCGTTGACACTGGATGAGGGATGGCGTATCCATGGTTGTCAGAGACGCTGGTGCACGGTGCCCAACTAGAGACCGGTTTCATGAAGGTCCATGTGGACATGATTAATGATGTTTTCAAGACTGTCCCTCTTGAAAAACGCCCAAACGAAGAGATTATGACATTAGGGGATGTTGTCCACATATTTATCTAGTGGCCCAAGAGGGATATCGCCCTAGACTTATTCGTGCCATGATCTCCACATCCAGTGACCCAAGAGGGACATCGCCCTGGACCCATCACATCGGCCCCCGTGGGTCCACCTCAAGCTCCGCTTTAGAAGCCCGTTGCATTGGCTCCCGTGGAGACGTCACCGAAAATGTATCGCAAGCGATGCGCTAAGGCCAAAGCGAAGAAGATTAAGGTGCTTCTCAAGCAATGGAAGTTCATTCTTGGAGTGCCGTTGGTCTTCAAGTCACAATTACCCAGCCTTAGACTGGTTTGCAGGACTTTGCATACTTAGTACATGCAAAGGTCCAACATGAAGCCAAACAAATAAAGTGGCTTCACCGTGAGATACACAGAGGTGTATTTCCTCAACGACTCGGGCTATTTCATCGTGACCTTTAAAGACTTATCATTACTATTCAATCTCGACAAACTCGAAACCTTACTTCTACGATGCTGGACACTGTAAGTGTACTATACAATTATGTTCTACATTAATTTAATACCGATAAATATCATAACTCATTACTTATGTATAGATCCATGATCCAATAAGTCTAGCGACGGCGAGAACAGGTGGATTTCCTCGATCCACACTTGGTTTCTGAGCAATCCATCAACACTAATGCATCCTTCATCCAAGATTACATAACGAGGGGGCTGCTTGCTTATAGTGATAAGGAGTTCATCATGGTACCCTTCAACTAAAGGTAAGTACTTCAATAGTTGTCATACAAGTTTCATTTATACTTTTATACGCAACATGAACTTAAAATTAATTACTATGGCGACATACAAGACTAGGTCTCACTAGATTCTGATTGTGATTGTATTAAAATAGAGCAAGATAATATACATTAATTCTTTACTTAGGAGCAACCACGACTTCACCGCGTGCAATAAGTAATTGACAGGTAAACTTATTTCCTCCTTACGTAACTCTATTATAGTCTTTCCTTCTTTTGCAATGGCCGAGTCTAACTTTTTGGAATTACGTAGGTTGTTCAGCAGTTACGTTGCCCGGGGAAGGAGACACATGGAATCCAGCACCACACTGTGACATAGGACACGATATTTCAATACCCACTACAACACAACAATCATATATCACACTTCATTATAATGTCTCTAAAGCTGACAAAATCTATGTATATAATTCTATTTTTGCAGTGCTACCAGCAGCTATAGGGCAACGTATGTGGATTTTACGTTTGCCGCTATATGGAAAAAATCATAGACGCTATAACAAATGATCCAGAGGTTTGTCAACCTGTCAATAATTATTTTATGATTATCAATTTATATATATGCTAATGACTTAACACTACTAGCGACAGCGTGTGGAATTCGATAAAAGTGCAATCAATCTTAACAAACTCGCCGAAATTCAAAGAAAGTTCTCCCATTTCTTGATAGTAGAGATCATAAACAACACTGGAGAGTTCCACCCTAGCGATGATAATTAAATGTTGAAACATTGAATACAATTGTAATCACTAAATTGTGTTTAATCAAATAATTTATTCAATTGTACTTCATTCAGTAGTTTAATTCATTTATAAGATATGTGCAACGATTGTCATGTACTATATATATGATGTGCTTGTGTTGTTTACTTCATTTGTGATATATGTGTGATGATTGTCCTATACTATATATTTGTGAGATCTTCTGTTTACTTCAAAGGACATGACTAGTGTTTCCTGAGACTAGCCGAAAAATAGAAAATAATATAATTATTTAAATAGCTATCATAAATAGTTTGGAACATCAAACCGTCTGTGATATCATAGACGGTTTGGAAAACAACCGTCTGTAATGTATATATATCATAAACGGTTTTTAAAATAAACCGTTTGTAATATTTTTGCTATCACAGACGATTTTAAAAAAAACATCTACGATATGTATGATATCATACACGAATTTTAAAAAACCCGTATGTAATATGTCCGCTATCACAAATGGTTAATATAAAAAACCGTCTGGGATACCGACATATCACAGATGGTTGTGTTAAAAAACCGACTGTGTTTTAACATATCATGGACGGTTTAGGAGCCGTCTATGATAACCATCTATTATCATTTATCGTTGATACATAAATTCAGATGATTTAGAAATTATCTATGATAATAATTTTAAACTATCTATGATAATTTTTTCTGTAGTAGTGTAGCGGTGTGAACAGGGCGTGAACCAGCGCCACCTCAGCCACGCTAGAGAGCACGGCCTTCCTCAGCGGGCGCACAGCCGGCAGAATCATTGGGCCGCGACCATGAGGAGATGCAATTCGCGTAGCCGCGGCGCGTCATGGAGCAGGTGACCGGCCTAATATGGGCGCCTGACCACAGGATCAAAGACGACCGGCCCACATCAAAAGAGCGGCCCGGAGGACATCAATCGGTTACCATCTCCAACATCTGGTTGCTTTGTGTTCTGCATGCACACCAAGCTGCCTTCTCTTTGCAACCGTGGAGCTATACGTTCGTACCCTTTTCTTTTGCTCAGACAAAGTTGCTTTGTGTTTTAGTTAACTCGAATGGCAGTAAATTAAACCTCTTTATCGACTTGATGGACGCTGAAAATTTGTGCTCCACTCGATCGCGATATATGAACACCACATTTATGTTTGTTTACGTACACAATGACACAAGTTCATTGAGGCACATGCAGGCGTGAGGTATTATTCGTCTCTGATCGATGATCCTGCACTCTTCGCTTGCTGCTGGCATGTACGTACTAGCTTAATTAGCAACTGATCACCTCGGCAAGGAGCTTGTACCGTCTAGCCTTCACCCTAAACCGCGCCTTCCCAGCGGCGGCCTGCATCTTCCTCCTCCCCTTCGCCGTGGCCACCTCCGGCATCGGCGGCACCGCCCTCTCGTCGCTGCCCTTGGGCTTCTTTACCGGCTTGCCGGGCTCCCCCGAGATGACGGAACTCGAGCAACCACCACACGGGCGCCGGCTATTCTCACCACCCTCTTCAGAATTATTCGTTTCTGACGGTGTGGTCGACATCCTCCACTTCGCCGCCGCCGTTCGCTTCAGCGGCGAGCCTCCTCCGCCCTCCTCCCTCAAGCACCAGTTGCACCTCCGGTACGCCTTCGCCCTCGGGTACAGATCGCTACAGTATCTACACACGTACATATATGCTCCTAATCACTAATAGACTAACGATTAAAGAGTGGCAAATAGGAACGGAAGCAATACATATGCATGCTTGATTGCTTGTTGATACCTGTGTTGCAGCCGGAGGCGGCAGAGCTTGCACCGGAACAGCTCGCGCGGCAGGCCGTGGTCGCCGCACATGCAGCAGACGGCGGAGGCGGCGGCGCCATCGTCAGAGTCAGGAGACGCCATGGGAGATATATGGAAGGAGGTGGAGACGATTAGGAGGAGGGTGTGATATGATCGATATATAGAGGAGGAAGACGCCCGGTGGAAAAGGCCGCATGAGGCTGTCACATCTCGATGTGGCGATCTTCACGGTCGAGGACGGGGCGGGTAGCTTTCGTGAGGTCAGTGAGGGAGAAAAACGGGACGAGTAGCGAGTAGACCACGCTGCACGCACCGCACGGGGTTTTCAGCGTGTGTACGTGTGTAGTGGCTGCTAAAGAAAGTAATGGCGGGTGACGGTTATCGTGGACAGAGGGCAAGACCCGCCAGGGGTATGACGGTAATTTTCACTAGGTGTGATACGGAGCATACGGTTATATATGTCGGCTGTGTTGTACTTCTGCTGTTGTGCTCTGCACAAGTTTCATCGAGGTGTCTTTCAACTTTTGTACGATGTTATCTACGGTGCTGGTGGAGGACAGAGATGATAAATGATAAAGATAATTTATTTTATTCGATATTTATATTTGAGAAAATATAAATATGATAAGTAAAATTTATATTCGAGAATGTTTGTATTCAAAACTATTTGATTCATATTTGATTCGTTTTCATCCATGACGACCTCCATAGAGATGATCGTAGGAAGCAATTTTCTGATGAACCAAGATTCACAAGTAAGAAGTAAAAATTGTATAATTTTTAACTCTATGCTCTATACTGCTAACTCGTGTGACGTGTAGTCATGTTACATAAATTTGTTCTTCCCATATTTGTTACAAAAGTTTTAGGATATTCGCATTCGACCGAATTAAGTACATATTCGATTCGAATTCATATTCGTTATGACATTTGATTCATATTCATATTTGAGAATGTTTGAATTTGTATCTGTATTTATTTTAAAATATGAATTTATATTTGTATTCATTTTTAAAAAATATGAATTCGTATTCGTATTTAAAACTATTCGATTCGTATTCAATCTGTTTCCATCTCTAGTGGAGAATGTATAAACGAGAATACATAGGGGAACTGTGTACATTTGATTTAAACGACGTGATATAAAGGCTTATGAACTGGGGATTCAAAAAAAATATATTATTGTATTTTGTAATCTGAATTTGGTTGGATCCGGTCACTTGTAAAATCCGATCAGATTTCGCTCAAAAGAATATATTCCGACTAGTATGACCGGTCGGTAATACGAACTAATTAGAGGTTATGATAGGGATCATCTTTGTGTTTATGATGGATTCTGCATCGACTCGCATCAATGTGGTGTTCAAAGGTGTTTGAGCCAACTGAAGTCAGACATGTCTACTTGATATGTTTCCTAGTACAACTCTTTCCGTTTCTAAGTGGGGTATTGTTTCTGTCTCCAAGTAGGTTGTTGTTCTAGTTTTTGAATGTCTCTCCTTTCATTGCTGACTAAGACTTAGCTCCTTTCTCATTTGGGACTCTTGTTCCTGAAGATATTTATACTCCCTGTAAACCTCATGATAGATAGCGCACTTCAAGTTATTTACACATTTAATACACCAATATTATTATGTAGCTTCTCCTTATAGTGATTTCGCCGATTGTGCATCCATCGTTTTTTCCACAAGGATTTTCTATGCTAAATTTTTGTGTTGTATTTCTTATTATTCTTCGTTGTTTCATATCTCACATAGTCAATTTCATAACACACTTTGAGCTTCTAGGTTGTTATGTGTAATGCTTGATCATAGGACTTTCTTTTGCGAGATCATAGGGAGTTGATGTTTGTAATCTCATGATCAAGGACCGAATATAGGCCAGCTTTGATAAACATCAGTTAGCTGAATGTTCCCCAAATCGGTCAAATTTCTAACCTTTTGGATGTACATCAGCATCTGTGTCCATCAGTGGCGGCGGCCCCCGCCTCTCCAACGAGCATCAGGGTAGGTTGGTAGGTTAAGGTTCACCAGACCCTGGACCTTAGCTTCGAGTGCAGCGGTGGTACCGCCAGCCAGAGGCTAGGAGGAGGTTAGGAGCAGCGGTGGGTGGAAGTTTGTCAACGATTCAAATGAGTCAAGTTAGATCTTGAGGCAGCAGGAGGCAAGAGGTGGTGGTGGATTCACTGGTGATGGAGCCGATGAGCCACCAAAGATAGGAAAGGGCGGGAGGTGGTGGTGAGGGGCAAAGCGATGGAAGATCAAAGGAACACTGGGGGTAGTATGGTGTTAGGGTTAGGAGTAGGGAGGAAAGAATGTACATGAGGGAAGGAGGTGATGATTCTCGTTGGATGTGACAATTCTGATAGTTTTTCACAAAAAAAAAAGATGAACGTTTTGTTAAGGCTAGATAACCCAACAAATATGGTTCAAATTACGAAAAGGTTAGTATTGGCCATATCCTTGTATTTTATTAAGACCAGTTTGGATTGCTGGATTCCTTGCTTATTGGAGTTTCTGCCTTCTTAATTTTTGTTTTTTTGTTTTTGGTTATTTTTGGGACTTTTTTTTGTCTTTTTTTCTTATTTCTTTGCATTATCGATGATAATATAACTTTTTTCTTCTTTTTCATTTTTAAATTTAATTATGCTGAAAAAACTACCAATAGGTATAATGTATTTTTAGCTACTACAGTGCACAACAACCATAAGCCTAAACTTTTAAGGGGCGTTCTGATTAGCGATGGCTTATGCCTTTTTTTACTATAACTAAGATAGCTTATTTGGCGTAATTAATTTTAAAAAAATTAAAAATAAAAAAGGTTAGTCCATCATGGACAATGCAAAGGAATACGGGAAAAAAACGACAAAAAACCCCAAAAAGTCAAAAAAAATTAAAGAATAGTGAATTAAAAGCAGAAGACAGAAACTATCGCTAAAACGAGCGAGGCTTTAAACCCAAATGAGCACCATCTTAATTCTAGAGGATTTATATTGTTTGCAGCAAAATTTCCATGCACCTCCTACACAGTTCTTGCGTTCTTGAGTCGTAAATTTGAGCCATGTGGCTACGTACGTGAAAAATACATATCGAGACCATTATTTTGAGGGACTGAACTAATAAAAATGAGATTTAAAGTCAACCTTTAAGCATTTTTTACGAGTCAATGCACTACCTCATCAGGACGGTTGGGTCAAACATTTTTCGCCCATGCATCGCATCTCATTGCGTGTGCCATCCAAGAAATGCCAAAATGACTGCACCCACAAAATTGAAAGATTACTCCTTCCATTTCTTTTAAGTGACGTTTTCTTCTTTGAAGTGATGTTTTTAACTTTCTATGGATACTAATAAAATCTTAATATTATAAAAGTATTTTTAATGATAAATGTAATAATATAGTTTTATATAACTAATCTAGATAATTTTAAATATAAAAGTGATTAAAATTTAATGGCACGGCTTCGAGCACTACGCTTGAAAAGAAAGGTCAACTAAAGCGCACGCTCGCGCGCAGGCACACGTGACTGTCTTTTTTAGCCGAAAGCGCACGAAAGACCTGAAGACCTGGCATCAGCTAGCATGGTGATCAAAAACACCGGAGCCCACGCTAAACTTCCGGCCCAAACGACGACGGTCCACAGCAATGTGGGCCTAATTGGACAACGGACCGTCAAAACAGAGGCCTAGCCCATAGAAGCTATGGGCCGCGATGTGCCAGTGGGGGTTCCGCTCTCGGTGCCTCGAACGGAGACAGCTCGCTCGGGGAGCGTTCTTTATTCTCGCGCGCTCTTCGCTCCAGGCACTGGATGGCACGGCACGATCAGGGCGGCGGATCCGAGAGATGGACCTCGTCGACGACGAGACGATGGCAGGCGTGGGCCGCTTCGAAGGAGGCGAACGATGCCGTTGCGTGCATGGTGTGGACCGGCCGGCCGGCCGGGATTGCCTCACCGAGGAAATTAAGAGGACAGGCGTCTTCGATCAGGCGATGCCGTCATTCGGACGGGGACGACAGCCGTCACTCTGGAGTCTGAACCGGTGCGCCAATGACAAAGATAGGTGGTGGTGACGGCGAGGAAGAGCTAGCACATAGGCTAGAGCACTTCTTTTTTAAAAAAAAAGAGTCTTTACCGTCGTTGAAAAGTTATGGTATCGATATATCGACATTAAATTATATATTTATATGTAATTTAGTGGTAAGGTATCAATACTTCCTAGTATCCTTTAAATAAATATATATATGATAAGTGTTTTATGTATCATAGTATCTAGGCACCCAAATCAATATATGTTGATGTGCTTTAAGATTCGCGATATTTGATGTGGATATCTTCACATATCCATAAAAAGTGTATTTGAGATATCAAATTCCGGAAAAAAATTAAATTCAACTTCAATCTAACTAGTTTCATGGTATATACTCACTATAGTCACATTAAATTCAAAGTAGTTCAAACTAGTTTGAAATGAGTTTAAAACCTACTTACCATAAATATATCAAAGGTATAAATATTTTCTTACTCGAATTTTAAAAATTTTATCAATCATACACGCATATCAGGTGGTTCTTAACATAGATGTCTAGGCATCCAGTGCTTTATATAGTTTACCTATATATGCGTGTGTGCATGTGTGTGTATATACACATAATAACTCTATATATATTTGATATTAACTTTACTCGTATATGATAGTAATTCTTTGGTGCATATTTTACACCTGCATGAGAATAGTGCTTGATAAGGTATTTGATTATCTCCATGCATGTAGTGCGGGCCCGTCATCCTTCCACAGAAGTTCAGTCAACAACTCAACATATTAGATCTAGAACGTGCCTTGGAACATCACTACTGCATGGACACATATATCGATAACTTTTGCAATTAATCTGAACAGAAGGACTACATAAGTTGCAAGGACCACAAACTTTAGCTAGTCTCATCTTCTTGTGAAGATAAGAGTACAAAATACTACAAATCTGTAGCGGATTATGGCTTGGATATGGGACATGAATCACATGATTGAGCTATGGATGGCGATGCATACGTATTGCACATAGAGATGTAAACGGGGTGGGGTGGGGGAAGTCTCCGCAGCCCCACCCCGCCCCCCGCGAGCCCGCCCCCCCGCCCCGTTTAGCCTCACGGGGGGAGATTGCCCTCCGTCCCCGATCCCCGCGGGGACCCAACCCCCACGGGGTCTCTGTGGGGATTAAAAAAATTAAATTTATTATTTAAAAATAAAATTTTAATTTTATTTATTAATTTATAATTACTTAAGCATATTATTTTTAAAAATATAGCTTCAAAATATATATTCTAGTATATAAATTCAAGTTTTAGTTTAAATATACAAGAAAAGAATACAATCTTTTATATTAAAAACAATAATCTATTATTAAATATATTTATTTTTATTTTTTATCAGATCCCCGTGAGGTCCCGTGGGGCGAGGATAACCCCCGTCCCCATCCCGTTCCCTCGCAGGGGGATATTACCCTCCAGCCCCACCTCCCACAGAAATATTCCCCGCGGGGTTCCGCCCCTACGGGGGGGACTTGCCACCCCTGATTGCACAGCCTTTTCACCATGGCTTTCCATCAGCTCGTTTCAATCGATCATGTCGCTATATGAGTCTTTCTCTGGAGGAAAAATATGTCGCAGTAGTCATGTAGCATGGACGCCTCTTGTCGACGATGTCGACTGGTATGTACGTGGCATCTGGTATCTAATGGCATTTAGCACGAGCTGTACGTACTCATCACAGGAATTTGATAAGAAAAGGTACAACTGCCCTGTTTTTTCTTTATCAACGGTTTTTAGTTTTTCTTAGTAATCACTATTTATTAAAATAATAAATTATAATCAAAAGATATAAACCATAACCCAAAAGAAGAGACTGCTAGTTTAAACCAAAACTGTATGCTTCCACATGCAGAAATGTCTCACTGGCTATCCTGAGAAAATTGCTGACTATCCAAAGCTCCAAATTACTATGACCTGTTGTTTTAATCTACGGCTAATGGTTTTAACTACACTTTTTTGAGACAGTGCATGAATGTTAGAGATGCTGACACAGATAACACACGCGTCGATAGGTTCGGGAAGCCATTTAGAGAAACAACTTTGAGAAATAAAAAGATGACCTGTTTATTTTGATTTTTGAAAAAATCAAAGCCAAAAATAAAATAGAACGGAACCAATTTCTCCTCCAAAAATTCCTACCAAACACCCTCCATGGATGGCAAAGCTTGCCGTCAGAGTAACTTATGTTTAGCTCCAATTTCTCTTCAGTGTTTAACACCTTATATATATTACATTTAAAACAGAACTCGGCATATATTTCCCCTGCAATCCACTAGTGGGGCTTATTCCAAGCTTGGAGAAAGTGAGGCTCACTCTCCCTTGGCATCCCTTATAATCCCACATTGGAGTTGCTTGAGTTTGGGTTTTTTTCCGGCTCGGTACTAGACCTGCTTATAATGCTCCAATGAATTTACCATGCACTACTAGGGAGAAAAATCTAGTTACCTGCTTATAATGCTCTAATGAATTTACCACTGCTGATGATGGTTTATTTAGTATAATTAATTTTTTTTAAAAAAATAAGAAATAAAAAAGTTAACATATCATAGACAATACAAGTGATATGAGAAAAAAGAAAAGGAAAAAAGAAAAAAAAACTAAAAAGTTAGAAAAAAATTTTAAAATAGCAAAAAATAAATCAGAAATTAAAAACTAAAGCTAAAATAAATAGGACCCACCAAAGGATTTGTGGTCGTCGACATGGACCCGGTTAATTAGCAGTCCTAGCAATTAGAGGATAACCACGCCAGCCTCGATTTGAACGATGTTCACTCCACCCACACCAGGACGACGAAGGTAAAAAGTCTCAATTGCATGCATACAAAAACTGGCGCAAACGTTCACATTTCCTAGGCATGCTGAAGATTGGTATTTTGGGCCCTAAAGGTGACATCCGGTTCATCAGCTAATGATGAAGCAATTATCTTTTTGAGTCCTACTTAACCCCAACTATAAAGCCGAACAGGACGAAAACTACAATTCATCGACGCCGTTCTCTAATTTCCACGAAATCTAGCAAATACAATTGTATCTCCAAATCTTGCTACATAAGTACGCAGACATTCGGTTAGTTCAAAAAAAAAACACTTGAATCAATCAGCACCACTGCCAAAAGCTAAACGGACCGTGTTCCTGTTTTTTGACTATTCCGAACCGTCGATTGCCCGATCGAACGGTCCAAAATCACATATTAGCATTACTCACGACAATAATAGAGCATGCCATGTCAAGGAGACAGTCTCCGGCATGAGGGGGAGACCGTACTAGTTGCCTTGCGAGTCGAAGAATCTACCGGATTTACCTAGCGCGGCTGTGATATAGTTATCTTTAATATACAACTATAATATTTATAATTAAAATATAGTTATATTTATTATATAACTCTAATATACATATATGATTAATCTGCATCGCTATAATTTGATTATATCAAAATAAGTGATAGAGTTGATTCTCTTTTTTCTTGATTATTATGAGAATTTCTAGAATGTTTTTTATATTTATTATGGAATTTTCTTACTTTAAAATAAATAAGGTGTCTTGGATCTTACCCGTTATTCTTATTTATATAGATTGGCTTTGGGAAGCGAAACGAGGGAGCTAGCACATCGGAGAGGAGAGGATCGGAGGGCCTGCCTGGGTAATGCAACGTAAGGACGAGAGATGCCGGGCAGCGATCGAGCCCATGTAGCTCGCTAGCTCCAAACAAACACCCCATGTGGTCTCGCCTCACCCATCAGGACCAACAGATATTCTTCAGATCACTCTACTCACTCAGTGCAGCCTCTTCTTGCTCTTTCCCCCTAGCTAACTCGGCGAGGCCAGCTGCAAGAACAGCAGGAGATCCATCGAAGGAGCTAGCTAGCTGCATCTCGCCGTGAAGGCTGTACTTGCATGCGTACACTTCAATCAACTTCCATCTGAAGCATCCGGTTAGATCCTTAATTAGTTTGAATACTGATCAACTGCACATGTTACATACGCGAGTGCATATGTCTGTCATGCTCTGAAGGCCGAACTTCTGGGAGTAAATTGAAGTACGTGTATGTATGTGTTGACCGTTGTGTGCATGTTTGTTTCATGGCGATCTTAGTTTGCATGCTCTGCAGAGAAGGCGTAGAAGGGATCGAGCATGTGGGAGTCGGAGAGCGCGAGCCGCGTCGGCGAGCGGGGGCTCGTCCCCGTCGGCGGCGGCTCCGACCGGCACGAAGGGCTCAAGAACGACGGCTTCGTTCGCAGAGATCAGTCTTGGTATGTGTCGTCGGCGATCGGGTCCGTCTTTTGCTTGATTTGTTTCACGAGCTCGACCATGGAGGTTTCTTGGCATGCGGCGCACGGTTCTTGCTGTCACGTGAAGTAATTATTAATTAGTTAACGATGAGTTTTGTCTCCCGTACTTTGAGCAGGTATGTCAACAGCGATATCCCTAGCGATTTGCTCGTCAAAGTGGGGGATGTGAGCTTCCATCTTCACAAGGTGAGTGTACATAGGAGTGTGTACTGAAGGACTACTCAACAGTTCAAGCATTTGGCATTCTAGCTACTTAATTGTGCCACTGATACAAATAGAAGATTCTTAGTTTCTTAATTTGCTCTTTGTTGCAAGAAGACAAAAATTATGGCATGCTTGTAGCTACACTTGGTAGTGAGTGCTAGGATGTGCATGAGTCCTGTCCTGTAAGTTGCAACCTACTCTACACTCCTAACTAAGCGTTTAACCAAACTAAACTACTGCAATTACCTGGTTACACGTATGGTACGGTACGGCTGTCAACAACCAGTACCCCATGATCTCCCGGAGCGGTCGGATGAGCCGCGTCATCTACGAGACCGCGGCGGCGGCGGTCGACCCGGACACGGCCGTGGTCGACCTCGACGACCTCCCCGGCGGCGCGGACTCCTTCGAGCTGGCGGCCAGGTTCTGCTACGGCATGGCGGTGGACCTCACGGCGGCGAACATCTCCGGGCTTCGCTGCGCCGCGGAGTACCTGGAGATGACGGAGGACCTGGAGGAGGGCAACCTCATCTTCAAGACGGAGGCGTTCCTGAGCTACGTGGTGCTCTCCTCCTGGCGCGACTCCATCGTCGTGCTCAAGGGCTGCGAGGGCCTCTCGCCGTGGGCCGAGAACCTGCAGATCGTGCGCCGCTGCAGCGAGTCCATCGCCTGGAAGGCCTGCGCCAACCCCAGGGGAGTCAGGTGGGCGTACACCGGCAGCGGCGCGGGCGGCAGGCAGCCAAGGGGCCCCAGCGGGACGGCGAGCCCCCGGTGGAACGTCGGCGGCGGCGACTCGAAGGAGTCGAGCCCTAGCCGGCAGGCCGTGCCGCCGGCGGACTGGTGGTTCGAGGACGTGTCCGTGCTCAGGATGGACCACTTCGTGCGCGTCGTCACCGCCATCAAGGTCAAAGGTAACAGTGCTTCAACACTGCTGCAGTGTTGTTCGTCTGCCATTCTGCAATTTAATCAGTATGGTTAGCAGTGTAATTTTGATGTGTGCGTTATTACAACATGCTTGTTCCTGAATAGTGAAGCACAGTATGGTTTGTTCCGTTCGTTTAAGCAATGACATGACACTGTCACAATCAATTAGCTATCAACAGTGGAGCGGCCCAAAGATGTGGCAAAGATGCCTAAGATTACCAAACATATTTTTGTCTAATTTGGCAAAGTTATACCGAAGAAAATTGGCGCAACAACTAACCTTGCCTAAGGGATTGGATACATTGCGTTGCCACAGCACCTTATACCCATGACATGTGGGAATTAATTGGGATCCAACTGAGCACTTCCTAAAAAGGTTTGGCTTGCCTAATGATGTGTGTGGGTGGGAACCAAACTACCCTATTCCTAACTTGATCAAACATACCCAAGTGAGTTAGACAAGCTGTGGCAAGTTATGGCTTTCAACCAAAACATTCCCTCGGTAGCGCAAGGCACATCCACAGTTTTGGCTCTCTTTTTTCTTCAAAACAGTCTATTTATTACTAAAATGTTGTAGGAATTCCATCAGTTTTTACAGGGTTGACCCCACAGACTAATAATTCTATATTTGATCTCCCAATCTTTTGGCCGCGCTCATTTGAGTGGCCAGACGTCGCGTTTGACGTTCCAAACACTGTTCGACGATTGTGCGTACTGTTGAGGATTTTGTCCGTTTTTATTTTTTGTTTTTCTGAAATTTTGTGTTTTGTTTTTTTGAATTTCTTTGCATTGTCCGCTCTAGATTAGCATGCCGCTTTTATTTTTATATTTTTTAAATTTAATTATACCCAAAAAGCCAACTCAGTTACAGTAAAAAAATCAGTTATAGTAAAATTTTAGCAAAAATTAAAAACCATCGTTATTCCGAATGCCCCCTAAATTCTGGATGCGCCAATGCACATTGTTTCTCTAGAGCGATCCTTCATTCTACAAAAACAAGTACCAAGAACTAGTTAAATTTAACTTGCATTAACATGCTGCAGTGCATGTGCACTGAGCAGAAACAATGCTCTAAACTAGAAGAATGTTTCTAACTAAGCCATGTCTTCGTACTATTAATTTAATTTTTTTAGATGCCTAACGGAGATTCGAGTGTTTCTATGGTTCGAAGTACTTAATTTTTCTATATGCGTATAGGAGGATTTGAGTATTTTTGTGGTTTAGAGTAGTCATATTTTTTGAAAGGATTGTGTATATGGAAATTTTTTCTGTGATTTGGGGCACTCACATTTTTTGGAGGATGGTTGCATATATAGAAAAAATCTTCGTGCTTTAAACTATAAAGAACAATGAGTGTTGTATAACAATTTCCAGTAATTTATTGTTGATAGGCATGCGGTTCGACCTCATCGGCGCGGCGATCACCCACTACGCGTCCAAATGGCTCCCGGGGCTCACGAAGGACGTCCCCCACAGCGGCAGCATCGACGAACCCTGGGCGCAGGTCTCCGCCGGCGGCGGGCTCCACATGATCATCGCCGGCTCGGGCGGCAAGGAAGACCTCGCCACCAGCGCGCCGGCGCGGGAGCAGCGCATGGTGGTGGAGAGTCTCATCAGCATCATTCCCCCTCAGCGGGACAGCGTTTCCTGCGGTTTCCTCCTCCGCCTGCTCCGCCTCGCCATCATGCTGAAGGCCGCCCCCGCCCTCGTCACGGAGCTCGAGAAGCGCGTCGGCATGCAGCTCGATCAGGCGGCGCTGGCCGACCTCCTCATCCCTTCCTACGGCCGCGCCGACACCGCCTACGACGTCGACCTCGTGCAGCGGATCGTCGAGCACTTCCTGGTGCAGGAGCAGACGGAGGTGGCGTCCAGCCCGGGGCGCGGGGAGGTGCAGCAGCCAGAGTACTACAGCTCCGCGAGGATGCCGCCGTCCGCCGCGGCGTCGTCGTCGTCGGGGATGAACGCCAAGGCGCATGTCGCCCGGCTGCTCGACAGCTACCTCTCCGAGGTCTCCCGCGACCGCAACCTCTCCCTGACCAAGTTCCAGGTGTTGGCCGAGTCGCTCCCCGTGTCGGCGCGCACCTGCGACGACGGCCTGTACCGCGCCGTCGACTCGTACCTCAAGGTACATGTACACATACACAGCGTAGTCGCGGTTGATCACTGGTGATTCTTGTGATCGCGATGATTGGGGTCGTTAATGGTGGCGGGCGTTTGGTGTAGGCGCACCCGATGCTGACGGAGCACGAGCGGAAGCGGCTGTGCCGGGTGATGGACTGCCAGAAGCTGTCGTTCGACGCGTGCATGCACGCGGCGCAGAACGAGCGGCTGCCGCTGCGGGTGGTAGTGCAGGTGCTCTTCTCAGAGCAGGTCAAGATCAGCAACGCGCTCGCGAGCTCCTCCGCGCTCAAGCAGGCCGCGCCGGACGGGGGCGCACTGGCCACCGTGCCGGCGATGCCGACGCGGCGGCAGCTGCTGGACGGCACGCCGCAGTCGTTCCAGGAGGGGTGGGCGGCGGCAAAGAAGGACATCAACACTCTCAAGTTCGAGCTGGAGAGCTTGAAGGCCAAGTACCTGGAGCTGCAGCACGAGATGGACGGGCTCCAGAAGCAGGTGGAGCGGGCCGCGCCGTCGCCCGCCGCTGGCCCCGGCGCCAAGATCGCCGGTGGCAAGCAGCAAGGTCCCTCCGCGTGGAGCAGCGGGTGGAAGAAGCTGGGGAGGCTGGCCAAGAAGACGGGCGCCGAGGCGCCGGGCCCCGGCGGGCACGTCGGGGCGCCCGGCGAGGCGGCGAGGAAGGGGCCGAGGAGGTGGAGGAACTCCATCTCATGATCCAGCTAAGCTTCCTAGCTAGTGATCAGGACTAAAGCAGGGTAAGTTAAACCTGAGTGGTGGTCTTGGGAGTTTTTTGAGAGTGTCCATTTGTGCAGACTGAGTTGAGACGATCGTCTGTTTTTAGTATGTTGCATGTTGAACTAATTTTGTCATGTTTAAATTGATCGTGTCAAGATTATTTTTGATAGACATTGTTTTTTTTGTAGTAAGTTCGATTATGGTATGATTTGTAGCTGGATCATGGCATGGCTTGATTAATTTTTTTTTTATGTTTTAGTTCCTTTCTATGGGCAGCTAAAACTTTTATGTAAATACTTTCGCTCTTGTGTATAAATAACAAAAAGACATAGAACAGAAAAGTCACAGCAAAGAGTTTAAGCGACGCAAAAGTTTCTTCTCGTGTTCTTGTTACCAGTTCTTGAGTTCTATATTGTTTACATGTGTTGTATATCGGCTTAGTGCCAACAATTGGTACTAGAGTGGTGCCAAAAAGATCATACAGCGATGCCTTGAGACACGAGGTCCATATCACCTATGTCAACCCGAACCTTGGACGGCAGTGTCCGTCGTTGGGAGACCTCTAGCAACAACGCTGGTCAGGAAGTGGTGGTGCAGGTGATGCCAAAGGAGACAGGGGTGGCGTTGCGATACCCCATCCTCACGCAAACAAACTACATTGAGAGGGCTCTTCTCATGAGGTCAATCTCCAGGCTCAGGAAGTCTGGGAGGTAATCAAGCTAGGGGCACGGAGTACCGACTCGATAGAATGGTACTAGCGACCATACTCTAGGGGGTACCATCGGAGATGCTGGTGACACTGGCGGTGAAAGACAGCGCCAAACAGGCCTAGGATGTCATGAAATCCATGTGCATGGGCATGCAACGTGTTCGGGAGGCGAAGGCACAGGCTCTACTCAAGGAGTTCGATGGGATCCACATGAAGAGCGACGAGATGGTGGATGACTTCGCCATGCTTCTAATCGGTCTCGTCAACAATATCCGCACTCTTGATGGAACTTTGGAGGACGTCAAGGTAATCAAAAAGTTTTGCCGTATCGTTCCTCCAAAGTTCACGCAGGTGGTGATCTCCATCAAACAGCTGATCGATCTACAGACATTGTCTATAGAAGAGTTGGTGGGCCAGCTCAAGTCTGTGGAGGAGAGGTACGATACAGACATGGCGGCTGACGATAGTGGCCACGATGCAAGCGGTCGTCTTCTCCTCATAGAGGAGTGGCTAGCACGCATCAAGAAGTGAGAGCAAGGCGACTTCTCTTTAGGCCAAGGTAGGAACGGTGGCAAGCAAGTTCGTGGTCATGGCAGACACGACGGGTAAGGTGCTACTCGTGACGGTAAAGAGACCGTTGGGTCTATCGGTAGCTACGATAAATCCAAGCTAAAGTGCTACAATTACAGAAATTTTTGGTACTTCTCTTGGCCGCCTCAAGCCACGACGAGTGCGTAAAGAACAAGCGCATCTCGTTCAGGTGCAGGACGACGAGCCCATGCTACTGATGGTCCAAGTGTGTATATTGGACGAAGCCACGCGCAACGCATCCACTGACATTGCACTGGACAAGGTGCACACATAAGTACACCTTGACTAGGAGGATGAGCACGATAACACTTAGCACTTAGACACGGGAGCATCCAATCATATGACTGGGTGCAAGGCTGCGTTTGCTAAGCTGGACATCGGCGTAAAGGGAACCGTGAAGTTCGGTGATGGCTCCATCGTCAATATATGTGGGCGAGAAACCATATTGTTCACATGCTACACCAAGGAGCATCGCGTGCTCATCGGGGTGTACTACATCCCATGACTATGAAGCAATATTATTAGCATCAGACAGCTTGACGAGAATGGCTGTTAGACGTTGATTGAGAATGCGATGTGCTTGATCAACAGTGGCACCTACTTGCTAAGGTAAAACACTCCAGAAACTGCTTGTATGTGTTTGATTTGAATTTAGCACAACCGATGTGTCTGGCGGCGAGTTGTAGTGAAAAAGTATGGCGCTAGCACGCGTGCTACGACCATCTGAATTTTTAGTCTGTGAAACGGCTCGTGCGCAATGAGATGATCCGTGGGCTACTACATATTGATCAGGGGGATCGAGTATGTAATGTCTGCCTAGTTGGGAAGCAACGGCGTACTTCGTTCCCCAAGAGGCGAGTTACGCGCCAGGATCAGCTTGAGCTGGTGCATGGTGACTTGTGTAGACCTGTTAAACCGGTGACACCAAGAGGAAAACGATACTTTCTTTCTCCTAGTAGATGATTTCAGTCGCTACATGTGACTGATGCTCCTGACATCAAAAGATGAGGCGCCGACAGCCATCAAACGCTTCCAAGCCCGTGTCGAATGAGAGGTCACACGCAAGCTGCAGGCACTGCATACTGATCGTGGTGGTGAATTCACATACCTTGGCGTCAAGCGGCAACTCACGATGCTGTACTCACCTCAGCAGAACAGTGTCGTGGAACACCAGAACTAGACAGTGGTCGGCATGGCGCACAGCCTGATGAAGGCGAAAGACGTGCCAGCAAGGTTTTGGGGCAAGACTGTCACGATGGTAGTCTACCTCCTTAACTGTGCACCAATGCGAAACGTGCATGGTATGACGCTCTCGAAGTATGGTACGGGCAGCGCCTGAACGTGTACTATTTACGCACATTTAGGTGTGTCACGCACATAAAGGTGGTGAAGCCGAACCTGAAGAAACTCGATGACAGAAGTGTGTCTATGGTCTTCTTTGGCTATGAACCAGGGTCCAAGGCATACCGGCTCTATGATCTTATGGGCAAGCGCGTTCACGTATCGCGTGATATAGTATTCGACAAAGAAGCGAAGTGGGATTGGGGCACACCAGAAGCTGATGATCTACTGCATGCTTTTGAAGAAATTTTCTCCGTGGAATACATTTATTCTCCGGTGACAGGTTATGAACGAACAAGTGTACCGGAGCCTAAGGGTGACACAGTAGGGACATCAACACTTCGGTGCTAATGCCCAGCCCGAAGTCATCGACATCGACCTCTTCTCCAGCCACACCCGCTCCTGCTGCACCTTCCGGAGTGGCGTTCATGTCCCTACCCACTAACGCGACACAACCATCAGATGAAGCCCTACGCAGGTATCGCTCCATAGTGGATCTCTACGATAACACCGACAAGTTCATGGATGAGTACAATGGACTATGTCTCCTAGCCACAGAGGAGCCAGTGACCTTTGCTGAAGCTGAGCAGCACAAGTGTTGGTGCCTAGCCATGCTAGAGGAGATGAGGTCTATTATTGAGAACAGCACGTGGAAACTGTGTGACCAACCTCCTAGACATCGGTCGATTGGTCTCAACTAGGTGTACAAGGTTAAGAAGGACTCATAAGGAATCGTGGTGAAGCACAAGGCACGTCTTGTCGCCAAAGGGTATGTACAGCGTCAAGGTGTAGACTATGAGGAAGTCTTTGTGCCTGTCGTCTGGATGGAGTCCGTGCGCCTGCTGATTGCACTTGCGGCCCATAAGGGCTGGCAGGTACACCACATGGATGTTAAAACAGCATTTCTAAATGGCAACCTCAAGGAGGAGGTGTACGCCCTACAGCCACCAGGTTTCATCGATGACAATAATGAGCACAAGGTGTTTAGGCTCTAAAAAGCTCTCTACAATCTCCGTTAGGTACCAAGATCATGGAACGCCAAACATGACAATAGCTTATGGGCCTGTTCTTTTCAGTTTCTCAAAATGGCTTTTAGTTTTTACTATAGTACCTAACTTTTAAACGGAGTATTTTTTTAAGATGGAGT
Organism: Melocanna baccifera; assembly: GCA_036346265.1. Taxonomy (NCBI): domain Eukaryota; kingdom Viridiplantae; phylum Streptophyta; class Magnoliopsida; order Poales; family Poaceae; genus Melocanna; species Melocanna baccifera. The sequence continues at coordinate 25,600,636 of CM070680.1, read as the reverse complement.
CTATAAGTTAATTATAGTACACATTAAAAGCCCAACATCTGTACTATCCAAAATCGCAAGCGAGTATCTCTCTCTCTGTAATTTCTGTCGTAAACAGCTAAAATTTAAAATTTTCAGCCAAAAACCAAAAGCCGCAGCTAAAAAGAACAGGCCCTATAGTCCCTCGGGTTCGAGCGAAACCCGTCAGAGTATGTTGTGTACACACGAGGAGCTGATTCATCGCATCAGCTCATGGGTGTATACGTGGATGACCTCATCATCGTCGGCTTACATACTTTAGAGATCGCCAAGTTCAAGGCGAAGATGATGAAGGTGTTCAAGATGAGTGATTTGGTATTACTCAACTATTACCTCATAATCGAGCTACACTAGGACAACAGTGGCACCACATTGTGCCAGACTTCCTATGCGCTCAGGATCCTAGAAAATAGCAGAATGATGGACTATAATCCATGTCAGGTGCCGATGGAGACACGACTTAGGCTGAGAAAGACCGATGGTGGTTCTCCTGTGGATGCCACTTTCTATCGAAGTATCATGGGGAGTCTTCGGTATTTGGTTCACACTAGACCAGATATCTCATATGTTGTGGGCTATATCAGTAGGTTCATGGAGGCACCAACCACCAAGCACCTTGGAGTAGTGAAACACGTACTCCGGTATATTACCGGACACTCAACTACGGTTGTTTCTATGTCAAGGGCGAAGAGGAGCTGGAGTTGACAGGGTATAGCGACTCTAACATGGCTAGAGACTGGATGATCGTAATAGTACTACAGGGGGTGATGTTTCTCTTCGAACAAAGCTCGGTCAGCTGGTAGTCACAGAAACAGAAGGTGGCGGCCCTATCCTCATGTGAGGACGAGTATATCACAGCCACCACCACAGCATGTGAAGGTATATGGCTCGAACGTTTGCTTGGTGATCTGATAAACAAGGAGCCTAGCTATCCAAGCCTCAAAGTGGATAACAAGTTAGCAATTTCACTTTGTAAGAATCCTATCTTCCACGATCGAAGCAAGTACATTAACACATGTTATCACTTTATTCGTGAGTGTGTGGAAGAAGGAAAGATCGAGATCAAGGAAATCAGCACGAATGATCAACTCACTGACATTCTTACAAAGCCACTGGGGCGCATTAACTTTCAGGAGTTGCGAGCCAAGATTGGCTAGTGTAGGTCAACAAGAAGGAGCCACAAGATTAGGGGTGATTTGTTGAACTAATCTTGTGATGTTTAAATTGATCGCTTTAGGTTTGTTTTTGGTAAGCGTTATTTTTGGTAGTAAGTCCGATTATGGTATGATTTGTGGCCAGATCATAGTATGGTGTGATTAGTTTCTTTCCATGTATTAGTTCCTTTTCATGTGCGACCAAAACATCTATGTAAATGCTTCCCGCTCTTGTGTATAAATAGCAGAAGACATATAACCAAAAAGTCATAGCAGAGAGTTCAAGCAACGCAAAAGCTTCTTCTCATGTTCTCGTTGCTAGTTCTTGAGTTCGAGGTTGTTCACGTGTGTTGTGTATCGGCTTAATGCCAACATTGCATTTGCCATGACTCATGAGAAATTGTGTTGGGAGATCGACTGTGTGTTAGTTTCGAAGATTTGCTTGTTTGCATCTGTAGTACCTGATTTGTAATTTAAAACAGGGGGCCTTCGAGAAGGATAAACCTAGTAGACCAATTCTCATTATATGTGAGGTTAGACCTAACTCATAGCATGACACATGGCATAAATGATTCATGAGGCCGTTAATGGAATTCTTCAAGTTAAATACCACTATATGCTGCATGTCATGCTCTAAATTAGGTCCAACCTCACATGCATTGAGATCTAGTCTCATAGGATTATTTTCTGGTATTCGGTTCAAACCAATATCCATGCAAATTCTTCTATGAAGACTAGCACCATTTGTTGTATCTAACTACCAGAATTTCCCGCTCAATTGTGTGGCTAGATATTACAATATATTATATTTGTATTATAAAACCCTATTGCCTTTCGAGAATGTAGTTGCATATGCTATACAATTGTGATAGATATAATATTTATACATGATTAATCTGTACCATTATAATTTAGCCCCCACCAAAATAACTGGTGTATGTCTTTTTCTCTCGATTAATGAGAGAAGTTCTAAGAATTTTGTTTTTTTCTAATTTAAGGATTATTATGTGATTTTTTAGACCTCCAAATCGAAGGAGATACCTCGAATATAACTAGTTTTTTTTGTAGATATATAAATTGCATGGCTAGATATTGCAACATGATGTATTTGTTATACACAATTGTAATAGATATAATATCTATATATGATTAATCCGCATCATTATAATTGAGCCCCACCAAAATAAGTAGTGTAGATCTTCTTTTTTCTCGATTAATGTAAGAATTTTTAGAAATTTTACCTCTTTTTTTTCTAATTTAAGAATTATTGTGAAAATTTCTAGACCTACAAAATAAAATAAATACATTGAATATCACCAGTTGTTTGTAGGTATATATCACATCGGACGCTAGCAATGTTAGCGCCTCATTATCAAACGAATGAGTCATCCCTAATTTTAGAGATGAACTTTCATTATAGAATATAAAGTTAATGGTTTGCACTAGATACATTCACCCCATTTGAAAATTGAAATAACTAGTACTAGTTGTATTGTCAAGGTGGTTGCACCGTGCTATGAATTCCGATCATCCCTTTTACTCTCTTCCCAAGGATGTGGCATGTGTCTAGGGCAGCTCTTGTGATGATCTATACGTGCACGGTCACATGATGATAATTAGAGGTAGCCAGATAGGCTATGCTAACCGAACCGACTGAAGCACGACACTATTGACCTGACCCATGCACGGGCCAGGCCACCACCTAAACGAGCTACCACCACCTAGACATGCATTGCTGGTTTGACCTGATAACTCGTGTCATGCTTGGGTCGAGACCTCGGCTCAGCGGACCGGCCTAGCACGACATAAATGGTACTAGGTCTGGTGCAGCACGGCCTAGCCCGACACGGCGCATTCATTTTTTAAGATTTATATGCTTTTTATTTTTTTATTTTTTTATATATTTATTTTATAAGTATATATAATTTTTTTGGATTTATATATTTTCTAGGATGTTTTATATTTTTCAAAAATTCATGCCAAAGGGCCGACATCAACCCGACAAGCTAACCGTGTCTGGGTCAGTCTGACACAACTATGAAGCTATCGGATCGTGCTTAGGTCGATGTCTTAGCTCATGAACCAACATGACACATTTTGTCTAAGTAACGAGCCAAATAGGCATATGCCTAAATAGGTTGTGCCTGTATGACCCATGCCATACAAGCTGAGGCGCCTATTTGGCCACCTCTAATCATAATGATATGATGGGTAGGTTCTTTTTGGATACGGCTTGTGGCTACGGTTTATTTTTTTGATTTTAGTGTGAGCGTTTGTATGAATGAATTGAATGTCAATAAGTTATTTTAAAATATTTGTCTTGATAAGTCGTTTTAAAATGACAATGATAAATTATTCTACTTATTTGTTCTTATAAACTATTTTAAAATAATAATAATAAATTATTCTGTTTATTTATTTAAAAAATTATAAAATATAAAACAAAAGGAGCTGGACCCGTAGCTCCAAAGAATTATGGAGGGGCTGGAGGTCAGTACAGTGTCCCTGTCCGGTCGAAAGACCGAGCACCCACCAAACTGCAGTGTGCACGCGTGCCCCACATGCCATGCCCATCAGCCCCTGCTTGCCCTTATCTGCCCGCGACGACCCCAACGTTAGCACCAGTGCGGTACAAACATGTGATCTAACCTGGTTCATTTCTCCGCCTGAACCGAACAGGGCAAGTGACAGCGATCCTCAGCCATCGCTATTTTTTTGTGTGTGTGTGGCTGATGAGCTCCTAACTGATGTTTTTGGATTTATAATTGTGATTGATGATTTTTAATTCTAGTATGATTATTTATATAAATAAATCAAATACCAATAAATCAATTTAAAAAAACTATTCTGATAGATCGTTTCGAAAAGCTATCCTAAAATCGTACCAATTATTTATTTAAACAAAATCATAAACTATAACTCATAAGATAAGCTGAAAACAAGAGTTCGTAATTCCATCCATCTCCGTTTCTACCCATGCTTGCTACTGTTGCGACTGCAGATTTGCTTGATTTGGTAACACTGCTCCTCTGGCGTCTATGAAGTCACGCAGCATACTAATTCTGCTCACTTCTCTTAGCGATTCGTTTGTGATTCTCTCCGCCGTTTACTTCGCAGGTGTGGCGGTGAAACATGCAAGACGCCCACAGGCCTCTCCAAATCTAAGCCGGCACAGGCTTGCGAAATGACGGGGCCGTCCAATGAGATAGTTTCACCTCCTTGCTGTGAAGGGAGCAAGCATCGCATAACCTGCCTTCAGCGCCGCACGTACTTCCAATCCAAAGCTAGGGCTTTCCTTGTCCTTTTGCCCCTTCCTTTGGCCCGCCCAATGCTAAGCTGGAGTCCCCTCCGATATGTTCATACAGATCGCCCTGCAAGGAGTGACGAACTGAGAGAGCCGCTGCCTTGGTAAGAACACAGGCAGAACACATCGTGATCCAAGCAGCTCTCTCTTAACGTGGACCGGACATGGCTGCAACCGTTCCCAAGCCGGAGATCTAGCGCGTACCGTAGCAACGGGACGCCATTCTAGCTCTGCCTGAACTGGAGCAACAATAGACTCTGAAAACTGAGTAGGTTGGCCACAAGGGTGAGGACCTTCGGTAGCGTAGTCCTTCAATGGCAACCGTGTCTGCATCAGAGCTCACTTTACCCGGCTGTGGCAATGGCGAAGTGGCATGTATCACCAAAGCATTCCCTTTGTAGATCAACTGGGCAAAACAACATCAAATTGGCCATGTTTGGAGCAGATTGAGCTTGGTATCTCAGATTCTAGGGGAGGCTCAGCTCTACTAATATCTCAGATTGTCAGCAGCTCTACTAATATCTCAGATTGTCAGCACGAGATGAACTAGGAATTTTTGAATGCTCATTTCATATGATATCAAACATTAGAGCGTAGCAGTGTCAACAGGTTGATCGCATGTTATCGCCAAACATAGGTAATACATACGTAATCAGCAGTAATCTAACCTAGCATTCGATGAAAAAAAAACCACTTTCGGAATCTATGATGAGCCGATCATACAAGTGAATTGACCCTAGCAATTACAATCTAAACATAACAAACAGGAGGCAAACGGAGGCACAACCGATGGCTTAGTTTTATTAGCAAGTCAAAATTTCTCGAAAGAATAACTCTTATTGTCTACAAGATATAGTTCTACTCGCAACACAAATCTGCAGATACCATTCATATACCTCTCTCACCCACTTTTATGGCCATCTATAATATCTCATCTTATCATACGCTACTATGCTTACTGGACCAAAACCTTGTTTTCCATTGGAGGAAACAGAATCTCTCGCATCAGCTCACCAGTTGCTGGTTACCATAGAAAGGGTAGGCTCCATATGCTGCAGCATACATGTTTGGGTGGGGAAGCGGCGACGCGTAGCCATATCCACCATAGAAGGGTGTTCTATAGTACATGCCATTCCGTCGGTGGCCCGAATCGCCCCTAGACTGAAAAACAGAACATTCGAATGAGTGAGCAGAAAAAGAGCCGACAAACTTCACAAAAAACAAACATTTATTTACTTGACAGTTGCTGGGAATGCATAGAGATGATAACAATATTCATACAGGTGCAAAAAAAAAAATCAACTGACAAGAACATATGAGCAAGCCTCACATAAGTTTTACTGCGAAGCAATAACTCTATGCAAGAGTAAAATGAAATCCCAGATGAAACATAGTTTAAAAGCTGTACTATTACCACAGCTGTTATCGGTTAAGCCTATCAGAATAAACTTGCTGCGAAATCATCAAGGCAGCATCTTGATGAGCACTCTCCTTTGAATCATCCAGAAAAGGATAAACCTCAAGCTTGGACAGGTTTCAGAAAGGCTAGCTATGAGATATGGTGTGGGATGGGATACTTGGTGCCAGACAATGCACAGCACCAGAAAGAGCTCACGCTATCAAATACTCCACACAAGCTGCAGTTGACAACAAATCGATGAGGGGTGACTGGAGACCATTTATTCATGGTAGTTCAGAAAATGGTAGAGGAAGCATTGTGTATGCAGTCAAGCTAGTATGACTCTGGCTTAGGCTTTAAAGGATAAACCCAAGAAGATCCAACTTGTTTGACCTAGTTGGCTAGCTAAAGTGTGGCCAAACAGGTTCTTACAGTCTTGAGATACAAATTTTACTGTTGATTGTGTATGCAGTCAAGCTGTTGTCAAGTGACTTTCTGTAGTCCAATCATGCAGCCTGACACTAGATGACTTATAGGAAATGTCTGACAGAAAGATCCCTTTTACTAAAGCACAACAGAAGTCAAAGTTGTGACCAACACTACATAGGTAGGTAAGATCATCCTTTCCTATGACAATTTCACTTAGGGTGGTAAATTTACCAGCTTAAGATAGAACCAAATCAACCAATTAATGGTGTGTTTGGTTTAAGGAACCAGCCTATTCTAAGTGGGTTGGTCCATCACGGGATCATCCCATAAGTTTGGTAGATGATCCCATTCCTCATTTGTCTACTAGCCTTGTGCTTATGAGGGATGAGGTGGTGATGGACTTCCATTCTTCAAACAAAACAAAAACGAGGAATGACTTTGTACAAGGACCAGTCCATGCCCATTCCTCAAACCAAACACCCCACAAGTGCTGCAGGTCTATCAGTTTGACTTGGTGGTGCAGGTCTATCACCCCACATCACCGAGAGCATATTCTCCAACCATTGCCATGGGTCAAGAAATAAGCAAAAGCACCTAAGGACCACCATGGCTACTGATAATACTGCACTTCAATGCATAGTTTGGAAAGTAACCTTTCAAGAATGCTCAAACAAACAGTACTACATGAGTACGTCAATTAAAGTTGGAACAGCATCCAAAATACATTAGTGTCATGCATAGAGATTGCCATGCCCACATCTCCAACAATAACTTTTTCTTTAAAAAAAGAATCAACGAGTAAAAGCAAGAGAGATAAATAGCACCCCTCTTGTTCTGTCTTTTGATTCTAATTTTCAATCGAGTTCTAAATACTCGGGTAAAACTAAAGACCATCCAAATGCAAGTCCACAAAATGTACCACTAATAAACGGCATGTAGGAGATATTTTTATAGTGCAGTGCAAACTACAGATTGGAATAACGTCCCTAGAGCACAATTGTGTAATAAATATAAATTTCCATAGTCAATGCAGGTTTACAGCTGTGCATTCATCAAATTTTGAACAAGTCAATCAGAGGCTCAGAGCAAGATGATTATATAGTAATTTAGTGAGAAATGAATCAAAACGGAACATAAAAGTCTAAGCTAATTCAAACCTGTTTGCTTGCTGGACTGCGGCCCCAGGAAAGATGAACTGCCTGCTTCCCAATTGTTGATCCATTCAACCCTTGTAGTGCTTCTTCCGCATCGGCTCTACACCACAAGACATGCATTTTCACAGAATCTCAAATCTTGCAGAGGGTAAACCAATAAACAGTTAAGCATTCAACAATTTATTATAAGGGTGTATAGGATTAGGATAAACATATCTTAGATATACCTATTGACAAACTGAACAAAGCCACATTGTTTCCCGATGGGAATTTTGACAGAGGCAACATCACCATACTTTGCAAATGCTTTCCTTAGTTCATCTTCACTAACATTGGGATCAAGCCCGCCAACATATACCTACAACAATAACAGATATAAAATATTGTGTTTTTTAAGTAAAAATTCATGATCAAAAGTTAACAAAAGCCACTGGGAAACAAGTAGCACATACTGTCCTGTTAGTTGAGTCACCATCTGATTGCCTTGGTGGAGAGGAGCCAGAATCACCTGAAGTACAATAATCATAGAGATTAAAAAGTATGTCAGATGGGAAAGTAACAGACAAACCTAGAAGGCTAGAATGCTTTTGCACAAAAAAATATATGTATAATACTACTCTGTCCCGCCCACCAACAAAACTCCCACATGTTTGAACTTGGCTTTTGATTATAAGGAGACATACTGGAGCTGAAGCTAGGCCAAGCATGCCCCAAAAGATTACTACATTTTGGGAATTTTGGAAATTGCAGAAGGATAGAACAAAACAAGTGCTTAAAAGCAACTTTGAAATTTTGGAAATACCTGAAGATCTTCTAGGAGTTGCAGGTCCTATGCGAATTGGCCGAGTGGAACAATATACACCATTCATTTCAGTCATTGCATGAGTTTTGTCATTATCATCTCCAAACCTAACAAATCCGTAGCCCTTAGAACGGCCCGTGTTTGCATCAATAATAACTTTAGCTCCTTTCACAGATCGATATTTGCTAGCAAAAAGTTCCATCAACATGTTGTTAGTAACATCCACAGCTAGATCACCAACAAATATTGAGTAATCAGAAGCAAGTTCTGAACGTTTTTCTCCCATACTATATGATGCCCAATTTAACTTAAAAGCTCGGTCGGTATTAGGCATTACATGACCAGCAAAGTTCTGAAGTGCTTTCTCTGCTGATGCGTGAGAATAGAACTCTACAAAACCATAACCCTCAGAAACTCCAGAATGTCTATTGCGAATAACTTTAATCATCACCACCTACAAAACAGATAGGTAGCAAAGTATGACAATTAGTAAAACATGGTAAGACACAATAATAGAAAGATGAAAGTCTTTCATAATACATCCTTTCCATTTAGTAAATTCAAGAAAAAGAATATAACTTACCTTTTTGAACATTCTAATAATAATAGGGCCTTGTTTAGCTCAAAAACAGAAAGTATTACTGCACCCAGTGTCGTTTCTTTCAATGATGAAATGATTGCATAATAGCATGCTAGTTATTCAAAGCAGCTTAAAAATTACAATAACTAAGAGCCCATAATTCAGGCAAATGCAAGTGCAAATGCGAGAGAGAGAGAGAGAGAGAGAGAGAGAGAGATGTTAACTACCGCACAACATTGACTAATCTGCCGCCATGCTTTCTGGTCTCGTCCTCCCAAGTCTTCATTCACTCATCATATAATCTTTCTGAATGCAACAGCCCCTAACAAATTATAACGTCTAATCCATTTCTACACAAGGCATAGCTCAAAAGCTATTGCCTTTACCATTTTCCCAACATGAACACTACAGAAAGACAAATCTCACTTCACATAATGCAGTAATTCAGCAGGAAAAGAACTGACTATGTTAACAGTTCTCCGACAACATGTACAAATCAAGGTTTATAACTGTGACAAAACTAACTAAGTCTATTTCACCCATATACTGCATGAAATGGTCTCAAAGTTGGCTCCTTTGGCAACCACCGAACCAATCCTACGAAAACCCACAGCTTTATCATTACTAAGCAACAATTAACCGCAAAATTAACTTGCTATCTCAATTGCAACACAATATGCACGAATCAACGGGCAGTGATAGGACAAATCTAGCCGGATTCGAGAGATCCGGTACGGATAAGGTTGGATCGGAGGAGCGGGTTCAGGAAGACCTAACCTCGCCGCTGGGGCCGAAGCAGCTGTGAAGATAGTTCTCGTCCATCCAGTACTGGAGGTCGCCGATCCAGATCGTCCGGTTCTCGTCGCCCCCGTTCCCGCCGGATCCACCCGCTGGCGGCGGCGGAGTCACCGAGGCCAGCGGCGTGAAGTGCTTCGCGAACTGCGGCGGGGTAGGCGGCGGTGCGGCCACCATGGGCTGCGGTGGGGGGTACGGGATGAGCACCCACCGTGGCTGCGGCATGTGGTGGTGGTGCGCGTGCCCGTGCGGCGCCGGCGGCCCGTGGGCATGGGGGTGGAGGTGCGGCGCCGCTGCCGCCGGGGCTTCGGTGGTTGCCGCCGCCATCTGCATCGCCGTCGTCCCTCGGAGGAGATGAGAAAAGCGGCTTGTGGGGAGGCTCCCGAGGAGTTTGAGACGAAAAGAGAAGCCCCTCGTGCCTAGGGGGTGAAACTATATAGGGCGTTAGGAACGGATCTGGGCCGTCAGATCTAGGACTTCGCGGTGGCTTTGGCCGTCTGATGCGCTGGAGCAGAGAGACTGACGCGGGCCCGGTGGGGGTTCACGATTTATATGCTTGTAACTTGCGGTACTTGATTGAGGCGAGATTAGTAGCATAATCTTCGACGTCACATTAAGTGGTGCAACAAAGATAGCTGCGAAAAAAAATAGCGATCCATCTAAGGCTATAAGTCGCCAACAAAGGTACACAAAGAGACAAGACAAGCATCATGAATTCACACCCATGTGCATATACACATATGTGCACGTGTGTACACAGAGACACAACACAAGAAGCAGGAGCTTGCACACCACACATACACTTTTATCGTTGAGGCCCCTCATGGATTAAGGATAAATCATATTTTAGCTCAAGAACAAGAAATAAATGGAGACATAAAGGGCGTGGTTCTTCCGCCTCTTTGCAATAACCACTTATGCTAGGAGCCAAAAATATTGTTTATTTGGTTCAAAGTCGATTATATGTATATCATTGTATTATTATCGACATACTACAAAGTCATAGCTATAATAATCGCAAACCTAGGAACCATACCTTAGCTATGTTAGGAAGAATGAAACAATATATCACTAAATAAAAAATGAAAAACACGTCGGATCGTGAAGATAATGGAATGTGTTTGTGGTGAGATGATGTCATTCAAGAAAATGGCATCTGCGGAGGCTTCTTAGCTCGGACTTTGTTGATGAGAGTCTCCATCGAGTTCTTGTGAACTATTGCTTCATTGGATAGCCATTCTCGGACGAAATCCTATTCACAATGATTTGGTACATTTGTTATTCGTAGCTCTCGATCAGTGATTGATATCCACTATGTTGAAATTGAACTTACATAGTTGGGCATGGAATGGATTAGGTATTCCTCCATTTCTCGTAAAAGAAATACCATCATCTGTAGGCATTACTCAAGCTCCACCAACAAAAGCACATAATTTAGAGAGAGGAGAATAGGATTAGTGACTCAAACAAAGGCAAAATGATGGGACGCCTAGGAAAAATTTGAAGGATTAACCACATACCTCCTTGTCATTCTTCTCTTTGTTTTCCTTTGGTACTCTATACATACAAAGGAGGAAGCAGAATCATTGATCTACCCAAGGTGGGTATTTTAGGAAGAGAGTTGTGCTCTGCTGCTGCTACTTTCGTGGGATTTTTATAGTTGGAAATGTGCAACAAACTAAGGCTACTATACTTGGTACTACCTGTAAATTTGGTAGGTTGATGCTCAGCTGTGCCAGATCAAAGCTCGAACGAGTTCGAGTAAGCTTTTCAGCACATAACAATATAACTAGTATGTCTAAAATCTTATATATCGATGAATTACCACCGATCTTATAAAGTAAATGTAAAGAATATGATACTCGAGATCATGTAGGAAGAGGTATGGTGTTTTAGACAGGTTCAGACTTTCTTCTGAGAGAGTAATAGCTTACTTCCTGCGTTCTTGTATTGCTAGAGATTACATTAGGGTGCACAAGACTATAGTTACAAAGAGTATGCGACTATCTTGTGCTTTATATGTCTGTCGCCTCCATCTCCTAGCGCCACTCCTTATAAAGTGTTGAACAGATGGCAGATGCAACCCATAGGGAGACACCTCATCGGTTCGTGAATCCCGCACGTGGTCATTTATTATTGTCAGCTAGACTTCTATCCACGCACGATCATCGAGCGAACATTGTTAGGGACGGAAGTTGGAACATGCACATATGTCAGAGAGATAAGGGGCACGTTCCCTTTTAACCATCTCACATGATTGATTGAGGTGGATTTAATCCATTTGATTGATTGCAATGGATTTAATTCATAGTCGGAATATAGGGTCTACATGACTGATTACAAACCCTCCTGACTAGGGGGTGGTCGATACTCGGCTTAACCCGAGCATATTCTTCCCAACCAGGATAGTTGTAGGATCTATCAGAATGATTCTCTATCCAACAATTATTGTGGACATTAAATCTATTTATTAAGAATTCTTTAATCCTCGTTATCTAATCCCCAACCTTTAAGTAAAAAATGGCTTACTTGAGAAAGGTTTGGAAATATTGGTCGAAGAAAAACCTTCCGACTAGTATATTTCTTGACCGGAGTTAAACTTAGTCAATGGAGTTATCTTGGCTTGAGTTGTAAAATTTATTGAAGATATATTACCGTGCAAACAAAAAAAGAAGGCGAATGGTCATCTCATTTCTACCTATTGGGAGCGGTTCCTAAGAAAATACCAACCGTTGGTCCTTCCTCTATTTCTTTCCGTGGACAAGTGGAGATAAATAGGAATCAAGGGTAAATATTAGGGTTTTTTACTTTTGCCCAATCACTTCATCTCCTTCGAGCCCTCATCTTCTCCACCACCTCACAAATCTCAACTTCCCACAAAAAAGCTCTAGACCAAATTCAGATCCAAAGCAAAAATGACATTAGTGCAATCCAATTGGGTGGAGTCTAAGATGACCAAGAAGAAAATTAACGAGTTGGTAGTGAGGAGGAAGGTGTTGGACTAGAGCTTGGTGACATGGAAGAGCACAATTGGCCACCATCATCCTTCAGGTGAAGATGGAGAAATCGTCGTTTTCCAAGCCTATTGCCAGTGCAGCCTTACCAAGGTGCTCGAGCACTTTGAGGTGCAGTTGGTGAAACTTGCTTCCAACTCCATCACCATGATGAGCGCATTTATATACCTTAGTGAAGCATACTTGGGAATCCCTGCATACTTGCTTGGTCAGTCGTAGGAAGATGTTCTCTATCCCTTCACACTACTACAAAAAAGCTATACTGAACGTCTCATCATAGATGGTTTTCTAGAACCATCTGTGTTATAATTATCATAGGTGATTTTTCAAGCGTGACTGTCTATATTACTAATGATGGTTAGAATCATATGTGATACATAATTATCACATACGGTTCTTATTAAGAACCATCTATGAATTATCATAGACGGTTCTTATTAAAAACTATTTGTAATGTTTGCAATTATCACATATGATTTTTAATAAGAATCGTTTATGATAATTCACATACGGTTATTAATAAGAATCATCTTTGAAGTTTACAATTATCACAGACGGTTCATGTTAAGAACTGTCTGTGTATTATACCATTCAATAAAATAATAATAAGGTAGGCTTGATCGGCCACATCATCGTCGCACATCATCGCAAGTAATGCAATTTTCTATGCAAAAATACGTGAATACGCACGCGCACATGCGTGTGTGTTTAGCCCTCTACATGCTATCTCCATTCATATGTCACATGATTCAAAGAGTAACAAGGACTCTACCTTATAAATTGGTCTTCTCCACTTTGCCTTAGTAATATGGTACTAAACCATGCATACTTTGGAAGTATAATTACAAAGGTTGGTTTTGGTTAGTCTTCGAAGGGCTACTAATCGTCAAGCAATACTAGGAAGATGGAATACCAGGAAGAGATGCAAATGTAATCTAATTACTTTCCATTTTAATGCAATAATTATAATGTAGCTTATTTATTTGTTGAGGTATAATATATTTTTGTAATTAATCAAGTGTTGTAAATATTTTAGTTTGCTTTGTAAATGCCAAGTTTGGAATTTTTGTAATTTCTTGTGTTGTAATTACTTAATTAGCTTTGCATTACTGTTAATTAAATTTAAATGAACTATTCGAGTTAATTAAAAGTTAGGGTTCTTTCAAACGACACATGCAATACCTTACAAATAAACTAGCTAAGAGGATATTAGTAGTTGGCTTGTTGCAATAGAAGACATCAGTAGGTACTCAATTCCACGAGTGCTCAAAATAAAAAGGTTCTGAATTACATGCATATATACTGCATCTCCTTGGTAGTTAGTGATTGATTTAACACTAGAAATTAGCGATGGGCACATGCATGAAGGATGATGTATAGTCTATGTTGAAGGATGACCACGTGTGCTGGCTTGCCGGTGTGGGAGAGCTGATTTGGCTCTCCTCCATGGGTGAAAGTTCTGTAGCAGTTATGGGCTACTTTGCCCAACAAAGCTAGCTCTTCTTGCTAAGATAATGGCTTATAGGTACGATCGATAGTGTTTAGCCCTAGTACAAATGCTTGTATGAACAAACTAAATACCGATAAGCCGCCTCAAAAAAATAATGGAGAAACCATCTCATTTGTTTATTCGGAGAAACAATAAGCTGTAGCTGAAAAGAAGGTGGCCTAGAACTACCCTTGCTTGAGATCCAAACACACCCTTATTTTTAGAATAGTTATACTCACACTATCACACATAGGATCCTCACAGACGGTTCGTAACCGTCATCAGAGACGGTTTTTGAATTGTTTGATTTATTATGTTAGTGATAATAGGTGGTTATTACGGATGACTCTCAAACTATATGTGATAAGTCACAACACAGATAGTTTTTAAAAATAACCAGATGTGATATTTGACATATCACAAACGGCTAATACAAAAAATCGCATTTGAATGTCTACGTATACAGTACTTTGTATAACTAAAAATTTTCTATTTTTTAGTTAGCCTCAGAAAATGCTAGCTATGCCCTCTGAAAACAAGCAAATAGATTACAAATAAGTGAATTACAACTCAAAATCAATTACAACAGAATGCTCATGTATTATCACAGAGTTACAATTGAATTATAACTTAAAGTGGATTACAATTGAATGAATTACAATTGAATCAAATATTTAAACATGTATTAATCGATGTCGCTGGATTGAAACTCTCCTTTTGAGTCAATGGCATCTATCATCAAGAAAGTGGAGAGCTGTCCTCGAACCTCCGAGAGTTCGTATTGTATTACTAGCGTCTTGTATTATTCTCTCCTTTCAGTATTTTTTTATAAGTATGTTGATTTCTTTGAGAGGAAGTTTATTGAATTATTCATCCTACTTTATTTGCTTTTATATTGAAGGTTCAGGCTACAGAAAGCAAAGAAGTATTACCAGGAGAAGTAGTATAGGAAAAAATTTCCTTAAAGAAAAGATCATGCCAAAAGCCAACACTAAAGGTTACTTTTTGCTACAATCCAAACCTACTTAAGCTTCATTATTGTCATACTTAGAATCCAATTAAGTTTGAACTTTGTAATTTACATATGTACTAATTTCTCAACAACCTTGTCTTCTTGCGAATGATTACAAGTTGGTTTACTTTTTGGCAGGAGTATCAAAATGTTTTAAGCATGATACAAAACTCACACTAGCCTTCAAATGATCTAGCAAGCTTATAGAAGTGACTTTAGTAAATGAGACACCTCCTAGAATTTGCATTAGTTTTCACATATGAGAACTGAAGCTTTCACTAGAGAAAATGTAGCATCGTTCCCCCAATGTGCTTATGTGCCAATATCTAGCGAGAGTTCCTTCCGATTAGTTCTATGCTAACATCACAGCAAAATATTTAAAATTGCATTGCATCCCTGCAACCCACTGCCTCAGACCAAAAATTTTTCACCTAAGAATGAGCAATCATGGATCTCCACAAGCAACTTCCTAAATATGTAGAGCAATGTCTCCCTCCAAAAAAAAGTAGAGCAACAAGCGGAGGTGGCGAGTAAGAGAAGTGAGGTGGCGACTGACTTGCGAATAGTGACGTGCCATGAGACACTGGAGTCTACTCACCTGCTACTGTCGCACCGTCATCGGTGTCACTAGAGTTGGAGGAGGAGGCGGTTGAGGCCACATGGCGTAGTGCATGATGCGATTGGGATTCGGGACTTAGCAGTAGAATGGGAAGAGGAAAACCTAATTTGTACGCAGGAGTAGTGAGTCAAGTTTTCATCCTTAGGTTTTCACCTTAAGTGTCTGTATATATAGAAAAGCATTATCACATGTGGCTTTTAAAAATAACTATCTATGATAAGTCACAACATAGGCGATTTTTAAAATAACTATTTGTAATATCCTATATATATCACAGATAGCTAATACAAAAAACTGTCTGTGATAGTCTACGTATCACAGACAGTTTTGTGTTAGAAATCGTCTGTAGTAGCTCTTTATATAGCTAAAAAATTTCTATTTTTCAGCTAGCCTCAGGAAATGCTAGCTATGCCCTTTGAAAACAAGTAAGCATATTACAGATAAATGACAGATAAGTGAATTACAATTCAAAATAATTTACAACTCAAATTAAATTACAACTCAAAATTTCACTTGGCTATTTTCTTTAAAAAATAGCCCTTCATGATGATCAACACACATACAACTAGCTTCCTCACTGGGTTTTTCCTCGGACCTGATGCCATCTCCGAAAAAGATAACTCGTCAAATTGATTGTACTCTTTCTCATCTACAACATTCTTAACTCTGACAATGACCTCTTCAGTTGCATAACCATCGATGATGTTGCCCTCCAATCGAGATTGATTCTATACATAAGACTTGAGAATTTTCATGTACTTCTTGAACGGGTACAGATGATGTAGGAACACAGGGATGTATATTTTTATCTATTTCACAAGTTGAATAATGAGATGGAACATGACATTAAAAAATAACAGAGGAAAATACATCTCAAGATGAGATAGAGTCATAACCACTTCGGCTTGCAAAGCATCTAGTCTATCAGGATCGATGACCTTATGGACAATTAGTTAAAGACATAACACAGCCTCACCATTACCATTTGGACATTGTTCAGCAAAATACTTCTAATTACAATAAAAATCATTTGTGTCATCAGCACATAACAATTATGAGACTTCATACCGATTAATTTCAAATCTTCCATAGAAATAAATTTTTTCATGCTGGCGAAATAATCGGACGGAACTTTCGCACCATGCAAGCTGTGGCACAGTTCATTTCTCTTGGCCTTGGACAGAGTATAGCAAATTGGGTGAAGGTACGTTCGGCCTTTATCGGTTTCTTTTGGAGCTAACTCTATCCTTATGTTCATATCAACTAAGTCACATCTGCATTGATATTATCATTTGTTTTATCATGAATGTTTAGTAAGAGATCAATCAAGCTGCCACATATATTCTTATTTATGTGTATAACATCAATGTAGTAGCGACCTTCTAAGTGCTCCTAATAAGGTAAATCGTAAAAAATTAATCTCTTCTTCTAGATGTTCTTCTGACAGGTCCTCAATTTACGTCTCTCTTTTAGCACAACATCGATATTCTTAATCATATCATAGACATCTTTCTCTCTAAAAGGTCTTGTAGCTAAACTGCCCTCATTCTTTCCGTCAAATTGTTTCTTCATCTTACAGTATAGGTGATACTTAGGAAAGAACTTAGGGTGACGTATATACACAATTTTACACGAGTTGTTTAGCCACACACTTTTAGTATCATCTAAGCAGTGATGACAAGCTTTAGCTCCTTTTATACTCAAGCCTGATAGGTTAATAAGGACAGAAAAATTATTGATGGTGCATAATAACACAGCATAGAGTGGAGTTCTCTCGTTTATCCGTATCTCATACTTACACGCCTTCCTTCCACAGTGTTACAATATCTTTCAGCAATGGTGTTAGGTATACATCAATATCGTTCCTAAGTTACTACTACTCTTGGATAAGTAGTGACATCAAAAATGTACTTTCGCTTTAGACATAGCCAAGGAGGAAGGTTGTAAATACATTTCATCCTATCGAAGTGCTATGTCGGCTGCTCATATTACCGAATAAATTCATTCCATCTGTACTCAATCCAAACATCCTATCGAAGTTCCTCTACTGGATAGAATTAGCAGTGTATTTTAGCTTTCCATCTTTCTTACACTTCTTCGAGTACCAACGAAGCAATGATGCCTTGTTTTGGTTTGCAAATAAACATTTCAAATAGGTAATTATAGGCATATACCACAACACATTAGTAGGAGGTCCTTACTTTATCTCGATACCTTCATTATCAATGGAGTGATTCTTACTCTTGTATCGAGATGCTTTGCACACCAGACATATATGCATATTTGCATACTCCTTATGGTATATGATATAGTTTTTTGAACATGCATGTATTCTTTCTACTTCTATTCCCAAGGAACAAAGAACTTTCTTGACTTGATGTGTGGTTTCGGGTAACATGTTTTTCTCCGAATGTATGTCCGCTAAGAGACATAATAATGCCGTCAAACTCTTGTAAGACCAACCATTACTTACCTTCAACTTTAGCAGTTCAAATACGGATGACAGCCTTATATATTTTAGCTTGCAGCCCGAGAACAATAGTTTCTCCGGGTCCTCCATCAAGCCTTTTAATTTACCAAACTCTCTCTTACTTTAGTTTCCTTTTTCATCGCGCAACATTTGATCTATATTATCATCATGCAACCTATCCTCAACGATAGAACAATCGACATCCAGTATACCGTTGTCTCCCTCGACGATGTTACTATCTTTCAGTATAATATGCTCTTTATCTAGACTGTTCCAACATGTATATCCCTTTTTGAAACATCTTCGAATCAAGTGTGCTTCTATCTGCGCTGAATTAGTAAACATTTTAAGATTCTCGCAATCAATGCATGGATAATACATAAATTATATTCCCCTCTTTAACATATCATGCTCGGCAGCTCTTCTAAAAGCAGATACGTCATCGATGTACTCTTCACTCACACGGTTCTCAACGTATATCCAGTTTCAGTCTATCTACTCTATGCATATAATAAATTAATATTAAATTAGATTAATGCTCTGCTAGATACCATTACATGTACGTACACTCTTACACATAATTGTCATTCACCATAATTTGTCTATCTAAAATAGCTAGTTATGATTAATGAACCAATTCAATAAGAATTAAAGTAGATAGGAGTGAGACCCACTCTTAAATTAAAGCAAAAACTACCAAGCTAGATCTCTCTTTTCTTGCAACTAAAAAGTACGCAGATCTAGCTAGAATATAATGCATTTCATTATATACAGTACCAATTACTAATCTTATATCATTAAAAACAAATGGATACACAAATCTCCAGTCTCTTTTCACCAAATCGCCTCAAAGCCACCGCATAATAGACAGAATACCTATCAGGACGAGGATATTTAATAATGCAGTGAATATCACAGACACTTTCATTCACAACCCATTTATGATAAGTGGGTCATTATAGATGATTTTTCACAAAAAAATCATATATGATAAGTCCATACATCATAGATGATTTTTATTACGAACTGTCTATAATATATCATAGATGATTTATGTCAAAAACCGTCTATGATATGTAGATTATTACTGATGGTTCTTACCATCGATTACAACACAGATAGTCATGCTAGTAAAACTGTCTGAAATAATTACGCTGCAGCTTAACATTAACGGATTTTATAGAACTATCTGTGATGAGGTGTCCAATATGACTTTCTCTGTAGTAATGTCAGTTACATTTTGTATGTTATATACATATCACCTGCTCGTAACCGGTAAGGACTTGTCGATCTCATGGGCGCATGCATGCGTATATATATAATGAGAACTTGCCCTTGATGTGATAAATAATAGTTTTGCTATTGTACAGTTGATTAAAATTTTCTTATCTCTCGGTCACCTAAAGTTGTATAGTACTAATTCTCTTTTCTTAAAAAAAAGATTATTGAAAAATATTCATCTAATAAATAAAAAATAACTAAGAATAAAAGAAACAATCCAGTCGCCTGTGCAACGGTAAGTCCCGACGAATCCCTGCTGTCCCACCTCGAGCGCGTGCTCAAGGACGCGAAAGGCACGGACGTGACGTTCGAGGTGGCTGGCCGGCCGTTCCGCGCGCACAGGTGCCGGTTTAGGCGTCACGGGGGCGAGTATATAAACATTTCAATTCCTAGATTTACCGTGAACTGAACGAGGAATGGCCGCCGAATCCAGCGGGGCTAAGGTTTCTCAAGCACTCGTTCTGTCGTTCGCATTACGTCGGCCAGCCCCCGCCGCGCTTTCTGCTTGCTCACATGATTTCGACGGCCATCTGGACATTGGAGCCTGCCTTGCCTACCATCTACGGTAGGGCGTGTTGGTTGCCAGTCTTCTTGGCATGCTGGCCCGGTGCCCCCACTCTACCAAAGGCCTTTTGTCAATTGTCAATTTTGTCGTGAAAAAAAGCTTTTTCTCCTTTTGACAAAAAAGCTTTTCTGTTTTGTCGTAGAGTTCGTCTCGTCGTACAGAAGCTGAGGCACAGTGTTGTGAAAGCTTGATTACACCTGTCATCAAAATGGAAAAGATTATTTCCGGTGTGCTGCTCACATCTCACCGTGGAGGAAAAAGAAGAGAGGGATAAAACTTGTGCAGGATAGAGATATGGCCACGGCCATGACGCATTAGCCACATCTGCCGGCCCACAAGGATGGCAACAGAGTGGGAGATTGTGGGGGACAATCCCGCATCTCCGCCAAGATCTGTCTGCCCCACACTGCGAATGTTTATACGGGACAACACACTCCTCCGTTCCTCATGGGGATTGAAAAACAGTGTTTTATATATGTTTAAAATTGCTAAAGTAGCTTTATTAATTACTTTATAAGTATTTTACGTATGCATTTTCATAAAATATAGCTTCAAAATATAAACCATAATGTATAAATATACATTTTATCCAAATATAGGCAAAAAGAATACATATTCTATATTAAAAATCTATATTATACAAATAATATGTGTGTGTGTGTTATTTTTATCGGGTTCCTATGGGCCTTATAGGGGTCTTTGACCCCACCCTGTCAAATAATGGGCTCGTACACCCAACCTTGTAGGGGGAGTTTGCCCCTGCCTCCACCCTCTATGGGGATTATCCCTGCTGGGCCCGGCCCCATGAGAGAAGTTACCATCCCCAGCCTATAGTGGGGCATTTAAAGAAAAGTGATCAGACCTTGTTCGGATCCAATGCAACTGCATGGCGTGGTGGTGTCCATATCACGTTCGGTAGGACCAAACATGTCTCCCAATCCAGGTTAGAGTCGCCATTAACTACATTTTTCCATTTTGCCGCCAAGTTGGTGCCGCATAGACTGGCCAAATGGACTGCTCGGCATGGATCCATGTAGGTATAATCCAGTTAACTCGTTTAACTACACGGGTTGTGTCATACCGTGCCGGCCCATGACCTAA
This sequence comes from Melocanna baccifera, assembly GCA_036346265.1. Lineage (NCBI taxonomy): Eukaryota > Viridiplantae > Streptophyta > Magnoliopsida > Poales > Poaceae > Melocanna > Melocanna baccifera. The sequence goes on along the minus strand of CM070680.1, from coordinate 25,579,450 downwards.
GCTTTGGACCCAGACATAACCCAACAAGGTCATGGGCCGTGTCGTATCGACCCAGGCACATTAAGCCCAGCACGCCACCCACCTCCTCCACCATCGTCCATCCACCACGTCCTCCTCTGCCCTGCCCCACCTTCGTTGGATCCGCCGCCCCTCCGTCGTCCAACTGCTACACCTCTGCCACCAGATCCATCGCCCACCTCCCCTGTCGTCGCCCATCCGCCACCTCCTCCGCTGCCCCTCACCCACCTCCTCTCCCGCTACCTTTCTACCACCAACCTCCTCGACTCTGGCGCCTACTACTACCCCCTCCACATGATGCCACTTCCTCGTGCCGCCCCTCACCTCGCCTTTAGCTTTGCCTCGTTCTCTGGCCACCACCTACTAACATTACTGCAAGAAAGGGTTATCACACACGATTCAAAACCGCTATCACAGACGGTTTCTAAACTGTCTGAATTTATATATCAGTGATAACATATATTTATCACATATGGCTCTCAAACCATTTGTGATAAGTTACAACACAGACAGTTTTCAAAACAACCATCTGTGATAAGTTACAACACAGATTATTTTAAAACAACCATATGTGATATATCCGCTATCATAGATGGTTGTTTTCAAAAACCGTCTATGATAGCAGAAATCACATACAGTTGGTTTTAAAAACCGTATGTGATATCTTTATGTTGCAGATGGTTGTTTTTCTAAACCGTCTATGATATCTACATATCATAGATGGTTGTTTTTAAAATCGTCTGTGATATCGGTATATCACAGACGATTTGGTATTATAAATTGTTTGTGACAACTATTTGAAAAGTTACATTATTTTCTATTTTTTGGCTAGCCTCAGAAATGATAGCCATGTCCTCTGAAAATAAGCAAACAGATCTCATATATATAGCACAGGATAATCATTACACAGATCTCACAAATAAATTAAACAACGCAAGCAGATCATATGTATAACACATCACAATTGTTACACAAATCTCATAAATGAATTAAACTTAATTATTTGATTAAGAATAAGTATTGAGTAAATTACAATTAAATCAAATATTTGAACAACTAATTATCATCTCCGCCGGGGTTGAACTTTTCATTCAGTTGAATGACCTCCGCCATCAAAATTTTGGAGAGCTGTCTTTTAACTTCGGCGAGGTTGGTAAGATCGTATGCACTTAAGTCGAATTCTGCGCCCTATCGTTAGGAGTGTTAAATTCATTAGTATATATACATATACATATATAAAAATTGATAATCATAAAATAAATATTGGTAGGTTGACAAACCTCTGGATATTTCATCCTAGCGCCTATGATTTCTGCATATGTCTGGAAAACATAGAATCTACATACGTTGCCTTGTAGCTGTTGGTGGCACTGTAAAAATAGAATTACTTACATAGGTATGGTCAATTCTAGAGGTATTATTATAAAGTATAATATAGGATTATTGTGTTATAGCGGGTACCGGAAATCACGTCCTGTATCGCAGTGTGCTGCAGAATTCCCTGTGCCTCTCTTTCTAGGCAATGTAAGCATTGAACGACCTACGTGATTCCAAAAAGTTAGCCTCGGTCATCGCAAATGAAGGAAGGAGTACAATAGATTTATGTATGAAGGAAATAAGTTTATATATTAATTGTTTGTTGCCCAAGGGTAAAGTCATGGTTGCCACTAAGTAAGGAATCATGGTATATTACCTTACTCCACTTTGGTACAATTACGATCAGAATTCAATGACCCCCTAGTCATGTATGTCACCATAGTGATTAATTCTAAGTTTATGTTGCATATAATGTACAATAAAACTTGTATGACAACTAGTGAAGCACTTATCCCTGATTGAAGGGTACCATGATGTAGTACTTGTCACTCTAAGCAATCAATCCTTCATTATGTAATTTTGGATGAAGGATGCATCGTCCTTGATGCATTGCTCAGAGACCAAGTGTGGGTCGAGAAAACCCATGGGTTGTCGCCGTCATTGGACTTGTTGGATCATGGATTTATATATAAGCAATGCGTTATGATATTTATCGATATGACATGAATATAGCATTTGATTGTACAGTACACTAACAGTGTCCAGCATCATAGAAGTGAGGCGTCGAACTCGTCAAGATTGAATAGTAAGAATAAGTTGTCAAATAAGTCATGGAGGAAATGCGCCACCGTGTATTTCACAGTGAATCCACTTTGGCGGTTTGGCTTTTTGTTGGATCACTGCATGTACCAGGAATGCAAAGCCCTACAAACCAATCCAACACTGGATAATTATGACTCCGGGACCAACGTCACTCCAAACTTGAACTTTCAGGTCCCAGAAGGCACCTTAATCTTGTTCAGTTGGGCCTTAGTGTCTAACTTGCGATATATCTTCATTGTCGTCTCCACGGGAGCTGATACGATAGGTTTCTGAAGCGGAGCTTGAGGTGGAGCCACGGGAGCTGATATGATTGGCTTCTGAAGTAGAGTTTGAGGTGGAGTCATAGAGGATTCTGTTTGACAGGGATAGTCTTATGGAGATCGCGGCACAGAATGGTCTAGTGCGATGTCCCTTTTGGGCTACTAGATGAATATGTAAACGACATCCCCTGGTGTCATAATCTCTAGCTAGATACTGTGCACTAGTGTCCTTGGTAGGCATGGATGCGCCCTCCCCCGCCCAGCGTCAATGGGAATGGAGCTCCTGTTTTTCAATGAATCTATCTCTCCACAAAGTCAGGCAGTTCTCTTCTCTCGAAGTGAGGCAGATAGCTGTTTTTCAAGTTGTGCACGAAGCTCCTTTTTATTTGTTCCTCGCGATGGGCCATCGATCTCTTCCTACTCCTATACATCTTAGAGTCGTTTGAAAATCCGTACCTTTAAGGTACGTAAACCCCCAGACCTTGCATGCAATCTGGATACTCCTTATTTTTCAAGGCTTGTGATAGTATATCCCTATGCCTGTCTACTTCAAAAGAGCCTTAAGAAGATTTGGTAGTCAATGCTTGCTGCAAGAGGAAATTATGTTATTTTAGACCCTATGAAGTTATAGAGCTATTAACAATTATGTAATTTAACATATCTTACCAGGTATTGTGACACTTACTTGTATACGAGGTTTTTGAAAGAGGAGGCACCCAAAGACATGGTTGATGACCTTGGCGGGAGGCCTATGATTGGATTACATCCTCGCCCTGCATCTCCATTATAGGAGTTTACCCGCGTACCCAACGGTGCCGAGTTTATGAAGGTGAGTATTTTGTGCTTGAAGAGCCTTGTGCATTGCACTTTACTATTAAAATTCAATCGTCATCTTCATCTGCACAAAGGTCTTCCATGTTTCCAGCGACACAAAAGAATACCTCATGAAGAGCATGTGATCCTTGATATGTACTGCATGACAAGCATGCTTTGAAGTTCTTCCATGCTTTTTCCATCGCGAGGAGCGCCTGCCGTTGCACAAGTCCCTAGACTTCTACTGGAATCTCGAACGAGTTTGTTATTTACACCCACAGTTGATTTTTTTCTAAACCTTTGTCAAATCTTTCCATCTTTCTATGGTGATGAGGACCCGTTGCCTTCTAATTATCTCGCAAGTAGTTTGAAATGCTGCCACTGGTTTCTTTGGTTGCAAAGGGACCTTATCCGGAGAGACCACCATCATGGTCATTCGTCCCTCTGGCCTTTTTGATACTCCTCTGCCACGCTTTGTTATGCCGGTCTTTGGAGCATCAGACCCATTCCGTGACATTAATGGTGCCGACGATGATTGTGTGGACGTCATCTCTTGTAAGAAAAAACTAATTACAGTGAGTTATGAGTGTAAACAAAGTTCTATGAAGCAAATTACACAATCTAGTGTCTCAAGTTCTATGAAGTTGGTTATGACCTTTGAACCTAACACATTAGAGTGTATAATTTGCTTCATGCCATTTGAAGGTCTATGTGGCATATATTATTTCTACAAGGTCCTTTTAGAATAGTAACATGCCATTCCAAATAGTAACATGCCACTCACTGCCTCTACTAAAATGTTTTGGAAGATATTAGATGGTTGTGTTATATCATCAACAGAGGTATGTATAGTTATTTCTTATTAACTTTTTTTAGATTTAGTGATTCTTTGGTCTGTACATATTGTAGCCTGTGGACAAATACAGTGAAACAACGGAAGTAATTAGGCTAGGTTTAAACTTGAATTTTCTCATGTATACAAGTATTTAAATACTGAGTTCTATGAGTTTAACTTAGGATGCAATTTCTTTTACTTTATATATAAGTAACACTCAACAGAATAACATAGCAACCGTGGTCAGTCAAGGCCACTTTTGTGAATTCGACGAGCTTAAGTGGGAATAACCATTTTCTCAGTGAAATCATATACATCCAATGCGCTATTTGGAGTGAAGAACCATTGTAATAGAGATGCAATCAGAGCAGATATAGATGAATATCGTTTATCATATATCCTATTCCATATTTTTCTTAGAGTTAGACACAGATAGTGCATGATACACATTTCTCCCTTCCGTATTCACTCCATAAATCTTCGGTCGATCAGACAGATGGAAACATGAGTTGATCGAAGAAATTTGGTCATCAGTGTCACCACATATTAATCTCACTTGGGCAATTAGAGTTACCTCCGACATATGCAGAGTGTTACCTTTGAGTATGACGAGATCACTGGGGTCATAAGGCTGGAGTAGATGGAAATTATCTACTCCTTTTGCACATCTACACAGGGCATTAGACAATACAGGTGCAATCAGTACATATATAGACAGATATTGCTTATCTCATATTATATTCTTGATTTTTTGGAATCAGAGTCAAACATAGACAGTGTTAAATACCTATTTTTCTCCTTCATATTCACTCTACAAGTCTTTGATAGATCATCGAACGAAAATTATCTACTCACTTTGTACACACAAATTCTCAAGAAGCAGTGATCGAGGGTGCTCATTTGGGCTTATGATGCCTAAGCTTCTAGTTTATTGGACACTATAGCAATTTTTTTTATTGTAGCTATTGTTAGCTTTTTTAACGTAATTAAATTTAAAAAATAAAAAAATATATTATCATAGATAATATAAAAATACAAAAATTTTAAAAAACTAAATTGAAAAACTAAAAGTTTAAACACAAATGAGCACTTAGCTCCAGCCTGGAACCCTCGTCCCTTGCCTACTTTTGCCGAAATTGTTTGTCTAATGCGCGTGGCGGGCTGGATTTCCGCGTCCTGTACTACCACTCCCCCATGTGACCACCCCCCTCCACCTCGCCCCCTCCTCCCTCCTCACAACACCCCACTCTCCTCTCCCTTCCCTTTCCCAAAAAAGGCACCGCACCAGAGCGGGAGAGACGGGAGGGACTGGGAACCACCGCCTGTATAGCGTATTCGGCTTGGCGGTTTTGGTCGTGGTGGTGGGGAGAGGATGTCGACGCGGTCCAAGTCGGTGTCAGGGTCCGTGGGCGGCGGCAGCGCGGCCGTGCCGCTCGCCGTGCTGCTGCGGCGGGAGGTGGTGAGCGAGAGGACCGCGGCGGAGCGTCCGGAGATGCAGGCCGGGCTCGCCAGCCAGGCCAAGAAGGGCGAGGACTTCACCTTCCTCAAGTCCGACTGTGAGCGCCTCCCCGGCGTACCGTCCTCCTCCTTCTCCGCCTTCGGCGTAAGCGCCCCGCCCCCTTCCTTGCACGCGTCCTCCTCCTCCTCCGTCTCGATCGCGTGTCAGTCGTGCTCTACGTCCGCGCGTGCGTTCGTGCCCGCTCCGATCCGGCTGTGCCGCGCGTCGCGTGGATCGGTGCCCTGGCTGGTCTCTTAACTCTAATGGGGGTGGCGATGCGCGATCGGGTTGGATGCGTGCGTGAAATGCGATGTGGCTGCGGCGACTTTTGTTCGGGACTCGGCGGGTGTTGGGTTCTGGACTCCGGAATTCGTTCGAGGGGAAGGATTGATTTTGGGGCGTCTCTTCCTCTTGTTCGTGTGGGAGATGAGATGTCGATCCTCTATGGATTGTGATGATTTAGTTGTTATTAGTTTCACAAGGCTAATTGCTCGATTGAAAAATGAATGCATGCAATGTCCAGTGGAATTACGCGATGCTAGTTATTGAACAAAGTTGCTGAATCTGTTATATGTTACAATTTGAAGCAATAATTGTGATGGAGATTGTGTGCTTGATCTTATAGCAGCAATTGTTCAGAGTTTCTCAGTGCTGTCGCTTTGTTGCAGCTTTTTGATGGGCACAATGGGAATGGAGCTGCCATTTATACCAAGGAGAATCTCTTGAACAACATCTTGAGTGCAGTCCCTGCTGATCTCAACAGGGAGGACTGGCTTGCTGCGCTTCCAAGGGCGATGGTTGCAGCATTTGTCAAAACTGATAAAGATTTCCAAACAAAAGGTGCGTGAGGTAACAACTTTGGTTAATCCTCAAGTATCGTATGAATGCGCTGGCCAAGGTGCATTCGCTTGTCTGTTGCCTTATAAATAACAGAAAGGAGGATTCACATTTCTGTCATCAAAGCCAATAAAAGGAGATCTTTTAATTGCTCATTGAAAACTACACAAAAATGAAATATATGTCATGCGTTGACTTTGAATGTTGTTTGTACCTTTTCTTTTGGTTGCTGACGTCATAAGTATACCACATATTTGGACTAGCTCGTCCGTAAATCTTACTAACATCAACTAACGTTAGATGTCTTTCTAGACAGTACAGCCACATGTTTTTGCCAAGGAGTTCGATGGCCAACCATCATTTTTCATTAATTGATCCATTTAAACATATTTATTGTTAGTTTGTTACTACTTGCTAGATCTGAGCCTGAAATGTCTTATATCGTTTATTTGTTACAGCACGCTCTTCAGGGACAACGGTGACATTTGTCATAATAGATGGATTGGTTATTACCGTTGCATCTGTTGGTGATTCACGTTGTGTATTAGAAGCTGAAGGTTCAATTTATTATTTATCTGCTGATCATCGATTCGATGCCAGTAAAGAGGAGTAAGATTGTTTTCTCCTGATATATGGACTTCCCCTTTTCTCATGGCAAACACTTATCTGTTATCACTTGATTTTGACGTGCAGGGTTGATCGTGTAACAGAATCTGGAGGTGATGTTGGAAGGCTAAATGTTGTTGGCGGTGCTGAGGTTTGAACTTTGGTCATTTTTTGTAATTGAAGTTAATTTTCTTTGCGTTGAGGTTCAATGCTGTCATTTTTATTTCTTAAGTTAGTTGCATGAGATACTTGTGTCTGGAAAAGGAGTAACTGTGTAATATTTATGTTGTCCGTTGGAGAGAGATTATCTTATAGCATGTTCTTCAGTATTGTAAAAGCTATGCAGGATTGCAGGGTGATGTTAGTTCACATTTTGTTGGGCTGTACTGGATGCAGTTCTAACGTTGACTGCCAAACCTATCTGGCATTCAAGTTGCATATGTTTATTTTATGCTTGCCTTTTGTTATCCTCAACAACCCTATTATTAAATTCTTTTTTTTGTTAAATCTACCTCCAAGTACTCAATTGCCTTTTGAACTTGATCTGAAGTGTTTGCTACACGAGCTGTTGAATGTCAATTTCAATACCTTGGTTAGTATATTCTACAAAATTTCAACGGCATATTAGGATATGCAAGAAACATGATACCTCATCGTGCATTCATGGTATGAGTGGCAGGGGAGGATAGTGGCCAATGCAGTTGGAGGGATAGGAAGAGGGGGCATTGTCTTGTGTGTGTGCGCTTGCTTATAAATTCCTTGACTAGTTTTTCTTTTCATTTGCTTCACTTATATATCTTTTGTTGTACCTCCAGATTGGCCCCCTTAGATGTTGGCCTGGGGGTTTGTGCTTATCAAGGTCAATCGGAGATCAGGATGTCGGTGAGTTTATTGTTCCTGTTCCTCATGTCAAGCAAATAAAGGTATGTACTGGAAAATACTTAATATCAGCTTTTCCTGAAGCCAAAATTTTAACTGTATTAGGAACATTGCTAGCAGACTGCAGTACTATGACAAGTTTTATTGTTTTGATATTTGTTTCTCCCTTTTCTATATCTCTTGCCTAGGTTTCATATGCCAATCTTATAACTTGGTTAAATATCTTTTTTCGCACAGTAACTATTTCTTCCCCCATGATCAAAATTGTCTATTTCCACCTGTATACTAGCTCTGGTCTTTCCAACTATGTGCAGCTTGAAGCTACATGCACTCTTTGTTCCTTTGTATCTTTTGAAGTCACATCAGTTACACAAATTAACTGCATGTATTTTGATTTCTTGGTTCAAAAAACCTATTAGTTATTTACCTTGTTTTAGAGTTGATTGACTATTTTAGGCATACACTTTCTCTTTTTGTCAGAGTATCATGACTAATTACATGATTTCATATGAGTTATTGTTCATGTTAATTTGATCTCCAGATTATGAAAACCTCCACGTCTTCTAATTTGTGTAGCTATCTACTACTGGTGGCCGACTTATTATTTCAAGCGATGGTGTTTGGGATGCCTTAACTGCAGAAGTGGCTTTTAATTGTTCACGAGGACTTTCTCCGGAGGCTGCAGCTGAGCAAATTGTTAAAGTACAATTCGCTCTCTATCCAACCCTAATTCTTACATGATACCCTTCTTTTCTCATTTGAATTCTTTTTCAGGAAGCAGTGCAATCAAAAGGACTGAGGGACGATACCACTTGTATTGTCGTTGACATAATACCAGAAAAAGCTAACCCTACCATGCCACCACCGAAAAAGCAGCCAGGAATGGGTGTTTTGAAAAATATGTTTCGCAAGAAAACATCGTCTGACTCATCATCCCATGCAGATAGAGAATATATGGACCCGGACATTGTGGAGGAAATATTTGAGGATGGATGTGCATTTCTTTCCAGACGGTTGGTTCCATAATTCCATCTTGATAACTAGAGGAGTAAAGGCTTGTGCAATTCAATTATAATTGTATAATCTGTTGAAGGTTTCCAATGAATCAACAATCATTAAGCAATTGTTCCTAAAACGAGGGAATCAATTAAAGAGATTGTGTCCTTATTTAGACAACTCATGAAAGTTGGGACATACATTTTCATTGTGGCGCTGCCAAATTCAACCAAGGACCTTCTCATGAGCTTGAAATAAGCCTTAAACACAGTTTTTTTAGATTCTGGGTGAAGTAATTTATAGAGATGCACATCATGAGGAAGGTTAGAAGGAGTAAAAATTGGCACAAATTGAACCAATATACTACAGCACTCATTCAAACATCATAAATTTGTCATGTTTGGAATGTGTTGGACTTATCTTCCATTTTATTGCATGCAAACGTCAAACAACTTGTTGTTAACACCCTTTTCACAAGAAACAAAACTGCATTGTCTTTTTGCTTCATTAAAAGGCCATCCACTGATAAACGCAACTTGTCTGATCAACATCCTTAGGCTCATTCCAAACAGTGAATCAGTGATGTCTTTTGAAAACCAGAAGCCAAAAGCCGTTTGGAACATATCGGCGTCTTAATGTGGTCTTTTTTCTTTTCCCCTTTTTTCCTTTTGCATTATCAATGGAGATTTAAAGATATTTTTCATTTTTCCTATTTTTCTATATTTTTTAATTGAATACCTTATAAAAAGCTAACAGCCGTCACAGTGTCATTTCAGCTAAAAATCACATCACTTTAGAACAGGGTCTTAATTCTTTTAGGTTGTGTCAAGACTTGTACATATGGTTCACATTTTGTTTCTGTTGACTGCAGGCTGGATTCTGAATACCCAGTTCGAAATATGTTCAAACTCTTCATATGTGCCATTTGTCAAGTAGAGTTAAAGCCAAGTCAAGGGATATCCATACATGAATATTCATCACAACCTGGGAACTTGCGTCGCTGGGATGGTCCGTTCCTTTGTCAGAGCTGTCAGGATAAGAAAGAAGCCATGGAGGGAAAGCGTCGTTCACAAGGTCTTATTTGCAGAGCTGTTTTTATGTACTTTTTACGAAGCATCAAATTATTTTTCTTATGTATTCTTAACTTACTGCAGATTCATCATCGAGAAATAGTGGGTCAGGTGAATAGTCATCAAGGTTAAGAGTTATCAGGAAGCTGCTGACCTTACAATGCCTCAGCATGCAAAGAGCCAACGATTTTGCAGTATTTCCCATTGTTTTGGCACTTCCTTGATCACATGGACTCTCTTGGAGTTCTGATCCAGAATGGAGTATGAATTACCAGTGAGGAGGTGGTTACTGTTGAATAGTTCTGATCACATGCCTTGTCTTTAAATGGTATACATCAAGCTTCTTGCTTGACAGCTTTGCTCAAATCATTTGACAATGATAGCACATACAGATCGAAAGATCATCGGCGAAGATGGCATGAAATGTCTGTTATAAGATCAACTACAATGTGAATTACTGATCGTAGAGCTCTCATGAACAGCAACGGCATTGTGATTCTCAAATAGGACTAGGTGAATACATTGATTTTTTTCCAGGCCGACCTTAAAATAAGGTCGAGAAATATTTATCCCTGTTGAAGCCCAGCCTTTCCTAACTCCAATGTAATTAGCATCTAAAGAAATTCTTTCAAACAGCTGTGATTCATCAGCAAGATATCTTCGTGACTGTACAATGTACATAATCTTGCTAACAAGAATATCTGTTTCTCCATTCTGCCTTGTGGCTTTTGTTGTTAATTACCACAACTTTTTTTGGGGGCAGGGATCCATTGGTGCACCAATTGGAAGAAGGAAATTGTATTTTTGTTAATATGTAGGTGCCAGAAAAATCTATTGGAGCACCAATTGGAAAGAAATTGTATTTTGTTAGCATGTCATGTACCTGCGTGGGAATTAGAGGTATGGTGTGCGGTTCTCTGCGTGGAGATTAGGGCTGTAAAAAAAGCTCGAGGCTCGCGAACTACTCAAGCTTGATTCGTTTTAGACTCGATTCGAGCTCGGCTCGAGCTCCAAACGAGCCGAACTCGAGTCTGATATTAAACTCGCGAGCTTGTGATATTTTACCCCAAAACCTATATCCCGTCCCGCCCCCCCACCCCCGGCCCGAATCCCGCGCCCCCCGCCGCCGCGCCCGCCCCCGCCCGCCGCCGCGCCCCGCCCCGCCCGAATCCCGCGCCCCCCCGCTCCTCTCCTCACGCCCCGCCCGCTTCTCCTCTCCTCGCGCCCCCGCCCACTCCTCTCCAGTCTCCTCGCGCCCCGCCCGCTCCTCTCCCGGTCCCCCCGTCCCCTCCTCTCCCCGGCCCCCTCCTCGCCCCACGCGCCCTCCTCTCCCCACCTCGTCCCCCACCGCCCCTCCTCCCCATCCGGCGCCCCACCCCGTCCCCCCCGCCCCTCCTCCCCATCCGCGCCCCACCGCGCCCCTCCCCCACCCAGCGCCCACCCGCCACCCCTCCTCCCCCCGGCGCCCCACACCGAGCCTCACGCCGGCGTGACTGTCCACGACATCATCACCGACCGCGGCGTCGACGTTCGCCTCTACCTCCGGGAGCCGGCTGCTCCGTCCCGGCACCGCCGCCCTGTCCTCCTCCACTTCCACGGCGGCATCGGGCGGCCGGGCGCGGAGGCGCGGCGCCCCTCCTCGACCCGGACCGGCCTAACAGGTACCGAGCTTTGGTCGAGCCGAGCTCGAACGAGCTTGATATTGTCAAACTCGTTCGAGCTCGGCTCGAGTTTCTACCGAGCTCGAGCCGAGCCAGGTCAAGCTCGCTCGAGCTCGGCTCGTTTACAACCCTAGTGGAGATTCATCGATCAACAGAACACATAAAGTGCTATGTGCAAATTATAGCAGAATATCTGCTACATGCAGTCATGCAGCAGAACAATGCTATGATGCTATTTCCTCTGTTTTAACTACAGAAACTTTAAAGAGTTGTTTCCCTTTTAAAGATGAGTTGTTGTAGTCCTAATGATCTCTGTTTTCGCTTCAACAAGAATATCCCATCATCAGAACAGCATTAATTTACTACAGAAGCTCACAAGTCACAACCAAGCGAAGCACAATGACACATTTCAAACAGCATATTTGGTGAACGAAGTCCTATTGGAGCAAAATAACATAATTAGACTTTTTCCTAGCTGTGAAATCCATCGCTAGAAAACAAGAAGCTACCTAGACCTAAGGCGATTTCTTGTTAATACAAAGACGCGCAGATCTCCTGAGGGTTCTAAAAAAAATAGATGAACGATGATTGCTTTTTTAATAAATTATCAACCACTAAATAATTGTTATATGCACTCCTTACCGCTGCCACTTCCCATGCAAACATGTTTTTGCCCTGTGCATAAGTTGCCATTGCCGTTGCCGGCTAACCTCCCTGTTGCATCTCTTACCTCCCTGCTCTGCCCTCCACTTCCTTCATGACCACAGGTGCTAAGCCCCCTACCACTGTGCCCTATCCATGGTTCGAAATACCGGCGGTAACCGGCCGGTTACCGTCGGTAACCGGTTTTACCGGTGCCAACGGGAGGGAAAATACCGGCCGAGATGCAAATTTTAAAAAATTGAATTAAAGAGCATGCATATAGAAGGGATACATGCATATAACTGCAGTGCAGTATTCTAAGTGACTGCATGTAGAATTAAAGAGCATGCGGAATACTAAAAGATGCAACAGGAAACTAGGCATGCGTGCACAGTATTAAAGAGCATGCATGCAGTAGCATGCATGCCTAGTTTCCTGCGTGTGCAGTATTAAAGAGCATGCAACAGTATTAAAGAGCATGCATGCATGCGCAGTATTAAAAGATGCAACAGGAAACTAGGCATTTGTGGGCAGTATTAAAGAGCATGCATGCAGTATTAAAGAGCATGCATGCCTAGTTTCCTGCGTGCGCAGTATTAAAGAGCATGCATGCAATATTAAAGAGCATGCAACAGTATTAAAGAGCATGCATGCAAAGTACTTAAATGGATACATGCATGTAATTCGGGATACTAAGAGGCATGCACAGCATGCATGCCGAATTTAAGGGACTGATTAAATGCCGAATTTAAGGGACTGATTTAATGCTAACAGCAAGTTGAATTAATTCCACCGGATTTTCACCGGTTTTTCCGGTAACCGACCGGTTACCAATCTCCTCCCGCCCCGCTTACAAAATTCGTTTGCCAAAATTCATCCGATTTTTATCCGGGATTTCCGGTTACCGGGCGGTAACTGGCCTGTTACCGGTACCGCCCGGCGGCCGGGATTTGCCCTAGTACCGGTTTTTGATCCTTGACCCCATCACCCCTTCCCACCAGGTCATTGTGGCACCTCCCTCAATCCCCATCGGTAGCCTTTGATCCCACATTAGTGGCGTCCTTATCGTCGGTCCGTCCGACTTAAAAATCTATGATTGTGGTTGGGTGAACTTTATAACCCTAACCAGAGCACAAATATCCAAATATAAACTAGTGGCTCAAAATTTGATTGATATTTTTAGAAAAAATCATACGAGTAAATTTCACCAAATCTCACAAGGAGGTCCTTAGACAAGACACCTCACCCAAAGTATCCTAATATCCATCAAATATAGCATGTCAACATTTGTGAAAAAAAGAAGACAAACCAAAAACATCAGACTTCGCGCATACTAACCAACCAATTCTAGCCATAAAAACTCAACCACAATACAAACAAAACAACAAAAATCTTTTCTCAAAACAAAGAAAAGAAAAAAAATCCCAAGAAATATCCACAACACCTCGAGGCACCACCACAATGCAGCCATGACCATCTCCGGCGGCTCCCTTCTGCCCTGCACCACCATCACCACCTCCGGCCGCTCCCTTCTGCCCTACACCACCCTCCCCTTCCCAAGAACCCCCTTCCGCCTCCGTCATCGCCTACGTGTCTATGGAGAGCAACAAAGGCGAGGAAGGTGGCGGGAGCATGAATGGCTCATTGTCGGGCCTACTCCTCATGGGGGGGGGGACGACAACGAGTTCTACCCGTTGGACTGCATGATAGAGTTCAATACGGATGAGGAGTTCCTTTGCATCTTGGAGCGGGCCAAGGCGACAGGTGCATTGGTGTGTCAGGATCCAAAGAAACAAGGCCTGAATCAAGTGGATTTCAAAGTTGATTTGGGGAAATAATGCAAAATGGGTAAAGGAGAAAGTAAGAATGAAGAACAAGGTAAAATAGGGCGAGCAAATAACTAGGTTTCATTTCATAAGTTGCTCTTTACATGCAGTTGCTTATATTGAGTCTGCAGCTTAACACACACACACACTAGTCGACAAAAGAAATAGTGTTAAACAGTGAACATCAAACGGGAAGAAGCAATGATGGAAAACAGTGTTAAGCGCTTCGGATCAGAGCTGTTATATTGGAGCGAACCGTCATCTTGCGATGTGGACTGGCCGATCTTCATAATCGCCCACACCAGCCTAGCTTCCACACAATCAGACTTAATGAAGGGTACCGATGATGATGGATAAGTCTCTGTGTTGCTTTTTTGCTTTTGCAGCATCTTAGGATAAGCATCTTAGGACAAGCATCTTAGGACAGCATCTTGACTAGTCTTTAGGACAACATCTTAGGACAAGCATCTTAGGACAGCATCTTGACTAGCATCTAGGACAGCATCTTAGCATATGCTTGGTGGTTAATGACCTATAAATTTGTATCCCCAACCCTCGAGTTGGCATGGCATTATGTGAGAAATAATCCTAGAAAATTGCCCCATCTCCAAGTGTCATCCTCTCGATGAGAGTAAGGATCTTGCTATCACCAAGAGCAAGAATCGGCGACTAACAAGTGGTATCGAGTAAGGTTATCCTGTGCTTTGAGCATCTCTGCTCAATCCCTTCTCCAGCGTCGTTTCGGCCTCGCGGCGGCCCAACTAGCGGCAGCGGCTCAGTGCCTCGCTCCTCCTCCCCTGTTGGGCGCGGCGGCTCATCGAGGTAGCTCTCTCACCAGCAGATCCCGGTGGCGCGCCATGTCCGCGAGGCGATCTCGGCCTTCGATCGCCTCGAGCATGCGGCGGCGGCAAGAAATCGAGCTTCGGCTGTGGCGAGGAACGCGAGCGAAGCGGCGACACGCGCGGCGGCGGAAAGGGCGTCAAGGCGGCAAGGCGGTGGCGGGCGGCGGCGCGCGAGCGGAGGTGGTGGCAGCGGCGGCGGCGGATGCGGCGCGTGCGGCGATGCGGTCGAGGTTCTCGCGGAAGCAACAGCAGCCGTCTCTGCGATGGCAGCGTCGGCGAACCTTGAGTGCCGGAGAGGAGGCGCGCGCGAGCGGCGGCGCGATGGCGATCGCCACGCCCGCAGCGCGCGGCGGCCAGACGGCGCTCTGGAGGAGGCACGCCGACGCGGCGGCAGACGGGTCAGCGGAGGCGCGGCCTTCACGAGCGACGCGCTCTCTCTCCGGTTCGCACCGTGGTCACCACGAGTACCGGTATCGTCGAGGGCGTCGGCCGGCGGGCGGTGGCCTACACTCACCAAGACCAACTCGTCGAGTGGTGTGGTGATGAGGTAAAGCTCGGTGCGGCGTATGTGGGATGCAGTCCGGTACGGCGACGTCGACTACGACCAGGATCGACGGGCACTAGATGCTCTCATCGCTGCGATCCGCCCGAGATGCGATTTCGCTTACCAACAAGCGGATCGCCAAAGAGGCTTGGAATGCCATCGCGCGCGCAAGTCTACATTACGGGCACTACGCAGGAGTGGGAGAACACGGCCTTCAAGCGGTGAGGACATTGATGACTTTGCTCTCGTCTCAACACTCATTGCGAGAAGATGGTGCGGTTTGGCGTCGACACCTACGGCGAGGAGAGAGCGTGGAAAAGCTCTTCCGCTGCGTCCCGAGAAGTACAAGCAGATGGCTCGCTCGATCGAGTCTCTACTGGACCTCTCCACAATGACGATCGAGGAGGCGTTGGGTTGCCTCAAGGTCGTTGACAGCGATGAGCCATAGCGCCTCTCGGGACCCGTCACCATTGGCGGGAAGCTCCTCCTCACTCGGGAAGCGTGGGCTGCCGGCCAAGGTGGCGAGGAAGGGGAGCCTTCTTCCACGACAGCGACGCAAAGCGTGGCAAGCGCGGCAAGCGCGCAAAGACGCCAGCGGGGCGCGAGGGCGTGCGAGGTAATGGCCGTGGGCGCCCAAGGCGGCGGCGTTGGCAAGCAAAGCCGGCACGAGACGACGCTTGCCACAACTGCGGCAAGCCTGGTCATTGGGCCAAGGATTGTCGACAGCCATGACGCGGCCAGGCCCACGTCGCGCAGGCGAAGGAGGAGGAGCAGCCGGCTCTGTTCATTGCTCATGCGAGCATGGAACTACCTCGGCGGCACCGCCGCGGCGACTCTTCTCCACCTTGGCGAGCCAAAGCACACGCCCTCCTCGGCGACAGTTCCGGCAACGACAAGACCGACGGGTGGTGCCTCGACACCGGCGCCACCCACCACATGACCGGGCGGCAGGAGTTCTTCTCCGAGCTCGACTCAGGCGTTCGAGGCACCGTCAAGTTCGGCGCGCTCGCCGTGGAGATCAAGGCGTCGGCTCTGTCGTCTTCGTCGCCAAGGCGGCGAGCACCGGTGCTCACCGATGTCTACTACATCCCCGTGTTGAGGAACTCCATCATCAGCTTGGGACAGCTGGATGAGAACGGATCGCGCGTGGAGATCGAGCACGGGGTGTTGCGCATCTGGGATCATCACCGTTGGCTCCTCGTCAAGGTCAACAGGAGCAACCGCCTCTACGTCCTTCACGCGCAGGTGGAGCAACCTCTGTGTCTTGCAGCCCACCGCGACGACGACGCTTGGAGGTGGCACGAGCGCTTTGGGCACCTCAACTTTGAGGCCCTGAGGCAGCTCGGCAGCAAGGAGATGGTGCGGGGCATGCAGCACGTCAACCACGTGGAGCAGTTCTACGACACTTGCGTCCTCACCAAGCTGCGGCGGCTCCCCTTCCCTCGCCAGGCGAGCTTCCGCGCCAAGGAGAAGCTGGAGCTCGTACACGGTGACCTCTGTGGCCCCGTGACACCGGCTACACACAGGCGGCGCTACTTCCTCCTCCTCGTCGGCGGCGTGTCCCGCTACATGTGGGCTGTCCGCTCGGCGTCAAGGCGGCGGCGGGCGCCATCAAGCGCCTTCAAGGCTGCTGCGGAGGCGAGTGCGCCGCAAGCCGGGTCCTACGCACGGACAACGGCGGTGAGTTCACGGCGGCCGAGTTCGCGGCGTCTTCGCGCCGGCGAGGATCCATCGTCACTTCTCGCGCCGTACACCCCGCAGTGAGCGGCGTCGTCGGCGCCGCAACCAGACGGTGGTTGCCACGCCGCGCCCTCCTCAGCGAGAGGATACCGGCATTCTCTGGGGTGAGGTGGTGATGACTGCGTCCACTTGCTCAACCGCTCCCCACCAAGGCCCTTGGCGGCAAGGCGCCATACGAGGCACGGCACGGCGCAAGCTGCGGTGAGCCATCTCCGTGTCTTGGTGCTGGCCTTCGTCAAGGAGCTCAACCACGTCGGTAAGCTCGACGACCGGAGCACGCCAGAGGTTTTCATCGCCGGCGCGAGGGCGCCAAGGCCTACCGCGTCCTCGACCTGCGACACGGCGGCGCGCATCACGCGTGACATCGTGTTCGGCGAAGGTGGTGGGCGTGGGGCAAGATGGTGGATGACGGCTCGACTCCGGCGACCAGCGATTTCGTCGTCGACTCGTCCGCCGAGGAGGCGGGGGGCGGCTCGTCTTCACCGAGCTCGCCTACCCCACCACCTCGTTCGCCACCACCTCCGGCGAGTCCTTCACCACCGCCACCACCAGCTCGGCAAGTCCACGAGCTCGGTGAGTCCACCGCCCGCCGCCACGCCTCGCTCTCCTACACCGGCGCCTACTCCTCGGGCTCGGCACCGGCGGCCGGCCCACGGCGGCGGCGCGCGGTGGAGTTCGCCACTCGCCGTCCAACGGCGAGGATCGCATCGGCGCCTACCACGGCGGCGAGCCTTTGCGCTACCGTCATCGTGGGCGACCTCCTCGGCGGCGGCCGGTCCACTGGCCCGCGCGGTAGCGACCGGCGGGCGCACCTCGCGCAGGCGGCAGCGAGCCTCGTTCCTTCGCCGAGGCGGAGAGAGACGCGGCATGGCGTGCGCGATGCGAGAGGAGATGGACGCCGTCAAGCGAAACAAGACATGGAGCTGGCGATCTTCTGGCCGCCACCACGCCATCTCTCAAGTGGGTCTTCAAGCTCAAGAAAGACGAGGTGGAGAGGTGATCAAGCACAAGGCGCGTCTCATGGCACGTGGCCGTTCAGCGAGAGAGTCAACCGGCGATGCCTTCGGCGCTGTTGCGCGGATGGAGTCCGTCGTCTCCTCCTGCCCTCGCGGCCCGGAGGCTGGTGCGTCCATCACATGGGCGTCAAGTCGGCTTTCCTCAGCGGCGACTTGAAGGAGGAGGTCTCGTCCGCCACCGCCGGATTCATCATCCCGGCAAGGAGAGCAAGGTCCTCCGCTGCGCAAGGCCCTCTACGGCTGCGGCGGGCACCGTGAGCTTGGAACGCAAGCTGGACTCCACCCTCAAGCAAATGGGATTTCAGCAGAGCGCTCACGAGGCCGCGGTCTCACCGGCGGGTAAGGGAGGCAATGCCTGGCGATAGGCGCTCGTCGGCGACCTTGTGATCACCGGTACCAAGGAAGAGGAGATCGAGGCATTCAAGCGGAGATGAAGGCCACCTTCGGATGAGCGACCTCGGGCCCTCTCCTTCTACCTCGGGATCGAGGTCCACCAGACACTCAGGCATCTCTCTTCGCGGATCGCCTCGCCAAGCGCATCGTGGAACTAGGCGGCCTCACCGGCGCAACCCGACCCACACTCCTATGGAGGAGAGGTGAAGCCGAGTCATGAGAGTACGACGAAGGAGGTGGGCGCGACGCGATCGGCGTATTGTGGGCGCCTTCGCTACCTTGTCCACACGGCCGGACTTGGCGTTCGCCGTCGGCTCGTCGGCCGGTTCATGCGGCGGATCGACGACGGAGCGCCGGCGGCCGTGAAAAGGATCCTCCGCTACGTCGCGGGCACCTCCGACTACGGCTTGCACTACCCAAGGTGCCCCGGCGCGGCGCACTTCATCGGGTACAGCGACAGTGACCACACCGGCGACATCGACACGAGCAAGAGCACGGCGGCGGATGTACTTCCTCGGCAAATGTCCGATCGGTGGCGATCGGTCAAGCGGCGGTGGTAGCTTTGTCTAGCTGCGGCGAGTACATTGCAGCCACTACCGCTTCTACTCGGGCTCGTGGCTGGCTCGGCTGCTTGGCGATCTCCTTGGCAGAGACGTGGAGGCAGTGGAGCTCAGGGTGGACAGCAAGTCCGCCTTGGCCTTGGCGAAGAACCTTGTCTTCCATGAGCGCAACAAGCATATCCGGGTGAGGTATCACTTCATTAGAAGCTGCCTGGATGAAAGGAGTGTCCGGGCCAACTACATCAACACCCAAGACCAGCTCGCCGACTTCCTGACCAAGTCTCACAAGGAGACACACAAGACTTAGGGGGAGTGTGATGGATAAGTCTCTGTGTTGCTTTTTTACTTTTGCAGCATTTTAGGACAAACATCTTAGGACAAGCATCTTAGGACAGCATCTTGACTAGACTTTAGGACAACATCTTAGGACAAGCATCTTAGGACAGCATCTTGACTAGCATTTAGGACAGCATCTTAGACTAGCATCTTAGCATATGCTTGGCTGGTTAACAGCCTATAAATTTGTATCCCCAACCCCTCAGGTTGGCATGGCATTGTGTGAGAAATAATCCTAGAAAATTGCCCCATCTCCAAGTGTCATCCTCTCGATGAGAGTAAGGATCTTGCTATCACCAAGAGCAAGAATCGAGCGACTAACAGATGAACCACAACTCTTGGATAACTAAAATAACAAACACACCTTACAGGAGACTCAAGTTTTCAGGAATATGACAATAACTCCCTCTTTGAGATCCTTGTCCTCAAAGATTAAATTGTGGAAAGATCCTTGCTATAAAGAAGTGCTCACAATGATCGAATAGAGCGGCTCTCAGATCAGCAGTTCGCTCCCTCATCTTGTTCATCTCTCTGTCCAGTTCATAGTTGTTTGCTCTTGCAGAAAGCAGTATCTTTTAAGGGAGAGAGATGGCGTAACAGGAAGAGTCCTCTCTGTGTATTTTCTTTTTTTGTGCGTGTATCAATCTTTTGTCAAGTCTTTGTTCAGATTATAGCGTGAGTTTGTGTGTGTAATCGCGTGAGTTTTTTTTCCTGGGCTAACATTTGCTACCTCCCAAGTGGTAGCTTCAGGAGGTAGATTTGCTAGAGAATCTTCCATTGGACCATAGATTCGTTGTTTCTGGATATTACCCTCCTTTCAATAGCAGCAATAGGTTCAATTAGGATGTGCCCTTAGGTGTCCACCAGAGGCAATTCTGTGCTTGGAATCACTTTAGGTCCCAGATGCTTCTTCAGTTGACTGATATGAAAAATCGGATGTATTTGACATCCTTTAGGCAGTAAAAGCGTATAAGCTAAATTGCCAACCTTGCCAATGATTCTGAATGGCCCATAGAATCTTGAGTGGAGCTTCAGTATCTTGTGTAATCCTAGTGCATTGTGTTTGTGAGGTCGTATTTTGAGATAAACCATGTCCCCTATTTCTAGGTTTCTTTCAATTCGGTGTTTATCAACAAAGAACTTCATTCTAGAATTGGCCTTCTCCAAATTTGCTTTGATTGCCACAAAGGTAGCTTCCCTACCCTACAACCTATTTCGAGTTTCCTCAGTTACAGCTTCTGGTAACATGGCTTCTGTAACCAAAGGTGGTTTCATGCCATGCAGCGCTTCAAAGGGGGTCATTTTCAAGGAGGTGTGAAAAGTTGTGTTGTGCCACCACTTTGCTTGGGGCAACCAAGAATGCCATATTTTTGGGCTAGCATCTCAAGTAATTTTTAAGGCACTAATTGTCTCTCTCTGTCTGGCTGTCAGTTTGGGGATGGTAAGCAATGCTGAGCCTTAGTTTAGCACTCAGGGCTTTGAAGAGTTCCTGCCATAGATTGCTAGTGAAAATTCTGTCTTTGTCAGAAATGATCACCACTGGAAGGCCGTGTAGTGTATACACATTATCTAGGAAAAGATCAACCACATCCTGTACTGAGTAAGGATGTTTCATTGGAATGGAATGGGCATACTTTGTACATCTGTCTACCACCATCGTTATCACATCTTTCCCTTTAGACTTTGGTAGTTCTTCTATGAACTCCATAGTAATATGAGCCCATGCCATCTCTGGAACTGGAAGTAGCTACAACAGCCCTGGATATGGCACATTTTTGGCTTTGTTCTTCTGACATACATCACAGGTCTTCACAAACTAGGTTACCATTGCTTTCATTCCTAGCCAATAAAACAACAATTCCATTCTTTGATATGTAGCCCTTTCTCCAGAATGACCACCCAGTGTTGAGCTGTGGAATGAATTCAGCAGTAGCTTCTTAAGATTGGTACTAGTACCTACATAGATTCTACCATTGTACTTCAAGATGCCATTGTTCAGTGTATAAGGAGGGGCACTATTGGCATCAATCCTCAACTTGCCTTCTAACTCATGACATCTTTCATCTCCAACATAGCTTTGTGTTACCTTAGAAATCCATTAAGGTATAGCCAATGTGATTGCCATATTCCTCTCTAGATAACTCTTTCTAGATAAAGCATCAGTTTCTTTGTTCTCTCTTCCTTTTCTATATTTTACCTTATAATCATATCCCAACAACTTAATCATGAGCTTCTGTTGTATGCCATCAATCAATCTTTGCTCAGTGATATAGTTTAGACTTTGCTGATCTATTCTTAGGATCAGAGTAGAGCCTGGCAAGTAATGTTTTCATTTCCTTGTCATAAGTTGATATGGCTACAACATTCAATCCAATATATTTGCTCATATATGAGATAGCCCTTCCATCTTGCATCAATACTACTCCTAGGCCATTTCCACTGCATCAGTCTCTAGGATGAAAGGTTGTTTGAAATCTGGGTATGCTAGCACTGGATCATGGGTGAGAGCTTCCTTAATCTACAGAAAGGAATGATGTTGTTCTTCTCCCTAATGAAAAGCATTCTTTTTCAGAGACTCAAACATGGGTTTGCAGATGGTTCCAAAGCCTTTGATAAATCTTCTATAATACCCTACCAGGCCTAGAAATCCCCTCAAATGAGTTATGTTTTAGGTACTGGCCACTCCTGAACTACCATAATTTTTCTTGGATCAGTTGCCACATATCACATGCCATAGGTACTTGACCTGCAATTGACCAAACACACATTTGCTCTTCTTAGCATATAGCTTATTCTTCCTCAACACTTCAAGGACTTGCTTTACATGCTTCTTATGCTCCTCCAATGTGGCACTATAAATTAATATATCATCAAAGAACACCAACACAAATTTCCTCAAGAAGGCTGCCAAGATTTAGTTCATTAGTGCTTGGAAGGTAGTAGGGGTATTGGTTAGCTCAAATGGCATCACCAAGTACTCATAATGGTTTGAGTGTGTACTAAAACTATTTTAAAGATATCCTCTGGGCTCATTCTGATTTGATGATAGCCTGATCTTAAATCTAGTTTAGAGAAAACTTCAACCCATGCAATTCATTCCAATAGGTCTTCAATCACAGAGATAGGATACTTATTCTTCATAGTGGTTGGTGTTGAGCTCTATAGACAATACATAACCTCCAAGTCCCATCTTTTTTCTTCACTAATATAGCTGGGGAAGAATAGGGGCTAACACTGGGTCTTATGGTCTGAGATTGCAATAAGTGTCCCACTAATGCTTCCATGGCATCTTTCTTGTAGTGGGGTAGCCTATAAGGTCTAACATTGATAGGCTTGGCAATGGGTATCAATGGAATGGTGTGGTCACATTCTCTAATGGGAGGTAGCTCACTGGGTTCTTCAAAGATATCAGCAAATGGTGCTAGTACCTTTTCTAGTTCCACTAGGTACTATTGTTGTTCATTACTTTCTGTTTGAACAGCCTTGGCATAGATGAGAGCACCCACACACCCATTTTTCATCAGCCTTTTCAATTTTTGAGAAGTGATCTCACAATTCTTCTTAGGATATGTCTCATAAATAAATGTAATATCTCTCTCTCTCTTTCCTTGCAAATGTTGAATTCTCTATTTTCGTATTCAAACTCACTGGACTATGTTGATATATCCAGTCAGCCCCCATGACATCATACCCCTTGAGCTTAAGTACTCTAAAATCAGGTGAAAATGTTTCTTCTTGTATAGTGTACTGATAGCCCACACACTTGGAGCTACTCTGAGGGGTCATGTCATTTGCCATTGCTACTTGCATAGGTGACTGATTTCTCATTCTACACTTGGCCTTCATAGCTAAGGTTGGAATCATGAAAGTAGCAGTGCTGCCACTATCTACCAAGGCTATTGCACTAACCTTCCCAATGTTCATCTTTAGAGTAAAGGTAGTAGCCTCAGTACTAGTGCCTGAAACAACATGCAAGGAAATTTGTAGCATCTCCACTACTCACTACTACAGAAAGGGTAATCATAGACAGTTCAATCCGTTATCATACGGTTTTTGAACCGTCTGAATTTATGTGTCAGTAATAATAGGTGATTATCACATATAGCTCCCGAATCATCTAAGATAGGTAAAAATACAGATGGTTTTTCAATACAACCATCTGTGATATGTCCGTATCACATATGATTTTTATATTAACCGTCTGTGATAGTGAACATATCAAAGATGATTTTTTTAAAATTGTCTATGATAGCAGAAATATCATAGATAATTTTTTTTTAAAAAAAACCATCTATAATAATCTGTGATAGCAAAAATATTACAAATGGTTTATTTTAAAAAAACCATCTGTGATATATATGTACATACACAGACACACATCATAGACGGTTTGATATTCCAAACCATTTGTGATAGCTTTTTCGGTTAGCCTCAGGAAATGAAGTAAACAAAAGATCTCACAAATATAGCACAGGATAATCATTACACAGATCTCATAAATGAAGTAAACAACGTAAGTAGATCACATATATATAGTACATGACAATCGTTTGAATGAATTATTTGATTAAATACAATCGAGTAATTACAATTGTATCCAATGTTTCAACATTTAATTATCATCACCGGGGTGAAACTCTCCTGTGTTGTTTATGACCTTCGCTATCAAGAATTGGGAGAGTTTTCCTCGAATTTCGGCGAGCATGTCAAGATTGATCGCACTTTTGTCGAATTCCACATGCTGTCGCTAGTAATGTTAAGTCATTAGTGCATATATATATATATATATATATATATATATATATATATATATATATATATATATATATATCCACTTTGTCGGTTTGGCTTTATGTTAGACCTTTGCATGTACCAGGTATGCAAAGTCCTGCAAACCAGTCCAAGGCTAGATAATTATGACTCAAGGACCAACGATACTCCGAGAATGAACCTCCATTGCTTGGGAAGCGCCTTAATCTTATTCGGTTTGGCCTTAGTGCCTCGCTTGTGATGATGTGATGGGCTTCTGAAGTGGAGCTTGTGGTGGAGCCATGGGAGCCGATGTGACGGGTCTAGAGCGATGTCCCTCTTACGCCACTGCATGAATGTGTAGATGGCACTGTCGGATCCCAAAGTAATGACTCTGGATGCTCTGTATAAATCGTACTAGTCTAGGATTAGCTAGTGCACACAACGGTAACAAGGATAAATATCAAGCACCAATGATGATTTTTATTAAATAAAAGAGTATGGTCTTATGACCCAAAGTTTACATCCATTCATTGACAAAAACAGCAAAAGGAAACAACTGCGGAAGCAACTGAAGAAAACGAAGCCCAAGCCTGCCCACAGGCAGACGACAGTAAGACGCGGCCTAATTGTCCTGGTCCTCACCGTAGTCGAAGTCGTCATCGTCTGAGATGATGAAGCAAGGGTGAGTACAAATTCGTACTCCTCAAGTCACACCAGAAAATATAATATAATGATAAAGGCAACGAAGAAAGGCTTATATGATTATTTGAGCATAAAAAATATTTAAAGAAATACAATAAGTAGATTAAAATTGCTAACTTTGATATAAAAAGTAAAGACTGTAATTCAAAATATTAACGTTAGTGCAGGCACCGACCTAGCACCAACCTAACTACAGGTATCCCACCTGGACCATTCTTCTCCCAAATGATACCATATTTCGAGCTAAAACCTTTTTATGAAAAACCAAATTTAATCTATAAAAAACCTTACTCAGGATGCTCTTGACCGTGGGCATGGCTATCTCGGATAGTTTATATACTCTGTAGAGGTGCTACAGTTTTACCTACAAGATATGATTAACTCATTGTGTCGGCCATTACACGCTTCCTTGGGCGTGTGACTGATTAATCATAATAATTAAGGCCTTTACAAAGTTAAGCCTTCAATCTGGTCAAACCTCCACTAAGGTTTTACCTAATAAGGAATCTACCAGATCGGTGCCCTCTCTTGTGCCATATGAGACTTCCCATGGCCTCCGCCACACTCATATTCAGCCTATAGCGAGACTCAGGTTGAGACCCACTAATTAGTCAGTCAGGACTGTCCTATACCAGTCTTGTGGTAGTACGATTGGGCTTTGTAGCCGTAGCTAACATACCGATCCTTAACATGATTTAGGCTCAAACCTCATACTCCTTGTGCCAAACAATCAACATTGTGTCTCTGAACAATAATGCATGTCAGCACCCACCGCCTATCCATTAGCCTAAGTCTAAACCAAGTTTTATATTTTGTTTTGAAAGATTCCATAGACCTTCTTGATTCACCAAAGTCAAGAATACATTTTAAAAACTTACCATGTTATATAAAAAAATTATCCCAACCTAAAGTTATATCTACATTTGCTACAAAAATTCTCTAGTCATATTAGTGTACTAACTAAAGTTTTAATCTAAGGTGATATACTAAAGTAAAATTGAATTTAAAATACAGGGATTAGAAATTAAGCATGCAATATAGTTTAAAAACAACATAAATTTATTTGTAAACTGGGATCAACATGATCAAGGGTGTGTGACTTGCCTTGGTCTACAATTTGATGCGAATCGTCATCGTAAAATTCCCCAGAAACGTTACAGTCAACACGTGAAAATAAATATCTAAATTCAAATAAACTCAAAATTTTGAAAACATTGCGTATTTGGATAGATCTTGATTTTAGATGAATTTATAAATTTAAATGGGCTCAATCGGAGTTAGGATGAAGGAGAACGAGTCTCTGTAAGTTTAAATTCTAAAGAAAAAATCAAGATTTTTTGAACTATTTTTCTACTAAAAAAATTTATAATGTTAGTATAGATTTTGAGAATTATTTTTTGAAAGAAAAATCAGAATTATGACATCATGCTGATGTCAGCCCTGGGTTGACCGAGACTGACTAGTGGGCCAGTCTACCGTGGACCAGGTCCATGGACCATGGACTGGCTGAGGTTGCTGGGAGGGTGATGTGGTATACACGTGGCGGCTCACAGGGATGACTTACTAACGTGGCAGCTAGGTGGCGCTGACATGGCCTGGGAGGGCTTCGGGGGATGACGTGGCATGCCACGTGGATAATAGTGGTGGCCACATGGACCTGTGCCATTGGATGACATGCCACATGGGTGCCATGTGGGCGTGCGGTCTGATGTAGCGGGCGACATGCAGCATGGCTACCTTGTCGCGGCTGAACACTGAGATGGAGCGCCATGTGGCGGCCATCTTGGCCGTGCTGTATGACGTATGACGCTAGCAATGTTGGTCAGAATGAGTTTACCTCCTAAGGATGAGAAATTATTTTTCTAGTTATCTAACTTTTTTCTCAACTTAGCCAAAATTCTTTCTGCCACCCCATTACCTATTACTCTATCACATATAGTAATACCCAAATATGTAAAAAGCAATTTTCCTAGTTGATAGTTCAACATATTAGCTACCATGTTTGCCTCTTCTTTCTCCACCTCCATGACAAACACCACACTCTTATGACAATTAATTTTTAGCCCTATCATCCATTCAAAGCAGTAGAGTAAGAATTTCATGTTGAGGAAGTACATGTCATCATGCTCCATCATTAACACTGTATCATTTGCATATTTATAACAAAGACACCCCTCCTGGTACGATGTGAGATATCACCACCACGACTTTTCAGGTCTAGGACAACGGAGCGAAATCGTTGCGATAGGGCCAAAATAGATGCAATATGTACCTATTGCAACACATCACTTCCGTTGGCAAGCGTGGCAAGTACTTGCATGCTTAAAAGATTGTGCAACGGATTGTGGTTTCGTTGCAATACCTATGGTTATTGCCATGCAATGTGTTGTGGCAATTGTTTGTTCTTGCAACAAGTGATGTCGTGGCGATATAGGCTATTGCCACGGCTGACTCCGTGGCAATAGATTCGTTTGCCACGAAGTTTGGTCGTGGCAATAGTATCATTTGCCACGAAAATATTGCGTGGTAATAGGTTCTATTGCCACGCCAATGGTTCGTGACAATAGACCCTATTGCCACGGAGAGCATGTCGTTGCAACAGGATATATTGCCACGGAAGGCGTTTCGTGGCAGCAGGTTTAATTGCCACGGGAGCCGTTTTGTTGCACTATGTTTTATTGCCACGGAAGGCGTGTCATTGCCATAAAGTTATTGCGACGAAATATATTTTGTGGCAAATAGATCCTATAGCAACGAACATTGTTCATGGCATATAGTGGAATCGCAACATAGTAGCGGCGTTGCAACAACCTATCACAACGAAATACCAATTTTGTATACAGGTTTATCGCAACGGTAAAATTTGCGGTAGCATATTGAGCATATTCAAAGGAAGAATGGGATGACTTCACCCAGGAATCGACCAGAAGGCACTGATGGAATGCACAGCGACTCCTGAGTTTGCCTAATGGGTTGATGACAATGCTCATCGGCTGCGAGTAGAGCAAGATGACGTCTCAGAGGATGAGACAATTGAGAGCTCATCAAAGCGCGTCCAATGTTCTAGTTTTATTTAATTTTGCTTTGATGTAATTTCTGGCAATGTAATTATTCGTGTTTTCATGCTTGTATCAAATTCTTGTAAATAACCATGTATTGTAATAAGGTTTTATTTTACTTAGGAATACCCAATGCAATTTCATGTAATCGATTCTGGTAATGTATTTCATTGTAATTATCTTAGTAAATCTTAATTTATTATTTATTTAAATTAATTGTACTAATTAGAGGTAATTAAGATTTAGGGTTCTTTCAATGATGCAGTGCAAGGGTAATCTTACGTACATTTGCAACTCCACATGTTAATACCTTCCATTCTAGCCAACTTATTTGAATTGTTTATAGACGCACTTAGTTTCTGCTGAAAAATGTTGGAAGAACAAATGCTTAAGAATCTTCTCTTTCTATGCGAGGGCAGTCTTTTGAACCTATTCATGGCTCGCCTTACGACATTCTTGGCATGTTGAGATGACTTCAATTTTAAAACAATCCACTTAAGACACTTAATTGGCTTTTAATATGTAACCGTTTGAAATTCGCTTCCTCTTACTATTTCTTGGATGCGAGGACAAGGCAAATCCGTTAGCTACAATTCTTAGTCTTTGCGATGCTCTGCATTATGGCCTTGGAGAAGAAAATGCTGCAAAGAGAATTGAAAGTGTAGTTACAAAACGTTGAACAATGGGTTCTGAACTAGGGATATATATTCTCTAGGAGCAGTAAGATTAATTTGTTATGGAACCATTGTCAACAAATACGATGTTTGCATTTAATATTTGCTAGATTTATGTTGAGGAAAATTTTAGCGCCTACTAGCTACTTTGTATGTTTCATCAAACAAAAATAAAATGCTTATTGGCTTCATATTGTGTCTACTTGAAGGCTGTAGAGTCGTAGAAAGCGATTCTTTCTTTGTGAAGTGATAGCCCTTGGTACTTACGGTATAACCTGCGATTTGGGATGGCGAAAGCGTGCCGATTTGAACACGCCAAAAATCAACATGGCCCCAGTGTGTGGTTTTATTTGTGGCCCTTGTTTAGTTTAGGAACTCGTGGATGAGTTACCTCTTTTTCCCGTTCGTTGCTTAACGAATAGTTTTCCTATTGACATATATCCCTACTAATAATATTTGATTTAAAGTTATGAGTTTCGTTGCAACGCATACGAATATCTTCATATTTATTATTCAGTTTGAGATCATATTTGATAGTATGTATCACTTTTATTTGGTTTTTACATTTGCAACGTATGGGCACCTTACTAGTATAATTATAAATGACAAGTGGGGTACAATAGTTCGGTGGTAAACGCATTGGCCTCCGAGCTAGGAGGTTGCGAGTTCGATTTCTCCACACCCTATGGTTTTGTTTTTATTTTTTTATTCTAATTTTTATCCCTTCTGTTTTGTCAAGTGAGACCTCCTCAAGCTGCGTTTTAGTTGTCACTTTTCAATTTTTTATCTCCTCTAGAAATTAATAACTATAGATAATATAATTCCTCCACACCAATTCGGCCATTGTGTTGAGATTAGGCCACGAAAACAAAGTGTTGCAATAATGATTATTGCCACGAACAATCATCATATATAGCAACAAATTTATTTCGTGGCAATACAAACTCATTTCATACGCATTGTATAGGAACCTTTTGCAACGCAATTGATGACTATGACAACGCAATAAAATTATGGCAATATTGTCACCCACTTGCAACGAACTTCTATAAGGTGGCAATACCTCCTAACTATTGCCACAAATATCAATATTATCACAACGCAAGACAACCGTGGCAATAAAGTCATACTACTCGCAACCATTTTTTAAATAGTGGCGATAAAGCCACCTTATTACAACGAATTCAATGACTATCGCAACGCAATATTTTAGAGGCAATACTGTGCACATATCGCCACGATTTTGGCAAAACATTGCGATAGCACATACCTATTGCAACTAATTTAATATCGTTGTGATGCGTTTCGTGGCTAAATGGTTGGAATCTAGTAGTGCACCCCTTTTATGAGTTCCTTCTCTTGAGCTCTCTCAACTATGGCCAACAAAGCATCTACTGCCAAATCAAATAGTAAAGGAGATATGGGATCTCCTTGTCTCAGCCTTATATGAGTCTTGAAATAGGGACCAAGCTGTCCATTTATATTTATGCTAGCTTTTCCTTCTTTGACAAAACTCATCACCATGTCAATCAAGTGTGGGGAAAAACCTTTTCTCTCCATTACCTTGATAAAAAATGCCACTGGATATTATCATAAGCTTTCTCAAAGTCAAGTTTGAAAATGATGCCTTTTCTATTTGAAACCTCAATTCATGGAGTACCTCATGGAGACAAGACCACCTCATCCAATATATATCTTCCTTTGATGAAAGCAGATTGCAAGACTAGAAGGCAACAGGGGAGGTGCATGGTGCCAACTAAATTTTTCCCTAAGTATTCTTGATCCTTCAATTAAATAATGATAGAGTTATTGAGATTAGAATCAATAGCAAAAAAACCCAAATCAAATCACTTAAGAGAATAATTTATGGAGAAATCTCAACCCCTGGTGGTCTGATCGACTTCTTGGTGTTGGTCTAATCTCCTAATAGTTAGACCATCGGCACCAGGCTAGTCTAACTGGTGGTGGCGGTTGGACTATTGCCCTGTTCTAAAACAACCCGAACCAAGTCACTTTTGGTGTAACTCATAAAATATAAGTCTAAATGATATGAAATTTTCTATACACCTTGCTTAAGGTCTTAGTAACCTATTCCAACCATGGATTGCAAAAAATCATGTCCAAATTCAGACCTTTTTCAAGATGTAGCAAGATTGCACCAAAACTGGGCAGAAATAAAAAAATAATGAATATAACTTACTCGTGGATAGAAGATGACTAAGATCCTTCTAGATATATTCCCATATATCATAGCAAGTAAGAACATAAAAAATAGAGGAAAAATATTTAGATCAAGAAATCACTCATGAGAGTCAAATCCAAGTAAAATCAGGTTTCTTAAAAAACTTGTCGAATAAGTGCTTAGATAGAAATTAATTTCTATGGGTCATTTCCATCTCTTACACATTCTTGGTATAACAAGATAAATAAAGGGAGAGAGAAGAGAAAAAACCAACTAAATTAAGAGTAAATCAATCAACACAAAATGAATCCATGTGAGATAAACAAAGATTAATGTATTGCTACTTGAGGATGAAGATTTTATAACCACTCCACCTAGAGGATAAGAGAGCATACCACAACACTCGACTTATCTCAAATTCTAACCCTAGAACACTTAGTCTCTATGCAATAGAGAGTGGTTCGATGGTTGGATAGTTAATTAGCAAGTCTCCGTCTCAACCCATTAAATAGATAGGCTTGCCAGTTCCATCTAACTCTAGTGGATACTATCCATATAGCACATATGGGAAAAACCCAATAACCCCACACACATGGATTTTAACTCACATCCTACACATATGCATGCTTTCCAAAGTGTATAAGTCCGAATCCGCTAAGTCCTTAGCCTTGAACCAACTTGATCTTCTCCTTGCCCTAAATCATACTCCCAAGCGCCATGGTTTTCTTCCAACATAGTTTCTGGTAGTTTCCTCACATTGAAGCAAACTGCTTACTCTAAGAAGATACTAGAGAAGAATGGGATGGAGGAGTCCAATCCATGTCAAGTTCCCATGGAAGCAAGACTCAAATTGAGTAAAGTAAGTAAGAATCCTCCTATTGATGCTACTTGGTATAGAAGCATTGTGGGTAGTTTGAGATATCTAGTACATATAAGGTCCGATATTACTTTCGTAGTTGGCTATGTGAGCCGCTTCATGGAAGGTCCAACCTCTAAACATAAAGCGGGTGTGAAACATATTTTGAGATATACCAGAGGTACTCTTGACGTGGGGTGTTTCTATCCACGAAGAGAAAGAGAAAAACTATAGCTCATTGGGTACAGTGACAGTGATATGGCTGGGGATGTCGATGATCGCAAGAGCACAATTGGCATCTTGTATATGTTTTGAAGGAGCTTGGTTCGTTGGCAGTCCCAAAAGCAGAAGGTGGTAGTGTTATCGTCGAGTGAGGCCAAATACATCGCTGTTATGACTGTCGCAATTTAAGAAGTTTGGCTCAGTCGTTTGTATGGTGAGTTGATGAATGAGGAGCCAAGGAGATTTACTCTCACGGTGGATAACAAATCCGCAATAGCATTGTGCAAGAATCTAATTCTTCATGATCGAAGTAAGCACATAGACATTTGTTACTACTTCATCAGGGAATGCATTGAGGGCAAGAAAATCGTTTTCAATTATGTAACAATGGAAGAGCAGCTTTCTAATGTTCTTACCAAACAACTTGGACACATTAAGTTTTAAGAGATGTGTAGCAAGCTTGGTTTAATCAGGATCAAGTGATGAGCAATGAGATTATGAGGAATTTGTTGAGTAATCTCATCGCTTCAGTTTTCTTTGTAGTCGTAAAGATCGACGCTTCAAATCGTAATGACCGGTCGTCAGTTTTCTTTTGCGGTCTTAATTATTTGCAAACGGTCAACGAGACATGCGTGTTTATGTCGGTCCATTTTAGTACTTTAAGTAATAGCATTAGTGTTCTTAATGTTGTAAGTAACGGTTGTCTTTCATGTCTTATATAAGGAAGAGAAAACCCAAAAAGCTGTGAAAAAGTTGCCACAACACAAAAAAATTGTGTTCTTTCTCCTAAATCCTTATCGAGTGAGTTGGGTCTTCAGAGTACTTGATCGGTCAACCCGTACTACCGAGTACTGGAGTAGTTCTGAGTACTACCGAGTACTCAAGAGGGTCGTGCCAACGTGGTCGAAGTAATCGAGAAGTTCGAAGTCTCCGAGTAATATTTTATGAGTACTATAGCACGCGTACTGTTCTACAAGTACGGTAGCAAAGTACCATTCACTTCAAGTACTATTCATCCGAGCAGTTCATTCGAGTTAGCAGTTGAAGTTTTCTGAGTACTCATGGTCGAAGTGATCGTGGTCGAAGAAACCATGGTCAAAGTAACCATGGTCGAAGACACCGCGGTCAAAGACATCGTGGTCGAAGTGACCGAGGTTGAAGATATCGTGGTCGAGAAGTTGCCGTGGTTGAAGTGATCGTGGTCGAAGACACTTATTTGAAGTGATCGAAGCTCATGACCATGTAAGGCAAATCCAATGGGGTATGAGGTTGCAGCTAGAAGCCATGTGTAGTGGCGAGCCAAAGAGAGCCATAGGATGGAGAAATCGTCAAGAAGGAGCAAGAACCAGGAAGAAGCAACGGACAAAGAGAAAGAGAGAAGTGAAGAGATAAGACAGTGAGTGGCTAAGGCCATTTGACGGAATAGGAAGTTGAGGCCATACAAATCAAATCCATGTAGTGTCACCTAGATCGATCTGTTGCACATTTAAATACCCAGTTCATTTTGTTAGATGTATTTAAATTATAGAAACCCACTAAAAATCATTCTTAGTTATTGGAATAAATTAATTACCATCAAAAGATTAAAAATTGTACATGTCGATTAAAATTGTACACGGTGATTTAAATTGCATTTAAGTTGTAAAATCCACAACCGAATAAAACGGAATTCGGGGATAGCATGAGGATGCCTAAGTATAATTGAAGTTATTTTTTCTATTCCCGTAATTTAAATCATAGCATACATGCTAAATTATAGAAAGGGAACCAGTACTGGAGGGAGAATTTTATCCAAGTGACCCTGAAACCTAGATTTATTTAGAGGGGTAGATAATTGTGTACACACCTACATAAAATTGAATAGGCATAATTGCATGCATAAAATCATATAGGAATATTTTTACAGGGTATTTGTACATGTATCTACTTAATCGCATATAAGCAGGAAATTACCAAAAATAAAAAATGCCACTTATACCCCTGAGATAAGTCACACAACCTCACGCCAGCAAAATAGCATCAAGCAACAAGTATAGGATATAATTTAATTAAATTATTGCAATCAATTTAATTGGAGCACGCCAGCATGTTGCATTTTTATATTTTTGTAAATTAAGTTATAGCCTACGTATTTAAATGCAGGCGACAATCCGAGTTATGGGAAGGACATCACCCGATCTTACCTGAATCTAAATCTATTGTTAAATTCTAAGCAAGCATTCATTTGAACATGTGATTAGATTATCTTGAGTAAAACAAGTATTTACCTACTGAATTATTATCACCCTACATAAAAAATTAAAATTATATTTAAATCAGCTGAATGATATGGAAAAGAAATAAAAGGGATATCGCAGTCTCAACTGCAGGAGTAGTTGACCCACAAGATAAGAAAATGGTAGGCAGTTAGGAAAGCCACTATCATACCTATAAATAAGAGGTGGGTGGAGAGTCCCCGGATAAAAAGGGCAGGTGTTAGACTTGCTACATATGGATAGTATGTAAGGAAATAGAAACTTCACTTGTGTAATAGACCATATAAGTCGTATCAACCATTGCTCCGTCTAAAGGTGGGCAACATAGGTAAGGAGCATATGATTGTGAGGTGGGTAAAGCTAGAGAGGGCAAAACCTAAGGCGCATATATTAGCGCGGTGGAGTGTTAGATGAAGGTGATATTCAGCCTGACCAACGACTAATAATTGTGAAGGTGCCAGGTGAGCGTAGTAAACTGTCTCGGGCCTATAATTATAAGTAAATCGAGTGGAGGTGTAACATACTGAAATAGCGGTAAAATTTCTCTGCTCTGATTTGGGCATCACATCTAAAAGAATGCAAAGAGCCATCTACTACAAGAATCAGGGTGACTATTGGTAAAGCGCTATAAGCCTGCGCAATGCTATATAAATAATAAACGCATGTTTATCTCCTAGACTGGAGGCTATGGGAACCGGTGGTCTTTATCCATTTATACATGTGTTCAGTAGATTTCTACACAAATAATATGAAATTCTTTCACAACCAAAAAACATTTATTTTCTAAATGAGAATGAGGGTTGGGTTCTTTTAGGCTTGCTGCTTGTGGTTTTTTGCTTTTGTTACTGTAACTAGCTTTCAAACGATGCGTCTTTTCAAGGCTTTACAAGTTGATTGTAGTAGACACTATACTAACTTCAGCTATATCGGCCAAAATCACATGCGGTTGTCTCTCTTTTCGTACTCTCTCTCATGAACAGCCAGAATTTAAAAGTTATAAGCCAAAATATATAAGTCACAACCCAAAAGAACCCACTTAAGAATGGAAATGGATGATCTAGGAAATGTTAGATTATGAGCATATGGTGTATTTTTGTTAATAACGCTTGCTAAGTACTCTATACTTATGCTTGGCATTATTTTCCCTTGTTTAGAAGTAGGTCAGTCTAAAAATTTACTAGGATCTGGCGAAGTCTACATGGATGACAAATATCACACCTGATGGAAGGCCATGGACCCAGAGTACGGCACATATGAAGCGGACACCCCATGTGGAGGTTGGGTTGAGTAGGCGGTGGTCGGGAGTCGTTTTTGCTAAACCCGAGTACAGTAGGGTGTAGTTATATTTTAGTCTTCGTCTTTGTATAATTATTAGTAGGGATAAAAAGTGAATACAAATTATCCGTATTATTCTGTTACCGTATTTGATAGGATATGAATATAGTATAGATTTTGTCATCCAATTACAATTTCTATCATATTCCTATTCGTATTTGAATTCGCATAAAAAAATATGAATGCGAATATGGTATGAACTTTTACTATCTGAAATGTTATTTTATCCAACTATCCATATTCGTATTCGACGAAGCAATATGCATATTTTATTACAATACAACTAATTAGTTGGATAAGTTTTTTAATTGAACGTGAGTTTGTGTTTCTTTGGGTGAAGTAAAGAATTAGAATGATTAAGTGTGATTGTACGAGGATAAAATGTATGCCTTCATACATTATAAGAGGATATCTAGATCCAATCGAATTGAATAGATATTTGATTCGAATTCGTATTCATTACAATATTCGATTCGTATTCATATTCAAGAACATTTGGATTCATATTCGTATTTGTTTACAAATATGAACATGAATAAAGTTTGGGTACTATCCGATCTGTTTTCATCCCTAATTATTAGTTAGAATCATTTTCTTTCTAAATATTGTAGTATTGAAGCTCTGTGTATATAATATTATGTTCTGTCTCTAATTATTGTTCTGCTACATTAATCTGATAGACTTATTATTCGTTGGAGTAGTATTTTACCAAATAGAATAATAATAATAATCACTGTTATTACCTCCTAGTAAAAAACATGGGTTGTCACAATGTACCACGCCCCATATTTCTCAGCTATTTTATCCCATTCTGTCTTCTGGTTACTTCCATTAGAATCTTCTTCCTCTTCATCATCGTTTTTATCATCTGGCTTGTCATCTCTGGGCCAGGATGATATCCACCTTCTTTAGGAACATTCACCCCGTCGGCTTCAAATTAAATTTAAGTTCATATCCAGCTGAATTGATGAAGATTTCAACCAAGTGTTTAATCTGAGAGGGATCTCTACAACTCACTTTGTCTCGTGGGCCTGCTCCCTCTCATTAAACATGCCAACTTCCACCGGTTCTCCCACAGCGGAAGCAAATTCTTTCACAATTTCTTCATTTTTTGCTGACATGGTTAACTATTCTGGCTGATCGAGATTTCCATTCCCCTTGCAGGAGTGAGTGATTTCCACCGGCGAGCAAATCAGCTCGAAGTGCAGATATGGAGCGGAGCTGTCTGACGATCGTCTGCATGCCTACTCATGTCGTGTGTGAAGGAGAATGGTCTCTGCCTCCGCAGAAGCTGTATGTACGTGTATGATAAGGGAAAATTTGGGGATTGTAAACCAGTGTATCATGAAATTGTTCTGTACAAAGAGATGTAGAGCAGGCAAACACTACATCCTTTGTGCACACGCGTACACTGTGGTGTACACCTTTAACAAAACCTAACGGATCTTCGCACGGTGCAAATCGGTGCGTACGGCGTATTATGTTTATCTGGAGAGTAGATACGTTTATCAGGTATGAAGGCGTAAACGGTCATGTACGTCATTGCGTATAAGCGCCCGTTTAAGGCCCACATGAAATGGGCCTAGGTAGGCCCACATGAAATGGGCTACCTTCGCTAGAAACCGAGCCCCTTCATCCTTCGTCGGGAGAGTCGAGAGACGAGAGCAGAGATGCGGGGAGTCGGAGGTCCGCTGCTCACAATCGGCGATCTCCTCAGCGACCTCGCCGTCGAAGGAGGCGGCGTTGACGACCAACTCGCCGGCGGAGGAGACGTGTCCGTCCCCTCCTCCCCCTTGGCGGCGCAGCAGGTGGAGGAAGCTGACCCGTCCGATCTCGACCGGCTCTTCGGGGTGAGGGCTCCCTTACTCCTCCCCGTTCTTGATTCGTCTGCATCCACTGATTCATCCATCCATCATACGCGTCTGTTTCTTTCTCCTTCGAATTCAGTTTCCGAATCTC